>JAMRXY010000020.1:0-1299003 GCA_024447195.1 Panagrolaimus sp. LJ2414
GATTTTTTCGCGAAACTTTAAATATTTTCTGTCTATGATTTTCTTCATTGCAAAATTTAAGAAAAGACAGAAAAGAAACGACAGATGTTTGGCGTCATTTTTTAAAAATGTTGTGCTTTGTTTTATTTTTGTTTCTTCGTTTTTTTTGAATATTTAAATCTTTTGGTAATAACTAATTAAGCATTTTGAAAGTCCCTCCTGCTGGTTCAACCTCATATACAAAGCCACAATTATAATAGATATTCAAGAAATTGAAATAATACATCTTGAAGTTGTCATTTTTATGATTTATATGCAAAACTTTTATCAAAAATCTAAGTCAACATTTCAATAATTTTTACTTTATTAATGTGCCGTCCATCATAAATGTTTAGTATCAAAAATCTAACGTTGACATAACTATTTTTTTCATTGATGTTAATCGAAAAATTTAAAGCAGAAAATTTAAATTATTCAAAAAACAGAATTATTTCGACCAAAAAATTCGGAGTTGTTGCAAAAAAAGGAAAAATGTGAAAGTTCTTTGCTGTTTTTCCGAAATTTTTTGATACATTTTTTTATTCAATTTGTTTTGTACAAAGACTATTTTTAGCTTTTTCAATGATGCTTTAGTTTTATTTATGAAATATTTTTTTGTTTAAAAAAAGCCTATGTTTTTATTTACCTTTATACAAAAAGTGATAAAAAAATATTCTAAATAATTGTTTCCTGACTTGAGGGTCGTGTACAACTTTTTGTAAAACATGTGAAATAGCAAAACCTTTTAAAAGTTTTTGATGTTTCTGTCTGAGTGTTTTAAACAAAATGAAAATGTGTGCGATTTAAAAAAAACTAATAATAGTAAATATGAGAATAACAATAGTCGCGTGATATTTAATGCTCGGAAAATTTTCAAGACATCCTTTTCACTTTTCGATGTGGCGTATGTAATTCTTTGTTTATACATTTTTTATTAAAAAATTATACGTTTTTTAAAAAATTCATTTAAACAAAATATTCAAAAAAAACATGACTTTAATCCTCCGAGACACATGAACGAAAAAGAAAAAACTGCTTTTCTTCTTCGAAAAATTTTTGTCTTACATTCGCTTATTTTTGTGATCAAAGCAATGTTTCAAAATATTTTGTTTTCTTTTTTCAATAAAGCAAAAAAGTAGTCTGATTTTTTCCCTGTTCAATGAACACAAATTTTTGTGGAAAATCAATGTTGAACATAAAAAATGTTTTGGATTATTACTTTTTTTTTTTTTTTTTGAGTGAGAATCAGAAGTTGCAGAAGGAATCAAAAATGTTTTCAATAAAATTTTATATTAAAATAAAGTTGTAACTGTTTTTCAGATTTCTAACACTTTCGGGCATAGTTGGTATTTTTTTCAGGTTTTGATCTCCCTAAAATTTGTCAGAATTACAAAAAATTAAAGATAGGTTTTTCCAACTAACTTCGCATTTTTCATAATTTTCATACAGCTCTTCAAATGATTAATCAGATGGATTATCACTTTTGAAAAATTAATTGATTCAGCTAATATTTTAAATTTTTCCCCGGGGAAAAGCAAATTTTAAGCTGGATTTCGGCTAATTTTGGCCAGTTAAAATGTGGCCAATTGCATTTACTGAAAAGTGCAGAGACTGTTTTTCACACACAAAAATTTGCATATTCTCACATAAACGATAACATTTACTCATAAATATGGGAAAAAACCGAAAAATTTGAATGAATTCTACTAACTTTTCCATGTGAAAATGTGCGTATTCCACATGAAAATTACAAACAAAAACAACTATTTTATGTCCAACTTTGGAGTCAACAACCCCAACTTTATCTCCGCCACTGGAGATAAAACAACTATTTGATTTACATATTTATTGTTGACGTCAGTGTTGTTGCGCCTCCGCCTCTGGAGGCGAGGAGGCGCCTCCCAAGTCGGAGGCGGAGGCGCGTTTTGCAAAAGATCAAAGGTGAGAATGCCGCTTTGCGCCTCCGGAGGCGGGGGCGACTAAAATAAAAAAGCACAACACTGGTTGACGTGGGTAATCAATTCTGTATTTTAGGTTTCTGCATTTCTAAAATATATCCTTTCCAACGTCTTTCCAAAATATTTTCTTATTAGAATTTATTACAGATAAAATGAACAAAATATTCAAAAAAAACCCAAGACAAATGAACAAATGTGATTTGTATCTAAAGAAAATATTTTTTTGACATTTAAAAAAACAGACATTTCTTTTTTCTGCATAGAAAAAATGTAAGAATATCAAGAATTTCTGCAGCGAAATCCTTGCAGTTAATTCTGCAGAGATTTCGCTGCAGAAATTCAAAAAAAAAATTTTACTCGATTAGTAGAGAGCTTTCGGGGTGGGACCACAGTAATAAAAAAAATAAACTTCTTCCTTCCCGTCCTCTCCCTTTAATGTTGAAGAAGACAATGAAATACGAAATGTTAAATTTTTTTTCAAATTGGTGTATATTAAGTTGATAAAAATTACAGTTGAAACATACGAATGAAGAAAAATGAAATAAATTTTGTCAATGTGACGAAAAAAGGTAATCATGTAGAATGTTGAAAATATGTTAATCTATGACACATCCCCCCTTTAAAAACGAATTTGAAAGGGGGGATGTGTCGCCGTTGATTTATAGGATATAAACTTGGTTTTACAAAATTCAATCAATGGTGTTGAACTCATTGAATATTTAATTTACATATTTACTGTGGACGTGGGTTGTCAGTTCTTCGCTTCATCTGAAAAATTTCATATTCCACATTTTTCCAATTTTTTTCTTATTAGAATTTATTTTAGATAAAACAAACTAAATATTCAAAAAAAAAATAGATAGACATGAACAAAATTGATTGGATTCAAAAGAAAATATTTTTTTCACAATAAAAAAACAGATGTTTCTTTTTTCTGCATTGAACAAAAAGGTAAGAAATCGAACGACTCCGACGGTCAATTTATTTGTAATAATGTTAGAGACGAAAACGAAATACGACATGTTAAAAATTTTTTTCAAATGGGTTAATGCGTATAATAAGATGATGAAAATTACTGTTAAATCATGCTCACATAAAAAAATGAAATAAATTTTGTCAATGTGACGGAAAAAAGAAATCATGCGTAATTATCAAAATATGTAAATTTAAGAGTTGAAAAAATGACATAAAAATGAATTTAAAATAGATAGTAATCACTGTGCCGCTTTTAATGTAAATGATGTAAATTTGGTTTTTCGAAATAGTCATATTAAAATATTTACAAAGGTGATCCCCCTGTGAAAGTAAGAATGTTTTAATCTTTTAATAAATGTGAAAACGGAGCCTTCTTAATATTTTTAATAATTAATGTTAAAGTTAAAGAACCCCATAATCAGACCAGAGGTCGTGGGGGGCCGATTCTGGCGCGGATTCTGGCGCGACTTTCCAGCATCTGCACTTAGCATTTAGGTGTCCGGATCTAAGATCCTTGCCGGCGCAACCCGGTGGTGGACCACCCCCTTTCGGGAACCTTCCACTCGAGCGGAGAGCTCATGTGAGTGTACCCATTGCCTTCCAATTGGTAGCGCCTGGGTTGGGCACGCACGGGGATTCGAACCTTCCACTCTTTCGAGTCTCTGTCCGACCGAGAGTCTGTCGCTCAAACCACTCGGCCACCCGTCCGCAATATAATTAATGATTCGAAGATTTTTTCTCCGCATCAACTTTGTCTTTGCCAAATTTGGGGTTTCCATAATATTTGAAATTTGGACGGCCTTTTACAAAATGGGTACAAAATATTCAAAAAGATAAAAAAAAACAATTTGCAACGGGCAAATTTTTCAAAAAGATGAGAAAATATTTTTTTGCGCTAAAATTTTTTTGTTATTTCCGATTTTAATCCGAAGATTGCAAAATAAAACTAAAAGACAAAAACAAAAAATGGGAAAGTTTGTTTTTTCGCTTAACTTTAAATGTTTCCTATTTATGGTTTTCATCACACGATCGCAGAACAAAAAAATTGACAGGAAAAAACGACAGATTTTTTGGCGTCATTTTTTTAAACGATGTGCTTTATATTATTTTTGTTTCTTCGTTTTTTTGAATATTTAAATCTTTGGTAATAACTTATTAAGCATTTTTTTAAAAGTCCTTCCTATTGGTTAAACCTGCCACACCGATGGATTTTAATGAAAGCCCCAATTATAATAGATATTCTTTAACCGCATTTCACAAAAAAATTCCTCGGGCACAAGAAATAAATATCATACATTCAGCAGTCATTTTTATGGTTAATATGCAATAATTTCATCAAAAATTAAGGTCATCATTTCAATAATTTTTACTTTAATAATGAGCGACCCAACTTTATTATTTGGTATCAAAAATCTAACGTGGACATCACTATTTTTTCATTGTTGTTAAACGAATAATTTAAAGCGGATAACTTTTAATATTCAAAAAAATAGAATTATTTCGATAATAAATATTGGAGTCACATGAAAGATAATAAACAAAAACCAAATTCAACTGCTTTTTTAGAAAATTTCTGTCCCAGATTCGTTTATTATTGCAATCCAACCAAAACAATGTTTCGAAACATTTTGTTTTTTCCACAAAACTGAAACATTTGTGTTTTTGACGGATGTTTCGGTTTTGTACATTTTTTCTTTATAATTTTTTATTCTTATTAATTTTTCAATTCTATAATTAACAGTTTGGAAAAAAACTTTCTAACTTTTTTCACTGGAGATAAAGCTGTTATGCATTCAGATCTAAGCCAATAATAATTCAATTAAAAATTGGAATTACAAAACTTCGACGGCGCCGTCATCGGCGATGCCGCGAATACACTTTTTTTTGCAAAAAATTACATTTTCTCCTGTGATTTTTCATTTTTCGTTCTTTCGTTTTTAGCACGTTTTGCTGTCTTTTATTGCGGACTTGCCTTCAGTTTTAAAAGCAAAGACTTTTCGTGGAAAAAAAGCCAAAGTTTTCTGTTGAAATTATTTAGAATATTTTGTTTTTTCTATCAATTAAATTTAAAATGAAGTTGAAATAATTAACAAAATTGTAAAAGCGTGATTCAAATAATAAATTTCTATTTTCAATTCAAAACATCTCATCATTAAAAAACTGATAAAAATTTGTAGAGACGTCAGAATATTTTGTTGTTTTTTGATAGTATATGGTCCAAAAACATTGTTTGGAAAGTATTAGCTCATTATCTCTCACAGTTTTGGAATTCTACCATCGTAAAGTTGACTATTAAGCAAAAATACATGGATTGGAAAACTTTTTTATGTTTGAAGATAAAAATCTGATACTTTCCATGTTTATACATGTAAGTATGGGGTTTTAAAAAATATATATTTCACATTTTTAGCTGACCCATAAGTGGGTTATTTTTCACTTTGAAAATTTCGACACGAAAAAAAAAAATTTTTATCTTTAGATCGAGGAGGGTAATGAACTCAGATTCATATAGCCCAGAATCTCAGCTTTCCAAAAATATAAAATTTGTGAAAATCGGTGGTGTAATTAGCGATAGCCACCAAAAAAAACTGTCGCTGATCAACATCTACAACATCATGTGACCCCCATAAGTTACGAAATAGATTACGAAATCACTTCCGATGACTTTTATTATGAAGTACTATGCTTATAAGTCATTCCAGGTGAGTTTCATAATATTTGGATATCATTTAGACATATGCCATCAACATGAAATTTCGCAATTTAGCAATATCAGGTGTCGAAGGAAAAATCAAGGTAATTTGAGTTTTTGGTTAAAATAAAAGAGTTAAAGCTTTTAAAACATTAAATAGATGTAATATAAGTAATTATAAACATTGAACACTGATATATTGGTCATTTTTGATTTTTCCGTTCTTGTTGAAATTTACCTTGTTTTTGACCATTTTTTGGGGTACCAAAACTGTATGAAATATCTTACTTATCAACTTTTTTTGCCGTTATCGATCAAATATAACATGTTTAGAGTAAGTAGGTACAATTTCAACACCTGGGGATACCCACTTTTTATTTCCCATCATTGTAAAAATCATAGTATTTTTCGCATATAAATTATCACTAAAATCCATGTTTTTCTTCCCAAAAAAGGACAAATACTATTTTTTTTAAATCAGTAACAGTATTTCGTAACATTAAACAGAAAAAGAAAAGCAATCGACAAAAAATCAATAATTCGAAACTTCGAAAAAATCGAAATTTTTGAAAAAATTTGCATAAACACCACATTTGTTCCTAAATGATTTTAATTGGCAATATTAATAATAAAAATTAATTTTAAGACATTTTGAGCCTTTTTGAATGCAAAAAACATGGATTTTAGAGATAATTTATAGGCGAAAAATGCAATGATTTTTAAAATGCTCCGAAATAAAAAGTGGATATCCCCAAGTGTTGAAATTTTTTTAAAAAAGTTTTCCAATCCATGTATTTTTGCTGAATAGTCAACTTTACGATGGTAGAATTCCAAAACTGTGAGAGTAAATGAGCTAATACTTTCCAAACAATGTTTTTGGACCATATACTATCAAAAAACAACAAAATAATCAAAATCTGAGATGGTGTGTTCCGCCCGATTTAAATTTTGTGGTAGATACTCTCTTAAAAAATTTAAAGATACTTGTTTTCAATTTCCACTTTTTTATCTTTTTTTCATTTCCGATGACAATTCATTACTCTGTTGATTCTCAAAAATGGGAGACAACTGAAGTTCGAAAGGAAAGATAAAAAATGTGATTGAGGCTTGATTATGTTTCTGTTGTTTTTGAGAAACTAATTCTTACCAATTTGAAAGGGACTGTCTGGGAATCATAGGAGAAAAAAATATGTTTTTACAGGAAATGATTCGCCAAAATAATAGAAAAAAATTTAGAAAAAGTATAAATTATTATATTTAAACACTTAAACACTTCTTAAACGGATGCTTCATTTAAGTTAAAATTATCAAAAACAGATAAAATAATTAAAAAAATTTGTTCCTTGTAGATTTTAAATGCTCCAAAGAGCAAAAAAAAAAGTTTAAAACTGAATTTTATGAAGCGACTTGTCATCAAATTAGCCAAATTAACTCAAAATATGACTTAATGCAAATTTAAGGTCTTAATTAAATTTATTTAAATTTCTTATTTAATTGATATTGGTCGTTGTTTGCATTTTAAATAGTCTGTTTCTCGTATTAATAAAACTTTTACCATTACTACAGTATCTGAAACAAAATGTTAAGCGCTGATTTTTTTATTTTTACAATCATTGAAGTAATATTTTATTTATTTCATTTATCTATGTTGGTGCTATTAATTGCAAAAAGGCATACAACTTTCAAAGGATCTTTTTATAATATGTTCAGGGTGGTGATATTTTCAGAGTTGATGTGCTACATTATAGTAAGTAGAATTTTAACAAATATTGCAGCAGCGGGGATATCCTACATATTTGTATAATCAAAACTGGAACAAATAAAAATTTCCATTTTTGGATCAAGTAAAAATTCCAATTTTATCTTTGAGTATTTTTGAGCTTCCGTTAAGACAGTATTTTTCGGTCATTTTCGTATAGTTTTCTGATGAATTGTAAAAAAAATCAAAATTTTTTTATTGATCGCCAAGTACAAATAAAAGAACTGGCATGGGTTCCGACACGAAAATTTCTAAACTTGAAATCAATATTTACCGTTTAAAATAACACAGAAAAACATTTCTTCAAAATTTGCATATCTGAATTAAATTATTTAATTTTTAGTTGATGTTGTTCCAAAAAATTCCACTCTTACCATTTTTAATCGAGTTTTATAAATCCGCTGATCTTTTTGGCTATCTATTAATAAACATTTTCATGTATTTTACGGTTGCCGAATTCCTTGGACATACTTTAATGGCTTTCAATCGATTTACGCTAATTTGGTTTCCACTTTCACACAAATCAATATGGTCCCGACATTGGTATACTGTAGTAATTTTTAACTTTACCAATTTTACATTGGGCATGGAAAATTACGGAACCTGTAAAATTTGTTTATTTTTCTGAAACCAGTGTTAATTTAACATTTGTAAATCAAAATATTTTGAGCCCACATTTGCTTATTTCAACAATAATTTTTATTGTTACAACTTCTTTCGCAGCAGCAGTAAATATTTTATCCTTTGCAAAATTCTATTGTTATAAACATTCAAATTTCGCGATGAATGTGAACGAAAAAAGTTTGTTGTGTAAGTTTTTTCAGTTAAGACAGGGATGACCAGAAGGCTTTTCTAAAAGTCCTTGGTAGACTGATCTGGGCGGGATCAGTGATTTACAGCTTTAGTAAAAACGTGCAAAAACACAAAATTGAAAAATCGAAAATTTTATAACAAGGGTAAAATCTTAAGTTAAATTCTGACAGGCAAGGCCGTAAGCAGAACAAAATTTCGGGGTGGGCATTTTCATTTCAGGGGGGGCACGCCTTTGATCTTTTGCCGCCTTAACACGGCGGCGGCAAAAAATCAAAGAGTTTTCCCCAGTTTCGGGGGGGGGGCACGTGCCCCAAATGCCCCCCCCCCCTCTCTACGGCCTTGCTGACAGGGCTCAAATCTTTTCATTTCAACAAATGTTCATTTCGGCTTTCGTAAATCTCAACTGGGACAAGGGGGGACATATTTTCAGGGGAACGAGAAAAGGAGATATTAAGTCATGGGGAAAGAAGGAGGCGATAATAGTGCAGCCATTGATGTATGCGAAAAATTGTCTTTGAAGCCCTTGGCAGTCCTATGGCTTTAGTAAAAGCGTTCATTGCTGTAAAACATAATAGAAATAATTTATGTAAATTGTGTTTCGGCAACACTATGGAATTTTTCCGAGAAAAATCCGTCATACACTAAAAAGATATTTTCGTGTTGAAACTATTTGCTCAATTTTTTCCTTGTACAAAAAAATTTCTGTTTTATCCGATTTTTGCAGATCTCAGCAACGGCTAGATCAATTTTGTTGATTTAAAAAGCATTACCCTTATTTTAAATAATTAAGAATAGCACAACATACAAAAAAGCTTGAAAAAAATGTTTAAAAAAAACGACAAATGTTTCTTGAGTGGAAAATGTCTTCTTAGTGTATGATGGATTTTTCTCGGCCAAAGGAAGAAAAAATTCCATAGTGGCAAGAATTAAATTCTGATTTCTATTTTTCCAACATCTCAAAAAGTAAAAGTTGATAACTACATATTTGAAATTCATTTTTTGATTTCAAATATGTTTCAACTTGCATATTTTTTTGCATTACATGGTGTTGACGAACTGACAAAATTTGCATAATGAATCAGTTATTTGAGACATCTTCATTATTGAAATATTTTCGATTATAACAAACATATAAAAAATATATTTCAGTTGTTTCATTCATAACATTTTTGGCTCAACTTTTGAGAATTTCCAACAATGTTGTTCGATTATTCTTTCTTAACAATGAAGGCGTTACTACATTTTTTAACACACTTCTTCCAATGTTATATGGAATATTTGCATGGTCTGGAAGTGTCTCCCTTATGGTTTTAAGGTTTGAAAAAGCAACACTTTCTAGTTAAATTTATGTTATGTCATTTTTAGTCAAACAACTCGGAGGGAATATTTTTCATATTTCTTTGGCAAAACACCAAATGTGGTTATTGTTTATTCAGCACAAAAAGGAACCCATATGAATAAAGATATCATACCTTTATCAAATGTTTAGTATTTGATAAAGGTATAAAGAAAATTTGTTAAGATTTTGATAATGTAAAAAAAAGTCGTAAAAAATGATGATAAATGTTTGTAAATAAATTCTGTTGAAAATTTCTGTGTCAAATTTGCCTTTTGCTCAATTTTTTGATTGACACCGTTTTGCAATAGTCATAAATATCCTGATATTTAAATATGTTATGCACGGACAAGATTTTTCTCAATGTTTGTATGCTTAAATTTTGTTTATTTTTGGTCTTCTTTTAAATATTTTATTCCTATAAAATAGTTGAATTAAAAATATCATTGTGGATTTAAATTCTGTCATTTGTGTTTATCTCATCATCCATATCACGAAAATTTTACAGTAATAATTATTTTTTAAATAATGAAATTTTGTCTTGTAAAGAAGGAAAATGAGCGAAATCAAATGCACTGATACTTTAATTTTAAAACAAAAAATTTGAAGCCGAGAACTTAAATTATTCAAAAAGTTTATATTGTTGTAAAAAAAGGAAACTGTCATGGGTTTACATTCCAACGTCGTCCAATTGAACCAAAAAGATGTTTCGAAATATTTGGTTTATTTTCTAACTTCTTTGAATGGCGATAATGCAATAATGTTTCCTTATTCCACAAATTATACTTTAATTAAAAAGTGAAATTACATTGTTTTTGTTGTGGTTACCTTCCTTTTTTGATCTTTGTTTTTTATATTTTTATAGAGACATGTAAAATTAGGTTTGCTTGCAAAAAAAAGAATACGAAATCCTTTAATTAATAATCAAGCCAACAACATAAGAACACATCTGTTAAAATTAAATTTAAATTTTTTAATGTAGTTTTATTTTCCTTTTGTATATTTTGTTATGTTTTAACAGCAAACAATTGTATTTAAACTTATGTAAAATGCATAAAAAATATAAAAATTTTAAACTAAATAATGTTCTGGAATCCTGGCAAGTAAAGAATCCATATTAAATATATTAGAATTTGTGTGTTTTGTATTATTGCTTTAAAATAATTGAAATGCAAAACTTAAAATGTTCAAAAATACGAAAATTTATTTCAACTAAAAAATTCAATTTCTTGCAAAAAAAGAAAAGCAAAATGTCTTCAGAAATATTTTTTCAAAGTTTATGAAAGAAAATTGGACACTTTTGCGCTTTTTTTGTTTTCTGTTTTCCATTTTATGACGACAAATTTTTTTCGTCGACATCTTTTCGACAGCTTAAACACATTTTCCTTTTTTATACAACTCCAGCAACATATTGCACAAAAAATATGTTTGTATGCTCCAATTTTGTTCATTTTTTTTCCTTTGAATATTTTATTCTTAAAATTTGTTAAATACTTTAATGAATTTAACGAAAAAAAGCTTTTTACTCAATTTTCTGACTCCTTTCATTTGTACAACAGCTATTTAATTGCAACAGTAATAATTTAATTGAAATCTGAAATGACATTTTTATAGTTGATTAATGCTTCCTTTTTCGTTTTTCTTTATTTATGGTAAAATTTAATAATGTTTAATCTTTATTTTTTTCATTTACAAATTACTTTACCAAAAAATACAAAAATTCATTAAAAAATAGTGAGACAAGTAAATAAAAGTGATAGGTTTATAAATTTTTTTACACAATAAAAAGACAGGCTGTCTTTTTTTAAAAATTCATAGGACAAAATGTGATAAAATCGATCCCCGACATTTTAAAAAATATTTGTGTCATTTTTTTCATAATGTTGGAGAAGAAAATGAAATACAAAATGTTGAAAAAAAATTTCACATTTATTCATCAGTAGTTTAGGTTATTGATAAAAATTACTTTTGAATCAAGCTAACGAAATATTTGTAGTGCAACAATTTTTGACAATCGGACAGATAAAAAGAAAACATGTAAAATTTTGTAAATATTCAAATTTATGAGTTGTAAAATTGCATTTGGAAGGGTGAACGAGAAGGTAATCGCCGCTTTTGATAAATTTGGGTTTTCGACAATATTATGTTGAAATAAAAAATTTGTTAAAATTGTTCCGCCTTTTGAGTTAAAAAAGTTTTGGTCTGTTAACAAATGTAAATAAGGGGCCTTTAATACATTTTTAATGCTACAATTGATGGTTTCGGTTCAAAAGACATAAATTTTGTTTTTCTCAAATTTTGGGTTCCCTTAGTATTTGTTATATCGACACATTCTTAAAAAAGGTACAAAAATTCAAAAAGAAAACAAACAATTTGCAAAATGCAGTTTTTTTACAAAATGGAAAATTTTATTTGTCGCCTTTTTTTTGCTATCTACTATTTTCATCAGATGACTGCAAAAAAACGACAGATGTTTTGCGTTATTTTTTAAAAAACGATATTTATTTTGCTTTTCTTTTTTGTTACTTCGTTTTTTAAAAATTTGAATCTTTGTTTAAAAACTTTTAAACATTTCAAAAAGCATTCTATTATTTACATAAAAATAAGTTTTGATTTTTGATTTAAAAGGAAGACAAAAGAAGTAAATCCAAAATCTGACATAAATAATAAATATTCCAAAATTTGAAATCAGAAACAAACTTGTCAAATCTCATAAACCAGTCAAGAAATTTTTACTAAAATTTTATTGTCGTATTTCTATCATTTTTTAAATGATAAAAATGCTAAGAGAATTTATTAAAAATTATGGTCAACATCTCAATAATTTTAACTCTAATAATGAGATGTTAATTCGGTTTCTTTTGTAACAAAGCTCTAACATGGATATCACAATTTTATCCATTGTTGAAAAACAAATAATTTTAAGAGAAAAGTCTCAAATATTCGAAAATAAAAATAGTTTCTTTGAAAAAATTTGAAGTTGTTTCAAAAAAGTAAATGCTAAAGTGTCTTTTAAAATATTCTTTTCAAAGTTTATGAAAGAAAGCAGGGCATTTCTTTTCCTTAACAAAATAATTTTTTTCTTCTGCATCTTTCACAACGGCATTATTTTTTTTTTGGAATATTAATCACATTTTGTGCAAAGAATATGTTTGGCTTTTTCGATGTTGCTTTAGTTTTGTTCATTTTGTTTGAAATATTTAATACTTTAAATTTGAGCAATTCTTGTTTTTTACTAATAATAATTAAAAAATTTTACGTTTTGATTTCAATTTATTATAATCAAGCAGAAACCTTTAATAATCGATGACTCACACAGTAATAAGTTTAAATTAAAAGTACGATTTACATATGATAGACAAAATGTGTGATTGTGATAAAAAAAATTTTTTAATTGTAAATATATGAGAATAACAATAGTTGCTTTATATTTAATAATGTTGATTTGGGCGGAAAAGGAAAAATAATTTTTAATGTAGAATGAGTAGATCTTTTCTTATCCGTAAATTATAAGGTTTATGTAAAAGCGTTAAAAAAATAAAATAATCAAAAAAACCTATTATTTGTCGACAATCCTACGAAACGTAAATAAAAACCAAGCTTAAATTAGCCACAGACAAAAAAATACTTCTTTCAAAAAATTTCTGTTTTAAATTAGCTTATTTTTTGCGATCGCAGCAAAAAAAATTGATTCAAAATATTTTCTATTTTTTAAAAAACAAAAAAAGCAGTCTGATATTTCTCCTTTACGATGGCCATAAATATTACGCTAAAAAATGTGTGTTTTTCGCAGCACCGACAACAACTTTTTTTAAAAAAAATTTTAGAATTTAATTATTACTTTAATTTTGTTCATATTTTTTGAAATATTTTATTCTATTCTTTGTTCTTAAAGACACTGCTGCAGTCAGTGTAAAAAATGACGGACAATGGGGAATGAATGGTTTATTTTTTAATGCCAGCATCCTCATTTCTAATAATGCGGATGATGTCATTATTAAAAATGAGGCGACTGTTATTGAACTCTTTTTTTACAATTTGTTGTTAATAAAAGAAAGTTTCATAAATTTGTGTGAAGATTTCTGGGCTAAAATTTTTTTAAATGCTCAAATTTTGTTCTTTTTTTGTTTCCTTTTAAATAATTTATTGCAGAAAATAGTAATGTAAAAAATCATTGCTTTTTCCGCAGCTGAAGGTGTTCTTTCTATTTTTGGTTTTTTTAAAATCGCGGAATATGTTCATCTATATGTTTTCAATGGCACTGTTTCACAAAGGATTCAATCCCTTTAAAAATCGAAACTCATAAAGCCACAGGAAGAAGACGATACTTTTTTAATAACATTTCGGCGGATTTAAAATGACTGTTTTTAAATAAAACTTTTTTTGCTATTTTTATTTATGAATATTTTGTTTTTTCGATCATTTTATAATTATCAAATTTAGTAAAAAAAACAATTGGCAAACATTTCTTCGAAAAATAAATATCACTAAAAGAAAAACATGCTGAATCGATGCATTATAAAAAATGAGACAACTATTATTAATCTCATTTTAACAGTTAGTTGTAAAAAACAGCATGTTTTATAAATTTATTAAACATAGTAAAGGATGTTTGCCATAAAAAACATATATATGGGTACATTACGTTTATCGAATTTACCAGAGTATTTGAATTATTCTTACAAAATTCTGTATTTACAAATTTATCAATCTTTACAAACAATAAGGAAAATAATATAGATAAATTTTTAAATTTTAAATGTAAAAACGGCTTCAACCCTATTCTTCTTTCTTTAATAATGTATTTGCCAGTTCTAACTGCAGTTACAACGTCACCTATGCAGTTTAGGAAAATCCACTATTTTTTGCCACAATTAATAAATTGTAATAAATTGTTTATAAAATGTTGTGAACAATAAAAAATTCATAAATCTTAAAAAAGCTACAAAATCGGTGTGTTAAAAAACGATTATTTCAAATTCGATTTCTTTGAAAAACAACAATGTTTTTTAAAAAAAAGCTTCATTTTTGTGGCTTAGCGGGTTTCTTCTCTTTGCCCTGTTTTAGGAATGTGATTGCTCATTTTAATAAAAGTTGTGAAAAATATTCGTTTTTTTTGACGAAAAAAAATCTTCGTAATTTTCATAAATAATTAACTTGTGTGTTGAAACTAAACTACAGAAAAAATATTTGAAATACAAAGACTGAGAAATTTTTCGGTCCCTAAAAATTTTTCACCAAATTTCTGTCCCCGAATTTCTTGTCCCCGAAAATCAGTCGGCAAAAATTTCATCCCCAAAAAACAGATTCGCAAGAATTTGGCCACATCATTACAAAAGCATCACTCCGAAGTACATTTTAGTCCTAGATTTTTTTAAAATTATAACAATAATTGATAAAAAAAGATCCAAAACTTTTGGTCAATTCAAATCGTTAATTTAAATGTCTTCTTCTGTCAGTTGGCTGGTAGCTGTGGTTCTCCATTTTTCACTGAATTTAGTTTTCTCATTAAAAAAAGTTGCTTGTGTTGTGAACGAAGACCAAAAAGTATTACGTTTTAATTTTTTTTTATAATAAGACTAAAAAAACAATTTTTTAATGACAAATAATGCATGAGCAAACTTTCAAAAGAAAAAAAAAGTAAAAAAGTGTTGAACATTTTGTTTTATTTGATGATGGTCCCTCTAAATTTTTTCGACAAAGAAAAGGGTTTTGTTCGGTTTCAACGGCCAAAAACCTATTTTTTCTGTATTTTTTTGCGAAAACAAAAAATGTCTTCGTTTACGTTTTCTTAGAAATGCAATAAACAAATGGTTTTTCGTCACTGAAAAAACTGCTTCCGTGTCTTTTTTTTCTTTTTTTAGAAAGGGATTCCCCCAAACACAAAATGTCTTTTTTTAACAAATGTTTGTCCTTCTCTCCTTTTTTTGCGATGTGCATCAACAACAACTCATTCATTCCTCTGGAAGATAAAAGAGAGAGAAAAACAAAATAAAAAAAGCCAAAGAGAAACACTTCTTTTTAAAAATCAAAAAGGAAAAACTGCAAATAAAATGCGTTCAAAAATTGGTAATAGTCTTTGGACTCAAATATAACAAACAAAAACAATTTCTTTAAAAGTTGTTTGGTCTCTTCAGCCAAAATATTAAAAGAAAAAAAGGAGGAGCTTTTGGAAAAAAAACAGAAAAACAAAATAAAAGAAAGCCAAACAGAATTTTTACATTCTATTCTTTTCGTTGGCGGTCTTTCTTTCAAAAAATAAGCAATTTTAAAAGGGATCATTCCAAGGTGACCCCCTCAGGGGGACTTCATCGAAAATATGTGGATAGTATAGATATGAAAGCCTGCAAGGAGTTTTTGCTCTTTCGTGTTTTTTTTAAATTTACTTAATATTGACGGTGGCCATGTTTAAATTATAGAAAACCCCAAGAGGTCAAAAATTCCTTGCAGGCTTTTATAATTATAGAAAAACCGTCGATTCCAACCGAAGGCATCACCTTGAATGATCCCCTGTAAAAATTATGAATTTCTTCTTTTTTGTACTTTTTAAATATTTTTTAGGCCAATAATAATTTGCATAATTTTTTAGTGTTCAATTAATTTACTTTTGTCAATATCAATCATAAAAATGGTTCACGGTGAACAAGGCTTTGCTGCAATGGATAAAGAATGGGTTCAAGAAATGGGAAAAATTGGAGGTGAAACTTCTCCAAAGAAACCCGTCGATCCAAATTATGTTCAACCTGAGCAAGAAGAAAAGGGTCCTGGCTTTGCATCGATGGACCCAGGGTTAGTTAAAGAAATTGCAAGAAAGGGTGGAAAGACACCTGAAAAGCCAAATATTGACCCTGATTATGTTCAACCCGAGCAAGAAGATAAGGGCCCAGGCTTTGCATCCATGGATCCTGGATTGGTAAAAGAAATTGCAAGAAAAGGTGGAAAAACTCCTGAAAAGCCGAATGTTGATCCAACATATGTTCCTCCAAAAGATCAATAAAGTCCACAAAAAAATCTCATTTGCCTATAATTGTACTTAATCACTTCTGATCATCAGCATGTAAATCTCATATATCTCATATGTATATTATAATTGTTTCCTATGGAAAAGATTGATGTTATTCACTATTAATCATTAACAAATCCCCCAAAATCCATTTTTCAACTTTCAAAATTTCGTTACATTGTTCTTAAAAACTTTGAATAATAAAATTTTGTAATGGAACTTTTATTCGATTCAGTGATTATTTGTTGGTCTATACATTTAAAAATTGTGTCAATACAGTAATTAAAAGTGGTCAAATGTTTATCACAAAGTTCTTTGAGATGACTAGTTTGATAATAAAAATTATAATTAATTTTTAATAAACTTTACTGAAAATGTAATTTTAAAACTAAATTGGGCTTAAGTGAGCAAAATAATTGATATTACCTGAAAATAAAAAGAAGAAAAACATGTTTAAAATTTTAAGCAAACATTTTTTGTTAATGTTTTGATAATTCGATAATTGGCTAAATTTTTTTTTTGTGAAAAGGTCATTTTGATACTTTTTTTTAAAAGTATCAATGGGTAAAAAAACACGTTCATTGTAGACAATTTTTTCAAATTTGTGGAATTTAAAACAGCTTTTTTATTACAGTTTTTAAACATAAAAGAAGAATTAAATATGCAAAAATCATTTAATGAAAAAAAGACAAAATTTGACAATGTCTTTTGTAACAAAAAAAACCCATTTAAAACTTATTTTTTGTTGCTAAAGCTTTATATGTCGAACAAAAATTTTCAAAAACGGCTGCTTAAAATTCATTTTGATGTATCGCATTTACAGAATGATTACAACACTGTAAATATATCACCTAAATTTTGAAAATTCAATCTGGTAGTATAATTTTATTTGGTGACCAAATTTTGTGAATCGCGTTTTTGTGACGTAAAATGTCATGCTAAACAAGAATCAGCATGCCTTGTTTGTTCAAATGGCGTCAAAAAAGTTTCCCCCGCCAAAAACTGATCAAAAATACCAATATCACCTATATTTTGAAAATTCAATCTGGTAGAATATTTTTATTTGGTGACCAAATTTTGTGAAATGCGTTTTTGTGATGTAAAATGTCATGCTGAACAAGAATCAGCATGCCTTGTTTGTTCAAATGGCGTCAAAAAAGTTACCCCCAACAAAAACTGATCTAAAATACCTATTACACCTAAAATTTGAAAATTCATGCTGGTAGCATATTTTTATTTGGTAACCATATTTTCTGAAATGCGTTTCTATGATGTAAAATGTCATGCTGAACAAGAATCAGCATGCCTTGTTTGTTCAAATGGCGTCAAAAAAGTTACCCGCGTTAAAAACCGATCTAAAATACCTATATCACCTATATTTTGAACATTCAATCTGGTAGAATATTTTTATTTGGTGACCAAATTTTGTGAAATGCGTTTTTGTGATGTATAATGTCATGCTGAACAAGAATCAGCATGCCTTGTTTGTTCAAATGGCGTCAAAAAAGTTACCCCCAACAAAAACTGATCTAAAATACCTATTACACCTAAAATTTGAAAATTCATGCTGGTAGCATATTTTTATTTGGTCACCGAATTTTCTGAAATGCGTTTCTATGATGTAAAATGTCATGCTGAACAAGAATCAGCATGCCTTGTTTGTTCAAATGGCGTCAAAAAAGTTACCCCCGTTAAAAACCGATCTAAAATACCTATATCACCTATATTTTGAAAATTCAATCTGGTAGAATATTTTTATTTGGTGACCAAATTTTGTGAAATGCGTTTTTGTGATGTAAAATGTCATGCTGAACAAGAATCAGCATGCCTTGTTTGTTCAAATGGCGTCAAAAAAGTTACCCCCGCCAAAAACTGATCAAAAATACCTATATCACCTATATTTTGAAAATTCAATCTGGTAGGATATTTTTATTTGGTGACCAAATTTTCTGAAATGCGTTTCTATGATGTAAAATGTCATGCTGAACAAGAATCAGCATGCCTTGTTTGTTCAAATGGCGTCAAAAAAGTTACCCCCGCCAAAAACTGATCAAAAATACCTATATCACCTATATTTTGAAAATTCAATCTGGTAGGATATTTTTATTTGGTGACCAAATTTTCTGAAATGCGTTTCTATGATGTAAAATGTCATGCTGAACAAGAATCAGCATGCCTTGTTTGTTCAAATGGCGTCAAAAAAGTTACCCCCAACAAAAACTGATCTAAAATACCTATTACACCTAAAATTTGAAAATTCATGCTGGTAGCATATTTTTATTTGGTCACCGAATTTTCTGAAATGCGTTTCTATGATGTAAAATGTCATGCTGAACAAGAATCAGCATGCCTTGTTTGTTCAAATGGCGTCAAAAAAGTTACCCGCGTTAAAAACCGATCTAAAATACCTATATCACCTATATTTTGAAAAATCAATCTGGTAGGATATTTTTATTTAATGACCAAATTTTGTGAAATGCGTTTTCGTGATGTAAAATGTCATGCTAAACAAGAATCAGCATGCCTTGTTTGTTCAAATGGCGTCAAAAAAGTTACCCCCGTTAAAAACCGATCTAAAATACCTATTACACCCAAAATTTGAAAATTCATGCTGGTAGCATATTTTTATTTGGTCACCGAATTTTCTGAAATGCGTTTCTATGATGTAAAATGTCATGCTGAACAAGAATCAGCATGCCTTGTTTGTTCAAATGGCGTCAAAAAAGTTACCCCCCAACAAAAACTGATCTAAAATACCTATATCACCAATATTTTGAAAATTCAATCTGGTAGAATATTTTTATTTGGTGACCAAATTTTGTGAAATGCGATTTTGTGATGTAAAATGTCATGCTGAACAAGAATCAGCATGCCTTGTTTGTTCAAATGGCGTCAAAAAAGTTACCCCCGTTAAAAACCGATCTAAAATACCTATATCACCTATATTTTGAACATTCAATCTGGTAGAATATTTTTATTTGGTGACCAAATTTTGTGAAATGCGTTTTTGTGATGTATAATGTCATGCTGAACAAGAATCAGCATGCCTTGTTTGTTCAAATGGCGTCAAAAAAGTTACACCCAACAAAAACTGATCTAAAATACCAATTACACCTAAAATTTGAAAATTCATGCTGGTAGCATATTTTTATTTGGTCACCGAATTTTCTGAAATGCGTTTCTATGATGTAAAATGTCATGCTGAACAAGAATCAGCATGCCTTGTTTGTTCAAATGGCGTCAAAAAAGTTACCCCCGTTAAAAACCGATCTAAAATACCTATATCACCTATATTTTGAAAATTCAATCTGGTAGGATATTTTTATTTGGTGACCAAATTTTGTAAAATGCGTTTCTATGATGTAAAATGTCATGCTAAACAAGAATCAGCATGCCTTGTTTGTTCAAACGGCGTCAAAAAAGTTACCCCCGCCAAAAACTGATCAAAAATACCTATATCACCTATATTTTGAAAATTCAATCTGGTAGAATATTTTTATTTGGTGACCAAATTTTGTGAAATGCGTTTTTGTGATGTAAAATGTCATGCTGAACAAGAATCAGCATGCCTTGTTTGTTCAAATGGCGTCAAAAAAGTTACCCCCAACAAAAACTGATCTAAAATACCTATATCACCTATATTTTGAAAATTCAATCTGGTAGAATATTTTTGTTTGGTGACCAAATTTTGTAAAATGCGTTTCTATGATGTAAAATGTCATGCTGAACAAGAATCAGCATGCCTTGTTTTTTCAAATGGCGTCAAAAAAGTTACCCCCGTTAAAAACCGATCTAAAATACCTATATCACCTATATTTTGAAAATTCAATCTGGTAGCATATTTTTATTTGGTCACCAAATTTTCTGAAATGCGTTTCTATGATGTAAAATGTCATGCTGAACAAGAATCAGCATGCCTTGTTTGTTCAAATGGCGTCAAAAAAGTTACCCCCAACAAAAACTGATCTAAAATACCAATTACACCTAAAATTTGAAAATTCATGCTGGTAGCATATTTTTATTTGGTCACCAAATTTTCTGAAATGCGTTTCTATGATGTAAAATGTCATGCTGAACAAGAATCAGCATGCCTTGTTTGTTCAAATGGCGTCAAAAAAGTTACCCCCGTTAAAAACCGATCTAAAATACCTATATCACCTATATTTTGAAAATTCAATCTGCTAGGATATTTTTATTTGGTGACCAAATTTTGTAAAATGCGTTTCTATGATGTAAAATGTCATGCTAAACAAGAATCAGCATGCCTTGTTTGTTCAAACGGCGTCAAAAAAGTTACCCCCGCCAAAAACTGATCAAAAATACCTATATCACCTATATTTTGAAAATTCAATCTGGTAGAATATTTTTATTTGGTGACCAAATTTTGTGAAATGCGTTTTTGTGATGTAAAATGTCATGCTGAACAAGAATCAGCATGCCTTGTTTGTTCAAATGGCGTCAAAAAAGTTACCCCCAACAAAAACTGATCTAAAATACCTATATCACCTATATTTTGAAAATTCAATCTGGTAGAATATTTTTGTTTGGTGACCAAATTTTGTAAAATGCGTTTCTATGATGTAAAATGTCATGCTGAACAAGAATCAGCATGCCTTGTTTTTTCAAATGGCGTCAAAAAAGTTACCCCCGTTAAAAACCGATCTAAAATACCTATATCACCTATATTTTGAAAATTCAATCTGGTAGCATATTTTTATTTGGTGACCAAATTTTGTGAAATGCGTTTTTGTGATGTAAAATGTCATGCTGAACAAGAATCAGCATGCCTTGTTTGTTCAAATGGCGTCAAAAAAGTTACCCCCAACAAAAACTGATCTAAAATACCAATTACACCTAAAATTTGAAAATTCATGCTGGTAGCATATTTTTATTTGGTCACCAAATTTTCTGAAATGCGTTTCTATGATGTAAAATGTCATGCTGAACAAGAATCAGCATGCCTTGTTTGTTCAAATGGCGTCAAAAAAGTTACCCCCGTTAAAAACCGATCTAAAATACCTATATCACCTATATTTTGAAAATTCAATCTGGTAGGATATTTTTATTTGGTGACCAAATTTTGTGAAATGCGTTTTCGTGATGTAAAATGTCATGCTAAACAAGAATCAGCATGCCTTGTTTGTTCAAACGGCGTCAAAAAAGTTAACCCCGCCAAAAACTGATCAAAAATACCTATATCACCTATATTTTGAAAATTCATGCTGGTAGGATATTTTTATTTAGTGACCAAATTTTGTAAAAAGCGTTTCTATGATGTAAAATGTCATGCTGAACAAGAATCAGCATGCCTTGTTTGTTCAAATGGCGTCAAAAAAGTTACCCCCGTTAAAAACCGATCTAAAATACCTATATCACCTATATTTTGAAAATTCAATCTGGTAGGATATTTTTATTTGGTGACCAAATTTTGTGAAATGCGTTTTCGTGATGTAAAATGTCATGCTGAACAAGAATCAGCATGCCTTGTTTGTTCAAATGGCGTCAAAAAAGTTACCCCCGTTAAAAACTGATCAAAAATACCTATATCACCTATATTTTGAAAATTCAATCTGGTAGGATATTTTTATTTGGTGACCAAATTTTGTGAAATGCGTTTTCGTGATGTAAAATGTCATGCTAAACAAGAATCAGCATGCCTTGTTTGTTCAAACGACGTCAAAAAAGTTACCCCCGCCAAAAACTGATCAAAAATACCTATATCACCTATATTTTGAAAATTCAATCTGGTAGAATATTTTTATTTGGTGACAAAATTTTGTGAAATGCGTTTTTGTGATGTAAAATGTCATGCTGAACAAGAATCAGCATGCCTTGTTTGTTCAAATGGCGTCAAAAAAGTTACCCCCGTTAAAAACCGATCTAAAATACCTATTACACCCAAAATTTGAAAATTCATGCTGGTAGCATATTTTTATTTGGTCACCGAATTTTCTGAAATGCGTTTCTATGATGTAAAATGTCATGCTGAACAAGAATCAGCATGCCTTGTTTGTTCAAATGGCGTCAAAAAAGTTACCCCCGTTAAAAACCGATCTAAAATACCTATATCACCTATATTTTGAAAATTCAATCTGGTAGGATATTTTTATTTGGTGACCAAATTTTGTAAAATGCGTTGATATGATGTAAAATGTCATGCTAAACAAGAATCAGCATGCCATGTTTGTTCAAACGGCGTCAAAAAAGTTACCCCCGCCAAAAACTGATCAAAAATACCTATATCACCTATATTTTGAAAATTCAATCTGGTAGCATATTTTTATTTGGTCACCGAATTTTCTGAAATGCGTTTCTATGATGTAAAATGTCATGCTGAACAAGAATCAGCATGCCTTGTTTGTTCAAATGGCGTCAAAAAAGTTACCCCCAACAAAAACTGATCTAAAATACCTATATCACCTATATTTTGAAAATTCAATCTGGTAGGATATTTTTATTTGGTGACCAAATTTTGTGAAATGCGTTTTCGTGATGTAAAATGTCATGCTAAACAAGAATCAGCATGCCTTGTTTGTTCAAACGGCGTCAAAAAAGTTAACCCCGCCAAAAACTGATCAAAAATACCTATATCACCTATATTTTGAAAATTCATGCTGGTAGGATATTTTTATTTAGTGACCAAATTTTGTAAAAAGCGTTTCTATGATGTAAAATGTCATGCTGAACAAGAATCAGCATGCCTTGTTTGTTCAAATGGCGTCAAAAAAGTTACCCCCGTTAAAAACCGATCTAAAATACCTATATCACCTATATTTTGAAAATTCAATCTGGTAGGATATTTTTATTTGGTGACCAAATTTTGTGAAATGCGTTTTCGTGATGTAAAATGTCATGCTGAACAAGAATCAGCATGCCTTGTTTGTTCAAATGGCGTCAAAAAAGTTACCCCCGTTAAAAACTGATCAAAAATACCTATATCACCTATATTTTGAAAATTCAATCTGGTAGGATATTTTTATTTGGTGACCAAATTTTGTGAAATGCGTTTTCGTGATGTAAAATGTCATGCTAAACAAGAATCAGCATGCCTTGTTTGTTCAAACGACGTCAAAAAAGTTACCCCCGCCAAAAACTGATCAAAAATACCTATATCACCTATATTTTGAAAATTCAATCTGGTAGAATATTTTTATTTGGTGACAAAATTTTGTGAAATGCGTTTTTGTGATGTAAAATGTCATGCTGAACAAGAATCAGCATGCCTTGTTTGTTCAAATGGCGTCAAAAAAGTTACCCCCGTTAAAAACCGATCTAAAATACCTATTACACCCAAAATTTGAAAATTCATGCTGGTAGCATATTTTTATTTGGTCACCGAATTTTCTGAAATGCGTTTCTATGATGTAAAATGTCATGCTGAACAAGAATCAGCATGCCTTGTTTGTTCAAATGGCGTCAAAAAAGTTACCCCCGTTAAAAACCGATCTAAAATACCTATATCACCTATATTTTGAAAATTCAATCTGGTAGGATATTTTTATTTGGTGACCAAATTTTGTAAAATGCGTTGATATGATGTAAAATGTCATGCTAAACAAGAATCAGCATGCCATGTTTGTTCAAACGGCGTCAAAAAAGTTACCCCCGCCAAAAACTGATCAAAAATACCTATATCACCTATATTTTGAAAATTCAATCTGGTAGCATATTTTTATTTGGTCACCGAATTTTCTGAAATGCGTTTCTATGATGTAAAATGTCATGCTGAACAAGAATCAGCATGCCTTGTTTGTTCAAATGGCGTCAAAAAAGTTACCCCCAACAAAAACTGATCTAAAATACCTATATCACCTATATTTTGAAAATTCAATCTGGTAGGATATTTTTATTTGGTGACCAAATTTTGTAAAATGCGTTTCTATGATGTAAAATGTCATGCTGAACAAGAATCAGCATGCCTTGTTTGTTCAAATGACGTCAAAAAAGTTACCCCCGTTAAAAACCGATCTAAAATACTTATATCACCTATATTTTGAAAATTCAATCTGGTAGAATATTTTTATTTGGTGACCAAATTTTGTGAAATGCGTTTTTGTGATGTGAAATGTCATGCTGAACAAGAATCAGCATGCCTTGTTTGTTCAAATGGCGTCAAAAAAGTTACCCCCAACAAAAACTGATCTAAAATACCAATTACACCTAAAATTTGAAAATTCATGCTGGTAGCATATTTTAATTTGGTCACCGAATTTTCTGAAATGCGTTTCTATAATGTAAAATGTCATGCTGAACAAGAATCAGCATGCCTTGTTTGTTCAAATGGCGTCAAAAAAGTTACCCCAGTTAAAAACCGATCTAAAATACCTATATCACCTATATTTTGAAAATTCAATCTGGTAGGATATTTTTAGTTGGTGACCAAATTTTGTGAAATGCGTTTTCGTGATGTAAAATGTCATGCTAAACAAGAATCAGCATGCCTTGTTTGTTCAAACGGCGTCAAAAAAGTTACCCCCGCCAAAAACTGATCAAAAATACCTATATCACCTATATTTTGAAAATTCAATCTGGTAGGATATTTTTAGTTGGTGACCAAATTTTGTGAAATGCGTTTTCGTGATGTAAAATGTCATGCTGAACAAGAATCAGCATGCCTTGTTTGTTCAAATGGCGTCAAAAAAGTTACCCCCAACAAAAACTGATCTAAAATACCAATTACACCTAAAATTTGAAAATTCATGCTGGTAGCATATTTTAATTTGGTCACCGAATTTTCTGAAATGCGTTTCTATAATGTAAAATGTCATGCTGAACAAGAATCAGCATGCCTTGTTTGTTCAAATGGCGTCAAAAAAGTTACCCCAGTTAAAAACCGATCTAAAATACCTATATCACCTATATTTTGAAAATTCAATCTGGTAGGATATTTTTAGTTGGTGACCAAATTTTGTGAAATGCGTTTTCGTGATGTAAAATGTCATGCTAAACAAGAATCAGCATGCCTTGTTTGTTCAAACGGCGTCAAAAAAGTTACCCCCGCCAAAAACTGATCAAAAATACCTATATCACCTATATTTTGAAAATTCAATCTGGTAGGATATTTTTAGTTGGTGACCAAATTTTGTGAAATGCGTTTTCGTGATGTAAAATGTCATGCTGAACAAGAATCAGCATGCCTTGTTTGTTCAAATGGCGTCAAAAAAGTTACCCCCGCCAAAAACTGATCTAAAATACCTATTACACCCAAAATTTGAAAATTCATGCTGGTAGGATATTTTTATTTGGTGACCAAATTTTCTGAAATGCGTTTTTGTGATGTAAAATGTCATGCTAAACAAGAATCAGCATGCCTTGTTTGTTCAAATGGCGTCAAAAAAGTTACCCCCGCCAAAAACTGATCAAAAATACCTATATCACCTATATTTTGAAAATTCAATCTGGTAGGATATTTTTATTTGGTGACCAAATTTTCTGAAATGCGTTTCTATGATGTAAAATGTCATGCTGAACAAGAATCAGCATGCCTTGTTTGTTCAAATGGCGTCAAAAAAGTTACCCCCGCCAAAAACTGATCTAAAATACCTATTACACCAAAAATTTGAAAATTCATGCTGGTAGGATATTTTTATTTGGTCACCGAATTTTCTGAAATGCGTTTTTGTGATGTAAAATGTCATGCTAAACAAGAATCAGCATGCCTTGTTTGTTCAAACGGCGTCAAAAAAGTTACCCCCGTTAAAAACCGATCTAAAATACCTATATCACCTATATTTTGAAAATTCAATCTGGTAGCATATTTTTATTTGGTGACCAAATTTTGTAAAATGCGTTTTTGTGATGTAAAATGTCATGCTGAACAAGAATCAGCATGCCTTGTTTGTTCAAATGGCGTCAAAAAAGTTACCCCCGTTAAAAACCGATCTAAAATACCTATTACACCTAAAATTTGAAAATTCATGCTGGTAGCATATTTTTATTTGGTCACCATATTTTCTGAAATGCGTTTCTATGATGTAAAATGTCATGCTGAACAAGAATCAGCATGCCTTGTTTGTTCAAATGGCGTCAAAAAAGTTACCCCCAACAAAAACTGATCTAAAATACCTATTACACCCAAAATTTGAAAATTTATGCTGGTAGCATATTTTTATTTGGTCACCGAATTTTCTGAAATGCGTTTCTATGATGTAAAATGTCATGCTGAACAAGAATCAGCATGCCTTGTTTGTTCAAATGGCGTCAAAAAAGTTACCGCCGTTAAAAACCGATCTAAAATACTTATATCACCTATATTTTGAAAATTCAATCTGGTAGGATATTTTTATTTGGTGACCAAATTTTGTGAAATGCGTTTCTATGATGTAAAATGTCATGCTGAACAAGAATCAGCATGCCTTGTTTGTTCAAACGGCGTCAAAAAAGTTACCCCCGCCAAAAACTGATCAAAAATACCTATTACACCCAAAATTTGAAAATTTATGCTGGTAGCATATTTTTATTTGGTCACCGAATTTTCTGAAATGCGTTTTTGTGATGTAAAATGTCATGCTGAACAAGAATCAGCATGCCTTGTTTGTTCAAATGGCGTCAAAAAAGTTACCCCCGTTAAAAACCGATCTAAAATACCTATTACACCCAAAATTTGAAAATTCATGCTGGTAGCATATTTTTATTTGGTCACCGAATTTTCTGAAATGCGTTTCTATGATGTAAAATGTCATGCTGAACAAGAATCAGCATGCCTTGTTTGTTCAAACGGCGTCAAAAAAGTTACCCCCGCCAAAAACTGATCAAAAATACCTATATCACCTATATTTTGAAAATTCAATCTGGTAGGATATTTTTATTTGGTGACCAAATTTTGTGAAATGCGTTTTTGTGATGTTAAATGTCATGCTAAACAAGAATCAGCATGCCTTGTTTGTTCAAACGGCGTCAAAAAAGTTACCCCCGCCAAAAACTGATCAAAAATACCTATATCACCTATATTTTGAAAATTCAATCTGGTAGGATATTTTTATTTGGTGACCAAATTTTGTGAAATGCGTTTTCGTGATGTACAATGTCATGCTGAACAAGAATCAGCATGCCTTGTTTGTTCAAACGGCGTCAAAAAAGTTACCCCCAACAAAAACTGATCTAAAATACCAATTACAGCTAAAATTTGAAAATTCATGCTGGTAGCATATTTTTATTTGGTCACCATATTTTCTGAAATGCGTTTCTATGATGTAAAATGTCATGCTGAACAAGAATCAGCATGCCTTGTTTGTTCAAATGGCGTCAAAAAAGTTACCCCCAACAAAAACTGATCTAAAATACATATTACACCTAAAATTTGAAAATTCATGCTGGTAGCATATTTTTTTTTGGTCACCGAATTTTCTGAAATGCGTTTCTATGATGTAAAATGTCATGCTGAACAAGAATCAGCATGCCTTGTTTGTTCAAATGGCGTCAAAAAAGTTACCCCCAACAAAAACTGATCTAAAATACATATTACACCTAAAATTTGAAAATTCATGCTGGTAGCATATTTTTTTTTGGTCACCGAATTTTCTGAAATGCGTTTCTATGATGTAAAATGTCATGCTGAACAAGAATCAGCATGCCTTGTTTTTTTAAATGGCGTCAAAAAAGTTACCCCCAACAAAAACTGATCTAAAAAACCTATATCACCTAAAATTTGAAAATTCATGCTGGTAGCATATTTTTATTTGGTCACCGAATTTTGTGAAATGCGTTTTCGTGATGTAAAATGTCATGCTAAACAAGAATCAGCATGCCTTGTTTGTTCAAATGGCGTCAAAAAAGTTACCCCCAACAAAAATTGATCTAAAATACCTATTACACCCAAAATTTGAAAATTCATGCTGGTAGCATATTTTTATTTGGTCACCGAATTTTCTGAAATGCGTTTCTATGATGTAAAATGTCATGCTGAACAAGAATCAGCATGCCTTGTTTGTTCAAATGGCGTCAAAAAAGTTACCCCCGTTAAAAACTGATCTAAAATACCTATTACACCTAAAATTTGAAAATTCATGCTGGTAGCATATTTTTTTTTGGTCACCGAATTTTCTGAAATGCGTTTCTATGATGTAAAATGTCATGCTGAACAAGAATCAGCATGCCTTGTTTGTTCAAATGGCGTCAAAAAAGTTACCCCCAACAAAAACTGATCTAAAATACCTATTACACCTAAAATTTGAAAATTCATTCTGGTAGTATATTTAAATTTGGTCACCGAATTTTCTGAAATGCGTTTCTATGATGTAAAATGTCATGCTGAACAAGAATCAGCATGCCTTGTTTTTTTAAATGGCGTCAAAAAAGTTACCCCCGCCAAAAACTGATCTAAAAAACCTATATCACCTGAATTTTGAAAATTCATTCTGGTAGTATATTTAAATTTGGTCACCGAATTTTCTGAAATGCGTTTCTATGATGTAAAATGTCATGCTGAACAAGAATTAGCATGCCTTGTTTGTTCAAATGGCGTCAAAAAAGTTACCCCCAACAAAAACTGATCTAAAAAACCTATATCACCTGAATTTTGAAAATTCATTCTGGTAGGATATTTTTATTTGGTGCCCAAATTTTCTGAAATGCGTTTCCATGATGTAAAATGTCATGCTGAACAAGAATCAGCATTTTAAACCTTCGTCAGTATTTAACACAAGTTTATTAGCAATAACTCAAATCACAAACGCGACACAATAATATTCTCAACAATAAAAGCTAGCAAAGGGGCAAAAGGCAAAATAGGGGCAAATCTAGATAGCTAAGCTCAGGAGAGCTGGTCGACAAAATGTGGGCAAACGGCTTTGGTTTATATACTGCTGGGATCATGCGGGTGCATTGCGTGTTTCGAAATATCTCTGCTTCTTTGTTTCTCTTGATATGCTTTACCCCTGATATGGGTTTCGAAATATAGTGTAACAGTGATATCACTTTATCACTTTGTTGTGCCTATGATTCATCAATGGAATGTTCTCGCATATGAAATAGCATCACGTCATTTCACGTCATGTTGCTGGATTAAAGTGCATCCTTTTATTGTCCTTTATCTGCCCTTTTGTGATTTAAAAGCCTGCAGCTCGCGTCTCTCTTTGCACATTGCATTTAAAATGCTGTTAAAAACTGTGTTCGGCGAGATCTTAACACATACATAATGCAATTATTTTAAAATCAATAATGAAAAATTCTATCGGACCAAAAAATTGAGCGAAAACGTTTACCTAAATTTTGTTTTTTATTGTTAGCGATTTAAAACTATTTAAAATTTCAAACCGCAAACAAATATTAAAACGAATTTAAAGTATTATTATATTTTCAAAGGAACCTACCATGAAAAAAGCCCCCTTAATAAATTTAATCAAAATTGAATTTTCTTTGTTTTTATATTATGTTATTATTTTCAAGATTATCGAAGAAACGAATTGGATATATTTTCATAACGAAATTTGATCTCTTTGAAATACATGTTTGTAATACATATTGCATGACAGCAGTATTAGTATAAATATTTAAAATATTTTTAACGATAAAGACCTTTGAGCAATTAATTACATAACGGCGTGATAATAACCAAATAGCCAAAAAAAATCGACAAAAGTTGTCGTTTTCATGGACGAATTAAGCATCAAAGTTTTGCAAATTTGCATATTTAGTATCATTATGCTGTTTTTGAAAAAATCCATTGAAAAGTTGAGACTTTTTTATTTCCAAACAATCACATTAATGTTTTTAAACTTTGTCATTTTTTATAATGTGTAGAATTTCGTTTATTAGTAAAAATTAATAGCTAAAAATTAATATTTTAACTGTTCAAATGTTTTCTGCTAAATCATGTTTTTCATTAAAAATGCAATTCTTGATTTATCTTGGGCGTCAATTACGATTTCATCATTTTTTAAATAATTTTTTATCACAATTTTCTTTTAAAACAAAAAAGTACATCAAAAGATTCAAAAAAGCTAAAAAAGAGTAGAATAAAATGTATCAATGAAAGATGTATTAAAAACTTTTTTCTTCATTTTCTTTCTTTTCATTCAAGAACAAATGTGTTGCACTCTGATGAACCTTTTTGCAAAAAAAGTCCACCTTTAAAAAACAGCAAAACATTTTTTTCAAAATGTTGTTTCAAAATTTTCAATTCATTTTTTTTAAATGGATTTAAATATTTTGCGTTGAAATACAAGATTTTTTATGTAATTAATGTTTAAAATTCTCTCGACAAAAAAGGTCAATTTCTCGAGGACAAACACTTTGCCAAGCGTCTCACAAAATTGTGCTTTTTCTTTGAAAAAAATTCGATGTGTTTTGATGAAATTTGACAAAATGGGAGACATAAAACGAAAGTATAACAAAAAAAACAAACTTTCTTTTTTCTTTGAAAAATATTGATTATTGCTTTTTTTCTCTTTGAATATTTTGTAAATTCTTCCAATAACAGATTTCGTTGATCTTATCATAGCTAATCAATTTTAATGGAAAAACAAAACCTGATAAAATTGTAAAAGCCTTGTTTTGAACCCAATTGTTAATGCATTAGTTATTAAAAATTAAAAAAATTGTTTATTACAATCTTTTGTTGAATGAATAAAAAACATAAATTTCCAAAAAATATTGCCTCAAAATCCGAAATTATTAATTTCTAAAAATACGCAGAAAAATTATTAATTACCAGATCACAATTCTCTGTTTCTGTCAGAAATGAAAAATTTAGAAAGTGCAAAAATGGAAGTCATGAAACATTTTTTAAACTTTTGTCTTAATTTCGAAATTCAGTCATTTTTGTTCTTTCAACAAATGTATAACAGAAATTTCTTTATTTTTTAATATGATATAATCAAAATAAACTTCAACAGTAATAATAAAAATGAAAATTAAAAACGTCCATTAACCGACGAAGATACGCTGAAATGGGGATAATCCCAATTGTCGAACACAAGAAATCAATTTATTTTTATTCTAACCGACCGAAAAAATTGTTAATGCCTTATATTTCGATATTTATTGCTTATAATTACTTATATTACATCTATTTTATTTTTTAAAAGCATTGACTCTTTTATTTTTAACCAAAAACCCAAATTACCATGATTTTCCCTTCGAAGCCTGATGTTTCAAATTTTGAGATTTTCAAATTGGTGGCATATTTCGAAATGATGTCCAAATGTTATGAAACTCCCCCAGAATAGTCTATTACCATAGTATTTCATAATGTAAGTCACCGGAAGCTGATTGCTTAACTATTTCGTAACTTATGTGGGTCATATGATGTTGGAGATATTGGGTGAGCAACTTTGATTTACAGTCTACGAAAAAGGGGACCCTCAATTTCGCTGAAACTTTGCACACATAAACTAGACATGTTGGGCAACATTGTGGGATATGTCCTTAACAAAGTAAGCTAATATTTGATGACGATATCTAAGCTCAAATATTTAAAAGTGAATTTTGGGCCCGATTTCGTCATCGGAAAAATATGTTCTATATACCATAAAATAGCCCATGCTCGACTTAGTATAACTGCAGAGTATCAAATTTTTAACTACATTACAAAAAATATGCCGAATTTTCTTATTTTCTGCACATATATAACTTTGAATTACTCCTATATCAAAACTACACACCAGATGAGTCATATATTTTTAAAATCGTCAATTTACAACCTATTTAGTCGATTTAGTAACAAAAAACCAAATTCTAAAAAATCTTGTGCACCCCGTTTTAACGAATCTCACAGACTCTCTCTTAATTGCTATATATTCTCTTATCACTGATATTGATTATTATTTTGTTTTACGTAATATATTACTGTAATTAATTAATAAAAATATATAAAAAAATACTGTATTACTGATAACACTGATAGTGACTGATAAGCACTCTTATTGCTATCCCGAAAAATAATTGCTATCCCGAAACATAATTGCCCGAACAAACGGGCTTTCCTTTGTTCCCTTTGTTTCCCCCTTGCACCAAATGACGCTAAAGTAGTAGCCATACTACTCAGGTTTTACTGGTCGTAAATATTATTTATATAAACTCATGCAATTGAATGTATACAGTAGTAATTTTAAATTTAATAATGTAAAAATCTCGAGCAATGTCAAGTTTTCATAAAAAATGCATTTTTCTTTGTTATAAGTCATTATAAAATCCTCATATATCACAACAAAAAACCTTAAATTTTCAAAAAAAAATTTTGGTTTTAACAAAAGAATTTAGATTGCTCGCAAAAATGGAAAATCAAAATGTCTTTAAACATACTTTTCTTCCAAAATTTTGAAACAAAGATGAACTCTGATTGGTGTTCGTGTAAATTTTTTCTTGTTCTTTGACAAAAACATTGGAATCATCGACATCGAAGAACAAAATTGGAAACGGAAAAAATGAAGAAAACGCTGTTTTATTTTGCTTCAATTTTGTTCATTTAAGCCTTCTTTTAAATATTTTATTTCAAATTTTTTTTCACTATTTTCTGAGTTAAGACCAGTTTTGAATTAAATTAAATTATTATTATATTTTTGATAAAACCATAAGACTAAAAATTTTTTGTCAGTATTAAAACAATAATTTTTGTGTTTTTTATCAAACATTCAAAAAAAGCAACGAAAATCATGTAATATATTTTTTACATGTAAAAAGCATAGAAAAATTTCTTTAAAAATTGCCTTTTTTCAAATTTCGGTTTTTTTTGTGAATGCAGAAAAATGATGTTTTGAAGAACCTAAGGAGGGAGTTCCCCATCATGCAAATGTTTCTTACGCCCCTTGTTTTAAACGTTTTTTTGAAATTTATCTTTGAAATTTCATCCATCTTTTTTTACATTTGTGAAAAAGGAATAGGGTTCTTTAAATAAATAACGAGGAATTCTACCATTTTATCTTCCGTGTGTATCGAATTGTGTTTTTTTAAATTTGTCAGTTTGCTCAAACATTGCACTTGTTTATTTTTTTACAAATGCACAAAATATTCAAATCGCAAAAAAAAGCTTTCAACAAAAATTATGTTTCTAGTTTTCTAGAACATGAGAAAAAAAATTTTTTTGGTGCGATTGCTCATTTTATGATATTAATCAAGACAACGAAAAAATTTGTTGAAAAGTGACAACCTTTTTTTATTTGCGAATGCTCTAATTTTTGATCTTTAAAGAACAACAAAAGGATCAAAAGTTTATGTATTTTTTGGAATTGTTGAAAAAAGATCCGCAAAGGGGTTGTACAGACATTACGTCATCATCAAATTCTGCTAGACCCTTTGTATTTTTTTATATTTTACGGCGACTTGCTTAAGAGTTTGAGCAAAAAAATATGTAATATGAAACTGTATTGTTGTTTTATTTATAAGACAAATAATTTTATGTTAAAAACTTTGAATATTCAAAAAAAGAAAAATCATTTCATTATGAAAATTTAAAGTTGTTGCAAAGAAGGAAATGCAAACGTGTTTTGAAAATGTTTACGAAACAACGTTGGGCATTTGTTGGTTTTTAACCAATGTGTTTGCATTTTTTTGAAGATGTTTCAGTTTTTATTAGTTTTCTTTCGTTTGAAATGTTTTATTCTTAAAAATTGTTGTTTTCTCATGAATTATAAAATAGTTCGGGACTAAATTTTTTGTATGCATTTGTGATACTGCAAGAATAGTAAAAGACATAATTTAAAATTGATTAATTAATTACTATTTTTTATAATTGTAGCAGTTTTTTAAATATATTTTTTAAACAATAAAAATGTGTTGACTAAACCGATAGTGCCTTTTTGTGCAACGTTTTTGAGTTTTTGATCCTATCAAAATGCAGAAAATGTGCACATTTGATTTAAAATATATCTAAGATTGTGTTATAATTTTATTTTACTGTTTGTTTATTATTTAATGCACCATGCGTTAGGGCATGAATAAATTTATTATTATTATACATGAAATCTATGAATGATCTTAAAATAATTGTTGCTGTTTTAGTCTTAAAAATATTTTTAATTAATATTGAACTGAAGGCAATTTTTTTAGTTGATGTTGAAATCCTTGTTTCAAAAAAAACCAAAAAAACAAAAAGGCATTAAAATATTCAAAAAACATGAATAAAAAAAAATATATTGGATTGCACCAATGAAACTTAAAAAATCAAAAAGTTTTTCAATCGCACTTTGCACCTGTAAGAAATTCATTTTGCCCTGAATCGAAAATAAAGCCGCCAAAAAACTTTTTTGTGAAACATCTATTTTGGTTAGCTTGATTTTTTTATTTAGTTTTATTTAATTTTTTATACATTTTTATAACAAATTTTAAAAAATAATGAATTGGAATATATCGAATACAAAAATTGTAATAAAAAAACCTATTGTAAAAGCAGTTGAGCCAGTTACGCATTAAAAATGATAAAAAAAAGAAACTTTTAACACATGTTTTAACAAAAAATTAATGTTTTCTAAATTTACAAAACTGCAAAATTAAAAATGGCGTTAAGGATCTGTTGATTCTTTTCCGTCTTATTTTTACGATTAATCATTTTAAGACGAAATCTGGCGAGATCAAAATTCTCCGTTTTCTGTCAGCCGCAAAAAATGTAAGACATGAAAAATTTTTTAAACTTTTGGTCTTAATTTCGAAATTGGCCATTACATTTGGATAAAAGAAATTTCTTAATTTTTTAATAATTAACGAAATATATTTGATACATGGAACGAAAAGACATTATTTAGTCTTTTTAAAGTTTAGTTTTTTTCATAAAATTTTTATGTAATGCGAATTGGATTATGTGTTTTTTTAAAAAATATTTAAATAAATATTCAAAATGTGCATGCAAAATTGGATTTTCGTATGATTTAAAAGTTCTTTTTTATCCGATATTGTTCTTAACGTTCCATAAATGAGAGACACAAAAAAGGAAAGATAAGGCCAAAAAGGAAACAACAGATGTTTCGCAACAATCATCTGGTTTTTTGTTGATTCATTATATTGGAGAAGATGATGGAATAAACATATATTTCATACCTTCGGCAGCGGTTTTTTCCAAAAAAATCATATTGACAATATTTTCTTAAGAAACTTCACATCTTTTTTTTTTGCGACACTTTCATTTTTTTATGTACGCTGAAGATAATCTTTCATTTTTAGAATATTTTAGGTTTCTCGCTGTAAATTGTAACTTATAAAGCAACAAATAAAATATAATTTCTGTACTACACTTTTCAAACTGTAGAAATCACAAAATGTAAAAGACAATATTAAAAAGTTGTAAAAAAATATCAAAAAAGTATTCAAAAAACCAGCAGAGACAGAACCAAAGCAAATAAAAGTTCTTGTTAAAATTTAACTAATTTTTGTAACGGGCAGAAAATTATTAAAACAAATTTAATGTAATTGTCGCAGTCGGTGTGAAAAAGTGTTGCCTGATTTAGCTTAAAGTAGTTTTAACACGAAAGAAAGCACTGATGGAGAATGCGTTGCGTTTTTTGTTGTCGTCGTCTGTCAAAAAACACACCATTCATTCCCCATCATTTTTACACTGCCAGCGACAGTCCCTTTTAATGTAGCAGTATCTTTAAATATATGTTTTTACAATAAAAATATGTTGACTAAACCGATATTGCTTTTTTGTGCAACGTTTTGAGTGTTTGATCCTATCAAAATGCAGAAAATGTGCACATTTGATTATACGAAACTTCTGTGAATTATCTTCAAATAAACGTTGCTGATTTAGTCTTAAAAATATAATAAATTAATATTTAGCTGTGTGTTTTTTTTTGGCGACATTTTTAATATAAGACGTGATAATTAAAAATATTTCAATCTGCACAAAAAATAAACAAAAAAATACAAATTTTACTCAAGATTTTGACGATTTGATTTTTTTTAATATATCTTTAACATTCCTCAAACTTTTTTGAAATGAGGAAATTTCTTTAAAATAAATATATTTTTTAAAATTATTAAATGCTACAGTAATATCCGACCGATCGGCTACCGTAACCCGGGTGTCAATTTTGAGGAAAATTTTTTTTCACCAAGTTATGTTATTTGAGAATGTCCGCTTTCAGCTGGATCTTTTTTTGAGATAATGATGTTTGGTATCAATGGATAGAGCATGAAAAATGGGGAATTTTGGGATTGCCGTTTGGCGCCGGAGGTGGCCATTTGCGCGAGTTGCGCGCGCTTGAAAATTGGAGTTTTCTCTCTTGGCCAAATGGCTCAGTTGGAAGTGTGGAGGGATGGAGTGCAGCATGTCATGGGTTCGATGCCCATGGCATGCAAATATGTTTGTATGAATTGTATGAATGTTTTATGAGTATGTGAGTGTTATATGAGTGTTAAAAATGTATATGAGTTTTATGTGATTTTATGCATTTAGTATGGTATGAAAAATGAAAATGCAAAGGAATGCATTTTTTAATGTATTTAATGATTAATGCATGTTTGTACGCATTTTATGAGTATGCGAGTGTTATATGAGTGTTGAAAATGTATATGAGTATTATGTGATTCTTTGAATACAGTATGCGATGAAAAATGAAAATGCAAAGGAATGCATTTTTAAATGTATTTAATGATTAATGCATGTTTGTATGCATGGTATGAATGCTGTGTGAGTATGTGAGTGTTATATGAGGCTATTAAATGCGTATGATTTTTATGTGATTTCATGTATGTAGTATGGCGTGAAAATTGAATATCAATGGAATGCATTTTTTAATGAATTTTATGATTAATATATGTTTTTAATAATGTTTTTTAAATGTTTGTTTGAAGTACGAAAAAAATGAAATAAAAATTTCTGAGCAATAATTATGCTGCATGCATGTAATGTTGAATGAAAAATGAATATGTATGAAAAAGCGTTGTTGTTTATTTTGATTTTTGTTTCGGTTTAATTAAATTTGTTGTGGTAACTAAAGGATATAAAATGGATGTGAAACAATGAGTTATGACGCTATTTATAGATAGAATATGCATATACTCTAGGATGAAAAAATAAAAAAGCAGAGAATGTATTTTTATGTTTATATTTTTCGTGTTGATTAAACTATATGATTTAAAAAAAAGGAATTAACCCAAAACACAGAACATTTTTATAAAGTTTTTTTGTACTAATTTTTGCAAATTGGTTTTTGTTTTTCGGGTGTGCTAAATATGAGCATGTAAAATATATTCTTATGATTATACCGTAGGATAAAAAATTAATTCACTAAACACCGAACAAAATTTTTGACGACTTTAGTTTGGGATGTGTTTATTCTTCTGATGTTAAGAATTCTTAGCTGCATAAATACATATACAAATAAAAATTTTGTTTTTAGTTTGGACAAAATACGATAGATGAAAAAATGTTTATGTTGTTAGCGAATTAAATAAATAGAGTTTTTAGTTGATGATATAGCATATTATTAATGAATTTGTTTAAAAAATAATTTTTGAATATAGAGATTGTCTATTTCTAAAATTCGGTTGATGCAATTCATTGATTACAGTATGTCAGTCTTATTTATATTCATTTACACATTTTATAATGTTAGTTTTAATTCCTAAAAATTGTTTTTGCTTGCATTAATTGTAGGTATTAAATTTGATAAACGCATCTGTTTAATAACGATAAATTCATGTCGGAAGACTTTGCAAATTTTAACTTTGTTTTTCCTTTTTTGCAAAAAAAAAGTTGCTGTTGCAAATGAAATTGTCTCAACACGAAAATTTTACCTATTTTGCAGCCAACATTTTTTGAGACAAATGTTTTTTTTAAAAAAATGCTGCTCCTTGATATCTAAATAAAATGTTTGTTTATTTAAATATTAATTATTGTGAAATTTAATGGTTTAATGGTGATGCACAGAATAACAACCTGTTCATCAACGTTTCTTCAACATTTATTCATTTTTTTTGTAATTTTTATATACATTTGCTGAAGTTTAACTTTTTAAATGTATTTTTTTAAATTTTCCATTTGTTTTTTGATGCGTATATAAAGATAAATAAATGTTGAAAGACGTTGGAGAGCAGGTTGTTTTCTGTGCTTGATATAAGGTAAGTTTTTTCTATTATTCTTTTAACTATTCTAACTCACCAACTTTTTTCAGATTGATTTCCTGTTTCCAAATATGGATAGATTGATAGCTTTTTCGTCGATATTTTTATATTGCTTTGTTCGTGCCGCTGTGAAATTTTTGCTATAATGTTATGGTTTTTATGAATATTATTTCAGTGATTCAAATGCTGCTGCTCGACGATGATGGATGGTTATGGTGGTGGTTAAATTTTGGACGGGTATGGTCCCGATCCACTGCAGATGCTCCCACCGGCATCTGCAATAAATTTTGGAAAGCGGCATTTGCAAGTTTTGCAAATGTCGCTGCGGCATCTTCAGATGCCGTTATGGAGCCTTCGGGTTCAACCTTGGTGTCTTCGGATACTGTCATGGAGCCTTCGGGTTCAACCCTGGTGTCTTCGGATACTGTCATGGTGCCTCCGGGTGCAAATTATGGGTCTTCGGACCATGTCATGGTGCCTTCGGGTGCAAATTATGTTTTAAATGGGTGTCTTCGGATGCCAAAACCTTATGCAGAATTTTTATGTGGTAATTATGCGGAATTTTTTGTTGATGGTGGAAAAAGATGGTTCCAGATGGGCTTAAAAACCCCATTCTGGAATATTCATGAGAGGACTGTTAATCCTAAAGGAAGCCGGGATATCTTCGGATGTCTTAGTTTTAGTGGAGCTCGCTCCAAACAATTTTTGGTTACGGTACTTTTTAGTGCTGTTGATAATGCTTTGTTAATTGTTCATAATGATATTAATGGTAAAGCTTGCTTTACAAATGTTTCAGCTATTAATGTAATGAATTATTTATGGAATTTTGGATTTGGTGGTGGAAAGAGAAAGAATATTGATGATGGAAGTACTGAAGATTGTAACGATTCTTTTATTGCTCCAAGGTTTAGTAATATTCCTGATAGAAATTTAAGAATCCTCTTACAATCTGAGGGAAAGCATCAAACTATTGAAGATTTGTATTTAACTGGAGATCATGTAAATACTTTGCTTATTGGTGCTGCTGCATTTGTTGCAAGAATGAATATTAGAAAAGTGGCTGTTTTGCCTGCATTTTTTGCCGAAATGCTTGCAAATAATCCTAATGCCGATCCTTTAAGATATATACAGATTTATAAATGTAATTTTGATATTCTTTTGGCTCCTGTATGTGAACAAACACATTGGTATTTAATTGTTTTTTATGTTGCACTAAGAAAAATTGTATCATATAACAGTTTACATACAGGTCGTCCACAAATTTTTAATGCTTTACAACAATGTATTCAATCTGTGACACATGTACAATTTGAAGATGCAAATGAAGATCATACAGTAACATCACAAAAGAATGGTTATAATTGTGGTGTTCATGCATATAAAAAGGGTGAACAAATTTGTTTTACAGGTGAAAGCACAATTTTTGAAGTTTTTCATGAAGAAGCAGAAAGAGCAAGAGCACGTGAAATTTTAATCAAAATTAAAAATAATAAAATTACTGATGAATGGGTTAGACCTGTTCAAAATGCAACAGATTTTATAAATTTAAATGCACCAATTGATGAAGATGAAGCAACTACAGTACAAAATATTAATGATTCTGATGATGATGAAATAAAAGTTGAATATGAAAAGCTTGCAAAAACGAATAAAAAATGCAAAGAAAGTGTAATTGACAAAGCTGAAAGTTCAAATTTGGATGACAGTTTGTTAAATATTGATGACGAAGACGAAGAGATTACTGTAGTTGCACATCCACAAAATATAAATGCAAATTTTGTTAATGAAAATTATGAACCAATTAGTTATGGACATTTGCTAAATGATTTAAAAATTGTTATGCCAACAGAAGAACATGAAAGTGTTGAAGATTTGTATTTAAGTGGTGATCAAGTAATGGGAGTAATTTCTGCAGTAGCAGAATTTGTTGTTAAAAATAATATAAGAAAAGTTGCAGTTTTGCCTCCTAATTATGCTGCAATTTTAACACATTATCCAGAAACTCATCCATTTGAATTTTTACATGTTTTAAAAGCAGATTTTGATTTTCTTCTTGCACCTGTATGCCAAAATGATCATTGGTATTTGGTTGTTTTTAAGCTTCGAACTAGAAAAGTTACAGTATACAACAGCAAATTGACGGGTTTTCCCCAAGTTTATGAAGTTTTAAAAGCAAACATTGAAAGATTTTTAAACATTTCTTTTGAATATGAAGATAAAAATGATACTGTAACTCTTCAGAGAAATGGATATGATTGTGGCATTTTGTGTATTAGAGGCGCAGAAGAAATTTGTTTTAATGGTGAAAATAAACGAATGACTGTTTTTCTTTCTGTTACAGAAAGAGCAAGAATTCGTCATATTGTTCAAAGATTAGCATTTTATGGATGTCCAAATGAATGGTTTCCTTTTGTAAAAAATGGAAATGATTACATGGATTCGGTTGAGCATTTAAAAGTTAGAAATTCAGAAGGAAAAGTTGTTGGAATTTTGGATAAAATTGGTGGCAAAATTGAAATTGAATTAAATATTTTTGCAAGCAATGATACTGTAACAGGTGCAATTATGAGTGAAAGTGCAGGAAATCGTAAATGTGTTGCAACTTCAAATCCTTCGATAGAAAAGATGGAAAGTGAAATATTTGATGATGCAAAAGATGTTCAAGTAATCAAAAATGCAGATGTTGAAAATAGTGAAATGATTAATGAAATAAGTGAAGAGTTGGTAAAAGTTGAAAAGCAAAAAGAGACATATAAGGAATATTTAAAGCGTAAAAAGGTGAAGCAAAGTCCAAAATCTAAAGCAAATTGGATTAAAGAACAACAGACTTTTGAAGAAAGAATTGCAGCGTTGAAACAAAAAAGAGACAATGAAAGAGAAAGAGTTCGAGCTAATCCTGATGTGAAAAAAGATAAAAATGCAGTAGATTCATTACAAAAGCTTAACAGTATTACTAATGAAACCAAACACGCTAATATAAAAAGATTGCAAGGTATCAGTAAAAATGATAAGGAAAAAAGAAATAATGCAACTAAAGAAGCCAAAGAAAATGAAAGTAAAGAGAGAAACAATAGAAGAAAAAGCAAAGGAAAGCTAAGTTTTGCAGCAGAAGATGCAACGGATGTTGAACCACATATTTTGCAATTAATGAATGTTAAATGTAAAGGTTGTGAAGCTTTGCATTTCCCAGAAGAAAAAGGACATGATAATGGTTTTTATACAAGTTGTTGTCAGAAGGGTACTGTATCTCAACTTTTGGTTGACGATTATCCTGAAGAATTGAAACAATTGTGGAAAAAGGAACATCCTGATAAAAAATTAACAACTAATTTTCATGACAATATTACAAGTCTGAATTCTTCTTTGAGTTTTGCTCATCCTGTTGCAAAGCAATGTGGTTCACAATCTGGTGTAAGAGGAGGACCATATTTTGTAAAAATTATGGGTGAACTTTGGCATCGAATGTGTCGATGGGCAGATCCAATGCCAAAAGGAACACCGTATGCAGGACAATTATATATTGTGGATATGGAAGAAGCTAATCGCATTCGATGTGGTGCTCCTTCAAATAAAAAAGTTGAACCAAGATTGTTTTCAAAGCTTGAAAAAATTATTCGAGAACAGAATATTTTTGCAAAATCTTTTACAATGTTGAATGACACTTATAAAGAAGAAAAAGCTATTGCAGAATCTGAAGGTCGAGAGCCAGAAAAATTAGTTTTAGCTTTTGATAAAAATGTTAATGATAAACTTTCAAGGAATTATGATGCACCAACTGCAAATGAAGTTGCTGCTGTATACCGTATGAATCCTGATGAAACAATGCCAAGAAAGCAAATTGTGATCAGATATCGGGATACAAATAAAAAGGAATGGATTGATGAGAGAGTTTCAAATTTGTCACCATTTTTGGAACCTTTAACATATGTTTTGTATGATATTACTGGTAAAGGCAAATATTGGGATATTACTAAAAAGCGAAATAATGATCCAAAAAGTCGAAAATTGTCTTTACGTGAAGCTGTGATGTACAGGCTTGCTGTCAGAGAAGAAAGTTCAAAAAGTCCATTTAATCCTTTACATTACAGTGGTAAAATGATGGCACATTGGCTCGTGGATATGGGCACAAGATATGAAGCAAATAATTTGGAATATATTAAAAATAATCAAAAAACTTTACATGTTGCAAAATATACTTCTGTTACGGATTATTTGAAGAGAAAAAGTGAAAAAGCGAATTTGTTGCCAGGAAAGACAATAATTTTGCCTTCAACTTTTTATGGTTCTCCAAGATGCATGAGTGAAAAGTCTTATGATTTGATGTCCATGGCTCAGCAACTGGGCAAACCTACAGGATTTGGAACATTGACTTGCAGTACATTTTATGAAGAAATAAAAGCAAATATGTATCCAGGACAAAGTGCATGGCAAAGGATTGACATTGTTAATCGAATTTTTAAATTAAAAGTTGATTATTTGATTCAATTAATTAAAGATTATGAAATTTTTGGAAAAGTTGTTTATATTTATTATGTTGTTGAATTTCAAAAAAGAGGATTGGCACATATTCATTGGGTAATGAGATTGGAAAACATGTGGGATACACCTGAAAAGGTTGACCAAATTATTTGTGCAGAATTGCCTATTGAGCCAGGGTATATTATTAGAGATCCTCTTTTGTTGGAATTTGTTTTAAAGTATATGATTCATTCTCCATGTGGTGAACATAATCCAAATGCCCCATGCATGAAAGATGGAAAATGTATCCGAGGTTATCCAAAGCCTAACTGCGATAATACGATAATGGATGAAAAAGGTTTTACAATTTATCGAAGAAGAAATAATGGCATCACTGCTAAAATAAAGTACCAAGGCAAAGAATATGTAATTGATAATCGCTGGGTTGTTCCATATAATGCATATTTATTGAAAAAAATGCGATGCCATATGACACGTCCAGTGTCTTGTTAATTGCCCCTTTGGTTCTTGGTGTGGTTGAATGCCGAATCACAGAGTTACAATAATAATAATTTATTTAATTCAAACAACCAGATTAAAAAACAATGAACACACCTCGTCTGTTGACGTTCAAAAGAAAATGAAAGAAACAAAGAGCTATTTATATGAGACTGATAAGAGGAAAAGGGAAGGAGGCGAGAGATCAATTTGGGAGAGGCCAAAAACCAGTGTGGTGGCTGGCACACCTTATTACTTTTCTGCGGTAGCTAATTTAGTGATAAGATTCCACTCCCTTAAATTAGCTACCGTCACCAATTTGGTGCCAGCCAGACACACCACCCCTCCCCTTTTTTTACGGATCTCTTGCCTCCCCAAATCCCGAAAGAAAAGACTACAATTATAAAAGACAAATAATAAACAAATAAATTTACATAACAAAAGTTTTACATAACGAAAATTAAAAATACAAATGATAAAATACTATAATTTTACAAAACAAATTTTAAATAATATTTACAATAAGAACACTACTAATTTAAATTTAAAATAAAATTTTACATAAATCTTTCATCCTAATTTTAATAAACAGACACATTCCAAAAGAAAGAATAAAGATAAATTCTGCTAAAGATATTTAAAAATAAAATTTTGATTTGAGCCTGTGCAACTCTCCCTCTCTTCCCCCCTTCCGAAGAAGACGAGTGAGGGCACCAACGGAGGAGAGTTGCCCCCAAACTACTTTACCGAAAAAAGAATTTTGAAATATTAAATATTTTGAAAAAGAATAATAAAAAAGATTTTAACAAAATTTTAAAAGAATAATTCAGAGACAGAATTAACCAAAAATCACCTTTCGACCTGATCAATCTTCTATCAAAAAATTTTCTAGCAGCTTAAAAAGAATTGGTAATTGGGACGGTGAAGCTTCTGTCTTTTGTATTTTCAGTTCAAGCACTTCAGGCTCTATTGACCTGTTGATCATCATTAAATGTTCTTTCATATGGGAAAATCGAACTTCATTATTCTGGTAGTCGAACGTAATCGGCGGCATTTGCCGAAACGAATTTTCGCCGAGAATGACATCATAATGTGCATCTGTGTTGGGAACAATGTACAAAAGCATATGAATCTTGATAGATGCCAACTGAATCGCTGCCATAATCTGACCTTTTGTTGTAATATTACTTCCAGCTATTCCAGTCAATTCAATATCAGGCTGTTTCTGGATGATCGGAATTTTATGTTGTTTTACATAAGCCATATTTACAACAGATCTTTTAGCTCCAGTATCCAACAAATATAAACACTGGGCATCATTAAGCTTTCCAAACACTAAAGCTGGGCCATCTTCCTCCTTGGCAAACGTTGTTAAAGTTTGTGAAGGCCATTTTTGTTGAATAATCGAAGGTGTTTTAGGTGGCATTGGGCGTCGTTGAGGGGGATTATGAAGAAAGTTTTCAAGTTCTTCCGCTTCAGCTCTGGATTGGTGTTGCGGATTAACTACCATTTCTTGTTCTGCAGGTTGCGATCTTCGAGATGATCTCCAACGATTCCACAGATTATAAATCATCGTAAAAATATTAATATTTTGAAGACATTTTGAAATAAATGGTGGGCAAATCCATGAAGCAATGAACTGAATGGTCACGTAACAACAACAAAGAAATAGCCAAATTTGATACACTGCAACAATCCCAAATTTAAAGAAATTAAATAATCCAGCTTCTACAACTTTTGTAGCAAATTGTTCAAAGTGTGGGTGATTCTCATAGATTTTCGTTGAAGAAGTGGGGGACATATGATGGATTATATTTTGCATGGCTTGAATCTTTACAGCTGCTTGATGGAATGTCTGTGCGTGATATAATTCCGAAAGATTCGCCAAAACCAAATTTCTGATGGGATTTGGATGTTCCATTAAATTCGGAAAATCCATTGTCCGAAAAGTGGAGATTTCTTTTGTTTCATCAATATATTCTGCATGACCTGTCCTTTGATTGAACCGCTGTAATCGATTGGTGAAAAGATAAAGTTCGGCATGGGTTTCACAAGGGACCACTTCAGCTGTTTGTTCCAGAATCATTGTAATAGGATTTAAGAAGCCAGAATATGATAAATGCTGGTGAATGAACTTTACTGGCAATTTATTATAACAAACTTCTTGAGGTGTAAAATGCACACGTTCATGATCCAAGGGAATACAGGATTGAATTTGAAGAATACGTGGGGCAACAAGTTCAGCACTTATTGTTGTTAAATTTAATAAATTACGTGCTAATAATGTTGGATTTGCTGTTGCAAGGGCTATTGTTGCTTCTCCAATTGCTTGCATTGTCGAACAAATTTGACGGAATCCAGCAGCAAACAATTTTTGAGACATGGTTACGGTATTTTCTTGAAGGGCACTTAACTGGGCTGCTAATTGAGTCGAATAAACGATACCAATATCTCTTTTGGATCGAGATTGGTGTTGTACATCTTCAATTGCTGCCAAAGTATCATTCAGTTGGTACTGATATACTGCATATTGCTGATCTGAGATAACTATGATCTCATTACAGTCTTGAGCAATCACTGGATTGTTAAATGACAGGGCAAAATCTTTGTTATCAACCAACCAAACATTTGAAGAAAAGGTACCATTCCAAGTTGCTAATTCAATAAATTTACACTGCTGAGAAGTTTCAGGTACCCAAATTAAAACACCTTGTTCTTCCATCTGGCATGATCCTTTCTGGTATAAACATGGAGTTTCAAAATTAAAAGCTGCTTGAATTTCATTAACACCATAACGAGTAAAAATCTTTGTAAAATATCGGTAGCAATTATCTGTACTTCCAGTAGTTGTTGACCAACTAAAAGGCCAAATTGGTGTATCCATTTGTACGGTATTATTTGTAGCAAAATAATCGTTGATGGGGTGAACTAATCCTGCTGGGCTATCACTAGTCAAATTCATCAAAATGCAATCGCTGGTGGTAATAGGTAGGCTGGTAATTTCTTCAGTGTGATGAAATCCTCCAAAAATTCCAGTCCATTCTTGAATAGTTGTGCGAAAGCATTGACAATGAATTGCAGTTGTTGTATATTCTACCGTATTCTGTCGAAGTACCGTCCATTTTGTTGAAACTATGGGGTCATCTGATATAAAATCTCCTGCTCCACAGATTGGTTCCTTGCTTAATGTCCATAAAGTTGTAGGTGCATCTGGTAAACATAACAAAGGTTGACTAACAGCTTGAGCCACAGGCATAAAAATTGCAGCTAACATAATTGTAAATAACGGTAAGGTTTGAGCCGAAAATCGTACTGTAGGTCTGGATGATTGTTGTCGAGGCTCATCAGGTGTTGTACTTCTACTTGGGTAACGATCATTTCGAACATCTTGACTCCATTGACGTTCATTGGATGAATTTCTGCTACCATTTCTTGATCCACGATAATCCCGATTATCATAATTTCTACCATAATTATTTCTTTGATAATTTTGGGAATCATCATTTCCACGATTACGGTAGTTGGGATTTCCATTATCGAAGTTACGATTTCGATTGTAATAATTTCCACTACCACTATTATTACGGTATCGATTTGGACCATTAAAATTACGGCCACGATTTCTATTGAATCGTTGATCATACATACGCTTACGGCAATCACGTTTAACATGTCCCATTTTTTGACAATAAAAACAAATGACATCCCGAGGTTGAGCAACCAAAATTGATTGTTGTTCACTTGGTGGATTCATAAACCGAAGTTCATCAACATATGCTTCATATTGCATAGCTGTTGCAAGAGATTCTTCATAAGTATCTGGATTAACTCGAAGAACTTCAGCTCGGATCTTGGGTTGTAATCGATGCTTGAATTCTCTATTCAAAGCTTTTTCTTGTTCAGCAGCTGTGTCATTTTCCATCACTGTGTTGACAATTTCTGCCAATCTTTCTGAGAAGGAATGCACAGTTTCTTCAGCCTTTTGAAAGCAAGCCACTAATCTTGAATCTGCTAATCTTCGAACCAGTTTGTCGTTGAATTTGATTCTCAAAGCTTGACAAGCTTGATCAAAAGTTTGCTTCTGATTATCCGGTATACTATCAAAATACTGACGTGCACGGCCACGTAGATGAGCACGAAGTCTTTGTACCTTCTGCATATTCGTTAGAGGGAATGTGGCGTTGGTGGTGACATCATCTTCTACCTCTTGAAGGAATTTATGAACAGAGATTTTAGGATTACCATCATAAGCTGGAGTGGTAACTACAGCTAATGGCATCATTGGATAGCTTTTCTTCTGCTCTGTTTCAGTTGCTTCTTTAAGTACTCCAAGTGGATGGTCTTCATCAATCTCTGGATCTTCAGCTTGGAGTTGTCGTACATATTCAATGATATGTTGGGCCACTTTGTTGGCTTCTGGCATTGAATCATAAATTTGTTGCCGTAAATTTTGTTGTTGTTGTTGCTGTTGAAGCTGTTGTTGTACTGCTATGGGTTGATCATGTTGTTGTCCTGCAGCTGCTTGACCTTCAACTTGCTGTTCTGCTGTAGGTAATGCACCAAAAATTTCATCTGTATCTGCACTTGCTTGCCCAAGTGACCAATTTTCAAGAGCATTCCGCATTACTTCTGAGCTCCCATTTGATGATTCTCGAATTTGTTCTACCAATGTTTGTACAGTAGTTTCCAATGTATCAATTCGAGCACCCATTTCTATCATTTCAGCATGTTGGTTATCCAATAAACCAGTAAAATGATTTGTTGTATCCATTGCTTGACGATCTTGGTGATCATTTGCTCTTTGTACCTGCTCGACCAGGTGAACCAGCTGATCCAACTGGTTATTAAGTTCTGCCACTTTTTGTTGGAGTTGAGTTTCCAATTCCTGCACATTTCTTTCTAATGGACCAATGCGCCGATCCACGGCTCTAGCATTTCTTGCTACAGCTTGTTCATGTTTTTGACAACATTCTATTAACTGGGGTACTGTATCCACTTCCCTTTCCGGTAAATATCTGGGGTCGAAATCCGACACTAATCTGTCCACCTCATCATACATCCTTCCTGCCATATGGTCTTCTTTACACTCGTGCCTGGTGTAGCTATCCTGATGGGTCTTTAACACTGCTTGCCGTTGATTGTACCACTATCAACTATCAGTTCCAATGATCAATTTATTCAGCTTGTCCGCTCTTCCGGGTATTTCACAAAATTTTCCTTACTTTTCCTCTTCTTTAATACCAACAAATTATGACGTCCTGGCCAGGAACTTCAATTTAAACAAAAATAATCCGGACTACAACCACAAGGTCGTGGCACCAAATGACACGTCCAGTGTCTTGTTAATTGCCCCTTTGGTTCTTGGTGTGGTTGAATGCCGAATCACAGAGTTACAATAATAATAATTTATTTAATTCAAACAACCAGATTAAAAAACAATGAACACACCTCGTCTGTTGACGTTCAAAAGAAAATGAAAGAAACAAAGAGCTATTTATATGAGACTGATAAGAGGAAAAGGGAAGGAGGCGAGAGATCAATTTGGGAGAGGCCAAAAACCAGTGTGGTGGCTGGCACACCTTATTACTTTTCTGCGGTAGCTAATTTAGTGATAAGATTCCACTCCCTTAAATTAGCTACCGTCACCAATTTGGTGCCAGCCAGACACACCACCATATTAATTTGGAATGTGTTTTTTCAATTTTAACTGTTTTTTATCTTTTTAAATACATGTTTAAAGGAAATGATAAAGCATTGATGGAATGGCATACTGTAGGTGGTGTAAAATGCATGGATATTAATGAACCTAAAGCTTATGTTGATGGAAGATATATGAGTGCTCATGAAGCCCATTGGAGATTAAGTGAATTTCCATTGTTTTACAGTACCCATAAAGTTGAAAGACTTGGCTTTCATACCGAAGGTGGTCATACTGTAGCTTTGGATGAAGATGTTAGCAGTGATGTTTTGATTCAAGAAACGACTGATAATGCAACATCAAAATTGCTTGCATGTTTTGATGTAAATAATGAAAAAGAAACAGGATTACTGTATGAAGAAATGCCACAACATTATGTTTGGGATACAAAAACTGTTCAATCAAAAGATGAAAATGGTAAAATTGTTAATAAAAATGTTCGTTATTGGAAGCCAAGGGTAAAATTTGTTAAACCTGTTGTTTCAAGAATTTATTCAATTAGCCCAAAGCATACTGAATCTTTTTATCTTCGTTCTCTTTTGACTGTTGTTCGAAGTCCTAAAAGTTTTGATGATTTGAAGACATTTAATGGAGTTACTTATAAAACTTTTCGTGAAGCAGCAGATGCAAGAGGAATGATTGTCGATGATAAATTGTATGTAAAAGCAATGGAAGAGGCAAAAGATATTTCATCCCCTAAAGGTTTGAGAAGACTTTTGGCTCGAATTTTTGCACATTGTGATGTAAAAGATCCTTTGGCACTTTTTGAACAATTTTGGGACAGTATGATTGGTGATTTAAAGCATCGTTATAAAAAGGATGAACTCAAAGATATTGCATTGATGGGAATTGTTCGAAGCATGATTTATCAAGATAAGGAATTATCTGATTATCCTGCCCTCGAAGCAAAAATGCAAGAGCTTAATTTTGTTTTGGATACAAGTGTCGATGACGTTTTGGAACTTCTTGAAAAAGGAGAAAAAATGTACAGTACCCTTAATGAAAAGCAACTTAAATTTGTTGATCATGTTCAAAAATTGGTTAAAGATAAAAATGGTGGATGTGTCTTTTTATATGGCTGTGGAGGAGCTGGAAAGACATATTCCATTAAAACTGTTATTAATTTATTGAAAGCAGAATCTTTTGAAGTAATTGTTATGGCTTGGAGTGGAATTGCTGCTTCACTTTATCCAAAAGGTCGAACTTGCCATAATGTTTTTCGGCTTGATTTTCCTTTTAAAAGTGACAGTAATTCAACCTTAAATGTTGAAACAAAAGATGCACAAAAAATTCGTGAAGCAGCTGTCATTTTTTGGGATGAAGCTCCAATGGCTCCAAAGCAAGCAATGAAAGTTATTGATTTAAAGCTTCGAGATTTAATGCAAGTTGATGCTCCATTTGGTGGCAAAGTTTTGGTACTTTCTGGGGATTTTCGACAAATTCCAGCAATTGTTGAAAATGGAGGTCCAATGGATGTTGTAAATGCTTCCATTTGTAATAGTCCATTGTGGCCTCTTTTTCAAAAATTTGAATTAACTGAAAATAAGCGTGCCAATGCAGATGAAAAGGAATTTGCCGCAACTTTGCTTAAAATTGGTAATGGCGAAACAATCGATGAAGAAGGATGTGTCGATATCCCTCCTCATTGTATTGTTGAAGGAAATTTAGTTGGTGAAATTTTTGAAGACTTAATTGCGGAAAAAAGATACACTGAATTGACTTCAAGAGCTATTCTTGCTGCAAGACATGATGATGTTCGAGCTTTTAATGAACAAGTTTTGCAAATGCTTCCACCAGAAGGAGAAATGACTTATGCGGCTCAAGATGCAGTAAAGCATGGTGAAGGAGAGCTTCATTGGCATGGTGTTCCTCAATACTTTAAAGATACTCATATCAATGGCTTTCCTTCACATAGTTTGACTTTGAGAATTAATTCTGTAATTATGCTTTTGCGCAATTTGAGTATTGAAGAAGGTTTATGCAATGGCACAAGACTTTTAGTTACAGATTTGCGCCCCAATGTAATTGCTGCTCGAAAATTACTTGATGACGGAACTTTAAGCGCTGAAAAAATAATGCTTCCAAGAATTACTTTAAAGCATGATGCTGGCCCATTTGAACTTTATCGTCATCAATTCCCAGTCATGCTTGCTCATGCTTTAACAGTAAATAAATCACAAGGTCAAAGTTTTGAAAAAGTTGGAGTATTTTTGGAAAAGGAAGTTTGGAGCCATGGAATGCTTTATGTTGCATTATCAAGGACAAAGGCTTGGGATTGTTTGAAAATTCAACTCAAGAAAGGAAGAGTAAATAAAACTAAAAATGTTGTTTATGCAGAATTGATTGCTCAAATTGGTTAAAAATGTTTTACTCGTGCATTTACGTGAACGTGATTCTTATTCGTGCTTTTTATTGCTTATCGTTGATTTTTTTGTAGTAATTTGTGGTAATAATGCTTATAATGTTTTAGAATGATCACACATGCTTTCAAAGGTGCTTTAAGCACAATCTCACCATATCAAATACAAAAACTTTTCTTACCAGGTAAGGTTTTTTATTTACTTTTTTAATTTAACATTTATTTTATCTTCTTTTTTAGATATCACAACCACCGGTTTTTTCATCATCCATCAACAACTCAAAACTCACAATAATCAGGTTATTTATTACATACATTTTTTATCTTTTTAATTTTAATTTTTAGATACTGTACCTACCGAATCATCTTTATTATTTCCATCAGCTACTTAACAAACTCTCTATTATTCATGACAAATTTATATTTTATTAGCCACTCAATGTTCGTCAACAAATTATTCGACAATTCAATTCAAATTACTTCGAGTGATATAAAGAACATGAAAGATATTGAATGATATATTCATCATGAATTCAAAGCTGAACTACATTTATTCCTAAATACGTATGCTTCTTACATTTGATTTTCCTATTGCTTCTAAATTTATGGGATATGAACGTCGAATCTGATTGGAATCATGTAAGTTGTATTTTTGCAAGAATTTTTGATTAATTATTATATTTTAGAACTACATCAAATTATTTTTTTCAATGATGAATGTTCGATGGATGGCATCTTTTTCATTATTTTAAATGCCGATGAATATCATGCTTATATTATTGTGGTGGTTGCATATCTGGTAACTTTTATTGTATTTTTCATTATTTTTCTTTTGTTGTTCTTATTGTTTTTTTATATGTATAAAAATTGTTGTTTCTATCTTTCAAATGATAATTTGGATGGATTACATTAGTACATTTTTGAGATTTTATGACTTTCAGTCATTATTTGTTTTTATTATAGTTTTGAAGAAATCTACGGTCGTAGTCGAAAATGAAAGGAATGAACAAAAATCAGGGGTACGTACATCTTGAGGTTAATGATAATAATTGTACACGAAAAATAATATGAGAGAAATGTTGGGATGTCTGAGTAGGACATGAAAGGCGAAGTATGTGTAGTTTTAATGCAATACTTAAAAATATGCGGGAGCCGAACCAACGATGGTAGTAAATAAAAGAAATAATGATAAATGAAGCGCGATTTTGAATCATGTATGTAAAAAATTGTGATGGGGTTGTTTGGTATGTATGAGAAGGCGTGAAAGATGAAGTATGAGTATTTATAATGCACCCCTCGAATATGCGGGAGCCGCGACCGCGGCTCCCCTAAAGAACTTGTCCTCAAACTTATTTGAGGAGATTTTTTTTTCCTCAAACTTTTTGTCTTTCTTTGACAATCCAAAAAACTCGAACCCGCGCACCCCGGGCTTGAACTCCGTCGTTCTAACCACTCGGCCATGCGCCCTTTTCTAAAATGACGGTGAAAGTTGACTTTCACTTTCAAAAGAAAATGACACTTTCTTTTTTCTTTCTTTTTACTTTTTTGTGTTAAAAATGTTATTTTTTTGTAATTTTATTAAAGATAATTATTAAGAATGTAAAAATAAATAGTTTTTGACATTATATTATAAATAAATATTAAAAAAATATAAAAAAATATCTAAATAATTGTAACTAAAATTTTTTGATAGGAGCGGAAAAAAGCGATTATGGTTCCTTTATTATGTATTAGTTGCAGCTTTTGGGGGTTTTCCTCTTCTTGCTGGAGGAGCTGATGGATCTTTTGCAGTTTTCAATCTTGTATTTTAACAGATTGTGATTTAGATGGCGACGTATTTTTGATTTTTCTTGTTGGCGGTTTCTTCCGGCGGTGGCGGAAGCATTCTTTTGCTAAGAAGGACAAAATGTACACCATAGTGTGTTTATTTTCATGTCATTATCTTCCTTTTGCAATGTCATAATAGTAGTCATTTGATCGAAAGCCGATCAAATGACTATTTTTTTATTTGAAAGAACAGCAATTTTTTTATTGCTGTTCTTTCAAATATTATTTATTCTTCTTTGTTGTTTTTCTTCAACGTTTGGATTCAACTTTTGCTGATGCTGCTGTTTTAAATGTTCATGGATATCAAAATGCTACAAATGTTAATCGTGGATATATTTTTGATGAATTATCTTTTGATGATGGACAAATAGATACTCAACTAATGTGAACTAATTTTGAACTTCAAAAAGGAAGAGGATTTGTCAATCTTTGATTGTAGCTGGTGAACTTCAATTTTACGTTTGTAAAGATCATTGTGGTGGCGATGTAACGTAAGTTTTTTACATTTTCTTGCATGACATGTATTTATTCTTGAATTTTTATAGATCAAAAATTTGTCATGAATATCAACGTGGTGGTGCCAATGCTAAAACAATTGTTTCTAGTTTCCCTTCATGTGAATTTAATATTACTGGAGAAAATGATGCCGTAAGATTTATTATGACACCAATTACAAAACGCGATTTTACCACATTATGTAGACGATTCCAATATTATCTCAGTGGCTCAGTGGACAATAATTTTTTCATCTTCCTGTGAAAGCTGTAAACTTAACATTGATCTTGATAATGACAATATATATTTATGTCCTATCACAGTTGTAAGTATTATAATTTTCTCTTTTTTATTCACATATATCTTTCTTCTTTAGCTTAATGCCAAGATCCATGTTCCGCAAACTGATTCAACTACTCTTCCATCATCATCAACAATCTTACCTCCATCAAAGGAATCCAAAGAATCTAATGAAGATCCATGGTGGCAAATCTTCATCATTGTTTTTGTTGGTCTTATTGCGTAAGTTTCTTTAAATATACATTTTGCATTTAATTGTATAAATGTTTTAGGTTTCTTGTTTACCAAGATCACAAAAAAGCTAAGCAAAAGGTTGTTCGTCCTCCACCAGAAGATCCGATTCCAGAAGCGGTTGTACCAACTGCAAATGTTCAAACACCTGTTGGAAAGCCTGAACCAACACAAGCTGCTAAGCAAAAGAAATCGGCAAAAAAGAAAGCCTAAAGATGATCAAGCTAAATCTGGTGGTGCAGCAAAAACAAAAAAATCTTCAAAGAAGCGTTAGTGAATTAGAATTGTAATATACTTAGTTAATTGTTTGATAGTTAATAAATATGTTTGTTTAACAAATTTTTGTATACTGTGATCTCGGAGAGGGTATGACATTTAGTTACGGATTATTAGTTACGGTCAGTTAGTAACATTGACACTAAGTTAGCAGCAACAATTAAATCCTCGAAGAAAGCATCAAAGGAAGCTGAAGAAGATTTAAATGCAGAGGATTCTACCATGAATGCCGATGAATAATACAAAAAAGGAAACAACTTTTTAAAATTCTTATCAAAAAATTTTAGTTACAATTATTTAGATATTTTTTTATATTTTTTTAATATTTATTTATAATATAATGTCAAAAACTATTTATTTTTACATTCTTAATAATTATCTTTAATAAAATTACAAAAAAATAACATTTTTAACACAAAAAAGTAAAAAGAAAGAAAAAAGAAAGTGTCATTTTCTTTTGAAAGTGAAAGTCAACTTTCACCGTCATTTTAGAAAAGGGCGCATGGCCGAGTGGTTAGAACGACGGAGTTCAAGCCCGGGGTGCGCGGGTTCGAGTTTTTTGGATTGTCAAAGAAAGACAAAAAGTTTGAGGAAAAAAAAATCTCCTCAAAAAAGGAAATTTGAGGAAAAAAAAATCTCCTCAAAAAAGTTTGAGGAAAAAAAATTTTCCTCAAAATTGACACCCGGGTTACGGTAGCCGATCGATCGGTCGGATATTACTGTAGATCTTACAAGAAAACGTGTAAATAAAAAAAATGACTTTTCAAACAAATTTCCTCTGGGTTCAAAAAAGTGAGGGAATTTCAAGATTTTTGTCATTTTTCAGTAAACCCCGAGGAATTATTTTAATTATTTCTTTATTTTTTGATCGGATTCAAATATTTTTAATTATCACGTCTTATATACAAATTTGAAGTGGCATAAATAGAAACACAAAATATCTTTTTTTTTAAATGTTTTAAAGATGTATAGGCGTATGTTGATTTTTTGATTTTTTTGTCGTTGGAAAGATCATTTTTTCATCGACATCGTTTCAAGTGGCTCTGGTTGCACTTCTAATCTTTCACAATATTTTTCACTAAAATATATGTTTGTTTGGTTTTGAATGATGGTTCAATTTTTTTTCATTGACGTAAAAAAAGGATATAAATCTAGTTTTTAATATTTTATTCTAAAAATATGCACAATTTTAACAATATTCACAGTTTTGCCCACTTATTTATATCTTGTTTTTATGTTACTGATGCAATTTAAAAAGTAATTGTTATATTGAAGGTTTTAACCTATTAAAATAAACATTTTTATTGTTAGAGTCCTTTTAGTAGTAACATTTTCTTTCTCCGTTTACAAATTTTTTTTAATGTCAATATATTTGAAAGCTTTGAAACATGTTTTTTAAACTTACAATACTGCAAATTTAATGTACAAAATATTCAAAAAGAATTTCTTTATTTTTTCGTGAAGGCTTAGCACTGAAAAGAAACAAACGTTGGGCGATGTTTCCAGTGCTGTGCTTTTTTATTTTTGGTGACTCCGACTCCGACTCTGACTCGCGAGTCGGAGTCGAATGAGTCGACTCAGAGTCGACTCGTGAGTCGAAAAGCGGCCTTTTTCCTTTGATCTTTGGAATTTATCGACTCCGACTCCGACTCTGACTCGCGAGTCGGAGTCGATAAATGAGTCGACTCATCGACTCGTGAGTCGGAGTCGCAACAGCACTGGATGTTTCAAATTTTTTGATTAACAAAAAAACATTTATGCGCAATAAAAAATGTGTTGTCCCAACCGACATTGCTTTGTTGTGCAACGTTTTTTTATGTTTATTCATTTTCTTAAATGTTTAAAATTTATAAACTTGGTGAAATATAAATTCTATGAAAAGGTCTTTGAGCGTTTTTAAATTTCGAAAATTCCATTCATTTTTTAAATATTTAAACATTTCAAATAAATTTTTTAGTTTTGCTTGTATTAGCATGTTTGTTTGTTTTTTGATGACAAGTTGACAATTTTTGTCATTGACAACGTTAAAATGCCAAAGGTCAAAAAAATTTTCTGAATTTGATACCCGACAAATTTTTTTTGATACTGGAAACTTACAATAAAGTTTTTTATGAAACTCGTTTTTTGATTCTATTGAACGACAGACAAATATGTAACACTGTGAACATCCTTTTCTGCAAAAAAAGCGCTTATAAAAAAAGCCAAACATATTTCGAAATGTTCTTTCTAAATTTTCAATTTATTATTTTAAATGAATCCAAATGTTTTGCGTTGAAATACAAAGTTTGTTATTTGATTAAATTTTTAAATATTTTGATCGCTTTTTAAAATCACAAAATAAGAAACTCTAAACAAAAAATTTAATTCCGATTTTGTTTCAAATTAGACATAATTCAATGAATTTTTTTTACAATAGCAGTAAATTATTAAAAAGAAAACAAAAATAAACAAAACTTCATTTCTTTTCTTTCACTGAATCGAAAATAAAGTCGCCGAAAACCTTATTTGTGAAACATCTATCTTGGTCAGCTATATTTTTTTCAGTTTTATTTAATTTTGTATACATTTTTCATAATAAAATTTAAAAAAATAATAATTTGGAATTTATCGAAACAATAAATTTTAAAAATAATGATTACTTTCAATATAAAAATCACATTGAAAGGAACACCACATAATGGTCATTTTTTTTCTTTGTGGTAGTAAAATCGGCATTTTTGACAAAGCATTTTTTGAAATTTTCCAGCTGATTGATGGGTACTCCAAACATTACACGTTTCTTCATGATCTGGATTCTTTGTTAGAATAGAGAAGTTATCAGTTTTTTTCTTCAGGTCAGCACGTTTGTCCATTAACAAGCTGTAGATGTACCTTGATTATATCAGAATTACCAAAAGTAACAAAACAAGATTTTCGAATAAGTGGCATATTAGAAGCACGAATTTTATAAAAGAAAAATGAAACAATTTTACGAATTGAGCCTTTTTATATGTTTTTTTGACTTTGTAAAATTTTTTACCTTTTGTTTGTGCAAGTTAAGAAGTGCAGGTTGGCCTTGTGGGCTGGTTAACTCAGTCTTAAAAAGTGCAGATTAGGAGAATTTCTAAATTTTTTAATAATAAATGTAAAGAACTTGATACACGCTACAAAAGACATTATTTTGCCTTTTTGAACTTTTGTTTTTTCATAAATTCGAGTTAGCGTATGTGTTTTCATAAAAATAAAAAATAAATAATCAAATATTCAAAAAGAGAAAAAGCTTACCTCGAGCATTCAAAATTGAATTTTCAAATGATTTTAAAGTTCTTTTTAAGGGTAAATTCGATTTTTTTTGTTGACATTTCATAAATGTGAGACGAAAAAATGGAGAAAAAAGAGCGAAAAGGAAACAAAAAATGTTTTGCAACAACCATGTGTTTTTTGTTTATTCATTATATAGGAGAAGATGATGGAATAGACAAACGTTTCGTAATTTTTTCGGCAACGGGTTGTGCATAAAAAATTTTTCATATTGACAATATTTTTAAAAAAACTTCACATTTTCTTTTTTATGACCCTTCTATTTTTTATGTGGAAATATAACTTTCTTTTTTGGAATATTTTAAGTTTCTCGCTGTAAATTGTAATTTTTAAAGCAACAAATAAAATGTCATTTCTGTACTACACTTTTCAAACTGAACATATTAGAAATCGAAAAATCAAACATTGCTACAGCTCAATATTTTATTTTTTTTAAATTAATCATAATCCTAGACAGAACAAAAGCAAATAAAAGTTCTTCGATTTAACTTCTTGTTTTTGATTCCAAATGAACAAAGAAAAATGTGATGGAAAAAAAATTGATTTAAATTCGTTTCTTTATTTAAAAAATATTTATTTTTTGTGCTCGCTAAAAAAAGGGATTATCAGACATTGCTTATTTTTCGATGGCTTTTTGTGTTTGTGCGTGAAAAACATTTCGTATCATTGAAAGGATTGCTTGTAATGAAAAAAGTACCTCCAAACAGGAAAAAAACATCACAGAGGTTAAACTCTTGTTTAACTTTAATTAATTGTAGTAATGTCAAATTATTTAAACAAATTAAAAACTTTAAATAAGTATCTTTAGTTTCCCCTTTCGGGGGATATCATCAGGCAGTTGTGGCACATAAAAAATGAACCAACAGAAGATAGCTCCAGTTTTTTGATTCATCATTTTACAAAAGAGTACACATTTTTATATGTCAAAAAAAATATTTATAGAGCGTAAAATGTTTGATTCCATTTAAAAAATTAAAACCTTTTTACTCTTTTTCGCGAAAGAACTCAACTAAAAGACATTATCCATGCTTCTCGTGAACGAAAATTGAATTATCTCAAAAAGCTCATGACACTTCCTGAAGATCGCTGGAATAGAAAACTAACTGAATGGACTCCAAATACAAAACGTCCCGTCGGAAGACCACCTACAAGATGGATGAATGACTTAAAGAAATTCACGAATAAAAAACCTGTTAAATTGTTATCACTTTGTTTAACAAATTATTGGTGTCTAAATGTGTCCTCTTTCGTCCTGCGCGACAGATAAAAGGTTTTAAATAAAAAAAAATAAATAAATAAAATTACTCTTTTTCAAAATGTAAAAAGATTTTCTTAATATTTTAAATAATGAACCAAGTCATATTTAAGCCGCAATACTTTTGTTAAAAACTTATCAGTTTTGCAAAGAACAATACAATGATTTTGTTATTTATTAAAAACGTAAAATATTCAAATTTAAGCTTACACCAAGCATTTTATAGAAAAAGTGGAATAAAAAGTCTGAAGTCTTTCAGTCAAAAATTACTGACCATTTTGAAAATTTTTCAAAAATACTGTTTTTTACTGTATTTTTGCACATTTTCATGGTCTTAAACTTGTATAATTGTTGTAAATTCCTCAATTATGAATGGAATGTTCTGAGAAATAGTCAGTTATTATATTATAATGAAAAACATTTGTTTTACATTTGAAAAAACTTGAGAAAAAACGTTAAAATTCATGGTACTTCATGAGTATCTGCTTCAAAGAACATTAGTCTATTTCTTGCAATTTTAAAGCTTTATTTACTGAAATTTAGTCTAAACTGGTGACAATTAATCATATTTTTAATAAAAAATGGTGCAAATTGTTTGAACAAAGTTAATTTGTAGTTTTGAATATGTGTAAAATCTTTGGATATACACTCTAAGGTACCAGTGTTAAACAATGTCACTATTATGTTTTGTTGACAGATTTGTTTAACTTTTAATTTATTGATTTAAAATATATTAAAAAAACGTTATGTAAGATGCATGAACAGCAATATCCAATATTTAAACTTAGTTAAGTTTTACATTTCTTTTTATACTATAACTATTGTTGTAGTAGATAGCAATCTTCCAATATTCCGTTTTTAAGTGAATTCTTTGTCTGTAACACATTTTTTAATTATTTATCAGAACATTCCATTCATAATTGAGGAATATACAACAATTATACAAGTTTAAGACCATGAAAATGTGCAAAAATACAGTAAAAAACAGTATTTTTGAAAAATTTTCAAAATGGTCAGTAATTTGAACAAAAGTCAACTGTCACTCGATAGAGTCGAATGTGCTGAATCTTTTAAGACCATGGATAAAAAAAACGACGGGTGAAATTTTTCGTTATTAAGCCTAGAAGGGTAGGGTCATTTTCAACACGTCCTAAAACCCTTAAAAACGTCCATTTTGGGTATATCATGTATGGCAGAATCAGTTTTTTCAATGTTTTTTACCCTAGAAACAAAAAAATATTAATTTGATAATCCAGAAATTATTTGCGATAAAAAACAAACATGCACTTTTTTTGCATTTTTTGATTTTGACGCTTTGCCAAAAAATCAACTAAACGCAGAATTTCAGTTCGCTGTGTAGATACCGCAATGCCTTGCTAAAAAACGATTATGAAAAAATGCTCTGATTTACTAAAAAACATGTGTAATTTCGATAACATAAAAAACTGTTAAATGTAAAAACGTGTTCAGAAATAACCGTTTTATATTTTAATAACGGATTTCTCCAAATTCTAAAATAATAGACATTAATAGAATCATACTTGTATGTTGTGTTTTTGTTTTTGATATAAAAATAAGTTAAATATAATACTGTGGAAAAATAAAATATTTAAAAATATAAAAAAAAGTAGCAAGAAAGAATATTTTTAAAAACTATGTGTTACGAATGTGCCCGTTTTTTCGAATGCAACAAAAAAAAATCATTTTAAAAATTAGTTTTTCGGGTTTGCGAGTTTTAAAAAGAAAGCCACTTTTTTCTTTTTTTCAAATCGCAGCAACGTTTAACATCTGTTGCTTTTTTCGTCATATTTATACGATTCATCATTTTTTGATGAAATCTGACAAAATGGAGACATAAAATGAAGTTTAGCAAAAAGAACTTTCTTTTTTCTTTGAAAAATAATAATTATTGCTATTTTCTTCTCTTTGAATATTTTGTATATTCTTCAAAAAACAGATTTCGCTGATCTTATCATAAAATTTTTTCTTGGAAAAACATAACTCGTTAAAATTGTAAAATCCGTTCTTCTCGAAATATGAAAAATACATTAATTATTTAAAATTCGAAAAACAGTTTATCACAATCTTTTGTTAAATAAAAAAGAGAAAAATGCAAGTAACAACATTCGAAAATTTAGTTTTTAGATTTTTAAATAATTTTATAAAATGCAATTTGTAGAAAATTCAAAGAAAAACATTCGTTGAACATTTTTGCTTGCAAATTCAAAATTAATGTTGTTTTCTAAGTAGCATGTCTATGAAACAAAACATTCAGCAATAGATACCATAATACTGAGCTAAAAATGGTTGTGAAAAATTTTAAATTTTTGTAATATCGATAACATTAAAAATTATTAAATGTAAAAATATCTCCAGCTATAACCGTTTTATATTATAATGATGGTTCTTGTAACTCATCAAATGGATGAGGATCATATGAGTGCTTCTGTTTTCGATGAAAAAAATAAGTTAAATATAAATCTGTTTTATATAAATTGTGGAAAAACAAAATATTTAAAAATATAAAAAAAGTAGGAAGAAAGAACATTTTAAAAAATTATTTGTTACAAATGTCCTCGTTTTTTTTGAATGCAACAAAAAATAGATTTAAAAAATATTTTTTGGGTTAGCGAGTTTTTAAAAGAAAACCACTTTTTTCTTTTTTTCGAATCGTAGCAGACATTTTTCCAACTGGATCTGGCGAAAAATTTGAAGCTGCTGCAAAATAAGGAAATGCAAGAAAAAGTTTTTTGATAGAGAAATTGTTACATTTCTTTTTATTCTTTTGTGTGTCTATTTTGTTGCAATTTTTTTACTAACATTTTTTCCTGTGGCCCCAACACTTTTTTGATTATATTCTCATAAAAACTTATATTTTGTTTTGACGATGGTTTTATTACTTTCTTCTTTCTTTTCTAAATATTTTATATTTTATTAAATTGTTCATTTTTTTTCGAAAATAAAAATAGTTCAAAAGAAAGTCTTTAAATTTTTCAGTATGTGATAACACCATCAAGAAAAAATAATGCGGCAGTAACAAGCTTTATTTGAATAAAGTTAATAAACATTTTAAATTGTTGTTGTGTTTTAAAAATATTTACAAAAACTTATCATGGCTGTGGTTGGAGATTCCTTTACACGATAAGATAAAAGTAGAGAGTTGCAATAAACAAGTATTTCGTATTTCTAATGAAAAAAAGGAAAACATTCAATAAATGAGAAAATGTGTACATTTATTAGGATTTTATAATTTTAAAAATGCAATGATTGTTGTCACTTTAATGTTACTTCATTTTCGATGAACAGGAAATGAACGAATATTTTTAAACGTTAACGTATAAAAAGCATGGAAAAATAAAATATTCAAAATTATTTTAAAAAAAGTGCAGCAGAAAAACCATATCTTATTCAACAGTGATTATTTCTACCAAAAAAAACTATTTTCTTTAACTAAAATGGTGGAACTGACATTTCTTTTTTTAGCAAAGTTTTTTTGAGACGAGATGTTTTCAAAATCATATTCGAAAGTGTAATTGGGAAATACACACCCGAACAGAAAATAAAAACAAAAATGTGACTGAAATTGGTCTTTCAAAAATATAAAAAATATCACAACGAAATGAAAAATACACTATTCAAGTTTAAGTGTTGTTGTAGTACCGTGTATGAAATGCAAATAATTCTATTACAATTTTTTTTTTCAAATTTATCCTTGATTTTAATTTTTTATGAATGTTTCAAACAATCATTTGATTCAGATACAACTTGAATGAATGAATATTACGGTTTTTAATTATTCTTGAAAAACAAAAAATTTCTAGCTGACAATCTAAAATATTCAAATCGTATAAATAAAGTTTCCTTAATGGCGACAATTTATAACACATAAATTTTAAGTTGTGGCATAAAATAGAAACGCAAAATATTTTTCAAAGCATTTTTGTGAAATTTGAGCGTTTGCTGCTTTTTTTCTGCTTATTTGTCGTTGGAAAAAGTTCAATATTAATTTAAAATATTTTTAAGACTAAAACAGCAATGTTTATTTGAAGATTTTGTTCCTAATCGAAAGACATAAAATTTAGAAATCTAAAATATTCAAAACGTTTCTATTTATACAAATTTGAAGTGGCATAAATAGAAACGCAAAATATCTTTTAAAATTTTTTTTCAAAATGTTTTTGAAATATATAGGCGTTTGTTGATTTTTTGCTTTTTTATCTTTGAAATGATCATTTTTTCATCGACATCGTTTTCAGTGGCTCTGGTAGCACTTTCAATTATTCACAATATTTTTTGCTAAAATATATGTTTGTTTGGTTTTGAATGATGGTTCAATTTTTTTTATTTACGAAAAAAGGATATTAATCTTGTTTTTATAATATTTTGTTGTAAAAAAATGTACAATTTTTAAAAATATTCACAGTTTAGATAACTTATATAAATCTTATCATTTGGGAATTTGTGATATATTATTGCAGTAGGAATTATTTTCACAATGCTATCAGTAATAAATTGAAAACAAAATTTTATTTATTGTTTTGGTCCTTTGATAAATTTTATACATGTAAAAATTTATGAAAGCTTTGAAACATTTTTTTAAAAATCTATATTACTGCAAATTTAACGCAACAAAATATTCAAAAAGAATTTCTTCATTTTTTTGGGTCACCCTGTACCACTGAAAAGAAAGAAAAGTTGATCAAATTCGTTGCTTCAAAAAGCATTTTTGCGCAATAAAAAATGCGTTGGCTCAACCGACATTGATTTTTTGTGTAACGTTTTTTGTGATTACTCATTTTTAAAATGCATCAAGGTAATACATTCGGTGAAACATAAATTCTTTGAGCGTGTTTTTGATCTTTTTTGAGTTTTGAATATTTCGATTTTTGTTCAAATATTTTTAACATTTAAAAAATATTTTATTGTTTTGTTTATGAAACATTTTTTGTTAAAACTAAACCAAAGAACATTTATTTTTTTACTTATTTATTTCACTGCAACATTATTAAAAAATAGTGTGAAAGTAAACATCCGACAAAACATCTTTTGTTAATAAAAACCTATGATAAACTTTTAAATGGAATTCTGCTTTTCTGCTGTTGTTTTTATATGAAGGAAATGCAAATAATTTTATTTCAGCGCGTAAATAGACGCATAAAAACTGCAATAATTTTTAATTAATTAATGAGATATTTAATATTTGTTTGGAATTTTAAGTCAAAGTTACCGCCTTTAAACTTTATTTTTTATGATAAATGGAAATGGAAAAAATAAAATATTCAAAAAAGAATGAAATTTTTATTTCACATAAAAAATTTAAAACACTTGCAAAAAAATTGTGTTTTTTATTGAAACTTTGCTCTGTTCAAATTGTTACATTTTCCTTTTCAATTTTTTTCCAAAATACGAACAACTATTAACACAAAAAACGTGTTTGCTTCAGTTTTATTCAATTTTTTTAAATATTTAATTTTAAAAATTGTTAATTTTTTGATAAATTTAAAAAAGTTTAACCCAATTTGTTGTTTTTTTCATTTGTAATAAAACAATGTTGGACTATCTCTTCAATGTAGAAAAGGATATTTGAAACGTTGTGTAACAATTTTTTCTAACAAGGAGTTCTTTTTCTTTTTAACCTCAGGTTTTTTCTATTTTGGTAAAAAATTTCGACTTTTCAAATATGAAAAAACCATGGCACAAACAAGCAACGTCAGTTGGAGCATCACATTTTTAAATGCCTTAAAATTTACTTATTAAAGAATCAACAAATTTAAAACATCTCTCAACAGTTTTTTTCAAAGACATTATTTTTTTAACACTTCCCTAATTTTAAATAAACCACTTTAAAATTTCATCTGACATATATGATTTCCATATTTTAGGATTTAAATTGTGAATAATCTTCAGAAATTTCCAATCTTTCGCAATATTTTTCATTAAAATATTTGTTTGTTTGGTTTAAATGATGGTTCAATTTTTTTTCATTGACGTAAAAAAAGGATATGAATCTTGTTTTTAATACTTTGTTTTAAAATTATGTACAATTTTAAAAAATATATATTTGGTCTATTTATGGCAGTTTCTGTCATTTTTTGTATGTAAATATACTTGAAAGCTTTGAAACATATACATATTATGTTTCAAAATTAACATTACTACAAAATAAATGAACAAAATATTCAAAAAGATTTCTTCATTTTTTTCGTGAAAATTTGTCACTAAAAAAGGAATGATTAAAATTTGTTTATTTACAAAAAAATATTAATTTTGCGCAATAAAAAAAGTGTTGGCATTACCGACATTGTTTTTCTGTTGTTCAAATGTCTTTCTTCAAATGAGGGCAAATGTTCAAATGTCTTTCTTCAAATGAGGGCAAATGTTCAAATGTCTTTCTTCAAATGAGGGCAAATGTTCAAATGTCTTTCTTCAAATGAGGGCAAATGTTCAAATGTCTTTCTTCAAATGAGGGCAAATGTTCAAATGTCTTTCTTCAAATTAGGGCAAATGTTCAAATTTCCTTCTTCAAATTAGGGCAAATGTTCAAATGTCTTTCTTCAAATTAGGGCAAATGTTGAAATTTCCTTCTTCAAATTAGGGCAAATGTTCAAATGTCTTTCTTCAAATTAGGGCAAATGTTCAAATTTCCTTCTTCAAATTAGGGCAAATGTTCAAATGTCTTTCTTCAAATTAGGGCAAATGTTCAAATTTCCTTCTTCAAATTAGGGCAAATGTTCAAATGTTTTTCTTCAAATTAGGGCAAATGTTCAAATTTCCTTCTTCAAATTAGGGCAAATGTTCAAATGTCTTTCTTCAAATTAGGGCAAATGTTCAAATGTCTTTCTTCAAATTAGGGCAAATGTTCAAATTTCCTTCTTCAAATTAGGGCAAATGTTCAAATGTCTTTCTTCAAATTAGGGCAAATGTTCAAATTTCCTTCTTCAAATTAGGGCAAATGTTCAAATGTCTTTCTTCAAATTAGGGCAAATGTTCAAATTTCCTTCTTCAAAAGAAGGAATGTGTTCAAATGTCTTTCTTCAAATGAGGGCAAATGTTAAAATGTCTTTCTTCAAATTAGGGCAAATGTTCAAATTTCCTTCTTCAAATTAGGGCAAATGTTCAAATTTCCTTCTTCAAATTAGGGCAAATGTTCAAATGTCTTTCTTCAAATTAGGGCAAATGTTCAAATTTCCTTCTTCAAATTAGGGCAAATGTTCAAATGTTTTTCTTCAAATTAGGGCAAATGTTCAAATTTCCTTCTTCAAATTAGGGCAAATGTTCAAATGTCTTTCTTCAAATTAGGGCAAATGTTCAAATTTCCTTCTTCAAATTAGGGCAAATGTTCAAATGTTTTTCTTCAAATTAGGGCAAATGTTCAAATGTCTTTCTTCAAATTAGGGCAAATGTTCAAATTTCCTTCTTCAAAAGAAGGAATGTGTTCAAATGTCTTTCTTCAAATGAGGGCAAATGTTAAAATGTCTTTCTTCAAATTAGGGCAAATGTTCAAATTTCCTTCTTCAAATTAGGGCAAATGTTCAAATTTCCTTCTTCAAATTAGGGCAAATGTTCAAATTTCCTTCTTCAAATTAGGGCAAATGTTCAAATGTTTTTCTTCAAATTAGGGCAAATGTTCAAATTTCCTTCTTCAAATTAGGGCAAATGTTCAAATGTCTTTCTTCAAATTAGGGCAAATGTTCAAATTTCCTTCTTCAAATTAGGGCAAATGTTCAAATGTTTTTCTTCAAATTAGGGCAAATGTTCAAATGTCTTTCTTCAAATTAGGGCAAATGTTCAAATTTCCTTCTTCAAATTAGGGCAAATGTTCAAATGTTTTTCTTCAAATTAGGGCAAATGTTCAAATTTCCTTCTTCAAATTAGGGCAAATGTTCAAATGTCTTTCTTCAAATTAGGGCAAATGTTCAAATGTCTTTCTTCAAATTAGGGCAAATGTTCAAATTTCCTTCTTCAAATTAGGGCAAATGTTCAAATGTCTTTCTTCAAATTAGGGCAAATGTTCAAATTTCCTTCTTCAAATTAGGGCAAATGTTCAAATGTCTTTCTTCAAATTAGGGCAAATGTTCAAATTTCCTTCTTCAAAAGAAGGAATGTGTTCAAATGTCTTTCTTCAAATGAGGGCAAATGTTAAAATGTCTTTCTTCAAATGAGGGCAAATGTTCAAATTTCCTTCTTCAAATTAGGGCAAATGTTCAAATTTCCTTCTTCAAATTAGGGCAAATGTTCAAATGTCTTTCTTCAAATTAGGGCAAATGTTCAAATTTCCTTCTTCAAATTAGGGCAAATGTTCAAATGTCTTTATTCAAATTAGGGCAAATGTTCAAATTTCCTTCTTCAAAAGGCATTTGTATTTACATGAAATAAGCAGTTTCCTCAATACTTTTTAAATAATTTACAACTGTATTATTTATAACAAATTGTATGACACAATTTTCGCATTTTTAAATTTGATTCTATCCAAATTTGTTCCATTGGTTAACATTATTAAAACACAAAATATTTTATTTCATTTTTTGTAAATGCAGAAGAATTTAAATATTTTTAAATTAAATAACGGAAATATATAAATTGCATCACATCAAGTGATTTAAAGGGAAACAAATTCGTTACAATTTTGTTTTTTCCATTGCTTTGAAACAAATAATTTAAAGAATATATAAAATATTTAAAAATTGAATGGATGTGAATTTAAAAGTTGCCATTTACTGATTTAAATCTAGTAAAATTAACATGAAACGATTGAAGTTGAAAGCGTCATAATTTGCATTCAAGATTTTTTGGAAGAAAAAAAATGCTCCGTGATTACGAAAGAAGTGAGTGAAAATGAATGGGAAAATAGAAATTTAAAAAATTACGAATAAGAATAAATAAAGGACAACAAAATCCTGTAAGATTAAAAATAAATTTTAAATGATTTATGCTTATTTTACAATATTTAAGTCTTTCAGCATTTGGAAGAAAGAAAAAAATTTTAAAGGTTTTTCTTCGTTTACAAAATGAGATATTAGAACAAAGAAAATGCAAAGATTTTGTAATGTTAAAGTCAAAAGTTGCTGGTTCAAAATTCGTAATATAATAAATTGTTTTTCTAAATTTTATCACATTTTAAAATATGTACATTTGTTTATCAGTAAAAACAAATTCGACATAAATTAAAATTAAAACTTTTTTTGTTTAAATATGTACAATGAAAACTTGTTTTACATTGATAATGATGAAACCCTTCAAAAGTTACATTTAGCTCGTCACTTTTGTGTTCGTTGATGTTCCGAATAATTTTTTTATATTAAATTATTTATACAATGAAAGCAAACGATTTCGTTTTTTTAAAAGCTAGAACCTGACAATCGGGTCTTTTTTAGTCATTTGATGACTCATTTCTTGTCTGATTTGTCATGTTCTTGCAAATAAAAACACGTAAAAGCCAAAAAGGCTGTAACCGTACACTTCCTTTAAAGATATAAAAGATTTAGAAATAAAAATAGTTGAAATAGAAAATTCTTTCAAAAATGTTACGTTTTTGGAATTAAAAAGTTTTTTATTTTCTAACAAATGCAAAAAAGGAGTCTTCTAAATATTTTAAATGTTCAATAAAACAATAGATAAACATGTTCGTTTTTGTCAAATTTTGGTTTTCATAAAGATTTTTCAGTATATAAACCAAAAAAACAATAACTTAAAATATTAAAAAAATGGCTTATTTCAACACAAAAAAGTTGCAAAAAAAGAAATGCCAAGAATCTTTTTTAAATGTTTATGAAAAAAGAAATTTCGAAATTTGTTGGCGTTTTTTGACAGAACCATTATTTTTCATAGAAACGACATACTTTTCCAATAGCTTTCTCAAATCTAGATCACAATTATCCTGTCAATTTTATGCAAATTTTTAGAAGAAATTTTATGGCATTGTTAGAAGCAAATAAGTGCCATAATTTTTTTGAAAAAAAGAGTGCAGTCGAGCCTCGTTATAACGTCCTCATTTTGTGGTTCCTTCAATAAGGAGTCCATATTAATCGGACCTCGCTAAATTTTTACAATAAAAACAGTTCATGTTCGAAACATAATACAATGAGCTCATATTGAAAATAATTTTTTTTCAAGTTTGATTCGGCTCTGGAATTAGGAAAGTTATAATGTCTTAACAAATGTGGAAAAAACCCGTTTAATTATTTTTAATAATTAATGTTAACAATAATTGTAACACAATAGTGTTGTATTTGCCAAAATTTGGGTTTCCTTAATATTTGTTGTGATGAGCCCCAAAAAACTTTAATGTCATTTTTAAAACAGGTAAAAAATATTCAAATAGAAAATGAGTAATTTGCAAACAATAATTTTTTAAAAGAGATGGAAAAGTTTAATTTTCCTCAAAACATTTTTGCTAAATGTTCCCTATCTTAGATTTTCATCACACGGCTGCAATGTTTTTTTTTAAATTTTTAAAAGAAACTTTGGCTATCTCTTTTTTTTTTGTTTCTTTTCACTTTGAAAATATCTTTCTTTTCATATATATCTTTTTTATTGCCTTTGATGTGCAGTTTTCTTTTTACAACTCCAACAAAAATTTCAGCAAAAAATATGTCTGTATTTGCTAATGCTTCTATTTTTTTCATTTTATGTTTTGTTTTAAATATTTTGTTCTTCAAAATTGTTTGTTTTTGATAAAACAAAAACTGTTATGAATTAAATTATCTTTTTTCTTTCATTTTTATATAAGGGAGATGAAAATTTTTTTCAACAGTAGCAATTAAATTTCAACTTAATAGGTACAAAATATTAAAAAAAGAAAAACAGCTGGCAACTAGGATGTTTTTTCAAAAATTGAAAAGTTTTTTTGTCGCATTTTTTTGTTATCGACAATTTTCATCAAAAAATTGCAAAACTAAGAAACAAGAAAGAAACGACAGATATTTTGCACTAGTTTTAACAATATTTTATTATAAATCATGTTTTTTTAAAAATTTAAGTTTTGATTAAAAACTTTTTAAACAATTCCTATATTAAAAAATTTTTGGTGATTTTTTTAAGGATGAAAATGTGTAGATGACCAAAAAACTCAAATTAACAATAAAAATATTTCGAAACTTGACATTAGAAAACAAATTTATCTGACCCCTAAAAACAGAATTTAATTTCATTAGTCCTGTCTTTTTTTGACAAAAAGTTTAAAAAAAGTGGTTCAAAATCAATGTCAACATTTCAACAATTTTAACTTTAATAATGTGACAATGTTTTTGTTCCAAATGTGTAACATTGATATCAGATTTTTTTCCTTGTTTGAAAACAAATAAATTAAAGCGGAAAACCTGAAATATTCAAAGAACTAGAATTACATATTTTCATAAAAAATCAAGTTGTTGCAAAAAAAAGAAAATGCAAATGTGTCTTAAAAATTTTGTTTTCTTCTAAAAGAACTTTGGGCTTTTTGCTGTTTTTGTATGGATCGTTTCTCGGTGACGAAATCACTTTTTTATTTGACATCTTTTTTCAATGTCTGTCTTCAACCTTTTTTTTATTCAATTTCATTTCACAAAAATCGACCGCTTTTTGTTTCGATGACGCTGCAGTTTTCTATATATTTTTGTTTATAATATTTTATTTAATAAAATAGGGTTTCTCATTACCTAAAATTTTTCGAAATTATTTGTTTTTAGTTGATTGGTTAAATGAAAACCGTTGGGAACTTTATTTTGTGACTTCTTTCATTTCTGATGCGGCTTTAATTGTACCTTTATAAATACAAAATAGTGAAAACTAAATTTACATTTTTATTATTGTAATTGTTTTTTGTTTATATCATTGTTATCTGTGTTTTAAGGGTGACTTTGTATTAAAATGTTTAACTCAAATTTTTCATATTAAAAAATTAATTGAAATTTTAAAAAAATATTAAAAAAAAGAAAGTTTTATATTAACAGATAAAATTTTTTGTAAGTACTTTTTATAGTTGCACTTTTTTTGCTCCCAGATGCATTCATTAATTAAAAAAAATTTTCAAGGTACTTTTTTTTCTATTTTCGATGATCATCGGAGACAACTGAAAATCGAAAGGAAAGATAATAAATGTGATTGAGGCTGGATTATGTTTTTGTTGCTTTTAAGAAACTAACGCGTACCAATTTGAAAGGGACTGTCTGGGAATCATAGAAGAAAAAAATATGTTTTTACAGGAAATAATAATAAAAATTTTTTGAAAAGTATGAATTATTATTTATTACGCACTTAAACACTTCTTAAACAGATGCTTCATTTCAATTAAAATGATCAAAAACAGACAAAATAATTAAAAAAATTTGTTCCTTGTAGATTTTAAATGCTCGAAGAGCAAAAAAAAGTAGTTTGAAAATAAAAAACTACATTTTGTGTCGCGACTTGTCATCAAATTAGCCAAATTAACTCGAAATATGACTTAATGCAAATTCAAGGTCTTATTTAAAATTAAAATTGTTTAATAAACTTTTATTTAACTGATATTGGTCGTTGTTTGCATTTCAAATAGTCTGTTTCTCGAATTAATAAAACTTTTACCATTACTACAGTACCCGAAACAAAATGTTAAGCGCTGATTTTATTATTTTTACAATCATTGAAGTAATATTTTATTTATTTCATTTATCCATGTTGGTTTTATTAATTGCAAAAAAGCATACTACTTTCAAAGGAGATTTTTATAACATGTTCAGGGTCGTTATTTTCTCGGAACTAATGTGCTATATTATAGTAAGTAGAATTTTAACAGATGCTTCAGCAGCGGGGATATCCTTCAGCATCTCGAAAACCTTCAATTTCAAGGAAATACTTAAAAAGTCAATGGTAATATTTTTACAGTAATAATTGTTAAAATCTTTTGCTTGATTTAAAAAAGCAAAATGTAATTTAATTTGCGATAAATAATTTAACATCTCGACGATGATTACAGCATTTTTGCAAACAGAAACAAACTAATTTGTGTTTTTTTTATAACTTTTCTCAAATTCAGGTTAAAATAGAAATTATTTTTAATTAAAATAACGGTCTGTTAATATTATTTGTTGAGAATTATAACATTTATGAAAATTCATTTGTCATTTTTTTAAACAAAATTATTTAACACAGAAAACATTAAATATTCAAAAATTTGGAAAGTTTATTCCAGCATTAAAATTGAAGTAATTGCAAAAAAAGGAATGCAAAATGTCTTCAAAAATATTTTTTCAAAAAGTTACGAAAGAAAAAGCACACTTTCACTTTTTTTTTGTTTTCCTGTTTTCGTTGACAAAATTTCCTTTTCAATGACATCTTTTCTATGGCTGTGGCTAAACACATTTATCTTTCTAGTTTGTTTCACAACTCCTGCAACATCACCGAAAAATTGATCCAGTTTTGTTAGGTTTTGCTTACTTTTGAATATTTAATTCTTGAAAATTGCTGAATGAATTTAAGCAAAAACAGATTTGAACTAGATCTTCGAAATTTTTTGTTTGAAAAAAAAAGAAACACCATTTTGAAAAGCATTACAACAGTAATAATTTAATGGCAATTATGTTTATTTACATTTTTATTGTTGCGGTTTTTTTGATTTGCAGTCCTTTTTACTGCTTTATTTGATTTAAATTTTTTGGGAAAAAAGAAATTTCGGTTGAAAAACAAATGTTATCAAAAAAAATTAACAAATTATTCAAAAGATATATATGGCAGATGGTTGAAATTGATTAATGTATAAAAGATATAATTTTTCGCACAACAACAAAAACCCTATATTTCTTTTTTAATTTTTTCGCAATATCGACGAAATTTTTTGCTAAAAAATGTTCGACAATGATTTAGTTTTGTGTTCTTGGAGAACTGCAGACAATTTTAGTTATACATCTTCTTCGATTTTTCAACATTTTTTTTTTAAAAATTGATCGTTTTTGAAAAATTTTGTAATATTATTCTTTTTACCAATGAAATAAGCAAATATAAATAAGAGCTTTAAAATAATAAAAACGATATGACTAATAACACTTTTGACCAAAAATTTGGACATTATTGAATTTGATTTTTCTATTTAAAATTTGTTACTCTGGCTGAAAACAACACATTTTAAAAACACATTCTGTCACAAAATCTTAAGGGCCTACCACATGCAAAAAATTTAATTTTTTTATTATGTAAATTTATTCATGTTTTCGGCCATGCTTAGAAAAAAAACAAGTGCACAAAAACTATAATTATTTTTAAATTAAACTAATACAGACTGACGTTACAACACCAAAAAATTAGAACTCTTTGCATGAAATTTGGTCTATTTCTGAAAACTTTTATATTTAACGGTTTTAAATTGATCATCGACGTTGTGATTTTAGCGAAAACAATTGCACTACAACTTTGTGTTTTCCATCTTTTTTAAACCAAATAATTTAAAAAAGATTCAAAAAAATTAAGTTTATTAAAAAAGCTAGTGATTTGAAAATATATTTTTTTGATATAAAGTAAAAATGATTTTTGCATTTGTTGGTTCATTTCATTTTGGTTTCTTGTTTTCACTGAAAAATCAATTTCTTCTGACATCTTTCCTGTTGAGTGTATAAGGGCACATTTTTAAATTAAAGCTTTTTTAAAAAAACGATTTGTCTCAATTTTAGTTGTAATAATGGCTAAACAGCAATCCTTTTCTCTTTTTATAAATTTAAAGTTACACAATTTGATTCACTTTGTATTTTTATTTTCCTTAGTTTCTTATTTGGAAATAACACAACTTAAATCTTTTCTTAAATGTGAAAAGGAGTATTTCAAATAATTTTAATAATAAATGTGAAGAGTGTTGAAATAATGATTAGTTAAAATTTTGCATTTCCATAAAATTAATTATGTTTAGCTCAATAAGTTTAAAGCATTTTTTAACAAAAGATACAAAATATTTAAAAAGTAATACGGGAAAATTTACTTTTTTAAACGCAAACTTTCATCAAAAATCTTTCCTATATACATGATTTTCATAACTCGACAGAGATGATTGACGCCATTTTTTGTTGTGCTGTTGATTGAGAAAGGGATTACTCATCATAGACGTTTTCTCGTTTCTGATGTTTTCGACCCCACCTTTTCTCATTTTTTTCTCGCTGCTCTTTTTTTACGCTTTATTATTCAATAAAATACTTGCGAGATCGTTTCTCTCTCTTTACACCAAAGCAGATTCGAATTATATTCAGTTTTTGTTGAGCAAAAAACGAAAAATTTTTAGTTTATTATCTTGTCATTTTTTTTGAATATTTGAATCTTTGTTTATAATTTTATAAACATTTCAAAAGCATGCTTTTATTTGTAGAAAAAATAATTGATGTTTGTATTTCTCAAAGAAAAGGTCGGTTTTGCCGAGTGCAAAACATTGGACCAATAATTATAAATATTTAAAAAACGTTAATCCTAAACATTGGACTAAATAAAATTTAATTTTTTGATCACATTTTAACATACCTTAAATGTACAAAAAATTTATTAAAAATCAAGGTCAGCATTTCATACATTTTTACTTTAATAATGTGGAGTTAATAGAACAGTGACTGAATATCACCGTATTTTTTATTGTTGTAAAACAATAAATTTTCTAAAAGCACAAAACTTAAAATATTCAAAAATGGACATTCTTTTCGACATAAAAATTTTGGAAATGTTGCAAAAAATGAAATGCAAAAGTGGCAAATAAAATATGGTTTTCAATGTCTTTGAAAAAAAACTAGACGTTTGTTAATATTTCTATTTGTTTTTCCGTTGACAAATCCCTTTTTTCCACTGACATCTTTCCTAATGATTGTGGTCAAAATTTTGCTTGGAAAATTTTTTGATCAAAAAATACATTTATGCTTTATTTAATGCTTTTCTTTTTGTCCGTTTTTACCAATTATTAATCTTTTATTCATTATTTACATCAAACCATATTTCTTTTTAAGAAACGGTAAATGTTTAAACTTTCGAGTATCAAAATGTTAAACATCAATGGGTATTTGCGCATTTTTTAAAAAAGAAATCTGAAACTGACTTTACAAAATTCAATCATTTGTTTTTAACTTGCGTAAACCATTTTTAAATGATTTTTACAATAGTAATAAATTAATTAAAATTAAAGTTTGCATTTTTATCGTTTTGCTCCTTTTTTCGAGGCATTTCATTATGCACTTTTTTGAGGGACAAAAGAAGTTTTTAAAGAGATTTATTGATTGATTTTAATTTAAATGACTACTATATATAACGAGACAGTTTCAAATCTTTTTAAAAACTTGTAAAGAGGGATCTTTGAAATATTTTTAATAATTTATGTGCTTTTTGCATCTGACACCTGTTTCCTTAACGTCAAATTTTGTTATTTCCTCAAAATTAGTTACGTTATGCCCAGAAAACTTTATAGGTTTTTTTGAAATTCATACTAAATATTCAGAAAGGAAAAGCAGCTTGCAACAAAGACATTTTTTCAAAAAATGGGAAGTTTCATTTTGCTATACTTTTTTGCTATCTACGATTTTCATCAGACAATTGAAAAACAAAACAAAAAGACTGAAAAAGAAACAACATGTCTTTTGCCATTTTTCAAAAAACGATGTGCATTTTATTTTAATTTTTTTGTTTCGGCGTAATTTTGAATATTTGAGACTTAGGTAATAATTTGTTAGACATTTCAAAAGGCGTTCTATTATTTACAAAAACATCATCCACGATTTAAGACAAAGAAGACAAAACAACAAAAAACTGACATCATTAAAAAATATTTCGAAATTCGACATCTCAAAACACATTTATCTGATCCCTTAAAACCAATCATGAACTTTTTGTTAAAATTTCATTTCCCCATTCCTGTTTTTTTAAATGATATAAATGCTGAAAAAATTTGTTCAAAATCAAGATCAACATTTCAATAATGTGACAATCTTTATGTTCACAAAGCTGTAATATGGATATCACAATTTGTTCATTGTTTTAAAACGGATAAATTAAAGCTGCAAACTTAAAATATTCAAAAAACTGGAATTATTTTTATAAAAATATCAAGTTGTTGCAAAAAAAGGATGATTGAAATTGATTAATGTATAAAAGATATAATTTTTGGCACAACAACAAAAACCCTAAATTTCTTTTTCAATTTTTTCGCAATATCGACGAAATTTTGTGCTAGAAAAATGTTCGACAATGATTTAGTTTTGTGTTCTTGGAGAACCGCAGACATTTTTTATTTATACATCTTCTTCGATTTTCACACATTTTTTTAAAAAATTAATGGTTTTTGAAAATTTTTTTATTTTAACAATGAAATAAGCAATTTTAACAAGAGCTTTTTAATAATAGAAACAGCATGATTAATAACAAATAGTACTTCAACATTTAGCATTATTGAATTTGATTCTTAATTTGAGAATTTGTTACTCAAGGTAAAAACAACACATTTTAAAAACACATTCTATGACAAAATTTTGAGGGCCTACCACATGCAAAAAATTAATCTTTTTATTATGAAACTTTATTCATGTTTTCGGCAATGTTTAATAGGTCCGGGCTCGAAAACATGGCACAAAAAGTGCCATTTTAGCTCTTGAAGTTTAATGATGAAATTGGGAAGAAATTTATTTTAGCTTTCGTAAGTGCTTTAAAGGTGTAATTAATTTTAAATTAAATAACGCAGGATTTAATTTAAAATTTCCCGCTCCTGTTTTTTTAAGACGCCGCCGCCAGCGGCATCCTTTGATCTTCGGCAAATCTCTTTGAACTTTTTAGATTACCGCCGCCGACGCCGCCGCCGGCGGCGGCGGTAATCTCCGGCACTAGGGACAAAACAACTATTTTATCTCCAACTTTGGAGAAAGAGCTTCAACTTTATCTTCCGCACTGGAGGCAACATTCTAACTTTATCTCCTGCACTGGAGATAAAACAACTATTAATAACATAACATAACAGAAATAATTTAATTTTGTTGCTGATATGTTTTACGACTAAAAAGGAAACAATATTATTTAAGCTTATGTAAATGGTTAAACACATCAATTGTTTTAAATAAATTAACTGACAATTCAATAAATTCAGGTTTGAGAAGAAACAAATACAAACTATATTTTTAGAAAACAAATAATTTAAAGCGGAAAATACAAAATATTCAAAAATTATGAAAAATAGTTGCAAAACAATAATTTAAAGTAGTTTCAAAAAAATGAAATGAAAATTGTCTTTAAAAATATTTTTACAAAATTTTTTGAGACGAATTCGGACACTTTTGAGCTTATTTTTTGTTTCTTTTTTCGATGACAAATTTGTTTTTTTTCTTCGACATCTTTTTCGACGGCACTTTTTAAACAAATTTTGCCTAATTATTTTATTTTGTTAGACCTTGTTCGACTGTACTTTAGCAAAAGTGGTTTTATACACAGCCCTCAGGAAACAAAATTTTGCAATATTTGTTTAACTTTTATAAAATGAGGGCAAATGTTCAAATGTCTTTCTTCAAAAGAGGGCAAATGTTCAAATGTCTTTCTTCAATTGAGGGCAAATGTTCAAATTTCCTTCTTCAAATGATGGCAAATGTTCAAATTTCTTTCTTCAAATGAGGGCAAATGTTCAAATTTCCTTCTTCAAATGAGGGCAAATGTTCAAATTTCTTTCTTCAAATGAGGGCAAATGTTCAAATTTCTTTCTTCAAATGAGGGCAAATGTTCAAATTTCCTTCTTCAAATGAGGGCAAATGTTCAAATTTCTTTCTTCAAAAGAGGGCAAATGTTCAAATTTCCTTCTTCAAATGAGGGCAAATGTTCAAATTTCCTTCTTCAAAAGAAGGAATGTGTTCAAATGTCTTTCTTCAAAAGAGGGCAAATGTTCAAATGTCTTTCTTCAAAAGAAGGAATGTGTTCAAATGTCTTTCTTCAAATTAGGGCAAACGTTCAAATGTCTTTCTTCAAATTAGGGCAAATGTTCAAATTTCCTTATTCAAAAGAAGGAATGTGTTAAAATGTCTTTCTTCAAATGAGGGCAAATGTTCAAATTTCCTTATTCAAAAGAAGGAATGTGTTCAAATGTCTTTCTTCAAATGAGAGCAAATGTTCAAATGTCTTTCTTCAAAAGAAGGAATGTGTTCAAATGTCTTTCTTCAAATGAGAGCAAATGTTCAAATGTCTTTCTTCAAAAGAAGGAATGTGTTCAAATGTCTTTCTTCAAATGAGGGCAAATGTTCAAATGTCTTTCTTCAAATTAGGGCAAATGTTCAAATTTCCTTATTCAAAAGAAGGAATGTGTTCAAATGTCTTTCTTCAAATGAGAGCAAATGTTCAAATGTCTTTCTTCAAAAGAAGGAATGTGTTCAAATGTCTTTCTTCAAATGAGAGCAAATGTTCAAATGTCTTTCTTCAAAAGAAGGAATGTGTTGAAATGTCTTTCTTCAAATGAGAGCAAATGTTCAAATGTCTTTCTTCAAAAGAAGGAATGTGTTCAAATGTCTTTCTTCAAATTAGGGCAAATGTTCAAATGTCTTTCTTCAAATTAGGGCAAATGTTCAAATTTCCTTATTCAAAAGAAGGAATGTGTTCAAATGTCTTTCTTCAAATGAGGGCAAATGTTCAAATTTCCTTATTCAAAAGAAGGAATGTGTTCAAATGTCTTTCTTCAAATGAGGGCAAATGTTCAAATGTCTTTCTTCAAATTAGGGCAAATGTTCAAATTTCCTTATTCAAAAGAAGGAATGTGTTCAAATGTCTTTCTTCAAATGAGGGCAAATGTTCAAATTTCCTTATTCAAAAGAAGGAATGTGTTCAAATGTCTTTCTTCAAATGAGGGCAAATGTTCAAATGTCTTTCTTCAAATTAGGGCAAATGTTCAAATTTCCTTATTCAAAAGAAGGAATGTGTTGAAATGTCTTTCTTCAAATGAGAGCAAATGTTCAAATGTCTTTCTTCAAAAGAAGGAATGTGTTCAAATGTCTTTCTTCAAATTAGGGCAAATGTTCAAATGTCTTTCTTCAAATTAGGGCAAATGTTCAAATTTCCTTATTCAAAAGAAGGAATGTGTTAAAATGTCTTTCTTCAAATGAGGGCAAATGTTCAAATGTCTTTCTTCAAATTAGGGCAAATGTTCAAATTTCCTTATTCAAAAGAAGGAATGTGTTCAAATGTCTTTCTTCAAATGAGGGCAAATGTTCAAATTTCCTTATTCAAAAGAAGGAATGTGTTCAAATGTCTTTCTTCAAATGAGGGCAAATGTTCAAATGTCTTTCTTCAAATTAGGGCAAATGTTCAAATTTCCTTATTCAAAAGAAGGAATGTGTTCAAATGTCTTTCTTCAAATGAGGGCAAATGTTCAAATGTCTTTCTACAAATTAGGGCGAATGTTCAAATTTCCTTATTCAAAAGAAGGAATGTGTTGAAATGTCTTTCTTCAAATGAGAGCAAATGTTCAAATGTCTTTCTTCAAAAGAAGGAATGTGTTCAAATGTCTTTCTTCAAATTAGGGCAAATGTTCAAATGTCTTTCTTCAACCTAGGGCAAATGTTCAAATTTCCTTATTCAAAAGAAGGAATGTGTTAAAATGTCTTTCTTCAAATGAGGGCAAATGTTCAAATTCAAATGTGTTAAAATGTCTTTCTTCAAAAGAAGGAATGTGTTCAAATGTCTTTCTTCAAAAGAAGGAATGTGTTCAAATGTCTTTCTTCAAATGAGGGCAAATGTTCAAATGTCTTTCTTCAAAAGAAGGAATGTGTTCAAATGTCTTTCTTCAAATTAGGGCAAATGTTCAAATGTCTTTCTTCAAATTAGGGCAAATGTTCAAATGTCTTTCTTCAAAAGAGGGCAAATGTTCAAATGTCTTTCTTCAAATTAGGGCAAATGTTCAAATGTCTTTCTTCAAAAGAAGGAATGTGTTCAAATGTCTTTCTTCAAATGAGGGCAAATGTTCAAATTTCCTTATTCAAAAGAAGGAATGTGTTCAAATGTCTTTCTTCAAAAGAAGGAATGTGTTCAAATGTCTTTCTTCAAAAGAAGGAATGTGTTCAAATGTCTTTCTTCAAATGAGGGCAAATGTTCAAATGTCTTTCTTCAAAAGAAGGAATGTGTTCAAATGTCTTTCTTCAAATTAGGGCAAATGTTCAAATGTCTTTCTTCAAATTAGGGCAAATGTTCAAATGTCTTTCTTCAAATTAGGGCAAATGTTCAAATTTCCTTATTCAAAAGAAGGAATGTGTTAAAATGTCTTTCTTCAAATGAGGGCAAATGTTCAAATTTCCTTATTCAAAAGAAGGAATGTGTTCAAATGTCTTTCTTCAAATGAGAGCAAATGTTCAAATGTCTTTCTTCAAAAGAAGGAATGTGTTCAAATGTCTTTCTTCAAATGAGGGCAAATGTTCAAATTTCCTTCTTCAAAAGAAGGAATGTGTTCAAATTTCCTTATTCAAATTAGGGCAAATGTTCAAATTTCCTTATTCAAAAGAAGGAATGTGTTGAAATGTCTTTCTTCAAATGAGAGCAAATGTTCAAATGTCTTTCTTCAAAAGAAGGAATGTGTTCAAATGTCTTTCTTCAAATGAGGGCAAATGTTCAAATGTCTTTCTTCAAAAGAAGGAATGTGTTCAAATGTCTTTCTTCAAATGAGGGCAAATGTTCAAATTTCCTTATTCAAAAGAAGGAATGTGTTCAAATGTCTTTCTTCAAATGAGAGCAAATGTTCAAATGTCTTTCTTCAAAAGAAGGAATGTGTTCAAATGTCTTTCTTCAAATGAGGGCAAATGTTCAAATTTCCTTCTTCAAAAGAAGGAATGTGTTCAAATTTCCTTATTCAAATTAGGGCAAATGTTCAAATTTCCTTATTCAAAAGAAGGAATGTGTTGAAATGTCTTTCTTCAAATGAGAGCAAATGTTCAAATGTCTTTCTTCAAAAGAAGGAATGTGTTCAAATGTCTTTCTTCAAATTAGGGCAAATGTTCAAATGTCTTTCTTCAAATTAGGGCAAATGTTCAAATTTCCTTATTCAAAAGAAGGAATGTGTTAAAATGTCTTTCTTCAAATGAGGGCAAATGTTCAAATGTCTTTCTTCAAATTAGGGCAAATGTTCAAATTTCCTTATTCAAAAGAAGGAATGTGTTAAAATGTCTTTCTTCAAATGAGGGCAAATGTTCAAATTTCCTTATTCAAAAGAAGGAATGTGTTCAAATGTCTTTCTTCAAATGAGGGCAAATGTTCAAATGTCTTTCTTCAAATTAGGGCAAATGTTCAAATTTCCTTATTCAAAAGAAGGAATGTGTTCAAATGTCTTTCTTCAAATGAGGGCAAATGTTCAAATTTCCTTATTCAAAAGAAGAAATGTGTTCAAATGTCTTTCTTCAAATGAGGGCAAATGTTCAAATGTCTTTCTACAAATTAGGGCAAATGTTCAAATTTCCTTATTCAAAAGAAGGAATGTGTTGAAATGTCTTTCTTCAAATGAGAGCAAATGTTCAAATGTCTTTCTTCAAAAGAAGGAATGTGTTCAAATGTCTTTCTTCAAATTAGGGCAAATGTTCAAATGTCTTTCTTCAAAAGAAGGAATGTGTTCAAATTTCCTTATTCAAAAGAAGGAATGTGTTAAAATGTCTTTCTTCAAATGAGGGCAAATGTTCAAATTTCCTTATTCAAAAGAAGGAATGTGTTCAAATGTCTTTCTTCAAATTAGGGCAAATGTTCAAATGTCTTTCTTCAAATTAGGGCAAATGTTCAAATTTCCTTATTCAAAAGAAGGAATGTGTTCAAATGTCTTTCTTCAAATGAGGGCAAATGTTCAAATTTCCTTATTCAAAAGAAGGAATGTGTTCAAATGTCTTTCTTCAAATGAGAGCAAATGTTCAAATGTCTTTCTTCAAAAGAAGGAATGTGTTCAAATGTCTTTCTTCAAAAGAAGGAATGTGTTCAAATGTCTTTCTTCAAATGAGGGCAAATGTTCAAATGTCTTTCTTCAAATTAGGGCAAATGTTCAAATTTCCTTATTCAAAAGAAGGAATGTGTTCAAATGTCTTTCTTCAAATGAGGGCAAATGTTCAAATTTCCTTATTCAAAAGAAGGAATGTGTTCAAATGTCTTTCTTCAAATGAGGGCAAATGTTCAAATGTCTTTCTACAAATTAGGGCAAATGTTCAAATTTCCTTATTCAAAAGAAGGAATGTGTTGAAATGTCTTTCTTCAAATGAGAGCAAATGTTCAAATGTCTTTCTTCAAAAGAAGGAATGTGTTCAAATGTCTTTCTTCAAATTAGGGCAAATGTTCAAATGTCTTTCTTCAAATTAGGGCAAATGTTCAAATTTCCTTATTCAAAAGAAGGAATGTGTTAAAATGTCTTTCTTCAAATGAGGGCAAATGTTCAAATTTCCTTATTCAAAAGAAGGAATGTGTTCAAATGTCTTTCTTCAAATGAGAGCAAATGTTCAAATGTCTTTCTTCAAAAGAAGGAATGTGTTCAAATGTCTTTCTTCAAATGAGAGCAAATGTTCAAATGTCTTTCTTCAAAAGAAGGAATGTGTTCAAATGTCTTTCTTCAAATGAGGGCAAATGTTCAAATGTCTTTCTTCAAATGAGAGCAAATGTTCAAATGTCTTTCTTCAAAAGAAGGAATGTGTTAAAATGTCTTTCTTCAAATGAGGGCAAATGTTCAAATTTCCTTATTCAAAAGAAGGAATGTGTTCAAATGTCTTTCTTCAAATGAGAGCAAATGTTCAAATGTCTTTCTTCAAAAGAAGGAATGTGTTCAAATGTCTTTCTTCAAATGAGGGCAAATGTTCAAATTTCCTTCTTCAAATGAGGGCAAATGTTCAAATGTCTTTCTTCAAAAGAGGGCAAATGTTCAAATGTCTTTCTTCAAATTAGGGCAAATGTTCAAATGTCTTTCTTCAAAAGAAGGAATGTGTTCAAATGTCTTTCTTCAAATGAGGGCAAATGTTCAAATTTCCTTATTCAAAAGAAGGAATGTGTTCAAATGTCTTTCTTCAAATGAGAGCAAATGTTCAAATGTCTTTCTTCAAAAGAAGGAATGTGTTCAAATGTCTTTCTTCAAATGAGGGCAAATGTTCAAATTTCCTTCTTCAAATGAGGGCAAATGTTCAAATGTCTTTCTTCAAAAGAGGGCAAATGTTCAAATGTCTTTCTTCAAATTAGGGCAAATGTTCAAATGTCTTTCTTCAAATTAGGGCAAATGTTCAAATTTCCTTATTCAAATGAGGGCAAATGTTCAAATGTATTTCTTCAAATTAGGGCAAATGTTCAAATTTCCTTATTCAAAAGAAGGAATGTGTTCAAATGTCTTTCTTCAAATGAGAGCAAATGTTCAAATGTCTTTCTTCAAATGAGAGCAAATGTTCAAATGTCTTTCTTCAAAAGAAGGAATGTGTTCAAATGTCTTTCTTCAAATGAGGGCAAATGTTCAAATGTCTTTCTTCAAATTAGGGCAAATGTTCAAATTTCCTTATTCAAAAGAAGGAATGTGTTGAAATGTCTTTCTTCAAATGAGGGCAAATGTTCAAATTTCCTTATTCAAAAGAAGGAATGTGTTCAAATGTCTTTCTTCAAATGAGGGCAAATGTTCAAATGTCTTTCTTCAAATTAGGGCAAATGTTCAAATGTCTTTCTTCAAAAGAAGGAATGTGTTCAAATGTCTTTCTTCAAATGAGGGCAAATGTTCAAATTTCCTTATTCAAAAGAAGGAATGTGTTCAAATGTCTTTCTTCAAATGAGAGCAAATGTTCAAATGTCTTTCTTCAAAAGAAGGAATGTGTTCAAATGTCTTTCTTCAAATGAGGGCAAATGTTCAAATTTCCTTCTTCAAATGAGGGCAAATGTTCAAATGTCTTTCTTCAAAAGAGGGCAAATGTTCAAATGTCTTTCTTCAAATTAGGGCAAATGTTCAAATGTCTTTCTTCAAATTAGGGCAAATGTTCAAATTTCCTTATTCAAATGAGGGCAAATGTTCAAATGTCTTTCTTCAAATTAGGGCAAATGTTCAAATGTCTTTCTTCAAAAGAAGGAATGTGTTCAAATGTCTTTCTTCAAATGAGGGCAAATGTTCAAATTTCCTTCTTCAAATGAGGGCAAATGTTCAAATTTCCTTATTCAAAAGAAGGAATGTGTTGAAATGTCTTTCTTCAAATGAGAGCAAATGTTCAAATGTCTTTCTTCAAAAGAAGGAATGTGTTCAAATGTCTTTCTTCAAATGAGGGCAAATGTTCAAATGTCTTTCTTCAAATTAGGGCAAATGTTCAAATTTCCTTATTCAAAAGAAGGAATGTGTTAAAATGTCTTTCTTCAAATGAGGGCAAATGTTCAAATTTCCTTATTCAAAAGAAGGAATGTGTTCAAATAAGGCATTTTTTATAAAAATCGAGCTTTGCTTGGCATTTATTCAAAAGAAGGAATGTGTTGAAATGTCTTTCTTCAAATGAGAGCAAATGTTCAAATGTCTTTCTTCAAAAGAAGGAATGTGTTCAAATGTCTTTCTTCAAATTAGGGCAAATGTTCAAATTTCCTTATTCAAAAGAAGGAATGTGTTCAAATAAGGCATTTTTTATAAAAATCGAGCTTTGCTTGGCATTTCGAAAAAAACAAATTTTAAGTTTGAAAGCTAATTCGGCGTATATATAGCAAATCGAGGTCGGAGAATCCGAATTTTTGGTTTATTTCGAAATCAGAGCAACCGATTTCGAAATACAGGTGCGCGCGCATATATTACTGTCAGAATTGTTAAAATTAAGTTAAAGCTATAAATTTGGTATCATTCGACGCGCCTTAAACGGCTCTACACGAATCATGAACTTTTAAATCTTCATCACTATTTTTTACGGGTCAAAACAGCGTTTAAAGTGAAATGTGAGTAGTTTTTGCGTCGCCTAACTTTTATTTGATACGTGCGGGGTGAAATGAAGTCAGATTCAGATTCTCCATAAAATTCTGCATCGAATACACTCTTTTCTTTTTTTATACGAGTTTCATCTTGATGCGAATTTTCAAAAAGCAATATCTACAACATAATTTATTCGATGCCACTTGATCAAAAATTATTATTTTTGGCCAAAAATGACACTAATCGATGCAGAATTAAATTGTGCATCCATTGGATACTGGTTTATAGAAGTTATCTACCCCAGGTAGGTCAGGGTCCGACAAAAACTGAAAAATTTTTTTTCTCAGATTTCGACATAAAAACGTTTGAAACAGGGGTATTCGACCCCGCTGATAACGAATATCAACTTTTTAACATAGGTTTCTCTGTTAGTTTTCGAGAAACTTGTTGTAAAAAATATAACTTTTTTTGAAATTTCGATTTGAGTTTTCGGACCCTTACCTACCTGGGGTAGATAACTCCTATAAACCAGTATCCAATGGATGCACAATTTAATTCTGCATCGATTAGTGTCACTTTTGGCCAAAAATAATAATTTTTGATCAAGTGGCATCGAATAAATGATGTTGTAGATATTGCTTTTTGAAAATTCGCATCAAGATGAAACTCGTATAAAAAAGGAAAAGAGTGTATTCGATGCAGAATTTTATGGAGAATCTGAATCTGACTTCATTTCACCCCGCACGTATCAAATAAAAGTAGGGCGACGCAAAAACCTCACACGTTTCACTTTAAACGGTGTTTTGACCCGTAAAAAATAGTGTTGAAGATTTAAAAGTTCATGATTCGTGTAGAGCTGTTTAAGGCGCGTCGAATGATACCAAATTTATAGCTTTAACTTAATTTTAACAATTCTGACAGTAATATACGCGCGCGCACCTGTATTTCGAAATCGGTTGCTCTGATTTCGAAATAAACCAAAAATTCGGATTCTCCAACCTCGATTTGCTATATATACGCCGAATTAGCTTTCAAACTTAAAATTTGTTTTTTTCGAAATGCCAGATTTTTTCAAAAAAGCTCGATTTTTAGAAAAAATGCCTTAAATGTCTTTCTTCAAATGAGGGCAAATGTTCAAATTTCCTTATTCAAAAGAAGGAATGTGTTCAAATGTCTTTCTTCAAAAGAAGGAATGTGTTCAAATGTCCTTCTTCAAATGAGGGCAAATATTCAAATTTCCTTATTCAAAAGAAGGAATGTGTTGAAATGTCTTTCTTCAAATGAGAGCAAATGTTCAAATTTCCTTATTCAAAAGAAGGAATGTGTTCAAATGTCTTTCTTCAAATGAGGGCAAATGTTCAAATGTCTTTCTTCAAATTAGGGCAAATGTTCAAATTTCCTTATTCAAAAGAAGGAATGTGTTCAAATGTCTTTCTTCAAACTAGGGCAAATGTTCAAATTTCCTTATTCAAAAGAAGGAATGTGTTGAAATGTCTTTCTTCAAATGAGGGCAAATGTTCAAATGTCTTTCTTCAAATTAGGGCAAATGTTCAAATTTCCTTATTCAAAAGAAGGAATGTGTTCAAATGTCTTTCTTCAAATTAGGGCAAATGTTCAAATTTCCTTATTCAAAAGAAGGAATGTGTTCAAATGTCTTTCTTCAAATGAGGGCAAATGTTCAAATTTCCTTCTTCAAAAGAAGGAATGTGTTCAAATGTCTTTCTTCAAATGAGGGCAAATGTTCAAATGTCTTTCTTCAAAAGAGGGCAAATGTTCAAATGTCTTTCTTCAAAAGAAGGAATGTGTTCAAATGTCTTTCTTCAAATTAGGGCAAATGTTCAAATTTCCTTCTTCAAATGAGGGCAAATGTTCAAATTTCCTTCTTCAAATGAGGGCAAATGTTCAAATGTCTTTCTTCAAAAGAGGGCAAATGTTCAAATGTCTTTCTTCAAAAGAGGGCAAATGTTCAAATGTCTTTCTTCAAATTAGGGCAAATGTTCAAATTTCCTTCTTCAAAAGAAGGAATGTGTTGAAATGTCTTTCTTCAAATTAGGGCAAATGTTCAAATTTCCTTCTTCAAAAGAAGGAATGTGTTAAAATGTCTTTCTTCAAATTAGGGCAAATGCTCAAATTTCCTTCTTCAAATTAGGGCAAATGTTCAAATTTCCTTCTTCAAATGAGGGCAAATGTTCAAATTTCCTTCTTCAAATGAGGGCAAATGTTCAAATGTCTTTCTTCAAAAGAGGGCAAATGTTCAAATGTCTTTCTTCAAAAGAGGGCAAATGTTAAAATGTCTTTCTTCAAATTAGGGCAAATGTTCAAATTTCCTTCTTCAAAAGAAGGAATGTGTTCAAATGTCTTTCTTCAAATTAGGGCAAATGTTCAAATTTCCTTCTTCAAAAGAAGGAATGTGTTAAAATGTCTTTCTTCAAATTAGGGCAAATGTTCAAATTTCCTTCTTCAAATGAGGGCAAATGTTCAAATGTCTTTCTTCAAAAGAGGGCAAATGTTCAAATGTCTTTCTTCAAAAGAGGGCAAATGTTCAAATGTCTTTCTTCAAATTAGGGCAAATGTTCAAATTTCCTTCTTCAAAAGAAGGAATGTGTTAAAATGTCTTTCTTCAAATTAGGGCAAATGTTCAAATTTCCTTCTTCAAAAGAAGGAATGTGTTCAAATGTCTTTCATCAAATGAGGGCAAATGTTCAAATGTCTTTCTTCAAAAGAGGGCAAATGTTCAAATGTCTTTCTTCAAAAGAGGGCAAATGTTCAAATGTCTTTCTTCAAATTAGGGCAAATGTTCGAATTTCCTTCTTCAAAAGAAGGAATGTGTTAAAATGTCTTTCTTCAAATTAGGGCAAATGTTCAAATTTCCTTATTCAAAAGAAGGAATGTGTTCAAATGTCTTTCTTCAAATGAGAGCAAATGTTCAAATGTCTTTCTTCAAAAGAAGGAATGTGTTCAAATGTCTTTCTTCAAATGAGAGCAAATGTTCAAATGTCTTTCTTCAAAAGAAGGAATGTGTTCAAATGTCTTTCTTCAAATGAGGGCAAATGTTCAAATGTCTTTCTTCAAATGAGAGCAAATGTTCAAATGTCTTTCTTCAAAAGAAGGAATGTGTTAAAATGTCTTTCTTCAAATGAGGGCAAATGTTCAAATTTCCTTCTTCAAAAGAAGGAATGTGTTCAAATGTCTTTCTTCAAATGATTGCAAATGTTCAAATGTCTTTCTTCAAATGAGGGCAAATGTTCAAATTTCCTTCTTCAAATGAGGGCAAATGTTCAAATGTCTTTCTTCAAATGAGGGCAAATGTTCAAATTTCCTTCTTCAAATGAGGGCAAATGTTCAAATTTCCTTCTTCAAATGAGGGCAAATGTTCAAATTTCCTTCTTCAAATGAGGGCAAATGTTCAAATGTCTTTCTTCAAATTAGGGCAAATGTTCAAATTTCCTTATTCAAAAGAAGGAATGTGTTAAAATGTCTTTCTTCAATTGAGGGCAAATGTTCAAATTTCCTTATTCAAAAGAAGGAATGTGTTAAAATGTCGTTCTTCAAAAGAGGGCAAATGTTCAAATGTCTTTCTTCAAATTAGGGCAAATGTTCAAATTTCCTTCTTCAAAAGAAGGAATGTGTTAAAATGTCTTTCTTCAAATTAGGGCAAATGTTCAAATTTCCTTCTTCAAAAGAAGGAATGTGTTAAAATGTCTTTCTTCAAATTAGGGCAAATGTTCAAATTTCCTTCTTCAAATTAGGGCAAATGTTCAAATTTCCTTCTTCAAATGAGGGCAAATGTTCAAATTTCCTTCTTCAAATGAGGGCAAATGTTCAAATGTCTTTCTTCAAAAGAGGGCAAATGTTCAAATGTCTTTCTTCAAAAGAGGGCAAATGTTCAAATGTCTTTCTTCAAATTAGGGCAAATGTTCAAATTTCCTTCTTCAAAAGAAGGAATGTGTTAAAATGTCTTTCTTCAAATTAGGGCAAATGTTCAAATTTCCTTCTTCAAAAGAAGGAATGTGTTAAAATGTCTTTCTTCAAATTAGGGCAAATGTTCAAATTTCCTTCTTCAAATGAGGGCAAATGTTCAAATGTCTTTCTTCAAAAGAGGGCAAATGTTCAAATGTCTTTCTTCAAAAGAGGGCAAATGTTAAAATGTCTTTCTTCAAATTAGGGCAAATGTTCAAATTTCCTTCTTCAAAAGAAGGAATGTGTTCAAATGTCTTTCATCAAATGAGGGCAAATGTTCAAATTTCCTTCTTCAAATGAGGCCAAATGTTCAAATTTCCTTCTTCAAATGAGGGCAAATGTTCAAATTTCCTTCTTCAAAAGAAGGAATGTGTTCAAATGTCTTTCTTCAAATGATTGCAAATGTTCAAATGTCTTTCTTCAAATGAGGGCAAATGTTCAAATTTCCTTCTTCAAATGAGGGCAAATGTTCAAATGTCTTTCTTCAAATTAGGGCAAATGTTCAAATTTCCTTCTTCAAATGAGGGCAAATGTTCAAATTTCCTTCTTCAAATGAGGGCAAATGTTCAAATTTCCTTCTTCAAATGAGGGCAAATGTTCAAATGTCTTTCTTCAAATTAGGGCAAATGTTCAAATTTCCTTATTCAAAAGAAGGAATGTGTTAAAATGTCTTTCATCAAATGAGGGCAAATGTTCAAATTTCCTTCTTCAAATGAGGCCAAATGTTCAAATTTCCTTCTTCAAATGAGGGCAAATGTTCAAATTTCCTTCTTCAAAAGAAGGAATGTGTTCAAATGTCTTTCTTCAAATGATTGCAAATGTTCAAATGTCTTTCTTCAAATGAGGGCAAATGTTCAAATTTCCTTCTTCAAATGAGGGCAAATGTTCAAATTTCCTTCTTCAAATGAGGGCAAATGTTCAAATTTCCTTCTTCAAATGAGGGCAAATGTTCAAATGTCTTTCTTCAAATTAGGGCAAATGTTCAAATTTCCTTCTTCAAATGAGGGCAAATGTTCAAATTTCCTTATTCAAAAGAAGGAATGTGTTAAAATGTCTTTCTTCAATTGAGGGCAAATGTTCAAATTTCCTTCTTCAAAAGAAGGAATGTGTTCAAATGTCTTTCTTCAAATGATTGCAAATGTTCAAATGTCTTTCTTCAAATGAGGGCAAATGTTCAAATTTCCTTCTTCAAATGAGGGCAAATGTTCAAATTTCCTTCTTCAAATGAGGGCAAATGTTCAAATTTCCTTCTTCAAATGAGGGCAAATGTTCAAATTTCCTTATTCAAAAGAAGGAATGTGTTAAAATGTCTTTCTTCAATTGAGGGCAAATGTTCAAATTTCCTTATTCAAAAGAAGGAATGTGTTAAAATGTCTTTCATCAAATGAGGGCAAATGTTCAAATTTCCTTCTTCAAATGAGGCCAAATGTTCAAATTTCCTTCTTCAAATGAGGGCAAATGTTCAAATTTCCTTCTTCAAAAGAAGGAATGTGTTCAAATGTCTTTCTTCAAATGATTGCAAATGTTCAAATGTCTTTCTTCAAATGAGGGCAAATGTTCAAATTTCCTTCTTCAAATGAGGGCAAATGTTCAAATTTCCTTCTTCAAATGAGGGCAAATGTTCAAATTTCCTTCTTCAAATGAGGGCAAATGTTCAAATGTCTTTCTTCAAATTAGGGCAAATGTTCAAATTTCCTTATTCAAAAGAAGGAATGTGTTAAAATGTCTTTCTTCAATTGAGGGCAAATGTTCAAATTTCCTTATTCAAAAGAAGGAATATGTTAAAATGTCTTTCTTCAAAAGAAGGAATGTGTTCAAATTCTTTTCTTCAAAAGAAGGAATGTGTTAAAATGTCTTTCTTCAAATGAGGGCAAATGTTCAAATTTCCTTCTTCAATTGAGGGCAAATGTTCAAATTTCCTTATTCAAAAGAAGGAATGTGTTAAAATGTCTTTCTTCAAATGAGGGCAAATGTTCAAATTTCCTTATTCAAAAGAAGGAATGTGTTAAAATGTCTTTCTTCAAATGAGGGCAAATGTTCAAATTTCCTTCTTCAAATGAGGGCAAATGTTCAAATGTCTTTCTTCAAATGAGGGCAAATGTTCAAATTTCCTTCTTCAAATGAGGGCAAATGTTCAAATTTCCTTCTTCAAATGAGGGCAAATGTTCAAATTTCCTTCTTCAAATGAGGGCAAATGTTCAAATGTCTTTCTTCAAATTAGGGCAAATGTTCAAATTTCCTTATTCAAAAGAAGGAATGTGTTAAAATGTCTTTCTTCAATTGAGGGCAAATGTTCAAATTTCCTTATTCAAAAGAAGGAATATGTTAAAATGTCTTTCTTCAAAAGAAGGAATGTGTTCAAATTCTTTTCTTCAAAAGAAGGAATGTGTTAAAATGTCTTTCTTCAAATGAGGGCAAATGTTCAAATTTCCTTCTTCAATTGAGGGCAAATGTTCAAATTTCCTTCTTCAATTGAGGGCAAATGTTCAAATTTCCTTATTCAAAAGAAGGAATGTGTTAAAATGTCTTTCTTCAAAAGAAGGAATGTGTTCAAATTCTTTTCTTCAAAAGAAGGAATGTGTTAAAATGTCTTTCTTCCAAAGAGGGCAAATGTTCAAATGTCTTTCTTCAATTGAGGGCAAATGTTCAAATTTCCTTATTCAAAAGAAGGAATGTGTTAAAATGTCTTTCTTCAAAAGAAGGAATGTGTTCAAATTCTTTTCTTCAGAAGAAGGAATGTGTTAAAATGTCTTTCTTCAAATGAGGGCAAATGTTCAAATTTCCTTCTTCAAATGAGGGCAAATGTTCAAATTTCCTTATTCAAAAGAAGGAATGTGTTAAAATGTCTTTCTTCAAAAGAAGGAATGTGTTAAAATGTCTTTCTTCAAATGAGGGCAAATGTTCAAATTTCCTTCTTCAAATGAGGGCAAATGTTCAAATGTCTTTCTTCAAATGAGGGCAAATGTTCAAATTTCCTTCTTCAAATGAGGGCAAATGTTCAAATGTCTTTCTTCAAAAGAGGGCAAATGTTCAAATGTCTTTCTTCAAAAGAGGGCAAAGGTTCAAATGTCTTTTTTCAAAAGAGGGCAAATGTTCAAATTTCCTTCTTCAAATGAGGGCAAATGTTCAAATTTCTTTCTTCAAATGAGGGCAAATGTTCAAATTTCCTTCTTCAAATGAGGGCAAATGTTCAAATTTCCTTCTTCAAAAGAAGGAATGTGTTAAAATGTCTTTCTTCAAATTAGGGCAAATGTTCAAATTTCCTTCTTCAAATGAGGGCAAATGTTCAAATGTCTTTCTTCAATTGAGGGCAAATGTTCAAATTTCCTTCTTCAAATTAGGGCGAATGTTCAAATTTCCTTCTTCAAATGAGGGCAAATGTTCAAATTTCCTTCTTCAAATGAGGGCAAATGTTCAAATATCTTTCTTCAAATTAGGGCAAATGTTCAAATTTCCTTCTTCAAATGAGGGCAAATGTTCAAATTTCCTTATTCAAAAGAAGGAATGTGTTAAAATGTCTTTCTTCAAAAGAAGGAATGTGTTCAAATGTCTTTCTTCAAATGAGGGCAAATGTTCAAATGTCTTTCTTCAAAAGAAGGAATGTGTTCAAATGTCTTTCTTCAAATTAGGGCAAATGTTCAAATGTCTTTCTTCAAATAAGGTCAAATGTTCAAATTTCCTTCTTCAAAAGAAGGAATGTGTTCAAATGTCTTTCTTCAAATTAGGGCAAATGTTCAAATGTCTTTCTTCAAATTAGGGCAAATGTTCAAATGTCTTTCTTCAAATAAGGGCAAATGTTCAAATGTCCTTCTTTAAAAGAAGGCAAATGTTCAAATGTCCTTCTTCAAAAGAAGGAATGTGTTCAAGTGTCTTTCTTCAAAAGAAGGAATGTGTTCAAATGTATTTAACCATCAGAAATGCATTCCCCATGGTTAATTACCTATAAATCCTTAAAAAAATAAGAATAATTTTTTTCTGATTTTTTACAATTTTTTAAAACCCATTTATCATGTTTTTTTAAAATCACGGGGACAAACGGGGTCGCCCCGGGGGACAGAGGGGTCAAGGAAGGCCAAAAGTGGTACCAATCTCTTCCCAAGATCCCAATATTTATATTTAAGAAGGTTTCATGACTTTATATGCTCTAAAAATCGTTTAATTACAAAAGGTGGAAAAAGGTGGACAAAAATTAGCTGAAGTTTTCGAAACCCATTGTATTTAATAATAATTTGAACTTGTTAATTCTTTGATCTTCTTTTGAATATTTTATTCTAACAAAATTGTTCAAAAGTTTTATCCATTAAAATCAATTCAATTAAAAACATTTTTAACTGCGTTATTCGTAACTTCGACCTTTGAGTTATCCCCACAGTAATAATTTAATTGAGAATTAAATGAAATGGGTTAAAAAAACGAGAAAAGAATAAGAGAAAAAAACATTTTGGCTACGTTAACTTTGCTTGAGTACAAAAAGTGTATTAAAAAAATTAAAAAAATTAATTTTCTAACCATTCTGAAAATGGAGTCTTCTAAATATTTTTAATGTTGAATCAATTTATTACGTCGAAAATTTCAAATATTTTTTTCTTAAATTTTGGTTTTCTTTAATATTTGTTTTGTTGCGATCCAAAAATTTTATAACCATGTTTAAAATAGGTACAAAATATTCAAAAAGAAAAGCAGCAATTTGCAAAGAAAAATTTTTCTCAAAAAGATGGGAAAGTTTATATTTCCGCCAAACTATTTTGCTATGTCAGATTTTCATCCGACGTTTCCGAAATAAAACTAAAAAACAAAAACAAACGATAGATGTCCGACTTCTTTGTTTTTAACACAATGTATTTTAGAATTTTGTTTCTTAGTTTTTTGAAAATTTGAATCTTTCATTTCTAATTCTTTTGAACATTTTACAAATCATTCTTTTATTTATGTAAAAAAATTTAAAAAAATAAATTGATGAGTTTTGATTTAAAAGGAAGAAGACAAAACACTAATCTCAACAAATTTAAACGGTTATTATAATTCCAAAAATCAGCATGAGAAAAAAAAGAAGCCTTCCGAATATTTTTAATGTTCGATAAAACGATCACGTCGAGAGATATCAATCTTGTTTGTGTCAAATTTTGGTTTTCTTTAATATTTGTTTTGTTGCGATCCAAAACTTTAAAGCCTTTTTTTAAAATAGGTAAAAAATATTCAAAAAGAAAAGCAGCAATTTGCAACGAACAAGTTTTTTCAAAAAGATTTGAAAACTTATTTTTCCGCAAAATGTTTTTGCTATTTCCTGTTTTTACCCGAGAATTGCGAAATTAAATTAAAAGACAAAATCAAACGACAAAAAATAAGAAAGTATATAGAAAAAACCCAAACGCTGAAACGTTTGGGTTTTTTCTAATTTTTATCCGACTATTGCAAAATAAAAAAATTGCAAAAACAAAAATGATGAAAAAGTTGATTTTTTCGCTTAACTTTAAAAATTTTCTATCTATGGTTTTCACCGTTGCAAAATTTAAGAAAAAACAGAAAAGAAACGACAGATGTTTGGCGTCATTTTTTAAAAATGTTGTGCTTTATTTTATTTTTGTTTCTTCGTTTTTTTTTTTGAATATTTAAATCTTTGGGTAATAACTAATTAAGCATTTTGAAAGTCCCTACTGCTGGTTCAACCTCATATACAAAGCCACAATTATAATAGATATTCCAAGAAATTGAAATAATACATCTTGAAGTTGTCATTTTTATGATTTATATACATAAATTTTATCAAAAATCTAGGTAAACATTTCAATAATTTTTACTTTATTAATGTGCCGTCCATCATAAATGTTTAGTATCAAAAATCTAACGTTGACATAACTATTTTTTTCATTGATGTAAAACGCCTATAAACAAAATTTTTTTGACCACAACAAAAAAACGGACAAAAATGAAAAAATTCCTCGCAGATTTTTTGGTAAAAATTTCAACGTTTTTTCTCATAATCTCCTCAACAGAATTTTGAGGGTGAGGAGAAATGGAAAAAAAAAGTGATTTTTTAAAATTTTAAAACTTTGTTTTTTCTGTTTTTTAAAGTGAGGAAATTTTCCCATGTTTTTAACTTTTTCATCTTTTTTGTACTTTCATAAAAGTGAGGAAATTTTCCTTAGGAAAATTTCCTCACTTTTTTTTACCCTTCTTTTTTCTTTTCAAAAATTTTGGATTCGAACCCGGGACCTCCGGGCTCCAAACTCTTCGTACTAACCACTCCGCCATTCAGACTTTTACAAACAAACGATAAAAATTCCTTATCTGCTTTCGCAATTCTCTCGCAACGAAAACTTGCTTTCTTTTTGTTGTTTTTGTATTACTTTTTTTATTAAAGTAATTATTATGGTTTTTTTATGTTTTTTATAATATTTAAGTACTTATTAAACAAAAAATATTAAAATAATTAATCATTTTATAAAAATAGAAAATATCGCATTTAATGTGATTTTTACAGTAATCTTTGTAATTTTTTCTATCAAAATACTTGTTTATTGATTAATACTTGAATATTATCATAATAAAAAGTGGTTCGAGCTTTTTTTACACTATTATACAAAGTTAATGATTGAAAAAAGCTCTTATTTTTTCAGAAGACAATTTAAAGCATTGGTAAAAGAAGAAATTCACAAAATCATTTAAGAAAAATAAAGTTTAAAAAAATACATGAATAATTCTGGTAAAAAATAAAGAATTGAAATGATTAAAATTAAAGTTCTTGTTTAGAAAAATTCGATATTGTTATCTAATCTTATAAACAGTATTAACTATTGCTTTTAGCCAACAGTTTTAGATGAATTAGAAAATCATCAAGGACATGCTGTTCTTTGCCTTATAAGCAATTATGGAGAAGCAGCTCCGAATCTTCCAAATATTGTCCCAACTGCAACATTTAAGATTTTAATGGAAGATTGTGTTCTAATTGGTACTACAATTTTAAAAAAGGGTTACATATAATATCATTACCTTTAGATTCTGTTAGTAATACCATGCCCCAAACAACCATTTCTGCATCACTGTATTTACCTGATACTCCAGAAGAAGATTCAGGATATTTGCGTAAATTGGCAATGGAGAAAAATTGTTCACTCGGTTCAACCATTGCTCTTTCTTCTCTCTCAGAAATATGTAAATTATCCTCAGGCTATAACAATGGTCTTCTGAATCTCACTTCATCAAAAAGTAAGCCAAAAAACAAATAAATAGTAAATTAAATAAACTTTAGTGGCACAAGCAATGTTAGAGGATATTAAATATTACGAAAACATTACATTGTCTGGTGAACCATGTTTATGAGATTTAGTTGGAGCATGCAAGCCTTTTAATAAAGTTAAATTAGCAAAGAAAAATTCTATAAAAAAGGAAGACGGATCAACTGGTGAAGAAGAGAAAGAAGTAGAAGCTGTTTTAGAAGAACAAGAAAAGCCAGATGATGATGACAGTAGCTAAAGCACTCTATTAACTTTATACAAATTTTAGATGCTTAGGCTTTTTAAAAGTTTTTTTGCTCAGAATCCATTTTTATTAACACTCTCGATTTTTTTACACAATAACTTTAATATAATTCATTTCAAGTCTTAATCTTTTTTTATTTGTCTTGCACAATAATTAATCATTCATGTACTTATACAAATCTTTTTTTAAAGATTTCTTATCCTTCTTTTTTTTACTATCAAAATATAATTGTAAAATGAACACATTTAAAAACTTATTTGGTTTTCTGTCTTTTTCTGCGATAACAATATCGAATTTTTCTAAACAAGAACTTTAATTTTAATCATTTCAATTCTTTATTTTTCACCAGAACTATTCATGCATTTTTTTAAACTTTATTTTTCTTAAATGATTTTGTGAATTTCTTCTTTTACCAATGCTTTAAATTGTCTTCTGAAAAAATAAGAGCTTTTTTCAATCATTAACTTTGTATAATAGTGTAAAAAAAGCTCGAACCACTTTTTATTATGATAATATTCAAGTATTAATCAATAAACAAGTATTTTGATAGAAAAAATTACAAAGATTACTGTAAAAATCACATTAAATGCGATATTTTCTATTTTTATAAAATGATTAATTATTTTAATATTTTTTGTTTAATAAGTACTTAAATATTATAAAAAACATAAAAAAACCATAATAATTACTTTAATAAAAAAAGTAATACAAAAACAACAAAAAGAAAGCAAGTTTTCGTTGCGAGAGAATTGCGAAAGCAGATAAGGAATTTTTATCGTTTGTTTGTAAAAGTCTGAATGGCGGAGTGGTTAGTACGAAGAGTTTGGAGCCCGGAGGTCCCGGGTTCGAATCCAAAATTTTTGAAAAGAAAAAAGAAGGGTAAAAAAAAGTGAGGAAATTTTCCTAAGGAAAATTTCCTCACTTTTATGAAAGTACAAAAAAGATGAAAAAGTTAAAAACATGGGAAAATTTCCTCACTTTAAAAAACAGAAAAAACAAAGTTTTAAAATTTTAAAAAATCACTTTTTTTTTCCATTTCTCCTCACCCTCAAAATTCTGTTGAGGAGATTTTGAGATTTTTTTAGTTTCGAAAAAAAACGGCGAGGAAAATTTTAATTTTTTGCCGTTTTTTTCTATTGTATGAAATAATTTTGTTTATAGGCGTTTTATGTTAATCGAATAATTTAAAGCAGAAAATTTAAAATATTCAAAAACTAGAATTATTTCGACAAAAAAATTCGGGGTTGTTGCAAAAAAAGGAAAAATGTGAAAGTTTTGCGCAGTTTTTTCGAATTGTTTTTGCAAAATTTTTTTATCCATTTTTTTTTGTACAAAGACTATTTTTAGCTTTTTCAATGATGCTTTAGTTTTATTCATGAAATATTTTTCAGTTTAAAAAAGCCTATGTTTTTATTTACCTTTATACAAAAAGTGATAAAAAAAATATTCTAAATAATTGTTTCCTGACTTGAGGGTCGTGTACATAACCACTTTTTGTAAAACTTATGGAATAAAAAAACCTTTTAAAAGTTTTTGATGTTTCTGTTTGAGTGTTTGAGTGTTTGAAAAAAAATAAAAATATGTGCGATTAAAAAAAAACTAATACTAGTAAATACGAGAATAACAATACTCGCGTGATATTTAATGCTTGGAATATATTCGAGACATCCTTTTCACTTTTCGATGTGGCGTATGTAATTTGCAATTTCAACATTTTTTATTAATAAATTATACGTTTTTTAAAAAATTCATTTAAACAAAATATTCAAAAAAACGTGACCTCAATCCTCCGAGACACATGAACGAAAAAGAAAAAAACTGCTTTTCTTCTTCGAAAAATTTCTGTCTTACATTCGCTTATCTTTGTGATCAAAGCAATGTTTCAAAATATTTTGTTTTCTTTTTTCAATAAAGCAAAAAAGCAGTCTGACTTTGCCTCTGTTCAATGTACATAAAATATTTTGAGTAATATCAACGTTCACAAAAAATGTTTTCAATAAAATTTTATATTAAAATTAAGTTGTAACTGTTTTTTAGATTTCTAACACATTGTGGCATAGTCGGTATATTTTTCAGGTTTTGATCTCCCTAAAATTTATTAGATTTACAAAAAATTAAAGATAGGTTTTTCCAACTAACTTTGCATTTTTCGCAATTTTCAAACAGCTCTTCAAATGAATCATCAGATGGATTCTTCCTTTTGAAAAATGAGTTGATTGAGTGAGAATCAGAAGTTGCAGAAGGAATCAAAAGTTGGAGAAAGTAGATGAATATTGAAGCTAAAAAGGGAAAAGGAGGGAAGGGAGGGGAATCGATGATGAAAGAATGGGTCAATCAACAGAAGGAATTTGTGATCGAAATAGAAATTTCTCAACGTTCAAATAATTCCTGCATTCATAAAAATAATAAACGTGTAAAACATTTAAATTGAGATGTTTAATAAATTGATCAAACTTGCTTTTAAAAACATCTAATTGTAAATATCAGTCCAAAATTAGTGTATTATTTTTAAAAATGCTGACATTTGCATTTTTTTTAGTTTTGTGTGTCCAAAAAATATGGTAGTAAATTTTTTTTACTAACTTAAATAACTGTAAAACGATGGAAAAATAAAATATTCACAAAAAAAGCAAAAGAATATTTCTTTAAAAAAACTATTTCAAATCTGACGAAAAAACAATGAAAAAAAAGAAGAAAAGAACAAAAATGAATCATCACCAAAAAATGCAAACATATTATTTTAATCCAAATCTTCGTCATTGTTGTGTAAGAAAATTTGAAAGAGCAACTCTGTTTAAAAGCAACCATCGAAAAAGATGTCGAAGAAAAAGCTAATTTTGTCATCGAAAAAAGAAACAAAAAAAAGCTCAAAAGTGTCCGAATTCCTTTCTAAAATTTTAAAAAAATATTTTTAGGACAATTTTCATTTCTTTTTTCGCAACTATTTCAAAATATTTTGTTGCAATTATTTTTCTTAAACTAAACTTTCTCTTCTTTTTGAAAAAATTACTCGTTGCAAATTGTTCTTTTTTTCTTTTTGAATATTTTTTATCTATTTTAAAGTTTTTAGGGTTTAACATAACAAATATGAATGAAACTTAAAATTTGACAACGAAACAACTAATTTCATATGATGCAATCATAACTAAAAAAATGCAAACATATTATATTGATCCTCAACTTTGTCGATGTTGTAAAAAAAATTTGAAAGAGAAAAACTGTATTTAAAAACAGGCATCGAAAAAAATGTAGAAGAAAAAACTATAATAATTTTGTCAACGAAGAAAGAAACAAAAAAGAAGCTCATAAGTGGCAAAATTCCTTTCAAAATTTAAAAAAAAATTTTCTAAGGCAATTTTCATTTCTTTATTTGCTAAAATGTCATTTTTTGTTGCAACTATATTTTTCTTAATTTTTGAATATTTTAAAACTTCCACTTTAAATTATTTGTTTTACAACAATATAACAAAAAATAAAGTTTTAATGCATTCCTCTCGAAACAAATTTTAACCAATAATCCGTTAATTAATTTAAAATTATTAATATGTTTAAAACGAAAATTATTTCATTTTAGCTATTGTAAGTGCATAAAAACTAAAATATTGTTAAATTAAATAATGGGAACATACGAATTCACTTCAAGTGATGTGAGGAGAACCGAATTCGCTACAATTTTGTTTTTTCCATTGCTTTGAAACAAATAATTTAAAGAATATATAAAATATTTAAAAATTGAATTGATGTGAATTTAAAAGTTGCCATTTACTGATTTAAATCTAGTAAAATTAACATAAGACGATTAAAGTTGAAAGCTTCATAATTTTCATTCTAGTTTTTTGGATGAAAAAAATGCTCCGTGATTACAAAGGAAGTGAGACACAGACAGAAACTAAGAATGCATCAATAAAATGAATGGGAAAATAGACATTTCAAAAATTACGAATAAGAATAATTCGACATAAATTAATACTTTTTTTGTTTAAACGTGTACAATGAAAACTTGTTTTACATTGATAATGATGAAACCCTTCAAAAGTTACATTTAGCTCGTCACTTTTGTGTTAGATGATGTTCCGAATAATTTTTTTATATTAAATTATTTGTACAATGAAAGCAAACGATTTCGTTTTTTTAAAAGCTAGAACCTGACAATCGGGTCTTTTTTAGTCATTTGATGACTCATTTCTTGTCTGATTTGTCATGTTCTTGCAAATAAAAACACGTAAAAGCCAAAAAGGCTGTAACCGTACACTTCCTTTAAAGATATAAAAGATTTAGAAATAAAAATAGTTGAAATAGAAAATTCTTTCAAAAATGTTACGTTTTTGGAATTAAAAAGTTTTTTATTTTCTAACAAATGCAAAAAAGGAGTCTTCTAAATATTTTAAATGTTCAATAAAACAATAGATAAACATGTTCGTTTTTGTCAAATTTTGGTTTTCATAAAGATTTTTCAGTATATAAACCAAAAAAACAATAACTTAAAATATTAAAAAAATGGCTTATTTCAACACAAAAAAGTTGCAAAAAAAGAAATGCCAAGAGTGTTTTTTAAATGTTTTTGAAAAAAGAAATTTCGAAATTTGTTGGCGTTTTTTGATGGAACCATTATTTTTCATAGAAACGACATACTTTTCCAATAGCTTTCTCGAATCTAGATCACAATTATCCTGTCAATTTTATGCAAATTTTTAGAAGAAATTTTATGGCATTGTTTTAAGCAAATAGGTGCAGGAAACTTCAAATGGTCATTTATAACTAGCAACTCTTGACCACCTTTTTTTGCTAGTTAGCTTAACTTCTAGTTAACATAACTAGCATTTTTTGCTAGTTAAGTTAACTTTTTCAGTCTTAACTAGCAACGGTTTTGTTACCCAAAAGCGACGTCATTAAAAAAAAAGAAAGAGAGAACGCGAAGTCAAAAAGAAAACAGAGACGCAAAGAAACGCACTTTGTTCAACAAAAGAAAATCTTTCTTTCTTTTCTTTTTTTGCAGCGAGCTAGTTAAGTTAACTAGCAGTTTCAAAAAAGAAAAAAGAATGCTAGTTAGCTTAACTAGCAGCGTTGTGAACAAAACGCCAAAAACAAAAATTATAACTTTTATGACCATTTGAAGGTTCCTGAATAGGTGCCACAATTTTTTTGAAAAAAAAGAATTCAGTCGAGCCTTGTTATAACGTCATCATTTTGTGGTTCCTTCAATAAGGAGCCCATATTAATCGGACCTCGCTAAATTTTTACAATAAAAACAGTTCATTTTCGGAAAATAATATCATACGATGAGCTCATATTAAAAATAAATTTTTTTCAAGTTTGATTCGGCTTCGGAATTAGGAAAGTTATAATGCCTTAACAAAAGTGGAAAGGACCCGTTTAAATATTTTTAATAATTAATGTTAACAATGATTGTAACATACCAGTGTTGTATTTGCCAAAATTTGGGTTTCCTTAATATTTGTTGTGATGAGCCCCAAAAAACTTAAATATCATTTTTAAAACAGGTAAAAAATATTCAAATAGAAAATCAGCAATTTGCAAACAATAATTTTTTAAAAGAGATGGAAAAGTTTATTTTTCCTTAAAACATTTTTGCTAAATGTTCTCTATCTTAGATTTTCATCACACGGCTGCAATGTTTTTTTTTCAAATTTTTAAAAGAAACTTTGGCTATATCTTTTTTTTTGTTTCTTTTCACTTTGTAAATATCTTTCTTTTCATAGACATCTTTCTTATTGGCTTTGATGTGTAGTTTTGTTTTTACAACTCCGACAAAAATTTCAGCAAAAAATGTGTTTGTATTTGCTAATGCTTCTATTTTTTTTCATTTTATGTCTTGTTTTAAATATTTTGTTCTTCAAAATTGTTTGTTTTTGATAAAACAAAAACTGTTATGAATTAAATTATCTTTTTTCTTTCATTTTTATATAAGCGAGAAGAAAAATTTTTTCAACAGTAGCAATTAAATTTCAACTTAATAGGTACAAAATATTAAAAAAAGAAAAACAGCTGGCAACTAGGATTTTTTTTCAAAAATGGAAAAGTTTATTTTGTCGCATTTTTTTGTTATCGACAATTTTTTAATTTCATTAGTCCTATCTTTTTTATATGACAAAAATGTTTTAAAAAGTGGTTCAAAATCAATGTCAACATTTCAACAATTTTAACTTTAATAATGTGACAATGTTTTTGTTCCAAATGTGTAACATTGATATCAGATTTTTTTCCTTGTTTGAAAACAAATAAATTAAAGCGGAAAACCTGAAATATTCAAAGAACTAGAATTACAAATTTTCATAAAAAATCAAGTTGTTGCAAAAAAAGAAAATGCAAATGTGTCTTAAAAATTTTGTTTTCTTCTAAAAGAAATTTGGGCTTTTTGCTGTTTTTGTGTGGATCTTTTCTCGTTGACGAAATCACTTTTTTTTTTGACATCTTTTTTCAAAGCTTGTCTTCAGTCTTTTTTTATTTAATTTCATTTTACAAAAATCCACCGCTTTTTGTTTCGATGACGCTGCAGTTTTCTATATATTTTTGTTTATAATATTTTATTTGATAAAATAGGGTTTCTCATTACCTAAAATTTTTCGAAATTATTTGTTTTTAGTTGATTGGTTAAATGAAAACCGTTGGGAACTTTATTTTGTGACTTCTTTCATTTCTGATGCGGCTTTAATTGTACCTTTATAAATACAAAAAAGTAAAAACTAAATTTACATTTTTATTATTGTAATTGTTTTTTGTTTATACCATTGTTATCTGTGTTTTAAGGGTGACTTTGTATTAAAATGTTTAACTCAAATTTTTCATATCAAAAAATTAATTGAAATTTGTAAAAAATATTAAAAAAAAGAAAGTTTTATATTAACAAATAAAATTTTTTGTAAGTACTTTTTATAGTTGCACTTTTTTTTGCTTCCAGATGCATTCATTAATTTAAAAAAATTTTCAAGGTACTTTTTTTTCTATTTTCGATGATCATCGGAGACAACTGAAAATCGAAAGGAAAGATAATAAATGTAATTGAGGCTGGATTACGTTTTTGTTGCTTTTAAGAAACTAACGCGTACCAATTTGAAAGGGACTGTCTGGGAATCAGTGAAGAAAAAAATATGTTTTTACAGGAAATAATAATAAAAAATTTTTTGAAAAGTATGAATTATTATTTATTACGCACTTGAACACTTCTTAAACGGATGCTTTATTTAAATTAAAATTATCAAAAACAGACAAAACAATTTAAAAAAATTTGTTCCTTGTACATTTTAAATGCTCTAAGAACAAAAAAAAGTAGTTTGAAGGTATTAAACTAAATTTTATGTCGCGACTTGTCATCTAATTAGCCAAATTAACTCAAAATATGACTTAATGCAAATTTAAGGTATTAATTGAAATTTAAATTGTTTAATAAATTATTATTTAACTGATATTGGTCGTCGTTTGCATTTATAATTGTCTGTTTCTAGAATTAATAAAACTTTTACCATTACTACAGTATCCGAAACAAAATGTTAAGCGCTGATTTTATTATTTTTACAATCATTGAAGTTATATTTTATATATTTCATTTATCCATGTTGGTGCTGTTAATTGCAAAAAGGCATACAACTTTCAAAGGAGCTTTTTATAACATGTTCAGGGTCGTTATTTTCTCGGAACTAATGTGCTATATTATTGTAAGTAAAATTTTAAGAGATGCTTTAGCAGCGGGGATATCCTAAATATTTGTATGATCAAACTTGGAATAAAATAAAAATTTCCATTTTGGATCAAGTAAAAATTCACATTTTGTCTTTGAATATTTTTGATTCGCAAAATCAAAATTTTTAATTGATCGTCAAGGACAAGTAAATGAATCAGCATGTGTTGGTTCCGACACGAAAAATTTCTGAACTTGGAATCAGTATATTCAAATCATTGTTTTCGACAAACTTAGACATAAAAACTCACCTGATTATATTCTTAAAAATCGGGAATCCTACAGTTTTTTTTTGAATCACAAAAGCCTGGAAGAATGAATAAATTTTCAGAAAATTCTTGATTTTTAAGGTTTTAAATTTTTTGGTTTGCACCTTGTTCGTTGTAAACCTGGCAATCATTTTGTTCGTCCCCGACAAATACCCTTTCAAATAAGACAGAAAAAAATTTCTTAAAAATTTGCATATTCATGTTTTTTCACTTAATTTTTTAGTTGTTGTTGTACCAAAAAATTCCACTTCTCCCATTTTTAATCGACTTTTATAAATCCGCGGACTTTTTTGGCTATCTGATAATAAACAGTTTCGTGTATTTTACGTTAGCCGAATTCCTCGGACATACTTTAATGGCATTTAATCGATTTACGCTAATTTGGTTTCCACTTTCACATAACGCAATTTGGTCTCGACATTGGTATACTGTAGTAATTTTAACTTTACCAATTTTACATTGGGCATGGAAAATTACAGAACCTGTAAAATTTATTTACTTTTCTGAAACCAGTGTTAATATAACATTTGTAAATCAAAATATTTTGAGCCCACATTTGCTTATTTCAACAATAATTTTTATTGTTACAACTTCCTTCGCAGCAGCAGCAAATATTTTGTCATTTGTCAAATTCTATGGTTATAAAAATTCAAATTTTGCTATGAATGTAAATGAAAAAAGCTTGTTGTGTAAGTTTATTTAGTTAAGACAGGGATGACCCGAGGGCTTTTTAAAAATCCATGGTATACTGATCTGGGCGGGATCACTGATTTACAGCTTTGGCAAAAACGTGAAAAATCACAAAATTGGAAAGTCTAAAATTTTATAACTAGGGTAAAATCTTAAGTTAAATTCTGACAGGGCTCAGATTTTTATATTTCATCAAATGTTCATTTCGGCTTTGGTATATCTCAGCAGGGACAACAGAACGAGAAAACGAGATATGAAGTTATGGGGTAAAAATGGGGTGATAATAGTGCAGCCATTGATGTTTGCGAAAAAATTGTCTTTGAGACTCTTCGTGGCTTTATCTGCAAAAGCGTTCATTGCTGTAAAACATGATAGAAATAATTTATGCAAATTTTGTTTCGGCAGATATAAAATTCTAATTCCAATTTTTACAGTATCTCAAAAAAGTAAAAGAAGGTCAAAACATATTTCAAATTCATTTTTTGATTTCAAATATGTTTCTACATTTTGGATGTTTCTGAACTTACAAAATTTGCATTAAAGATCACACGCTTGTGATACGTTCATTACTGTAAGGGATTGTCCAGAAATCACGTGACCATGATGGGGGAGGGAGGGGTTAAGCAAAATAATCACACGGCTTTGATGTTGTCGGCAAAAAGCTTTGATCTTTGGTCACCGGGGGAGTGACCGAAGATCAAAATCACGATTTTTTGGTCACGTGTTTTATGGACATTCCCTAATGTTGTCAATTATAAAAAATGTATTTCAGTTGTTTCATTCATCACATTTTTGGAACAACTTTTGAGAATTTCCAACAATGTTTTTCGATTATTCTTTCTTAATAATGAAGGCGTTACTGCATTTTTTAACACACTTCTTCCAATGTTATATGGAATATTTGCATGGTCTGGAAGTGTCTCCCTAATGGTTTTAAGGTTTGAAAAAGTTACACGTTTTCGTTAAATTAATATTTTATCGATTTTTAGTCAAACAACCCGGAGAGAGTATTTTTTATATTACTTTGGCAAAACACCAAATGTAGTTGTTATTGTTTCTTCAGCACAAAAGGGAACTAAAATGAATAAAGATGTCATACCTTTATCAAATGTTTAGTATTTGATAAAGGTATAAAAAAAATTTGTTAAGATTTTGATAATGTAAAAAAAGTCGTAAAAAATGATGAAAAATGTTTGTAAATGAATTCTGAAAATTTCTGTGTCAAGCTCGTTTTTTGCTCAATTTTTTGATCGAAACCGTTTAGCAATGGTCATAAATATTCTGCTATTTTAAAAAAAAATATGTTTTTTTGCATGAACACAATTTTTCTCAATATTTGTATACTCTTATTTTGTTAATAATAATAATAACATTTTCCATTTTTATACAACTCCGGCAACATTTTGCACAAAAAATATGTTTATATGCTCAAGTTTTGTTCATTTTTTTCCTTTAAATATTTTATTTTTTAAATTTGTTCAATACTTTGATGAATTTAACGGAAAATAGCTTTTTACTCAATTTTCTGACTCCTTTCATTTGTACAACAATTATTTAATTGCAACAGTAATAATTTAATTGAAATCTGAAATGACATTTTTATAGTTGATTAATGCTTCCTTTTTCGTTTTGCTTTTATTTTTGGTATAATTAAATAATATTTAATCTTTATTTTTTTCATTTACAATTTACTTTACCAAAAAAATACAAAAATTCATTAAAAAATAGTCAGACAAGTAAATAAAAGTAATAGGTTTATAAATTTTTCACATAATAAAAAGACAGCCTTTCTTTTTAAAAACAAAAAACAAAAATGTGATAAATCAAACCCCGACATTTAAAAAAATGTTTGTGTCATTTTTTTAAATCTAAAATTATAATGTTGAACAAGAAGGTAATCACTGCGCTGCCTTTGATGTATAGGGTGTAAATTTATGTTTTCGACAATAATATTATTATTATTATATTATTATGTTGAAATTAAAAATTTGTTCAATTTGTTCCTCATTTTGAATAATAAAAGTTTTGGTCGGTTAACAAATGTAAAAAAGGGGCCTTTAATATATTTTTAATGCTTAATGAATCATTTGACGGTTTCGCGTCAAAAGACATAAATATAATTTTTATCAAATTTTGGGTTCCTTTAGTATTTGTTATATAGACACTTTCTTAAGATAGTTACAAAAATTCAAAAAGAAAAAATACAATTTGCAACAAGCAATTTTTTTACATAAATGGAAAAGTATATTTTGTCGCATTTTTTGCTATCCACTATTTTCATCAGATGATTGCAAAAAAAACGACAGATGTTGTGCGTTATTTTTTAAAAACAATACTTATTTTGCTTTTGTTTTTCGTTACTTCGTTTTTTAAATATTTGAATCTTTCACGTCTATTTCTTTCGGAAGTCAAAAAAATAGAAATTGCTAGAAAAAATTTGAAAAAGATGCAAGTTTTCGTTGCGAGAATCAAAAAAGATCAAATTTTCCCAATAAAAAAAGTTTCTAGAATGTTCGAAAAAAAGATTTTTTTGTAAATTTTTTTTGTTCTAGCAATTTCTATTTTTTTGACTTCCGAAAAAAATTGACGTGCTTTGTTTAAAAAATTTTAAACATTTCAAAAAACATTCTATTATTTACATAAAAATAAGTTTTGATTTTTGGTTTAAAAGGAAAACAAGAGAAGTAATTAAATTTTTTGACATTAATAATAAACATTCCGAAATTTGACATCAGAAAACTGTCACATCCCAAAAACCAGTCATGAACTTTTTGAAATCGAATAAGGTATTCGTTATATTTTTGAAGTTGTCGTGTACCATGACCTCGATTTCTTCCAACTGCAACTTCTTTATTGTTTTTAAAGGATGAAGGTTGAAAGGGACTGTATGAAGTTGATTGAATAACAAACTTTCTTTGTTTTCACGATCGTTGTTGATGGCTAGCAAAACACTTGTGTTACATGATTAAAACGTAAATTATTTCATTTAAACTAATGTAAGTGCATACATAAAAACTAAAATATTTTTAAATTAAATAATGGGAACATACAAATTCAAAAAAATTTGTATGTTCCCATTATTGGGAAACGAATCCGCTACAATTTTGTTTTTTCCATTGTTTTAAAACAAAAAATTTAAATGATACATAAAATATTTTAAAAAATTATATTCTTGGAAAAAAAGGAGACGCAAAGCATCTGTCAAACTATTTTTTTGATATTTATGAAAGAAAGTTGAACAGTTCTTTAAATTTTTGCTGTATTTTTCGTTGACAATTTCTTTCACCAAGGCCGTAGAGAAAAAAAATTTGAGGTGGGCATTTTCATTTTGAAGGAGGCACGCCTTTGATCTTTGCGGCCTTAACACGGTCGTGGCAAAAGATCAAAGGATTTTCTCGATTTTGGGGTGGCACTGGTAGCGAATGCCCCCCTCTGTCTACAGCTTGTCTTGTTGTAACATCTATTGAAATTTTTTCGCAAGGCGAACAACATTTTGTGCAAATAAATATAATTATGTTTTTTGTTCAATTTTGTAATTTTTTTCTTTTTTTGATTTTTTAGGCTTACCACATTGCCAAATTTTTAATGAATAATTTGGAACAAAATTTTTGGATTTTTTCGTTAGGGATAAAGCTGTAATTCTTTTTTCTTATAGATTGCATCAGTAATTATTAAATTGAAAATTAAATTACAGTTTTTTTGTTGTTTTTTGTTTTTAGTTCCTTGACTTTTTTATTCTTTAATACAAGTCTGTAATAAACGATTTTGTAAAATTTTTTGATATAATTAATGGTTGTTTTATCCGTTATCTTTTGTCCGATTGTATCAAATTTTATATTTTTTTAAAGTTAATAGCTATGGTAAAATCAGAAATATCCCGTTTTTTTAAATTTACAAAATATTCAAAAAAAGAAAGAAAGATGCTTGCAATAATCAATATTTTCCGAAGAAACAAAAAAGTTTATTTTTTGATGAAAATCATTTTATGTCTCTCATTTCGATAGATTTCAACAAACGATGATGAATCATAAGAATAAAAAGTGACAACAGATGTTTGTGTTTTGTTCTCAGCAACTGAAATTTTTAAACTTAATCACTGTCAAAAATGTGTACACTTTTGTTTATTAGTAAAAATAAAATTGACTTTAATTTGTTCAAAAAAGGTAAAATAAATCTTGTGTACCATTTCTAATGGAACCATCCGATATTAGTCCCATTTTTGGGCGTCATTTCTTTGTTCAATATTGTTTTGAATAATTTTTTCTTATTAAATTATTACGACAACGGAAGTGTACTGTTACGTTGTTTTAGAAAGCAAGGTTCTCGCAAATAGAAAAACGTTGAAGCTAGAAAAGCCGTATTCGTACACTTCCTTTGCAAAGATAAAATTCAAAAAAATTCAAAAACTTAACCAAGGTACATTTTGAAATCTTTTGCATTTGTGTGAAGATTTCTGTTCTAAAATTTTTTTAAATGCTCAAAATTTTTTTCAAAAAAAATTTTTTGTCTCCTTTTAATATAAATAATTTATTACAGAAAATATTAATGTAAATAATCATTGCTTTTTCCGCAGCTGAAGCTGTTTTTTCTGCTATTGGTTTTTTTAAAATCGCGGAATATGTTCATCGATATGTTTTCAATGGCACTGTTTCACAAAGGATTCAACCCCTTTAAAAATCGAAACCCATAAAATAATAGGAAAAAGACGATACTTTTATAAACATTTCGGCGAAATGGCTGCTTTTAAATAAAATATTTTTTTGTTTTTTATTTATGAATATTTTGTTTTTCCATCATTTTATAATTATAAAATTTAGTAAAAAAAAATTGAAGGACCTTTTTTTCGAAAACTAAATATCACAAAACGAAGACCATGTTGAATCGATGCATTATAAAAAATGAGACAACTATTATTAATCTCATTTTAACAATTGTTAATAAAAGCAAGTTTCTTAAATTTATTAAATATAGTAAAGGACGTTTGCCTTAAAAACCATATATATGGGGGCATTACGTTTATCGAATTTACCTGAGTATTTAAATTATTCTTACAAAATTCTGTCTTTACAAATTCATTAATTTTTACAAACAATGAAGAAAATAATATAGATAAATTTTTAAATTTTCAACTGTACAAACGGCTTCAACCCTATTCTTCTTTCTTTAATAGTGTATTGGCCAGTTCTAACTGCAGTTACAACGTCACCTATGCAGTTTAGGAAAATCCACTATTTTTTGCCACAATTAATAAATTGTAATAAATTGTTTATAAAATGTTGTGAACAATAAAAAATTCATAAATCATAAAAAAGCTACAAAATGTGTGTGTTAAAAAACGATTATTTCAAATTCGATTTCTTTGAAAAAACAATGTTTTTTAAAAAAAGCTTCATTTTTATGGCTTAGCTAGGCATGGCTCCGGGCCCACTAGGCCCGTTTGGGCCCGGGCCGGGCCCAGGCCCTTAACAAGGCCCGTCGGGCCCAAATTTCAAAAGGCCGGGCCCGGGCCGGGCCGGGCCCAAAACATTGGGCCCGCGGGCCTTCAGTAAAATTCTGAAAACACGTTTTTCGTCCAAAATTTTGTTAAGAAAAATAATTTTTTTCTCATATTTCATTGATTCTATTAATAAATGTGCCATGAAAATGGAAAGATTTTGATTAAACATTTTGTTTTGAACAATATTTTCGTTCAAACGTTAAAAGATCCATTTTTTAAGCTTTTGAAAATTTTGAATTGGGCCCTCGGGTCGGGCCTGGGCCCGTCAAGGCCCGGGCCCGGCCCGGCCCTTGAAAAAGTGGGCCCGGAGCCATGCCTAGGCTTAGCGGGTTTCATCTCTTTGCCCTGTTTTAGGAATGTGATTGCTCATTTTAATAAAAGTTTTGAAAGAAATTCGTTTTTTTGACGAAAAAAAGAAAACCTTCGTAATTTTGATAAAAAACTAACTTTTGTGTTGAAACTAAACTACAGAAAAAATATTTGAAATACAAAGACAGAGAAATTTTCGGTCCCTAAAAATTTTTCAACAAATTTTGGTCCCCGAATTTCTTGTCCCCGAAAATCATTCGGCAAAAATTTCATCCCCAAAAAACAGATTCGCAAGAATTTGGCCACGTCATTACAAAAGCATCACTCCGAAGTACATTTTAGTCCTAGGTTTTTTTAAAATAATAACAATAATTGATAAAAAAGATCCAAAACTTTTTGTCAATTCAAATCGTTAATTTAAATGTCTTCTTCTGTCAATTGGCTGGGAGCAATGGTACTATATTTTTCACTGAATTTAGTTTTCTCAATAAAAATAGTTGCTTGTGTTGTGAACAAAAACCAAAAAGTATTACGTTTTAATCTTTTTTTATAAAACTAAAAAAACAATTTTTAAATGACAAAGAATGCATAAGCAAACTTTCAAAAGCAAAGAATAAGTAAAAACGTGTTAAATATTTTATTTGATAATGGTCCCTCAAATTTTTTTCGATAAAGAAAAAGGTTTCGTTCGGTTTCAATGACCAAAAACCATTTTCTGCATTTTTAACAAAAAATATGTTCTTTTACGTTTTCTTAAAAGTGCAAACGAACAAATGTTTTTTTCGTCACTCAAAAAACTGCTTCCCTGTCTTTTTTTTCTTTTTTTAGAAAGGGATTCCCCCAAAAACAAAATTTATTTTTTTCACAAATGTTTGTCCCTCCATCTTTTTTTTTTGCGATGTGCATCAACAACTCATTCATTCCTCAATGCAAGGAAAAAAAGAGAGAGGGGAGGGAGACACTTCTTTTTAAAAATCAAAAAACTAATAAAAGCAAAAAAAACACGTTCAAAAATTGATAATAGTCTTTGGACTCAAAAATAACAAACAAAAACAATTTCTTTAAAAGTTGTTTGGTCTCTCCAGCTAAAATAGTAAAAGAAAAAGGAGGAGCTTTAGGAAAGAGAAAAACAAAATAATAGAAAGTTAGAAAAAACTTTTGCATTCTTTTCTATCAAAGTCTTTTTTTGGTGGTCTTTCTCTTAAAAAATTTATAATTCTATCAAGTGATCATTTTAAAGTGGAATCGGTTTTACCTGTAAAGGTCTGAAAACCCCACAAGGGGTTTTTGCACTTTCGGGGTTATCTCATTATTAAAGATTATTGAAGCTGTAAAAATCCTTGATTAATTGGAAAAAAGATTTTCGGTGGTCGTGGATTTTTTCAACTTCAACACTCTGTTAAAATTGAGAAAACCTAGAAAGAGCAAAAACCCTTGAAGGGTTTTCATGATTTCTTATTTTACACAAAAGCTTTGAAATCCCCTGGAGTTACCTTGGAATGGTCCCTTGTTTGATTTATAAATTCTTTTTCCTAACAATTTTCCGCGTTTTTGCTGTACTTTTTTGATATTTTTTTACACTTCAGCAACATTTGTTTAATTTTTCAGTGTTCATTTAATTTACTTTTTCAAAACAACATAAAAATGGTTCACGGTGAACAAGGCTTTGCTGCAATGGATAAAGAATGGGTTCAAGAAATGGGAAAATTGGGAGGTGAAGCTTCTCCAAAGAAACCCGTTGATCCAAATTATGTTCAACCTGAACAAGAAGATAAGGGTCCTGGCTTTGCATCGATGGATCCTGGATTGGTAAAAGAAATAGCTAGAAAAGGTGGAAAAACTCCTGAAAAACCAAATGTTGACCCTGATTATGTTCAACCTGAACAAGAAGATAAGGGCCCAGGCTTTGCATCGATGGACCCAGGGTTAGTTAAAGAAATTGCAAGAAAAGGGGGGAAAACACCTGAAAAGCCGAATGTTGATCCAACATATGTTCCTCCAAAATATCAATAAAGTCCACAAAAAAATCTCATTTGCCTTTAATTGTATTTAATCATCAGCATGTAAATCTCATATATCTCATATGTATGTTTTAATTGTTTCCTATGGAAAACATTGATGTGACTGTAAATATGTTTTTGTAAAATTATATTGTATTTCAAATTTAATAAAATTTTTGTAACAAATTCCAACGGGTTTCGGAAACTTCAGTTGGGTATTGTGATGAATAGTCACGATTTTTAATTTGTTAATCGTTTTCAAAGGGAAGTTTTGTGAGAGCTTCACTTAAAGAAACAAACATTTTTTGTCGAGAAAATTTTAAAAAACGAATGCCAAAATGTCTCAGAAAAATTCCTCTTCGTTTCGATGTATGCTAAATGAGTCAGAAATTATTTTTTCAAACTTCAAATTTACAATTGTATCATTTTTATTTAAAAAATATTTCGTCAAAAGGTTTCTTGCCAAAGAACATTTTTCTTCAACAAGCAATTTGCACTCCTGTAGAGGCTATATTGTCCATCTTTGTATGAGCTGTTTTAATAGTTGCACCTTATTTCAGTGGTGTTTATGATTTAAAATAAGTGAACAATTTTTTTGTTTTTTTAAAGGAGCCTGGTCAGCCAATACAACTCACTCAACAGAGGGAGCAGAGAAAAAAAGATTTCTTTTTCTTGTCAAAGAAAAGAAATAGTGCAGCAAGTTGCCTGATTTTGCTCCCTGCTGCAAACGAGAGAGTTATATTGGCTGACCAGGCTCCTTTAATTGCATTTTGTGAGATTATAAAGCATTGAATCTTTCAAATTTAAATATTCCAAAAAAAATTACAGACATATGCAAAATTTTTAAGATTAGTGAAATAAGAAAACAACTGTGACAAAGAATAAAAAATTGTTGGTGAAATTTTTCAAAAGTATTCCCAAATATTTTAATGAGCAAACTGGGCAATTTGTCGGAATTGATAACAGTATTTTTTTGATAAATTTTGCGTTTTTGTGGATCACACGGTGTGTCGATGCCTGCAGTCACTTTTTTTCATCGCCTGCTTGTTTTCTATACTAAAATTTAAAAGACATTTTCCGGAAGAACCAGGTTGTTTAAACGAATTCTGTAAAAACACAAAAAAAGGTTATCACTATGAAATTAATCGTGCATTGAGAAAATAAAAATATCTGATTCAGATTCCGCAGGATTCAGAATTTAATACAAAACTCATACAAAAAACATTAAAATTTTTGTGCATGCGCAACAGTTTCATTTCGCCAAAAGAAGATTTTCACTGCATTTTTACAAAGGAAAAAAGAAAGATTCTGAATCCTGCGGAATCTGAATCAGATATTTTTATTTTCTCAATGCACGATTAATTTCATAGTGATAACCTTTTTTTGTGTTTTTACAGAATTCGTTTAAACAACCTGGTTCTTCCGGAAAATGTCTTTTAAATTTTAGTATGGAAAACAAGCAGGCGATGAAAAAAAGTGACTGCATGCATCGACACACCGTGGATCACTTACATTTAAAAAATGAACTTTTAAAGGAGATCTTTCATTTGCTGCTTTTTTTGATTTCGCAATAAAATTATGAAATTGAAAGAAATTGCAAGTCAAGCGTTTTCGTGTTGAGAACGGTATACTGTAATTTGTTTTTTTTCTTTTTCAAAAAAGCAAGCGAGATTGCTGTTTTTCTTTTTTGTATATACAATTTCTGCAGTAATTTTTTATATTTTCACCATTTTTTATGTTTTATGTGTAATAATTTAATAAATAAAGTATTTATCTTTTGTTTGTAACTGTTTTTTGCACTATAAGAGAAGGTTTTACCTGATCGTTTATCTTTTTTTGTATAGCTTTTAGAGTTGCTGCTGATGATGGATGGGTGAAAAGGTAAGTTTAGTCGTATTAGGTACGTTTATGTATTATTTATCTATAACAAGAACTAATTTTATTCATTTTTTAGGCATGTGGAAGAAGAAGATATGGAAGAAGGAGAGAGAGTGTATGGATATATATGGATATAACAGCAACAAAAAAGGTTATATCAATATTTATGCGGTTATGTATGTTTCGGCATATAAAATATATAACCTCTTCTCTTTTTGGTGCTTAATAAGCTCCTAATGTTGTTAAAATGCTATATGCCCCTTATCTTTCTCTCCTATAGTATTCTGAAACGTCTTGGGGTCGTGATCATCAACCTTGAAGTTGTTGATCACTTTAGGCTTCGGCTCCTTGATGGTTGTGTTTCTGTTTTCCCCATCATACTTGTCCACAATCACATCCTGCAATATCTTAAAAGTTTTTAGCAACAGCTTCATTGCATCCAGCATCAACACATCCTGCAGAAAATCAGCAATGTTTTGGCGGAGTCTCTTTTACATTGTTGTTCACGGCTTTTCATACAAAATGCTTTTAAAACCCTCTTCTGTTATAGCAACACCATTTTCTTTTCAATAATAGTTTTTTATGCTTAAAGGGGGAGTCGCATCGCCTACTAACTTTTTCTTATGACATTTCGTGAAAATCAGGCAAAAAGCATTGTTCTTTTGCATTCGCATTTTTTTTAAAAATGGGAAACGAAAAAAGAATGAAGAAAAACAATGCTTTTTGCCTGATTTTCACGAAATGTCATAAGAAAAAGTTAGTAGGCGATGCGACTCCCCCTTTAACGAATATCTTCAACAAATTACATTTTCATCTGTTGCAACGTTATCGTTACAAAAATACATTTTATTGAAATGTGAAACATTTGCATAAGCATTCTTCTTTTCAACATTTTTTACCATATACTGCACATCTGGATCAGATCAAATTTAATTTTTTAAAGTTTACATCAATTCATTTTGTTTAAAAGAAAAACGTTTACTTCTACATTGCAGTAATCAAAGCATTTAAAACAATTAACCATATTTGCAAGTTTAACTTGCTTGTTATATTTGCACTTCTTGGTTTATGTAGTGTTGACACATTGCAATTATTATTAGTTAAAAAACTCATGCATAAAAGAATACCTGAAAATTAGTAAGAAATTTTTTATGTGCCATATTATGTATAGTTGGCAAATGATAAATGCTGAATGTCAGATGATTGTATTGTTCAGAAAGAATGATACAGCAGGAATCAGAATAAGTGCAAGAGGCACAATATCAATGAGGTAATCACCAACTTCGAGGTTGGTGATTAAACCTCAGCTTCAGAAAAGTTTAAACAAATAGCAAGTGGTTACTATTTGTCCGTTTTTGAAGATGTTGCTGCTGTACAAGATTTTTCCACTTTTGTAAAACACAAGCAGTACTAAATAGTATTGCATCCAAAATTTATTTGGAGCAAGCTCCACTATAACTAAGGCATCCGAAGATGCCCCAGTTTCATTTAGGATGAACAATCCTCTCAAAAATACTCCCTAACGGAGTACAAAGCATCTAAATAACATCAAATGCATCGATGACAATCACCAACTTCGAGGTTAATGATTATACATCCGCTAAACAAATGTAGTTGGAGTTAGTTCCTTCCTAAAGATGTTGTCAATCAAGATCCTTTCATTATTAAAAAGACAAGCAGTACTAAATGGTACTTTATTTATCCGAAAAGGAGAGCAAAACATACAATAACAAATGCATATAACAAGAAAAGAGGATAATCATATATATTTGTTGGTATATATGGTTATCCTCTTTCTTTCACTCTTCCATATCTTCTTCTTCCACATGCCTAAAAAATGAATAAAATTAGTTCTTGTTATAGAAAAATAATACATAAACGTACCTAATAGGATTAAACTTACCTGTTCATCCATCCATCAGCAGCAGCAACTCTAAAAGCTATACAAAAAAAATAAACGATCAGGTAAAACCTTCTCTTATAGTGCAAAAAACAGTTACAAACAAAAGATAAATACTTTATTTATTAAATTATTACACATAAAACATAAAAAATGGTGAAAATATAAAAAATTACTGCAGAAATTGTATATACAAAAAAGAAAAACAGCAATCTCGCTTGCTTTTTTGAAAAAGAAAAAAAACAAATTACAGTATACCGTTCTCAACACGAAAACGCTTGACTTGCAATTTCTTTCAATTTCATAATTTTATTGCGAAATCAAAAAAAGCAGCAAATGAAAGATCTCCTTTAAAAAATTAAATATAGACTTTGATCTTAAAAAAATGCCAAAAAAATGATAGAAAACACAAAAATTGGGAAAATCGAACAATGCCGATTTTCTGTAAGATGGCCAGGTCATTTTCTTTAAAATTTTGTTTAGTGAAAAAAAAGAGATGGCGGATATTTCGTAACATCTTGTTCAAAATTTGTTTTCAACTTTTGCTCAACATTGATTCCTTTTCAAAATTTTTGACGTTTATTTTCTTTTAACATTCGTTAACACAGTTGTTAAAAAGTTTTCGATTACAAAAAGTCTCCTTTAAAAAAACTCTTCACACAATAACTTTTTTTATCAGGTTTTAATGGTCGTTAATATTATTTATATTAACTTATGCAATTGAATGTATGCAGTAGTAATTTTAAATTTAATAATGTAAAAATCTCGAGCAATGTCAAGTTTTCATAAAAAATGCATTTTTCTTTGTTATATGTCATTATAAAACCATCATATATCACAACAAAAAACCTTAAATTTTCAAAAAAAAAATTTTGTTGGAGCAAAAGAATAAGGATTGCTAGCAAAAAATGGGAAATCAAAATGACTTTTAACATATTTTTCTGCCAAAATTTTGAAAGAAAGATAGACATTGCTTGACTTTTGCTTATTTTTCTTTCATTTCATTGACAAAAAACATTGATTCATCGACAAAACTTGAAAAGAAAAAATTTGTAAAGCCCCAGTTTTATTTTGCTTAAATTTTGTTCATTTCCGCCTTCTTTTTAATATTTTATTTAAAAAAACTTTCCACTGTTTTCTGAGTTAAAACCCGTTTTGAACTAAATTAAATCATTATTATATTTTTGAAAATCCTACAAAATAAAAAATTTTCCGTCCGTATTAGAACAAAAATTTATGTATTTTTAACATATATTTAAAAAAAAGCAACGAAAATCATGTAATATATTTTTTACGTGTAAAAAGCATAGAAATATTTCTTTAAAAATTTGCCTTTTCTCAAAAATTTCGGTTTTTTTTGTGAATGCAGAAAAATGATGTTTTGAAGAACCTAAAGAAAGAGTTCCCCGTCATGCAAATGTTTCTTACGCCCCATGTTTTAAACGTTTTTTTGAAATTTCATCCATCTTTTTTTACATTTGTAAAAATGGAATAGGATTCTTTAAATAAAAAACGAGGAATTCTAAAATTTTTTCTTCCGTGTGTATCAAATTGTGTTTTTTTAAATTTGTCAGTTTGCTCAAACACTGCACTTGTTTATTTTTTTACAAATGCACAAAATATTCAAATCGCAAAAAAAGCTTTCAACAAAAATTATTTTTCCAGTTTTCTAGAACATGAGAAAAAAAATTTTTATGGTGCGATTGCTCATTTTATGATATGAATCAATAAAACGAAAAAATTTGTTGAAAACTGACAACCTTTTTTTATTTGCGAATGCTCTAATTTCTGATCTTTAAAGAAAAACAAAAGAATCAAAGGTTTATTTATTTTTTGGGAATTATTGGAAAAAAAGATCCGCAAAGGGGTTGTAGAGAAATTCTACTAGACCCTTTAATTTTTTGCAAACACCAACTTGACAAAATATTTAAAAAAGAAATGCATTAAAGGTATTGTCCAAGGTAGAACAAATCTTTTTTATTCTTTTAGATGACGTATCTTAACACGAAAGCAATATGGTCAGGAAAAACAATGGACACGCGAGTGAGGCATGTGTTTTTTTGTGCTCTCTCTTTTCTTTTCTTTTGTTGCTGCCTGAGCATATTGCTTTCGTGTTAAGATACGTCATCTAAAAGAATAAAAAAGATTTGTTCTACCTTGGACAATACCTTTAAAAAAGACTGTCTTTTTATTGTTCTTTGTTGGTTATATAGATATTGTCTAAAATTTCCGCTTTTTTGAATTTTTTGTTCAACCAAATAAAAATTAAAAATCCTATTCGCCAAGATAGAAATGTTCTTCAAACACATATCCAAATCATTGGCGGATAAGATCACATTAAATAAATAGAAAAGTGATTTATTTATCAGTTTGTGACATATCTTTGTTGTTTTTTATTGATTGCATAACGAATGGTAAACTAATGTCTTGAAATTGCTAAAATTAATTGGGAAAACTTTTTATATTGACTTCTTTATTGAGTTGCGTTTTTTAATTTTTTCGTTTTCTGTGTCATATTATGATATCTAAAAAATACAAAAAGTTTATTTTGTATTTCATCGAATATTCAAAAAAGGTTCTCTTCAAAATAGAAAGGAAAAAAAGGTAAATTGGTCCAATGACAAATAACTTTTTTCCCAAAAAAAGATGTCAAAATAATTTTGTTTTCTTTTTCAATGCTTTTTTTCGCAATGTTAAATCTCGCAAAAATTAAGTGACATGTTTTTTTAACTACACTATGTTTAAGTTTGTCACTGGTCAGTTTACATATATTACATCATCCACAAATTCTACTTTGGCCATATACATCAGTTGGTGCAGATCAAAGGAGGCACGGTCATTTGTCCCTCCCTTCCAGGTGACGTAATATCCGATCAGCTCTATAAATGAAGCGTTCTTTTTGGTTTTACCTTATTTTACTACTTTTTTAAGAAAATTTGTTCTAACTTAAATCATTGCAGTTGAACATGTATGTATGTTGCTGAAGAAAACGGAATAAAAAATGAACGAAAAGCGTTTTTTAAATTCTAATATTTTTTACAAATTACATACATTGCCAAGTAAAACTTAAATTTTCTATTTAATGTTTCTTCAATTGTCATTGGTTTGAGGAGAAGAATATGCAATAAACAATAGTTTTTTTGTTTCATCTTATAAGACAAATAATTTCTTGTTAATAACTTTAAATATTCAAAAAAAAGAAAAATTAATTCAACATAAAAATTATAAGTTGTTTCAAAAAAGGAAATGCGAAAGTGTTTCAAAAATATTTCTGTAATGTTTACGAAACGAAAACGGATATTTGTTGGTTCCTTTTTATTTTTTTTGTTTCTTTTCTTATTAACACACACACTTTTTTTAAATAATAGATAATAGCATTGATAAATAAAATATTCGTAAATATAAAACAGCGAAAAATAATAAACATGTTTTTCAAATGCGTCTTTTTCAGCATATTTTTTGTGATGTAAGACATATTTCATAAATTTCTCATTATTTTCTGTCGATGTTTGAACATGATTTTTTTTATATTTGTATGTTTTAAATAATCTTTAACCTATCGATAAAATAGATAAAATTAAAAAATTACATTGTGCAAAGTCACTAACTAAAAATCTAAACACAGATGAACTCAAAACCCTGCATTTTGAATTAATTTGCTGAATGTGACATCAACAAATTACATACTTGTCGGACAATAAAAAACGAATCATAAACATTTTTACTTTAATTCCTTCATTGTCAAGTTATATGTTTAAATTTTAAACTTTACAATGCAAGTAATTTTATTCAAATTTGTGTAAATGAAAAGATGTTGCTATTTTGATAAAATAAATAAATGCCAAAATATAATTGACCAAAGTATTGAGCGGAAACAAATTCTTCTTGTTTTTATCGTTTGCGCTTGAAATCTAACAATTTAAAGCGGAAAAATAAAATATTCAAAAAAAAAATTATTTCAACCTAAAAAGTCGCCTTTGTTGCAAAAAAAGAAATAACTAAAATGTCTAAAAAAAATTTGTTTTCAAAGTTTATGAAACTTTTGAAATGTATTTGTTCCTTTCATTTTTGTTTCTTTTTTCTTTGACAAAATCAATTTTTTCATCGGCATCTTTTCGATAGCTCTGGTTATACATCTTTCATCATCTTTTTCTGAAATGCCGAGAAGATTTTGCCGAATATATTTGTTTGCATTTTTTGATGCTGTTTCAATTTCGTTTTAAATGTTTTATTCTTAAAAAGTGTTATTTTTTCATAAATTTAAAAACAGTTTAGAACTAAATTTTCAGGCTGCATTTGTGATACTGCAGGAATGTTAAAAGACATAATTTAAAATTGATAATTAAACTATTATTTTTATAAATGTAGAAGTTTTGTTAAACATATTTTTTGTACAATAAAAATGTGTTGACTAAACCGATGTTGCCTTTTTGTGCAATGTTTTTAAGTGTTTGATCCTTTCAAAATGCACAAAATCCACACATTTGATGATACATAAATTCTATGATATAATAATTAAATAATCGTTGCTGTTAAAAAACATTTCAACGTTTTTGAATTTTTTGTTCAACCAAATAAAAATTAAGTTTCGACTTTACAAAGATCCAAATGTTCTTCAGACACATATCCAATCGTCATTATCGGTTTATCACATTAAATAAATAAAAAAGTGATTTATTCATCAGTTTGTGACATGCCTTTGTTGTTGTTTTTAAAATAAATTGCATAATGAATGGTATAATTTTTTTAAATAGATGGAAAATTTCCCTTTTTTTTGCTACACTTTAGTGTTAACTCTTCCTTATCTAAGATCTTCATCAAACAAATACGAAACAAAAAAGGCAAAAAATAAAATACAGATATTTGGCGCCAATTTTTTTCCTTCTTGTCTCGCATTTTAAAAAAAGGGAGTGAAATGAAACGAAAAATTTTTTCAAAATTATGGGTTTTTTTAAACAGAGAATGCACACACAATAGAACCTTAATTTTATATACATTACTTAACATTAATTTAATTTAATTAATGTAAATTAATGTAAATTAATTTGTAACGGCTTTTCGAATTTTATCCAATTTAGTTTTTATTTTAAAAAGTTATTCGCTATTTTGAAATCAAAAAATCTCTTTTTTAAATTTAAAAATTATTCAAAAAAGAAAAGAACATTAGCAACGATCGATATTTTCCGACGAAATAAGAAAGTTTATTTTTTTTGCAAAACTTCATTTTATGTTTCCCATTTCGGCCGATTTCATCAAACAATGATGAATCATAAAAATAAGACGGAAAAATCACAGCAGATGTTTGAGTTTTGCTCACAAAAATTGGAATTTTTACACTTCATCACTCTTAAAAATGTGTACAGTTTTGTTTATCAATAAAAGCAAATTTGAGAAAAATTCATGGACTTTTTTGGGTTGATTCCCCCAAAAAAGTCCATTTTTTTCAATGTTTTTTCCTTCGTCTTTTTTTGCGAAAGAATCAACAAAACAAAACAGAGAGAAAAGGGAAAGAAGAACATTTCTTTTTAAAAATGATAAAAGAAAAATTGCAAATAAAACACGTTCAAAAATTGGTAATAGTCAAGTTTTAATAGTTGCAAAGATTATTTGTATTTATACTTAAGAATTTAAACATTTATAATTTTTAATGGCATGATGAACAACAGAGATTATACTAAATAGTTTGAGCATAGTCTCGCATTTATGAAAACTTTTTTCTTTGTTAAATGTTTTTCCAAAACAATCATATATAAAAAGCGAAAAACCTAAAATATTCAAAAGAAAAGGAAAGAAATTTAGGTTTACCATAAAAATTTGATGTGCTTGCAAAGAAACAAAATTCAAAAATGTTTTTAGACATATTTTTTTCCATTATTAAAAGAAAGATGTACATTGGTTGGCTTTTGTTTATTTTTTTCCTTTTCTTTGATAAAAACATTGCATTCAACGATATCGAAGAACAAAATTTGAAATGAAAAAAATGGTGAAAACAGTATTTATTATTTCTTAATTTTATCCATTTTTGCCTTCATTTAAATATTTTATTTTTAAATTTTTGCCACTTATTTTTGCGTTGCAAATAATTTTAAACTAATTTAAATTATTATCACATTTTCGAAAAAACAAACAAAGAAGAAAGACCAATTAATAAATTTACATAAAGTTTCTTTCTTTTCATATTATGTTATTATTTTCAAGATTATCATAAAAACAAATTTGATATATTTATTTTCATAACGAAGTTTGGATCTCTGAAATACATGTTTGTAAAACATTTTGCACAACAGACAAAACTGTTAGCATAAATATATAAAAACTTATTTTAAAAGAGAAAGTCCTTTGAGCAATAAATAGCATTACGGCGTTGTAGTATTCAAATGGCCAAAAAAATCGACAAAAAATTTCGTTTTTGTGAACGAATTGAGCAAATTTGCCATGAGGCGTTTGTGATAGTTTGAAAATGCAAATGTTGCGAAAAACAAATTCAATAATTTCATAATGCTGTTTTTGAAAGATTCTTGCGTAAAGTTGAGACCTTTTTATTTCCAAACAACAACATTAATGTTTTTGAACTTTGTCATTTTTTAAAATGTGTAGAATTATGTAGTAAAACATAATTTATTTGTTCAGGTGTGTCCAGCTTAGTATTCTTTTACTTATAAAATGTAGAAATCGGTTCATTAATAGCGGACAAGTTTGTGTTTGTTGTGTTTCAAACAGTTTTTTTAAACAATTTCCTTTTGAAACGAAAAAAATACATCAAAAAATTCAAAAAAGCTTAAAAAATGTACACCAAACTGAATCAATGAAAGATATGATATAACTGACTTTCTGAAAAAATCGAGCAAAATGAAAGCGAGACAGGCGGACCAAAATTTCAAAATCGTTTTTAGGGGCTGAAATTTGGCGTGTAGTATCCTTAGGGGTCAAGGAGGTGTGATCAAAAAATTTTTTTTTGATTTGGCGTGCCACGGCATTTTTGTGCCGTTCGGTCGGTGTAGTCTCAGTTTTGATCCATTTTTTCCAAATGAGCTATATTCTGGTAGCCCTTGATCAGGGCTATCAGATGCACACATTGGGATTTTCATTGATGGTCCCGCCACGAAAATCCGGCGTGTTGAAATTTCAAATCGCGATTTCGGTGCCAGAACAGGGGGGTGCCAGAACTTTTTTTTTGCTGTAAAGATGCCTTTTTTTATGGACTATTTAATGGCAGGAACGAAGTTTTCGAAATCGAAATGCGTTCCGAGACTTTTTCGAAAAAACCGAATTTCGACCTAAAAACGATAGTTTAAACGAAAACGGAGTTCACCATCGTATTCCCCGTGGTCGATTTGCTATAGGTGTTAAAAATCAGCGTGATTGGACAAAAAAAATTTTTTTTCGAGTACAATGCCGGAAAAATTTTTTTTTGTCCAATCACGCTGATTTTTAACACCTATAGCAAATCGACCACGGGGAATACGATGGTGAACTCCGTTTTCGTTTAAACTATCGTTTTTAGGTCGAAATTCGGTTTTTTCGAAAAAGTCTCGGAACGCATTTCGATTTCGAAAACTTCGTTCCTGCCATTAAATAGTCCATAAAAAAAGGCATCTTTACAGCAAAAAAAAAGTTCTGGCACCCCCCTGTTCTGGCACCGAAATCGCGATTTGAAATTTCAACACGCCGGATTTTCGTGGCGGGACCATCAATGAAAATCCCAATGTGTGCATCTGATAGCCCTGATCAAGGGCTACCAGAATATAGCTCATTTGGAAAAAATGGATCAAAACTGAGACTACACCGACCGAACGGCACAAAAATGCCGTGGCACGCCAAATCAAAAAAAAATTTTTTGATCACACCTCCTTGACCCCTAAGGATACTACACGCCAAATTTCAGCCCCTAAAAACGATTTTGAAATTTTGGTCCGCCTGCCCATTGCTCACTTTTTTCAGAAAGTCGGTTATATATCGAAAAACTTTTTTGATCGTTTTTGATTCTATTGAGCGACAAATGTCTTACACTCAGATGATTCTTTTTTTGCAAAAAATAAGTGCACCTGTAAAAAATTCATTTTTTGCCCTGAATCGAAAATAAAGCCGTCGAAAAACTGTTTTGTGAAACAACTATTTTGGTTAGCTTTATTGTTTTATTCACTTTTATTTAATTTTTTAATACATTTTTTCTTACAAATTTAATAAAATAATGAACTGGAATATATCGTATACAAAAATTGTAATAAAAGAAACCTATTGTAAAAGCAGTTGAGCCAATTGCGCAATAAAAATGATTAAAAAAAGAAACTTTTTACACATGTTTTAACAAAAAATGAATGTTTTCTAAATTTACAAAACTGCAAAATTAAAAATGGCGTTAAAAATCTGTTGATTCTTTTCCGTCTTATTTTTACGATTAATCATTTTAAGACGAAATCTGACGAGACCAAAATTCTCCGTTTTCTGTCAGCCGCAAAAATGTAAGACATGAAAAATTTTTTAAACTTTTGGTCTTAATTTCGAAATTGGCCATTACATTTGTATAAAAGAAACTTCTTAATTTTTTAATAATAAACGAAATATTTTTGATACATGGCAGAAAAGACATTATTTTGTCTTTTTAAAGTTTAGTTTTTTCATAAAATTTTTCTGTTATACGAATTTAATTATCTGTTTTTTAAAAAATATATCAATAAATATTCAAAAAGTGCATGCAATATTGGATTTTCGTATGATTTAAAAGTTCCTTTTTATCCGATATTCTTCTTAACGTTCCATTATTGTGAGACACAAAAAAGGAAAGATAAGATCAAAAAGGAAACAACAGATGGTTGTTTTGCAACAACCATCTGTTTTTTTGTTGATTCATAATATAGGAGAAGATGATGGAATAGACATATATTTCGTACCTTCGGCAACCACATCGAAACGAAGGCCAAATTTTGTAACACATTTTGGCATTCGTTTTTTGAAATTCTCTCGACAAAAAAAGTTGATTTCTCGAGGTGAAACACTTTGCCAAGCGTCTCACAAAATTGTGCATTTTCTGTGAAAAAAATTCGATGTGCAACGGTTTTTTTCAAAAAAATTCATATTGACAATATTTTAAAAGAACCTTCACATCTTCTTTTTTTGCGACACTTTCATTTTTTTAAATTACGTTGAAGAAAATCTTTTATGTGGAAAAATAACTTTCTTTTTTAAAATATTTAAGGTTTCTCGCTGTAAATTGTAATCTTTAAAGCAACAAATAAAATTTAATTTCTGTATTACGCTTTTCAAATTAAACATATTAGAAATAAAACGTAAAACTCAATATTAAAAAGTAGCAAAAATTACCAAAAAAGTAATCAAAAAACCAGAACAAACAGAACCAAAGCAAATAAAAGTTCCTGTTTAAATTTAATTACTTTTTGTAATGTGCAAAAAATTATTAAAATAAATTTTTAGGCTTCGAATATATTAAGTTTTCCATTTATGTGTATTTCATCACATAATTGTGGAACATAATCAATAAAACAACAGAAGTTAAATTTAATTTTTTGATTCAAATGGATTTTATTCGTAATATAAGGATGTTTTTAGAGCGTGAAATGTTCGATTTCATTTGAAAAAATAAAACCTTATTATTCTTTTTCAAAATCTGATAAACATTTTTTATTATTTTAAATAATGTACTATAGCGATTTCTTTGCCATGATACTTTTTGTTATTAATTTATCAGTTTTGCAACGAAAAACCTATATCACCTAAATTTTGAAAATTCAATCTGGTAGGATATTTTTATTTGGTGACCAAATTTTGTGAAATGCGTTTTTAAGATGTAAAATGTCATGCTAAACAAGAATCAGCATGCCTTGTTTGTTCAAATGGCTTCAAAAAAGTTACCCCCGCCAGAAACTGATCGAAAAAACCTATATCACCTAAATTTTGAAAATTCAATCTGGTAGGATAATTTTATTTGGTGACCAAATTTTGTGAAATGCGTTTTTAAGATGTAAAATGTCATGCTGAACAAGAATCAGCATGCCTTGTTTGTTCAAATGGCTTCAAAAAAGTTACCCCCCGCCAGAAACTGATCGAAAAAACCTATATCACCTAAATTTTGAAAATTCAATCTGGTAGGATAATTTTATTTGGTGACCAAATTTTGTGAAATGCGTTTTTAAGATGTAAAATGTCATGCTGAACAAGAATCAGCATGCCTTGTTTGTTCAAATGGCTTCAAAAAAGTTACCCCCGCCAGAAACTGATCGAAAAAACCTATATCACCTAAATTTTGAAAATTCAATCTGGTAGGATAATTTTATTTGGTGACCAAATTTTGTGAAATGCGTTTTTAAGATGTAAAATGTCATGCTAAACAAGAATCAGCATGCCTTGTTTGTTCAAATGGCTTCAAAAAAGTTACCCCCGCCAGAAACTGATCGAAAAAACCTATATCACCTAAATTTTGAAAATTCAATCTGGTAGGATAATTTTATTTGGTGACCAAATTTTGTGAAATGCGTTTTTAAGATGTAAAATGTCATGCTGAACAAGAATCAGCATGCCTTGTTTGCTCAAATGGCTTCAAAAAAGTTACCCCCGCCAGAAACTGATCGAAAAAACCTATATCACCTAAATTTTGAAAATTCAATCTGGTAGGATATTTTTATTTGGTGACCAAATTTTGTGAAATGCGTTTTTAAGATGTAAAATGTCATGCTGAACAAGAATCAGCATGCCTTGTTTGCTCAAATGGCTTCAAAAAAGTTACCCCCGCCAGAAACTGATCGAAAAAACCTATATCACCTAAATTTTGAAAATTCAATCTGGTAGGATAATTTTATTTGGTGACCAAATTTTGTGAAATGCGTTTTTAAGATGTAAAATGTCATGCTGAACAAGAATCAGCATGCCTTGTTTGCTCAAATGGCTTCAAAAAAGTTACCCCCGCCAGAAACTGATCGAAAAAACCTATATCACCTAAATTTTGAAAATTCAATCTGGTAGGATAATTTTATTTGGTGACCAAATTTTGTGAAATGCGTTTTTAAGATGTAAAATGTCATGCTAAACAAGAATCAGCATGCCTTGTTTGTTCAAATGGCTTCAAAAAAGTTACCCCCGCCAGAAACTGATCGAAAAAACCTATATCACCTAAATTTTGAAAATTCAATCTGGTAGGATAATTTTATTTGGTGACCAAATTTTGTGAAATGCGTTTTTAAGATGTAAAATGTCATGCTGAACAAGAATCAGCATGCCTTGTTTGCTCAAATGGCTTCAAAAAAGTTACCCCCGCCAGAAACTGATCGAAAAAACCTATATCACCTAAATTTTGAAAATTCAATCTGGTAGGATATTTTTATTTGGTGACCAAATTTTGTGAAATGCGTTTTTAAGATGTAAAATGTCATGCTAAACAAGAATCAGCATGCCTTGTTTGTTCAAATGGCTTCAAAAAAGTTACCCCCGCCAGAAACTGATCGAAAAAACCTATATCACCTAAATTTTGAAAATTCAATCTGGTAGGATATTTTTATTTGGTGACCAAATTTTGTGAAATGCGTTTTTAAGATGTAAAATGTCATGCTGAACAAGAATCAGCATGCCTTGTTTGCTCAAATGGCTTCAAAAAAGTTACCCCCGCCAGAAACTGATCGAAAAAACCTATATCACCTAAATTTTGAAAATTCAATCTGGTAGGATAATTTTATTTGGTGACCAAATTTTGTGAAATGCGTTTTTAAGATGTAAAATGTCATGCTAAACAAGAATCAGCATGCCTTGTTTGCTCAAATGGCTTCAAAAAAGTTACCCCCGCCAGAAACTGATCGAAAAAACCTATATCACCTAAATTTTGAAAATTCAATCTGGTAGGATATTTTTATTTGGTGACCAAATTTTGTGAAATGCGTTTTTAAGATGTAAAATGTCATGCTAAACAAGAATCAGCATGCCTTGTTTGTTCAAATGGCTTCAAAAAAGTTACCCCCGCCAGAAACTGATCGAAAAAACCTATATCACCTAAATTTTGAAAATTCAATCTGGTAGGATATTTTTATTTGGTGACCAAATTTTGTGAAATGCGTTTTTAAGATGTAAAATGTCATGCTAAACAAGAATCAGCATGCCTTGTTTGCTCAAATGGCTTCAAAAAAGTTACCCCCGCCAGAAACTGATCGAAAAAACCTATATCACCTAAATTTTGAAAATTCAATCTGGTAGGATATTTTTATTTGGTGACCAAATTTTGTGAAATGCGTTTTTAAGATGTAAAATGTCATGCTAAACAAGAATCAGCATGCCTTGTTTGCTCAAATGGCTTCAAAAAAGTTACCCCCGCCAGAAACTGATCGAAAAAACCTATATCACCTAAATTTTGAAAATTCAATCTGGTAGGATATTTTTATTTGGTGACCAAATTTTGTGAAATGCGTTTTTAAGATGTAAAATGTCATGCTAAACAAGAATCAGCATGCCTTGTTTGCTCAAATGGCTTCAAAAAAGTTACCCCCGCCAGAAACTGATCGAAAAAACCTATATCACCTAAATTTTGAAAATTCAATCTGGTAGGATATTTTTATTTGGTGACCAAATTTTGTGAAATGCGTTTTTAAGATGTAAAATGTCATGCTAAACAAGAATCAGCATGCCTTGTTTGTTCAAATGGCTTCAAAAAAGTTACCCCCGCCAGAAACTGATCGAAAAAACCTATATCACCTAAATTTTGAAAATTCAATCTGGTAGGATATTTTTATTTGGTGACCAAATTTTGTGAAATGCGTTTTTAAAATGTAAAATGTCATGCTAAACAAGAATCAGCATGCCTTGTTTGCTCAAATGGCTTCAAAAAAGTTACCCCCGCCAGAAACTGATCGAAAAAACCTATATCACCTAAATTTTGAAAATTCAATCTGGTAGGATATTTTTATTTGGTGACCAAATTTTGTGAAATGCGTTTTTAAGATGTAAAATGTCATGCTAAACAAGAATCAGCATGCCTTGTTTGTTCAAATGGCTTCAAAAAAGTTACCCCCGCCAGAAACTGATCGAAAAAACCTATATCACCTAAATTTTGAAAATTCAATCTGGTAGGATATTTTTATTTGGTGACCAAATTTTGTGAAATGCGTTTTTAAGATGTAAAATGTCATGCTAAACAAGAATCAGCATGCCTTGTTTGCTCAAATGGCTTCAAAAAAGTTACCCCCGCCAGAAACTGATCGAAAAAACCTATATCACCTAAATTTTGAAAATTCAATCTGGTAGGATATTTTTATTTGGTGACCAAATTTTGTGAAATGCGTTTTTAAGATGTAAAATGTCATGCTAAACAAGAATCAGCATGCCTTGTTTGCTCAAATGGCTTCAAAAAAGTTACCCCCGCCAGAAACTGATCGAAAAAACCTATATCACCTAAATTTTGAAAATTCAATCTGGTAGGATATTTTTATTTGGTGACCAAATTTTGTGAAATGCGTTTTTAAGATGTAAAATGTCATGCTAAACAAGAATCAGCATGCCTTGTTTGCTCAAATGGCTTCAAAAAAGTTACCCCCGCCAGAAACTGATCGAAAAAACCTATATCACCTAAATTTTGAAAATTCAATCTGGTAGGATATTTTTATTTGGTGACCAAATTTTGTGAAATGCGTTTTTAAGATGTAAAATGTCATGCTAAACAAGAATCAGCATGCCTTGTTTGCTCAAATGGCTTCAAAAAAGTTACCCCCGCCAGAAACTGATCGAAAAAACCTATATCACCTAAATTTTGAAAATTCAATCTGGTAGGATAATTTTATTTGGTGACCAAATTTTGTGAAATGCGTTTTTAAGATGTAAAATGTCATGCTAAACAAGAATCAGCATGCCTTGTTTGCTCAAATGGCTTCAAAAAAGTTACCCCCGCCAGAAACTGATCGAAAAAACCTATATCACCTAAATTTTGAAAATTCAATCTGGTAGGATATTTTTATTTGGTGACCAAATTTTGTGAAATGCGTTTTTAAGATGTAAAATGTCATGCTGAACAAGAATCAGCATGCCTTGTTTGCTCAAATGGCTTCAAAAAAGTTACCCCCGCCAGAAACTGATCGAAAAAACCTATATCACCTAAATTTTGAAAATTCAATCTGGTAGGATAATTTTATTTGGTGACCAAATTTTGTGAAATGCGTTTTTAAGATGTAAAATGTCATGCTAAACAAGAATCAGCATGCCTTGTTTGCTCAAATGGCTTCAAAAAAGTTACCCCCGCCAGAAACTGATCGAAAAAACCTATATCACCTAAATTTTGAAAATTCAATCTGGTAGGATATTTTTATTTGGTGACCAAATTTTGTGAAATGCGTTTTTAAGATGTAAAATGTCATGCTAAACAAGAATCAGCATGCCTTGTTTGTTCAAATGGCTTCAAAAAAGTTACCCCCGCCAGAAACTGATCGAAAAAACCTATATCACCTAAATTTTGAAAATTCAATCTGGTAGGATATTTTTATTTGGTGACCAAATTTTGTGAAATGCGTTTTTAAGATGTAAAATGTCATGCTAAACAAGAATCAGCATGCCTTGTTTGCTCAAATGGCTTCAAAAAAGTTACCCCCGCCAGAAACTGATCGAAAAAACCTATATCACCTAAATTTTGAAAATTCAATCTGGTAGGATATTTTTATTTGGTGACCAAATTTTGTGAAATGCGTTTTTAAGATGTAAAATGTCATGCTAAACAAGAATCAGCATGCCTTGTTTGCTCAAATGGCTTCAAAAAAGTTACCCCCGCCAGAAACTGATCGAAAAAACCTATATCACCTAAATTTTGAAAATTCAATCTGGTAGGATAATTTTATTTGGTGACCAAATTTTGTGAAATGCGTTTTTAAGATGTAAAATGTCATGCTAAACAAGAATCAGCATGCCTTGTTTGCTCAAATGGCTTCAAAAAAGTTACCCCCGCCAGAAACTGATCGAAAAAACCTATATCACCTAAATTTTGAAAATTCAATCTGGTAGGATATTTTTATTTGGTGACCAAATTTTGTGAAATGCGTTTTTAAGATGTAAAATGTCATGCTAAACAAGAATCAGCATGCCTTGTTTGTTCAAATGGCTTCAAAAAAGTTACCCCCGCCAGAAACTGATCGAAAAAACCTATATCACCTAAATTTTGAAAATTCAATCTGGTAGGATATTTTTATTTGGTGACCAAATTTTGTGAAATGCGTTTTTAAGATGTAAAATGTCATGCTAAACAAGAATCAGCATGCCTTGTTTGCTCAAATGGCTTCAAAAAAGTTACCCCCGCCAGAAACTGATCGAAAAAACCTATATCACCTAAATTTTGAAAATTCAATCTGGTAGGATAATTTTATTTGGTGACCAAATTTTGTGAAATGCGTTTTTAAGATGTAAAATGTCATGCTAAACAAGAATCAGCATGCCTTGTTTGCTCAAATGGCTTCAAAAAAGTTACCCCCGCCAGAAACTGATCGAAAAAACCTATATCACCTAAATTTTGAAAATTCAATCTGGTAGGATATTTTTATTTGGTGACCAAATTTTGTGAAATGCGTTTTTAAGATGTAAAATGTCATGCTAAACAAGAATCAGCATGCCTTGTTTGTTCAAATGGCTTCAAAAAAGTTACCCCCGCCAGAAACTGATCGAAAAAACCTATATCACCTAAATTTTGAAAATTCAATCTGGTAGGATATTTTTATTTGGTGACCAAATTTTGTGAAATGCGTTTTTAAGATGTAAAATGTCATGCTAAACAAGAATCAGCATGCCTTGTTTGCTCAAATGGCTTCAAAAAAGTTACCCCCGCCAGAAACTGATCGAAAAAACCTATATCACCTAAATTTTGAAAATTCAATCTGGTAGGATATTTTTATTTGGTGACCAAATTTTGTGAAATGCGTTTTTAAGATGTAAAATGTCATGCTAAACAAGAATCAGCATGCCTTGTTTGCTCAAATGGCTTCAAAAAAGTTACCCCCGCCAGAAACTGATCGAAAAAACCTATATCACCTAAATTTTGAAAATTCAATCTGGTAGGATATTTTTATTTGGTGACCAAATTTTGTGAAATGCGTTTTTAAGATGTAAAATGTCATGCTAAACAAGAATCAGCATGCCTTGTTTGTTCAAATGGCTTCAAAAAAGTTACCCCCGCCAGAAACTGATCGAAAAAACCTATATCACCTAAATTTTGAAAATTCAATCTGGTAGGATATTTTTATTTGGTGACCAAATTTTGTGAAATGCGTTTTTAAGATGTAAAATGTCATGCTAAACAAGAATCAGCATGCCTTGTTTGCTCAAATGGCTTCAAAAAAGTTACCCCCGCCAGAAACTGATCGAAAAAACCTATATCACCTAAATTTTGAAAATTCAATCTGGTAGGATATTTTTATTTGGTGACCAAATTTTGTGAAATGCGTTTTTAGATGTTTAACACGTTAGCAGTTTCTTAATTTAGAAAACCTCAAAATTAAACATGGCTTTGAACATCTGTTATGCAAGCCTGGGCATTTCCTTCCTTTCAACAGTTGAATGGAGAGCTCGTCTCCATGGCAATGTAGCTCCTTCTTAATTAATGAATTACTATTTTTTACATACATTGTTTTCTTTTTATAAGCTTAAAATAGGATGTTCAACCTTCCTCCGTTCTCCATTCAAATGAGAAAAAAATCTCCTTTCATTCGTTCTCTTTGGCGAAGTATTCCTTCTCCGTTTCCCTCCTACCTTTTAAAAAGTGAACATTCGTGCCCAGGCTTATGTTGTAATTTTTCGGTCTTATTTTTCGCATTTATCATTTTTTGATGAAATCTGACAAAATGAGAGACATAAAATGAAGTTTAGCAAACAAAAAACTTTCTTTTTTCTTTTAAAAATATTGATTATTGCTTTTTATCTCTTTGAATATTTTGTAAATTCTTTCAATAACAGATTTCGTTGGTCTTATCATAGCTAATTGATTTTAGTGGAAAAACAAAACCTGATAAAATTGTAAAAACCATTTTTTGAAACCAACTATTAATGACACATTAGTTATTAAAAATTTAAAAAAATTGTTAATTACAATCCATTGTTGAATGAATAAAAAACATAACTTTCCAAAAAATATTGCCTCAAAATCCGAAATTATTAATTATTAAAAATACGAAAAAAATTATTAATTACCAGGTCCAAGTTCTCCCTTTTCTGTCAGAAATGAAATATTCAGAAATTGCAAAAATGGATGTCATGAAACATTTTTTAAACTTTTTCTCAAATTTGTTTCTGTTTCTAAATTCGGGCATTTTGTTCTTTCAACATTTGAATAAAAAAGTTTTAATTATTTTCTAATAATGATCCATATAAACTTGATCCCGGGTACGAAAGCCATCAATTTGTCTGTGTGAAGTTTTGTTTTTGCATAAAATTGAACTAGTGTTTTCTTAAAAATATAAAAATCAAAATTCAAATATTCAAAAAGTAGGGTTGTCGTGGGGTGGCGCGCCTGGGCGCGCCCGCCCGGGCGCGCCCGGGCGCAGAGGTATTGTCGTCCGGGCGCGCCCGATAGTTGCGCCCGGTCCAAAATCCATATGATGGTAATTTTTTCCAAAAAATTTACTAAACAACGAATAATTTTCTTATGTTATTTTCATTTTTAAGCCAAAAAACGATAAGTGAAACAATTAGCTATGTTGTCTTTAATTTTTAGCATGTATTACAGTATCTTGAGGATACTGTAACTCATGTAATTTAAGAAGTTCACATTTTTTAATCTTTAAAAATTAATGACGACAAAAATAAGTAAATTCATGCTTTAATAATGCTATTTATAGCTAAAATACCCCTTTTTGGCATTTTTATATTGTACATATTTGTAATTTTGGATTTTGAGGTCACGGGCGCCTGCGCCCAGGCGCGCCCGGGCGCGCCCGGGCGGGCGCGCCCACCTTTTTCGGAAAATCGGGCGCGCCAGCAACCCTATCAAAAAGAGAAAAAACTTACTTCGAGCATTTAAAATTAAATTTTTTGTATTATTTTAAGGTTTTTTAAAGGGAGAGGACGGGAAGGAAGAAGTTTATTTTTTTTATTACTGTGGTCCCACCCCGAAAGCTCTCTACTAATCGAGTAAAATTTTTTTTTTGAGAATCAAAAATTTTTTTAGTAGAGAGCTTTCGGGGTGGGACCACAGTAATAAAAAAAATAAACTTCTTCCTTCCCGTCCTCTCCCTTTAAAGGCCAATCTGATTTTGCTGCTAATGTTTCATAACTGCGGGACACAAAAAAGGAAAGAAAAGACCAAAAAGGAAATCACAAATGCTTTACGACAACCATCTGTTTCTTTGTTTATCCATTTTATTGAAGAAGATAATGAAATAGACATATATTTCGTAAAAACGTTTTTCCTATTCACAAAATTTTTTAAGAAACTGACCATTTTCTTTTTTTGGGACATCTTCATTTTTTTGTACGCTGAAATAAAACTTTTATTTTTGGAATATTTTAGATTTCTCGCTGTAAATTGTAATTTTTATAGCAACGAAAAATCTGTGACTTTTGTCATACACTTTTCAAACTATAAGCATATTAGTAATTACAGATTATTATAGCTCAATATTAAATTTTGTAACACCAAAAAATTAATCAAAAACCCAGAACTGACAGAACCAAAGCAATTTAAAAGTCTTAGGTTTTACTTCTTGTTTTTTAATCAAATTGAAGAAAGAAAGAAAAATGAAATGAAAAGTGGCATAATTCTTTTTTGCAATTTTTTGTTTGCTGATATCAAAAGAGTTAATAACAAAAATGTCTATTCAATTTTTAATTAAAATTCATTACCGTAATAGGATTAATTACATTTTCAGGGTTATTGAAAAAGCTGAAAGTAAATTGTAAATTGTTTTTTAGTTTTTTTAATGAATAACATGAAAATTTTATAGAATACAAAAATATTCAAAATAAAACAAAACACATCGAATCGGGGCCTGCCTAAACGGTGGACCGTACAGGCAGGTGGACGATGGACTCAAAAAAATTTTTTGAGTCCACCGTTTAGGCAGGCACTCGAATCGTTTTCAAAGAAAAAGGAAAGTTTTGTAAGACGCCAAAAAATTCTAAAAAGACAAAAGTTCAACATTTAATTTGCACTTTTTGGCAAAAATAAAAACGAAATGTATTTTAAAATAGTTTTTTTGAAGTATACGGACAAAAAAATGGATAACGGTTGACTTTTTATAGCGCATTAATTAAAATTTCGCTCACAAAATCTTTTTTTGCCAACATTTTTAATAAAAATTTGAAGCTATTGCGAAAAAAGGGAAATGCAAGAAAAAGTTTTATGAAAGAGAAATTGTGACATTTCTTTTTATTCTTTTGTGTGTCTATTTCGTCGCAAAAAACATTTTTTTCAGTTACTTTTTTTCTCAATGGCTGTGGCCCCAACACTTTGTTTGGCACTTCTGCAGTTTTGCACCCCCTTGCAACTTCCTTCTTTGATTTTGTCAAATTTGCATTCTTTTTGACTTTTTGGTGATTTTGTCAAATTTGCATCGTTTTTGAATTGTTCGCGAAATGAAAAAGTAATGCAAAACTACAGTAAAAACAGCAAATTAGTGCTACACTACTGTACTTTTTGCATTCGCTCACTCGTAAATACAAATTTATCAATGCAAATTATGTTAATGCTTCGAAATAATATAAAAGGCTAGCGAATGTCATTTATCGAGTTTTTTCGGCATGTTTTTTCTTTCCTTGAACGGTGGTTTTTATTGCTGTGTTTCTTCAAAGTTTTTACTTTTTGTAAAAAACTTTAAAGAAAAACAACAAGGAAAATTACCGTTCAAGGAAGGAAGTTGCAAGGGGGTGCAAAACTGCAGAAGTACCCTTTGTTTGATTTTATTCTCACAAAAACTTCTGTTAGGGTTATACAATGGACAAGGGTCGCCCCCGCTAAAGCGGGTGCTTTTTCACAAAGCGATAAACACTGGTAATGCCAAAATTACAACATTTTTAATCAATTTTTTGGCCACTTATCCTTCAACTTCTTTTAAAAAATTCCTGCAAATTCGCAAAACCATTTCATTCTTTTATTACTCACTCCAACATTTTTTAAATTTTTTATTTTTCATTCATCAAATTTTTGCATTTATTATGCAAATCTTTTTCATCAGTCTTTACTAAATTTCAATTGGCAATTTTGAATACATTCTTTAATTATTTGCATAATTCTGCCAGCATATTTAAAAACTGCTTAAATTTTATTTAACAGCTTATTCGTTAAAGATTTTTAAACAATTATTATGCGAAAATCTTTATACAATTCCATACATATTGTCTTAATCTTTACTTATTCATACATATTACATTAATAGATCCTCGGCTCCCTTCGGTCGCCGGGGCAGTTCATATTGCAAAATAGGCAAAGAAAGATAATAGTAAATGCAGCAAAACAAAAAAGGTTTTGTGATATTAACTTCTTCAATAGCTAAATAATCTTCCATTTATACGACGCCGAAGCTAATTTACATTCATCGCCAAAAAATTTTACTCTCTCATCAACAACCACCTTTCCTCACAAAAAATGCAACGAATGAAAGACAATGAGAAATGATGTGCTTTCATTCTAATCATTCCATTCACAATCCATTAGCATTCCCTTTCCTTCATTCCTCCATTCTTTTTCTCTCATCTTTCTCCATTCCTCCAAAAATTTGCATCTTTCCTTTCATTTTCACTTTGGATCCCACTTTCAAAGCTCTTAAACTCAATGTTCCGGGCGCCTCCGGAGCACCGGACATATTTCATCATTATTACCATCTTACCCTCAACATTTTGAATCCAAACATGACATAGTTTATCAAAGATGTAACAAACAAACAAACTAACAGACACATTTTCAATTAGACAAAAGGGACAAGGGTCGCCCCGGCTAAAGCCGGTGCTTTTTCCCAAAGCGATAAACACTGGGATTGCCAAAATTACACCTTTTTAATCAAATTATTGACCACAAATCCATCAACTTCTTTTCAAAAATTTCTGCAAATTTGCAAAACCTTTTCATTCTTTTTTAACTCATTCCAAAAATATTTGCATACCATTTAAAATCAGAAAATACAAAATTTTTAATCTTTTGTTAAACAAATCTTTTTCATTTTTCCTGAAGACATTTGGAACTTCATTCTTTTTTAAATCATTCCAACATTTTTTAAAATTTTTATCATTCTTTAAAAATATTTTGGCATTTACTATGCAAATCTTTTTTATCAGTCTTTACTAAATTTCAGTCTGCAATTTTTTATACATTCCTCAATTATTTGCATAATGCTGCCATTAAAGTAAATTTAAAAACTGCTCAAAGTTTAACATCTTATTCGTTAATGCTTTTTAAAAAATTATTAAGCGAAAAACTTTACCAAATACCAAACATAATTTTCACATCTTTACTTATTCATTAATATTACATTAATAAAACCTCGGCTCCCTTCAGTCGCCGGGGCAGTTCATATTGCATCAAAGATAAAGAAAGATAAGGACAAATTGAGCAAAACATCACCACGTAACCTTTTATTAAAACTAAACAAAATTCTATTTATACAACGTCGGCTTCCTGCGGAAGCCGAAACCCATCTTCACGCATCGTTAAACATCTTTGCTCTCTCATCAACAACCACCTTCACTCACGAAAGAATGAAACAAATGAAAGACAATGAAAAATAATGCATTATCATTCTAATCATTGCATTCTCTTTTCATTTGCATTCCCTTTCCTTCATACTTCCATTCACTTTCCCTCACAATCATTTATTCCCTCAAAAATTTGCATCTTTCCTTTCATTCTTTTTTGGATCCCACTTTCAAAGCTCTTAAACTCAATGTTCCGGGCGCCTCCGGAGGACCGGACATATTTCATCATTATCCCCATCATTATCTCATTATTTTGAATCCAAACATGACATAGTTTATCAATAATGTGACAGACAGACAGACAGACAGACAAACATCCACATTTTCAATTACACAAAAGGGACAAGGGTCGCCCCGGCTAAAGCCGGTGCTTTTTAACAGAGCGATAAACACCGGTCTTTCCAAAATTACATCACTTTTAATCAATTTTTTGATAACTTATCTCTTCCCTTCTTTTCAATAATTTCTGCAAATTTGCAAAATCTTTTCATTTTTTGTTACTCATTCCAAAAACATTTGCATAATCGCATAAAATTAAAAAGATAAAATGCATATCTTTTTCATCTAAATTTTAATCAGTAAGTTTTAACTTATTCTTAACTTATTCTCATAATTCTGACATCAAAGTCAATTTAAAAACTGCTGAAAGTTTTACAGCTGATTCGTCAAAGCTTTTTAAACAACTATTACGCGAAAACCTTTATGCAATACCAATCATAATTTTTTACATATTTTCTTATTTTCATTAAAATCACATTAATACAACATTGGCTCCCTTCGGTCGCCGGGGCAGCTCATATTGCAAAAAGGCAAAGAAAAATCATGATAAACCCATTAAAACATCATCACATAACCTTTTAAACATCTTTAATAACTAAATAATATTCAACTTATACAACGTCCGCAGGAAGCCAAAGATAATCTACAATCATCGCTAAAAAGTTCTGCTATCAGCCACCACCTTTCCTCACGAAAGAATGCAACGAATGAAATACAATGAAAAATGATGCACTCTCATTCAAATCATTCCATTCACCTTTCATTTGCATTCGCTTTCTTTCATTCCTCCATTCACTTTCACTCATCGTTCTCCATTCCCCAAAAATTTGAATATTTCCTTTCATTTTCACTTTGGATCCCACTTTCAAAGCTCTTAAACGCCATGTTCCGGACTTCTCCGGAGCACCGGACATATTTCATCATTATTGCCATGATATCCTCAACATTTTAAATCTAAACATGACATAGTTTATCAATAATGTGACAGACAAACAAACACATTTTCAATTACACATATTGGATTTTTACTTTTTTTATCTTTTTCTATATATTTTATTGAATTGATCATTTTTGATAAATAATAAAAATAATTTAAAAATTTAAATTTTCAGTAAGTGATAACCGAGCAATGAAAGGAATCACAACAGTATAAAGTTTTATTTGAAAGGTGAATTCAGTTTTTTAATTGTTGTTATGTTTTCAAAAACTTATCTTTGGTTTTGACGATGATTTTTTTACTTTCTTCTTTCTTTTCGAAATATTTTATATTTAAGTTAATTGTTCATTTTTTTTCGAAAATAAAAATAGTTCAAAAGTGTTGGGAATATTCGAATTTAAAGTTTCTTGGCAAAGTGAAACTGAATCATTTATTTCTCTCGCTCGAATTTCTCTCTCGTAATTTTTCTGTCTCTCCCATTTTTGTTTTAACGTTTTTCTCTTGTAATTTATTGCTGTGATTAAACCAGTGGCAGAACTGGTGTCGTAGTGCCGCTGTGCACAATAAATAAAGCTTTAACCCAATTTAACTTCTCATCTTCAATCCACTAATCCAATAACAATTAATAATAAACAAAGATAAGCTTTAGTTTATTTCAAAAAGAAAGTCTTTAAATTTTTCAGTATGTGATAACACCAGCAAGAAAAGACAATGCGGGAGTAATAAATTTTATTAAAAAAGTTAATAAACATTTTTAATTGTTGTTGTGTTTTCAAAATATTTACAAAAACTTATCATGGCTGTGGTTTGAGATTCCTTTACACGATAAGATAAAAGTAGAGAGTTGCAACAAACAATCATTTGGTATTCCTAATGAAAAAAAGGAAAACATTCAATAATTGAGAAAATGTGTACATTTATTAGGATTTTAAAATTTTAAAAATGCAATGATTGTTGTCCCTTTCATGTTTCTTCGTTTTAGATTAATAGGAAATAAACGAATATTTTTAAACATAAAATGCAATTTGTAGAAAATTCATAGAAAAACTTCGTTGAACATTGTGCTTGTCAATGCAAAAAGTAATGTTGTTTTATGAGTAGCATTTTTGTGAAACGAACATTCAAACATAGATACCTTAATACTGAGCTAAATGGTTGTAAAAAAATGTGGACCTTCGGATTCATTAAAAAACAAATGTTATTTCGTTAACATTAAAAAGTATTAAATTTAAAAATGTGTACAGCCAATACCGTTTTATATTTTAATAGCGTCTTTCTTTCAAAATATGACGCATTAACAGAATCATACCCGTTTGTTGTGTTCTTGTTTTCGTTGAAAAAAAGAAGTTAAATATAAATCTGTTTTATATAAACTGTTGAAAAATAAAATATTTAAAAATATAAAAAGTAACAAGAAAGAATATTTTTAAAAATTATTTGTTCCTAACTTGCTCGTTTTTTCAAATGCAACAAAAAAATCATGTAAAAAATTTGTTTCTCCGGTTTGCGAGTTTTAAAAGAAAGTCACTTTTTTCTTTTTTTTTTATTTTTGAATCGCAGAGAGCGGAGTTTGTTGTGATCCTTGAAATTTCGAAATAAATAAAAAAGCATTGTGTTTCATTTCAACATTTCTTTATCTCACATACGTCAAATTTTGGGTTTTCCTTATTCTATATCAAAATCCATTGTGATTTTGTAAAAAAAAAATGAATTATAATATTATTTGGCTTTTTTCAAAATCTTTTTTATTTTAATACCCGTAAGGTGGCATTTTGTTGTGATTAATGTGCAAAAAATTTCAATCAATTTTTACGGAAAAGTTTAATCATAAAAAATATTTTTCATTTAAATAATGCTGTAGGAATGTTTTTCGAGAGAAGTAATATGAGCGTCAGAATTTTTTCAGTAAAAAATGTGAAATAATTATTCACATCAAAGAACCCAAAATATTCCCAAAAAAACGAAAGTTCAACATTTAATTTGCATGTTTTGGCAAAAAAAGAAAATCGAAATATATTTTAAAATAATTTTTTTGAAGTATACGGACAAAAAATGGATATTCTTTGACTTTTTTATTATTGTTTTTTTTCGTTCACAAAATCGTTTTTCTTTGCCAACATTTTTCCCAATGGCTCTGGCCAAAAATTTACAGTTGTTGCAAAAAAAGGAAATGCATAATAAAGATTTTTGAAAGCGAAATTGCGATATTTCTTTACACTGTTTTTGTGTGTCTCTTTCATTGCAAAAATTATTTTTTTCGCTGACATTCATTCCCAAATATTTGGTTTTTTTAATGAAAAAAAGAATAGATTTAGTAATTGCAAAAATGTGTGCAATAATTAGGATTTTAATTTTAAAAATGCCAATTTCGATGATATATTTTTTTCCACCATTTTTGATTAACAAGAAATAATTAAATATTTTTAAACGTAAACGTATAAAAAGTCTGGAAAAATAAAATATTCAAAATTATTTCGTAAAAAAAGTGCAGCAGAAAAACCATATCTTATTCAACAGTGACTATTTCAACCAAAAAAAAACTATTTTCGTTAACTGAAAATGTGGAACAGTCATTTTTTTTTCAGCAACGTTTTTTTTAAAGATGGGATGTTTTAAAAATGCAGAAAACGCAACAAAATTTTGTGAATCATCATGTTCGTGATTGTAATTGGGAAATACACACCCGAACAAAATAAACAAAAACGTGAATGATTTTGTTCTTTCAAAAAAATCAAATGCTCGAAATGTTTAAAAAAGAAAATGTTTCATTTTGGTTATGTTTTTTTACAGGTCTTAGAAATTCCATTTGGGGTTCTAAAGTTTAGTTCTTTCATAAAATTTTTATGTTATACTAATTTGATTATCTGTTTTTTAAAAAATATATAAATAAATATTCAAAAAGTGAAAAAGCATACCTCGAGCATTCAAAATTGAAATTTCAAATGATTTTTAAGTTCTTATCCAATTTTGTTCTTTACGTTCCATAAATGTGAGACACAAAAAAGAGAGAAAAGACCAAAAAAGAAAAAATAAATGTTTTGCAGCAACCATCTGGTTTTTTGTTGATTCATTATATTGGAGAAGATGATGAAATTGACATATATTTCATTAAAAAAAGTTCTGTTATTACGCTTGGAGAAATGTGCATTTTGTTTTTTATCATACTGATTAACTAAACAATCTTTTTTTGCAGTTGTCGAAGGGAGACACGTAATAACGAGGTTCGTGCCCAGCACTTTTTCTGCAGTGCATGTTTTTGCCCAAAATTAAGGAATTTTTAAAAACCTGATCATTGATTGGGGGATTAGATCGGATTGGACTACCTTGGCAAGAAAATAGTATATTTTATTTCAATAATGTACCAGACTTCTTTTTGAAAGCTGTAAAATGAGCGTTTTTTCGGTGAATATAAAATAATGATTCACATCAAAGAACCCAAAATATTCCAAAAAAAAAACAAAAGTTCAAAATTTGTGTCAAAAAAGAAAAGCGAAATATCTTATGAAAAATTTTTTTGAACTATACGGGCAAAAAATAAATATTTGTTGACATTTAAAATATTGTTTTCTTTCATTCACACCATCTTTTTCGCGGACATTTTTCTAACTGGATCTGGCAAAAAATTTGAAGCAGCAGCAAAAAAAGGAAATGCAAGAAAACGTTTTATGAAAGAGAAATTGTGACATTTCTTTTCATTTTTTTGTGTTTCTATTTTGTTGCAATTTTTTTCACTTACATTTGTTCCCAATGTCTGTGACCCCAACACTTTTTTGATTTTATTATCACAAAATATTATGTTTGGTTTAAACGATGGTTTATTTATCTTTTTCTATATATTTTATTGAACTGTTCGGTTTTATTAAATAAAAATAGTTCATGAAACAAAAGTTGATATTTTTCAGTATGTGATAACACCAACAAGAAGACATACAAAAAAGCACATTTTTGATTGTTATTAAGTTTTCAAAATATTCACAAAAACTTGTCATAGCTTTGATGGAGATTCCTTTACATGATTGATCGGTGAGAAGAAGAAAGATAAAAGTAAAGAATTTACTAGATGTAAATTGTAATAATCAAATATTTGGTTTTTCTAATGAAAAAAAGGAAATTTTTTGTCTTTCAATAAGGAACAAAAACTGTAATATTAATTGTTTCTGAATCATTATTATAAAATAATGTGGTGAACCTGGGGTAGGTCACAGTTTTTAGATTTTTTGATTAACAAGAAATAATCAAGTTTTTTTTCAACATAAACGTATAAAAAACAGGGGAAAATAAAATATTCAAAATTATCCAAAAACAGTGCAGCAGAAAAACCATATTTTATTCCACAGCGACTATTTCAACCAAAAAAATTATTTTCGTTAACTAAAAATGTGGAACTGACGTTTCTTTTTTCTTGCATGGTTTTTTAAGATGAGATGTTTTCAAAATGCAGACAACGCGAAAAAATTCTGTGAATCATCATAATATGCAAGTCAAAGTAAACTTTCATCGCCATTCAACAAAAGGGCGCATGGCCGAGTGGTTCGAACGACGGAGTTCAAGCCCGGGGTGCGCGGGTTCGAGTTTTTTGTCTTCACTATGGTATTTTTCCGAGAAAAATCCGTCATACACTAAGAAGACATTTTCGTGTCGAAACATTTTAATGCGTTTTTTTCTGCATTTTTTTCAAGCTTGTTTATTATTTTGGCTATTCTTAATTATTTAAAAAAAGAATAATGCTTTTTAAATGATAAAAATTGGTCTTGTAGTTGCTGAGATCTGCAAAAATCGAATAAAACAGAAATTTTTTGTTGTAGAAAAAAATTCATCAAAATTTTTCGACGCGAAAATGTCTTTTTAGTGTATGACGGATTTTTCTCGGAAAAGGAAGAAAAAATTCCATAGTGTCTTGTCAAAGAAAGACAAAAAAAGTTTGAGGAAAAAAAAATCTCCTCAAAAAAGGAAATTTGAGGAAAAAAAAATCTCCTCAAAAAAGTTTGAGGAAAAAAAATTTTCCTCAAAATTGACATCCGGGTTACGGTAGCCGATCGATCGGTCGGATATTACTGTAGATCTTACAAGAAAACGTGTAAATTAAAAAAAATGACTTTTCAAACAAATTTCCTCTGAGTTCAAAAAAGTGAGGGAATTTCAAGATTTTTGTCATTTTTCAGTAAACCCCGAGGAATTATTTCAATTATTTCTTTATTTTTTGATCGGATTCAAATATTTTTAATTATCACGTCTTATATTCAAGAGTGCAATTGTGTAATACACACCCGAACAAAAAACACAAAAATGTGAATGATTTTGTTCTTTCAAAAAATCTAAAAAAACTGTGACCTATCCCAGGTTCACCACATTATTTTATAATAATGTGGTGAACGTTGTCGTCTTGGTTTTGATTCAGAAACAACTTGAATGAATTAATATTACAGTTTTTGTTCCTTACTGAAAGACAAAAAATTTATAGCTGACAATCCAAAATATTCAAAACGTATTTAATAAAGTTGTCTTTTTGGCGACTACACATTTGAACATGAAATTTTAACATAAATAATTACATTAAAACTTTGCTTTTTTTGTTTAATGCTGTTGCAGCTTGAAAACATAAAATATTCAAAAAAGATTAAAATATTTATCTCTGCACAAAAATTTTAAGCTGTTGCAAAAACAAGAAAAGTGTCTTTTTAAAATTAAAAAAATTTTGTTTTTAAAGTATATGAAAGAAATTTAGAGACTTTTTTTGGCGACAAATATAATTTTTTCATTGACATCTTTCTCACTGAATTTGCTTAAATTGACACATTTTCCTTTGCTAGTTTTTTACAAAAAACAATGCAAATAATTCTATTTTAGCGTGTAAATGCTTAAAAACTGCAATAATTTTTAAATAATTAATGAAGTAATATAATTAAATATTTAAGCAAAAGTAAATGCCTTACAACTTTGTTTTTTATGATAAATTAATTTAAAGACAAAAGTTTTTTGGACACTTTGCAAATTTTTAGAAAATTTTATGACAAATGTGTTTTCAATATTTAAAGTGTTTTTGTAAATAATTTTTTGATATTTTTGTTTCTTGCATAACAGTTAGAAATTAAAATTAAACGTACCGTTTTATGTTTGTAAAAAGCAAATAAAAATACAGCAAATTTGCTATATATGTCTAATCCTTTCAACAAATCAATGCAAGGATTGACAGAGAGAAAAAGGGAGAAAAGACATTTCTTTTTTCAAAATCAAAAAAAAAACTGCTAAAAAATTTCAAAAACTGGTAAAAGTCAAGTTTTAATAGTTGCAAAGATTATTTATTTCAATTTATGCATATTAACATTTATAAATTTAAATGTCATATTGAACATCAAACATATACAAAGCCTAATAATAATTTAAGCATAGTCTCGCAATCTTTAAAACTTTTTCTTGTTGTTAAATGTTTTTCCAAACAATCATATATCAAAGCGAAAAACTTCAAATATTCAAAATGGAAAGAAATTTGGGTTCAACAAAAAAATTTGACGTGCTTGCAAAGAAACGAAATTTCAAAGTGGCTTGAACGTATTTTTTCAACAGTTTTGAAATAAAGATAGACATTGTCAGGCTTTTGTTTATTTTTGTTTCTTTTCTTTGACAAAAAACATTTGATTCATCGACATCGAAGAATAAAATTCGAAATGAAATTGTGAAAACAGTATTTATAACTTTCTAGTTTTATTCATTTTTGCCATCTTTTAAATATTTTATTTTTAGAATTTGGTCACAGTCGCGTTGAAATCGATTTAAAAACTATACTTAACTATTATTTATTACATTTTAAAATCCCCGCCAAAATTTGGAAACACCCTTCATTAATAAATTAACTAAAATTTGAAGTATCTTTTTTCGTATTATTTTAATACGTTTAAAATCATCGAAAAAATAATTTTGATTTATCTTTCATAACGAATATCAATCTCCTTGAAATAAATGTATGTAAATCTAAATTGATTAGTTTCAATATCAAAATACATTAAAGGAACACACAAATGCCATTTTTTCCCAAATTTGTTGTAGTAAAATCAGCATTTTAAACATAGCATTTTTTGAAATTTGCCAGCTGATCGAGGAATACTCCAAATATAACACATTTCTTCGTGATCTCGATCCTTTGTTACAAAAGAGAATTAATTTATTGTTATTATGCGGTCTATTTTTCAAACTTTTGTTCAAATTTGTTTCGAAATTCGGGCATTTTTGTTCTTTCAACATTTTTATAAAAAAATTTTCTTAATTTTTTAATAATGATCCATTTGTACTTGATGCATACTACGAAAGACATCATTTTGTCTGTGTAAAATTTTGTTTTTGCATAAAATTGAACTAGTGTTTTCTTAAAAATTTAATAATCAAAATTCAAATATTCAAAAAGAGAAAAAACTTACTTCGAACATTTAAAATTAAATTTATGTATTATTTTAAGGTTTTTTAAAGGCCAATCTGATTTTGCTGCTGCGGATGTTTCATAATTGCGGGACACAAAAAAAGAGAGAAAAGACCAAAAAAGGAAACAACAAATGCTTTACGACAACCATCTGTTTCTTTGTTTATCCATTTTATTGGAGAAGATGATAAAATAGACATATATTTCGTAAAAACGTTTTTCCTATTCACGAAATTTTTTAAGAAACTGACCATTTTCTTTTTTTGGGACATCTTCATTTTTTTGTACGCTGGAATTAAACTTTTATTTTTAGAATATTTTAGATTTCTCGCTGTAAATCGTAATTTTTAAGGCAACTAAAAAACTCATTATGCTTTTTTAAGCATATTAAACAACCCCCAAACATTATCAAAGCTATAACATATCGCATGCAAATTTTTTAAAAAAGGGGGTTTTGATTGTGCAACACCTATTTTAACAATTATTACTATAAAAATATTATTGTTGAACATTTTATTACAATTCCACTGATTTATATGTTTCTTGACATGCTGAATCCGAATATCATAACAGCTTTTAGCAGAAATCCATTATTGCTGTCTTAAGGGGGTTATCCTTATGCAACAAACTTTATTGTCATAGTTCAGTCGAACCTCGTCATTACAAATGCCGCAAAAGAAACAACGCTTTATAAACTGTCAAAAAACTTTTTCGGTTATTTTGGCTCGTGGTGAAGAAATAAAAATAAAAAACCAATTTTAAAAAACTTTCTTGGGAAAATACTTTTGCTGACCTTTTTTTGGTGAAACACATATAAATTTTGCAGTAATCATATTATTAAAATCCAATTTATTTCATTTCAATAAATTTAGTGAAATGTTCAAATTTAAAAAAATTTAACATTTATTAATGAAGAAGAAGAAATTATTAAAAAGATAGCTGCCAATTTTGGGAAATTATATGATAGATAATTTTTGTACATTCTCGTAAAAAAATTTAAACGAAAAATTTAAAATATTCAAAAAAACAAAAAATCAAATAATGATTCATTCATTCGATGCTTTATTTGAATAAAATATATTTTTTGTGCTCGCTAAAAAAAGGAATCATGGACCTTCGGATTCATTAAAAAACAAGTGTTATTTCGTTAACATTAAAAAGTATTAAATTTAAAAATGTGTACAGCCAATACCGTTTTATATTTTAATAGCGTCTTTCTTTCAAAATATGACGCATTAACAGAATCATACCCGTTTGTTGTGTTCTTGTTTACGATGAAAAAAAAGTAAAATATAAATTGTTTTTGTATAAACTGTTGAAAAATAAAATATTTAAAAATATAAAAAGTAACAAGAAAAAATATTTTTAAAAATTATTTGTTCCAAATTTGATCGTTTTTTCGAATGCAACAAAAAAATCATGTAAAAAATTTGTTTCTCCGGTTTGCGAGTTTTGAAAGAAAGTCACTTTTTTTTTTGATTTTTGAATCGCAGAGAGCGGAGTTTGTTGTGATCCTTGAAATTTCGAATAAATAAAAAAGCATTGTGTTTCATTGCAACATTTCTTTATCTCACATACGTCAAATTTTGGGTTTTCCTTATTCTATATCAAAATCCATTGTGATTTTGTAAAAAAAAAATGAATTATAATATTATTTGGCTTTTTTCAAAAATCTTTTTTTTTAATACCCGTAAGGTGGCATTTTGTTGTGATTAATGTGCAAAAAATTTCAATCAATTTTTACGGAAAAGTTCAATCATAAAAAATATTTTTCATTAAAATAATGCTGTAGGAATGTTTTTCGAGAGAAGTAATATGAGCGTCAGATTTTTTTCAGTAAAAAATATGAAATAATTGTTGACATTAAAGAACCCAAAATATTCCAAAAAAAACGAAAGTTCAACATTTAATTTGCATGTTTTGGCAAAAAAAGAAAATCGAAATATATTTTAAAATAATTTTTTTGAAGTATACGGACAAAAAATGGATATTCTTTGATTTTTAAATTATTGCTTTTTTTTCGTTCACAAAATCGTTTTTCTTTGCCAACATTTTTCCCAATGGCTCTGGCCAAAAATTTACAGTTGTTGCAAAAAAAGGAAATGCAAAATAAAGTTTTTGAAAGAGAAACTGCGATATTTCTTTACACTATTTTTGTGTGTCTCTTTCATTGCAAAAATTATTTTTTTCGTTGTTATTCATTCCCAAATATTTGTTTTTTTATTGAAAAAAAGAATACATTTAGTAATTGCAAAAATGTGTGCAATAATTAGGATTTTAATTTTAAAAATGCCAATTTCGATGATATATTTTTTTCCACCATTTTTGATTAACAAGAAATAATTAAATATTTTTAAACGTAAACGTATAAAAAGTCTGGAAAAATAAAATATTCAAAATTATTTTGTAAAAAAAGTGCAGCAGAAAAACCATATCTTATTCAACAGTGACTATTTCAACCAAAAAAAAACTATTTTCGTTAACTGAAAAAATTTCTTTTTTTAGCAACGTTTTTTTTGAGATGGGATGTTTTCAAAATGCAGAAAAAGCAAAAATTCTGTGAATCATCATATTCGAGGGTGTAATTGGGAAATACACACCCGAACAAAAAAAACAAAAACGTGAATGATTTTGTTCTTTCAAAAATATCTAATGTTTGAAATGTTTAAAAAAGAAAATGTTACATTTTTGTAATGTTTTTTTTGGCAGGTCTTAGGAATTCCATTTGGGGATATTCTTATAAAAAATTTAATTATTACGCTTGAAGAAATGTTTATTTTGTTTTTTATCTCTGATTAATTAAACAATCTTTTTTTTGCGGAAAATGTTAAACTTAAAGTGAGCGTATCAGATAGAATAAGTTTATTTTTTTTAACACACGTCCTCCCATCCCGAAAGCTCTCTACTAATCGATTAAAAAACTGAAAAGTTGCGGCTGAAAAAAATTTTTTACTCGATTAGTTGAGAGCTTTCGGGATGGGAGGACGTGTGTTAAAAAAAGTAAACTTATTCTACATGTATCTGATACGCTCACTTTAAATAACCGAACAAGCTGTTTGAATATCAAACTGGAAAAGCACATAACTGGACAGAAAATTCTAGAAAGGAGAGAAGTAGAGAGAATGATTTAACGTTTTTTAGTTATTTAACGTTGTTTTAAAAAAATCTATTAAACTTTTGTTTTTTGACAAATTATTTTTCACAATTGACCAGTAGTTTTGAAAAAGGAAAAAGAAGAAATAAAATACGCAAAAGAAACAATAGATACAATCGAACTTCATTATTACGTTGTTCAAGGGAGATACGTAATAACGAGGTACGGGTCCAGAGCTTTTTCTGTAGTGCCTGTTTTTGCTCAAAATTAAAACTGTGACCTACCCCAGGTTCACCACATTATTTTATATTAATGTGGTGAACGTTGTCGACCTGGTTTTGATTTAGAAACAACTTGATCGAATTAATATTACAGTTTTTGTTCCTTTTTAAAAGACAAAAATTTAAAGCTGAAAATCCAAAATATTCAAAACGTATAAATAAAGTTGTCTTTTTGGCGACATTTTTAATATTTTCAAATTTGAAGTGGAATAAATAGAAACACAAAAAATCTTTTTTTTAAATGTTTTAGAGATATATAGGCGTATGTTGATTTTTTGATTTTTTTGTCGTTTTTTCATCGACATCGTTTCAAGTGGCTCTGGTTGCACTTCTAATCTTTCGCAATATTTTTCACTAAAATAGATGTAGGTTTGGTTTTGATGATGGTTCAATTTTTTTTCATTTACGTAAAAAAAGTATATCAATCTTGTTTTTAATATTTTGTTCCAAAAATATGCATAATTTTTAAAAAAATGCACAGTTTTGACAATTGATTAAAATCTTATCATTTGTGAATTTGATATACGTTTAAGCAATGTGAAGGAATAATACGAAAAATCGACAATAATAATTCAATTGAAAGTTAATTAACATTTTTGTTGTTTTGGTTACTTTGAGGTAGTTTCTGTCTCAGTTTAAATGTAAATATACTTGAAAGCCTAAAAATAATTTTTTTAAATTTACAATGCTGCAAATTAAAAGAACAAAATATTCAAAAAGAATTTCTTTCGAAGATTCGGCACTAAAAAAACAAACGTTGTGAGATGATTCAAATTTGTTCAATCACAAAAAAAAACAACATTTTTATTTTGGATGTAAACGATCAAAACAATATGGTTCCGTCATTTTGAGCTTTTGATAAAATGATTGAAAATGAAAAAAATGATGCAACCAAAAATATTAAATTTTGTTTTGATAATTTTACTTCCCAAAAATAGGGGATTATGCAAAGCAAAAAGATTATTTAATGTCCTGAGAATACGAGAAAAATATGTATTTTAAAACCCAAACAACTTTTGTCATAATGGTCATGTTTTTTTTAAAAAAGCGTTAAAAATTTGCTGAATTTTACTGTTTTTGTTTGAAATTTTTGATGTTTAAAAAGCAATTGATTGATTCGCATTTGTAAAAATATGGAATCTGAAAAAGTGAAGCTTGAAAAAACGTTGAATTTAATAACTAAAGTTTCTTTAAAAATTTTGTGAGTTCTTTCGTTTCCAATTTTTTAACCATTTTCATTGTCGCTAATCTGCTTACTTTTGAAATAACAAAAATATCGTTCAAAAAATGAATTGAGATAATTTGGAAATTATTGATAAATATTTTTTTGCGACATGTAACATGAACAAGAATGCTGTTGGTTGCAAGATCGAAAATTTAATTCTAAAATTATTATAGTGAAAAAATGAGTTTACATGTAAATTTTTAATTATTGTGGAGTATTCAACAAATTGAATTTTAAAGTTATTCATTTAATCACTAATTGTTAAAAATGAATATGAGGAATATTTTAAATAGTTTAAACAAAACGTTTTTAAAATATTCAAATTTAAAATATTTTAATTGTTTTTTTTTATCATGGAAAAAATAGACCGATTGCAGCAAATAGGCAGACATGTTGAAGGAAATCGATAAACATTAAACTGTGTTTCGATGATAAAAAAGGACAAGACCGATGGTCTTTTCACTTGCCAAAGCATCACTTTTTGCCGCGGACATGATTTCGTCATTGTGCTTTTCTGCCAGGAAAATGAATTCGTTAAAAACAAAAATGAAAGCATTTTTCTTCTTTCTAAAGATATTAAATATCATCCATTTTTGAATATTTTGGTAAGAACAAAATTTACATTTATATTTACAAATTTATATTTATAGTTTTTAATATCATCGAAATTCAAAATTTTTTTGTTCTTGGGTCAGTATTAATATAAAAATTATAAGCCTTCTTTTCTCAAACATCAAAATTGTATTAATTTTGTTTTTTTTGCCGTGCAATCAATTTTTTTAATGATTTTTAATGTCTTCAATTCAAACAGCAATTACAGAAAGTTTCTTGAGAAGTTCAAAGCTACCAGAGCTATTTCATATCTCTCAACTAAATTATACAGTAATTATGTAATTTCGCTATTTTTTTTTGCCCAACCGATATTGCTTTTCTGTGCAATGTTTTTTGTGTTTATTCGTTTTCTTAAATACAGCAAATTTATAGGCTTGATGCAACACAAATTCTTTGAGCGTATCTTTGATCTTTTTTAAGTTTTGAATATTTTGATTTTTGTTCAAATATTTAAAGATTTCAAACAAATTTTTAAGTTTTGTTTATAAAAAACGTTTTTGTTGTTTGTGGCAAAACATAAACAACCAGCTGTCATTATTAAGAAATAGCCTGAATGTGATACCTGACAGAACACGCTTGTATTTATTAATATTATTTTGCTATTAAATTTGTGTTTCTAAAAACTTAAATAAACTTTTTGCTGAAATTTTGTTTTTACGCTGTTATATTTATACAATAAAAATGCAAATAATTTTATTTATGTAAATGCATAAAAGCTGCAATACTTTTTAATTAATTAATGTAAAAGTTAATTAGAAACATGAAATTTTAGCATAAATAACTGCATTACAACTTTGCTTTTTTTGTTTAATGTTGCTGCAGATTCAAAACACAAAATATTCAAAAAATAACGAAATTGTGTGTCAAAATAAAAATTTAAAGCTGTTGCAGGAAAAAGAAAAGTGTTTTTTCAAAGTTTGAAACAAACATTGTTTTTAAAGTTTATGAAAGAAATTTTGGAGACTTGTTTTTTGGTTTTTTTTCTGCGGCAGAAATAATTTTTTTCATTGACATCTTTCTCAATGGCTCTGCTCAAAGTGATTCATTTTTCTTTGCAAGTTTTTTACAAAACGCGAACAACAGTTTAAGCTAAAAAATGTAAATTGTTGTTGTTTTTATTGAAAAAAAATGCAATTGGCTTCGATGATTTATTTTTTTTAATATTTTGTTTTTAACAATTGTTTATTTTTCAATGAAATAAAAATATTAAATTGAAATATTTTTTAATTTCTTTCATTTTTTTCAAAAGACAACCCATTATCACTCCAATAAATAAATATTACCACTTAATATGAAAATTTGAGTTTCATTCTTATTCACTCCATTTAACCTCAGGTTTCTGCTATTTTGGTAAAAAAAAATTCAGTGTTTTAAACATAAGAAAAAAATGTGACACAAAAAAGCAATTCGAGTTGGGGCATTTTAAATGTTTTAAAATATTCTAATTTAAGAATCAACAAATTTAAAACATTCCTGAACCTTTTTTTAAAGACAATAATTTTTTGGGCACTTCCTAAATTTTTAATAACCCGCTTTAAAATTTTATATGACATATGTAATTTCAATATTTAAAGATTTTATTTGTGAATAATCTTCAGATATAAGTATTTCTTTCATCTTCTGCATTATAAAAATCAGATTTGATATATTAAAAGTACATGCTTATGTTAAAAAATTACTATAAAAAGTAAAAAAATACAGCAAATTTACTACAAATTTCTAGTAAAGAACTTCCAAAAGTGAATGATTTGGGCAATAGCATGCTTTAATTTCAGAATCTTTGCATCCTTTTAAACAACAATTCATTGCAACTCTTCCTGGAAAAGTTATATAAAACATTAATTCTGAGTTATGATAAAAATAAGTTACCGGTGCAATCTGAAGAGCTGTCAAGTTTTTGCTTTACAGAATCACAGAGGTCACTCATGCGTTCAGTAAACTTTTCGCCACAGGATTTCTATAATTTGTAAAATTTAACAAGGAACACTATAAAACTGGCCCTTTTTAGAACAATACTTATATCATAGGATAGCCCCGGGGCATTAATGCAAAAGCCTAAAATATTACAGAGGAACGGATTACTAATATGCAAATTTTTGGAAAAGCGTGTGTGAAACAATTGTTTTGAAAAATCTTCTACTAAGAGTTATGAGATTTTTTAAACTTCATTTCCATAAATTTGCATAATAAAAAGCCATTCACTGGAAATATTTTGGCATTGGGCATAACTCCCATAAGGCTATATAATGAGATAGGTCATATTATAAAATCAACGGCACAATTATGCTTACAATTATTGGTTCAGAATCCGATGTAGTGGTATCTGAAGGTGATGGTGGAGTAGTTGTTCCAGGACAGAGTTGAGCAGAAATAATTGTTAAAAAACATACAAAAAGTAACAAGCGTAACATTTTCTTTTTAAAAATGAAAAAAGTTTTTGACTGCGTTTTCGTTTACGAATGTTTTTATACCAATTTTGAATGTTACCAATTAGCAAATTTAGAAAAAAAAACACAAAACAGAAATGAATGATTTTTTTTTATTTCTTTGAATTCTTTTCATTGTTCCTTTTAGCAAAACTCAAATAGTATAAATAAATGAATTGATTAAAAAAATTATTTTTTTAATTAAAAAAGAAAAATTCACACACATTTTTTGTACAATTCAATAACAAAAAAGCAGGTTGCCACCGCTTTTTTTGGTGTAGCTTTTATGCAAATTTTATCATCTAAACTGACCAAATGCCGTTCTCATTAAAAAGCAAGCAGAACACGATATTTTCAACTACTTTTCACAAAAAATTGTTTATTTTTCATTAAAAGTAGTCATATTAATTTTTAAATGATACAAATGCAGTTCAGAATAACTAAAATCTTCATGTTAATTATTAGAATGATATCGTATTGTTTAATCATGTTCATGTTTCTGATTACTCAATACCCCTATACTTTAACTAGGTTTGGTTGTTAAAGATCGAAAACTGTTTAAATAAAATAAATTTTGTGTGTTTTTTGTAACACTTTGTATTAAATAATTTTGTTACGATTTTTTAGTCATTTCAGGCAACACTTGTGGGCATGCCTAAAAAAGATTTTATTTTTTGTTGATAATATTGTTTTATTCGATTTTTGGCAACATAGGTAGTACAGGTTACAAAATAAATTTTGTCAAAGAAAATGTAATAACGGTGACACTTCTGAAAAAATAACAAAAGTTAAATTGTGAAGTTCAATAAACTACAAAAAACCAACCTAAATAATTGATGTTGCACAATAAACACTGGATACAATTATCGCAGCATTTGTACCAGAGACTCGACCTTCAATTTGTCCATGACCATTACACCAAAGACTTGCATAAGCTGGTGCCGAAAATGTTTGAGCTAATTTTATGTATTGATGGTTTGCCTAAAATTTAAATAATTTCTTTTTTGAAAAAAATTAATCCAGTTATCAGGGAATGGTGTACGGTAGATATATCATGAAATCGTGAATGGTCCCAAGACGAGAAACTTCGGTTTTTCGTGTCAGGACAACTTGTAGGTTTAGGATGTTGATGTGTTATCATACCGCATAATACTCCTTTTTAAACTTACTCCCATAGCAGTCCATTTAGCCGGGAATGGAAGACATGTTACTCGATATTGTTTACATCCTGCACCATTAACACTTTGTGCAACACTTCCAATACTGTTAACTGTATTAATACCTGGGATTGCATGGACTAACGGAAGAGCTCCACATCTTGTACATGCTTAAAAATAATTTATGTCGTTTAAGTAATGGTTTACAAAAATTTAAAGCAATTAAAAAGGTTTTTTCTAAATAAATCTGAAAATCAGTGTATTTGGACCAAATATTAATTAAAAGGGAGTGCTCTCCAAAAATATGTATAAAATTGTCAGGAGGATTGTTACCTTTTGAACAATTAAATGCAACTGGAAACAATTAAAAAAGAAGAGGCATATGTGTGTGTATATACAGATTTTTGGAGCAAGTTGAAGTGGAGAGTTCAAAGAAAATGCAATATTAGATTAACTTTTTGCTATTCATTAAACAAAAAATTGGTGATCTGATAAATGTGTGGCATTTTCCAATTTACAAAATTGGCCTGACCTATGAAATTAGATAGCCCCAGGGCAGTTTACCCCAAAATATTATGCTGAATGGACTTTCTATATGCAAATTTATGGAAATGAAGTTTGAAAATCAACGATTTCGTAGCCGATGATTTTTCCAAAACCCATGTTTCAGGTACACATGTTTAACTGCGTTTCCATAAATTTGCATAACAAGAGCAAATTAAACGGGAATACTTTGGGGTCATGCATAATTGCCCTGGGGCAACGGGATAGGTCTTGTTCAAATAGTGGCGTGCCAGTTTTATAGTGTCCCAATACGGAAACACTTCTTTCAGGTAAAGAGTTAACATACGTGGAGGAGGTGGTGGTGGAGCACGTTTTGTTGTCGTTGGAGCTTTTGTTGTAGTTGTTGTGGTTGTTGTAGTTGTGGTAGAAGTAGTGGTGGAAGTAGTAGCCTGAGAAGTAGAAGGTGTAATTCTTGTCGATGTTGTTAAAGGCTGCGGAGGCAATGAATACGGTGGAGCATTAACTCGGCATTCTTTAGATCCTGCTGCTCTTAGATATGACCAAATAATTAAAGCAAAAAAGACCACTTTCATTTTTGCCCAAAATGAAACAAAAATGGTGCTTAAAATGTTTGCTTTGATTTTTTCTTTGTTTAAAATTTTGTAAAAAAATTAAAAAGCAATTTTGCTGTGTGAATTTTTTCTTTCTTTTTTTCTCATAGTTTTAAACCGGAAAAAATGAATTTTTAAAGCTTTTTAAACATTTATTTGTTTAAATTTTAATGATATTGTCACGGAAATTGAAGCAATTTATAGATTTTTTCATGCAGTGTTTTTTAAAGAAAAAATATTTGAACTCATTGAAATTCAGGATGGACAAGGGTCAAAGTCTTTTTGAAATCAACTTTGGCAGTAAAAAAGAATCTTAAACGTTTAATGCAATTTTATTTTATGTTTAAAAAACAATCAATTATATGGTGTACGGACAAAAAAACAATGGACAAAAAAACAATTTTTTTTCTAGGGGGACAAAAAAACAACGGACAAAAAAACAATTCAAAAAAATAATAATAGAATAACTGTGATAAAAAAGATGTCACTATCTTGGAAAATTTAAACAATGGCTCATTTTTATTTTATTTATCAAATTTATCATAATTCAATTTTGGAATCTCAATCTTGCGAAATATGGATGGTGAAAATACTTATACTGTTGGTGATAAAATTCGACTTTCAAATGAAACCTATAAAATTCCAATTGCACAACTTGGTGGTTACGAACTTAAATGGTCACACGAATCAAAAACTGATGGTTCTCATTACTGGAGATGCATAAAGTAGGTTTTACTTTTATTTAATATTTACCTTATTTTAAAATAAGTTTTTTTAGTCACAATAGAAAAAATGTTGCAAAATGTCCAGCAGTAATTTATACCGATGGCAATTAAATTCTTTTTATTGTATTTTTTTATTGTTTTTAAATAAAGTTGTTTTTTTATCCGGTTGTTTTTTTATCCATTGTTTTTTGTTTTTGACTTTTCGTCCGTTGTTTTTTTGTCCTAGTGCCAATTATTTTTAAGCTTTAGTAAATGCTTAAACACAATAAAAATTTTTATTTAATTAATGGGTAATCATAACCCTCATATCTTAGCAAAACTTAATGCCTTGAAACTTTGCTTTTTTGCTTCACGTTTCAAAACAAATAATTAAAAGCAAAAAATCTAAAATATTATAAAAAGAATGACAATTTATTTTAATTTAAAAAGTCGAAGGTGTCACAAATAAATGTAAAATGTCCTAAAAATATTTTTTTTTCAAAGTATTTGAAAGAAATTTGGACACTTTTAAGATTATTTTTGTTTCCATTATCTTTGAAAAAATCAATTTTTTCATTGACATCTTATTTTCAAGATTAAAAAAGTGAAAAAATGAAAGAAACGAAATCCTATGAATTTTGATCTTTTAAAAACTGGAAGAATAATGCTAAATTTGGTGCAACTTTAAACATACATTAAAAAAATTTTGTGTGATTGTATTCAAAAATTTTTAAAAATGTTGCATTGCATATGATGAAACTGGCAAATATCAATTTTTAATTTAATTTTTTATGCAATTTTTGGGGTCACAATTTTTCATATTACAGATTGTTAAAAAATGACTGTTAAAATAAAAAATTCAAAGGAAACCCAAAAAAGCAACCATCAAACACCAAAAATGACAAAAAATGAAAGATCAAAAACAGAAGGAATTTAAAATGCAAAAGAACTTTATGAAGCGAAAAAATCATTGATTCTGCTTTTTTTGTTTATTATTTTGCAGCTTTATTTTTTTATCAACCAATTTTTTCTATTTTAACTGTCGGAAATTGTTACATTTTATCGATTGAAGACAACTACAAATTCAGACTTATTTTTTGAATTCTAAATTATTATTTTTTTACAGTATGCAATTTATAGTTTTTCCAATTTCTTTAATAAAGTTGATAAGGAATCACTCCGTTGTTTTTGACACTTTATTTTAATCCCTTAAAAAAATTATTAGTAATGTAATTATGTTTTTTTAAGGGAAGCGTGTCGGATAGAAAAAGATAATTTTTTTTGTTAACCAGTGCTCTTAACACGACATCGATGAAAGCTCTCTAACAAAAAAAATTTTTTTCAAGTCGTGTCAAGTGCACTGGTTAACAAAAAAAAATTATCTTTTTCTATCCGACACACTTCCTTTAAACAAAATATTTAAAAAGATGCTTTCTTTGAAAAAAATGAAAGTTTTTTTTTCAACAAATTTCGTTGTTTTGTCAAAAAAAGAAAGATGTAAAAGCTTTTTAAAACATTTTCGATTGATTAATAAGTCAAGTGTCTTTCGTTACACTGAAAAAAAATTCCCCCGAAAAAAGGGGAAAAAACCCCCAAACATTGGGGTCAAAGGTCCCTGCGACTGGGACAGGGGAAATTTGCATAGCCCAGAAATTCCGGAGTATTTTTCTCCTGTTTAATGGGGATATTTACTCCTTTTTATCGAAGGTTTTTGCTCTCGAAATCCAATGGTTTTTATTCCCGATTAAAATAGGTTCTGTCCACAAATAACGGGGTATTGTAGACCTCAAAAAATACGACCTCGCCCTTATTACCCCCTTTCTGATATACATAAAAATGTTGCTTATTTTCTGTTCATTTTTGCGTTTTTCATATTTTTGCATTAATTTTGTCTGAAAATGTTGATCAACATTTTTTGCCCATTGGCTGCATATATATTTTTTGCAATAGGTGATTTTTTTGCAGACGTTACTTTTTTAGCTTGATTTTTTGAAGCTCTTGAAAAATGCTTGCTCTTATATTTAAGAAATGATTAAATAAAAAATATTTGAAACATTTTTTCTACAAAGGAAGAAAAAAATCGAAAACTACAAAAAATGTAGTTTGATTGAAAGCCTTTAACCCACTAACAAAACATTATTAAAAAAGGAAACTTACTTTTGCTTCTGAAAAGGGCATAATTAAATGGGGAAAAAATGGAAAAAACTTACTTTAAAAGTTGCTGAAAAGGGATGATTACGTGGATAAAAAGATAAAAAGGAAAACTTACAATTTTTTCCTGAAAAGGGAAGATTAAAAACTTATTTGCTTAAATTAAAGGCTTTCAATCAACAATTTTGTTTACTTTTTATAGAATTGGGCGTTGAATTTGGACAAGTTTCAGTCTTTAATGCTTTGTTTTTAACAGTTTTTGGGTTTTGCACTTTCTTAAATCCAAAAACTGATAATCAAAAATAATGCAAAACTATTTTAAAAAAGCATAAGATATTAAAAAATTAGTAAAAAACGTCAAAAAAATTCATTAAAATTTCGAAAAAAATGTTCAATGGTTTATTGAATACTTTAAATAAAATCCGAAAAAAAATTTAAAATTTTTAAAAAATCCGAAAAAAAAATCAGAGCTAAAAAAGTAACGTCAGAAAAAAAATGCGAACTGAATGAATGTTTTTTTTTCAAGTCAGAAAAAAACAATTATTTCAAAATCATTGTTAAAAGCTGCTGACCTTTAGTGTTCGCGAATGCTTTCGAACGCTTTCGAACGCGCGTTCGACTGCGCATGGACGAACGAACGCACACAAAAAGAAAGAAGTTGTGTATAAAAAAATCAATAATTAATTTGCAAACAAATACAAGTAAAAATTAACAACTTTTATTAATAAAATTAATTTTAACAAAATAAATTTAAAAACAAAAAAGTACTTAACAATTACATAAATATTGTTAAAATTTAAAAAAAACCTTAAAAGACTAAATAAAGTTCTATGGTTTTTTCAAAAACCAGCAAATGAAGCATCCGCAATATGAATTCTTTGAAGTGATGGCAGAGAATACATTGAATTTTCGTCTGCTGCTGCTATCGTAGTTCTGCTTGGAGCTTTTCGATCAACAGGATTTGATTGAGCTTCTTCAGACTATATTATAGCCATATTTGGTCTAAATAAATATTAACATTAGTTTGTTTACATCATATCCAAATCAAAACTTACATTTTATCTTGCCGTTACATCCATAAACCAAGTAATCATTCATTTCAGGATTATATAAAGCTCCAGGAGCAGCAACTGTAATATCTTGAAGAGCACTGGGGATATGCTTTCTCCTTTTTGGTTCCTTCACTTTGACCAGTTTACGAGTTTTAAGTTTATGCAACTTTCCAGCTGCAACAAAGTCATTGCTATCATCCATCACAACATAATCTTCTAAAAATATGATCAATTTTATCAATACAATGAAGAGAAACAGCTTACCATCAGCACATGGATCTCTTCAAAGCATAAACAAATCATTTTCTAAAGCAATAAAACTTAAATATTGATCAGTAAATCGTTGCGATTGATTCATTGTTCCACTATGAACTGCCACAGATGCATTTGATTCAAGTTGTGGCCGAGAAATAGGATATACCATAATAACATAAAATTGATCATAGATTAACTTTTTGAGATCTTCACATGTGACGAGGACCATTATGTGATGAAGGTTCAGATACAAGAATAATTTCACCAGATTTTGTTCAAAGTGGCAACGGACCATGGAGAGAAGCTTCACTCATATCACATACAGCCATTACTGGACAAAACCATTTGGACATCTAAAATGTAATGCAATATATTAAACAAAAGTATACAAAAAAACTAACCTTTCCAAGTTCAGACAGATTCCATAACACTTTGAAAATTTTTATATCAGATTCTCGAATAACTTTGCCAATTCGTAATGCACGTTGTTCAGGACTCATAAGATGTTTTCCAGACTTAAGGAATGAACAAATAGGTCCTTCTTCATTATTCCAAGATAGAGAATATGTTGCAAAAACAAAACCAATAACGCAAAAAATACGAGCAAAAGATGGTGAGAGCTGTAAATGAAAGATTAAATAAATAAGTTCACAAAGAAGAAAAATCTAACTTGAAATCCAAGAGGACGAGCATAAAAGCATGAAGTAGACTCTCAATACTACGCAAAAATGAGGTATATCTTTTATATTCACCTTCCACTGGAGAGAATAAAGAATTTGCTGCAAAATTTACATACCAGCAACGACTTGTTGATAAGCAAGAATAAGAAATTTGAGTACGCAGCAAATCCTTCAACTCATCCATCAATGATGAGAAATTCTGAGCATTATATTTGAATAATTTTGACTGCAATCCCGGAGAATATAAATCAACTGGCAGACGGCCAAATCACAAACACTTGTCAACGAACTAAAACAATAATTTATAATAAATAAAAGAAAGACAACAACAATGCCTTTACCAGGCGTTTTTTCATCATAATCACATTTTTATAAAACAATGAGCATTTGCTGAACCAAACTTTTGTTATTTTTGTTGGGAATTCAATAGCAAAAATGTATAAAAATGTGTGCAAATTCATATGAATAGTTGACAAAAAGTGAAGAAAAAACATGTGAACGGGAAGGGGGGTATAAAGTGAAGAAGTTCCTTCTCCTTCTCCATTTAGTAAACACTGTTTAAAAAATGTACAAACCTCGTTTAGTATTTCAGCATAAAGTAATTCTGCTTATTCTTCTGAGACATCTTCTTCGTCCATACATAAATCATTTCTCATTCACTTTCATCAATATTCTCTTTTGAATTTGATAATTAAAGCTTCAGTTTCTGCAATGTTAATTCATGAGTTCAGGAGATTATATGTATAATAACAAGTTGAACGACAAAATGCGATTTATCAGGATATAAATTTGCCATAATTTGATCAATAAATCCAAAATTATCTAGGTTTTTACGAGCACAAGAGGGAAAGAACAAAGTGAAACAATTCTTTAATTCAATAACAATGGTGAAGTAAATAATATAAAAGAAATACAAATGTAAAATGTATACAAAATATTTTCCTGTTATAAACTTCAATAGCATTAAAAATTATATATAAATATTTCTTTTAAAGTTAAAATTAATTAAAAAATTAATAATTTTAAGACATAATAAATTTGCAATTCATCTTTTGAATGAACTAATTTATTTTTGTTTATTGATTTAAAATTGATAAACAAAAATAAAAAGGCAGTGAAATATTTATTTAATTGAAAAATTTAATTATTATTATTAAAAAATGACTTTAAAAATCTCGGGGATATTTTTCCCTTTTTTTGAGAACGGTGTTTTTAATTATCCCCTTTTCAACATTTGGGAGTATTTAACACCTATTATTCGGAGGCTTTTACATTTCCCCTTTCTTTCCAAAAGGGACTTTTTTTTCAGTGTATCTTCGTTTTATTTGAATTTTTTTGACATCTTTTTACATTTTTGTGAAATAAATTATTATTATATCAAACACCAAAATTTGAGACACGCAACAATTGAGCAAATGCTGCAATATCTCAAAAATAGTGATAAAGCATTTAAAAAAAAACAGATTTTGCAGTACTTTTTTTTACAACAACAAAAATTGGATCAATTTTTTTTACAAAAAAACAACACAGTGCCGCAACTGCACCAAAATTAATGGGGGTGTCGTGCCCTTATTCAAACTTAAAAAATTTCTCTAAATTGTCAATTAGTAAAAAAATGCACATATCCCTACCTTCGTCCTAAAGCACCTCAATGGGGGGTGTCGCGACACCCCCGACACCCACCAAGTTGCGGCACTGAAACAACATTGTGTACTATTTAAGATGTTGTGATGTTAAATAAAAAAACTTGTCACTGTAACAATGCTTGGAAACCAGTAGTCACAATTTTTTTGCAGAACTCATAAACATTAACTCTTTAGTAGGGTTGTCAATTGAACTTTTGAGAAATGTTAACTGGAAACGTTCCCGGAAAATCAGACAAATATCCCCTAAGTTTTTACAAATTTAACACAAAAATATGTTACTAATTTTTATTAAAAATAGCTCTTTTTGCTTTGAAAGATATGAAAAGGTGTAGCAAAACCTTAAAATTGAGATTATCAGTCAAAATCTAAGCTTTTTTAAGTACTCAAATAGCAGTTTTTGACAAATTGAAAAATTGGGAAATCAATGAAAATTTTCCGGAAAATTTGACAATCCTTACTTTTTGCACTTTCTTTTTTTAACTTTTGTTTTTTTAAATTGCTTGAAAATTTTTATTGTTTTTTATTGTTATTCGTTTTTAAAAATATTCTTGTGACAAAAATAAAACAAAGTTTTTTGGATTTTGAAGAAAATATAGTTTAAAAGATTCATTAAATTTGTTTAAATAAGGACATAGAGAGACACACATTTACAATAAAAATGTAAATTTATAATTTTATTAAATTATTACTGGATGGTAGCCTTCATTTTATCTTTGTTATCACAAATAAACATTTATAAATTCTAGATTTCAATTTCCATTTGTTTTTTATCCAGAAAAAATTAAGATTTTTAAAAATCAAATATTTAAAAAGAAAACCAAATTGAATAAAAATAAAACTCAATCATCATCAAAGTCGAACATATATATATAAAGAAGATGGGCGATAGTAATTGCGAAAGATGTCAAAGAAAAAAATGTTCTTTTTCGTTGAAAGGGAAAATATGCACAAAACAACGTCCATTGGCTTTCACAAACAACAAAAAAATATGTTTAAGGAAATTTTGTTCTATTTTTTGAGACAACTTCAACTTTTTATATTGATATAAAATTTCTATACTGTTTGAATATTTCATTTTTGCCTCTTTGAATTAATTGTTTTTAAAAACTAAAAATTAATTGTGACTTCCATGTTACAATTTAAACGAAATAGAAGCATTGCAAAGATTTCATTATTAAAAAAAATTTTTTTGCTTGTCAAAATATTTAATGAACTACACAAAATTGTGAATCATCACAGAACAAAAATGGTGCAAAACATCTGTTGTTTCTAGATGTCTGTCGTTTTTCTTCTTTTTTACGTCCCATAATCGTCTGAAGAAATTTGTCTGTAAACAAATTTAATCTTTCGGCAAAAAATAAATTTGACATTTTTTAACAATAAGAAAATAAAATAACTGAAAGCATCCTTTCTTTTTGAATATTTTGTTTTTTACATAAAAAACTAAATATTGAATCAATTTTTTTAAAAACTAATAATTAATTGTGATTTTCATGTTACAATTTACACGAAAAGAAAGCCCTTGTGATGAGAGAACAATAATTAAAAAAGCAAAAAAAGAAAAGTGAGCATGCCAACATGTTAAAATGATTTTATATCTGCAATTTTTATTTGTAATTGTTTTCCTTTTTTCATTCCAAGCATCCATTTTGGTTCTCTCAAATTGTCTTGCATTTTGATTTAGAAAATTTAATTCAATAATGTTTGTTTCTCTCTTTTATTTTACACGAATTATATTTTAATCGTACAATTTTTCAAATAAATTAATTTTTTTACTGTATGTCTGAAATAAAGATTTCAAATTAGCAAATAAAAAAAGTCTGAATAAACTGCAAATATTTCAAAAACGAGAAATCAAATGTTGTGGATATTTTTAAGTACTTGTTTGCTTCTTTTTTCCCATTGAAAAAATCATTTCTTTCGTCAACATCTTCTTTGGGATGACTCTGACCGAACATTTATATTTCGTAGCATCAACAACATATTTTTTAGCTTAAAAAAGCTAGCTTTGATGATGAGTTAGTTTTGTTCGTTTTCGTTAAAAGTATTTGGTTTTAACGAAACAAACAAAGGAAAAAAGAAAAAAACAGCAACAAATTTTTTTAAATTCATTCATTTGAAATAAAATGACAGCATTCAATTTTGCAACAATAAAAAGTTAATTTAAAGTTGTGCTCATATTTTTATTGCAGTGGTTCCTTTTTTTGGTTTTGAATATAATTTTTTAAGGAAGTGTTCTTTTCGATAATGGAAATAAAATTTATTAAAATTAAAATACTTTAAATTAAATGAACAAAATATTCAAAGGTTAATAAACAACAAAAATTTCAAAGTTTAGAAAGAAAATATTTTTGTACAATGAAAAAATGTAAAAAAGCATTGCTGCTTTTTTGCAATGTTTTTTGATCAGCGAAAATAGAACTAAATGCAGCAACTGCAAGACAATTAGATTAAAGAGAAAGAGAAGAAAGAAATTGAAACTGTTGAAAAGAAAGCAAAAGCAAAGAAGAAACATCCAAAACTATCAAAGAAGAAAGATGTGGCACTTCACCGTCGAAGAAAGAAAAAAGAAAAAAATTTTTGCTTATTAAAATATTTAATGAACTACCCAAAATTGTGAATCATCAGGGAAAAAAAATGGTGCTCAACATCTGTTGTTTTTAGATGTTTGTCTTTTTTCTTCCTTTTTTTACGTCCCACAATCGTCTGATAAAATTTGTTTGTTGAAAAATTTCGATGATCAGCAAAAAACGTTTTCACATTTTTTTGCAATAATTGAAAGCACTCTTTCTTTTTGAATATTTTATTTATACCGTTTGCAACTATTAGTTTTAAAAGACTATAAATTAAATGCGATTTCCATGTTAAAATTTAAAAGAAAAAAAAGCTTTGCAAAGATTTCATTATTAAAAAAAAAACATTTTCGTTGATCAAAGTTATGAATCATTAAAGAAGAAAAATAGCGCTAGACCTTGTTTTTCTGCATGTATTTTGTCTTCTTTCTTCTTTTTTTTTGTCCCACAATCGTCGGATAAAATCTGTCTGCAATAAATTTCGATGATCGTTAGCAAAAAACATTTTCACATTATTTTTGCAATAATTGAAAGCACTCTTTCTTTTTGAATATTTTATTGTTTTATAGAAGAAATAGAAGAAAACAACTCATTGTAATTGCATAACTAATAAATTTTTTAAGAAAAAAAATAAAAATCTCTGCAAACCGGCTGTTTTTTGACCATTATTAAAGAAATACAGAAAAATGTTTATTACATAAAAATTAGAAAGAACAAAGAAATTAACAACGTAAAACTCAAACTCGAAGGTTGCTATGCTGTATTAACATATTTCTGGCACAAAATTGAAATTAACGTAACCGTATAGGCTTTAGGCACGCTGGGAAAAGTGTGGACAAAACGTTTTTTTGAAGCGATGCTCCCATAGATTTGCCCCAAACTTTCACCATAACTTCTTTGAGGTGTCTAGCAGGCATATACGGGAGGATTTTAAAAAATATGCATTATTTCTGTTTTTACAGACCCAAATATGACCAAAATCGACAAAAAATGGGTAAAAACTTAAAAAACGTCATTTTTTAAATTCGAGATTTAGGAGAAAAGATCCCGTAAATTTCATCACCTGTAGCAAAACTGTGATTTCAGTAAAATTTCAACAGTGTACGATTAATAGTGGCTTCAAAAAATAGCTTAGAGTTTAAAAATTACGGTAGCTCCTCTACTATTTTCGTGGTAAGAAACTCATTTTCCCAGCGTGCTTTAGGGACAAACAAAACTTTGCTTTTCTTATTTACAAAAAGATTGTTAGACTTAAAAATAACTAAAATTAGTATGCTTTCAGTTGCCTTTTTTTGTTTCTTTTTTTGTCGACATCTTTCGTAATGGTTGTGGTTGTACATTTGTTTATAAAAATCTTTTGTCGCAAATTAATGAATTTTAAAATGCTTCATTTTTTCTCCTTTAATTTTTAATATTTTATTCAAAAAAGTTAATTAGATTTTTTTCGAGTGAAAATATAAAGAAAAAAAGTAGAACAAAAAAAATATATAAAAAATCGACCCTGAAATTGCCAATGATTTTTACTTCATTAATTATGTATTATCGTTTAAATTTGGTATTTAGAGAGGAAAGTATATGCAAATTTTTAATTATGAAATTAATAACACGTTTTTCAATACATACCATTGATTTAACTTTTTTTGGGACTTCTTTTGAAATTAGTTTAGGTTCTTTCTTCTTTCAACAAATGTGAAAAACTATTAATATTTTCGATGAATAACGAAGAGTATTTACAGGAACAGCTGTTATTAAATTGTCTTTTCTTAAAAAAATTTTCTGTTATGCAAACTATTTTTTATGAAATATTCCTAAAAACCTAAAATATTCAAAAAAGGGATAAAAATCTTTAAAGTTTTTGAAAGAAAAGCGAACAATTTTTGCTCGTTTTTTTTTGTGGAGAAGAATTTCTCTTTTTCACAGATGAATTGTTGAGAGAGAGATAAATGAAGAACGTTTATCACCACACAAAAATATATAAAAGAATGCAACCACAAAAGTGAGAAATAGACATTTGAGAAGAATGTAAATGATAATTATGTAAATTATTGTGATTGTGGACTTTCTCCACAACATTTTTGTTTCTTTTCATCGGCAAAAAACGTATATCTTAAAAGAGCTGTTGTGATTCATCATCATACTTTTTCTTTTTCAAAGCTGTTTTTTTCAGTTTTTTGAAGTTTTATTCAATATTTTTATCGTTAATCTATTTTCCAAAGCATGTCAAAGACAAAATATATACGATTTTTAAACTAAACTTGATTTTTTTATGATATGTATACACAATTAAATTTGCATCACATAAAAAACACATAAAAACTTAGTGAAAAATTGAAGCCTCTTTTTTTTCCTCCATCCTTACATTACTGTTGTTGTTTAAAAACAACAACAGTAATGTAAGGATGGAGGATCTTCACGTGCATCTTTGATTTATCAAAGAACACGTTCGTACCATAGGCATCCCACGTTAGAGTACAGAGCCAAAACTCTTCTTTTTAAACATGATCATTTCTTTGAATGTGTTTGTTTGAAAAACAAAATTGATAAAAATTAATATTTTATTTGTTTTTTATTTGCATAAATGCTGCAATTATTTTAAATTTAATAATGGAAGGTTTTACATTAACAACAATTTGAACGGAAACTAACGCACGAATTTTTTCTTGTTTGCTCTTTAAAACTAACAACTAAAAGTGCAAAAAATAAAATATTAAAAAAAGAAAAAAATTAATTTCCGCCTAAAAAGTCGAAGTTGTTGCAAAAAAAAAGAAAAACAAAACTGTGCAAAAAAATTGTTTTCAAATGTTATGCAGCACTTTTTTGACATTTGTTGGTTCTTTTCATTTTTTGTTTCTTTTCTTTTTTGAAAAAAAAAACAATTTTCTTTGCCGAAATCATTTTTTTCATCGACATTTTTTCGATGGTTCTGGTTATACGTTTTTCTGTACATTTTTTTTAAAATTAAAAAACGGCTTTTCCCATAAATGTGTGTGCATTTTTTTTGTTGATGCTTCAATTCTTATTTTTTTATTTGAAATGTTTTATTATTTTTTGATGAATTAAATAACACTTTGTTAATATTTTTTGCAAGAAAAGCAGTTAAAGAAATAATCATTAATAATAATAGTTAGATGTATTTGAAATCCACACAAAATTTGGTTAGCTTCACACTAATTTTGCATAAATTAAATATTAAAAAGAGCAATGATTATAAGCAATTTATTTATATTTTAATATTTCTTTCATCGAAATTTCTTTTGTCTTTTCTTATTTGTACTTTTGTTTTCGCAAAAAACATGTTTTGATTTAAAAATTATCCAGTCTTTTCTTATTTTTGTCAAGTTTTAGAAACTTTATTCAAAAAAAAGTAATGTTTTTTGAATAAAAAGAGTTTTGCAAACGTTTTGTACAGAAAAGTGGTAATAGTCGTTTACGGCAGAAAAAACTCGTCCAAAGTAGACCGGAGACACTTTTCTTAACGATCTAAGATATAATAAAATAATAAACAAAAGAGAATATAGAGTACATAATTGGATCTTACTTTTACCATTTTTTGGTATTTTCGGTTATTTTAGCGAAGCTCAGATTTAACGATAAATGCGCACCTTAACAGAAATTGGAATGCCAAAAAAAATTAAATGAAGCTGCTTGTTCCCATGCCATAATTTGGGGGGTGTCGTGGGTGTCGCGACACCTCCCCATTGAGGTCTTAAAGTTAAGAGTAGAGTGCAATTTTTAATGATTGATAATTAAAAGAAATTGTTTTAGTTTGAATAAGGGCATGATACCCCCATTAATTTAAGCGAAGTTGCGGCACTGGCTTGTTCATTGAACCCATCCGTGACGCCATCAGGCGTGGATCAACCGATGTTGATCAAGTAAGAGATCAAGGGATTGAGATAGTGAGAGATAGAGAGATCGAGAAGGCGGGATGTTGAGATATCGTGAGAGAATGGTATAAAGGTAGATCTTGGGATGTGCTGCCGTTGCCCCGGGAGCCGTAGGTATCGTTAATCCATGTGACAATAGTGAGCTGATTGTTTTGCTTCCTTTTTGCAAATGTTACCATTTTTCGACCTTTTCTTAGAATGTTACAATAATAATCCATGGGCCTAACATTAACCACATTGTTACCGTAATTACAAATTTCAAAATATACAAATTTCAGTTTTTTGCGAAAATCAACGAAAACAACAAAAAATTTACAGTAATATTTGAATTTAAAGTTTAATTTACATAATTATTGTTTACTTTTTCTTGGAGTTTTTTAAGTGTAGATTCATTTGTATTACGAACTTTTTTTATAACGAATTTATTTACTTTCAAATCAATGCAGATTAAATTTACAAAATATTCAAAAACGTAATAAATCGCCCGATTTAATTGTTTATGAAACCAAGGATATTTTTCAAAAGATTTCAACTTAGCAAAAAATTGACAAAAATAGAAAAAAAACTAGGAAATGAAAAGAAAATTTCAAATGATTTTTTCACCATTTTTTCTTCATTGTCCATCAAATCTGATATTTTGAAAAGAAAATATATGCAAATTTTGTGTTATGAAATTAATGATACCTTTTGCAATACCATTTTTTCACTTTTACACAGAAAAAAAACATCTGGCTGAAATTGACTAAACAGAGCAGAATCAAAAAACAATTTGGTGACAGCTGGAAACCTTTTAGAAAAATGGAAAGTGTGAAATTTTCAAAGTTTTTCATATTTTCACACATGTGACTGTGAGACGTGAAAAGATGAAGAAACAAAAGGCCAAAAAGGAAACATCAAATGCTTGTCGGTCTTCTATTTTTTTAGTTAAATCATTTTGTTGAAAAAAATCAATCATATCCTTTTTCTTTTATAATGATTTGGGATTAAAATTTTTTAAAAATTAAATATTTAAAACAAAACAAACATAAAAATCATAATCAAAGCCAAACATTTTTTTGAGAGAAATTTCTTCGGTTTTGCGAAAAAATAATTTTTTAAAGATGATTTACGACAGTCAATAAGAAAGATATCGAAGAAGAAAAATGTTGTTTTAAATTGAAAAGAAAAAATGCGCGAAACAAGGTACAATTTCTTTCATAAGAAACAAAATATGTGTTTTAAAATTAAATTTAAAATGGTAAGGATATTTTGTGTTTTCTTTTTTTTCAGTTTTAAAAAGTTGAAGGCTACAACTTCAACTTTTTAAACTGAAATATTATTTATATTCTGTTTGAACATTTTATTTTTGCCGCTTTTCAACAAACTGAAAATTAATTGTGATTTCCATGTTTTAAAAAAAACGAAAAAAATGTTTTGCTTTCTGATTTCAATATTGAAAAAAAAAACGTTTTTGTTGTTCAAAATTTTAAATAAACTCCTCAAAATCATGATTCATTAAAGAAGAAAAATAGCGCTAAAAATCTGTTGCTTTTACATGTATGTCTTTTTTCTTCTTTTTTTACGTCCAAAAATGGTCTGATAAAATCTGTCTGCAAAAAATTTTGATGATCGTTTAGCAAAAAACATTTTCACATTTTTTTGGAATAACTGAAAGCACTCTTTCTTTTTGAATATTTTATATATTTACAGAAGAAAACAACTCATTGTAATTGCAAAACTAATGAATTAAAAAAAAGTAGTATTTTATCTGAAAACCCAATTGATTAGCTTTAATTCGTCCATTATTAAAGAAATACAGAAAACTGTTAATCACATACTTTTAAAAAAATAAAGAAAAAAATTTTCAAAATCTTTATACTTAAACGTTACTATGCTACTGTATTCATTAACGGGCATAACAAGAACAGTACGGAGGCAAAATTTTTGTTTCTAAACTTGATCATTTCTTTGAATGTGTTTGTTTGAAAAACAAAATTTATAAAAATTAATATTTTACTTGTTTTTTATTTGTATAAAATGCTGAAATTAGTTTAAACTTAATAATGTAATTTTTCACATTCCCAATAATTTGATCGGAAAGAAATGCACGAATTTTTTCTTGTTTGCTTTTTAAAACTAACTATTACAAGTGCAAATAATAAAATATTAAAAAAAGAAAAAAAAGTTTATTTCCGCCTAAAAAGTCGAAGTTGTTGCAACTAAAGGAAAAACAAAAATGTCTAAAAAAATTGTTTTCAAAGGTTATGCAACACTTTTTTTGACATTTGTTGGTTCTTTTTATTTTTGTTTCTTTTCTTTTTTGAAAAAAAAAAGATTTTCTTTGACGAAATCATTTTTTTCATCGACATTTTTTCGATGGCCTTGGTTATACATTTTTCTTTATGTTTTTTCAAATTATCATAATGGCTGTGCCAAATAACTGTGTGTTTTTCTTGATGCTTCAATTCTAATTATTTTTGTTTGAAATGTTTTATTATTTTTAATGAATTCAAAAACAGTTTGAAACTAAATTTTGTAACATTATTTGGGGGAAAAGCAGTTAATATACATAATCAAAAAGAAGTTAATCAAATTATATTTTGGTTCATGTCCCCGTTTTTCTTAATATATATTTTGTACAATAAAAATGTGTTGGCTCAACTGACGTTGCCTTTTTGAGCACCGTTTTTGTACGATTGTTCACTTCAAAATGCAAAAAATATAAAGATTTGATGAGTCACAAATAAATTGCGTAAAACTGTGTTTAATTTCTTTGAAATCCATACAAAATACTGTTTACATCACAAAAATATTAGCATAAATAAAATATTAAAAACAGAAATTATTTTAAGCAAAAAATGATTTTTATTTTAATACTTCTTTAATTGACATTATTTTTGGCAAATATGTTTTTGCTTTTGTGCTTATATTTTCGGAAAAAACATATTTGTATTTAAAGTTGCTCCTGTCTTTTTTTATTTTTGTTTAGTTTTTAAAAAGGTAAAAGTTCCAGAAAAATGGTAATAGGTGTTTACGGCTATTAAACCTGATCCTAATTATTCCGGAGTTTCTGTTCTTAACAATCTAAGATGTAATAAGGTGATAAACAAAACAGAAATTGGATTTTTTTTATCGTTTTTCGACCTTTTCTTAGAATGTTACAGTAATAATCCATGGGCCTCACATTAACCATATTGTTACCGTAATAGCAAATGATAAGTTGTACATATTTCATATATTTGCGGAAATCCTGAAAAGCAACAAAAAATTTACAGTGATATTTGAATTTAAGATTTGATTTACATAATTATTGTTTACTTTTTCTTGGAGTTTTTTAAGTTTTTTATTAAGAATTTATTTACTTTCAAATCAATGCAAATTAAATTTACAAAATATTCAAAAACGTAATAAATCGCCCGATTTAATTGTTAATGAAACCAAGGATATTTTTCAAAAGATTTCAACTTTGCAAAAAATTGACAAAAACAGAAAAAAAAGTTGGCGAATGAAAGAGAAATTTCAAATGATTATTTCACCATTTTTTATCCATTGTTCTTTAAATCTGATGTTTTGAAAGTAAAATATATGCAAATTTTGTGTTATGAAATGAATGATACCTTTTGCAATACCATTTTTTTAATTATACTACACTGAAAAAAACCATCACCACATGTGGCTGAAATTGACCAAACAGAGCAGAATCGAAAAACTATTTGGTGAGAGCTGGAAACCTTTTAGAAAAACGGAAAGCCTAAAATTTCCAAAGTCTTCCATATTTACACACATGTGATCCGACGACTGTGAAACGCGAAAAGATGAAGAAACAAAAGGCCAAAATGGAAACATCAAATGCTTGTGGGTCATTTATTTTTTAGTTAAAATCATTTTGTTGGAAAAATCAATCATATCCTTTTTCTTTTATAATGATTTGGGATTAAAATTTTTTAAAAATTAAATATTATAAAACAATAATCATCACCAAAGCCAAACATTTTTTTGTGAAAAATTTCTTCGGTTTTGCTAAAAAATAATTTTTTAAAGATACGACAGTCAAAAAGAAAGATATCGAAAAAGAAAAATGTTGTTTTTAATTGAAAAGAAAAAATCCGCGAAACAAGGTACAATTTCTTTCATATGTAACAAAAAAATGTGTTTAATGGTAAGGACATTTTGTGTTTTCTTTTTTTTCAGTTTTAAAAAGTTGAAGGCTACAACTTCAACTTTTTAAACTGAAATAAAATTTATATTCTGTTTGAACATTTTATTTCTGCCGCTTTTCAACAAACTGAAAATTAACTGTGATTTCCATGTTTTAAAAAAAACGAAAAAAATGTTTTGCTTTCTGATTTCAATATTGAAAAAAAAAACGTTTTTGTTGTTCAAAATTTTAAATAAACTCCTCAAAATCATGATTCATTAAAGAAGAAAAATAGAGCTAAAAATCTGTTGCTTTTACATGTTTGTTTTTTTTCTTCTTTTTTGCGTCCAAAAATGGTCTGATAAAATCTGTCTGTAAAAAATTTCGATGATCAGCAAAAAAACATTTTCACATTTTTTTTACAATAACTGAAAGCACTCTTTCTTTTTGAATATTTTATATATTTACAGAAGAAAACAACTCATTGTAATTGCAAAACTAATGAATTAAAAAAAAGTAGTATTTTATCTGAAAACCCAATTGATTAGCTTTAATTCGTCCATTACTAAAGAAATACAGAAAACTGTTAATCACATACTTTTAAAAAAATAAAGAAAAAAATTTTCAAAATCTTTATACTTAAACGTTACTATGCTACTGTATTCATTAACGGGCATAACAAGAACAGTACGGAGGCAAAATTTTTGTTTCTAAACTTGAATGTGTTTGTTTGAAAAACAAAATTTATAAAAATTAATATTTTACTTGTTTTTTATTTGTATAAATACTGGAATTATTTTAAATTTAATAATGGAAAAATTTTGCTTTCCAAACATCTTGATCGGAAACAAATGCACAAATCTTTTCTTGTTTGTGCTTTAAAACTAACAAGTAAAAGTGCAAATAATAAAATAATAAAATATTAAAAAAAGAAAAAAAAGTTTATTTCCGCCTAAAAAGTCGAAGTTGTTGCAACTAAAGGAAAAACAAAAATGTCTAAAAAAATTGTTTTCAAAGGTTATGCAACACTTTTTTTGACATTTGTTGGTTCTTTTTATTTTTGTTTCTTTTCTTTTTTGAAAAAAAAAAGATTTTCTTTGACGAAATCGTTTCTTTCACCGATATTAATTTTGTTGGACATATTTTCTCTTTTGTGCTTTTGTTTTTGCAAAAAACATGTTTAGCTCCAGTTTTTTTGTCTAGTTTTTAAAACTTTATTCAAAAATCGTAATGTTTTTTTTCAACAGAAAGACTGGAAAACATACACCTTTCAAATTTATTCAATAATTTGAAAAAGAAATCTAAACAACAGAACCATGTGAATATTTCTGTTACAAAGGCAAGCGTTATGTCCAGAACAAATGGTAGTGGTAATGGTCGTTTACGGCACAAAAAACTCACCCAAAATATTCCGGCGATACTGTTATTAATAATCTAAGATGTCATAAAATGATAAACAAAACAGAAATTGAAATGCAAATGCAAAAGACTTGGACTGAAACTGGTTGTTCATTGATGCAATGCACTCATCTGACAATAAGGAGCTGCGTCTTTTGCTTCTTTTTTTCAAATGTTACCGTTTTCTGACATTTTCTTACAATGTTACTGTAATAATCCATGGGAATAACATTAACCACATTGTTACCGTAATGACAAATAACAAACTGAACATGTTTCATTTATTTGCGAAAATCTTGGAAAACAACAAAAAATTTACAGTAATATTTGAATTTAAAATTTGAAAAATGAAAAATAGTGCTTGTTACATGATATCATTTTTTCATATACAAATTTTGTTGCATTAAAAATTTATAAGTCATGCGAAGCCCACTAAAGAATTAATTCGAAAAAAGAACAAAAATATTCAAAGAAACTAGCGGCATTTTTCAACTTCAAAGTGTCGCGGAGAACGCGAGTTTATTAGCGAACTGAAGTCGACTACGGAACTCTCTTCTATGTTAATTATATTTATTACTCTTTGGCGATGTGTCTCCAGTGAAACCTTCAATTCTGTATAAATGCTCCGATTGTTCATTCTCTCGAGCTCACTCTTTTATATTGTTTTATTGTAATATAATCGTCGTCTCTCTCTCTTCGTAATAAATATTGTTGTTTAACTTGCTTATTACTCAACACACATCCTGTGCGGTAGTTCGTGGCAAACTCCGTCACAATTGGTGCATCGACCGGGAAACAACTCTGTGCTGAAGCTGAATATCAACCTCTGCTGCTGAAATTTTTCATCCGATTGTCACCACCAACAATCCGACCGACAACATGGATGATTTAATGGATGACATCTCTATGATAAAAGAAGATATTGTTTTGAGGCTCGAAGAACTTCAACAAATGATGCTTCAATCTCCTCCTCCTTGGACCGATCTGCAAATGATCCAATTTGAAACTATGTATGATACATTGCTTGAGAAGAAATCTGAATGGGAACAAGAACTTAATCGGATTAAAGGCAGAACCGATCGCATTGCTAATGATAATGAACTAAAAGCTGAACTTCGACAAATTCTTCGTGATTTCAAGATGAATATGGATAACCGAGAGATTATACGTCGTCTTAAATATCAAACTATAAATCTTCATAATTATCTTGAACATGCACGTAAGTCTTCCCTCCATACTAATAATCAATTTTCAGGCAGTATTGCTTCATCTTTAAATGGATCAGTTTTTGAATATGGTCGTGGTAATGCAATTGGACATGGAAGTGGATCTATTGTTAGTCGTAATGCTGCATCACTTATAACTGCTCTAGGATCATCTGCTGTCCAAAGATTTAAATCCGATGATGATGTGCATACATTAGCTGATATTGGTTCTCATGAAGACCTTACTTTTACTCCGATTGCTGTCCCAAAACAAGTCAAATATATCACCACGCCTATACCACCGTTGAATATTCCGAAATTTAAAGGTAATTATATGGAATGGGATAGCTTCTGGCAACGATTCAAGTATGCTGTTGATTCAAAACCATATCCGAAGATTGAAAAACTTTATGCTTTGATGAATTTGTTAGAAGGCCGTGCTAAAGAGGAAGTTGATGGATTTCAACTGAATGATCAGAACTATGATACTGTAGTTCAAACTCTTACCGATCGATTTGATGATAAACAAGCGATCATCTCTGAACTTCAAGTTCGGTTACGAACTCTTCCACCTGCTACATCTGAGCCTACGAGTATCCGTCATGCTGTTAATGCTGTTCATAATATCTGCCGCCAACTTCAAAATCATGGATCAAATATCGATAATGAACCAATGAAGCTCGATATTATGGATCGAATGCCAGATGATCTTCGAAATGAATTATATTGGTATAACCGATCGGAAAATGCAACAACTGAACAAATTCTACGAAAAATGAAACAAATGGCCCTCAAAGCTGAAACAACACCACCACCAAGAGAAACATCAACCGTGAAACCGATTGATAATATGCGTAATTCTAAATTACCACCATCAAGTTGGAAGATTGCTACCAAACTCCAGCCTCCTAATAAACCTGAATTCTGTTCACTTTGCAATGGACAACACAAACCATCAACATGTTCAACGTATTCAACACCGCAAGAAAAACTTAAACAACTGAAGAACCAGAAACGCTGTATTAATTGTATGGGAAGTGATCATATGGCAAATAATTGCTCAAAAAGGAATTTGATTTGTTCAAACTGCAAGAAACCTCATCATTCATTTTTGTGCCAAACACCGATTGCCGGAAATTCATCTAAAGCCATGCTCTCAATTAATAAGAATCAAAATGCTATGATGGTAAAGAAAGTTGTTATATCTCATCCACAAAATCCAACCGTGACCGAAGCAAATATTTTCTTTGATAGTGGATCTCAACGTTCATATATTTCAAAGAAACTTATTAAAAAACTTGGATTACCGATTGTGAATGAAGAACCTCTAACAGTAACTGGATTTGGAGGAAAGAAATCTTGCTACCGATCTGAACTTTTGCTTATGAAACTAAAGACCGTTACCGGATGGAAAGAAATATATGCAAACTCAACTGCAACTGAAAGCATTACCGATCGTATTCCTGTTATTGAAAAGCAAAGTGATGGTGACTTCGTTCGAAGATATACAGAACCAGATATACTTATCGGAATGGATTATTACTATGAATGTATTAGAGATTCAAAGAAAATTAAAAAAGATTTGAATCTGGTCAACTCTATTTTTGGCGAAATGTATTGTGGAAAATATCCAATTGAATCCAAACATAACACCGTTTCTTCACTTGTGATTGAATCTGATGAAACAACCGATGGATGTGAAATGTTTTGGAAGCTCGAATCAATGGGAATAACCGATGGTCCACATTCAACACCAGAAGATGAGATTGCCCAAATGCAATTCGAAGAATCCATGAAATTCGAAGATGGTCGGTATTTTATTTCGTGGCCTTTCAAAAGCAATCATCAACCCTTACCATCCAATGCTGGTCTTGCTATTGCACGTTTAAGAACTACACTAAAGAAACTGCGGCAAAATCCTGAATCGTTAGCTCAATACCAAGCTATTTTGGATGATCAACTCCGTCGTGGAACGATTGAAATTGCTCCGTATAAACCACAAGGACCGATAGTACATTACCTACCACACCATGCTGTCATCAATGAACTCAAAGCAACGACAAAAGTTCGAATGGTATTTAATGGATCTGCAAAGGCATCAAAGAATGAACCCAGTTTAAATGAATGTATGCATCGTGGACCGATTGATATGCCGGAAATACCTGGATTATTATTTCGCTTACGAACTTCTGCTATCTTGGTTACTGGTGATATTGAAAAAGCATTTCATCAAATATACTTGAATGAACCCGATCGTGATGCTGTCAGATTTTTCTGGGTGAAAGATCCTTCAAAAGATCCAGTAGGCGATAACCTTATTACATATCGTTTTGTAGGCGTTCCATTTGGTGTCATCTCAAGCCCTTCAATCCTGAATGTCATAATTAAATGCCATCTCAAAAAGAAGAACGATCCGAAACTTCTTGCTCTGCTCAAAACCTTTTTTGTTGATAATTTGTTCTCCCTGCACGAAAACCCGACTGAAGCTATTAAAATGTTTCATCTTGCTCGTGATTATTTTTTATCCGCATCAATGAATCTTCGAGAATGGTTATCAAATGATCCGATGGTAAATGAAGCAATTCCTGCTGAAATTAAGCAAACTTCAAGTATAACAAAAATTCTTGGTCTTAAATGGGATTCAAGTGAAGATACCATCTCAATAGAGCTTAAAAATGATATTCCAAAAGAACCGTGGACAAAAAGGAAAGTGTTGAAATTCATCGCATCAACATATGATCCGATTGGCTTTCTATCACCGGTTACAATCAAAGGAAGAATCTTCATGCAGAAATTGTTTCAACATGATCTTAAATGGGATGACCGACTTAATTCCAAACTTGTTGATGAATGGAAAACAATCTTGAATTCATGGAACGGATCAGTTTCAATCCCAAGAAGATTTGTTCAATGCAAATTTCCATCTTCCGATTGCATCGAAATCCATACCTTTGCTGATGCGTCAAAGTTCGCTTACTGCGCTGCAGTTTACTTACGAATCAAAACTGAAGATGGTTACCGAACTCCGATGGTATTTGCAAAAACCCGGCTTCAACCTCTGAATAAAAATTTAACAATACCGAAAATGGAAGTTATGGGTATATGGCTTGCAGCAAAGCTTGGATCCTATGCGCAGAAGGAAATGGATCTTCAACAATCACCGAAATTTATTTGGACCGATAGTCAAATTTCTTATCATTGGTTTAAGAAATGGCCGAAAGAAATTTTCGTAACAAATCGACTTAAAGAAGTTTTGGAAAGCAAATCTGAATGTTTGTTTGTTCCTGGTAAAATTAACCCAGCTGATCTTGGTACTCGTGGTATTTCTATTAAAGAACTTCAAAATTCACCACATTGGCTTGATGGACCTGAATTCCTCAAAAAGGATCGCGATGATTGGCCAAAAACTCCACAATTTGCTGCTGATGTAACTCAAACCATGATTGCTCTTGTTGAAATTGGAGAAACCTATATTACCGATTGCATGCAAACTGTCGAAACCGCTCGGGAATATGATATTGATACAAGATTATCATGGAAAGAATTAAAACTTCAAATTGCACAGAAGATGAAAAATTCTGATAAACTTGATCCGATCGATATCAAAGAAGCCGAAAATGCAATCCTTCGACAAGAACAAGAACTCTTGATCAAGCCAAATGATCACAAACAATTCAAGTTATACAAAGATGATGAAGCTATTTATCGCATTAAATGCCGATTTGATCATGCAGAATTGATAAATGCTCATCCAATACTTCTACCGAAATCTTCACCAATTGGTAAATTGATTGCCAGAGAAACACATGAAGAACTTCATCATGCAGGTGTACCTCATACTTTATCCAAACTTCGTGAAAAATTTTGGATTCCATCTGGTCGTGCAACTGTAAAGAAATCGCTTAATAAATGCCCACAATGCAAACTATGGAAAAGTAAGTCTTTTGAACTTCCTAATATGCCAAGTTTACCAGGTTCACGGGTTACCCGATCAAAACCATTTCAAAATGTTGGAATTGATTATTGTGGTCCATTCAAAGTAAAAGGAAATGATGAAAAATCATGGATTATTCTATTTACATGTTTCACTACCCGATTGATCCACCTTGAACTGGTAACATCAATGAATGCAGAAGACTTCTTGCTTTCCTTCCGAAATTTTGTTGGTCGATGTGGTGTACCTGGTTATGTTCTATCTGACAATGCCAAACAGTTCAAGACCGCAGCTACAGCTTTGGATGCCATTTGGAAAAAAGCAATCAAAGATGACCGATCGATGGATTATTACCTTCACAATGGAATTACATGGGATTTTATTACCGAGCGCGCACCATGGAAAGGTGGATTATATGAAAGGATGGTTGGACTGGTTAAAAATGCTCTAAAATTAAGCATCGGTAAAAAAGTATTAACCGTTAATAATTTCAGAACTCTTCTAATTGAAATTGAAGCAACCGTGAATAGCAGACCACTCACCTATGTTCATGCAAAAGAACCTTTCTTGATTCGTCCGGCTGATTTCATTTATCCTACAATTGAATTGCAACTTCCATCTGTTCCGATTGATAATCTCTCAAATGATCCAGCTTATATTCATGCAACCGCTGGTGGCGGGGAGAGGCTTGTCGACATTTATGAATCCAGCATCAAACATCTCGACAAGTTTTGGCAGCTTTGGAGTAAAGATTACCTGAATCTCCTCCGCGAAAGAAATTCAAATGAACATAAGAATGCTCGTGGTTCATTAAAAAGGAAACCGATCGTTGGTGAAATTGTGCTCGTCTACGAACCTGATCGACCGCGAGGAAGTTGGAAAGCTGCTAAAATTACCGATCTCATCACAAGTTCTGATAATGAAATTCGCTCAGCAGAAATTCAATTTATGGATGGATTCATCACCAAACGAGCAATTAATCATTTATATCCGATTGAAGAAGGAGCTGCTAATCCCGATATTCTCGTTACCGATCGTGAAGTTGATAACTAATCTTGAAGGTTGTAATGATCGGATGGCTCTTGAATGTTTGAATTGAAATGCGTGTGTATTATTGAGGTTTGTTAAGATTCTTATTTAACATTAATATCTAAAGGGTTGCAATTATCGGGTGGCTTTAAAGTGCTTCATGAACCTCAGATAATGTGTATAGCCCTATCTGTTAGTAATTGGCATCCACCTCATCCTCGGATGGTAATTGTGTAATCCCGATAGATTTAATATTATTCAGTTTCTTAACATCCTTATATAATTATCCCATTTCCTTTCATCTTCTTCCATCTCATCCTCGGATGATCATTATGTAATCCCGATTGATTTTTTGTTATTCTTTATCTTGCTGGTGGCGGGGAGTGTCGCGGAGAACGCGAGTTTATTAGCGAACTGAAGTCGACTACGGAACTCTCTTCTATGTTAATTATATTTATTACTCTTTGGCGATGTGTCTCCAGTGAAACCTTCAATTCTGTATAAATGCTCCGATTGTCCATTCTCTCGAGCTCACTCTTTTATATTGTTTTATTGTAATATAATCGTCGTCTCTCTCTCTCTTCGTAATAAATATTGTTGTTTAACTTGCTTATTACTCAACACACATCCTGTGCGGTAGTTCGTGGCAAACTCCGTCACACAAAGAACAAAAAAATTATTGAAAAGCATCGCTCTTTTTTGTGAATGCAACAATTTTTCAACATCATTGTGTCAACTTTCTTTTAGCTTTGGTCAAACAAATATATTTTGTAGCAGCAAAAACATTTTTTAGCATAGATGATGTGTCATTTATGTACATTTTCGTTAAAAAAGTTTGATTTTATTAAATTATTCATCATTTTGTGAAGTAAAAAACAGCAACAAAATATTTAAATTGATTCTTTTGTGATATAAAATGACAACATACAATTTTCCAACAATAAAAAGTTCATCAAAAATTAATTTAATGTTTTAATTGTTGTAATGATTTCTTTGTTGGAGCACATTCTTATTCTTATTTTATACTAAATAGTTATTTTCATTATTGGGAATAAAATTTATTAAATTTAAATCACTTAAAATTTTAGTGAACAAAATATTCAAAGGTTAATAAATGATTAAAATTGATAATTTTGAATACAAAATGTTTTTTGTACAATGAAAAAGTGTGAAAAAGCATAGCTTTTTTTCTGCTATGTTTTTCAATGAGCAAAAATGCAACTAAATGTACTAACTGCAATAAAATCAGATAGAAAAGAAAGAGAAGAAAAAAATCGAAGCAGTTGAAAAGAAAGCAAGAGCAAAGAAGAAACATCCAAAACTATCAGGTCGTTCAAAAAGTTTTTTCGTTTTGTAATAAATTTTTTCGCGAGGTGATCCTTAATATCATTCAAAAAACCTAAAAATTGTAATTTTATAAATTAATACATTCTTTTTATCATTTCATAAATGTTCCAAAAATACACAAAAATAAATTTTAGATGTTTGAATTGCCCGCAAAGACTTTCGTTATAAATGTGTTATTAAGATAGTGAACTATCGTTTATAAAACTTGTCAAATTTTGTTAACGATTGAAATCTTTGATATATATATAAAAATTTTGAGCTTGACTTAGTTTATTTTATACAAATCCTTATTTATTAACGTTGAGAAGAATGTTAGTTGAGACTATGTACACTGAGAGAAAAAAATGAACAAAAACTGTACAGTTTGGCATGGGTTCATCAACAATTGTACATTTTGTGTATATAGAAGGTGAAAAAAAATAAATCAAATGTTTAGATGTAATAATTGCTGCGGAAAAAACTTCAGAAGTCGAAGCAAATTTTGCTTTAAAAAAATCGGTTTTGCAAAAAAAAAGTTGAACAAAAGCAAATTTTCCCGCACGGAAAAAAAACTTTCTTCTTTTTCAACGATGACAACTTTTTTTTATTTGCTCGTGTTAGATGAGCATTTTTTTCATTTCTGCTTTTATTTCAAATATGTTAATTTTTTTCATTTGCATAAACCTGAAAATTCGCATAAGTACAACAAAATGCATTTTTTTCTTATCATTCTTACACTTTTTTCTTCGTTGTTGCTGGTGATTGTGTGATTTTGTCTGTCGCTGCTTCTCAACTTGATCGAAATGGATTTCTTCAAATTCTTCGTTTTTGCTGTTCTTCTATTTTGTGGTACTTTTGCTCAACGCTTTCAACGTCATGCTTTAAAGAATGGTACACATAATGGAGTCATCAATGGCACACCTATAATGAATGCTATTGATGATAATCTTGTTGAAGAACTTGCTTCTGCTGATAGAAAAATTGTTGAACAAGTTGGTGATGATTTGAATCTTGTCGGAGATGGTCAAACAAATATTCAATTGGATAATGGCAATGCACTAATGTTTGAACTTTGCTCCAGTTTTTCATCTAATAATTGTTTGGGTATAAAGTACGTTCTTTGAATATAATAAAGCGTTTATTTTTATTTATCTTTAGTATTTCTGTATGTTATGATGCCCTATATCCTGTTCCATCTCTTCGAGGACGTTGTGGATCTGGTCAATGCCAATTTAATGCAACTGTTTCGCAATATGGTGATTTCTACAAGATTGTTATAGATGACAAATTGGTTAGAATGTTCAAAAATGAAAAAGTATGTGCTCAAGCAACAATGAAATTTCCAAGAGCAATAGTACCATCACTGCCTGATATATTTGATAGCTGTAATCCAAAAATATATGATGGGAATATGGTAAATGTTTCTGTTACTGGAGCTTCATCTAATTGTTATTTGACAGTTGTAAGTTTGTTTCGCTCATCCATTGATTTACTTTATATAATTTATACTTATAGAAAAATGCTAAACAATGGTTTCCATCGACAACTCCACTTTCCACAACATTATCAATTATTCCACCTGTACCAACAACAACAGAAGCTGCATTTTCAACAGGAACAACAGCTGCAATTGCAATTGGATGTATTTTTGGTGTTATTGCTTTAATTGCGATTATTGTTATAATGTAAGTTTTTTTGTATATTTCCTACTGTTATTTGTATATTCTTATAGAATTTGTTGTTATCGGGATCACAAGAAAAAGAATTCAATTCCGAGAACAATTGAAGGGTTACCTGTTGAAACAGCTCTAGAAAAAGCATTTGCTGAAGAAAATATTGTTGATCGAAAAGGAAAAGCTGATGCTAAGAAGGAAGCTGCACAACCAACTGTACGAAAACCAGATGGAAAAGAAAAGAAGGAAGCTGCTGTTGGACCTGTTGAAAAGGAAGGAAAAACAAAGGAACGTTCAAAACCATCCAAGGCAAAGAAAGCAGTTGAAAAAGAACATCCTGTTATTGTCAAGGAAGAACCAGAACCACCAAAGCAAGAAGTTGAAGATGAAAAGACTAAAGTCTCCAAAGAACCTGTTGAAGATCCTGGCAAGAAAGTTTCAATTGAACCAACTCTTGAAGATCCAAAACCTGATGCTAAATTTAAACCATTTGTGCTTATTCCAACTGATGCTGTTCATCCAATTCCAAAAACTTACCGTGTGCAAAATCGTTCATCTTCTCTGTCATCTGTAAAATCAGGAAGAAAAGATTCACTTTCTGAAAGAAATGATATCTACATGGCCATGGTTGTTGAAATGGCAACTCGAATAATTGGAGCTGGAATGATGGATTTGGCAACAAAATTGGACTTGAAAGCTAAAATGGATGTGTATGTTTTGTTTTGTCTTTCCGATACTGTATCTCTATCTATAACTCTATGTTTCAGATTTGATCTTCAAACAAGTCTTCTTGAACCTCGTGAAATTGGTCTATTTTGCTGTTCTTTGGATCTTATGTTTATCAAGGTTGAAATGCTTATGTAAGTTCGTTTTTACCATTTATCTGTCTTATATATATCTTATTTTTAGTGATGAAGCTGCAGCACAAATGACAAAACTTGGTTGTACAATGGATAAACATGGATCTGTTGTGGCACTTTCTCGACAAGCTGAACGTTATTTTGCTGATCCTGCTGCTCCTGCATTTGTTCGATGCTTTGCATTTGGTGGTGTCTTTGGAGATTTGATTGATCAAAAAGTTGGTGAAAAGCCAATTATGTCAATTCAACTTCTTTTTATAATTGCTCTTCAACGACGTTATTCTCTTGCAAATCGTCAACATGCTTTAACATTTATAAGGTTAGTTTTTTTTGTTAAATAAAATTCTATTTTATATTTTAATTTTTAGAAAGGAACTGCCAATTATAAAAGAATATTATTTTGCTACTGAACTTCGGGGATTGCCTTTCCCAATAAATGCTATCGAAGAAGCTTTTAAAATGGATGCTACTGGTTTTAACGTTGCTCCTGAAGATGCGACACAAGAATCGAAAACTCGTAAATCTGAAAAGAAGTCAAAAAAGAAGGATACATCTGGAAAGAAAAAGAAACATGAAGCAAAGCAACGATGAAAGCTGAATTCTGTTGATGGAACTGATTTTTTACTGTAAAATTTTTCTTTGTCTATTTATGTCTAAAGTTTTATATAAATCTTTTTTTTTAAATTCCAAAGTTGGAAAGTAATCAATAATAATTTATGACGGAAAAAAGGGAAATAGAATGTAAAAAGTTTGATCAAGGATCTTTCAAAATGATGTGTTCTTGACGAAAAGAAATATTGGAAAAATACAGTAATCGACAGGTAGAAAAATTTCTTGTGATGATATTCTTCTTAAATTTTATCATGTAATGCGACTGCAGTTACAACTGTTTAATGACTAGTAAATGACATTTTTGCCAGCTGTTACAGTAATGTCAAAATTAAATCAATGAAAAAATCGTTTCCTTCGTTCAGCGAAAAAGTGAAAGAAATTTTATCTTTTACCTATTTTATTTTCTATTTCATTTCATCAAACGAATATGATTTAATGCCTGATTTTAAACTTTTTGTTAATGTTTTGAGAGATATTTTGCCTTACAAATTTGAACTTTTTCTAATCTTCACATCACGTAAAATAAACGAAATAAAATACAAATTATTTTTTTATAAATGGGTACTTAAAAAACGTTATGTAATGTTCAGAATATCTGAAAATGCAGTTACTGCAAAAAACAATAAAGTTCAACTGCAAGATGTTTACTTAACCAAATAATTCTTTAGTGTACAAAATAAAAAATCATTGAAAAGTAATTTCACAAAATCCTTTGCCGGCACGGATTTTAACAACAACCATCTAAAAAAAATTGTTACTGGGGCAAGGAGTTGAAAATGAAAAAAAAAAAAAAACCTAAACTTTTCCAAAAAACATACAAAAGACTAACTTTTGACGGTTCAGCAGTTGGAGAAATTTGACCAAATTTCTTTAAACAATCATCCAATGGTACCTTTTAAAATGTCTATCATAAGTATTATGGTTACAAAAAACAAAGTATTTACGCTTTTAAGACAATCCGTTTGATACAGTTTGACTTTCTTTCGAAATGTGATTTCTTCCGAAGTACCATATTGTTCCAACGGAATTACTTGAAGGGCAATATAATAATATGGGTCGCTGGATTCTTTGTTGTATTTATTTAGAATTTCGCTGACATAATCCTAAAGGAATGTATTTTTAACAAATTTGAATACAAATATAGCAAATACAACATACATGACTTTCACCAGGATCGGATCCTTCAGGATTTGGAGCAGAAGCAATGAATGCGAGAAAACAGCTTACAAATTTGATACCTTGAAAAAGCATGTTTCTAGAAAAAATATAAATGCTATTAAATTTTTTAACAAGAAAAAAATACAATTTCTGTCAACAAAAACTTAAGATCAAATGACATTTTTGATTTTGCTAAAGCGTTTTAAAAAAGCTTTATAGTCTTTTAAGACGTTTTTCAAATATCGACCCTTTTTAAATTTCATTGTTGAAAGCTGTATAGTTTTTTTTAATCAAAAAACGGGAATAAATTCAAATGATTTTTTTTCCATTAGCTATTTTGAAATTTATATTTAATGTTTTTTAAACTCAAAATTAATAGTTTTTTAGAATTTTTATTGTCCCGACAAAATAATAGTTGACAAAATAAATTTCTTGGTAAGCATTATAAAATTTCTTTTATTTTATCTGCATCTGTGATGCATTACTAAAAAAATACAAAAACGAAGATAAATTTAAAAAATAATTGTATTTACAAAAAAAAACATTTAATTCCAAAAATTTTAGATAAAGTATTTTGCATGCTTAAAAAAAAGAGTAAATATGCATGTATTCATTCATTTCAATTGGCCAACATTTGTTTTCGAATAAGTTCGGCGTATTTTCCATTCTTTTTCATCAACTCTGTATGAGTTCCAGATTCAACAGCTTCTCCATTATCAATAAAATAAATTTTATCAGAATTTTGAATTGTTGATAATCGATGGGCGATATTAATTGAAGTTCGGTCTGATGATGCTTTTGCTAATTAATAAAAAATAAAAAATGTTTTTTTTGAAAAGCATATCATTTTTATAGCTTTGTGAATTCATCTACAATTTATCTACAACTTTTACAGAATTTTATACTGAATGCAAGGTTGTTGATAAAAAAGATGGTTCGTTTAGAAAAAAAAAAAAAAAAAATTTCAGTATAATTTTTTTTCAGAACAAATTCAGTCAATTAATTATAGCCGTTTGGCACTTTGTGAAGCAACAGGTGACATAATGGCAGCATGTTTCAAGATTTTGGGAATTTGTCCACTTGAAAAAATTTAACAATTTTGTTTTGCATATTTTTTATATCTTTTATTTTTTTATCTTTTTGACTTGAACTTTTTAAATTTGCAAATAAATTGAATATTATAATATTTCATTTATTCCAACAAAAATAGAGTTTTAAAAAGTGACATCACACAGGTTTAGCCAAATCGGGGTGTCAATTTAGCAATGGTTTCAGCGACAGCAGCCGGGGCATCAGCAGGATCGGAAGCAATTTCAGCAACAGCAATTTCAACCTCTTGTGCGATTGAAAGCATTTCAAAAATGCAGTCATCTTTTGAATCAAATAGTTGAGTTTCAGCAATTTGGTACAAATCCATAGATGAGGGCCCTCATGAGGGTAAAAACGTGAAATTCAGCTAATATTTTTTTATGTTAATACTTCAATTCAGGTCAGAAAAAAATTGGGAATAACCAATACGCCTTTAGTGATAATGCTTAAATCGAAATTCGAAAAATTGTCGTGTTAGAATACAGTCGTTTTATTGAAAAAATTTTTTTCCATTGTCTCCGACAATCCATTTAATCAATGACCCATGCCTTAGTAATCGTTTTTGACAAATAAAAAAAATGCACATCTCTTTTTTAATCTGGTAATGCAGAAACATAGATGCCACACAGAATAATATATTACATATAAATTAAGTCACGAAGTATTTAATTAATTATAACACTAATGTTGTTATGTCCCCATTTAAAAAAACATTTCAAGGACTAGTTAAAAAATTATACGTCATGTTCTTGCATCAAAATTTTATGATACAATTTCAGGTAGACATTATTCAACAAGTGACAAAAACTTTTCTTCATTCTTGGGTAGTGTTCGTTTGCCTCAATAAGTATTTTCATTCTTCTTTTGAATCGTATTTAAAAACAATTGAAAATAATATACATATTAATATTGAATTCAAAAACATAAGTTCTGTCATTAATGTTCAATATTTGTTTAATAAATAATTATTACTTTATGCATTTTATAACGACTTTCTGTCATCCATGAGCAATGTGGAAATTTTATTTAAATATTCAAATAAAAATGAAAATTAGGTCGCTGACAAATAAAAGATTCACCCTTTTATTTTATTTGTCAAAAATTTGACTTTATCGATAAGGAAATTAATCTGTTTTCTTCTCATTGATATGTTCAAATATAATGAGCAAACCCACAAAGTGTCAAGCTGCAATGAACTTTTTTCAATCAATATAAATAAACATTTTTTTGTAAAAGGCTAATTCTAATAGTGTTAAATGCTTTTGTAAAGAAATTCTTAAGTAAAAATACTGAAAAAAAAACAAAAAAGATTTTTTTTCTCAAACAATAAACATCAAAGCTAATTAAATTTTAGCAGAGTTTTTTATTTCATTTTTTGAAGTCGGAGGAGAATTGTCTCGGCAATGGCTGTCTTTCTTCTTTTCAGCAAAATTATACGAAATCAAAGAAAAACTGGCACCGAAGAGAAAAACCAACAATCCACAATGTGCTTTTTCGGCAGAACATTCAAGAGCGTTGGAGTTTTTGAGTTTTATCGAAGCACTTAAACACCAAATTTCAAATTAAATTTCTAATGCCTAAAATCACCGTTGTGCTTTTTTATTTTAGTCGTCTCTGCCTCCGACTACGGAGGCGGAGGCGAAAAATCGACTCCGTAGGCGCAAAGCAGCATTCTCACCTTTGATCTTTTGCAAAACTCGCCTCCGGAGGCGGAGGCGCAACAACACTACCTAAAATTTAAAAGTGATTACAAAAAAAACTCTTGTTACACTCCTAACCCAAATAATAAAAGTGATCAAACCTCTCCCAGATTTGCAATTTCCATGGAATGCCCTGTAGGCATGAAAAAAGCCATTTATATTATCACACAGTATTCGTAAACCAAAATAGATCATTGAAATTTTAGCCATTTCATTCGCCCATGTAAATTAAAAAAAGCAGAGCCCAATACCCGGAAATAAAGCCTGTGGCAATGCCACAATAACAAACGAAAGCGCAGCATACTGGAACATTTTCTTTCTTTTTAACAATATTTTTTAGAAAATGTTAAATAATTAAATAAATTAAAAGTTCCTTTTTAAGAAAATGTAGCAACAAAAGTTGCTATAATTTTATTTATCAAAAGTTTTGTTAGCATTGTTAGTATTCCTGGAATAGATTTTTTTAGAAGCAATATAAACGTTGGTAACAAAAAAAATTTTTATTTGAGACAAATTTTGACTCATAAATTTTTATAAAAAATTATAACAGTTTTTTTTGTAATATTCCTGAACAATGATGAAAAATGCTGCAAACAATAGAAGAACGTTGACTTTATTTCAATTAACAACTTATATTATTTTTGTAATAAAAATGCTCCAAGATCTAACCATTAATTGTCCGAAACATTTGTAGCAATTTTTTCAAAAGAATAAAAGTATAGTAAAAATACAAAATTTAATTATAGAAATTTAATAGTATCCTTTGAATATTTATTTAATAAAAAAATTTTATTGTTTTTCAACACACAGCAAGAGTAAAAACATGTACAAAAAATTGAAACAAAAAACAGGTCTTGATTTTCATACAGTCATACTTAAAAAAACAAACTTAAAAAACATTAATGAACAAAGATAACAAAAAAACCTCGCTTATCCCATATCAACACAAAAATTAATTAAACTTTTCTTTAATTGTAAAATTCTTCGATTCCATCAAATTGAATTTTCGGTGATTTATATTCAATAGGTTTTGAATCAATAATCTCGTCAATGATTGCCATAAGACGTTCCCGAAATACATCTGAAACTTCACCAAAATCGAGCAAAATATCTGTTTCTTTATTTTTCTAAAAATGAATGGAAATATATTTATGACAAATAATAATAATAATAGTTTACCTTGATATAAGTAAGAAAGGCATCGATATCAAAAATCGCAGGAATTCCATAGAGATGAAATTCAGTAAGAGTTGTAAAATGTGGAATCTTAAGCAGTTCTTTGACAGTTTGAGACGAGTAACTATTTGCGGCAACATTATAACACCCATGCCTAAAAAAGTCGCATTTTTTTTCGTTTCGAAATCGCGTTGATATGAGATCTTTTGTTTTTACAAAGAAATATGCATGTTTAATAAATTTGTTGGATATTCGTTTCTCAATGTCCAACAAAATGTGGCACTTCTTTAGAATTCCCCCATAAAGTCGAGAATTTATTTTTTCTTGTTTTTTACTTCAAATGTAGAGAGGGGCAGGAAACACTTTTTCCTTTCTTTTCTTTGACAGTTACAGTAACAAAAAAACGATATTGCGCATAATTTTTATTACAAATTAACTATTTATCCTACTAGACGCAGTTTCTTACGCTGATTCCGAATATGCCACTTTTGAAAAGTTTTACCCAGGGTAAATATCCAAAATTTGCATTTTAAGATGTTTTTTAATTATAAAACCTTGTCACATCAATTCGCACGAACAAGTTTCATACCATTCGATAGCCACTTAGAAAATACAATTTATGTGAAAATTTCAAGGGTACAAGAAAATATTACAGCGATCGCAGAGCTAGAATTCCTTCAAAAATAGCAGAAAAACAAAGGAAAGAAAAAGGAAATGAACTTTTTTTGCACGCGCGTCAAAAAAATGCATTCTTTTTTGTGCAAAAAAGAAAGACAAAAAGTGTTCCTTTTTCTTTTTTTTCAACCAAAAAATTTTGTTTCGCCGCATTTTAAAACCGTATTTTCGGCATTTTAACTGTTTTTATTAATTTTTTTGATTTTATTTTCGGCTTATTCAGGTCTGAAAGTATCTAGAACGAACTATAATATAATTTTTATTTTTTAGCTGCCCATCTCTACTCAAATGTGCATTCTTTTTTTGCAAAGAAAAGAAAACAAAACAAAGAAAAGTGTTAGAAATAAATTGTCGATGTTAGGGGGCGGGAATTCTAAAGAAGTACCCAAAATGTTTCGCGCTATGAAACGCGTCTTTTATTAATCCCCATGATACTTATCTCAAAAACATTTGGATACGGTCTTGTTAAATATTAATAAATAAATAATGAAAATGATAACAAAAACTCACGAAAATGACTTTACTTTCGGAAATGCTGCAACAATTTTTTCAAGTGATAAAACAGTGCCATCATGATCATCGATAACAATATCAAATAATTTCATTGTTTCACATTTTGAAGCAAGAAATTCAAAATCTTTGATGGAAATATGTTGGCTGCATATATGCAAATCAGTGACATCACATTGATAAATGTTTGGAATAATAGATGAAAGAAAATCCGATTCAATTTCATCATGCATAGGATCAAGTTCAAGCTTATCAGTAATCCAAATTGTTGCAGAAATTTCTTCAATTGGAAAACTGCTGTCTTCATCGAACATCCACCAACTATAAGATCCAATACCATCGGTTATAAAATCTGCGCCAACAATAATTGGATTTTTGACGAAAAAAAATTTGCATGTTTTAACCAATTTTTGATAGTATTTTGAATTTGGTGGATTTTTTGCAATATAATACATTATTGAATCAGGATATGCAAAATATTGATGACGAAAGGAAGCATAAAAAATGACTTGTTTTTCTTCATCAGTTTTAGCCATGTAATCAAGAAATGGTGAATACACTTCTTCAAGGACATCATCCATTGTTCTGGTGAAAGGAAGTTAGTTCACTAAAAAAGAGCAAAATTATAAAATTTAGTTGAAAAAAGAAAAAAAACGAAAGATTAAATATTGGCAATAGAATGTATTTCTAAATTTGTCAAAAAAACATAATGCGAATGAAAGCATCCACAAAAAACTTTTTTGCTTTTATTTGCGATCAAAAAATTACACCAAAGCATTCATTCACAAACGTTGAAAAAGCAACAAGAAAACGCTTTTCTGGCGCTCAGAAAAATTGCAGCAATAAACAATCACGATTGGTTTTGACCAATTTCGACATTGCTATGCAAAAAAAAGATTTCTCTACACTTAAAAAAATTAAGAAATCTATGACCAGGGCCGCAACTTGCGGAGGAAAAAAAAACAAAAAATCAACATTTATTTCTCGATATTTGTCATTTGTCACATTTTGCGAAAAATATGAGAAAAATTAGCATATACGTACAATTCTTTCGCTTTTGCCAAGAAAAGAAGGGGATAAACGTTTTTCATTTGGGATCTTTTGATTTGATGTTATTTTAAAAATTATTATTATTGAAACAACAGTTAATCTAAGTCAAAATATTTAAAATTTTAACTATTTGAAAGTGGTTAAAAAAACCTTATTTTTTTCCACAATCTGATGAGCAAAAATTTCCAAATTCTCTAAAAAAACTTTTTGTTTTACATTTTTGCAGAAAAGAGCTTTTTTTATTTGTTTTTTTTTAAAAATCTTAAATAAAAAAGCTGTAAAGAAATTTTCTTCTTGTTTTTCTTTTAGTTTTTTTTCTTCAAAGCAAAACATATTGTTTTCTTTCCTGTTTTAAAAATTAAATAAAAAAATAGATTTTTTCCATGTTGATCATTTTTCTTTCGTTTAAACAGTTGCAAAAAATGTCTTTTTGAATTTTTAATATTTTTTTCAAAATTAACTCATCTGTTCATGGCCCCCAAAATCTATGGTGTTAGTAGTGAATTATGGGCTGGCTGTAATGATTTTTTCGCTTTATCAGATCTGTTGGGGTGCAATTTTTAACCAATTATCCAAAACAGTTTCATCATTTTTTAAAGGAAAGAAACCATTTGATGATACGCCGACAATATTTTTATTTATAATAAATGATAATCAGTTCGAACCAGTTGCCAAATTTTTGAAGCGTTTTCAATTAATTTTTAAAAAAATGCAGAAATAGAAATGTTTTTTTACAGAAATGCTTGTATTTTTTTCTATCATTTAATGCAACAATTTTCATTTATTTTCAGGAAAATGTTTAAATTTAATAATAATTTTAACTTTAATAAGGTAAAAACATTGTCCCCGTGGAAGAAAAAAGCAATTTGGATATCACAAACTTTTTACACTCTTAAAAACCTTTTTATTAAATATTCAAAGAGATCCTTAAAAATATATACAAATACATACAAATTTGAAGTTGGTGCAAAAAAAGGAAACACACAAATGTTTTTGAAAAATATTTGTTTTATTAAAATTCCGATATTTGTGCTTTTTCTGTTGCTTTTCGATTTTTTATGTGAAGAAGAAACACTTTTTCATTGACTTTTTCCTGACAGCTGTGGTTGTATATCTTTTTGCAAAAAATATTCTTTTTCGCCGATGCTTTACCTTTTTGGTTCTTTTAATATTTTATTTATAAAAATGTACATGTTTGTTCAAGTAGAAACGTTCGAAACTAACTAATTTAAATTAAAACAGTGGTGATAAATAATAAGACAGCAAAAAAATGTTATTCGTTAATTATTTAAATGAAAGCTGAATTTTCATTTTTATTTCGCTTTGGTTTTACCTCATTTTACAATTTTTTCGGATTAATGTTTTTTTTCTGGTTATTTTTAAAACGGTCTTGTTATAACAATTCTGTGGCATAAAGAATCTATCAATTAATTGTCACATCTTAAAAAATTCATATGTTTTACAAATAATCTGTTTCATTTTATAATATATTTAAAAAAATAATTCATAAGGAATATTAAGAAAATGTTTTTTTATTGTCAAATGCCCCCATTCTGAAGACGATTTCATTTAACGACAGAAGGCGTAAATAAAAAAAGTGAGAAATCAAATGTCTCTGTTATTTTAAATTATGTTTTTCGCCTTCAACAGGTGTTTGGAGATGGAAGAACATTTGACCATATTTCAAAAAATTATTAGGATCAAATCGAACACAAAAAAGAAACGTAAAAAATTCAGCAAAAACTTCAGTGGCTAATGCATATATGACATTATTAATGGAAAAAGATTTTGTTATACATGTTTTAACAGAAAAAACTTAGAAATTTATCCATGCAAATTTCAAAGAGTGGTAAAATTGAAAAACAAGAGTTTGTTTAACATAAGAGGAAATTAGTTGTAGCAACTTTTAAGGCAAAACTTTTAAACATTAGCATCACACAATTTTGGCATTCGCCTTTTTTAAACATCCGTTTTTAAGTGATAAATACCATCTATATCAAATAATTATTAAGGAGAATTTATCATTTTAATTTTTTGGTGTAAATATTAGTGTCGTAAAAATGAAACAATAATTTTTTGATTTTTTAAAGAAACCAAATATTTTTCTAAAAATGCGATAAATTTGATTTTGAGATGATCTTAAAAATACTTCAAAAGAAAAAATGTGGATTCACCTATTTAATTTATTAATTTATTGACAACTGCTTTGTATTTTTTGTAAAATTTAAATTTTAGTTTTCTGTACTGAAATATGTTTACTTCAGAAAAAAATGGACAGTGTTAAAAAAATTAAATATTTAAAATAAAATAAAAACGAATTAAAATAAAACTGAAGCATCATTAAGAGCTAAAATATTTTTTTGAGCAAAAGTTTTTCGGTGTTGTGAAAAACTATTTTGTTAAAAAAGATGGACGACAGTCAATGGGAAAGACGTCGACGAAAAATGTTCTTTTTCATTGAAAAAAAAACGACAGCAACAAACAAATCTCAAATTTTTGTTTCGAAAATAACAAAAAAAATATTTAATGGACTTTCGGATTTTTCTTTTTTGGAGACAACTTTGATTTTTTAAAGTGAAATAAAATTTCTTTCTGTTTGAATATTTTATTTTTGCAGATTTTTATTTATTGTTTTTATTATACCAGCTTAAAATTGATTGTGATTTTCCTGTTTAATTTTTTAAACAAAAAAAAAAAAAGGTTTTATAAATACTGAAACATTATTGAAATAAACGTTTTTTTGTTAACCAAAATTTTTAATTTAAATTTTACATTGATATCCTAAAAATTTACATCCGGAAAATGAAATTTTATTAAAAAGTTTATTGTTGATTTTTTATTGTCCAAAAAATTTCGGTTAATATTCTTATTTAAGACACTGTCTACCAGAAAATTTATTGGAAAGTATAATTTAAGTCAAAAGTTTATCCTTGATTTTTAGTGTTCAAAAAATGTCTTTTGATTTTCAATTTTAAAATATTTATTATTAATAAGTATATCTCGTTTCTTCTGCTTCTAACACCATGATTCTGAAACTACTGTATCATGCGAATAAAAAAAGCACCATTTTTGAATGAGCTAATACTTTCCAAACAATGTTTTTGGACTATATACTATCAAAAAACAACAAAATAATCAAAATCTGAGATGGTGTGTGCCGCCCGATTTAAAATTTGTGGTAGATACTCTCTTAAAAATGTTTATTAAACAAATCTTGTTTCTTTTTTCGACATTGAGAATCTGAAAAAATTCAGTGGAAAAAGGGGCTTTTTAAATATTTTAAAAATATTTTAGGAGACTAAAACATTCAAAAGTGTGTTTTTAAATTATCGAAAAATTCTTAAAACGCATTCCACCAAAATTTTTTAAACGACCTGCACCGCCAAAAAATCGTATATTTTTTTATTTTACCTATGTTTTCGAACATGCTTAAGAAGCTGGAAAAAAAATATTTTTAAGTCGAAATTCGGCACAATGCCGTTTTTAGAGCATCGAGAATGCCGAAGTCGACATATTTTGTTTCCTTTGGCATATTTTCATCTTTTATCCGTTTTAGGTATAATTGCACCTGTATAGGTTTTCGAGGTCGGGGAATCCGAATCTCGAGTCCGCGTTTCAAAATTTTCGCGGTAAGACCCATTTTGCGCATGTTGCTTGCATATTTGCCCTGAAAAGTGGGTCAAGGAATTTTTTATCAGACTAGTTCTACTCACCATTGGATTCCCCGTAGTTTTTTACCCCTGGGGGTGTAATAACATAAAAAAAAATAGTGTTGGCCCGATGCGTCAGAATAAGATGAATAACGTCGACCCCTGATTTCAGAAATTTCGATCAGATATGAAAAATCGAATTTTTATCCATTTATGCTGATTTCCCCCCTGTATAGGTTTTCGACCATGGGAAATTCAATGGTGAACTTTGTATTGCCTTAAAACCCCTTTTTACAAGCGAAATGCCCCCAGGGCATGATATAATATATCCATATAAACAAAAAATTCCCCCTGACATTTTCTTTATGTTTCAGATGTTCAAAAGTGTTGAATATTGTTCACAAACAATGTTTTTATCAAAATCAAACTATATTTTGATCATTTAGATGCAAAAACTATTTTTTCAGATGACTTAAAATTACTGTTGGTGTTGGGGTATATGTGTAAATCTTTGAATTACTTCAACGTGTTTGTACAATCAAACTTTGCAAAACGTTGGTTTCAGATACTCATTTATACCATTTTTGGGTATTTATAATGCAATATTTATGTCTTTTAGTGCAAACTAATAGTAAAATTCTGAACCATTTGATGTTAGTGCATTTTACATACTGTAGATGAAAAGAAATCAATGATTAGATAGTGTGTTACGTTGAGAATAGTAAAAACAAGATAAGTAAACAATTTTTGGTAAATTTCAATGTTTTTAATTCATTGTTTGCAAAGTTAGAGCGATTTCATATTTCATACATATACCCCAACATCAACAGTAATTTTAAGTCATCTGAAAAAATAGTTTTTGCATCTAAATGATCAAAGTATAGTTTGATTTTGATAAAAACATTGTTTGTGAACAATATTCAACACTTTTGAACATCTGAAACATAAAGAAAATGTCAGGGGGAATTTTTTGTTTATATGGATATATTATATCATGCCCTGGGGGCATTTCGCATGTAAAAAGGGGTTTTAAGGCAATACAAAGTTCACCATTGGAATCACCATGGTCGAAAACCTATATAGGTGGAAAATAAGCATAATTGGATGAAAATCTGATTTTTCATAAGTGATCGAAATTCTTCAAATTAGGGGTCGACGTTATTCATCTTATTCTGACGCATCGGGCCACCCCTAGTTTTTTTACGTTATTACACCCCCAGGGGTAAAAAACTACGGGGAATCTAATGGTAACAAGAACTAGTCTAGTAAAAAATTCCTGGACCCCCTTTTTAGGGCAAATATGCGGGCAACATGCGCAAAATGGGTCTTACCGCGAAAATTTTGAAACGCGGACTCGAGATTCGGATTCCCCGACCTCGAAAACCTATACAGGTGCAATTATACCTAAAACGGATAAAAGATGAAAATATGCCATAGGAAACAAAATATGCCGACTTTGGCATTCTCGATGCGGCATTTTGCCGAATTTCGACCTAAAAGTATTTTTTTCCAGCTTCTTAAGCATGTTCGAAAACATTGGTAAAATAAAAAAATATACGATTTTTTGGCGGTGCCATTTTTGTCAAAATTTTAGAATAAATTGGTGGAATACGTTTTAAATGGTCTGGCAAACAGTTTTCTTGTAATTCTGGTGTAAATTACAAGAAACGTGACAGCAAAAATGCATATGTTTCACAAAAACCATTTTTAACGAAATTTTTTTAGCAATGTCTAACTGAATTCTTCTTTTTTAACACCATTTTAGTGTTATTTCGCTTTTATTTAAAAATTATTTCTCTTTTGTCTAAAGCAAAAAACATTCTTTTCCAAAAAAATACAAAATGTTCAAAAAGCAAAAAGCAAGTGAAGATTATATTTTACGTCTATTTCTTTCAGAAGTCCAAAAAATAGAAATTGCTACAAAAAATTTGAAAAAGATGCAAATTTTTGTGGCGAGAACCATTAAAAATCAAATTTTCCCAATAAAAAAAAAATTCGAGAGTTTTCGAAAAAAACATTGGTTTGCAAATTTTTCTTTTGCTCTAGCAACTTGTATTTTTTTTGACTTCCGAAAAAAATAGATATGATTTTTGGCCAAAAAAGGAAGAATTTGGATTTTTTTATTCGGAAAAATTTCATCTGGTGATCGAAAGGTACAAACTGATACAAACAGAGAAAAAATAAAAAACGAAAAAACAACACATGTTTGGGGCCGTTGTCGTTGTTGACTTATAATTTTAGGGAAACAAACATTCTGGAATAAAAACCAGTAAATTGATTTTTTTAAAAGTGACATGTTAAAAAACAAAAGAACCAAAAATTTGTTGTTGTATGCTTGTAGTTTTGAAAAACAAAAAGAATGATTCAATTGATGAAAGAAGTGTAAGTATGAAAAACAAAACAAATTTGTTTTGTGTTTAAAAGTTTTGTTTTTTTTATTAATGGTTTTTGAAAATATCGTGAGGTTTTTCAAGTCTCAACATTTGAAAATTTGTAATTTTACAAGTATTTTTGTGGAGCACTTTTTTAAACCAATTGCTTATAATTGACAGATAAAATGAAAAATTCAAAAGAAACACAAAAAAGCACCGATCTTCAAAAACAACAAAAACTTAAAGAACCAAAAATTGGGAAACAAAAGACTCCTATACTTTGAAAAATGTCTTCTTTGCGTTTTAAAGACATATTTTGAAATTCATATACTCAAAGTAAAAACTGTAATTCGTTTCTTTGAAAGAAATTAAACAATCAAAAACAACTTTACAACATTGAAAGTCAAGTTGTTTTCGCAGAAATTATCATTGTTTTCCACTACTTTTGATTTAAAATTTGGACGTTTTTAAGTGTTTTTGATTCTTTTGTCGTTGAAAGAATGATTTTTTTAAAAAAAGCATTAACCGTGTCTTTGTAACATACAGATAAAAACCAAAATTTATTTAGGTACACATTTTCAGTGAAAATACAAAAATATCCAAAACAGTAACAAAAATGCATCGAGCAAAAATATAAAAGTTTGTTTTTTTCGTCATTTTTTGCACAATTCAGACTAGAACAAAAAAAAACTATAGATCAGAGCATTTAAAAAATTAACAGAAATTTTAAAATATGGTCTTTTTGAATATTTCAATTTCCTTTTAATATTTTTTAAATATCACATAAGCTTTTTTTTATTCGCATGATGTGCTAAAAAAAAACACAAAAAGCTTTATGATTATTTTTGCAGTTTTGAGTACTGAAAGAAGGGTTTCGGGACAGAATTATAGCAACTATGACAGAAATCAAATAACTTTTTGAGAGTTATTTCTATTACAATTTTATTTATTAATGAGAAGTTTGAGAACATTTAGGAATAAAATACCTGTTTATTCATTGATTTACATTACAATTTGTTGATCTCTTTTTTTAAATAAATTTTAAATTGTTCAAAAAATTCAAAAAAACAACATAAAAATATGAACATCGATTGGCAAAAAAATTAAAATTGAAAAACCAAAAAATTATCGAAAAAAACCTTGATATTTTGAAAGGCGTTTTCACCTGTTTATTTTTTGCCTTTTTTAAAGATAGATGTTTGGAGAAAAAAGAGAATGTGCACATTTCACAAAATATCCATCGGCGAAATATTTAATAATAACAGCAAATGAATGATTCTTTATCAACAAATTTTGCATTTTTTTCTTTTTACTAATGTGAAAAGTATTGTTTTTAATGATATTTACACTTTGTTTTCGAAGAATATATTTTTGGAAGACAAACTGCAAGACAAAATCATTTTTTTCATTTACAGTTTACAGTTAAGTTAATCAGTTTTTATTCATTTTTCAAAACTGCCATCAAAAATAATAAATTTTTCATTCCAGAAAAGTTTGCATCTGTCTAGTTTTATTCCCAACTTAATGCCCCTTAAGATCAGACATGTGTAAGCAAAAAATGTGTTTGACAAAAACTTCAAAAAATGTGGAAATATAAAAATGAGAACTCAAATTTCGGCGACATTTTGAAAGATGTCTGGGCTAAAAGTGTCTGTAAAATATTGTTCATCGACGCCTTTCTCCCTGTCTTTTTTATATTAGTTTTTCGCACTTAAGGCAACATTTTGAACAAAAAATTATGTTCGGGTTTTTGACTTTTTTATATTTATTTGAATATTGTCTCCTTTTAAATATTTTAATCTAATAAATTTGTCGTGTTTTTGAATGTAAAAACAGTTTGATACAAAATCCATTAAATTAATTTTCAAGATGTCTCATGGCGTGAATCCAATGGTTACAGTAATAAGTTAAAACTGAAAAAATTGGATTTATATTTCTCTAGATTTTTTAAAATCTGTGTTAATATCGTGGATCGCAAAAGTTTTTAGCATTTTTGTTCCAAACAAGCCACTTTATGTTTCTAAACATTTTAAAAAATTAATGTAATCAAAAACAAAATTTTTTCAGAAGTTGAAAAAGTTTTATTTGATCGTTAGTTTATTGATTCAAAGCAACAAAAAAAATTTTTTGTGATGAACCATTTTCGAAAAAAGACGGATAAGGGTCCAGAGTTAATTCAAAAAAACTGATACGCTAAGGATTTCTTTCGGAGCCGTAAATTCAGTGTTACCGGAACGCCGACACTGACGCCGACGTAAAAACGTGCCCCATTATAGGAGCTAATTAATGGTCGATAAAATTTAAAATAAAAATGTTTCCCATAGGTGTTTTTGGCATAAAACTGTTAGGTTACATGTAAGCACACAAGTTGTCATTCATTTCATGCTGTTGTGTGGCCTAGTGGCGCGCGCGTTCGTTTTTCGTACAGAACTCGAAGGTTCGATTCCTCCTTCATGTATATTTTTTTTACTTTTTTTCATGTTGGAATGGTTTGAGCTTGCTTGCTTTCAGAGGTGTAGCTTTCCTTGTCATTATTAAATTTGAAATTCTTTCTGTGATTATGCATTTACATAAGATTGAAAAAAATTACCTTTATTGTAAACAAAATAAATTACACAGGATGAAAAAAATTTAAATTGAAAGTTTAAGATTTATTTTTCATTCCAAACAAATCTAATTATGGTTGTGTCAATCAATGCATATTGATCTTTTTTAATTTAATCATTCGGTTACAGGTTTTTGAAGAAGAATGCGCACAATTTAGTTTTTTTATGAAAACAAATGGATAAATTTCATATTTTTTTGGTCAATTCGGCGACAGCAAAGCCTTCCTTTTTATAATGTTCTTTCTGTGATACATTTGTTAGGTGTCTCACCTAACGAACGAAACAAAGACTGATATTTCAATTTCCTGTTGTTATTTTTATAATTCAAATGCGAGGTTTCACCTCAGAATTTTAAAGCATAAAACATACATTGCATGAACGTACTTTTCAGCTTTTTTACAATTTGAAAAAAACAATGTTTGTTCAAATATTTTTAAAGTTTTCAACCATTTTTTGATTTTGTTTTTGATGATCAAAAAAGATAGAGCACCAATGTTTTTTATCAAAGATTATTAAGAAATAGTGTAAAAGTGAACATGTAATAAAAGCATTTTTCTGATATCAAATACCTACTATAAACTTTTGACAGAGAATTAGCTTTCTTATGGTTATATAAGATTGAAATGCAAATAAATTTATTTGAGTTTAATTAAATGCATAAAAACTACAAAAATTATAAATTAATTAATGTATTAAAAAGCCCCTAAGAACTGAACTGCGAAAAAATTGAGTTACGTGCAAAACCAAAAAGTTAACAAGTACATATTTACAAAAAACGTATAAAATATTGAAAAAAGAACATTGCTTTCGCTAACAGATTTCATCAGTCGCTTGCAGTCGTGAAACACAACGAATAAAAAAAGGCGAAAAAAAAACAAAAAAATGCATTTTTGGGCAAACAAACAAAAAAATGTATGGCTTTTTTCTTTCTTTTTTCATATATCTTGGAGGAGTGGAGTGTCTCAACTTTTTTGAAACATCGCCGATGTCATCTTCGCAAGCGGCATCCTTTGATTAAGGTTTCTTTAAGCTTTTTATTGCCTGCGATGACAAGCTGCCGGCGATGGTCAACAACGGAGAAGAGATAGAAATGGAAAAAAAACAATCTTTAACATACGATAAAAATTTTTCCATTAAATCAATCATCAAACTAGTCTTTATAAAAAATGATTGTTGTTGATGCTTTCTTTTTTTAAAAACAATAAATGTTGAAAAATAGTTAAAACAAAACTAAATAACTACGAGAAAAAATGTGGACAGAAAAATGCAGAAATATGAATTGTTTTTTACTGAAATGTGTGTTTTTCTTTCTACACTGAAAAAAAGCGGTGACAAAAAAAAACTCTCATCGGTTACGTATTCGTCACTGATGGTGACGTAACAGTGTCGAATTCAACACTGGTGAGGGAATGTTTCTCACCGCGGTGATGGTGTCAGTGTCGAATTCGTCACCGATTTTTTTCAGTGTATCATTTTTTATGTAATATTAATGCAACAATTTTCATTCAGTTTCAGGGAAATGTTTAAATTTAACAATAATTTTTACTTTAATAATGTAATACAACGTATTATTGTTCTTTTATTACTTCTGATAAGAAAAATCAAAAATGAATATAACAAACTTTTTACCCGCTTAAAAACCATTTCATTAAATATTTAAAGAAATTCTAAAATTTTCAAAAAAAAGCACCCGAAATCTTATTTCAACACACAAATAAATACAAATTTGAAGTTGTTGCAAAAAAGGAAACACAAAAATGTCTTTCAAAAATATTTGTTTTATCGGAATTCTGACATTTGTGCTCTTTCTGTTGCTTTTCAATTTTTCTTGTGAAAAAAAAACATGTTTTTCGTAGTTTATTTTTCCTGACAGATGTGGTTAAATATTTTTTGCAATTCTTTTGTCGCAAAAAATATTCTTTTTCGACGATGCTTTACGCTTTGGTGTTTTTAATATTTTATTTATAAAAATGTAAATCTCTGTTTAAGTAGAAATGTTCGAAATTAACTAATTTAAATTAAAACAGTGGTGATAAATAATAGGACAGCAAAAAAATGTTATTCGTTAATTATTTAAATAAGAGTTGAATTTTCATTTTTATTGTTCTTTAGTATTGCTTGGTTTTGCAATTTTTTAAGATTAATGTACTTGTTTTTATCCTAGGTAGTTTTTCCATAACTGTTTATACACGTTTGTTTCTGTCATTCCCATAATGCTTTACTCAAAAAAAAGTTTTCCTCAAAGATGCAAATTTTTGTTTTATGACGAAAATGACATTTTTGGACCTTGTTTGTTGTTAAAAACAAAATTTTCAAATAAAATTAAATTAAAACTGAAAAAGATTCCTGTTTTGTCTGTTAAAATGTGTACAACAAAATCTCCTTTTTCTTTTATATTGTAGAAGAAAAAGTCACTCCAGGTTCTGTATTTTTTGTTCTTTGTATTCCAAATGTTTTGCAGCTTTTCCAAAAAGTAATAAAAACAAAGATATATTTATTAAAAATTCAAAAAAGCAGAATAATGTAAGTTGTTTCAAAAAATACTAATAGCAAGTTTCGCAATTCAATGTAACCAAAAAATGTGATGAAACGATAGACAGAATAAAAGATCATATGGTATATCAAAAGTTTTTATTTCAATAATGTATTCGGCATAATATTCTTACAAGAAAAATCGAAATTATTTTTAAACTGGTTAAACATAAATAATTCAAAGCGATAAAAATAAAATATTCAAACAGATAGAAATCTTTATTTGAATTTAAAAAGTCAGAGTTGTTTCAAAAAAAAAACAAAACAAGAAAGTTCTTTAAACAACCTTTTTAGTGTGATGAAATAAAAGAAATTTGAGACTTCGGCTTAGGGGCTGTCCAGATGTCACGTGACACAGGTGATGGGTAGGGCGTGGTCAGATGAGTTGTCACGCCGCTTTAATGTTTGTCGGCAAAAAGCTTTGATGTTGTGTCATCTAATGGGTGCGTGGGGTCAAAAAACTCCAATTTTTGTGTCACGTAACATCAAGACAGCCCCTTAATTTCAACGAAAAAGAAAATTTTCTCATCGACGTTTTCAAAAATGACTGTTAAAGATTTTCTTTAACATATCTTTGGTTTTCTACAAAACCAAAGATATGTTTGACTTTGCGCAAAAATTTGTTTGACTTTGATGTTGTTTCAGTTTTTTATACATTTTTGTGTTCCTTTAAATATTTTAGTTCCGAAAATTGTTAATGTTTTTGATAGTAAAAACATCTCAAATGTGTATTCTGTATATGTATATTTGTGTTAAATTTTTATTATTTAGATTTCTCATGGAAAACTTTTTTGTTTGCTTATTGTTTTTATTTTGTTTGTTTTTTTGCCTAAAAAGTTATTTTTTTTGTTGACTTTTTTCCTGACAGCTGCAGCTGTGGTTATATATTTTTGACAATTCTTTTGTCGCAAAAAATATTCTTTTTCGCCGATGCTTTACGTTTTATTTTTTTTAATATTTTATTTATGTTTATTTAAGTAAAAACGTTCATAACTAACTATTTTAAATCCAAACAGTTGTGATAAATAATAAGAAAGCAAAAAAATCACATTCATTAATTATTTAAATGAAAGCTGAATTTTCATTTTTAATGTTCTTTGGTTTTGGATCGTTTTACAATTTTTAAGGAATAATGTTCTTATTTTTGCCTTAGTATCAACGATAAAAGCTTCACATAAATTATACTTTCCGATTCTCATTTTTTAGGTAAAAGATGTAAAATTTAAGTAAGTTTATTAAAAATTTAGATAAATATGCCAAAAACGTTTACTTAAATATTGATTGCTCTTTGATCACTTTTTTGTTTTCACGTTAAAAGTTTTCACATGGATGTTAGTTATTGTTCATGGTTGCAAAATAAAAACTGTAAATTGGCAAAAAATACCATATTCAAACAGAAAACAAAATTTATGTCAATTTATAAAGTTGAAGTTGTCTCAAATAGAAAACACGATTATTCCTTTAAAATCATTTTTTTGTTATGTGTTTCAATAATAGTTTTTACACAAAATTTATCTATTTTGCATGGCCATAGAACCATGCAAAAGTGGTTTTGGACCATGCAAATTCTTTATAAAGGTTTGCAGGATATTTTAGAACCAAATTTATCTATTTTGCATGGTCATAAGATCATGCAAAAGTGGTTTTGGACCATGCAAATTCTTTATAAAGGTTTGCGGCCTTGATCCAAAATGGTCAAAAATAGCTGATAGAAAAAACAAAAAATTCAAAAAACTACAAAAAAACATTTTGCATTTTTTCCACGGAAAAAGGCAAAAATTTTAGTTTTTACTTTTAATAGGGAAGGCCAGCAAAAATTGTTTAAATGAAAGAACAAAAAAATGAAATCTCCACGGCATTTTGAAAGATGTTCGAGCTTTTTATGCATATTTTTTAGACTGATGTTTTGAAAAAAGAAAAGTTGCGAATATTTTACAACAAATTTTTAAACAAACAAAAACTTACTTTATTTCTAATGATTAATAAAAGAAAAATCATTAATTCAGTCTAACCGTAAACATCCCCAAGTTATGATCGAGTTGGGGCTCCATATTTTGCGCATATACTCGTGTACTTTAAGGAATTATTGAGTCAAAACCTTTGCTGTCAAATCCTCAAACTCGTACCATGGATTTAAAGTTACGCACGCGATATTTTTTTTGATTCCACCACGAACGTTTTTGATAAAGTTGTAATATTTTTAAGGTTATTAAAATATTACAAAACATCAATAGCATAACTTTTGATTTTTTGCAGAATCCAAAATTGCAAAACCTTTAGTAACTTATATACAAAATATGTTAATTGTGGGTTTTACCATAATATTACAAATAACTTTAAATCCGTGGTAAAGTCACAGTTTGTGGATTTGACAGCTAATTATTTGCCACTATTATTCCTTATAGTATACGTGTTTGGCGATAAAAAACTGCATTTAGCCGATGCAGTTTTTATCGATAAACAATGGAAATTTATATAGCCTTTTTCGGAAATATTTTTATTATTTTAACAAAATAATGTAAATAACAAAATCTTTTACATTTTTAATTATTACCGATGGTGTTATCTTGAACAGGGATCATGGGACACCATTTCATTATTGTCACATTTTGCTTTTATTTGTTGCAAAACACTTTTCTATGTTTTAAAAAATACAAGATATTCAAAAAGGAGAAAATCCAAATAACAAAAAGCAAATAAATATTTGTGTTAGATATAAATTTGATCCTTGTGGTGAATGAAAAACAAATGTATTTGCTGTTGAAAGATTGAGAATATTTCGTAATGTGCATTTTGACAACGTTTTTTCCCCTTTTTTTTACAGTTTCTCTGATTCGAAAATTTAAACCTTTTATTTTTTTAACACTTGTGTAAAAAATTTTTTTTTAAAATAAAATTTTTATAATTAACGAGAATATCCAGTTTTTTCCGCAGATATTACTGTCAAATGGGGTTTCTTAAAATTTTTTACTTTAGCAAAGAATTATAAAAGCATTAAAGGTTTTTTCGAAAAAATATTAAATATTCAAAAAGAAAAGAAAAAGCTTGCAGCGAAAACCTTTTTTCCAAAAATGCAAAATGTTTTTCTTTTGGCAAGAGCATCTTATAGTTTCATCAAACCATTATAATCCTTTAAAATCAACAAAGATTGAAAAAAAACCAAAAAGAAATAACAGATGTTTGACGCCATTTCTTTCTTTGTAGCCCATAATGTTGGTGAAAAAATTATGGGGGAAAAAAAGAGAAATGTTGGGTGTCATTTCTCTTTTTTTAAGCTTTGGTGAGAGAACTAAACAAAAATATAAAGTGCAAAAAAAGAAATGCAAAAGCGTCTTTACAAAATTGTTATTTTTGTTTACAGCCGACATCTTTCCAGATGGCCGTGCTTTTTCACTTTTTTTGTCGCAATAAAAATTTGTGTTTAGTGAAGCTTTTTCTTGTTTTGAATATTTTATTCATAAAAATTGTATATTTTTCCAAGTAAAAATGTTTGTAACTACTAAAGTATTTGAATCCCTTTATTTGTGACCAACAAATGCTAAAAATTAAAAAAGCATCAACAATAATAATTTAATTGAAAGGTCAATAGACATTTTTACATTAGCATCTTATTTGATTTTAACTGGTTTTACATTTTTTCTAGAATAAATATAAGGTTTTCAAAAACTTTATTAAAAACAAATTTATTAAATTTTATATAACTACGACTTGAATTTACAAAATATTCCGGAAATAGGGTTCAAAAAAACGCAGGCCGGGTAACAAATCACCAGGTGAGAGGTGCAAAAAACTAGGTCAACATGATTTAAAACCTTTTTTCTTTTAATTTGTAAGTTTTTGCATATTACCTGGTGCTTTCTTTCTGCATCTCTAACCTGTGATCGTTTTTCCTGGATCGCAAAAGTTTCTAAAATATTCTGATTCACTTGATTTTCAAATTTGAGACCCTAAAAACATGTTTCAAGAAAATTCAAGTTAGAAAACCACATGTGGCTGAAATTTGTAAAACAAAGCTGAATAAAAAAACAAGTACTACCAGAATAATAGAAAAATTCACCAAAAAATTTTTTAAAGATGAAATTTTTTTTTATTTTCGGCAACAAAGCGATGCCGTGATTCATCCGTTTTTCTAATTTGTAATTTGACACCATTTTTACATGAAAAAACATTTTGATGATGCTTTTGCATTGTTCATTTTTGATTTGTGTGAAATATTTTATTCTTGAAAATTGTTATTTTTTATCTAGGTCAGCAGGATGTTGTAATTTTAAATCTTACATTTTTAAAAAACCAACAAATTAGAAATGATTTGCAATAGTTAAAATTTAAATGATAATTTCAGCATAGTTTTTAGTAAAATTACAAGTGTAAACAAAATCTCGAAAACAATTTTCATTTGATTATAGTGCAAATAATTTAATTTTAGCTTTTGTTAATGCATTAGCACCATAGTAACTTCAAATTAAATAATGAACATATGCATACAAGATTATTTTTTTCTCCATTGTTACAAAAACGTCCTTAAATAATGACTTCAACTTTCTTGCCACAATTTTTGTAAGACATTATCGAACTTTTTTTCCTTTAAAGAATTATGTTCGTCATGGAAAGCAAAATAACTATTACTAATTAATTACAAAATTTACAAAAAGAAAAAGATATTTGCCTGATTTTCTTCTTCTTTTATATAACAACAAAATCCCTTGAAAGATGTTACTATTGATTGTTAAAAACATCAAAAAGAACAAATGGAACGAAAAAAATTGAAAAATGAAATGAATTAGACGTTTTAAAATATGCTTGGACAACTTCCGATAGAGTATTTTAAAAACTTGAAAATTTTATTTTTGATTTTTTTAGATGGATTTGATAAATCTCATCTAAGGTTCAACCAGCTTTTTAGTTACTGCTGATACCATTTAAAAAAATTAAAAAAAATTAAATGTTACCTAAAAATCCAAAAATCCTTTATTTCAATTTTAAATAAATGTTTATTTAAAAAAAATTCTAAGTTTAAATAATGCATTGATTATCATTTAAATTAAAGCAAAGAAAACTGTTTCATTTGTGCCCATTTTGTTCTGTTGAGAATTATTTAAAAGACACATGTGTAATTTCGATGAAATAAACAAGTGTGAAAGATAATTTGGTTATTTTCTTAATTTTTTTGTTTTATTTTATTTAGTGTTAATGAAGAATATGGTTAAAGAAATATAAAAATGTTCTATGAATGTTAATTAATTCTTGCATATTTTCTATTGAAAACTTTGATAGCCCATATTATTTATTAAATTTTAATTACAGTTTTGTTTGTTATTATTTTTTAAATACGTCATTCAAATTCGACAGAAACACCAAAAAATTCAAAAAAAAACTAAAAAAAGGTATTCATCGATCGACAATGGCAACTAAAAATGAAAGAAGAATAAACAAGAAATCAAAACGACTTCAACTTTTTTAAAAATAGTTGCGCTCACTTTTATTGCCATTTTTTAAATGCAGGTGTTTGGAGAAAATAGAAAATGCGCATTCATTGTAACAGTTTTTTTGCTCCTAAAATATAAACAAAAAAACGTTCAAATGTCTTTCGCAAAAATCGTTTTGGAAAATAATGTGTTTTCTGCGAGAATCTCAAATTTTTATGTTGAAATGAAAAAAACAACAGGTTTTTAACGCCATTTTTGTTTTTTCTTTGATATATAATTTGGGGGAAGCGACCACATTGGAAACAAGAAAAAACTACTGAAACGTAATTTTAAACTGTTTTACGAGTGACGTGGAAACACAATTTTAAGAAACTTTTTGTGTATTGGGCTAACAAAGGTTCAACTGTAACAGATTCACATCAAACCGAAACGGAAAAAATGCTAGACATTTTCATTCGTTTTTTAAAATTCTCTCGACAAAAAATGTTGATTTACCAAAAATTTGCCAAGCATCTCACAAAATTTCCATTTCTCTTTAAAAACGATTCGATGGAGATTGTTACTATTTCTTTTTGACTTCATTTAAAATTTTAATGGTGAGAACATCATTAGGTAATTTCTTTTCAATAATGAATTTTTGTGTGAACATCAGATCATTATGTGTTTTAATTTGTATTTTTTGCAATATATTTTCGAAAAACTTGTTCATGATTGACATATTATAAAATTAAAAATTCAAATGAAACACAAAAAAGCAACCACTGATTTTCAAAAGCAACAAAAACTGAAAGAACTAATAACTGAAAATTTAAAGGATTCTCATATTTTGAAAGATGTCTGGTTCTTTCTTTTTAAAAACAAATGTTTAAATGCAGATGCTCAAAAAACTAAATGCAATTTTTTTCTTTCAAAAGAAAAATCTCCAGGATTTAAAAACGACGACTTTACAACGCAAAAAATTAAGATTTTTCGCAAAAATAGCCAGCTTCTTTCACTCATGCTGATTTTGTCAGAGAAATAAAGAAAATTAGAAATAACAGGCAGGAAAGGAACAACCTAAATATGTCATCTTTTCTTTGTTGACTAATAACGGTAGACAAGTTCTTTAGGGGAGCCGCGGTCGCGGCTCCCGCATACTTAAGTGGGACATCTAATGATGCCATACTTTATTTTCAAAGGGACATTTTTCATCATCATACAACCCGGGTTGCAACCCCATCATCATTTTAAAACCATCATTCATCAATTAAAAACACATTTCATGCATTTTCATTTTCATCACACTGCATTTGAAGAACCACATAATACACAGAATCATTTTTAAGCCGCATTTAGCGCCCATAAATTCATATAAAACTCATACATTACATACAAAAAACCAACGAAAGTGGCACCACCATTGATGCAAAAACTTGTTCATTACTACCACTTTTTCGTTTCAAATCTTATGGCAAAAAAGGAATTTGTGGGATCGTACCAAACCCATTCACGTTTTACCATTCTTTACTGCCACTTTCATAAATATTTAAGTGTGGCATTTAAAGATGCCATACTTGATTTTAATAAGAACGCCTTTCAAACAATCCCAACATTAACATTCTCATACGTCATTTTAATACCGTCCTTCAGAACTCCCCCATTTTCATCAACATCGTTGGTTCCTACGGAACCGACAACGGTGCCAATTTTCATAATTGCATAAACTTTTTCATTACCATCTCTCTTCCATTTCGAATTTTATTTCAAAAATGATATTTAAAATAGAAATTGTGGGTTCGTACCGAACCCACAATTTCTTAATTTTTAATATCCTTCATCTCCTTTAACTTCTTTCAAACAGCTTTCTACATTTTCTATTTTCATCCTATAAGTTTTCCGCCCCATGATTTTTCACCATCATTATTGGTTCCTACGGTACCAACAACCGTGGTAATAATTTTCATAAATGCATAAACTTTTTCGTTAAAATCCCTCAAATAAAACCAAACAAAATTTGACATCATCGAGAATACATTCCTAAGGTCTTCATTTTTCATGTTATATTACATGTAAATCTAAAAACATTATTACAACCTTTGAATAATTACTGAACATATTACAAAATGCATTTCCTATTTCTTTTCGAACTTTATTGCAAAAAAGAAATTGTGGGTTCGTACCGAACCCACAATTTCTTAATTTTTATTATTCTTCATCTCCTTTAACTTTTAAAATCTTCATTCTCATTCTGACCGTAATTATACCCAAAAAGCATAATACAATCTAATTTTTATCTAATGTATTTTCAGCATTTGCATTTTTCATAGTACAGTATACTCATAAGAAATGCATAAACATTTCAAATTTCATTTACAAAATGAAATGGAAATCGTGGGTTCGTACCGAACCCACAATTACTGATTTTTTACAATCCTACATCTCGCTAAATTCCTACATACCCATTCTGACATTTTTTATGCCAAAAAACATATGGCGATCTCCTTTTTCCATTAATCATTATATTCATTTAAAAAATGCATTTCCAACATTTTCATTTTTCGTGCAATGCATAAAACCACATATCATATGCATTATAAAGCCTCATATAACACTCACATACTCATAAAACACTCATAAATTGCATGCTATCATGCATCAACCATAACATTCAATAAAAAATGAATTCCCAACATTTTCATTTTTCATCCCCACCACATGCATAAAATCACATAAACCTCATATGCATTTCTACACTTCATATAACACTCATATACTCATAAAACACTCATAAAATGCATACATACATGCATCAATCATAAACTCCATTAAAAAATGCATACCTTTGCATTTTCATTTTTCATATCATACTACATGCAAAAAATCACATTAAAGTCATATGCATTTCTACACCTCATATAACATTCACATACTCACATATCACTCATACAATGCATAAAAACATACAGCATTCATTAAATTCATAAAAAAATGCATTCTAAACATTTTCATTTTTCATGCCATACTACATGCATAAAATCACATAAAACTCATATACATTTTTAACACTCATATAACACTCACATACTCATACAACACTCATAAAATGCATACAAACATATTTGCATGCCATGGGCATCGAACCCATGACATCCTGCACGCAAACCCTCCACACTACCCACTGCGCCATACGTACATCTCAAATATTTACAGACCTCCGGAACTCATTTAACATTTTTTTGGCATCTACATGCCATAGGCATTCGATTCATACCAAATTCATCAAAATCCAAGCAGGTCCAGAAAAAGACATCATTCTCAAATAACATAACTCGGTGATTTTTTGGAGTTAAAGGAAAGTAATGATTTTAGAGTAAAATGAGTGCAACTATAAAAAGGACATCCGAAAAGTTCTTTCTAACGTCGCTAAAATTTTCAATAAATTTCTTTATGATCAGCCTAGGAAATTCATGCAAAAAAGTAGAAATTTTTTATACGCATTTACAATTTTGTTAATTATCTTTTTCATTTTAAATTGACATAAAAAACAAAAAATTCAAAAACTATCAAAAAAACGTTTTAAAACTAAAGGCTAGTCCGCAATAAAAGACAGCGAAAAATAAATTATATTGAACGGAAAATTGCTGCTCTACTATATTTTGAAATAAAAAGGTTCACAACTAATAGTTTGTGTAGCACTGCTCTCATTTAAATCCTAGCTCATTTTTTTGAATTTTTTTTGGTGAATCACATAAATATACGTGTCATCTGGTTGTTGGACCAAAAAATATCAAAAGAAATGAGCTAGGATTTTAATGAGAGCAATCCTACACAAACTTTTAGTTCTGAACCTTTTTATTTCAAAATATAGCAGAGCAGAAATTTTCCGTTAAAGAAATAATGTTCAGAAATTATTATTTGAGTAACTTTTAATTCATTAATATTTATTCTAAATTTATAAGATCTGAAATATTTATTCACAACTAAGCAATCATAATCAATTAATTCAAAAATATTTATTCTTAATTTATAACACTAGAAGTGCCCCGCCCCTCCGGGGCGGCCACCACAGATTCATGTGCCTGATTCAAAAAGCTAATGGTCAAGTTTTCTTTTTCTTGTGAAAAGACAATTAAAAAATTCTATTGCAAATAAAAATTTTGCTGCCTCTGACCCGAAAACTAATTTATCAAAAATCAACAGTAATTTTATTTCGTTTTCAAAATTTTTAATAATGACAAAAGGAGCGCTAATTCTTATAGTGTACAGTATAATGCTACACTATAAAAATAAAATTTAATTGGGGCTTCCAGATATGGTAAAAGTCAATTTTTGTATCACGTAAGATCTGGAGTTTCTTTGGCTTTGATTTTTTTGTCGCAAACTAAAAATGCCTTTTCATTTTTTCGTAATTGCTTCATTTTATTAATATAATGAATCCTTGATATTTTGTCTTCATGGAGGCGTTTAAAATAAACATTAAATTTTAATTAAAAAATAATAAAGAAAAAAAATTACTTATAAAGTTGTAATTCAGAATTAATCTTTTTTGCACAAAACGCTTACAAAAAAATGCAAGTAAAAAATTGCATTTTTTCCCGCAACATGCGTCATTTGCGCAGTTTGAGAATTATGAGGTGAGCACCAACAACCGAACATTGTCTCTTTTACGGGTAGATCAGTAAATATGACATCAACAACTTTGGTTCATAAATTATTAACACAAAAGTGTCAAAAAAAGAATATCTGTAAATTGCATTCAAAAAAATAATACAGGATTTATAAATCCACAAATATTTATGTAGAACATTAGCAGCGCCGAAGACTCCTGTTTTGTGTGTTTAAATGTGTACAACAAAATCTTCTTTTTTTTATATATTGAAAAACAAACTATCATTCCATGTGATACACTTTTTGTCCAAACTATGCCAAATAATTTGCAGCATTTCCAAAAAGTAAGAAAAGCAAAGATATAATTTATTAAAAATTCAAAAAAGCAAAAAAGTGCAGAATGAATGAAAGTAGTTTCAAAAAAAACTGATCGCAAGTTTCGCAAATTCAATGTAACCAAAAAATGTGTTGAAAAAAAAGAAGAAATAAAAGATGTTTAGCGCCATTAAATCTGTTCCTTCCCTGACTCATTTTGTTTCAGAAGAGAATGAAATGAAATACAGAAAATATTCAAATTTATGATTTGTTTGGAAAAATAGAAAAATAAGATCCTGTTTCAAAAATGTGAAAGTTTATTTTTCGCTAAATAATGTCATTTAATCTTTGCCATTAACCGATTCCTTTTTCATCGAGGTTTTCTTTTGTGCCGCAAAAAGAAAACTATTAACCAAAGCTTGGTTTTTGCTGACCGTAGACATCCCCAACTTCTGATGGAGTTGATGCATCATCTTTTGCCCAAAAACTCGTCTAATTTAAAGAATTATTGTGGCACAAATTTAGCTGCAGAATCCTCAATCTGTAAATTTACTAGTGATCTAAAGCCAATATAATATTATGTTAAAAGTCCACGATGAACGCATTTTGTGTATAAAAACCTAACAGCATTGCATTTCTGGGTACTGTAAAATACTAAAACTTGTGTAATTCATATTCTCAAATATTTCAAAAGCCTTAAAACTATTATAACTTTGTTGAAAATTAACGTGGTGAGATAAAAATTCGTTCATCGTGGACTTTTACCGTAATTTCACAGTATCTCTAAGCCCATGTTATTTATTCAGTATAAGGATTCTGCAGCTAAATTTTTGCCACAATAATTCCATATACTAGATGAGTTTATGCGCAAAAGATGGTGCCTAAATCCATTAGAAGATGTGTATGTCTACGGTAAATGTTTTTTTATTCTGCTAATTAGTAATTTCAGATTCTTGGTGCCCAAAGCTGAAAAACAACAGCTGTTCATTAATAATTTACATCTTTTCAAAACCTAAAATAAAACATTTAAATTAAATTATATATTTTTCTGTTCTCTTTTTTTATGATAAAGATGCAAAATTTAAATAAATTTTTATAAAAATTTGGTCAAAAAAAATTTTTTTTCAATAATGTTTCGGTATAAAGAGCCATTTTCTTGTTTGAATATTAAAAATTGTAACATGGACATTGCAACTAATTTTAAACCGATTCAAAATAAATAATAAAAATTTGCAAAAATTAAAATGTTCAAACGGAAAGAAATTTTACTTCCATTTTAAAAGTCGAAGTTGTCTCAAAAAAACAAAACACGAATGTTCCTTTTTAAATATTTTCACCAACGTTTTGAATCATCAAAGAACAAAGAATTGCGCTAAACATCTGTTGTTTCTACATGTATTTGGCTTTTCCTTCATCCTTTTTACGTCCCACGATGACGAAATTTGCCTGTAAAAAATTTGGATGATCGTTCAGCAAAAAAACATTTTCACATTTTTTTAGCAGAAAGAAGAAAAAAAAATTGAAAGCATTTTCAGCGCTGATGAAATTAAATCAAAAAAAAGAACATCCATTTTTTTTGCAAAAAACAGTTGTTGGCGTTTTAAAAAAAAATCAACGTTCGTTTCGCTGAATTCAGCCCACATGGGTAAAAAACAAGGCAAATTCAATGTCGCACAGAAAAACGTCAGGACAATTTTTATAAAGAATTAAACTTGCACGATTTTCATAAAAACAGTGTGGAATTTATCAGTCCTATCTTTCTTAATGTAATTGATGAATCTGCAGGTTTAATGTTTGTCTTCAATAACCAAAACCAACTTTTATCCTTTGCCTATTTTGGATTTTCATTAAAACTTAAAACTTTTTTTGTTAAATTTTGCAGTAAAAATTTTTTATTCGTTAAAAAAAACTTAAACAAATCAGTTTTAAAATAAATTTCCTTTATTTTTTGTTTTTCTTTTAGTTTTTATTTCTTCAAAGCAAAACATATTGTTTTCTTTCCTGTTCGAAAAATGAAACAAAAAAATTGATTTTTTCAGTTTTGATCATTTTTCTTTTGTTTAAACAGTTGCAAAAAATGTCTTTTTGAATTTTTAATATTTTTTTCACAATTAACTAATCTTTAAAAGTTTCTGTTCATGGCCCCCAAATCTAAGGAGTTAGTAGTGAATTATGGGCTGGCAGTTATGATTTTTTCGCTTTAGCGGATCTGTTGGGATGCAATGTTTATATCAATAACTAACCCCTTATCAAAAACAGTTTCATCATTTTTTAAAGGAAATAAACCATGTCATGATACGTCGACAATTTTTTTATTTATAATTAATGATAATCATTTTGAACTCATTGCTAAATTATTGTAGTGTTTTCAATTAATTTTAATTTTTTTTGAAAAATAAACAGTTTTCAAAAAAAATTAATCCCCAACGATTTTTAACTGAAATTAACGGCCGGGCATAATTTTTATGACTTAGAAAATCACATAAACAATGCATCATATGATGGACAATCGTGTAATTTTTTTATCCCCAGAAGAAAGTGTTTATGATATTCACTAAAAAAGATCAATTCACATAAAAATTTTAAAACTGTAATTCAAATATTGACAAAATTCATATACCACTAAAAAAGAGTCTTAAGTTTTATATTGAATACATATTTTGGTTTCCTCATGTTTCTTTTTATGTTTACATTGTTAATAATTTAATTTAACTTTATGTAAAAGCATAGCAATAATTTTAATTTTATTATTGTTCACGGCTTTTAACTTCAACGAAACCGAATTCATTATAATTTCTATTTTTTGTTGTCTGCAAAAAAAAACCAGAACATCATAGTTAAAAACTTAAAATATTCAAAAAAGAAAGAAATCTTTTTTTTCATCATCAAAAAGTTGAATCATTGTAAAACCAAGCAATACTTTTTGGAAGATTTCATTAAAAAGTGAGCGCGAAATCATTGATCAGCAAAAATACTGAAAAATCAAGAACAAAAAAGTGAGAAATAAAAATTTTGAAAAATGTCTTGATCATTTTCCATATTTTTAAAAGCGGTGAATGTAGATGTTTCGTAATGTCTTTTCTTTTTTGTCTTTATATTTTTTATACTTTTGTATCTGAATTGATCCTTTTTGATAATTCTTAATACATTTTCATTCTTTTTTTTATTTTTTATTTTAAATAATTTATTGCAACGATCCCATAAATATTCTTTTTGCAGTGTCAAACTTTGCTTTTTCGTAAAAAAAACATTTGCAGTCATATGCTCATTAAAAAAAAATTAAAATTGTATCAATTCCAATAATATAAAGTGTTAACACTATGCGTTCATTGGATGTTCATAAAGTATTAAATGTTAAAAAAGTAATTTAGTTTTTCATGTTCACAAAAATGGAAATAAAATATTAAAACGAAAGTATTAAAAAGGCAACAAAATGTGTTGCCTTTTAACACTTTATTGTATTCCAAATTCTCCTTTTTTGCGATCAAAGCAATACAATTTTTTATAAATTGGATTCATTTTTTATGACAAGCTTTAAAATTTTGCAACCTTTCTTACATCACTTTCGTTCACAATGTTTATAATGCTTTCTAGGTTTTTCTAATTTTGAATATTTAAACTTTTCTTCAATATTTTTTAACACCCAGAACTTTAAAAAAATGTTTTTGAAAAGTTTTAAATAAAAAAGATGCATTAAGGAAGTTTTGGAATTTAATAATTAATAAAGAATGTCTGAAACTTAAATATGTCTCAAATATTTTGTTGAAATTTAGTTTCCTTTTTGTCATTAATTTTATTTATATTATAAATATTTTTGTTTAAATGAATACATAAACAAATAAATTTTTAAATGATTAAAGTGCAAAAAATTTCATTTTAGTTGATGTAAATGCAATAGTACAACAGTAATTTTAAATTTAATAATGGATATGTACAATATGTTTTAAAGTTTAAGCAAATCAAATGAATTGATATTTATTTTGTTAAATTTTTTTAAAATTGAGATATCCCAGCGAGTAACCTTAAATTTTCAAAAAGAACGAAATTTTATTTCGACACTAAAACTAAAAGCTGTCGCAAAAAAAAGTTTCCTTAAATATATATTTTTTTGAAATTTATGAAAGAAAATTAGTCATTTGGTCGTTGTTTCCTTTTTTCATTGACAAAATCAAATTTTTCATCGACATGTGTTCAACTGATGTGGAAATATTTAATCGCTTTTGCGGCATTTTGCTTTTAAAAAAATGTTTGCGCTTTCGATGATTTTTCATTTCTTCGTCATTTCCTCTTCTTTTGAAGTTTTTATGTTTTTTTTAAAGTTAAAAATAGTTTGTAAATAACTAATTAAATTCATTAAATTTAGGATTAACGAGCAAACTGTTTTTTGCTGTCGAATTCAAAACAGTAATCAATTTTAATTAAAAAACGAATTTAAATTTTTAAAACTTTATTATATTTTTGTTTAATCCTTAAAATTTTTTTGATGTTTAAATGTTTCACGGGCTATTTTTGCGTCCGGTTAATGCGGCCTTGACCCAAAATGGTCAAAAATAGCTGATAGAAAAAACAAAAAATTCAAAAAACTACAAAAAAACATTTTGCATTTTTTCCACGGAAAAAGGCAAAAATTTTTGTTTTTACTTTTAATAGGGAAGGCCAGCAAAAATTGTTAAAATGAATGAACAAAAAAATGAAAAATGAAATGTCCGCAGCATTTTGAAAGAGGTTTGGACCTTTTTTAGCATACTTTTTAAACAGATGTTTTGAGAAAAGACTGATAACTGACATTTCACAACAAATTTTTTAACAAACAAAAACTTACTTTATTTTTAAAAATGAATAAAAGAAAAATCATTAATTCAGTCTAACCGTAGACATACCCAAGTTATGATCGAGTTGGGGCTCCATATTTTGCCCATATACTCGTGTACTATAAAGAATCATTGAGACAAAAATTTTGCTGTCAAATCCTCAAACTCTGACTGTACATGGATTTAAAGTTACGCACGCGATATTTTTTTTGATTCCACCACGAAAGTTTTCGATAAAGTTGTAACATTTTTAAGGCTTATTACAACTTTGCTTCTGATTTTTGGCACAGTCCAAAATTGCAAAACCTTTATTTATTTATATACAAAATATGTTGATTGTGGGTTTTACCGTAATATTACAATAACTTTAAATCAGTTGTGGATTCGACAGCTAATTATTTGCCACTATTATTCCTTATAGTAAACGTGTTTGTCGATAAAAAAACTGCATTTAGCCAATGCAGTTTTTATCGACAAACAATGGAAATTTATATAGCCCTTTTCGGAAATATAAATACTTTTATTACAAAATAATGTAAATAACAAAATCTTTTACATTTTTAATTTTTACCGATGTGTTATTTTGAACAGTGATCAAAAAACACTATTTCATTATTGTCACATTTTGATTTTTATTTTTTGCAAAAAACTTTTCTATGTTCCAAAAAATACAAGATATTCAAAAAGGATAACATCCAAAAATTGACGGCCGGGTAGTCGAGTGGTCCAGCGCGTTGATTCATCAGTACATTATATTACTCCCTGGTTCGAGTCACGCCCGTGGTCACATTTAAAAATGATTACCCGCGTCCGTCCCCGGTCCTACCGGGTTACCAAGGGTTATATTATGTCAAACCAAAGACATTAAAAATGGCTGCTGGAGGGACCCCAGGGTAAACATATCCAACTGTATTATGGCATTATCGCACGGAAAGTGAGTGGCATCGCTTAGACGTGATAAAAAAAAAAAAAAAAAAAAAAAAAAAAAAAAAAAAAAATAACAAAAAACAAATAAGTATTTTTTTGTGTTAAATTTAAATTTGTTCTTTGTGGGGAATGAAAAACAAATGTATTTGCTGTTGAAAGATTGTGAATATTTCGTAATGTGCATTTTGACAACGTTTTTTTCCCTTTTTTTAGAGTTTCTCTGATTCGGAAATTTAAACCTTTTATTTTTTTAACACTTGTGTAAAAATTTTTTTTTTAAAATAAAATTTTTATAATTAACGAGAATATCCAGTTTTTTCCGCAGATACTACTGTCAAATGGGGTTTCTCAAAATTTTTTACTTTAGCAAAGAATTATAAAAGCATTTAAGGTTTTTTGGAAAAAATATTTAAAAATATTCAAAAAGAAAAGAAAAAGCTTGCAGCGAAAACCTTTTTTCCAAAAATGCAAAATGTTCTTCTTTTGCCAAGAGCATCTTATAGTTTCATCAAACCATTATAATCCTTTAAAATCAACAAAGATTGAAAAAAAACCAAAAAGAAATAACAGATGTTTGGCGCCATTTCTTTCTTTGTAGCCCAAAATGTTGGTGAAAAAACTATGGGGGAAAAAAACTAGAAATGTTGGGTGCCATTTCTCTTTTTTTAAGCTTTGGTGAGAGAACTAAACAAAAATAAAATATAAAGTGCAAAAAAAGAAATGCAAAAGCGTCTTTACAAAATTGTTATTTTTGTTTACAGCCGACATCTTTTAGATGGCCGTGCTCTTTCATTTTTTTTGTCGCAATAAAAATTTGTGTTTAGTGATGCTTTTTCTTGTTTTGAAAATTAAACTCAACAATAATAATTTAATTAAAAGGTCAATAGACCTTTTTACAATAGCATCTTATTTGATTTTAACTGGTTTTACATTTTTTCTAGAATAAATCTAAGGTTTTCAAAAACTTTATTAAAAACAAATTTATTAAGTTTAAATAATGCATTGAATATCATTTAAATTAAAGCAAAGAAAACTGTTTCATTTGTGCACATTTTATTCTGTTGAGATTTAAAAGATTATAACAATTCCAAAAACAATAAATCTATCCAAAAAAATTCATAACTTTAACGTTTGAAAAACATTATTTTTCAATTTTTTGTTGATTTGATCAGTAAAATGAAATTGCAAAGTCTGTCGTGTTTTCTTCCAAAGAAAAAAATCAATTTTTTGTATTTTAATTTTTCAGCGGCAAATTTCTATTTCTTTAAGACAACTTTTTTTCACAACATCTGCAACAACTTGTACAAAAACACTTTTTGTATATTTTAATTTTTGATTTTTCACGGTTTTATTTCAAATATTTTGTTTCTTTTTTCTCAATTAAAACAGTTTAGATTTAAGTGCAAAGATCTCGAATTATTAAATTATTTCATTTTTAAAAAAAGAGATTCGCAGGGAAATTGATAATAATAAATTAATTAAAAGTGAAATTTATATTTTATTGCTGTCGTATCTTTTTGATCTTCTTAAAAACAAATTTCATTCATTTCCTTGAAGACATTGGCCCAAAATTTTTAATATGATTGCTTTTTTGATAATTTCTAAATGCTATTGAAAATTCGGGATAAACTTTTCGGAAAAAGTTTTTTCTCGGCAATCATATTTTGTGTCATTTTAAATCCTGTTTAATTGAGATCACACATTTTCTCCATGCTATGCATGCTACATGATTCTACAGTGACCAAGGTTTTATCGCTTGCAAAACTTAATCTTACTTTGAACGGGTTCAAACGTTGCTTATTTAATAGACAAAATAAAGAAAACCACATTTTTTTGTTAAAAAAAAACTCTTTTGAATTTAATATGGTCACATGCCATTGATCCATGTGGTTTTCTGTATATAAGTCATTATCGTGTTGTTCAAATGACACGGTGTGTCAGACACCTTTCGCCAAAACGACTTTTTCCATATTCAATTATAAAACCTAAATTCTGAATGACTGAAGCTAACCGCAAAAAATCATCCGCAAAAAAATTTTGTCTTTGAAAATGTTGATTGACGTTTGCCATATTTTGCAAAAAAACCGCCTCTTTTAAAATAAAAACGCAATGACAAACGGACATTGCCTCTTTTACGAGCAGACAAGTGTTTGGAGATGGAGAAATTCACATATTTCGTAACATTTTCTTCACAAATTTTTTAAACATTACCAAAACATTTTCTTTTTCACAGAAAAACAGATTTTAATTTAAATTGAAAAAGAAAAGAATGAGTAATCAAAATTTTACATTAATATTAACATGCAAAAACGTTTTTAAAGCTCAAACGATTCGAAAATTGTATGATATTTAGTCATAAATTAAATCTTAACTTAAACAAAAAAAATATTAACTTAAATAATGTTGCATTGTTCATTAGGTAAAAAAAAGAGGGAAAAATTACGATTTTGCACGTGATTTCTAATAAGTTGGCAAAGAAATGATAAAATGTGTAGTCGCATAGTTTTAACTATCTATGACGAGGATATTAAAGTTAAAGATTGCTCACGAGATTGAGAATGTAATGTCACAAAATGTATGTTTTCGATAATTGTCGTCCGCTTTGAATTTGTCTTATATTTGTAATTGAAATGTTTTGAATTTTTTGGCAATTGTATTTTAAATCTTTGTGAACAACTTGCGGTAAAATAAGATGTGAATTTCTGTTTTGGAAACTTAAAATGTTTTTATTTCTTTTTTTTAATCAATCACAGCTTCATCAGTAATAGAGTCAGAAGAAAAAGTTTAATTTTTGTTTTTATTGCTTGAGTTGGTTTACTTTTGATCTTGCTTTTATTTACAACTTTTTTAAAAATAAATTTAGTCGTAAGTTCTTAAAATAATTTTTTAAATAATTTACACTGCGAATTAAATAAACACAATATTCAAAAAAAAACAAAACGATGTAAAATGATTCAAATTTTATTTTGCGCAAATTTAAAAGGTTTGCGAATCAACAGACATTGCTTTTTTGCAGGGTTTTTTGTGTCATTTTGTACGTTTGGTCTTTTGCGAAAATTTTCACATAAAAATATACTTGATGATAATGCTTCAGTTTTGTTCATTTTTATAAAAAAATGAGAAATCTTTTTTTAATATTTTGTTCTCAAAAATTGTACATTTTTAGTTAAAAAGAAATTTACAGAGTCTAAATAATAAATGAAATCCAATCATTTGTAATAAATGTACAACAGATTACCAAAAAGTTGCACCAATAATAATTTAATTGAATGTCGAATTTACGTTTTGATTTTGGACGTGTTTTCTGAATTTTTGTTAGTTCCTAAAACGAATAGTTCTAATTTTACAAACATTAAAAGGCAAAAGTAACGTTTTGTTCAAAATTTCCCTCAAATGTTATTTTAAAAATTTGAGATATGATATATTTTAATTCAGAATCGTACAAAAAACTCGCACATATACAAAGCTTATTTAATTTGGGCTGGAGTTAGTAAAAGCAGTGAAATCAAAAACTCTGGTGCCAATAAAAGTAGGGAAATCAAATAAGAAATTCAACAAATTTTCTAAATTTCAAAAACAGGTAATTTTAACAAATCAATTTAGAAAATTTGTTGAATTTCTTATTTGATTTCCCTACTTTTATTGGCACCAGAGTTTTTGATTTCACTGCTTTTACTAACTCCAGCCCAAATTAAATAAGCTTTGTATATGTGCGAGTTTTTTGTACGATTTCCCGACTTTTATTGATATCTTTGATATATGGTTAATAATAATGCTCAGTATTAATACCCCTTTTTTAATGATTCATTTTGGTCGCTCTTTAAATTTTTAAAAAGCGCCACGAATTCTCTTGTGAAAACAGTGACTAAGTTGGTATAAATCACAGCTTTGTTATATAAAACTGAGATAAAGTCTAAGATAAAGTCTTAGGTCTAAGATAAGCTCATAAAGTCGCGTAATGGAAAGAAAATAAAGGCTGAGCGTTGAAAAGCTTGTCTGAGCTGTGAGACACAGCGTATATTTATATATTACCTAAACTAGCACACCAAATAATAAGCGATCAATAATTTACATAGTTATAATTAATAGCTAACAAAATTAGAAAGTATTACATATTTACTTGCAAAGAAAACGTTATGGGTAAAAGTATTTTTACAACCGCGGACAAAAAGAACCCAGAAATAATTATTTGAACATTAAAAAACACATCATCAACTTTCTTTACATGAAAAAATAACTTTTTGCTAGATTTATGTTCAGTTTTCAAAAATGTATAACTAGTGCTGTGGGCCACAAATGCAACCCGGCCCATTTTACTGCGGGCTTTTTAATTTGTATTTATTTTAAAATAATTAACGGGAACAAAAAAATTAGTGTAAAAATTAGCGGGTGAAATTTTAATTTTTTGCGGGCCGGATATTACCTGACCCGGTCCATAAAATGTGAACCCAACGTTTTACACATTGTCAAATTTGCAAAAAAAGAGAAAAAAATTTCGCTTTTAAAAATTTCAAAAAATTTTTGCGGGACTAAAAATTTTTTTGGCCCGGGCCAAAAAATTCGATTGAAAAATAATTTTTATTATTAATTTAAAAGATAAAAAAAAAGTTTTTTTAAATCTCGGCGACAAAAAAAAGAAATCAAAAACATTTCTTTCCGCGCCAAAAAAAACTCCCACCACGAAAAAAAAATGAATTTCTTGTGACATACGAACAAGCGAAGAGACATCAGCAAGATTTCTTGTGACAAAACTTTCTAAACGACGTTGTACTGGTTCGATTTTTTTAATTTTTTTTTTAATTTTCGACATTAATGGACGCCCGGAAAGGTAGTCCAAACTTAAAAAAAGTAAAAAAGTCAAGGAGAAGCCGAAAAGTAGGGGTTTTACGTTTTGGGGTCTGTGGCAGATGGGGAACTGAACCCAAATTGCCCCAGACTCCCCTTCGGGTCGTCCTGGGGCCAACCCTTATCGTTCAAAAGACTGTTAAAAACCCATTTTTCAATTTTAAACGAATAGTCTAGCAAAGAAATTTCAAAATGTGTCGGCTTTTTTTTCTTTCTTCGTGCGGTTTCTTCAAATATTTTCGTATGGCTGACTGGAAATTCTGTACTTTTTTCATACGACGTTCTTCGCAAAAAAACCATTTTATTTCGTTTTTTTCTTGTCTTTTCCTGATTTTGAAAATTTGATTATTCTTTAACATTTATTTTCATAATCCAAACAAAATGTTTAGATAAAAAAGTGATGTGCTTTAAGAAATATTTTTATCTAAACACATCCATTAATAAAATTAATGTATCACAAAAAAAAAACGATTTTTTGACATTTTATTGAATTTTTGATTCCCTCTTGTCATTTATTATGTTTATAAAATTTAAATATTTCTACATTTAATCTTACGTAACTGCATAAATACTGAACGGGTTCCAACGGTGCTTATTTAAAAAGCAAAATAAAGAAAATCATATTTTTTGTTCAAATTTGAAGAACAAAATCATCATAAAATTTAAAATTGATTAACTGTTATTATTCTTTGTGCTTTTTTTAATGTCTTCTTTGTGTTGGACTTATTTCAAATGATTCGAAAACTAAATGAAATCATAAACTAAACAAATATAAAAATTCAAATAAGCTAAAGAAAAAAAAGCTCATCAAAATTGTAAATTAGGGAAAGCTGTTTAAAAAATATATAGTATTTTGATCGGTCTTTTCTTCAATGCACACAAAAAATGTGTTGAAAAACGACTACCCTTTTTCTCCAATTTTCAGTTGTGGATGAAACGGAAAAGATGCAAAAATATCTTTTTTAAGTTTCAAAAGAAATAAAAGAAGGATTTTTTACGTTAAATAAATGAAACTGTAAAAGTCAAGTGTTGCACATAAAAGTAAAAGCCATTTGAAAAGGTCAGTTATTTTCTATTTTATGGTTAATAATGATTTTTTTTTTTTTGCATTTCTTTTGTCGCAAAAAATGGATTTTTTTAGCTTAAGATTTTTTTATTCGTTGATTTTTCTGGTTGGAACATTAATTTTTCCAGTTTTATATGTTTAATGCTAAAAAAAACTTTTTATAATTAACGCAGCCTTGATGATAAATAGTTGCACAAATAATCTTTCAATAATTTGTCTTATCTTAAAAAAACTTTTTTTTGCCAATAATTTTTGTTTTATTTTACAAAATATTCAAAAAAATAATTCATAAAAAATATTCAAAAAAGGTTTCTTCGGCAATGACCCTTTCTGAAGACGATTTCATCAGGCGACGACAGGCGTGAATAAAAAAAGTGAGAAATCAAATGTCTCTGTTTTTTCGGTTTTGTTTTTTGCCTTTTTGAAAACTGGTGTTTGGAGATGATTGAATGCACACATTTCGTAACATTTTCTTCGACAATATTTTTCGAAACGATGATTTTTTTGTTTTTGAACATTGGTTCTTGGAATTTTAAGTGCTATGATTGGTTTTTTTTGAAGCAGTTCCAAAAATTTTATTAAAATCAATAAACTTATTATGTTCGTTTTTTGTTCTCTGGCCTTTAAAAATATTATTTTTTGTCCGCCAACCATTTTGCCAGACAATGGTTGGAAAGAAAATAAGAAGAAATAAAAAAAAGGAATAAGATATGTTTAGGGCCCGACGATATTCTTAAGTAAATTTCGCCTTGTTTTTTATTCATTATTTCGACAATCTTCAGTTCCTTTGTTCAATTTGGTTTTTTGAATATTTTGGGTTTCGCGCTTTATATTAATTTTTTTGACAGCGGAAAAAAAACTGTGCCGCACATATTTCAAAATTTTGTAGAAATTTGTTTAGTGCTACATTATTAATATAAAAATTATAAATAAGTTAAACCATTCATCTAAATTTTTTAATGAATTTTATTTTATTGTACAAAAATGACAGCAAAGTTTTTGCAAAAAGTTGTTTAACTCAAATCTTTTATAATAAGAAATTTTTAAAACTTTAAAAAAAGCAATACCTTAACAAAACTGTAAATGATTTGACTGAATTCAATTAGAAAAATATACAAAAATTTTGCAATTGTTTTTTTTTGCTTCAATTAATCAAAGAATGTCATAAAAATGACAACCATTTTTTGCAAAAAAAAACTTTTTTTGAAAAAATCAAATGTTTGAATTTCCCGAGTTACAAAAGTAATGGAAAGTAAAAATTCTAGTGTAAAATAAGTCCATGGCCTGCTATGATAATTGCTGAATCTATAATGTAAGTAAGTGTTTTATTTGATTTACGCATTTACAGTTTTGTTAATTATTTTTAATTCATTGTTAAAAAAGGACAGATAAATCAAAAAATTCAAAAAAATTCAACATAAAACTTTGCCTTGTTTTTCACGAAAAGTTTGTGTTTTTAATACTGAAAGGCAAGTCCGGAATAAAAGTCTGTTAAAAATTGCAAAAAGGAAAGAACAAAAAATTGAAAATGCGAATGGCGGTATTTCAAAAGATATTTTTCTGTTTTAAAAGTATTTAGAATACTTTTAAAACCGATGTTGAGTGAAAACACAGATTGCGGATATTCACAACAAGTTTTTTTACAAGCAAAAATTTACACGATTTTTTTAATATGACTTTTTTCCATTACACTTGTAGGGTGATTCTTTAGCCGATGAAGCTTTTATCGACAAACAATGGTAATTTATTTAACTATTTTTAGAATTATAAATATTTTTATTGTTTTTACAATATCATGCAACAAACAAATTTTTTTACATGTTTAATAATTAATATAGACATATTCAGGTAAATAATAATTTCCTGTATTGTCAAATTTTTGCTTTTTTTTGCCTAAAGCAACTGTTTATTGTTTCAATAAAATACAAAATATTCAAAAAGGAAAAAGTAGGCAAGAAGCAAAAAGCAAAAAAAAAATTTCTGTCAAATTTAAATTCGTTCTTTATGGTGAATGAAAAACACATGTATTCGATGTTGAAAGAAAGAGAATATTTCGTAATGTGTATTTTGACAACGTTTTTTATCCTTCTTTTCAAAGTTTCTCTGATTCGGTAATTTAAACCTTTCATTCTTTTTTACATTTGTGTAAAGGATGTTTTTAAAAATTTTAATAACAAGAAGTGCGAAATTTTTTGATCATAGCTGCAACTAGCAAATTGGTTTTATTTAAATTTTTTAAAAACTCTATCAATTTATTCCTTAAAAATTACGAAATCAGCTTTAGGGTGGCTTTTCTCGCAGCTTTTTTTTAATATTTTGAAATTCTGTTTTTTTAATGCAATGTTTTTTGCAAAAAAACGCTTTAATCTCTTTTTTTAGGCTTTGCTTGATTTTAAAAATTTGATGTTTCTTTATTATTTATTTTAAAACCTCAAAACAAAATGTTTAAATTAAAAAAATTGATTTGCATTAACAAAAGTTTTTTATCGAAATCCATTCATTAATAAAATTAATGTATCACAAAAAACGATTCTTTAACATTTTATTAAAATTTTCTCCGTTCTGTTATTCATTATATATAAAATTAAAATATTTTTTAACCTTATTTAAATGTATAAGCACCGCGTTAATCTAAAATTAATTAATGTAAGATTAAATGCTGCAATCCAGCAAGACCAAATGCATTTTAACTTTGTTTTATGTAAGTTCAAAGTTTTATAACCAAAATATCACAGCAGAAAATCTAAAATATTCAAAAATACAACGAAAAGTAATAGGAATGCAGTCAAGCAAAAAACGACGGACAATGATAAAGATTTGAATAAATTTTTTTTGTCGGACAAAGAGAACAAACAATGATCATTGTATTTTTTCGTGTTGAAACCACTTTATGACTAGTCCGGCAACTTTTTTTGGGTGACTGCGAAAGTTCTGTCGGAATACAAAAAAATTATTCACATTCACACTTGGGCAAGGTGTATGGCAGTGTATGGATTCCATACACAGGGTCGCGGGTCGCGGAAGGGTTGAGAAGAGGGTCGCGGTTGCGAAGGCCAAAATCCAAAGGGTCCTCCCTTTGGACTAAAAAATAAAGCAATTTTTCGAAAAAATAGCCCACGTACTCCCTCCTTAGCGGTTTCTAGGGTCGCGGATTTTTCAAAATTTTTCCATACCCATCTGCCCAAGTGTGTTCACATTTTTAAACAGGATCTATGAATGATTCATTTAAGTATTTTATTGAATGTAACATTTTATTTTGTCTATGAAAATTGAAAAAAGAAAAAAAAAATCATTAGTTTTTTGTTTCTTTAATGGTTTCAAAATTTTTTTTTCATCGACAAAAAGAGGAATTTCAACGGCTGTCGCAAAACATTTTTTTTAACAACGACAACATTTTATGAAAAAAAGCTGTTTGTATTTTTTATTGCTTCAATTTTGATCACTTCAGTCTTGTTTTTAATATTTTGTTTTGTTTTTTTTCCAAATTTAATACTCTTTGGAATTAAATTTAAACGACTGCGAATTAAATTATAAAAATTTTAATAAACTGACGATGCAGATGAAAGGCCCATAAAAAAATAAATGAAAGTTGATTTTTATATGTTGACATGATTTCTTCAGCTACAAACTAAATGCAATGCATATTATCGACGTTTTCATGAACAATTAATATGGGAAAAATGAGATGATTTTTAAAAACCTCATATGTATTTCTTCATTTTACAAAAATCAAATTGCTATTGCTAGCAATTTGATGTTTAGAATTTTTCTAATTTTGAATTCAATTGAATTTATTTTATTTTCTTTTTTAAAACAAAACCATACTTTTTGGAAGATTTCGTTAAAAAGTGAGCGAGAAATTATTGATCGACATAAAGACGAAAAGAATGAAAAAGTGAGAAATAAAAAAAATTTTTAAAATATGTTTGAGTCATTTTTCATATTTTTAAAATCGGGGGTTTGGACAAAAGAGAGAATATAGATATTTCGCAATGTCTTTCGTCGATTAATATTTTTAACTATTGTTTCAAAGTTGATCCTTTTTGATAATTCTTACTAATGTGAATAACAATTTTTTCATATTTTATTTAAAATAATTTACTACCACAATCCTACAATTTTTCATTATGCATTGTCAAACTTTGCTTTTTCATAAAAAAATGATTTACAGTTATACTCATTAAATAAAAATATAAACAAAAAATGACTACTAAAAACACATTGAGACTTAACTTCATCCCGAACGGATGATTGCATTTTTTTGGTCAATCTGATAACAAAAAATAAAAGCATTAGGTTATTCCGATAAAAAAAATTACAAAAAAAAAGCAAAAAAGAGTTCAGCAAAAGAATTCTTTTTTTAAATTGTACTAATTTCTGTGGTGTAGTCACACTATGCGTTCGTTACATTTTCATAAATTTCTAAAAGTTTAAAAATTAATTTATTTTTTCCTTTTCACAAATATTGAAATAAAATATTTAAAAGTAAATGTATCCGCCAAAAAGCCTAATAAATATGTTCTCTTAAAGTTTTTATGTATTTCAACTTTGTCGTTTTTTGCGATCGAAGCAACACAATACTTCAGAAAATTAGTTTTATTTTTTATGACAAACTTAAAAATCGTGCAACATTTCTTACATCACATTTTTTCACAATGGTTGAATGGTTGCATAAAGGAAGTTTTTGAAATGTAACCATTAATAAGGTATGTCTGAAACTTAAATATGTCTCATCGTATACATCCCCAACTTCTGATGGAGTTGAGAGCCCATATTTTGCCCATATACTCGCCTATTATAAGGATTAATTCTAGCAAAACATCAGCTGCCGAATCCTCAAACTGTGGATTTACCAGGTGCTCAAAGTTACTGTAATACAGTTATTCACAACATAAAACCGATCTCATAATTTGCATATTGGGCAGTTTTTAGAAACCGAAACGTTACAAATGTTTCAGATTAGGATTCAGCATGTTCGATATAAATCCAGAAAACCATAAGTCAGATATTTTTAGGAATTTGCACAAAAGTTGGAAAAAGCACTGCCACAAAATCAAAACCGCACCTACAGTAAAATTTAAATATGATATATTTTGGAGCAAGTAGTGGTTTGAGGTTGTTAAATAGGCTTCACTAATCATAGTTGAGTGAAAAACATGCAAAAGTATGCAATGGCACCGATTTTTCATCAAGGTGAAATTACGATAATAGCGTTAATCGACATTTTTCAAAAGCCTATGTAGCTATAGCGAATTGGTTTTAGGTAATTCACAATTTTATTTTGTGATCTTGCTATAATTATTAAGTCCCTGAGACATAGTTAAATATATTTAACAACCTCAAACCACTACTTGCTCCAGAATATATCATTTAAATTTTATTGTAGGTTCGGTTATGATTTTTTAGCAGTGTTTTTTCCAACTTTTGTGCAAATTCCTAAAAATATCGGTTCCTAAAAACTGCACAATATGCAAATTATGAGATCAGCTTTATGTTGTGAATTACTGTATTACAGTAACTTTGAGCACCTGGTAAATCCACAGTTTGAGGATTCGGCAGCTGATGTTTTGCTAGAATTAATCCTTATACTAGACGAGCATATCGACAAAATATGGGCTCTCAACTCCATCAGAAGTTGCATATGTCTACGGTCAAATATTTTATTGAAAAATAATTTCCTTTTTGTCATTAATTTTATTTAAACTATAAATATTTTTGTTAAAGTAAATGCATAAACAAATAAATTTTTATATGATTAAAGTGCAAAAAATTTCATTTTAGTTGATGTCAATGCATTAGCACAACAGTAATTTTAAATTAAATAATGAACATGTACAAATTTTTTTAAATTTAAACGAACCAAATGAATTGATATTTATTTTGTTAAACCTTTTTTTAAAATCGAGATATCCCAGCGAGCAACCTTAAATTTTCAAAAAAGAACGAAATTTTATTTCGACACTAAAACTAAAAGCTGTCGCAAAAAAAAATAAAAGTTTCTTTTTCCCTTGTGAGGGTTTCTTTAGCCAATACAGTTTTTATCGACAAACAATGGAAATTTGTTATAACCCTTTTCGGAAATATAAATATTTTTATTATTTTTACAAAATAATGTAAATAACAAAATCTTTTACATTTTTAATTATTACCGATGGTGTTATCTTGAACAGTGATCATGGGACACCATTTTTTTATTGTCACATTTTGCTTTTATTTTTTGCAAAAAACTTTTCTATGTTTAAAAAAATACAAGATATTCAAAAAGGATAACATCCAAATAACGAAAAACAAATAAGCATTTGTGTTAAATTTAAATTTGTTCTTTGTGGTGAATGAAAAACAAATGTATTTGCTGTTGAAAGATTAAGAATATTTCGTAATGTGCATTTTGTCAACGTTTTTTTTCCCTTTTTTTAGAGTTTCTCTGATTCGGAAATTTAAACCTTTTATTTTTTTAACATTTGTGTAAAACATTTTTTTTAAATTTTAAAAATTAACGAGAATATCCAGTTTTTTCCGCAGATACTACTGTAAAATGGGGTTTCTTAAAATTTTTTACTTTAGCAAAGAATTATAAAAGCATTAAAGTTTTTTTTTGGAAAAAATATTAAATATTCAAAAAGAAAAGAAAAAGCTTGCAGCATAAACCAATTTTAAGAAAAATGCAAAATGTTCTTATTCTGCCAAGCATATCTAAGAATTTCATCGAACCATTATAATCCTTTAAAATGAACAAAGACTGAAAAAAACTAAAAAGAAATAACAGATGTTTGGCGCCATTTCTTTCTTTGTAGCCCAAAATTTTGGTTAAAAAATTATGGGGAAAAAAACTAGAAATGTTGGGTGCCATTTCTCTTTTTTTAAACTTTGGTGAGAGAACTAAACAAAAATAAAATATAAAGTGCAAAAAAAGAAATGCAAAAACGTCCTTACAAAATTGTTATTCTTGTTTACAGCCGACATCTTTCCAGATGGCCGTGCTCTAACATTTTTTTGTCGCATAAAAAATTTGTTTTTAGTGATGCTTTTTCTTGTTTTGAATATTTTATTCATAAAAATTGTATATTTTTCCAAGTAAAAATGTTTGTAACTAATAAAATATTTGAATCCATTTATTTGTGACCAACAAATACTAAAAATTAAACTCAACAATAATAATTTAATTAAAAGGTCAATAGACCTTTTTACAATAGCATCATATTTGATTTTAACTGGTTTTTCATTTTTTCTAGAATGAATCTAAGGTTTTCAAAAACTTTATTAAAAACAAATTTATTAAATTTTAAATAACTACGACTTGAATTTACAAAAGATTCCGGAAATAGGGTTCTAAAAACGCAGGCCGGGTAACAAATCACCAGGTGAGAGGTGCAAAAAACTAGGTCAACATGATTTAAAACCTTTTTTCTTTTAATTTGTAAGTTTATGCTTATTACCTGGTGCTTTCTGCATCTCTAACCTGTGATCGTTTTTCCTGGAACGCAAAACTTTCTAAAATATTCTGATTCCCTTGATTTTCAAATTTGAGACCCTAAAAACATGGTTCAAGAAAATTCAAGTTAGAAAAAAAACGACGAAAATTTCAAAAAATAGCAAAAAAAGCTAGGAAATGAAACGACTTCGATATTTCAAATAATGTTTTTTCTTTTTTTCAATGGTTATCCCTTAAATCTTGTATTTCGAGAGGAAAATATATACAATTTTGAATTATAAAATTATTAACACCTTTTGCAATATCACTTTTTTTCCTTATTCACTAAAAAAACCATCGCCACATGTGGCTGAAATTGGTAAAACAAAGCTGAATAAAAAAACAAGTACTACCAGAATAATAGAAAAATTCTCCAAAAAGTTTTTTATAGCTGAAAAAAAACTTTTTTTATTTTCGGCAACAAAGCGATGCCGTGATTCATCCATTTTTTTAATTTGTAATTTGACAGCATTTTTACATAAAAAATGGTTTTGATGATGCTTTTGCATTGTTCATTTTTGATTTGTGTGAAATATTTTATTCTTGAAAATTGTTATTTTTTTATCTAGGTAAACAGGATGTTTTAATTTTAAATCTTTCATTTTTCAAAAACCAACAAATTAGAAATAATTTTCAATAGTTAAAATTTAACTGATAATTTAAGCATAGCTTTTTTTTTAACAAATTCACAGGAAAAAACTTTGCCGCAATATATTTCAAAACTTTGATGAAGAATTTTAATGCTACATTATTTATATAAAAATTAGTAATAAGTTTAACCATTCATTTAAATTTTTAATGAAATTCATTGTATTTTAATTGAACAAAAATGACAGCAAAGTTTTTGCAAAAAGTTGTTTCACTCAAATCTTTTATAATGATGAGTTTCAAACAAAAGAAAAATTTTTAAAAACTTAAAAAAACAAATTCCTTAACAAAACCGTAAATGATCTGACTGAATTCAATTCGCAGAAAATAAAATTGTTTTTTTTGCTTCAATTAATCAAAAAATGCCAAAAAATAACAACCATTTTTAGCAAAAAAAAACTTTTTTTTGTAAAATTCAAATGTTTGAATTTTTCCAGTTACAAAAGTAATGAAAAGTAAAAATTTTAGGATATAATATTTGCAACTGTAAAAGACTAAAAAAAGTCTTTTTCTTAACTTTAATTTTAACTTAAAGAATGAAGCCTTGCTGAATTAATTATTGTATTTAATTTTTTATGAACATTTTATTTTATGTTTATTATCATCTAGGACAAAAAAATTCACCGCGAATAACCTTAAATATTCAAAAAATTGAAAAAATTTATTTTTAAAAAATATTTTACAAATCATAGTATAAAAATGAGCTTGGACGTTTGTTACTTTTTTTATTCTATTTTTGTTGAAAATGAAAAAAAGAAAAAAAGAAAATCATCCACCCATAAAATAGTGAAGATTTTTTTGTTGGTTGGTTTTGCGCCATTAAAAATGACAAAAATGTGCCAATGCGATTTTTTTGGATTCTGTTAAGTAGAGAAAAAAATTAAACTATTAAAATAAACAAAATGGAAAATATTTGTTGCTTTTTAATTTTTAAATGTTGGAGAGCGAGCCGGAGGCCCGCTAAATCTAGTTTTTCAATTTTCAAAATGATTGCTTTTCAAGGAGCAAAAAATATGAAAAAAAAATTATCCACGTGAATGAGATATCTCTGTCGTCTTTGCAGATAAAATAAACATTTTTTTGCTATGTCTCTCAAATTAATGTCAAAAGTTAAAAAAAATCGTACAAAAAACTTGCACATATACAAAGCTTATTTAATTTGGGCTGGAGTCAATAAAAGCAGTTAAATCAAAAACTCTGATGCCAATAAAAGTAGGGAAATCAAATAAAAAATTCAACAAATTTTCTAAATTTCAAAAACAGATAATTTTAAAAAAGCAATTTAGAAAATTTGTTGAATTTCTTATTTGATTTCCCTACTTTTATTGGCATCAGAGTTTTTGATTTAACTGCTTTTATTGACTCCAGCCCAAATTAAATAAGCTTTGTATATGTGCAAGTTTTTTGTACGATTTCCGGACTTTTATTGATATCTTTGATATATAGTTAATAATAATGTTCAGTATTAATACCCCTTTTTTATTAATTCATTTTGGTCGCTCTTTAAATTTTTAAAAGGCTCCACGAATTCTCTTGTGAAAACAGTGACTAAGTTGGTATAAATCACAGCATGTTATATAAAACTGAGATAAAGTCTGAGATAAAGTCTTAGGTCTAAGATAAGCTCATAAAGTCACGTAAAGGAAAGAAAATCGAGGCTGAGCGTTAAAAAGCTTGTCTGAGCTGTGAGATACAGCGTAATTTTATATATTACGTAAAATAGAACACCAAATATTAAGCGATCAAGAATTTACATAATTATAATTCATAGCTAACAATATTAAAAAGTATAAAATTTTTATTTGCAAAGAAAACATTAGGTGTAAAAGTATTTTACAACCGCGGGCAAAAATAACATTTAAAAACACATCATCACCTATCTTTACATAAAAAAAAACTTTTTGCTAGATTTATGTTCAGTATTCAAAAATGTATAATTAGTGCTGTGGGCCACAAATGCAACCCGGCCTATTTTACTGCGGGCTTTTTTATCCGTATTTATTTTAAAAAAATTAACGGGAACGAAAAAATTATGTAAAAATTATCGGGCAATTTTAATTTTTTGCGGGCCGGATTTTACCTGACCCGGTCCATAAAATGTGAACCCAACGTTTTACACAATGCCAAATTTGCAAAAAAAAACTTCATTTTTAAAAAATTTAAAAAAATTTTGCAGGACCTAAAAATTTTTTCGGGCCGGACATTTTATGGCCCGGGCTAAAAAATGCGATTGAAAAATAATTTTTATTATTAAATAAAAAGATAAATAAAAAAAGTTTTTTTAAATCTCAGCAACAAAAAAAAGAAATCAAAAACATTTCTTTTCGCGCCAAAAAAAACTCCCACCACGAAAAAAAAATGGATTTCTTGTGACATACGAACGAACAAGCGAAGAGACATCAGCATCATTTTTTGTGACAAAACTTTCTAAACGACGTTGTACTGGTTCGATTTTTTTAATTTTTTTTTTATTTTTCAACATTAATGGACGCCCGGAAAGGTAGTCCAAACATAAAAATAGTAAAAAAGTCAAGGAGAAGCCGAAAAGTAGGGGTTTTACGTTTTGGGGTCTGTGGCAGTTGGGGAAGTGAACCCAAATTGCCCCAGACTCCCCTTCGGGTCGTCCTGGGGCCAATAAAAAATTTTAAATATGAAAAAGGAAAAGAATTTCTTTCAAGTACGGTTCGTTTCTCGCTAGTTTTTACTTATTTTTCTAACCTTTAAATAACGTCTTTATTTTTTCTACTTTTTTAAACATCGCAGACTTTGGTCTTTAAAAAGTAGGCGGTCTCTTTGTCACTATTTTTGAAGCAGAAAAAATCTGTCAACCACTTAATATATCAGTAATTATTTGTTTTTTACATTTTGTTTTTACAACTTAGAATTTCTCTTTAAAACCACAATTTTTTGAATATTTTATCTTTTCTGCTTTAGATTATTTTTAAAGATGGAAAAACTATCCAATGTGCATTTCAACTACTTACAAAAACATCGTACATTATGAATGAAAAAATGAAAATGTCTTTGAAAATGGTTATGAAATTTGGTGCTGCTTTTAGCAATCGTTGACCAGTGGTGTCAAAAATGCTGTTTGAAAAAAAAGCGGGCAAAGAAAGCACGCGTGCTTGCTTTTTTTCTTTTTCTTTTTGCAGCGAGATTTTTTTTCTGTGATCAACAGCGCCGCTGCAAATCACGCATTCTTTTTTTCTTTGTGCTTTCAATCACAGAGCTCTGTGATTGAAAGCAAGGAAATTTTTTTGGTAAAAAATCACACTAAAAATTGTAAATGTATTTATTTTTATGCATTTAAAATTAACTTTTTTGTTTGATTTTATTAAAAAATGAAAGATTTTTCCTATAATTAGCCCTTTAATCTCAAAAAAAAGAAAAAAATTCTTGTAAAAAAATGTTTTTTTCTCTCTTTCTCTTCTGTGATTGAAAGCACTCCCTTTGTGAATGAAAGCAGCCGCTGCAAAAAGCATTTCTTTCTGCAGCGGCTGCTTTCAATCACAGAAAAAAATCTCGCTGCGAAAAGAAATGCTGAAGAAAGCAAAAAATTTTTTGCTTTTGCTATCGAAAGAAAGCATTTTTGACACCACTGTCGTTGACCCTTTAATGTAACATTTTATTATTTTGATGTATCATTTTCAGCAAAAAAATATTCTTTTCTTCTATGATCCTCAGACAGCCAGTCAAAATTGGTACGCGTTGGTGCCTCAAAAACAATAGAAACACATATATTACCTTCCCTTTCAATCTTCACTCAAACCGCCCTACCCTATTGCTTTTCCTTCTTTTGTTTTCTAACATAAAATGATGATGATGATGTGTTTGTTAGTGTGTGATAAATAACCCAAATTAACAAAAATAAATAATAGCTTTTTTGTTATAATTTGTAGAGTACAATCTTTTTTTCTTTTTTATTGTTTGGTTAAATTGAACATGTTCTGTGTATGTCACTTTTGTATGATATATTTTAAATGATGAGCATTATTTCAAAAAACTATTGAAGCAAGTATAAAATTTACAAAAAATTTGAAAAAGGAAAAGAAAATAAATTGATCTGAATATATAAATAAACATTTGCTCGCTCTTATTTGATTCTATTCAAAAAGTGCTAAAAATTGACAATTTTTTGTTGTTTTTTCTAATTTAGATAGAAGGAAAAGCTAACAAAGGTTGTATGTTTTTTTGCCAAAATTTTTATGCTTTGTCAATAACTGTGTGACATTAGAATTTTTGAAATAATTCATAAATTGCAGAAGTGCAATCAGCACAATTTTCCGTAAAGTGTTTTTTAAATTCATTTTATTGATTTGTAGCTTTTGAATATTTGATTCTTCTTTAATATTTCCATTTTACCGAAAAACAAATTGATTAAATCTAAAAAAATGTTTTAATAAAAATTGCACGAAAAAATTCAGCATTAATAAAATTAATTTATTTATAATTATATATAAAATTTTAACATGTTTGTTCTTTTTGTTTTTACAATCAAAAAATGTCAAAAAAACTCTTTTATGCAATTTCGGTTTAAAAAATGCAAATTTTTAGTAGTTACAAAAGTGTTGTGGCAACGCAGTGGAAGGTTGGCGAGAATGAAAAAGAACTGCGAGAATCATACACGAAGAAGAATATGTATAACTTTGATTTAACAAAAAACTTTAAAATTACAGATATGAAAAAAAATTATCCAATTTTATTGTAATTTAATTAATGATTGGCAATATCAATAGTTTTATCAAAAATAGAAATCTTTTTTTTTGATTTACGTTTTTACAGTTTTTTTAATTATTTAAAAATTCATTTTAAATTGACAGAAAAAAATTCAAAAAACTACAACAAAAAACTTTGTCTTTTTGTTAACAGAAAATCACTTCTTTTAATACTAAAGGCAAGTCTGCGATAAAAGACAGCAAAATTAGCAAAAAATGAAAAATCAAATGTTCGCTGTATTTTGAAAGATGTTTGGACCTGCCTTTTTTAGCATACTTTTAAAACAATAGTTTTGAAATACAAAAAATTACGCATATTTTACAACAAATTTTTGTAAGCTAAATGCAAAATCTTTCATTATTTTTTAACGATGGTTAATCAAAAGAACGATTAAAAATTCAGTGCACGACTCAAATTTAAGATTTTTTTGTGTAATGAGGCTATAAAGGGTTCATGATGAACCTTTCATCTGTAGAATATGGTTACCACTTCTTTTTGACTTCATCAAAAAAAGGATAAATTTTTTTAATAATGGTTTTAGTTAATATTTCTTGCACAAATCATTATCATTATGTATTTTTATTTGTGCAACACATTTTCAAAAAATTTGTTCACAATTGACAGATTTAAAAATCAAAATTTCGAATGAAGCACAAAAAAGTAACCACCAATTTTCAAAAGCACCTTAAACTGAAAGAACTAAAACCTGGAAATTCAAAAGATTCCCATATTTTGAAAGATGTCTGGTTCTTTCTTTTTAAAAACAAATGTTTAAATGTAGATGCTCGAAACATTAAATTCAATTCCGTGCGTTGAAAAACATATGCATGACTCAAAAACTACTTTACAACGAAAAACGTTAAGTACTATTTTTAGCAAAAATAGACAGCTTCTTTCATGTATGCAGATTTTGTCAGAAAAATAAAGAAAATTAGAAATATGATAACACGCAGAAAAGAAACAACCGAAAAAATTTATTTTTTTTACATTGAAAAACAAACAAAAAATTCAAACATATCGAAAGCATTTTTGATGATGTTTTGGTAAATCTTTCGACCAAAATAAAACAGAATTAACTCGAAATTGTGAAAACATTAATGGATTATATCCAAAAACTTTTGTAAAAAATCGAATACATTCATGTCGCTTTTCATAATGTTCAAAATCAGTTGATAAGCTCTCCGGACAAATATTACTTCCTCTTAAAGTTCCATCAGGGCATCTGAAAAATGTTTACTTTGTATACTGTAACAACAGTGTAGCCGTAATTTACAATAATTTTGTCTTGTATATAGGGTTGTCATGGCGTGGCGCGCCTGGGCGCGCCCGCCCGGGCGCAGAGGTGTTGTCGTCCGGGCGCGCCCGATGGTTTCGCCCGGTCCGAAATCCAACTGATGGTAATTTTTTCCGAAAATTGACAAAACAACAAATTATTTCCTTATATAATTTTCATTTTTAAGCCAAAAAACGATAAGTGGAACCATTAGCAATGTTGTCTTCAATTTTTAGCATGTGTTACAGTATCCTGAGGATACTGTAATACATGTTATTTAAGAAATTCACGTGTTTTTATCTTTAAAAATTAACAACGACAAAATTAAGTAATTTCATGCTTAAATAATGCTATTTATAGCTAAAATACCCCTTTTTGGCATTTTGATACTGTATATATTAGTAAATTTGAATTTTGAGGTCACGGGCGCATGCGCCCAGGCGCGCCCGGGCGGGCGCGCCCACCTTTTTCGGAAAATCGGGCGCGCCAGCAACCCTACTTGTATACTGTATCCAAAATTACTGTAAATGTACATTACATTATTTATGAAAACTTACAAAGTACTCCATTTATTTGCCACTTTAATTGGGGGTTGTCGAGTTAAATGTGCGACCAAAAAATTCATTGCAATATCTTCACAATTCATGATTTCATCAATTTTTTGATGAATAATTTTTGGTAGCCAGAAAGTATAAGCATGTAAATAATTTTTATGCAAAAATGCAGCACCTGTTAAAATCATGGAATGCTGGCAAGTGTGGTTACTGTTATAAAAAATACTGTCGCCATTTTGATAATGATATCGAGCAGGAAATCCAACAATCTTTGTTCGGTCTTGTCGCCAAACTCTGAAAATTAGAAAATTTGAATAAAAAAAATTTGAGAAGCATTAACAATGGTGATCATGGAAAATGTTAGGGCAAGATCATTGTTACCGTAATTTGATCCATAACAGTAGAAAATTTATAGGCTGATCTAAATTACGAAACGAATTTATGCAAATTTGGTTAAGGTAACAGGACAGATTATTGAAAATTTTAGATAATTTCTTTGCTACCGTGATCGCAACTCAAAGACTGAACTTCAAGAAGTAGAAAATTTGAATAAGGGGGACCCTAATTACGGTAACAACCAAATAATGCAAAAGCTTTTAAAAAATCTTACCGAAAAGCAAAAACAATTTCATGTCGAAGAATTTTAAGGTCATCATCCAGAGATAAAACAGCTTCAGTTTCAATTAAATTAAATGGAAGAAAACGATTGTTTAAAGAATTCTTTTTTGCTTTTACAAAATATACGGGAATGTTCAGTTTTGGCCAACTCAAGGGTGGCTCACGTTCAATATTATTCCAAACGACGATAATCCGGTTTAAATATGGAATTTCATGCAAATCTTGTAATTGATATTTCAGAATTTCATCACGATTATAAGTAACTATTAAAACTAAAAAATTATATTGTAGGATTAAATTTTTTGTTTTAAATATAGATAGGAACGGATAAAACAGAATTTCTTTACATTCCATTAAAGAATTTCCAGATATGACGGCAGCATTTTTGAAAACGCAAAGGGATATTCAAAACACGACGTTTTTCTTTAAAACGGTAAAGATCAAAGGAAAAAGTCTTTGATCTTTACAGTTTTATTGTGTGAATTTAAAATGACTTGAGTTATTTGCTACCCTCAGATCTGGAGAATCTTTAATTTGAATATAGTGAATTTTTTTACTGATGTCTAACTTGGGATCTAGCAAATCCCATTATCAAATTCACAATTTGGGATTTCAACATAGTAATTTGATTTAAATAGAAAAATAACTTGCTAGTAAATTGTTCAGCAGGTCTATTTCCACCAAGTGCTTCAGAAAATTCTTTTCCAGAACCAGAAGCAATTGGTTGCATTCCAGCTTTTGTGCTTTCAAAATATTCTGCTTCTGAAGGCATTGAAAAATCTTGCAAGAAAAATTCTGGATTTTGATCAATAAAAAACGGAAATTTATTCCAAATTGAATAAGCATGCTGAAAACACTATTATTATAAATGCGAAGACATTAAAATAAATCTTAACGTTCCAAAAACTGTAAAATTATGGGTGAATTTCTTTGAAGGAAATGGAGTTTCAAGTGGTCCAAGATTTTCAAAATCCAGAGGTGAACGAGTAAAATTTGTGGTTGTTATTTGAGGAAAAAAAGTGCCATCTTTGGATGTTTTTGATAGAAAAGTATCAGTTTTAACTTGGAAGAGTGGTTTTGCCGTGATACTTTTGTCATCCCCTCCAGGCATTTGTAAACGATAGCGTAAGACAGAAATTAAAGTATTAACAAAAACTGAAAAATAAACAAATTAACAGAATTGTTTCTTACAGCGGCTCATTTTAAAGGAGGAAAGTGCACCTCCAAAATTAATCCCTCTTCCAGACCAGTGTTGTGCTTTTTACTTTTGGTTGACTCCGGAGTCGACTCCGACTCAAAAAAATCTTGTAAAACATATAAAAATGCTTTTTTGATGCTAATTATTACTATGTTTAATACATATATTAACAGTTTCTGGTGGTATTTAACCACTTTTGTTAACTAAAAAAATTTTCACACTTTTTTCAAAATTTTTTGAAAATTTCGAAAAATCTGTTTAAACTAATTTAAAATCTTTATTTAATAACCTAATATGCTTAGAATATCGGTAAATAAGGTTTACAACGATTAAATTCAACAGAAACTGCTTTTCTTGCAGTTTTTAAAATTTTGTGCCGGAGTTGACTCCGACCCATCGACTGCGACTCCAACTCCAACTCCGACTCCGGAGTCGACTCCACGACTCCGGAGTCGGAGTCGCAACAAAACTGTTCCAGACGTAATTTCTTTTCCTTTGATCTTTGCCGCTTTTAAAATACCTGACTGATTTTTGCTAGTTCCTTTCTCAAATTAAAACCCCTGACCTCGAATCTGAACCACATAATAATTATGCAAATATCCCCACCTTCAGTATTGAACAAATAATTTTGAAGAAAGAATCTTCCATTTCTTCGAAGTTCAAGGATATCAGAAATTGAAATAGAACGAAGAATATAATGCATTTCTGAGATTCTTGAAAGTGGAATTCTAAAAACTGCTTTTCTCCAATCAATAAATTCTTCAAATGACATTGGGGCTGTCAGGGATACGTTATTTTGTTAATGGTTTTTTCAAGCTCAACCATTACTGCAAAAGACATACTTCTTTCAATTTTACTTTTACAAAGTGCCATTCTTTCGGATAAATTTCGGCACAATTTAATTCAATAAACGTTCGATCTTGAGAATGATTTGCAGATTTATAAAAATTGAAAAGGTCTTTTGTTTCATCTTCTGTTATCCCAAAAGGCCCAGTTTGAAATGAGAGAAATATATTTCGATTGTGTGGAAGCAGCTGGGGTAAATCTTCCCAATCATTGATATTTGAATTGTTAAGTTTTAAAAAAGCAGAAATATCCATATTTGGACGGAATTGGCTAAAAATAAATTTGAACTTTTATGTAAATTTACTATAACAAAACACATAAATTAAATTTAATTAATTAGGAAGAGATCTGATGTCATAAAAAAACTTCAATCCTGATTTCAGATTTTTCCTTTGTTCTTTGCCGCTTTTAAGGTAAAAATCAGATTTTGGCTTACTTCATCCCAATCTTAATACTACTGACCCATATCAAAACATTCCCTTAGGGGTTTTCTCAAAATGCTTACTTTTGTAAAAAATAAGATTTTACAACAAGTGCGGCATTTATCTCATTAAAATAGTTCACATCATCATTAACAAAAATTAAAATATGGTTTCTTCCAAAATTATTCCAATATTTAAAATTTGAAATATCAAAATTTGTTGAAACAATCCCAAAAAATAGACATGCAGATTCGGGATCATTTGTTCTCAATGAATGGTTGTTTAGTTCATTATGCAAATTAATAGCATCTGAATCATTGTCTTCGTGAATTAAAGGGATACAAGAAAAAGCTAAATTGTTTAGTGATTGAACATTTTCTAAAGTTTTATAAATCAAACAATAATAATCACATATTACTGTAGATATTACCGATAATCAATACTTTCTTCAAAGGTTAAAAATTCGTTAGTGTAATTACTTGATTTAATTTGCATATTTTTTGGTGAAATTGGCTTTTTGGGTAGTTTAAAATGAACATTTTTTAATTTTTTGTGTTCTGTGAGTTTTAATTCTTGTTCTTTAATAAGATGTTCTTGCTCGGGGATAATTTTTTCTAAAAATATCAGTTTTTGATTTTTTATGCAAATTTTGAATTACAAGATAATAACTTTTCTAAGGCACTTACGAAGTTCTGGAATTACCCGATTTATCTCTGAAATTCTTGAAACAACTTCTTCTTTTCTGACAAACATTTCTAACATTTCATTTTTCACAGATTTTTTTATTCTTTCAGCCTCCGCATATTTGTCTTCATCATTCCCAAATTTCCATAAATTTTGTTTTAATATTTTACCATTAAAGATTCTAAAAATGACAATAATTGTGGCAAAAAAACCCGACAAACACAACCTAATATTAGCAGCAGCATTTGTATTAAAATTAAATTTTGGATTCAGCGGTACAAAGAAAAAAACAGTAGAAAATATAAACAAAATAATTACCGTAATTAAAATTTTAATACTTTTTACCATGGTTGAATTTGGTATTTAAAACTCAATAAACAATTTTATGCAAGAACACTTTTAAATAAAAGATTTCCCGCAAAAAACTAAAACATGTCCAATTTTGGCACTGAAAAGAAAAAAAGTGATGGCAAAATTAAAGAAAGGTTTAATCGATTTTAAACACACATGACACAAAAAAGTGAAGACCACACTAAAAGTTTTTTGAGAAAAACCATTTGGTTCATTTTTCGTTTCTTTTTTTTGTGGCACAATTCATGCATTGCAAGTGTTCTTGCAAAGTTTTATTTGAATATTTTATACCTTTTTTTAAAACGTTTGCCAAACTAGAAAAGTTTAATAAGTTTGTGATAAATTATTGTAACCATATATATATATATAAATATATAGTATAATTCCATCATAAATGCATTCATACGTGGGCACAGGGTGCAACTGGGTGCAATTATTGCACCCTGGAGTCCGCAGTCCGCAGAGGATTTGGGCTGGAGTCCGCAAAAAAATGAGAAAAAAGAGAGAAAAAAGGAAAGAATAAGAGAAGGAAAAAGAAAGAAAAAGGAGAGAAAAAGAAAGAGAAAGAGAAAAAAAGAGGAAAGAAGGACCCACATAAGTTAGGCATATTTACATATTTCATATCATTGGTGATGTGGACTCCGCGTTGCGAACTCCAAAAATTTGAGTCCGCAAAAAATTAGACAAAGCCAAAATCATAATACTGTACTTGTATGTTTCATGCCGTCGAAAATGCGGAATCCGCATTGTGGGCTCCAGAAATTTAGTATCATTAAAATTAAGATAAAACTGTATAGTAAAAGAAGAAAAATTTCCATTAATAATGCGGACTCTGACTGTTTTTAAATTTATGTTTTTTGGTCCAAAAAGTTTCTAACATATTTTGTATTACCAAAATTCCTATTACTTAGAAGCCCAAGTTTTAAAAATGCCATTATTGAAAATGAACAAAATTTAAAAAAATTAAACAAAGTCTTCTCGAAATATGGGATCTTCGTTTGATGCATCGTCTACAAAAACTTTGAACTCAAGATGCTCAGTTTCAATTGCTTCCAAATGTAATCTTCTTCACTGAAAAAAAATACCCCTGAAAAAAGGGAGAAAACCCCCCGATATTGGGGGATAAAAGCCTTCTCAGGGTGAAACGGCACAATTTGCATACCCCCAAAATTCGGCGATATTTTTCCCCTGTTAAATTGGCGTATTTACTTCTTTTTTCGGGCGTTTTTACTTCTAGAATTCGAGGGTCTTGTTCACAAAATTCGCAGGTTTTGTTCATCAATAAAGAGGGTTCTATTTTCAAATAACACGGTACAGTAGACCTCAAAAATTGCGACCTTCCCCTTTCTCGCATATACAAAAAAGATATTCTTTTGTTGCTTTTTTCCATTCATTTTTACTTTTATCACATTTTTGCATTAATTTTGTCTCAAAATGTTGTTTAACATTTTTTGCCCATTGGCTGCATATATATTTTTTGCAATAGTTGAATTTTTTGCAGACGCTACTTTTTTAGCTTGTTATTTACAACTTTTTAAAAATTCTTATTTTTATATTTAAAAAATGATTAAAAAAATTAGGAATCATTTTTTCCACAAAGAAAAGAAAGAAAAAAATCGAAAACAATGAACTACAAAAAATGTAGTTCGATTGAAAACCTTTAATCCACTAACAAAACAATAATAAAAAAGGAAAACTTACTTTTGTTTCTGAAAAGGGCATAATTAAAGGCAAAAAATGGATGAAACTTACTTCAAGCATTGCTGAAAAGGGATGATTACGTGGATAAAGATATAAAAAGGAAAACTTACAATTTTTTCCTGAAAAGGGAAGATTAAAAACTTATTTGCTTAAATTAAAGGCTTTCAATCAACAATTTTGTCTCCTTTTTTATAGATTTAAGCGTTGAATTTGGACAAGTTTTAGTCTTCGATGCTTTGTTTTTAGCAGTTTTTGGGTTTTGCACTTTCTTAAATCCAAAAACTGATAATCAAAAATTATGCAAAACTCTTTTAAAAAAGCACAAGATCCAAAAAAATTAGTAAAAAACGTCAAAAAATTTCATAAGAATTTCGAAAAAAATGTTCAATGTTTTATTGAACCCTTTAAATAAAATCCGAAAAAAAATTTAAAATTTTTTAATCAAATTAAAATTTTTAAAAAATCCGAAAAAAAATAATCAGAGCTAAAAAAGTAACGTCAGAAAAAAAATGCAAACTGAATGAATGTTTTTTGTCAACGAAGAAAAAAACATTTATTTCAAAATAAATGTTAAAAGCTGCTGACCTTTAGTGTTCGCGAACGCTTTCGAAAGCGTTCGAACGCGCGTTTTCGTGTTCGACTGCACATGGACGAACGAACGCACACAAAAAGAAAGAAGTTGTATAAAAAAATCAATAATTAATTTGCAAACAAATACAAGTAAAAACTAACAACTTTTATTAATAAAATTAATTTTAACAAAATAAATTTAAAAACAAAAAAGTACATAACAATTACATAAACATTGTTAAAACTAAAAAAAAATTTATTTCCATATTTTCACTTCTTGGATGATGAAAAGTTGAGTTTTAGTAAAGAATGCTTCATTAATACGTTGAATAACAAGTTTAGATCCTTCTCGGCAATTTGGTGAAACAAGAGTAAAACTAAAATATCCATATGAAATATAATCAGAGGCATCCTAGCGACGAGCAGTCCCACCAGAATCACGCAATATACAAGCAACAATTATAGTATCATCAAGAAGTGGATCCATATGACATCTCTGTAAAATAAGTAAACGTATAAGTATCTCATATAAAATACCATTGCAATCAAAAAAACTCACAACAAAATAAAAGGGTGGAAGTTGCGCAAAAGTTCTGGCGACCATCGAAGAAATAAGAGGATCACGTGATGAATCATTTTAAAGTAATAGCAAAAAATTTGATTCTTGTTCTTTTGCTTCCTAAAAAATAATCGAATAAAAACAGTTCGGAAAAATAAATAAAGCAACCTCTTGTTGGACTTTATCCCAAGATTAGGTGGTGGAGGATGAGAAGGTGAAGGAATGCCAGCAGGATATTCACGATATGCTTAACAATTTGGTTGCAGATTGTTTGAAGCTTTGGTACTTGCTGCAGTTGTTTGAGATGGCATTGGAGTTTTGATTATTGATGTTGTTCAAATTTCTGCTCTTTTGGCGGTGCTTGCCCTCTTGTCGATGATTCACCTTCAGCTACACAATTGAGAAGTATATAAGCCTAAAAATAAACAAGAGAGTTATCACAGGCTGTTATATAACTAAAACATTGCAAAAAACTTACAACATTCAAAAATGATTCATTGTTTTCCCAATCAGAAGACAATTCCCTAGGAACTTCACATTCTCAATATTTGAAACTTTAGCAGCTTCAGCTAATACAGGATATTCAAATTGTTGAAGCATTCTCTTGGCAAAATCTGGATTCAATTAACTGAAAGATGGGAAAAGTAATAATCATTTACATGTATACCAAAGAAACACAAACCTAAACTTGAGATACTCGAAGAATCAATGGATAATCAACTTTGACATTCTTGAAGAATAATGAAAGTATGCATTAAATCTTTCAGAAAATCTATATTCATTAAAGTCATTATATAATGCATCTCGATATCGTCGTAAATATCCACCTCGAGCATCTGGTGGCAGCAAATCAATCTTATTTTTAATTACAATCATTGGTTTTGAGCTAATAATATAGGGAAGTTGTCGATAAATTGAACCCAAAATATCTGTCATATAAACCGCCAATAAAATTAAGGCATCTTGAATCAGCTTCAAATATCCCATCATTCTTTCATAATCAACTTCACGAACATTTACATCCAACTAAAAAATTAGTTACTGTAACTTTGCAAAAATCCATAACAAAAACTTACAAGAAAATTATGATGTTTAAGCATATAACATCGTCGACAAAGTTCATCAATATCAACTTTTGCTTTTCTTCTTTTACATTCTTCAGAACTTCAACAGGAACAAAGCAAAGGCACTATCTTGACAATGAAGTTTTGCATTACATCCAAAACCATTTGTTTTGACTTCGATAGTAATTGATGAATCAGCAGTGCAATAATTTGCTTTCCATTCTTCTTCTTCATCAACATCTAGATTTTAAAGATTTGCTTTAGTAGCTTTTCCATTTCCAACTACAGTACTTATTTGTCCAGGAAGTTGAAATTCAATTAATCCCCAATAAATAGAGACATCTAAAAATGCATACTGTAGATATAAAACTGTAAAGAATCAAACATGGTGATCATTTTATAAGGCCAATTCTGTTGTAATTCTGGCACGCGTAAATCATAAAATGGTACCAATAGTAATCTTACAAATATGCATGAATAACAAAAAGTCTTACTAGTAAATCCGCTGCTGCTGCAGCAACATAATCATCCAAATATTCATTTCCTTGCCAAAAATCCTTATCATCCACCTAATTTTTCTTTGCATCTTCAGCAGCTGCAATCTGTTCTTCTGCTCTTATAATCGATCCAAATTATAATGAATTTTGTCTAAAAATATTCAATTATTGGTACTAATTTACATTAATAAGCAACACAACTATCATAAAAGACTTACCTAATAATATTTTGAGCAATCAAAGATTCAGCTTGATCCATTGGTTTTGCAAGCTTATCCAGCTCTTGATTTTGTTGAAATCTTTGAAGTTTTGCATGAACCAAGTTTTTCATTGATCCTGCTCTGCTGTTGTTGTTGCTGCTAAATTTCTGTCGAAACTGAATCAATTATACAACCATTACTGGACAAAACCATTTGGAGATCTAAAATGTAAAAATATATAAAGCGAAAGCATACGAAAAAACTAACCATTCCGAGTTCAGAAAGATGCCAAACCCCTTTGCAAAACTCCATTCTCGAATAACTTTAACAATTTTTAATGCACGTTGGCCAGGACTCATAAGATATTTTCGAGAATTAAGAAATGGACTAATAGATCCTTCTTTATCCCATAATAGAGAATATAAGACGTGATAATTAAAAATATTTGAATCCGATCAAAAAATAAAGAAATAATTAAAATAATTCCTCGGGGTTTACTGAAAAATGACAAAAATCTTGAAATTCCCTCACTTTTTTGAACCCAGAGGAAATTTGTTTGAAAAGTCATTTTTTTTATTTACACGTTTTCTTGTAAGATCTACAGTAATATCCGACCGATCGATCGGCTACCGTAACCCGGGTGTCAATTTTGAGGAAAATTTTTTTTCCTCAAACTTTTTTGAGGAGATTTTTTTTTCCTCAAATTTCCTTTTTTTTTCCTCAAACTTTTTGTCTTTCTTTGACAATCCAAAAAACTCGAACCCGCGCACCCCGGGCTTGAACTCCGTCGTTCTAACCACTCGGCCATGCGCCCTTTTCTAAAATGACGGTGAAAGTTGACTTTCACTTTCAAAAGAAAATGACACTCTTTTTTCTTTCTTTTTACTTTTTTGTGTTAAAAATGTTATTTTTTTGTAATTTTATTAAAGATAATTATTAAGAATGTAAAAATAAATAGTTTTTGACATTATATTATAAATAAATATTAAAAAAATATAAAAAAATATCTAAATAATTGTAACTAAAATTTTTTGATAAGAATTTTAAAAAGTTGTTTCCTTTTTTGTATTATTCATCGGCATTCATGGTAGAATCCTCTGCATTTAAATCTTCTTCAGCTTCCTTTGATGCTTTCTTCGAGGATTTAATTGTTGCTGCTAACTTAGTGTCAATGTTACTAACTGACCGTAACTAATAATCCGTAACTAAATGTCATACCCTCTCCGAGATCACAGTATACAAAAATTTGTTAAACAAACATATTTATTAACTATCAAACAATTAACTAAGTATATTACAATTCTAATTCACTAACGCTTCTTTGAAGATTTTTTTGTTTTTGCTGCACCACCAGATTTAGCTTGATCATCTTTAGGCTTTCTTTTTTGCCGATTTCTTTTGCTTAGCAGCTTGTGTTGGTTCAGGCTTTCCAACAGGTGTTTGAACATTTGCAGTTGGTACAACCGCTTCTGGAATCGGATCTTCTGGTGGAGGACGAACAACCTTTTGCTTAGCTTTTTTGTGATCTTGGTAAACAAGAAACCTAAAACATTTATACAATTAAATGCAAAATGTATATTTAAAGAAACTTACGCAATAAGACCAACAAAAACAATGATGAAGATTTGCCACCATGGATCTTCATTAGATTCTTTGGATTCCTTTGATGGAGGTAAGATTGTTGATGATGATGGAAGAGTAGTTGAATCAGTTTGCGGAACATGGATCTTGGCATTAAGCTAAAGAAGAAAGACATATGTGAATAAAAAATAGAAAAGTATAATACTTACAACTGTGATAGGACATAAAGGATTAATATCAAAGTTGAACCATATTGTCATTATCAAGATCAATGTTAAGTTTACAGCTTTCACAGGAAGATGAAAAAATTATTGTCCACTGAGCCACTGAGATAATATTGGAATCGTCTACATAATGTGGTAAAATCGCGTTTTGTAATTGGTGTCATAATAAATCTTACGGCATCATTTTCTCCAGTAATATTAAATTCACATGAAGGGAAACTAGAAACAATTGTTTTAGCATTGGCACCACCACGTTGATATTCATGACAAATTTTTGATCTATAAAAATTCAAGAATAAATACATGTCATGCAAGAAAATGTAAAAAACTTACGTTACATCGCCACCACAATGATCTTTACAAACGTAAAATTGAAGTTCACCAGCTACAATCAAAGATTGACAAATCCTCTTCCTTTTTGAAGTTCAAAATTAGTTCACATTAGTTGAGTATCTATTTGTCCATCATCAAAAGATAATTCATCAAAAATATATCCACGATTAACATTTGTAGCATTTTGATATCCATGAACATTTAATACAGCAGCATCAGCAAAAGTTGAATCCAAACGTTGAAGAAAAACAACAAAGAAGAATAAATAATATTTGAAAGAACAGCAATAAAAAAATTGCTGTTCTTTCAAATAAAAAAATAGTCATTTGATCGGCTTTCGATCAAATGACTACTATTATGACATTGCAAAAGGAAGATAATGACATGAAAATAAACACTCTATGGTGTACATTTTGTCCTTCTTAGCAAAAGAATGCTTCCGCCACCGCCGGAAGAAACCGCCAACAAGAAAAATCAAAAATACGTCGCCATCTAAATCACAATCTGTTAAAATACAAGATTGAAAACTGCAAAAGATCCATCAGCTCCTCCAGCAAGAAGAGGAAAACCCCCAAAAGCTGCAACTAATACATAATAAAGGAACCATAATCGCTTTTTTCCGCTCCTATCAAAAAATTTTAGTTACAATTATTTAGATATTTTTTTATATTTTTTTAATATTTATTTATAATATAATGTCAAAAACTATTTATTTTTACATTCTTAATAATTATCTTTAATAAAATTACAAAAAAATAACATTTTTAACACAAAAAAGTAAAAAGAAAGAAAAAAGAAAGTGTCATTTTCTTTTGAAAGTGAAAGTCAACTTTCACCGTCATTTTAGAAAAGGGCGCATGGCCGAGTGGTTAGAACGACGGAGTTCAAGCCCGGGGTGCGCGGGTTCGAGTTTTTTGGATTGTCAAAGAAAGACAAAAAGTTTGAGGAAAAAAAAATCTCCTCAAATAAGTTTGAGGAAAAAAAATTTTCCTCAAAATTGACACCCGGGTTACGGTAGCCGATCGGTCGGATATTACTGTAGCATTTAATAATTTTAAAAAATATATTTATTTTAAAGAAATTTCCTCATTTCAAAAAAGTTTGAGGAATGTTAAAGAAATATTAAAAAAAATCAAATCGTCAAAATCTTGAGTAAAATTTGTATTTTTTTGTTTATTTTTTGTGCAGATTGAAATATTTTTAATTATCACGTCTTATATGTTGCAAGAACAAAACCAATAACACGAGTAATACGAGCAACAGATGGTGAGAACTATAAACAAAAGAATATAATAAATCGATTTAAAAAGAAGAAAAAGCTAACTTGAAATCCAAGAGGACGAGTATAAAAGCATGAAGTATCAAGACTTTCAATTCCAAGCAAAAATAAAGTATATCTTTCATATTCACCTTCCAATGGAGGAAATAAAGAATTTTCTGCAAACATTTTCATACCAGCAACGACTTGGTGATAAGCAAGAATAAGAATTCTGAGTACAGCAGCAAATCCTTCAATTTCTTGACATTGATGAGAAATTCTGAGCATGATATTTGAAAAATTTTGACTGCAATCTCGGAGAACAGAAAACAACTGGCAGACAGCCAAATCACAAACACTTTTCAACAAACTAAAACAATAATTTATAATTAATAAAAGAATGATAAAAACATAACGATAGCCATTACATACCAGAAGTTTTTTCATCATAATCACATTTTGATGAAACAATGAGCTTAACCAAATCTTTGTCACTTTTGTTGAAAATTCAATGACAAAAATGTCTAAAAACATATGCAAATTCATAGGAATAGTTGAAAGAAAGTGAATAAAAAAACATGTGAAGGAGAAGAGGGGAATAAACTAAAGAAGTTATTTCACCTTTTACATTAAAAAATGTACAAACCTCAGCATAAAGTAAAAGTAGTTCTGCTTATTCATCTAACATCTTCTTCGTCCATAACTCATTTTTCATTTACATAATTTCATCAGCGTATTTTCTTTTGACTCAGATAATTACAGCTTCAGTTTCTTCAATGTCAATTCCATGAACAAGACTACAGAGCTGGTAAAGATCGATTCTAGTTCAGGAGATTATGTTTATGCAACAACAAAATGCGATTTATCAAGATATGAATTTGCCGTAATTTGATCAATAAATCCAAAAGTATCTAGTTTTTTAATGAGCACTTAAGGGAAAGAACGAAGTGAAAGAATTCTTTAATTCAATGACGATGGTGAAGATTATAAAATAAAGTGAATAGAGAAAAGCAATTGTTAAAAATACACAAAATATTTTCTTGTTATAAATCATAACATTAAAAAATTATATATAAATATTTCTTCATTAAAGAAATTAATAATTTTAAGACATAATAAATCTGCAGTTCATCTTTTGGATGAACAAATTTAGGGACAAGCAGGTTAAAAATAAAAGTTTAAAAAACATTATTTTATTGTTCTTTCTAGGTACTTTCAGACCTGAATAAGCCAAAAATAAAATCAAAAAAATTATTAAAAATAGTTAAAATGCCGAAAATAGCGATCTAAAATTTTAAAAAATAAAAATTCTTCGTCGAAAAAAAGAAAAGGGAACACTTTTTCCTTTTCTTTTTTGCACAAAAGAGAATGCATTTTTTCGACGCGCGTTGAAAAAAAAGTTCATTTCTTTTTCTTTCCTTTGTTTTTCAAGCATTTTTTATACAAATCTAGCTCTACGATCGCTGTAACTTTATTCGGCGTGATTTTGCGCGATTTTCCTTTAAACCCAAGATGTATTTTTTGAAGGGCTATCGAATGGTATCAAGCTCATCCGTGAGCTCGAGTGAGCTTGGGGTCATATCCTTAAAAAACTATTAAAAATGCAAATTTTGGGTATTTGCAACCGAAAAAACTTTATCAATAGTGGCATATTCGGAATCAGCGTAAAAAAATACGTCTGGTAGGTTAGATTATTAATCTTTAAAAAAAAGATGCGCAAATTTCATTTTTTGTTACTGTAACGAAGAAAAAAAAAGAAAAAGAAAAGGAAAAAGTGTTCCCTGCCTGTCCCTAAACAAATTCGTTTTTGTTTATTGATTCAAATAATGGATAAACAAAAGCAAAAAGGCAGTGAAATATTTATTTACTTTAAAAATTTAATTTTTATCACTAAAAAATGACTTTAAAAAATTAGGGGATATTTTTCCACTTTTTTTGAGAACGGCGTTATTAATTATCACCTTTTCAACATTTGGGAGTATTTAACCCGCAGTATTCGGAGGCTTTTAGATATCGCCTTTATTTCCAAATGAGACTTTTTTTTCAGTGTTCGTCATCAATTTCAATTTTCGCCAACTCTCAGAATTTATTTATCTTGGACAGTTTTAGGAATTTGTTTGGTTTTGTTTTTTCCTGTGCTTTCATCAATCAGTGTGGCATCAAAAGACTCCATTCGACCACTGTGTTACAGATAACAATGGATTAAAAACCCCGGGTTGAGGTCATTATTGACATAACGTCTTGTATGCGAAGTTGTGACGATTCGGCTTCTTTGGATAGCCTTTGTATAGAAGCATGTACTAAACGTTTGCTCGACAATTATACAAATGAATTTTTCAATTCATCAACTTGATACTTATTTAGACATTGTCAAAATGTCTAACTATGCTTCTACACTGCTTGAGTTGTATTTCAATAGACGTTTTTTTAAAACACTTCATTAAAATGAAGTGTTTTAAAGGATTAGGAATTAGATAGGATCATTTCGAAAATAACAACAATCATCAAATAACAAAAAATATTAGAAAATAAAAACAGATAGGAAGCCTAAGAACTCTTGGAAAACGCGTCTAAGTGAGAAAAAAAATTTCGAAAAAAATTCAACAGGGGGGACCCTTACGATATTTTGGAGTCCGCACAATTTTAAAAATCATTGCACCTTGCTGCCCACGTATGAATGCATTTATAAATGAACTCCCAATTTTGATTAAATTATAATTAAAATGTTAAAACTTAGTTTATGTAATTATCAGTCATAAAAACTAGCACCCGATGTTTTTCCTATGAACTTAATTTGGCAATCAAAATAGAAAATATATAAAAATAATATTTATTACTAATAAATACGAAAAAAGAATAAACTGATACAAATCCAGAATTACAAATGTTTGATTATTGTTGATCAACTGCTTTGAAGCTTCAGATGATTGTCGTTGCTCATTGCTTTTCTTTGATCATCTTCTTTCTTGCTGCAAGTTCTTCAGCAATTTCACGGCGAAGCTTTGGTGGATGTTCATCTTCAGATTCAGTATGGATGTTGGAGACATTTAAAAAGTTTTCTTGATCCATTTCCCAAGCAGTTTCAATTGCACAGATTGGATATGCAAGTTTCTTTCGTTCAGTACGATGATAACATTTAAGGATAATAAGCATTTGGCGCCTAAAAAATATAACTACAGTAATCTATTAAATAATAAAAAAACTAACCTTATCCAGGCACAAGCTTTTCTCCGGCTTTCAATAGAATACCGTCGTTGCATAACGATAACTAAGAGAAGAGGAATTGAGCAGATTGGATGTTTTTCGACCGCAACAGCATCAACTTCACGATGGAAATATGCACCAAATGCATATGATCGAATATATGATAGAGTAGTTTCTTGCAAAAGATAATCAAGAACTTGTTTCTTTGGAAAAACAGTAATACGACCATCTTTACCAAATGTAACACCACGTTGTTTCAATGCAACTTCAGCAGCCATTCTAAAACATGTACCATATATATATAGATTTCTAATTTAAGAAACCTACATCCATTCAGCAAGCTTTTTCATCATTCCACTAACTCGATAAAAAAAGATTGAAGCTTCTTCACGCTTTCCAAGATATCTTGTAGGCTTTGTATAAGCTGGATAGAATCTAAAAATGTTAAAGGTTTAGAAAAAATAATAAAAAATAAATACAATACTTACGCTTGCATTTGAATATATTTATCTTCAGAACCATGAACTTGCTTGCCTGAAAGCCTCATCTTTGCAGAATGTAGTTTCCAAGCAGTTGGTGGATCATCAAGAACTGCTTCAAGAAATGGATCATGCCGAGCAGATAACGAACCACTTTTGCGAGATTTATCATAAGCTTTTTCAACATTAGAATTATAAGGTTTTCGAGGAAGAAGAGGTCCATCAAGAACAGATACAACAAGACCTGGTTTTTGATCAACTGCTTCATGAGTGGTGGAATCTTCAACAGCTTCATTTGTTGCATCAATTTCATTTGAAGGAGTTTCTTGTTGAGTATCTGCTGTTCTTTGCTTTGCTGGAGCAACTTCATAAAAAAAATGATTTTCATCATGTTCTGTTTCTTTTTTGCCCAAGAATGGCATTGGGGCAAACATTTTGGCAGCAGCAGTTTCCTTCTTTTTTCCTGCCTTCTTTAGTTCAGCTTTGACCTTTCGAGGTTTTTCCGGTTCAACTTTTGATGGTTCTTTTGCAACTTGTTTAACAGGTTCTTCCTTAACAACAACAGGCAGTGGAGCTGGAGCGGGTGGTGCATCAATAGCTTTTGGAGGCAATGACTGAATTTGTTTTGCAGCAGCAGGAGATTTCTTTTGCTTACGAATACGATAAATGCAATATCTAAAATATAAATGAATATGAATTAGGGATAAATCATAAGCAATAGTACTTACCCCAAACCAACCAAAACAGCTAAAACAAGAATTCCACCAATAATGCCAAGAGCAATCCATAATCCCATATAGCTATCAGATGTCGAAGATTCAGATACAGATAATGATGGAGGAGCAGTTACATTTGATACTTCTGGAGTTGTTGAAGTTGGTGGAAACCATCGCTTTGCACCAAGCTATAAAAAAAGTTTTTCCAATTATAACAGTTGATCAAAACGATAGAAAACTTACAACTTTGAGAGGACAATTTTGAGATGCTTGATGAACATATAATGTTACCACTTTTGTATCATGCTTTAACGGATCACATGAAAATATGCGTGTTGTGGTAAGTACGTTTGATGATAGTTCCGCTGAAGTTATTGAAAATTGCATCACTGCTTGTCCACAAATTTGATCATGAAAATCCTTAACTGAAATAAAAAATATGAGAACAGCAACCATCTTTCAAATACTTACGTGTATTCTCGCCCATTAACCATAGAATTTTGTCATTATTTACACGTCGAACACCAGCACGAAATTCACATTGACCATTTGTTCCACATTGACCTTTTGCATCTGCATTATATTTTCCATGAACAGCTTCATAACAAACAGAGACACTAAAGGCAACGAATTAATCAAAACTCACAAAAGTAAAAATACTTACTAGTGGCCCATACATCCTGGAGAGCAAAACTTGAATTCCAGTTTACCATTCAACAGCTCAACGTCAACTGTTTCATTTGGTTCAGTCAAAACAACAACATCATTTTCATCATCATTATCAGTAGCAAGAATATCACCAGAATCAACACCAATATTATTCAATCCCATTGCTCCATCCACAATACTTTCATTGATCAAATGTCGACCTAAGCGATGCCCAAAAGTTCCAGAAAATAGAGCAGCAACAAGCAACAAAAATTTGCAGCAATTCATTTCTTTTTGATTTGATGATGACAGCTTCCAGCAGCAACGACGACGACGACAAAAAATGAAATTGAAGAATGAACACAAAAAAGGAACAAAATTTATATTTATTCAGTTTTAGAGGACTTCAATATGACAAAAATTTACATACATTTCGATGAAAAAGATAATTGCCAAGGATTTGCATGCTGTAAATTTCAGTTTTTTTTGTGTTTTGTTGTGTTTTGTTTTTTGTGTTTTGTTGTTTTTAAAGTTGCTTGAAAGACGAGTTTTTTTGTTTTTGGGTGCAAACTTTGAGAAGCTTCTTTTCTTTTGGCGCCCGATCCAGAACGCCAAAATCCTTAAAACTCGTGTAAAAATAATTTTTGGATATTTTTCTTTCGATAGGAAAGGACTTGAAAAGGCTATTTTTGTGAAATGGACTTAATAAATTAATATTTTTATTTATGTTTGTTTTAAAAATACCTTTTTTATCCAACATTTATATTTGTTGCAACTCAACCACGAAATTTGACATTTTCTTATACAACTTCCAATTGGTTTTAAAAAAGCGAAATAAATTTGCAAAATACAATTCATACTTTTTTAGGTATGAGTAAAAAAGAAAAATATAAAGCAATGACTAATAATGTATGCATTTCTATTTTTGATGAAAGTTAAAAGTTTATTCTGCAATGTTTCAAAAATAAAGTTGTGTTTCTGTGAGAAAACTACAGTATGAAAAAATTAAATGTCACGTTATTTCAAAACACATGTGAAAGTATAAATGCAAAGCATCCTACAGATTTTTTTAAATGTTTATTCTTAAAAACCAAAATTTATCTTTCAATATAAGTTTATGAGAAACTTCAAAAATATAGTTTACGTGGATTTAAGAAAAGTTTTGCATTTGAGTTTATACCTTTAAAGCTTGTAGCGAGAGAGGTTTTATAGACGCTTTGAGCTGCCTACCGTAATCCTGAAATTTAAATATTCAAATTTTTTATTTGCCTTTATTTGATTTTATTAATTATCAAAGATGGCATCTACAGCAGCAGTTTTATTTGACCACCAAAAATTGAATTTCTCTGACTACATTGATACTTCATTTATCAAAGGCTATTCAATTGCTGTAGATGTTGTTGCTGTTACAACATTGGTCCTAACACCATTCTATTATTACATCATTCTTAAAGGAGGCGGACGGTTTGATACTTTTTTATTTCTTTTTCGAAAAAATTTGTTGAATTTTCATGACGATCAGGGTCCTTTTCTTTTGTTCTCTTGCCTGATCGTCAGGAAAATTCAAACGAAAAAAAACGTTAGAAAAATAAAAAAGTATCAAACCGTCTGCCCCCTTTAAAAAATCACTTTCTTCAATGAAAACTCCACAAATATTTTTGCTTGTTTATACAACTTATACACTTTTTACAATTTTATCGTATGCTTTTTGTAAACATGGATTTATTTCCCCTCTGGCAACAACATTCTCAATTGGATGGATACCAAATTTACCAGAATGGCTACAAATTAGCTGTTATATTATTACTCATACAGCTGGTGGTATTTCAACAGATTTTTTATTGATTGCACTTTTTCATCGATATTTTTATGTTTCAAAAGTTGTTTACAATTCACGTAAAGGTAAGAATCGAATTTCAAGTAATCATTTTAGCAGACAATTTTGTTCTCTTTTTGATAAATTTTATTGACAAAAATACCGTAACGAAGTGCTATTTCTGAAAACATTCTAGGAATTCGTCGGAAAAATATTTGTGACACAAAAAGTTAGCCTTAAATTTCTGTGAAGACCAAAATGTCCCAAATTTTTAATACGAGGGTAATTCAATGAGACTATCAACCTCGCCTTCCTCGTTACCTTTAAAATACACCAAAAATGAGGATTAAATTTTTTGACAAAAAATCAAAAAAATTCTAAAATAAACCTCATTTTTACCAGAAAAAATGACAGCAAAAATTCAAATTATCCCACATTTGGTCCCGATTACGGTAGGTTGAGCAGCGGATAACCTTGTTGATAACTACAATTTTTTGTTAGCAAACAATGAAATTACAAGTACATTCTAAAAGTTTGTTCAGTCCAAGATTTCCACACCCATGGAAAAATGTTTGCTATGAAAAAGTTTTACCGAAAATGAGAAAAAAAACAAACCAAAAAGTTCTAATAAATGTGAATGAAGAATCCTTTGTTTTGTGAAAACCATCCTACATTTTTTCAATTTTTTTACAAAACATTGAAAATTTTAAATTACAGGATTACAGTATTTTTGGTATTCTTTTATAATTATTACTTGTATTGTTGCAAATTTATGGTTCCAAATATCTGAAGTTAAATGCATGTTGCCCCAAGGGGATCTTCTACCATACTTTGAATCAAGACTTCAAAATGCCTCTGAATTTCTCTCAACCCAAAAATTTGTAATTGTTTATGGATGCATTCGAAATCCATATTCCCCTCTGGGCATTTTTGTAACATTTTCATGGCTTTCTCGAATTTTTATGCTAATTGGAATCGGATATAAAAATATCCAATTTGCTCGAAAATTTGCATTTCATATGGGTTCAAACACTGCAAAAATGCATAAAATGTTACTTAAAGCTGTTCTAACACAAATTTTATGTTGCCTAATTTGTAGCAGACTTCCAATGATTTATTTTTTAATTGTTTCAACTTTAAATGTGCCATCCCTGTTGAAATATGATCCATATATTGATAGTTTCGCAATTTGTATTTTACCACTTTTAGATATGTGTATTACAGTATACTTTATTTCTCCATATCGAAAATTTATTTTACAAGTTTTATTACTAAGAAGGGGTCGAATTGAAAATAGCTCAATTTTTCCAATGAAACAGTTTTCTTTGCCACCGCTCCGGAGAGCTTCTTAATTTTACAGAAAGACTTTAATTTAAAAATAAATCATTTTTTATTTAATTTTTGATGTATTTTTCGGATTAATAAATAAATGTAAAAGAATAGTAAAAATATGGCAGGCTCAAAATTGCCGAGATTATTTGAAGCAAAAAATGATTTCAATGACAAAAAAGAAACCCAAATGTTTTTCAAAACAGAAAAAATTCTTATGAAAACTTACTTTAAAATCTTTGTAACTGATATGGAACAATTATTGTTCGCTGAAAAACTTTCAAGAGGGTCCGCTGAAGTGGTTTAACTTTCAAAAACAAGCATTCTAGAAAAAAGATGACTATTGTCTTGTACAACCACTTGTTTTTTGTCCATTTTAAACTCCAACCACCATATTTTGGGATAATGAAATTAAAGTAATTCAAGTCGTTTGGTCTGTTATTAATATTTAATAATAAATGTATTTACGATTTATTATTTTTTTATTCCTAGGGGTTCCTGGTAAATAACACAAAATAAATACTAAAAACTACAGTATCCAAATTTGTAGTAATTTTTGGCGAACAAATTCTTTGTGGTCATCGTGGCCCAGAAAATATTAATGTTCGAGGATCAATGGAAACGCATATTTCTCTTCATGCAAATGGAACAATGACTGGAACTACAATCCTTAAATCAAAGAGAAGAAATGGATTTTCAGGTTAATTTAAATTTAAAAAATAGGGCGCATAGATAATATTAGCGAATGCCGCCTTTGATGTGCGGCATGCTTCTTTTGATGTTCAAGAATTAATAAGTATCACTAAATATCTAGATCCTGCTCTTGATGAAAGCTTTTTAATCGGATTTTAGTTTAAAATTTTTACAACAAAATGATTACTGTCAAGCATCAAAGGCGGTATGCTGTTAATTTTCTATGTTCCCTAAATAATTTAGTATCTTAACCGATATTAAAATTTTAGGTGGTGTTGGAATTGCATTTTTTGATGGAAATCAAAGAGAATTGTGGCATGGTGATATCCATGAATTCAGAGTAAAAATAAAAAAAACAAAAGAATGGATCGAACAGGTTTTTCATTGCTTTAACTAAAAGATTACTGTAACAAAAGGTTTTTTAGGTTCCATTAAAATTTTTGCCACATATCAAAAATGTTGCCATTGTCCACCAACAAACTCCAACCACCACATTTTGGGATAATCAATTTAAAGTTATTCAAGTTGTTTGGAATGGGTTAAGTAATGACAAAAAACCTAAAGTCAATTAAAATAAGCTTCTCCTTTTTGAATTCAATGGATCCTTTTTAAATTCAATGGAATAAATTTGATAAATGTTTGTTTTTGTGTAGATATTTTATTTTCTTCAACTTGAAAAACATTGTTCCCGTATGCAAATAACGTAATATAGTATATTTTCAATAATTCATTATCAGCAAAAGGCATCGAAAACTTGGTCAAAATAATTTGACTCAAATTTGCGAATATTTTTATCAGTACCTTTATGTTCGGGTTTTTGACTAGGCATCAAATTTGAATACTGTCTCCTTTTAAATATTTTTATCTAATAAATTTTTCGTGTTTTTGAAGGAAAAAACAGTTTGATATAAAATCTTTTAAATTAATTTTTAAAAAGTGAAAAAATGTAAACCAGTTCTAACATTAATAAGTTAAAACTGAAAACTGGATGTACATTTTCTCTAGATTTTTGTAAAACAAAAGCATTTCCGAACCTAAGCTTTGACACAGGCAAACCATGTTCTTTAAGGCGAAACTGTTGTCGAAAAAATTAAATTTTTGGTCGAGGTTGCGTCACCACAAAGAACCAAATTTACTGAATTTTTGTTAGTTTCTAAAACAAATAGTTTTAATTTCACATCTGTATTAAACATTAAAAGGCAAAAGTAACATTTTGTTCAAAATTTCCCTCAAACGTTTTTTAAAAATTTGAGATATATTTTAATTCTGAACCCTTATCTTTCAAAAGACTGTTAAAAAACCCATTTTTCAAAAATAGTTTAGCAAAGAAGTTTCAAAATGTGTCGGCTTTTTTTTCTTTTTTTTGTGCGTTTGTCTTCAAAAATTTTTGTATGGCTGACTGGAAATTCTGTACTTTTTTCATACGATGTTCTTCGCAAAAAAACCATTTTATTTTGTTTTTTTTTTCTAGTCTTTTCCTGATTTTGAAAATTTGATTATTCTTTATCATTTATTTTCAATATCCATATAAAATGTTTAGATAAAAAAATGATGTGCATTAACAAATATTTTTATCGTAACACATCCATTAATAAAATTAATGTATCACAAAAAAACGATTTTTTGATATTTCATTGATATTTTGATTCCCTCTTGTCATTTATTATGTTTAAAATTTAAATATTTCTACATTTAATCTTATGTAACTGCATAAATACTGAACGGGTTCCAACGGTGCTAATTTAAAAAACAAAATTAAGAAAATCATATTTTTTGTTAAAATTTGAAGAACAAAATCATCATAAAATTTAAAATTGATTAACTGTTATTATTCTTTGTGCTTTTTTTAATGTCTTCTTTGTGTTGGACTTATTTCAAATGATTCGAAAACTAAATGAAATCATAAACTAAACAAATATAAAAATTCAAATAAGCCAATGAAAAAAAGTTCGTAAAACTTTGTAAATTAAGGAAAGATGTTAAAAAAGTATATAGTATTTTACTCGGTCTTTTCTTCAATGCACACAAAAAAATGTGTTGAAAAATGACTACCCTTTTTCTCCAATTTCTAGTTGTGGATGAAACGGAAAAGATGCCAAAATATTATTTTTTAAGTTTCAAAAGAAATGAAAGAAGGATTTTTTACGTAAAATAATTGAAACTGTAAAAGTCAAGTGTTGTACATTTAAGTAAAAGCCATTTGAAAAAATTAGTTATTTTCTATTTTATGGTTAATGATGATCAGAAACATGTTAAAATATTTTCGTTTGTGATTTAATTTGTGCGTCAAAAAACATTTTTATATACCTCATCTACAACAGGTTGTAAAGTGTTTTGTACAGGGCGATAATTTTGATTCAATTCAACAAAAAAATGTTTAAATTTAATAATGTAAAAGCATTTCTTCTTGGATAGAAAACAATAGTATGGAAGTCTCAGTTTTTGGTCAATGCAATAAACCGACGAATTCAGCGTCTAAAATATTCATAAAAAATTATTTCTAAAAATAAATTAGAAGTTGTTGTAAAAAAGGAAACACAAAAGCATTTTTTTTAATGTTGGTGATATTTTGTAATGTAATTGAAACGTTTGTGCGCTTTCAATAGCTTTTTAAAAATTTCTTTTTCTTTGTCATCTTTCCTGATGGCTGTGTTTGTACATTTCTTTTCGCATTTCTTTTGTCGCAAATTTTTTGACAAGCAAAATCTACAATATTTTTTAATGATGAATAATAAAAGAACGATCAAAAATTCAGTTAAAGTTTTCCATTTCCCTTGTAAGAGAATATTTTTAGCCAATTTTAATTGACGAAGAAATGTAATTTATTATTGTCCATTTTATAAATATTATTATTTTTACAAAATAATGAAACTACCAAAATTTTGTTATATATTTTAGTAATCAATTTTATTTTATTTATTTATTCACGTCAAAGCATAGAATTTTAACATTTTAATTCTTTTTAAAAATGTCAAAGAGAGTCTCTTCAGTTTTTTTAATAAATTACTGATTTTGCGTTTATCATTGTCAGCTTTCTGTAGTTCTTCCTGAAAAATTAAATAATAAAATCCAAAAATTCAGTTTTTAGAAAAAATAAAAAAACTTCAAAAAAAAGAAACTAAAAGTAGGGAGCTAAAATATAAAAGTTTTTTCGATAAATTTTGTGTCTCCTCCTCCATCGCCAGATTTCATCTGGCGATTGCACTCAAGTATCAAGGTGTTTCAAAAATTTTGTCGTTTTTTTTTCTTTCTTACGCTGCAACAGCCGTATTTGTTATATTATCAAAAAGAACAAAAACATAAGCGCAAATGCAGAAAGAAAAAAAAATGTTCGTTTTTAAAAAGAGTCTCTTTTTGCAATTGAAGAAACATAAGGTTTTAAAAATTAGTCTTTTTTATGACAGACTTTAAACTTCAGCACCATTTCTCACGCCAAATGTTTCAAAATGTTTATAGGGGTTTTTCATCTTTACCAAATTTGAATATTTGAAATCTGCTTTAATATTTTTTTCCATCTCAAACCAAAAACTACTTTAAAAATAAAAAAATCAAGTTATATTGTTAAAGTGCATTCTGAATATGGACATTAAAAAATTTGACTGAAATTAAACCAGATATTAAACATTTTAATGAAAATTTGTACCCCACTTGTCATTAATTGTGTTTATAAGGTAGATATTTTATTTAAATGTATATAATAAATAAATTCTTGTAAGAAAAAATGCAAATAATACGATTTTAGTTTATGTAATCGTATTAACACCGAAGTAACTTTAAATTAAATAATGATCGTGTTCACTATGTGAAAACGTATGAGAAAACCAAATGCTCTACAATTTATGTTGTTGAAAGTTTATAAAAAACAAGCAGCCTAAAATTTTCGAAAATAGATTAAAATTTTTTTAAATATGTATATTAGCACCGCAGTAATCTTAAATTAAATAACGAAGATAAGCAAGAGTTTGTGCAAACCAAATGTATTAAAATTTATTTAATTGAATGTTTTAACACAGAAATATTATAGCGAAAAACCTAAAATATTCAAAAAGGAAACGAATTTTATTTCAACAATAAAAGTTAAAAGTGTCACAAAAAAAGAAAATGCAACAGACTAAATCAGTGGAAGATGTTTCGAAACCCTTTTTTTAAAAATCTATTACAATTTTTTTTTGAAAAAAAAAAAATTCTTTCCTAAGTTAAAAACAAGTTAACTTCTGAAAAAAAAAGTTTGTTGCATTAATATGTTAATTAAGAGTTGAATATTTCTGTAGTGTTTTTATTATTTATAATTAACGTGTCGATGTTATGTAACCATTCTGTGGCATAAAAATTCTTTCAATAATTTGTCTTATCTTAAAACATTTATATGTTTTGCGAAAAATTTGTTTTACTTTATAAAATATTCAAAAAAATATTCACAAAAAGTATTAATGGCCGCTAGAAAACAATTTCATCAAGCCACAGCAGGCGTGAATTTAAAAATTGAGAAAGCAAATGTCTCTGCTATTTTGAAATTTATTTTTTGTCTTTTTGAACACAGATGTTAAGGAGATGGAAAAAAGCACACATTACGTAACATTTACTTCGACAACATTTCTTTAAAGATTGCTTTTTTTCGTTTTGAAAATTGGTTCTTGAATTAATTTCGATAAGCAAATTTCAAAAAAAGCATTGTATGTTAGAAGTAATTTTTTAGAGGAATCAAAAAATTTAATGAAATTAAAAAACTTATTTCCGTCGTCATATTTTTTTTGAATATTTCACTCTTTGTCAGTAATTTTTTAAACATTTTAAAAGCATTCTTTTATTTGCATAATAAAACAGTTTTAAAATGAAAAAGAAAAAAAACTGATGAGCGTTAATAATATGTACATCTAGAAAAAAACTTGTCTTGCCCTAGTTAAAATTATATTATATTTCATTTTTTGTGGCTTTGTTGTGTTTAAAACAACACATGGGCTATTCCTACAAAATAAATTATAGTATTTATTAGGATTACAATAGCCATTTTATATTTAATAATGTCTTCTTTGATTATCATGCATTAGCTTGAATTCTTGATGTACAATTAATAAATAGCTAGCTAGCTCTTACTAAAAAAACACGTTTTTTGCAAGAAAATTCTGTCAAATAAAATGTTCAAAAACATAAAAAAAGGTGCAGCTGCAGTAATATTTTTAGATAAAAATGAAAGAAAAATTTATGTATTTTTTGGTGTTTTGAATACAAAAAGAAAGATTTTAGTGTTGAATAAATGCAACTACAACAGAGATAAATTAATTTTTTGAGAGTTATTTATCTTAAATTTTTATTTATTACTGTGCAATTCAGGAGAATATTAAGGGGAAAATACGTATTTAAAATTTGATTTACTTTACATTTTGTTGATTAATAATGCAAAAAAAAATGAATCAATACAACCAAATCCATTGGGAAAGACGTCGATGAAAAAATGGTTTTTATCGGCAAAGAAGAAACCAAAAAAACTAGTCTGCAAATTCCTTTCATAACCTTTAAAGACAATATTTTAAAAGACAATTTGCATTTTCTTTTTTTGCAATAGCTTTAAATTTTGAAGTCGAAAAAAATTAATTTTTTTTGTAAATATTTTAGATTTTTAATTTGTAATTATCATATTTGTTTTTTCAGTAATTAAAACAAGAAAAACAAAGTTTAAAATGCAATTATTTCTGCTGAAATTTTAAATAATGGGTCATCTACCCATTATATAATTGAAATTTATTGTTGTGTTTATGCATTTGCTCTAACATAAATAAAATTAGTTTTCATCGTTTAAAAAACAGCTGTGATAAAAATTTGGTCTTTTTAACGGAAGAAAAAAAGTAAATGATGAAAACTGATAAAGCTGAAAACAAGTAATTATATATATGATTTACTAATGCAATCATTTCTTAGTTTGTAATTTTCGGTGCAGAGCAAGAAAATTATGTTTTCATCGTAATTTTGAAATCTTTTATAAAAAAAGATTTAAAAATTACGTTAAAACAAAATATTCAGGTTAAAACAAAATATTCAGAAAACCCAAAGCAAAAAAATACATTTCTTACAAAATAGTCTTTTTTATTTATTTATTTTTCAAGTTTGATCTTTTTTTGCAATTAAAGTAGTAAACAAACTGATCATCTGTTTTGCGATCTCTTTTTAAAAATAAAAGTAGCAAAATAAATGAGTAGAGGAAAAAAAAGAAAATGTGTCGTCTGTACTACAATTTTTAACCTTTTAATAATTAATGTGGAAGAGATAATTTTGTCGTCGTATCTTCATTAAAAATCTGTTTGTTATACAATCACCACACTTTCATTTATTTCTTTTTTAAAGTTCAAAATATTCAAAAAAAACAACGGTACTTCTGCAGTTTCACCCCCCCCCCCCCTTTCCATTTTTCTCTTTCATTTTTTGACAAAAGCAATTATCAAAAATTTGAATAAACATTCATTTTTTCATCCGCTTATTCTTAATTCTGATCTGATATGCTCATTTAACTGCTCGTTTTCATTGCAAATGATTAATTTACATGCGATTAACAAAAAGAATGAGTAATTTACATGCGAATAAGCCAAAAACGTATAAAAGGCAAGCGCGACATTTTTTTAAGCTTTTTCTTCACTTTTTTTGTTGTGCAATGCGGTCGACTTTCATCCTCTCGTCCAAAATTTTCAAAGTTTTTGCCTCTTGTAAATGTTTCAATATGTTGTGAATGCATTTGCGTTTGCAATTTCTTGGAACATTTGCATGAAATAAAAACTTTGAAAATTTTGGAAGGGGGGGGGGGGGGGGTAAAACTGCAGAAGTACCAAAACAACAGCTATTTTTCTGCTGCAAAAAATATTTTTTTCAAAAGCTAATATTCTAACGTCAATTTCTTTTGTGGTTGATGCAAAGCTATATTTCAATTAATGTTGTATGTTCTTCTTTTTGCAGAACATACAACACAAGGCGGTCTTTTTGTGAAAAAAATTTGTCTCAAACGCAACTTTATTCTTATCTAAAATTACGGGTCTTAAAATTATTTTCGATTTAATTAATGCACGGGAAAAACATCTCCAAATGCGGTTGAGCAAAAATAAATACATTTAAAAAATAAAAAAATTAATTTATCATAAAAAGATATGCAAAATATCTTTAAAAAAATTGAAATTTCTGAAATAAATTTGACATTCGCTTTTCACTAATTTTTTCATTGAAAAAATCTTTTTGTCGACAGATTGCGGAAAATGAAATAGACTATTTTGTAGGAAGTTCTGGGAAAGATATCGATGTCATCGACATCTTTTTCAATGCCCCCCCCCCTCCCCAATGGCTATGGTCAAACATGTACTGCCTGGGGGAACTAAACTCGTGCAAAATTTTAAACTATGATTTCCTAACAACGTTAAAGAGATCAGATTTTACGTATTTTAATTTTATCAGTGTACAAATTAAATTATTAAAACTTCGGAAAAGCATAAAAAAGCAATTCCAAGTAGATCTGTGAAAGATGTTTCATAAAAATTGATCCCTTTTTGATTCAATGCGACTAAAAAATTATCATAGTTAAAAAATGACAATTTTTTGTTGTTTTTTCGACTTTGAAGAGAATTGAAAAAAACTTATTTATTTATAGTGTTGCACAAAAATTAATGGAAGTAGATATTTCGAGTAAAAAAGGAACAGCGCTAAATGTCAAATAAAAGAGTTTTTTGGAAAAGTTTGAATATTTCTATAGTTTAATGATCGATTTCTGGTTTCAAAAATGCAAGGCTATTAATTTACTGTTTGAAGATTTGTTGATCAATTTTTAATCATTGATAAATATAAAAAATTCAAATATATAAAAGCAAAAACTGTGTATTTGCCTTTTTTCATTCCCAAACCAATGCGTTTAAGATTAAACATGTCAACAATTTAGAAAGCATTAATCGACAACACCTTTAATAAAAGAAAGATGAAAAAAAAGACGAATTAAATGTCGTCGAAGTTTTGAAAGATGTCTGGGTCATATGTTTCTCGACAACATCTTTTTTACACATTTTTTCAGTGATATAGACCTTTTTAAAAATTTAGGTTTATTAATATTTTTACAAATTTCAACTATTTTGTAGGAAGTGCAATAAATAATTAATAGCAGCATTCTAAAGAATCATTAATTTTAGCACAGGTAAAATTAGTTTTTCAAAAATTGAATGAAATTAATGTCCAATAAATAATACACAACATTTTGAAAAAAGTACAGAATAACGTTTTCCAAAAAGTGGTATTTTAAAAAAATCTATAACCGAAACCGGCCCGCACAGTTTTCGATTTCGGTTAACCGGACGGAACTGGACCGAAACCGCACCGAAAACCGAAAAATTACCAGCACAGTGCTGGCAGCACTGAATTTAAAATCATGGTTATCCCTAGTTTTTGTGTTCTTGAAAAAGAGGGCGCTCAGACTTTAAAATTTGAAACATGTCTTTTGATACAATTTTAAAACTTTTCTTCAAAAGTCCTCTGTTGATACTTTGAAATTTTTCTTTTTAAAAATGTGATAAACAATCTTATTAATCTTTATAATAAATAATGAAAGCATACAAATTTGAAAAAATTACAAATTCTTTTTGTATTTTGCCCTTTTAAATCTTTGATTCTCCTTTAAAGAATTTATTCGTCACAGTAAGCGCTAATAAAAAAGTACAAAATGTTCAAAATGAAAAAAATATTTGCATTACCCAAATTTTATTGTTTTTTAAACCACGGGAATCCAATAAAAACAGAAAGAATATTTTCCTATTGAAAATCAAAAACAGCAAAATTAACAAAACTTTAAAGAAAAAATATGACACAATAGAGCATATTTCAAAAGATCTTTGGGCAATTTTGAATTGAATACTTTGGAGATTAAATAAAATCGGTATTTCTCAATCTTTAAGTTTTTTTACAAACATAAAAAACTCTGAAGAAAAATAACGACGAAAACCACCGTACAAGAAAAGAAAAAAAGATGTCGAAAGAGCTCGATAAATGACATTCCCGACTCATTTATATTATTTTAAAGGAGCAACAGAATTAGCATTGATAAATTTGAATATACGAATGAGGGAATGCAAAAGTAAATTAGTGTAGCACTGATTTTTTTTACTGCATTTTTGCATCCCTTTTCCATTTCGCAAACAATTCAAAAAAAATGGAAATGTGACAAAATCTCAAAAAAGATGCTAATTTGACAAAATCAAGGAAATAAAAAGCAAAAAGATGCAAAACTGCAGAAGCGCCCAGTGTTCAAAATTTTAAAACGAGTATAATTCGATTCTATGAGAGCACAAATTTCTCCTTTTTTGTTAACCTCTATGTTCTACCAAAATTTCTTGAGAAAATTTTCCGCAAAATGTTTTTTCCAGGAATCATAATGCTGCAGTAACAGAAATTTATAATTAAATTTAATCTGATGTAAATGCACAAGAATTTCTCAGAATTTTAAATTTAATAATGTGTTATTTTAAATCAATCCTGCAATAGAAAAAACAAAATGCCTTGTAATTTATTTTATCGTGTTTGAAGTTTTAAACTGAATTATCACAACTGAAATCCCTAAAATATTTAAAAGAGAAAGAAGTTAAAAATTGACAAAAATATAAAAAGTTGTTGCAAAAAAAGAAAATGCAAAAGTGTCTTTAAAAATTCTTTTGACGTTTAAGAAAGAAAATTTTGCATTTGTTTGTTGTTTGCTTATTTTCGTTAAAAAATAAACTTATTGATCGCCACATTTTCCTTTTAGAATGCTACTCACAAGGCATCATTTTCGACATTGCGAAATTTCGTTCTTCTTTTAAAAATTTTGTGTTTTTTTAAAAATGGTACAAAATATTTTTAAAGAAAAGTGCATCAATTGATTATTTGAAAAAATGCCGTTGCGGGTAGATGAAAGACTGTATAAATTTGATTTTTATAAAATCAAAATTTATCAATTGCAAAAGTTAGTTCAACAACAATAGTATTTTTTCTAAAATGATCAGAAAGAGCTGCTAAAAGGTGTTTTATGTTCATTTTGGTTTTTGATGTAAAATTACAGAATCGGTATATAATTTTTTTGGTTTATCTTAACATTTGTAAAAATAAAACATTCAAAAATAACAAGTACAATATTCAGGTGCAGAAAGCCCAAAAAAATATCCAATTTTGAAAAATGTCTTTTTCAAATTCGCAGTTTTTGTATTTTGGTGTCGGCGGAAAGCAACGTTTTAAAACAAGTGGTTTTCCTTTTTTGAAATTCTTATTTTTTCCGCACCACATTTTTCGCAAGGTTTTGTTGATTTTTGACTTTGCATAATATTGAATATTTAATTTTATCATAATTTTGTACACAAAAAAACTGTTTTTGAAATGTATAATAAATAAAACACAAATTCGTGTCCAAATTCACCAATGTGAATTTCATCATTAATAAAATATTCTTGACACTGGAACCATTCATAATCATTATATTGAAATTTTGTATTCCTGCTTGTCATTTATTACTTTTGGGAGGCAAATAATTTTATATTTGCTTGTATATATGCATATACACATCACCGATTTCTAATTAAATAAAAAATGTGAATGAAGATTTACAGGAGGATGAAGCCAAATAAATTGTATTCTGATTTTTTCTTTTTATTTTCAATGATTTCAAAAAAGACATCGGAAACCCTAAAATATTCAAAAAAGAAAAAAATTTATTTCAGTAAAAGTTTTTTAAAGGTTCCGCAAAAAAACAAGCTGTTTTAAAATTTTTTTCGAATTTTTTTGAAAATATCAACGGCATTTGTTGGGATTTGTTTCTTTTTTTCGTTGAAAAAATCAATTTTTTCATCGAAATATTTCACATTGGCTGTTGTCGAATATGTTCTCTTTTTACAAATTTTTTCTTGGCATTATCGAAAAGATTTTGCGCAAAACAATATTTTTTAGTTGCGGATGTTTTAATTTTATTTTTAGTTTTGTGTGGTTTTAAATATTTTATTCATATATTAATATTTTTTGGAATTTGAACCAGTTTAAAAATCTGTTGAAATTTTTTCATTTTTGATAAAATTTTAACCATAAGAGTAATACTCAGTAATTAAATAGTTTGTGGAAAAGAATTGCTCTTTTTTACATATGAAATGTTGAAAGAGAGATAAAGAAGACTTTTATCACCAAAAAAATATATAAAAATGAGAGAGAAAGGGTTTTTATTGTTATTTAAAGAGAATGTAAATGATGTTTATATTAATCAGAAAATCATACGAAAAATAACGGAAAAATATTGCCCCAACGGAAAGCTCCAAGCAGGACTCGAACTTGATTACCGGTCTAATAGCTTTTTGGAAATTTATGTAAATTATTATAATTGTAAGCTTTCTCCACATCAAAGTTGAAAGTTAAAAGACAAATTAACGTTTTTATTGTTATGGTGATTTCCCCCTTATATCCCGTTTTACTTTTTTTTAAAAAATTCGTTTCATTTTTTTAAACAAAGTTTAAAAATATGTTTTTTAAAATAAGCAAAATATTAAAAAAAGGGTGAAAAACGATCAAAATTGTTTGAAGTAGTAAAGTTAAAATAAACACTTAAATAAATGTAAGAGTATATTTTCTGAATTTCGATAAAAAATCTGATACTTGTTTTTTATGACGAAATCAACTTTTTTATTGACATATTTCACGGTGTGTCGAACGTGTCGGTGAGACTTTTTGCCAAAACGACTTTTTCCGTATTAAATTTTAAAACCTAGATTCTGAAGGACTGAAACAATTTAAACGAATTCTGTAAAACCAGAAAAAAAGAGCATCATCTCTTTAGTATGAATGAGCAGGAAATTATAAAATTCGGATTCTGAATCCTGCAGGATTCAGAATCCAAGAAATTTTTTTTCTCCAGAATCCATAAAAGTGGTATCACTAGATTCGTCTCGACGAGTAGATTACAACAAGAGAAAAAAATTTTAGTTTTTGAAGATTCTGAAGCCGTAAACTTCAAAAGAAAAAAATACAGTAGAAATTTTTAAAACACTGAACCAAGCTTCAGAATTGCTAAAAATCAAAGATCAAAAAAGTTATGCCGTCAAAATTTTGAAACATGTCTGAACCGTTTTTTTTAATATTTTTTTAAAGCAGATGTTTGGAAAAAAAAGAGAATGCGGGTATTGGTTAACAAGTTTTACGACAAAATTTTGTGAGCTGTTCTTCAAAAATCTTTCAATTTTGAAATGGATGTTTTTTTTATTCTTCTAACAAATGTGAAAAACCATTTTCCAAAAGGTTACAATAATTAATGAATGATTTTTCATCATAATAAGCCACCATATTTGTCGCTGTGAAATTTCAAATTACGATTTTCATAAAAAAGGTTTTTTAAATGCCCAATTAAATTATTCAAAAAATACAAAAAAATATTCAAACTAAAAAAACAAGCTTGTAACGAACATTAAAGACAAAACCACTTTTAACAAAAAAAATGTAATGTCTTCTTCGCATTTTTTGTGTCACGAATTAATTAATAAAACAATCTCTTTTTGCAACTAACGGGTGCATTTAAAACATATATGAAGTAGGACTTTTCCTTTGAATTCAAAGTTTTTTGTCCAAATTGAAAGAAAACAGTATCAAAATTATAACAAAACGTTACTTGGCAACTGATAAAGCTGTATTATTATTATTCATCTGGGTTCCCTTTTGTGCTGAAGAAATAATAATCACATTTGGTGTTTTGCCAAAGAAATATGAAAAATATTCTCTCCGGGTTGTTTGACTAAAAATCGATATAATTTAAAATTTAATTAAAAAATGTGCCTTTTCAAGCCTTAAAACCATTAGGGAGACACTTCCGGACCATGCAAATATTCCAGATAACATTGGAAGAAGTGTATTAAAAACAGCATTTACACCTTCATTATTTAGGAAGAATAATCGAACAACATTGTTGGAAATTCTCAAAAGTTGTGCCAAAAATGTTATGAATGAAACAACTGAAATACATTTGTTATAATTACCAAAAATGCAGTAATAAAGGTATCATAAACATTTGATGTTTTGCGCAAATTTAGTCAGTTCAGCAACACCATGCAATGCAAAAATGTAAAAGTCGAAACATATTCGAAATAAAGAAATGAATTGCAAATATATTTTGACCTTCTTTTACTTTTATGCGAAATTTTTAGAATAGAAATCAGAATTGTCTTTATGCAGTAACAAAATTTGCATAAATTATCTCTATCATGTTTTATTGCAATGATAGTTCTTACTCTAAATATAACCTTAACCCAATGGATTGCAAGAGCCTAAAAGACATTTTTTGTCTCCCATCAAAAGTGGTACTGAAAAAAAACCAGTACGAAAACGGATGATTTTCATCACGTTTTTGTGTGATTTTTAAACATGCTTAGGCAGGGGTGATTTTCACATGAATTCATGTGTCAGTTTCATGTACGTAAAACATGTTAAAATTTTACATAAGAACTTGATCAAGGACTTCTAAAAAAATTCTCGGGTCATTCTGGTCTTAATTTTTTGCAAAACAATCCGATCCAAAACCCAAAATTTGGGATCACGGATCAGTCCGACGTATTAGGGATCGGATCGACGGATTGAAAACAGACTAAAAAATTATGGGAATCGGATTAACGGATCAATCTGTCGGATCGGATCGAATTGGCTTACAATAGTCTTAACTGAGATAACTTACACAATAAGCTTTTTTCATTAACATTCATAGCAAAATTTGAATGTTTATAACAATAGAATTTTGCAAAAGATAAAATATTTGCTGCTGCTGCGAAGGAAGTTGTTACAATATAAACTATTGTTGAAATTAGCAAATGAGTACTCCAAATATTTTGATTTACCAGCATCAAATTTACACTTGTTTCAGAAAAATAGACAAATTTTGCAGGTTCCGTAATTTTCCATGCCCAATGTAATATTGGTAAAGTTAAAATTACTACAGTATACCAATGTCGAGACCAAATTGATTTGTGGGAAAGTGGAAACCAAATTAACGTAAATCGATTAAATGCCATTAAAGTATGTCCAAGGAATTCAGCTACCGTAAAATACACGAAACTGTTTATTATCAGATAGCCAAAAAAGTCCGCGGATTTATAAAAGTCGACTAAAAATGGTAGGAGTGGAATTTTTTGGTACAACAACAACTAAAAAATTAAGTGAAAAAACATGAATATGCAAATTTTTAAGAAATTTTTTTCTATCTTATTTTAAAGAATACAGTCGAACCTCGATTTTACGTCTTGCATGGGACCGCAGACAAAGGACGTAAAAAAAAGGGTCGTGAAATCGAGGTTCTATTGTACTCAAAGACAAAATTATCATGATAGAATTTTTACTTGATCCCAAAATGAAAATTTTTGTTTTGTTTCAAGTTTGATTATGCAAATATTTAGGATATCCTTGCTGCTGAAGCATCTGTTAAAATTCTACTTACTATAATGTAGCACATCAGCTCTGAAAATATTACCACCCGGAACATGTTATAAAAAGATCCTGTGAAAGTTGTATGCCGTTTTGCAATTAATAACACCAACATAGATAAATGAAATAAATAAAATACTATTTCAATAATTGTAAAAATAATAAAATCAGCGCTTACCATTTTCAAAGAGTACTGTAGTAATGGTAAAACGACCAATATCAGTTAAATAAGAATTTATTTAACAATATTAGTTTTAATTAAGACGTTAAATTAACATTAAGTCATATTTCAAGTCCATTTGGCTAATTTGATGATTTAACACAAGACAAGTCGCGACATAAAATGTAGTTTAAAACTACATTTTTTTGCTCTTCTGAGCATTTAAAACCTACAAATAACAAGATTTTTAATTGTTTTGTCTGTTTTTGATTATTTTAAATTAAATGAAGCATCCATTTAAAAAGTGCGTAATAAATAATAATAACTACTTTTCTAGAATTATTTTTCATTTATTTTGATGAATCATTTCCTGGAAAAACATATTTTTTGTCTTCAATGATTCCCAAACAGTCCTTGAGAATCAACAAAATAATGAATGGTCATCGAAAATGGAAAAAAGATAAAAAAATTCAAAGTAGAAAATAGAAAAAAAGTCTTTAAAAATTTTTTTGTTATTGAACGAATGAAATTGGGAGTAAATAAAATAAATGCAACTATAAAAAATACAAAAATTTCTATTTTTTTTAATGATATGAAAATTTATGCATTAAAAGTAAAAATGTTTTATCTGATTTACGCGTTTACAATTTTTGTTAATTATTTCAATTCATTTTAAATTGACAGAAAAATAACGATAAATTCAAAAAACTGCAACAAAAATTTTGACTTTTTTTTCCACAGAAACTCTATGCTTCTAAATTTAATGCAAGTCAACAATAAAAATCAGCAAAAATTGCAAAAAATGAAAGAAAAAAAATTGAAAAATCAAATTTCAAAATGTAATTTTTTTGCAATAAACCCCATTTCATTGTAAACTTGAATATTAGAGAAAAAAGCAAAAAGTATTAAAAATAAAAGAAAATTCATATTTCATGTTTGTTTGTTGCAGTGAAGTCAATTTAGCATAAACAATATCTTTATATTTAGGAAAATGTTAAATCTAAACTTTAATTTTAACTTTAATAATGTAGCATTGGCCCATAATTATTTTATTTAATTTTTTATAAACATTTAATTTTAAGTTTTTTAACATCTAAGACAAAAAATGTGAATAAACTGAAATATTCAAAAAAATGCAAATTGCAAATTCCTCCATCATCTTTAGATCTACATTTTTTTCTGTGACACTCTAAATATATTTTTTTAATTTCAAAATTGACGAATACAATAATAAATTCAAAAATTACGAAAAAGCTTGCAATTTTTTGATTTTATTCATAACAAAATGCCTTTAAGGATTAAACATGTCAGCAAAAAAAATCAAAATGTGTTCAAAAAAAAGTAGCTTTTTTTTCATTTTTATTCTTTCTTACAAATGTGAATAAAAAATTTTACATATATAATTTAAAATAATTGACGACAGGTATCCTAAAATCATTCTCTTTCCATTGTCATACTTTGTTTTTTGCATAAAAAATAAATTTACAATGGTGCTCAGACCATTGATTAAAAGCATAAACAAAAAAGTCATCTTTACAAACACGCCGGCTAAACCTGGCTTCGACCGTAAGGGTATCATTTATGACACCTGTCAACTGGTTTAATTTATACAAAAAATAAGAATAAACTTTAAATTTTGATAAAATCAAAATATATCAATTTCAAAAATGAGTTCAGCAAAAGTGACCTTATTTTAAAAAATGTTCCATACTATTATACAGGATGTGACTCATTATGATTTTAATGTAAAACAAATGAATAATATTTCATGTTTTCTCACAAATATGGAATTAAAACATTCATAAATATAAAAGAAAAAGTGCATCTGCAAAACGCTAACAGAATAAATGTTTTTCAAACGTGTCGACGTCGCCTTTTTTTTTGCGATCGAAGCAAAACATTGTTTAAAAGAAAAAATTGGTCTTCTTTTTTCAAGGATAGATTATAAAATTCTGCACTTTTTTTACACCACATTTTGTCTTTTTTAATAATTTTTAGCTTTGCATAAATTTGAAAATTTGATTCTTCTTTTATAAAACACCAAAAACAATTAACTGTTTGTGAAATGCTGAAATAAAAAAACCAAAACATCTTTAAAAAATTTCGGTATATATTAAAAATGTTCAAATTCTGTAAATGCATCAACAGAGCATTGATTTTTAATTTAACTAATGGAAACAAAACTTTAAAACCAAAATGTTTTATAAGTTGTGTTTAGTGAACAATGCTAATTAATTACTGATTTAATCCCATCCTCAACAACTAGGTTTTTTCTTAAAAATTGAATGGATTAAAATAGTTACTTTTGAACTCTTTTCAGTTTAGAAAAAAGCATAAAAACTTCAAAAGAACGAACAATGAAGTAGAAACGAAAAGTACAAAATATTCAAATTCCAAAATTTACAGAATGTGATAAATTTATTGCTGCGGCGATCATCAATTTAGGGCTTCAAACTTTGGAAAACAATTCAAATTTCAATAAATTTCAAATTTTTTAATGGCGAAAATTAGTTCCGCAAAACACATCTTATTTTTAAAATGACTCGACATTTTGTCGCCATCTTTGTGTATGCTTCAAGTTTTTTTGGAAGTAAAATAAGCAAACAATACATTTTTTTCTTAAACGTATCGAAAAATAGAATATTCAAAAATAATAAAAACGAATTTGCAAGTGCAGAAAACAAAAAAAAATTTCAAAAGAGTCTATTTCAAAATCGACGTTTTTTGCGATCAAAGCACCACAATGTTTTAAAATATTGATCTTTTTTTAAGAAAGGTCGTGCAAAAATGCACTATTTCCCACACTAAATGTTTCACATGTGACTTTTTTGTCATTGCCAATTTTGAATATTTGAAATTTGCGAGATATTTTTTTTACACCTCGAACACATAAACTAGCTAATAATGTTAAAATTAAGAGGGACAAGTTTATCATTAAGAATTTGGACAATTTTAAGATTTGTCTAAAATTAAAAGTAATCTCAAACATTCTATTAAAATTTTATTTCCATCTTGTAAATCTCAATGAAAAAATTTTTATTTAATCTTATGTAAATGCAGAAACAAACAAAGGTTTATATGATTAAGATGCAAATAATTTAATTTCAGTTGATGTGAATGAATTAGCACAATAGTAATTTTAAATTAAATAATGAATTTCTGCAATTACAAAACAGTTCGAGCAAGCCAAATGCATTACGATTTATTTAGTTATTGAGATATCAAAGCGAAAAACCTAAAATTTTCAAAAAAGGACGAAATTTGGTTTCAACACTAAAAGTTTAATCTGTCGCAAAAAATGCAAAAGTGTCTTTAAGAATTTTTTTTAACTTTTTGAAAGAAAATTGGGCATTTGTTCATTGTTTGTTTCTTTTCTTTGACAAAATAAATTTTTTCATCGACATATTTCTCATTGGCTGTGGTCTAACTCTTTTTATAAATTTGTTGTTGACATTATTGAAAAGGTTTTACGCAAAACAGCTTGTTTTCAAATGCGGATATGCAAGTTTTGCTTTTATTTTTGCGTGGTTTTTAAATATTTTATTCATGAAAATTGTTTAAAAAGTTGAAACAGCTCAACAAAAAATAAAACATTTTTTCACAAAAAATTTTGAAAATTGATCATCAACCCAAGTACAGTAATTAATTAATTGAAAGTTGAATTAATATTTTTCATTGTTTTGGCGATTTCCATATTTTATCTCATTTTACATGATTTTGAGAAAAAATTGTTTTTGCTTTTTAAATAAATTTTTTGTATGCAAAAAGTAATAATACTTTTTTTAAAATAAAAAGATAAAATAAAAAATTCAAAAAAGTTTGCATTTGTTTAACTTTGGCTATTTATTATTCCAAACGGAACTGCTTCAGTTTACTCCCAAATATAAATATTTGTAAAAAAAGATCAAACCTATGTTTTACTACTTGATCAGTGTTAAAGATTTACCCAATTTTGTTTATTTGTAAATTAAAAAAATGATACATTTTATATTTCTTATGTTGAAACGTATACACCAAAATCTTCGCTTTCTTTTATTATGTTTTTTTTCTGACTTCGCAAATGCTTTATTCACATATTTGTGTTTGATATGATCCAAATATTTTTTTTCAAACAATTTTTTAAAACACAAACAAAATGTAAAAAAAATTCTATTCAAAAAGAAAACAAGGAACCAATGTTTGTGATCGTTAAAATGGAAAATTTTTAAATAAACCCAAAGTGTTTTTTTCGTTTGTGTTGTAAATTACAGTGTTCTTTTTTGCTATTGAGATTTCATAATTTTAAAAGCACATGTTTGGAGATCACGAAATGTGCACTTATTATTTTAAAATCTGTTAAAACAGATTTTAAACATATTTTAAAATAATTAATTGATAATACCATTAATAAAAGCTACAAAATATCACTTTTTTTCATGGACGAATTTTTGTAGCATAAATAATTTTTAGTTAGGCCTATTATAGAATTATATTAAAAAAAGAACAAAAATATTTCAAAAAAAACTAGCATCCTTTTTCAACTGCAAAGAACAAAAAAATCAATAAAAAGCGTCTATTCAAGCGTCGCTTTTTTTAATGCAACAATTTTTAAAAAATATTGTGTCTACTTTTAATAGCGTTGTAGATTTTGGACTTAAAAAATTGGCGTTCTCTTTTTCACTGTTTTTTGAGCAGGAAAAATTTGTCAGCCATTTTAAATATCGAGAATTATTCGTTTTTTGAATCCTGTATTTTTCGAACTTCGCTCCGCTCTTCGTTCCGAGCGCTCCGGGCGGAGCAAAATCAGAGCGACGCAGAACACGGATATTTACAAAACATCTTCAAATTTCTCTTTAAAACTACAATTTTTTGAATATTTTGTCTTTTTAACTTTAAGTTATTTTTTAACAGCGAAAAAAATGTCACATGTGTATTATTTTAAATTTCTTCTCAAGAAAACCATAGAAATAAACATTATTAAAGCAATAAGTAATTTTGTCTGAACAGTTCAATATAATTTAAAATGAAACTCGATCAATTAACAGAAAAATGATTGCTAAAGTTTTTCACATCAAAATCTTACCATTTTTTTCGATTGCAGGATACCATTCTTTTTGGTATTTCCACTTTGTATTCGATAAATTCCATATTATAAACAAAAGAAAAAGTTGTTGCCAAAAAAGGGAAATACTATCAATCTTTTTAAAATGTTATTTTAAATATTAATGAAAGAAAGAAAGCTGGACATTGATGCGCTTTTGTTTATTTTTGTTTCTTTGCAAGTTGATGTTTTTCAATGGCATTTTTTTCTTAAAGTCTTTTTTTTTTTTCTAAAAAGAAGGCACATCTTTGTTTCTATTTTTGAACAATGACCGCGGAGATCGTTGTGATAAATTGAATTTCAAAACTCATTTTTATTTTTGATTTTTTATTTTGATTTGTATTTTGCTGAAGAAAATTGAATAAAAACCAAATTTGGTAAATTTAAACAGAAATGATTCATTTTCTTGTTTTGGGGATCGTCCAGATATGACATCATCCTAAAATCAGCCATATCCCCAGGATATCAAAGACACGAATTACCTCCTCTATGACGTCATATCTGGAGATCCTTTATCTCATTTTCCAAATTTTTGTGAAAACTTTTGTTTCAGTTTTTTAAATAAGGCTTTTTATATTTTAATATCATAATGCAAAGTAAAAGAACTATTGAAAATAGGTGCGAAAAAACTGAAGTTGTTCGTTTTACGCTTTTCAGCGGTTATAGAAGAAAAAAAAAGATTTTCTGTACGTCAATAAAACATATGCTTTTTATGTCAAATACACTGTTTTTAATCAACATCTTTTTAATAAATTATTATTATATCATTTTGTAACATTTTGCCCCAAAAATATGCTAGTGCTATAAATGATTCTTCAGTTCTATGTTTTTTTCTCTCTTTTTTTAAGCTTATATGCTTTGTTGTAAAAAAAAATGTTAATTCCTTGAATTTTTGATAAATGTGCAAGCATGTTTATTCTCGGCTTGATCGAAGCAGGATTCTGTAAAAATTAAAAGTTGAATTGATATTTGTATTAGTTTATCATAAATTTCTTAAATCTTTAAACATTCCTGTTTAGTTTTTTAATGAGCCGCAATTTTCCAACAGTTGATGGAGATGAAAGCAAAATAAATTCTGTTTTAGAGGATTCACACTTTACACCTTTGTGAATCAATTTTTAACAATGCTAAAAATTTGATATAACAAAAAAAATTCAAAAACAAAAACATTTTGCTGATTTTTGGATGTAAATTTTTTTAGGATTTCTTCAAAATCGATCCTTTATCGCCAAAAACTGCAAAAAAGTGTAAAAATCCAAAAATTAAAATTCCAGACATTCATCAAAATTTTAAAAGATGTCTGACACATTTTTACAGTACATTTTTATAAACAGATGTTTAGAAAAAGTGAGAATGTGAAAATTTTGAAACTTGTTTTATGACAACATTTTGTAACCATTTGTTTAAAAATCATTCTTTTTGGAGACTAAAATTTTTTATTCTTTTAAGAAATGTGAAAAAAAGGTTTTTGTTTAATAATTATTGAAATGTCGCCGGATTTCTTTGTACAATTTTATTTTTTCATGATAAAATATTTTTCTTCTTGTCCAATTAAATTATAAATTTTTTGAAGAAGCACAAAATATTTAAACAGAAAAAAGCTCGTAAATAAATTTTTTTCTAAAATTCTAAACAAATTTTCTTAGCCGCTAAATTATTTCTCTAGTGTTCTAAATCTGCGAATTTCATCAGACTAAAAAATGAAAAAGTGTAAAAAATGTGACATCTTTTTTATTATCACATTTTTTTCGGGAGAAAATGAGTATATTTTGTAACATAATAATATGAACATTCGAAAGTTTTTTTGGACAAATAAATAAATTACAGTTCCAAGAATCTTAACAAAAAATTACTGAACAATTGATAACGCTGTCATGTCTTTGTTTATCTGGGTTCCTTTTTGTGCCGAAGAAATAATAATCACATTTGGTGTTTTGCCAAAGAAATATGAAAAATATTCACTGCGGGTTGTTTGACTAAAATTGATAAAATATAAATTTAACTAGAAAGGGTTACTTTTTCAAACCTTAAAACCATTAAGGAGACACTTCCAGACCATGCAAATATTCCATATAACATTGGAAGGAGAGTGTTAAAAAATGCTGTAACACCTTCATTGTTCAGAAAGAATAATCGAACAACATTGTTGGAAATTCTCAAAAGTTGTGCCAAAAATGTGATGAATGAAACAACTGAAATACATTTGTTATAATTACCAAAAATGCAGTAATAAAGCTTTCACAAATGTTTGATGTTTTATGCACATTTTGTTAGTTGAGAAAAATAATTCAAGGCAGAAATGTGTAAATCAAAAAGTTTTGAAATTTCTTAAAAACATATTTTACGACAACATTTGGAAAGAATGTTGTCGTTAAAGTTGTTGAAAATGAATATCAGTTTTTATCAATTTTTATTTTTTGAGATATTTGAAAGACAGAATAAAACTATCAAAAGTGTCTTGCTACATTCATAAAATTTGCATAAAATATATTTAGCATGTTTTACAGCACTTAATGATTTTATAGCCACAGGATTGCCAAGGGCTTCAATTTAACTGTATTACCCGTTACTTTCCTCGGGACATAAACATCCCCTATCCCAAAACTGTAAACAATAACTTTTTAATTTGAAATTCCAAAGAAATTATTTTTGATTGTATAATCAGCAGTAATACTGTTAATGGTCGAGTCATCCCTATCTTGGAAAGACACTTACATAACAAACTTTTTTCATTCACGTTCATAGCAAAATTTGAATTTTTATAACAATAGAATTTTGCAAAGGATAAAATATTTGCTGCTGCTGCGAAAGAAGTTGTTACAATAAAAATTATTGTTGAAATAAGCAAATGGGTACTCCAAATATTTTGATTTGCAAGCATCAAATTTACACTTGTTTCAGAAAAATAAATAAATTTTGCAGGTTCCGTAATTTTCCAAGCCCAATGTAGGATTGGTAAAGTTAAAATTACTACATTATACCAATGTCGAGACCAAATTGATTTGTGGGAAAGTGGAAACCAAATTAGCGTAAATCGATTAAATGCCATTAAAGTATGTCCGAGGAATTCAGCTACCGTAAAATACACGAAACTGTTTATTATCAGATAGCCAAAAAAGTCCGCGGATTTATAAAAGTCGATTAAAAATGGCAGGAGTGGAATTTTTTGATACAACAACAACTTAAAAATTAAATAATTAAATTTGGATATGCAAATTTTATAGAAATTTTTGATGACTATTCCTACTCACGAGAAGTATATGGACAAAATGAGGGGTCTGAACTACGGCATTAGTTGGGGTGTTCTACGGTTAGATCCCGTAAGTTTTTCAAACCAGTGCCACTTTTAGGGAACAATTCTAGAATAGTGGAACGATTTTTTTGCGTTTGTCTGAACGACTAAAAGCCGTTCAGACAAACGCAAAATTTTAACACAAAACATTTCATGTTGTTTTTCACAACATTGAAATGTTTTGTCTTGAACTCATGTTGGGTAATAAAACCGTAAACACGAGTTCAAAATTGGTTTTGAACCAAAAATGCAAATGTATTTATACCTTTTTTTATTGTTGTCGCACAACGAAGTCGTTATGGACGACAGACAACCAAAGAGACACTCTCTCTCTCCAACGAAAACCCCCTTTTCTTTTTTATCATTTTCTTTTTTTGTTTTCTTTTGTAATCACCCATTCAAAAAAAAGAATGAAGAAATGAACGCACATCTATTGTGAGTGCATTGGAAAAAATTAAAAAAAATCGTTCCACTATTCTAGAATTATACCACTTTTAGCTCAAAAAAAAGAAGAAAGAAAATGCCAAAAAATTCCATGTTTTCACGCCGCAATTGCCAAAGATCAAAGGATGCCGCTTAAGATTGCGGTATCTTTTTTATAAAACGAAAACAATGATATGAATATACTGATTCTGATTTCGCTAAAAATTGCTATAAATTTTTTAATGATATGAAAATTTATGCATCAAAAGTGAAAACTTTTTATTTGAATTACGCATTTAAAATTTTGTTAATTATGCTTCATTCATTTTATATTTAATTGATAGAAAAAACAAAAAATTCAAAAAATACATCAAAACACTTTGTCTTTTTTTCAACAGAAAGTCTATGCTTTGAAATCTGAAACGCAAGTCCGCAATAAAAAACAGCAAAAATTGTAAAAAAATGAAAGAAAAAAAAATAAAAAATCAAATGTCAAAATGTAATTTTTTTTTGCAAAAATCGGCACTTCTTTAGTTTATTCCCCCCCTCTCATGATTTTTTTTCTTCGTTTTTTTTCTTCAACAATTTATGTAAATTTGCATTGTTTATTTACAATTTTTTCATTCGTTTTTTTTCTGAAGCATAAAATCTGAAATGGTATCTTTTTAATTTCTAATTCAAAAATAATGAATTTTTACCCTCAAATTTAAAGGTTTTGTAGATTAGCAATATTTTAACACATTAAGACCTTTAATTAATTAATAATTTGTAAAAATTTGAAAATTTAATAATAATAATAATAATAATAACAATTATCGGAATTAGGAAATGTTGCATAATTCTTATAATATTTAACGTTCTTATTAATAGCATGTAATTGTTAAGATTTTTCTTAACGTAATTTAGAACTATTCGTAATAAAAATTATTAAATTGTATTGAATCTGTTAAAATACTGCTAATCTTCAAACCCTTTAAATTTGAAGTAAAAATTCAATAGTTTTGAGGTAGAAATTAAATATTTGCCAAAGATAAATTTAAGCAGATTTGTTTTGATAAATCTCCAGTAGTTTAAAGTTATGTCGTGATAGCTACGTTTTGTTAATGAAAGTTTTAAAAAAAGTATCGCATTCATTTTAATTTAAAATAATTTTAGTGATCGCAAAGCATTTTTCAGTCTTCCATCTCAAATTCATGAGCAATAAAAGCTTTTTAAATATTTGATATTTTCGGTTTTGTGTTCAAAATTTAAAAAATTAAGCATATACTTTTATTTGTAAATTTTTCACTGCTCTCTTTCTTTTATTTCAAATTAAAAACGTCAGTGGTCGCCGGCTGTTGTGGCGGGCATGAAATGAGATCGCGCGAATCGAAATTTGCATGAAAACATAACAAAAAAACAAGAGAAAAAAACGAAGAAAAAAAATCATGAGAGGGGGGAATAAACTAAAGAAGTACCCAAAAATCTCCATTTCATTGTAAACTCGTATATTAGAGAAAAAAGCAAAAATTATAAAAATAAAAAAATATTTCGTATTACAAGTTTGTTTGTTGGAGTGAAGTCAATTTAGTATAAATAATATCTTTATATTAAGGAAAATGTTAAATCTTAACTTTAATTTTAACTTTAATAATGTAGCATTTGCCCATTAGTATTTTTTTAAATTTTTCATAAACATTTAATTAGAGATGGGCAGGGAACACTTTTTCCTTTTCTTTTTCCTTTTTTTTCTTCGTTACAGTAACAAAAAACGAATTTGCGCATACTTTTTTTTACAAATTAACTATTTATCCTACCAGACGTAGTTTTTTACGCTGATTCCGAATATGCCACTTTTGAAAACGTTTTTTCTGGAGCAAATACCCAAAATTTGCATTTTTAGATGTTTTTTTATTTTTTGACCCCTCTATATATCGATATAAGCTTAGTGACTTATACCATTCGATAGCTCTTCAAAAAATACATCTCATATCAAAAGGAAATCCACGCGAAAGCACGCGAAAAAATGTGACAGCGATCGCAGAGCTAGAATCGTATAAAAAACGAAGGAAAAACAAAGGAAAGAAAAGGAAATGAACTTTTTTTTACACGCGCGTCAAAATTTTTCTGCAAAAAAGAAAGAGAAAAAGTGTTCCTTTTTCTTTTTCTTCAACCAAAAATTTTTGTTTTGCCAAATTTTAAAATGGTATTTTCGGCATTTTAACTATTTTTAATAATTTTTTTGATTTCATTTTCGGTTTATTCAGGTCTGAAAGTACCTTGACGGAACAATAAAATAATTTTTTTTCCAATTTTTATTTTGACTTGCCCATCTCTACATTTAATTTAGTGTTTAAAACATCTAAAACTAAAAATACAACACGAATAAACTAAAATATTCAAAAAATTCAAGTTTTCTTTTTCAGTTTTCAATAAAAAAATTGAAGGTGCCGCAAAAAATCAATTTACAAAATATCTTTTATAAATTTTTTCTAAATATTCAAAAAAAATTCGGACGTTTGTTAATGTTTTTGATTCCCTTTTCGTTGAAAAAAATAATTTCTTTTTGTAACATTGAAAAAAATATTTGGTTGGATTTATTATGTTCATTATTAAGAAAAAAGAAAAATGTCTTTTTAATATTTTGTTCTTAAAAATTGCTTATTTTATTTCAACAAGAAAATAACTTTACAATGACAACAATTTCTCGAAAATTGTGATAACTGTCTTTCGTTAAAATATTCAAATTCCTCCATCATCTTGAGATCTACAGATAAATCCATAAAAAAGAAAGTAATACAAGCCTAATAAAAGAAGCAACAAATTTTTTGCTTTATCATTTACCTTTTTTTCTTTATTGACTCGTTTTAATCGAGAAAAAATTCAATACAAAAAAATAAAAATGGTTTTTTAAATTTAAATATTCACGAAAACAAAGATTGTACAAGAAATTTGGACCTTTTGGTGAACCAACAGAACACATGTCTAGATTCGATTAATTTATAAATTTCAATAAGGTAATAATCGCAGAACATGAAAAGCTTTAAAGTTTTCTTTGTTGTTTCAGAGAATCTTTTGTTTCAGGAATAATTTGTATGTTTTTTGTAAAAATGTGATAATAGAATATTCAAAAACCAAAAAAAAATCATTTACAAAATTGATCATTGATCAGAAAGATCCTTGCTTTGCAATAAAGCCCCGCCTTCATCTCGTTTGGCGGTGTCTTTTTAGTATCTTTCTTTGAAATGAAAGAATTTACTGCAAAAAAAGTGCCCGATTTTAAATAACGTTCATGTACAGAATCTGAAGTGTCTCTCAGTTGTCTTTGCAGATTAAGGAAATCAGATTTTCTGCTATAATTTTTAAACTTCTTGTAAAAAGTTAGAAAAATTTAAATATTCATAAAAATAAAAAAGACCTTTCAAAAGTTTCTTTTTCGAACTTGATTTTTTCAAAACACTTGTGTCTTTTTTTGTCGATTTGCGAATTTTTATCTTCAAAGAAGGCGGTCTCTTTTTCAATACTTTTTCGCTGCCGGTGCAATTGTGCAATTTTTTGATGAATTATTTAAAAAGTTCTGTTTTGTTTTTTAATGGCAAAGTTAAGGAATCTTCAAGGTACAACTAGTTTTATTTTATTAACAGTTTAAAGCTTCTTCTGTAAAATAAAATTACATTGAAGCTTCTTCTGTAAAATAAAATTACATTTTTTAAATTTTAAAAATGTTGGACATCGTGGGAAGATACATGATTATTATTTTCTTTCAAGCTGCCTTCATTGCTATATATCTTTTTTTCAAAATTGACGAATGCAATAATAAATTCAAAAATTACGAAAAAGCCAGCGATTTTTGATTTTATTCTAAACAAAATGCCTTTGTCGCGGAGAATAACCGCGATAGAAGAAATTTACATATTATCTCTCATTATTCTCTTCCAATGTCTATATAAGCTTGAGTTGTCATCATTTTCCTTTGTCGTTTGTATCATTTTCCTCATCAATGTGAAGTCATCAATAAATCTCTCTTGTTATGTTAATTCTTCGTAACAAAATGGTGCATCGACCAGATCAACCAAGACCCGCGTGGCAGGGTATCATCATCTTCAAATGGTCAACGTGAGAAACATGGGTAAATCTGGTGAAGTATCAGCTCCTGAAACCAATGGATAAGTCTGAGAAAATGCTAGTACCTGAAACCAATGGATAAATCTAGTGAAGTGCCAGCTCCTGATCCTCGTCGTCATTATGAATATTATGATATGGAAGCAATCATGATAGTTTCAAGGAAACTTATCAAAGAATCAATCTGCTTTTTATTCACATGGTGAATAAAAACAGAATCAAAAACAATCAAATAAAAGTTCAAAGGAACTCTTCAAAGATTCAAAGAATCAATATTTAATTATTTCACAAGGTGAAATAATCATCAAATGGTAACCTAGCTCAAAGAAGCAAGACAAAAGTTATCAAAAACTCAATCAAAATACAAAAAGGTTTCACGGAAACTTTAAGAAAAATTTCAAACTCAACAATTTGCAACAGCAATTATTTCATCAAAACTTATCAAAGTGAGATCATGGATCTCCTGCAAAAATCAATCTGCTGTTAATACAATGATGAAATTAAATATCATCTGGTTAACCTACCACAAAAAAGGTCAACAAAGTTTTCAAGGAAAACTCTTCAATTCAACAAACGTAAAGATACATTACATATGTCGTGCTGGGGAAGGTCTCTAGCCGAGAAGACAACATCTCATCAAATTGACTGATCGTGAAAATTCATCACATTATTTGTTGTTGGTGGATATTAACTTCAGCTCAGTATTCATGGACTTCGTCGAAACCGTATTGGTGTTACTTTGGGTCAATTAGTCCAACTGTTGAATTCGAATTCCATCATTAGTTGCTCGTGAACCATTGAATATGCTCGTGAAAGAATATCTATCTAAATCAATCTGAATGTGCATGAAAATGAAAGATCTGTTGATTGGCTGAGAAACAATAAATCAAAAGAATAACTACTTAAATCACAACTTCGTCATCACTAAACAACTGCCGTGGTGGGGAGTGTCGCGGAGAATAACCGCGATAGAAGAAATTTACATATTATCTCTCATTATTCTCTTCCAATGTCTATATAAGCTTGAGTTGTCATCATTTTCCTTTGTCGTTTGTATCATTTTCCTCATCAATGTGAAGTCATCAATAAATCTCTCTTGTTATGTTAATTCTTCGTAACAGCCTTTTAAGATTAAACATGTCAACAAAGAAAAATCAAATTGTGTTCAAAAGTGACACCCTTTTTGTAGCTTTTTTTCATTTTTATTCATTCTTACAAAAGTGAATAAAAATTTTTTAATATTATTTTAAATAATTTACAACATGAATCCTAAAATCATTCTCTTTCCATTCTCATACTTTGTTTTTTGCACGAAAATATTTACAATGGTGCTCATACCATTAAATAAAAGCATAAACAAAAAAGTCAACTTTACAAACATGCCGGCTAATCCTGGCTTCGACCGTAAGGGTATCATTTATGACACCTGTCAACTGGTTTATGTGATACAAAAAAAAGAATAAACTTTAAATTTTGATAAAATCAAAATATATCAATTTCAAAAATGAGTTCAGCAAAAGTGACCTTATTTTAAAAAATGTTCCATACTATTATACAGGATGTGACTCATAATGATTTTAATGTAAAACAAATGAACAATATTTCATGTATTCTCACAAATATGGAATTAAAACATTCATAAATACGAAAGAAAAAATGCATCTGCAAAACGCTAACAAAATAAATGTTTTTCAAAAGTGTTGACGTCGCTTTTTTTTGCGATCGATGCAAAACATTGTTTAAACGAAAAAATTGGTCTTCTTTTTAAGGATAGATTATAAAATTCTGCACTTTTTTTCACACCACATTTTATCTTTTTTAATAATTTTTGGCAGTCGTGGGGGGCCGTTTTATAATTGAAGAATCAAATTTGCATAAATTTGAAAATTTGATTCTTCAATTATAAAACACCAAAAACAATTAACTGTTTGTAAAATGTTGAAATAATAAAAAACCAAAACATCTCTAAAAAATTTTGGTCATTATATATTAAAAAATGTAATTGACACTTAAAACAAATATTAAGCATTTTATTAAAATTTCCCTTTATCATTTATTTTGTTTTAAGTATAAATAATTTTATTCAAGTTCTGTAAATGCATCAACAGAGCATTGATTTTTAATTTAACTAATGGAAACAAAACTTTTAAACCAAAATGTTTTACAAGTTGTGTTTAGTGAACAATGCTAATTTATTACTGATTTAATCCCATCCTCAACAATTAGGTTTTCACATTTTTTAAAAATTGAATGGATTAAAAAGGTTACTTTTGAACTCTTTTCAGTTTAGAAAAAAGCATAAAAACTTCAAAAGAACGAACAATGAAGTAGAAATGAAAAATCATCAAAAGCATAACATTTTTTTAAAAGCAAAATGCCGCAAAATGAAACAAATATTGTGACCAACATTAGGTGTTATTAAAAGTAAAATATGTTCTGTTTTCTTTGATTAACAATTACTGTTTTGTTAATCACTGTGAAAAATTATCAGATAAAAAAATCAATAATTGACTGTCGAGTTAATTATTTTGGTTTTAAAGTTGTGATTATGCGCTGCAGATTGATTCTATTACAGTCGATGCGGGCTCATGCGGGTTCATGTGGACTCATTAAGTACTGTATTAATACGGAAAATACAAGAAAATGTGGTTATAAAGGACGTTTTTTGTAACATTTGAGAATTTTTGGCGATATTTGGCATTAGGAAAAATTTTTTTGTCTCAAAATCGGCTGAAAATGTGTTCCTAGGGTAATTTTGGCCCAGGAATTCGAATTTCGTCATAATATTTGAGATTCTTCAGGTGGATTCTGAGATCCAGAATCTGTGACCCAGAATCTGGATTCAGAATCCATGTTTTCAAAAAATCCCAAAAATGATACTATTCGAAAGCCCTGAACGTATTTAGTTAGGAAAATGCAAATATATTCATATTTGACCCTTTTTAATGGTTTTATGCCCCCGGGAAGTTCAAAAATGGCCTAAAATTACGGTAATTGGGTTCCAGAATCCACTTTTACAACTTACTTAAAGCCCGTTCATATTTTTTTATAAACTTTGACTAGTAGGGCATCGAAAAATACCATAATCTTGAAAAACTAGGTGGATCCGAAAAAATTTTTCCTGTGCTACTTCTGTCGACTTCAACAAAATTCAATATCTCCAACATAAACAAAAATTCATAACTTTTGAAAATGACTATGAATCGTCTTCCGGTGACTTTTATGATGAAATATAGTGTATATGGGACATTTCTGAAGAGTTTCAGCCCCCACATATCAAATCTCTACATTTGGGATCAACTTAAAATATCTGTTTTTTACCAAAATTAACACCGAAATACAAAAAATCGCAAAACTGATTTTTTTATCTAAAATCATTTTTCTTGTGCTTTATTAATTTAAACTACATGTATCTGGAATAGATTAACGCATAAATAATGATATTTGGACCAATATGGATTTTTTACGAATTTTTGAAAATACCTCATTTTTGGTCATTTTTCATGATTTTTGAATTTCATGAAACATCTAAGATATGAACATTTTTGAGTGTTTACCATAAAATAGATGCTAAATAAAAATTTTCAGCAAAGTTTCAACCCACTAAAACCCGATATCAACCACATACGGATAATTTAAAAATTGTGATAACATTGCTAAAATAAAATTTGATACCAAATATACAATATAGGTGTTAGTGGGTTGAAACTTTGCTGAAAATTTTTATTTAGCATCTATTTTATGGTAAACACTCAAAAAAGTTTATATCTCACATTTTTCATGAAATTCGAAAATCATGAAAAATGACCAAAAATTAGGTATTTTAAAAAATTCCTAAAAAATTCAAATTGGTCCAAATATCGTTGTTTATGCGTTTGTCTATTGCAGAACCATGTACTTTAAATATATAAACCACAAGAAAAATGACTTTATACCAAAAAATCAGTTTTGCGATTTTTTGTATTTTGGTGTTAATTTTGGTAAAAAATAGATATTTTAAGCTGATCCCAAATGCACATATTTGATATAGGTGGACTGAAACTTTCCAAAAATGCTACAAATATATTATATTTCATCATAAAAGTCACCGGAAGGCAATTCGCAATCGTTTTCCAAAGTTCTGAATTTTTATTAATGTTGGAGATATTGAATTTTGTTGAAGTCGACAAAAGTAGCACAGGAAAAATTTTTTTTCTTCCACCTACTTTTTCAACCTTATGTTATTTTTTGATGCCCAACTAGTTAAAGTTTATAAAAAAATATGAATGAGCTTTCGGTAAGTTGTAAAATGAGATTCTGGAGCCCGATTACCGTAATTTTAGGCCATTTTTGAACTTCTCAGGGGCATAAAACCCATAAAAAGGGTCAAATATGAATATATTTGCATTTTCCTGACTAAACACGTCCAGGGCTTTCGAATAGTATCAATTTTGAGATTTTCTGAAACTTTGGCTTCTGAATCCAGATTCTGGGTCCTGGATTCTGAATCTCAGAATCCACCTGAAAAATGTCAAATATTATGACGATATTCGGATTCCTGGACCAAAATTACCCTAGGAACACATTTTCAGCCGATTCTGAGACAAAAAATTTTTCCTAGTGCCAAAAAATTCTCGATTGTTACAAAAAACGTCCTTTAAAGGCTTCCCTGAAAAACTGCAAAACTGATTTCATAAAAACGTCACACACGAAAAACAGAGAGATCAAACCTATGTTTTGCTACTTAATCAGTGTTAAAGATTTACCCAATTTTGTTTATTTGTAAATTTAAAAAATTGATAAATTTTATATTTTTTATGTTGAAACGTGTACACCAAAATCTTCGCTTTCTTTAATTATGTATTTTTCTGAATTCGCAAGTGCTTTATTTTTTAAGTATCACATATTTGTGTTTGATATGATCCAAATATCTTTTTACAAACAATTTTTTAAAACACAAACAAAATGTAAAAAAAATTCAAAAAGAAAAAAGGTATACCAATGTTTTTGATCGTTAAAATGGAAAATTTTTAAATAAACCCAAAGAGTTTTTTTCGTTTGTGTTGTAAATTATAGTGTTCTTTTTTTGCTATTGAGATTTTATCATTTTAAAAGCATATGTTTGGAAATTACGTAATGGACACTTAATATTTTTACATCTGTTAAAACAGATTTTTAACATATTTTAAAATAATTAATGGATTTATAGCTTTTATTATATTACCATTAATAAAAGCTAAAAAATATCACTTTTTTTCATGGGCGAATTTTTGTAGCATAAATAATTTGTGGTTATGCCTATTATATTAAAAAAGAACAAAAACATTCAAAAAAAACTAGCGGCATTTTTCAACTGCAAAGAGCAAAAAAATCATTAAAAAGCGTCTATTCGAGCGTCGCTTTTTTTAACGCAACAATTTTTAAAAAACATTGTGTCTATTTTTTAAAGCTTTGTTGATTTTGGACTTTAAAAAGTAGGCGTTCTCTTTTTCAATGTTTTTTAAGTAGGAAAAATTTGTCAGCCATGGGTCATAGTAAAATGCGGTAATGCAATTGAAACTGCAGAGAGGGTAAAAAGTTGCAATGCAGGGTAAAAAGCTGCACTGCAGGGTAAAATGTTGCAAAATGGGTAAAAAGTTGCAATGCAAGGTAAAAAACTGCAACTGCAGGGTAAAAAACTGCAATGCCAACTGCAAACTTTTTTTTCGGTAACAAAATTCATATCGTTACCTCTTACAGAAAAACTTGTCAAAAAACCCAAATTAAGGGTTTCCAGAATCCATGGATTCTGAAGTTCTTCAAACTTCAAAGAATCCATGGATTCTGATTTCCAAAATTTTAATGGAAAAAATTTTTTCCAAAGTTTTTTTTCTCGAAAAAGGCAAAAAATCTTTTTCCAAAAAAACTTTTAAAAAATCTGAAACTTTCGGTTTTTATTCTTTTGGCAAAGTGTATGCAACACGAAGTCGAAAAGGAAAACAGAGAACACAAGAGAGAATCTCTCTCCACTGAAATAAAATGTGTTTTTTTCTCTTCTTTTTCTTTTTGCGTTCTTTTTGTTTTTACTGTATTTTTTTAACTATTTTTTTTTAAGAATTAAATTTTTTTTACATTTTATTTTATTTATTTATTATTACAAAAATAAATTCTTCAACAATAACATTTTTTTTTTAAGTTTTAAATTACTGCAGTGTTTATTGGGTTTTCTTTGCCTTTTTCTTTGTAGTTTTAAGATAAATTATAGTTGAAAGTAATCGGCTTTTGTGCAAACTCACGCACTCACTCACTCACGCACTATGAATTATAGTGTTTATGACACTTTGCCAAGCGTTAAACATTATAAAATTTTCTTTAAAAAAATGAAGTATTTACTTTTTAATATTATTTTATATTACTAAGTTTTTTTCATATCCTTTGTTATTTCAATGGATAGAGAACAAAAAAAGGAACACAACGGTACCACACATAAAGATATTTATGATGCGCGAGCAATATGCGGATTCATCAAAGTTGTTGATGATGTTAATGTATATCTTTAACGTAGAATCAAATGAAAACTTATTGTAGAAATTCTGTTTTTTGACTTTTAAAATATTTTTAAACATGTTTTAAAGCAATTGTACTGTTGGATAAGGATTCTGAGCGAAATTATTCAAAATTTCTCAATTTTTGTATGACACGTTATTTTTTAATGATTTTTTGGTGTTTTTAATTCATATTTTAGCTCAGATAAAAACAAAATTGCAGAAAAATATGCAGATTTATTGTTTAAATAAATTTATAACCCAAGAAATACATAGTAAAGTAAAAATTTTGTCAAATATGATATTATTCGGTTTCATTTGTGAAATAATTCAATAGCATTTGCCGATTCATAAAGTAATCCATTTGTTTGCTTCTTGCTGCTGGACTTTTTCCTGGCATCTTTATATCAACAAGATTTTTAACTTTATGGCTCCCTTCAAGTGCTGTAAAAGAATTATAATTAAACTTTTAATCAGTTTGTTGAACATTACCTTGAGCAGAGAACTTTCCCCAGCTTTTATATTCTCTGACAAAAGGAACAACATGAAATCTTAACATATGAAGCTTTGTCTTTTTGCCTGGGAGATCTGGATAATTAGTATCAATAACGGTAAAAAAATCTTTAATGGCATGCGTGCGCCGCTTTGCCAAAAGCAACTGCGTGAGTGAGTGAGTGCGTGAGTTTGCACAAAAGCCAAGTAATCCGCCCATTGTTGCAATTGTATCAACTGCTTGTGAAAAACTAACGGGTAATGGTGGATCATCTTGCAATCCATCATAATGAATAAATCCCCCTGGAACAGCAAGGATTGAACGGAAATGTGCATCTTTTAAGAATGTAATTCCGGCAAGGACATATGTGTATTCATTATGCTAAAAACGTTTTTTTGTCATTGTTTGCAATTGAAACATTTATCTTACAATAACGGTTAAAGGCAACATTGCAAGTTGATTTAACCCAAAAACAAGTCCACCGGCAACTGATTGCAATCTGATTGGAACAATCCAAGGCGCAGGCATGGCAAATGTTCCACTTACACTTTTCATATCTGATTTGCAAGTGCAAGTTTTCACAGCTTCAACTTGTTGTAAATCAAATACCGCTTTGACCGCTTCAATGGGATGAAGATTATTAGTATGATTACTAAAAACTTTTTGTGTATTTTCAACAGTAATCTGTTGGGTAACACTTACTTTAAAAATGTCATCATCATTGGTTTATCAGATGATTGTTTGTGTCCACATTGATCACATTCACAATTTACAATTACTCCACAGGTACTCATTAATCTCTCCGTGAAAATGTTATATTCACTATCGAAAAGATTTAACTTTTTCCTGTAAAAATACTGAAAAACATAGGTCAATGGAGAAGTTCCTGAAATGCTTAGCCAAATTTCTAATGCTAGTTTTAATGATACATCTTGCACCCCTTATATCATCTTTTTCTTAAAAAAAGATGATGGAAAATATGTCTTGATGAAGGTTTTATCAAAATGCGTTTCAGCAGATGAAAAGGTTAGTTAAAGCATTTTTCGATACATAGTTATTGCCTTTTGCATTTCAGCCAAATGTATTTTTTGCTTTTGTTAAGCAAAAAGAACCAGATGTGGATGAAACATTTGCTGTAACAAAAATAACCACTCCTGTAAAGAAGACATAGAAAAACACTTTAAGCTGGAAAACAATAAAAATTTATTTTGATGATCGTATTAATACTCAGCATAAATTTTGCTTACATTGAATGCAAAACTTTGAATGTTTCAAGTTACATTTGTTAACATTTGTTCGAAGTTATGTTCAACTTTTCAACTTTACTGCAGTAATTTAAAACTTAAAAAAAAATGTTATTGTTGAAGAATTTATTTTTGTAATAATAAATAAATAAAATAAAATGTAAAAAAAATTTAATTCTTAAAAAAAAATAGTTAAAAAAATACAGTAAAAACAAAAAGAACGCAAAAAGAAAAAGAAGAGAAAAAAACACATTTTATTTCAGTGGAGAGAGATTCTCTCTTGTGTTCTCTGTTTTCCTTTTCGACTTCGTGTTGCATACACTTTGCCAAAAGAATAAAAACCGAAAGTTTCAGATTTTTTAAAAGTTTTTTTGGAAAAAGATTTTTTGCCTTTTTCGAGAAAAAAAACTTTGGAAAAAATTTTTTCCATTAAAATTTTGGAAATCAGAATCCATGGATTCTTTGAAGTTTGAAGAACTTCAGAATCCATGGATTCTGGAAACCCTTAATTTGGGTTTTTTGACAAGTTTTTCTGTAAGAGGTAACGATATGAATTTTGTTACCGAAAAAAAAGTTTGCAGTTGGCATTGCAGTTTTTTACCCTGCAGTTGCAGTTTTTTACCTTGCATTGCAACTTTTTACCCATTTTGCAACATTTTACCCTGCAGTGCAGCTTTTTACCCTGCATTGCAACTTTTTACCCTCTCTGCAGTTTCAATTGCATTACCGCATTTTACCATGACCCGTCAGCCATTTTAAATATCGGGAATTATTCGTTTTTTGAATCATTGATATTTACATAACATTTCAAATTTCTCTTTAAAACTACAGTTTTTTTGAATATTTTATCTTTTTAGCTTTAAGTTATTTTTTAACAGCGAAAAAAATGTCACATGTGTATTATTTCAAATTTCTTCTCAAGAAAACCATAGAAATAAACATTATTAAAGCAATAAGTAATTTTTTTTGAACAGTTTAGTATAAGTTTAAATGAAATTAAAAGAAAAACGATTGCTTAAGTTTTTCACATTAAAATCTTACCATTTTTTTCGATTTCAGGATTCCATTTTTTTTGGTATTTCCACTTTCGATAAATTCCATATTATAAACAAAAGAAGAAGTTGTTGCCAAAAAAGTGATATACCATCATCTTTTTTAAAATGTTATTTTGAATATTAATGAAAGAAAGAAAGCTGGACATTGATGTGCTTTTGTTTATTTTTGTTTCTTTGCAAGTTGATGTTTTTCAATGGCATTTTTTCTTAACGCCTGTAATCGAACGTATTTTTTTCCAAAAAAGAAGGCACATCTTTGTTTCTCTTTTTGAACAATGACAGCGGAGATCGTTGTGATAAATTGAATTTTAAAACTCATTTTTATTTTTGATTTTAATTTTGATTTGTTTTTTGCTGAAGAAAATTGAAAAACAACCAAATTTGGTAAATTTAAAAAGAAATGTTTCATTTTCTTGTTTTGGGGATCGTCCAGATATCATGTCATCCTAACATCAGCCTTATTCCTTTACATCAAACACACTTTTTATCGCACATCAAAGGCGACATTACGCTCTCCCTCCCTTATGACGTCATATCTGGAGATCCCTTATTTCATTTTCCAAGTTCACGTGAAAACTTTTGTTTCAGTTTTTTAAATAAGGCTTTTTATATTTTAATATCATGATGCAAGGTAAAAGAATTATTGAAAATGGGCTGCGAAATAACTGAAATTGTTTGTTTTATTATAGTCGATTTCAATAAACCCTTAAAGGAATGAGAGATTTTATTTTCTGTACGTCAATAAAACATATGTTTTTATGTCAAAAAATCTTTTTTCATCATCGTCTTTTTAAGAAATCATTTCATTTTGTAACATTTCGCGCTAAAAATATGCTAGCGCTATTAATGATTCTCCAGTTCTATGTCATTTTTCCTTCTTTTAAAGTTTTTATGTTTTTTTCTATATTAAACACAGTTTGAAATTAACCATTTCAACTTATTGAATTTTTGATAAATGTGTAAGCATGTTTATTCCTGGCATGATCGAAGCAGGATTCAGTAAAAATAAAAATTTGAATTGATATTTGTATTAGTTTATCATAAATTTGTTAAATCTTACAAAATTCATGTTTTGTTTTTTAATGATCAGCTAGTGTTGGTGCAGATTAGAATAAAACATATTCTGTTTTATTTGATTTACACCTTACAGATTTGTTAATTAATCTATAACATTACTAAAACTTTGATGTATCAAAATATTCAAAAACAAAAACATTTTGCTGATTTTGGGATGTAAATTTTTTTCGGATTTCTTCAAAATTGATCCTTTATCGCCAAAAATTGCAATAAATGTAATAATCCAAAAATTAAAATCCCAGATATTCATCAAAATTTTGATAAATGTCTGGGACATTTTTACAGCACAACTTTAGAAACAGATGTTAAAAAAAAAATTGAGAATGTGTAAATTTTGAAACTTGTTTTACGACAACATTTTGTAAGCTTTTGTTCAAAAGCATTCTTTTAGGAAATTGAAATTTTTTATTCTTTTTACAAATGTGTAAAAAAGATTTCTATTTAATAATTATTGGAGATAGTCAAAGTGTTGCCAGATGTTTTTGTCAAATTTTATTTTTTCATGATAAAATTTTTCTCATTAAATTAAATTATAAATTTTTTAAAGAAGCACAAAATATTCAAACCGAAAAAAAACTCGTATCTGAATTTTTATCTAAAATGCGAAACAAGTCAAATTTCATCAGACTAAAAAATGAAAAAGAAAAAAAATGTAACAACTTTTTTATTGTCGCATTTATTTCGGGATAGAATGAATACATTTTTTACCATAATAATAAGAACATTTTTTTGACCAAATTAATAAATTACAGTTCCAAGAATTTTAACAAAACGTTACTTGGCAACTGATAAAGCTGTATTATTATTATTCATCTGAGTTCCCTTTTGTGCTGAAGAAATAATAATCACATTTGGTGTTTTGCCAAAGAAATATGAAAAATATGCCCTCCGGGTTGTTTGACTAAAATCGATAAAATAAAAGTTTAACCAAAAAATGTTACTTTTTCAAACCTTAAAACCATTAGGGAGACACTTCCAGACCATGCAAATATTCCATATAACATTGGAAGAAGAGTATTAAAAAATGCAGTAACACCTTCATTGTTGAGAAAAAATAATCGAACAACGTTGTTAGAAATTCTCAAAAGTTGAGCCAAAAATGTGATGAATGAAACAACTGAAATATGTATATGAGTCGCAGTTAACTATATTACCATGGTGAAATGGAGCTCACGTTATAAAAGACATTTGATAAGGAAACAAGAAAGGATTTTTTATGCAAATTTAAAACAAAGCAGCAAGCTATTAAATTAAAAATAAGTTTTTAATTAATGTCCATTCAGAGATTTTTGCATGAAATATAGTTTTTTGGAGCTTGTTTAACCCCAAAAACAAGTACTTAAATGTTGCCTTTCAAGGGAACTTTCAGATCAAAAAATTTCAGGCGTTCAAACTTTTTATCGAAGTTCTTCATTTAAAACTGGCAAATACTTTTTTTAATTTAACGTTTTTTGTTAGTCATACCGTAATTATCACATTTTAAGTCATAAACATACTCAGAACAGTACATTTGTGATGTTTGAAGAAAAAAAACGAGAAAAACACCAAAAAAACCTACAAAGTAAACTTTTTTCATTCACGTTCATCGCAAAATTTGAATTTTTATAACAATAGAATTTTGCAAATGACAAAATATTTGCTGCTGCTGCGAAGGAAGTTGTAACAATAAAAATTATTGTTGAAATAAGCAAATGTATACTCCAAATACTTTGATTTGCAAGCATCAAATTTACACTTGTTACAGAAAAATAAATAAATTTTGCAGGTTCCGTAATTTTCCAAGCCCAATGTAGAATTGGTAAAGTTAAAATTACTACAGTATACCAATGTCGAGACCAAATTGATTTGTGGGAAAGTGGAAACCAAATAAGCGTAAATCGATTAAATGCCATTAAAGTATGTCCAAGGAATTCAGCTACCGTAAAATACATGAAAATGTTAATTAAAAAATATCCAAAGAGATCAGTAGATTTATAAAAGTCGATCAGAAATGGAAGGAGTGGAATTTTTTGAAACGACATCAACTGAAAAATTTTGCATTAGAATTTGGATATGTAAGAATTTTTATTTTTAGGTTCAAATTTTATAATTGAGAGGGTATCAGGGACAAGCAAAACAGTTGTGACAGATTAGTCCTGATACGAGTAATTTTAAACGTTTAAACATGATTAATTTTGATGCTAACAAATAGAAGTTTTATTTATATCTTCAAAAAAATATTAATAGAACTATACATATTTGCATATTAATGTATACCCGACTCAAGAATAATCTGTTTGAAGTGGGATTCCTGCTTTAAAAAATTCAATTTAAAATCTAAAGCTTCTGCTTATCCTAAAATCAAAAAATTGTTTTTTTCGATTTCAGTTTTACAAAACCAAGTTGGCAAAACCTATGTTAAAATACTTACAATAACATAGCACATCAACTCTGAAAATATCACCACCCGGAACATGTTATAAAAACATCCTTTGAAAGTTGTATGCCTTTTTGCAATTAATAACACCAACATGGATAAATGAAATAAATAAAATATTACTTCAATGATTGTAAAAATGACAAAATCAGCGCTTACCATTTTCAAAGGATACTGTAGTAATGGTAAAAGTTTTATTAACTCTAGAAACAGACAATATAAAATGCAAACTACGACCAATGTTAGTTTAAGAAGGATTTTTTAAACAATTTTAATTTTTAATTAGACTTTTAATTTAGATTTTGTCATATTTCAATTACACTTGGCTAATTCGATGATTTGACACATGACAAGTCACGACATAAAAATTTAGTTTTATATCTTCAAACTACACTTTTATGCTCTTTTGAGCATTTAACATCTACAAATAACAAATTTTTTAATTATTTTATCTGTTTTTGATAATTTTAATTTAAATGAAGCATCCATTTTAAAATTGTCTACGTGCGTAAGAAATAATACTGCATCCAATTGTTTACATTCTCGAAAATTCAAATTTGATTTTCAGTTCATTTCATGCGTAAAATATGTTTTTTGTAATTTACTTGCTTCCGTCTTCATTTTCTGATGCTAAAATACATGTAATTTGTCTGCTTGTCACGTTTTTTGAAATATACTATCATATTACGTAATTGTTGTGTGACCAAAATTAGAAATTTATAAAATTAATTTATTAACAACTATCAGCTTTTCTATTTTTGTATCAAAAAATCCAGCAAAACTAGAGGTTACTGTTGGAATCACTTTATGCTAATTTTTTGATCTTGCTTTTGTTGTACAAAACTGCTTTAACTTTCAAAATATTTTTTTCGCATTCAAAAAACAAATTTGGGTTTTTTGCTTCTTTTGCTGAGAACGATCATTTTTGCATGTTGCATGCAACATGCAAAAATGATCGCAAACGAACAAATAAAGCACTTTTTTGAAATCATTTTTTCTTTTAGAAGTCCACTATAAATAATTTTATTAAAATTAAATAGCTTTTTGCAGGGATATACAAAGAAAGTAATCATGGAAAAAAATGTGACATTGGAAGAAGTTAACAAAATGACAGTTTTAAAATCGCTTGCTGCGTTTGCGCGCATATCTCAGCCATTTCTTTTGTATATTTCTCTGGCTGCAGATCTCTTAATGATGACATTTTTCTTTTTTGACTTTTTTAAAAAGACTTCACAATATCGTACACCGTATTACTTTTTATTAGTGACAGGATTTTCACTACATTTTTCGGAATCCCTTTTCTACTATCATATTCGTGGATTTCTTCAAATCAACTTGAAAATACCGTATATGATGGAACTATTCAATATTCGAAATATTTACTTTTTAACATTTTACCAAGTTTGGAACGCCGCACTAGTAATGAATATGTAACGCCAATAAACGAAGCAAGCGCCGCCTCTTTTTCTACTTCGTCTTTTCCTATAAATATGCCACAACTTTCCTCTTTCTCGTCAGAGAGAGAGTCACTTTTGGAACATGTTAACGTTGCAACGATGTTATAATAAATATCAACCAAAGAACCTTAACTAAAGTTACAGTGGAGGTCCTACCCGTTGTTTTCGTCTGCCTGGTCCCGTAAGGGAACATAAACGAAAACTCCATGATTACTGTAAAACTCAGACTCTCTCTCTCGATCACTTTTCTTTAATTTTTATTGTCTTTTCTGTCTTTTTGAGTTGGCCACTCACATTCTAATTCCTTTTTTTTTTCATTTTTCTTCTTTTATTGCTGACTTTTTGTATCTTTTAAAAATCTTGAAATTAGAACTGAGTTGTAATTTTATTGTTTAATCTGATCTCAAACTTCATTTCTTGTTAAAAACTTTTTCCTTGTTTTATCTCTTATTTTTTAAATAACAAACTATTTGGCATTAATAGAAAATGCGTACTGTAATTCGTGAAGAGCGTGTCGGGAGGTAGGAGTATTTTTTTAGGAATAACAGTTTTTATTTTTTTATGGAACACCTCCTACCGTAGTTTAAGTCGGTCGCTCTTAAAGCGTATGAGTTTTTGTCATTTTCGCTTATCGAAAATTAATTATGAATATTATTATTATTATAATTGGAATCCAGTAACAGCCCAGGGGAGCTGATAAAAATCCGACTTTGATTAAAATATTGAAATCAAATATAATGATATAATTAGGATTCCACCCGACCGTTTATATTAATATTGTTAAGTTCCATTTATTTTGTAAAAGTAAAATGAATTAATTATGTTTCATCCCCACTTATGAGTTATTCCATTTTTGTAGCCCACGTTATTGTACGAGCAAGCTGGTAATGCGCTACGGCCAGCACAAAGTTTTTCTTCATTGTGTCTCATTAGTTTTAATATTGTTAAAGAAACTTGGTAATCATTTAAAATCTGAACGTCCATAAAAATTTGGATAAACTTAGATAAAATTTGAAAAAGTTTCAGGAAAATAATCTAAATTATATTGTTTAATTACATGTCTCAATTTTGTTAAAATTACGTCTATCATTATTAAAAATATTTATGTCTTTGGTAATATTTTCACTTCTACTATACAGAAAATTGAATCTTAGAAAACTTTTAATCTAAAAATGGCTATTTTTTATTTTGCATTTTTCTTTTATATGTTATCCTTTGGGAAAAAAATGCCACAAAAACGGCATCAAAAAAAAAATGAAATTTTTCTTCGTCTAAGAATGTCCAAAAAAGGAAACAGCCATTTCAATTTTCTTTCTGTGTTTTGTTGAAAAAAGTATTTGTCTATTCATCCGAAAATTGTGTTTTAAAAAGAAGCGACAAAAAGCCCCAGAGAATAATTAAATTTTTTCTTTTGAAGCAACAGAAGAGAAAAACATTTTTTCAAAGCCTGCATTTTTTTAAGCAAAAAATTCTTTTGGACAACTTTTTATTTTATTTTATATTTTTTTAAAAAGGGGGTGAAAAAAAGTCAAAATGACATTGCCAAAAAGGCCCCCTCAAAGCATTTTATATTTAATTTACAGATAAATTCGTCCAATAGCAGTATGAAATTTTGACGCGGGCGTCAAATCTCGTCGTTTGAGAGAGAACGGCAGCATCTCAATTTTCAATCAAACAGTACAGTAACCTGGAATAACATCTTTCACAACAAAATAATCATTTAGCCGGGTTCATCAACAATCAATCAGTACCAAAAACATCACAAACGCTACACCAGTCAAAAAGTTAACTTAAATAATAAAGTCAAGCATTTAAAAATTGTATTATTGTAATATTTAAAATGTACGCTTTTATTGTGTCTATGTTTAAAATGTCTTATTTCTTTTTAAATCATTTGTGTCTGAGAAAGCGCTTGGCATACGTTTATTTTAAGATCAAGGGTTACAAAGTACTCACAACTGTTTTATTTTCGCTACCATCTTTATAACTGCCATGATACACTCCACAAAGCCAACATTCTAATCAACTTCTTCAAGTTCATTTCATAAAATTACAAATTGATCAACTACAAGCTTTAATACTTTTATCAATTTGGCAACGAATTAGCGAGGCCGCTAATTACCGTAGCGGGTGAGTCTGTAACGCCAATAAACGAAGCAAGCGCCGCCTCTTTTTCTACTTCGTCTTTTCCTATAAATATGCCACAACTTTCCTCTTTCTCGTCAGAGAGAGAGTCACTTTTGGAACATGTTAACGTTGCAACGATGTTATAATAAATATCAACCAAAGAACCTTAACTAAAGTTACAAATAAATTTACGGCACTGTGGTTTCCATTAAAACATGAAAAAGTTAGTTTATAAATATTGGGTTGTCCTCTAAGTCCTGTCTTTTGTTTGAGCTGTTGGCATCTTAAAATTAACAGAACAATGTAAGGTTTGGCATAGAGATAGCCTCAGGGGTTGTACGATGGGGTTTAACAATTTTTTTTGCGGAGTTTGAATTTTCATAAAATTCTGGGAGAATTTTCGTTGCGAGATTCAGAATCTTCAAAATTCCCCCTGTAACAAGCTCTCTAAAATTGGGTATTTTGAAACATTAGTTTGACCTGTTGTGGTAGCCAAGTTACTGTTCTTAAAGAATATAAGAGTTTTGGAATTTTTAGGGAGTTTTAAGAATTTTAGTCAAATTTTCAATACTGCGTTACTGTAATGTGTCAACAAAAGTCAAAAAATTTGAATTGAATTTTTTGATAAAAAATGATTTCAGGGCCTTTATTAAAGTTTCCAGTGAAAGATTTTGGTATGAAAACGTAAATTGAGCCATGACCAGCCTAATTCGATTTTTTTCCAGCTAGTTCACAAGAATTTTTGGAGATTTCGGATATCACCGCGAAAATTCCTCAAATTTCTATGAAAATTTTAATCCCATAAAAAACCCTTTTAACCCGAACCGTTGAGGCCAGCCGGTCAAACAAGGGACAGGACTTATTGGACAACCCAATAATTTATGATAAAATGAAGAAAGGTGTGAAAATAAATGTTCTTTTATGTTTAAAGATTTGGTCAAAAAATTTCAAGAAAATGTTATTTTTGATGATTTTTATTCCATTTTTACCCATGCTTTACATTTATATCGATTTCGATTGTCTCTGCTATGATTACTATTATTCTATACCAAGTTTACTAACAAAATGCATCAAAAGAAATGATACCGCATCTACAATTGCATCGATTCTTGTTTTTGTCCTTATATTTTTCCTTATTTCGCTAATCACAATTTTTCACAAGCGGACAATTTCATCATTCTCACCTCAAATTGCTAAACTTGAAAAACGTTTAATGTTTCAAGCTTTAGCTTCCCTAATTTTATACGGTATTCATCGAATTTTGGATATAATTTGTAGCAAACTTTGTTTGTTTTTTGGTGATTGCAGTCCGCAATGGAGCATAAATCATTATTACCTAACTACACCATGGCTACTCTTAAGTGGAACTATTTTGCATACTCCGTATCTGGTTGACGTTTTGCTTTTGATCATAATTTCAAAAATGTTTCGAAAAGATTTCTTGAACTTTTATTCTTTTGGATCATGTCAAAAATTTACTTTTCAAAAACGGACAGTCACTATTACAAACTGAATTATCTCAAGATTTTTTATTTTATTTTTTATCTTTATACTGTATAACTTTTTTTTATCATTTCATGTGTTGCTACAAATTTAAATAGAAATGTTCATCATTTTTTGTCTTAGTAGATTGCAAATAAACTCTCTGAAATTTATTATTTCTCGTTTTTCTATAATACAGTAACTTATACATAATTTTATAATGTTTTGGCTCTCGTGTATTTTTCAGTATATTTTTCAATTTTCGCATATACCTTTTTCCAAAACATTCATTTGCAAACTTTTTTTAAAAACTTTTCAGTGTTTTATTTAATAAAAAGAAAAATTTCAATTATTTATATTCATTTCCAAGTCTGCTGTTTGTAAAAAAATTTTGCGGAATGGAAAACAAAAAATATTTCAAAGTTTAACAGTGTATGCAAATTTGCAATATTCATTGTTTTTCAAGTATTTGTTTTGTTTTTGACAAAAGTACAAAAATAATAATCATTAACTCAAATGGACTAAAAAAGCACATTTATTTCTAAAATTTAAATGTAAAAATTGAGTATTTAGACTTTTTTTCAATATTTAATGATCAGAGGCTAAAAACTAACTATAAAATTATTTGAAAACATTAAAAAAATATTTTTTAGCATTTTTGAGCGATTAAAGTATGAAAGATAAAAAAAAGTTTAAAATTGCTTTTAAAATGTTAAAAACAATATTATCATTTTAGAAAATGCTTTTATTATTAATTATTAGCTATAAATTATTGATTATAATTAAAATTTAAAAAAATAATTTTTTATGCACCCCATGGGATTCGATCTTTTTCCATAAATTTTTGGACTGCAGCCGCACGCGTTTGCAGCTGCGCTATCTTGTCGCAAAAATCGGTACCGCAGGTTTTTTTTTGCAAAACGCCGCGTACTCAGTTTTTGATTCAGACGTGTGTTGTTTTATTCTCCGCCTTTATTTAGGCAGTTTCTGTCACTGAAAAAAATAAATGTCTGCGATGAATCACTTTTGTTTTTTTGGTCTTTTCTTTCTTTAAACAAGAATAACAAAAAAACAATGTTATTCTATCTGAATAAACATAAATGAGAGAAATGGGAAGAATAAAGACACAAATGAAGATTGTTTTCTTTCTTTTTTGAATATTTAATTTTCTTTGTTGTTTGGGAAAATCATATGCAAATTTAAATCTTAAACCTATGGTTGTCCTTTTAAAAGTAATATTTCCCCAATTACTTAGAAAAACTTTCGAACATTAAATATTGAAAAATAATGTTGCATACTGCATTTTTGTAATGAATGTTTAAAAGTTAAAATCGCATACATATAAACAAGTAACCATTTTTAAAAAACAGATACTAAAATGCTAAAAACATTTTTAAAGCTTGTATAATTATAATATTTAAAACATGATATATGATATATTGCTTTTACTAAACCCGAATTAAATATTAATACATAAGAATTATAAACATGAGGTTGTATAAATAATTATGTAAACATTATTGGAATTGTTGGGTTTACTGTTTTGCATCCTTGCTTACATTTTCCACTGGAAAAATAATTAAATGTTACCCTAAAACTTAAAATCCACCAAGAGGAATGCAGCATTCGTGAAATTTTTACGTGTCTTGAATTTATTACTATAAACAGAGAAAAACAGAAAACTGCAGTGTCATAAACGATATTTAAGATAAATTTTTGTCGTCGGTGCAATCGTCGGGGAGCCTTTGTGTCTGCTGTTTTGTGAATGAAAACCGCGGAATGAATTTATTTTGAGAAAGAAAGGAAAGGAGAAAAAGGAATAGTGTATTGCACGCTAGTCAAAAGTTCAACTTTTTTTTTTTAAAAAACTCAATAACTTTTCAACGACAGTTTTTTTTTAAAAAGCCAACGACCCGCTAATCTTTACACCACAGAGAATAGCGGGTCGTTGGCTTTTTTTAAAAAAAGCTGTCGTTGAAAAAATATTGAGTTTTTAAAAATATTTACAGTTGAACTTTTGACTAGCGTGTGTATTGGCAACACATTGTTTGCCGCATTATTGCTGTCGCTGGAAAAATGCCTTTATTGAATTGCTTTTTTTTACTTTTAAAAGCCCTTTTTTTAAAAAAAATAATGTTTCAACTATTAAAAAAGTATAATTTGTCATTTTTAAACTTTTTTAAATTATTTTTATGATGTGTATGATATTTTGCGTTGCTAACTCTAATAATTTCAAAAACCACAGCAGCAGCATTTTTGCAGAATCGGTAAAAACATTGGCCGCCTTTCAATACTAATTATCTGAATCATTATTAAGTAAAACATGAAGACAGGAAAAATTGGTTTGAAAATGAATTAAAGTCGCTCAATATTATGCTTACAAAATGATCCATAGCAAGGTAATAATAGTTAGATCTCAAAAATTATTACTTTGCTGTGGCAAAGTAATAATTTTTTTTTAAACTTCAAAAGTATGAAGTTTAGAAAAAAATTTCGTGTAATGATAAACACAAACTATTTCGGTTTTAACAGATTATGCGAATTTGCTTTTTTCAAACATTTTTTTGTGGAAACTTTTGTTTTTGAAAAAAAGTAAGGTTTATCAAAAAAATTTGTTGGAAGAAATATGCGATTTTAATGTTTAAAGATTCATTGCAAAAATACAGTATGCAATATATTTTTTTTCAATATTAAATGTTCGAAAGTTTTTCTAAGTAATTGGGGAAATATTACTTTTAAAAGGACAACCATAGGTTTAAGATTTAAATTTGCATATGATTATCCCAAACAACAAAGAAAATTAAATATCATACTATATATATAAAGGAATTTGTCTGTCCGTTTAATGTCTCCTAGCGAAAATATGGAATTTTCTGGAAATTCGTGTTCGTTAATTTTTTTGTTCAAAATGAAAGAGTGATTTTACTTTCTTATATCAAAAACATGGAACATTCCAGAAAAATCTACGAACTGCTGTATTTTTCTAGAAATTTCTACAGTATTCCAGAAAACTCCACGAAGTTCGATACTCTTCTAGAAATTTTTACAATTTTCTTGATACAATAAAAAGAGCAGTACTGTGACATCCCTTTTAATCCCATCGAGGGACCTTTTTCCTCCTTCTCGGGGGGAAAGTTGGAACCAAATAGGAATGTTCCAGAAAATTCCTAAACTTTCTGTAGCTTTCTAGGAAGATCTACATACTTCTACAATTCTCCGGAATTATTCCAGAATTTTACAAAACTCTTTCTGATATTCTCGAACCTTCCACAAATTCCTACAAGGTTCTAGCAATTTTCAGGAATGTTCTTTTACTTACTATCAAAAATTCTTATAACAATGAAAAAGGAGTGACTCACAAACAATTGTAGACATTCCTATATTTTAAAAAACTAAATTTCTAAGATCACTTAAAAGGCGGGGAAGATTTGGAAAAGCTCCAGGGAAGGGGGAAAAGTGAATCTTTAAAAACACCTTGGTCTCCTTAATGCCGTCCCCTGGGGTTGGAGGATCAGAATGAAAAGATTGTGAAAGGCGCGGGGAAACGGTAAGGAGGTGAAAAGGGTCAAGTCAGAACGTTGCATCTGGATGAACCTTTTTACTGATTAAAAAAAAATCTAAATTTGATGAGGAGCAATCTTTTAGGTTGTGTGAGACTGTAGAAAAAGGTTCAAGCAGTTTTTTAATTATATAATTGTAATGAAAAACAGGCAGTAAAGCATACTTTTAATCAAGGATATGCAGCATGAAAGAAAGCAGAGCCATGCCGAAGGCATGGCCCCAAGCTTGTTCAAAAAAAAAGAAAAGAATCTTTGTTTTTTTTTTCTTCCCATTTCTCTCATTTATGTTTATTCAGAGAGAAAAAACATTGTTTTCTTGTATTTCTTGTTTAAAGAAAGAAAAGATCGAAAAGAAAATAAAAGTGATTCATCGCAGACATATATTGTTTTCAGTGACAGAAACTGCCTAAATAAAGACGGAGAATAAAACAACACATAAACCAAAAAATTGGATTGCCAGACAAAATATTCTTTTTCATTTTTTAAATATTTAATTTTGATTATTTTTTGAAAAACTCATCAAATGCAAGTAAAAGTCTTAAAACTAAAAAAATGAAATTTTCGATCATTAAATATTGAAAGATATGCTAAATACTCAATTCTTACAATTAAATTTTAAAAATAAATGTGTTTTTGTAGTCCATTTTAGTTTATGATTATTATTTTTGTACTTTTGTCAAAAACAAAACAAATGCTTGAAAAACAATGAATATTGCAAATTTGCATACACTGTTAACCTTTGTAATCACCTGTGTTTTCCATTTCACAAAATTTTTTACAAACAACAAACTTGGAAACTTGGAAATGAATATAAATAGTTGAAATTTTTCTGTTTATTAAACAAAACACTAAAAAGTTTTTAAAAAAAGTTTGGAAATGAATGTCTTTGAAAACGGTATATGCAAAAATATATATGCAAAAAGTGAAAAATATACTAAAAAATACACGATAGCCAAAACATTATAAAATTATATATTCTGATTAAAAAAGGTTGCTTCGTTTACATAATTATTGTATTGTGCATGGTTTTTTTCTTTTTTTAAAGCACGTTTCATCAGTAAATTTGACGACAAAAATAAGTCAAATTTACTGCTAAAAATATTTATCAAAAGTAACCATTGTAATTAACTATTCATGAATAACAAAATATTCAAAAAATTAAAAAGTACACAATGATGCAAAATTGAAATGTGTTTTTAGGCAGTTTTTTATACATTTTTAATGTGGAAATCGAGAGACTTTTGTTCAATTTTGACACTGAAATAAACAAATGTCTGCGCTGAATCAGTTTTTCTTTTAATTTTTTTAACGATGCAATAAAACATTTTTGTTGTGATGATGCAAAATTTTGAAAACGAAAAGCTTTTTACTTTAAGCTTCTTTCCTTTTTTTGTTAAAATTGAATCTTGCATTATTAAGAAAAAACTTTCCATTAAATATTTAATTTTTGGTTTTTTATATGACATTTTTAAATTTTATAAATAAAACAAACAGAAATAATTGCATTGAAATAGTTTTTTTATTATTTGAATGTTTTGTTACTTACTAAATTTTAAATTTGCAAATATAATCAACATTAATAAATCTTTACATTATTTCACTTCGGAAAACATTATACGAAAATTATATGTTCAAGATCAACAAAAATTATTGTATCTTTAAAACAATTTATCAAATCAAAATCGGAGAAACGAAGGAATTTAGTAGAATGGTCAAATTTCCCGGGTGAAATGAAAATGGGTGATCACCCGGGGAATCACCCTTAATCTCCAAAATTTCGATTTTCTGTTTAATACAAGTTAATGTTGATCAAATTCATGAAAATAATTTCACCTGTATTTTAATTGTAATAAAATTGTAAATTTAGTATTAACTAACGCTGATATAAATGTTATTTGACGGCTATAAAAAGTCAAGAAAAGCTTTCCATATAATTTGCTCAACGCTAATTAGTGCGTTCAAGTTCCTTTAATAACAAATGGAAGACCTGGTGTTGAGTTTTTTGGAGCATTTTTCAAAGATTTCATTCAAAAGAAAATTCATTTGATTTCTTTTTTTATTAAACAAAAAGTTCAAAACAACAACTAAATAGACAAAAATGATTCTTTTTTTTCTCTTTTTGTTTATTGAAAAAAAGGTGTCAAAACTGAAAAAAAGACACAACTAAAAATTTTAAAAAATGTTCATAAGAGAAAAGACATTTTTTTCGAAACATTTTTTTCTTCGTCGTTTGTTGCGATGAAAAAACTTGAAAAATTTTTTTCTTTGTTTTTAAAAGTTTTTTAAAGTTCGATGATAAAAAAATCAAATAAAGAAAAAAAGAAAGACTTTTTTTTTCAAAGTTTATCACATTTTCAACTGGCAAGAAAAATTTTACATCTCTTTTTTGTAAAATTTATTTTTGAATATTTAAGAATGTCTAAAACCGAATCAACTTCCATCCTGTAATTATTACTTCAAGCAGGAACTATAATATAATAAAAAAATATATTTCAACGAAAGAAAAAACCAATAGTGGTTCCTTCCGTTTTTAACAAAATTCTAGGTTAATTTATGCATTCCAGAGAAAGCTGAGTGGGAAAGAAAAAACAATGAACAAAAAGAGAAAAACAAAAATATCATGATAAAAGCTACACAATAAAACTGATTAGATTACGTAACAAAAAAATAAACGAAAGTATGTTTTTGATTTAATTTAAAACTATAACAGTACTAACTTAAATTTACTTAAACTTGAATTTTATAATAGAACATGATCATAGAAGAATGAGGTGGATTCTCTATGAGACAGCCAGGGCACACACATTATCAAAGTTATCAAAAAGCTGTCTCCTAAAACATCAAACTTTTAAAAAACATTTGTTCTTTGTTGTTTTTTTTGATCATGTTTTTTGATAAAATGTCATACAAAACATTATATAAAAAAAATAAACTATCAAATAAAGAAAAAAGATATTAAAACCTTATCACACTTTTATGTGAAAGGAAAAACTTCACATTTCGTTTTTTGTAAAATTTAAATTAGACTTTTTAAGAATGTATATAATCGAATCAAATTCCATCGTGTAAATATGATGTCAAAAAAAGCTATATTGTTAAGCTTTCAATAAAAATTTGCGGCCTTTATACGTTAATTGACTATATACTCAATTCTTACAATATTTAAATTTAATAATTCGAAAATCTTTTCAAAACTTTCTTCTGTGTTTTTTGGCTACGAAAAAAACTGATTTTTTTTTGTTTTTAAAAGTTCCGATCCTTGGACAAAATTTTTTTTGCAGTTTTTTGGTCAGTTATTTAGACGCCCCCTCGTTATTTTTTCAAATAAACCCAAAATTTATAAAAAAATATGTTTGTCATGACTTGTTACATGACCTGTGAATGACTCAATTAATTTGGACAACATATGTAAATTTTTTCCTTGTTGCTTCTTTAAAAATACAGTATTTTGCAGTTTTTTGGTCAGTTATTTAGACGCCCCCTCGTTATTTTTTCGAATAAATCTAAAAATCAAGAAAAAATATGTTTGTCATGACTAGTTACATGATCTGTGATTGACTCAATTTATTTGGACAACATATGTAAATTTTTTCCTTGTTGCTTCTTTAAAAACACAGTATTTTGCAGTTTTTTGGTCAGTTATTTAGACGCCCCCTCGTTATTTTTTCGAATAAATCTAAAAATCAAGAAAAAATATGTTTGTCATGACTAGTTACATGACCTGTGATTGAATCAATTTATTTGGACAACATATGTAAATTTTTTCCTAAAAAATTCAAAACTACAGCATAGCGAAGAAAAATGAAACACCATTTTTCGATGATTTTCGTTACTTTTCTTGTTTACTGAAAAAAGGATGTCAAAACTGAAATGTTTAAAACCGTCTGAAAAACATCTTTTTTGTTGTCTTTTTTGTTTATTTAAAAAATTTAAGATCAATTCTTTCGATAACATGTCAGACAAAAAAATGAAGAAAGTATTGATTTTGAGTCGCAAAATGGATGTTTTCTGTCAAAAACATTTCATTTTTTTCGAAGAAATTTCGAATTTTTTTTGTTTATTTTTATTTGAATATTTTTAACTCTTTAAAGAATTTCTGCAACCATTGAAATTACAACAATGAGGTGATAAACGAATATATGAGAATTTTTTTTAGAACAACAACTACAATCTAATTTTTCAACTTCTACTGCGATTTTCTGCGTTAAAAATTAAATGATCATTCACAATATTTTAAATCTTCAATACTTTCTTCTCGACATGCTCATGAACCATTTCAGTAACAACAACCGCAAGTTCATGGCCATTTTTTCAAAAAGTTTTCTTTATAAAACTGATAAAACAGACACTTGTCTTTATTTATCGTTTTAAAGTTAAAACTCCGAAAAAATAACATTCAATTTTTATGTTTTAATTTTTAGATTTTCTAACGATTTTTGCATAAAGAACTCGTTTTCAAAAGACAATATTTTTGATTTCGAAATTATTGACATAAAATAATTGGCTTATTTTATTACATTTTAGAAAGTGTCGTAGGCAGAAAATTGTTCGGTAAGCATTTTCATGATTGAATGAATATGGTTGAAAAATATCAAAAAAATTTTTAAAATGCGCAAAAATTAACTCATTTTTCTTTATTAATTAATGAGAATAAACTTTGAGCATTTATGCATTTCTCAAATATTTGCATGCTTAATGATTGTTTTTCATGTCTCAAAATCAACAAATATAGTTTAAATATTTATTAAAACTTCAAATGTAAAAATTATTGATGAATAACTTTTTGAATCGAGCATTGAATTTTACATTTTCAATCTTCTTTTATAAAGAAGAACAAAAAAATTCATTCAATCGAATTTAGCGTGTTTGTTTTCTTTGCGAACATTTGCTTCAAAAATGTATGTATGTCTAGCACATTTATTTTGATTAAAAAATGCAAATGAAAGGAAACAAATATGTGCATTGCAAAATTTTAGTTGGTTTCAAAAAATGTTAAATGAAATTTTATATAAAACATTGTGTATAAATTTTATTGCAAGGTTTTTTGTACCATTTTTGAAAAGTGTCATTTAAAATTATTGAATAACAGAACATATTTTGAATGTTTTATTTTTTTTTGAGTCTACACGTAAAGTATGAGCCCTCTGAACCCAACCATCTTGATTTGCCATCAATTTTTCGAGTCCAAAAATACTTTGATCACCCTGTATTTTACAATACAAAATTGAAAGAAATGAAAGACGGAATTTGTGAAGCTCGGACAAATTAAACTACAACCAATAAATAAAAATTATTCAAATCTTTTCTCAACAGGAATAAAATCAAATGATTAGGTTTGCATATGTTAATTATATTCTTGCTATCGTCCTCATATTACTCATCTTAATTTAATAAAATAAGCATTTATATATCGCCTTTTGTCTTCATTTGGTAATTTCAAGGAGAAAACACTAGCTTTTTTGGCATTTTGTTGAACACAGTTCGGAAAGCTTTCTCTCAAAGGAAATCTTTGATTTGCTGCTTATTTTGATTTCGTATGAAAGTTCTCAAAACTGAAAGTTATAATAAAAAAACGGAACATCAGGGCAGCTTTTTTCTATCTTATTTAACATCCGAAAAAACCGGCAGTTCCGGAATTCCAATTTCGCCGTTTTTAAGGAGTCCTTTTTCATAAAAACGAACGACCAAAAATAGTTTTGACATAAAAAAAGGAACATCAATTCTTTGAACACCTTTCTCTTTTCATCCAAAAACGAAATTGAAAGAAGAACGAAAAATTTTTTTTGAATATTTTGTAAATATGAAATTGATTGTCGAAGTTGAATAAATGCACGAATATTCCCGTTTTGTTCTCATTGAAAATAAAATGCTGTAATTAAAAAGTTAAAGACGGAGCGAAAAGATATGCTGAAGCAATATTTATATTCACCCGTAAAAATTTTTTCACCACATATATAAAAATCAAGAACTTTCAAAAAACCGCTCTTTTCCATGTAAATTTTGTGTTTCTAAAAAATGACGTTTGTTTTAAGAGAAACTTTATGAGTCTAAAAACAAAAATTTTTTAATGTATATAATTAAATTTATTCGAATAACCTTACATAAAATATCACAATTGGTTTCGATATATTTAATGATACGTTGCTTTTGATTATTTGTTATTGTAATTTTTATGAAATCAATAAAGCCAGACATAAAAAATTTCAAAACTATAATAAAGACGTCAACACATGTTTGTTTTTTGCGATGTTGCGAAATATAATACAACAAATGTGTTTTTTTCATCAAAAGCAAAATTGATTCCTTAAAAATATATCATGAAATTTTGTTGCTTTTTGAAAATTTTAATCTCTTTAAAACGAGATTGTTTTATGAAATGCTGTTAAGAATGTTGTTGTGTTATTTATTACTGTGAATCCTTTTTGAGATGGGTGAAAAGCAGCATTAAATAAAAATATTCTGAATCGTAATTGTAACAAAAATGAAATTTAAAAAATGCAAATTTTTTTTATCAATTATACGAATCATAAAAACTGTTCCCATAAGTATTAGGTGTTTTAATGGAATATTGCAGTATTAAAATACAGTAACTTATTTTTTTTGGCAGTTTAAACTTTGGAAACATTTTTTTGTGTTACTTTTTGAGTTTTTACTAAATGTGAAGAAGTGCCAAATCCTATTGAAAAAACAAATTTAAAAAAATTCTGTTGAAATTTTAATCAAAGGAAAGTTTTGACACATTTTGATGCGAAAAAAAAAGATTCATCGTTCCAACACATTTGCCTTTTTTTGTTTCAATTTTATCTCTTTTTTCGTAAACAAATTTTGTTTTGCTGGTTTCCATTCAAAAAAGAGCAGAAACACAAAATTTATTATTTTTTAAACAGCAAAGAAAGTCGTGGTTTCACCAAAAATCATTGTATGGAGTTTAACAGTGAGCGCTAGTGTCGTTTTTTTGAATTTTTTGTTTTAATATATATTCTGTAAATATAAAAAAGGGTTACTCATGAAAAACAGAGATAAACACTATTGTGCAAATAACAAAAAACCGAACATTCCACATTATTTATTATTTAGTTTAAAGAGGGAGACCCACTTCATATAAATCTTTTTTGTTTACCGGTACTGAAAATCGGGGAAGAAGAAGAGAAAAGATGCACTCTTTTCTTTTCTCTGACTGGCAGAGACAGTGCCCGTCCGTCGCCGAAATTCTGGGGGGTGTAATGACCTTTGTTACCTTTAAGTTTATGCCCCGAGGGTAATAACACAGTATGAAATTTAGGCAAAAAATTTATTTTTGAACAATAATAACACACACAAAAAACAATGAGTTTAGAGAAAATTATAACGAGGTTTGGTTTTACCATATTCATCAATTACTTCATCTTCGCTGCAGCTGACTTTTGAATTAAAATAGATCGAAATCAATGAATCCAAGCGTTCATCTCCAGTTGAATTTCTGAGAATATTTTTAATATGTTTTAAAGCTGAGAAGCATCTTTCTGCTGTTGCAGATGAACCACCAATTGTCACCAAAACTTTTAGCAGTGCAGCAATATTAGGAAGACATATATCTTCTGCAATTTTTAGAAGTTTTGTGATGATCCAAATATAGAATTCTCGTTCAAATTCATCGATGGATCCGACGATGACCTCAGATTTCAAATAAAATTCAATTAAAGGTTTAATATTTGCAAATTCTTTATCACTTTGAAGAAGAATTGCTTCTAATTTGGCATATAAAACAAAATGATCCGCAAAGTAACTTTGAACTTGTTGTTTAAATTCTTGTAAAAATTGACGGTAGATTTGATTTTCATAATTAATTAGACGTCTTCTTTCTTGTGGTTTTTTCGAGTCGAGCCGCGCTTCTAATCTTGGAAAAAATGAATTAATTGTCGGTTGATTTCTTTTCATTGCTAAACACAATATTTATAAAAGTAATGTATATGATTTTGAAATATTTTTAGTAAAACAAAATTTTAACGATCTGGCAAAAATCCAGAGTATGTCTGTCTTGATCTTTTTTCAAGCAAATTATTCCTTTTTTGGCATTTATGTTTGTCTGTTCATGAAAAAATGAGCGCAACTTTGGCAAAAAAATATTTTTCTCTGAAAAAACAAAATTTTTTTTTCATACAAATGTTTGTCTGGGGGGTGTAGTTACACCCATTACACCCCCCACGGACGGGCCCTGGGCAGAGATGTCTCTTTTTCTCTGCTCCCTCTGTTAAAAAATTTATATGAAGGGGGTCTCCCCCTTTAATTATTTTTGATACAATGAAAAAAACGATTTTTTTGAAAATGCAAGAAAATCTGTGCATGGTGGACGCGGAAAAAGTGGAAAATATTATGCTTTTGCATTTCGAAATATCGGTTGTGGTTGAAAAATGTCTTGAGAACCTTCACAAAAATACGACAACAATTTGTCAGAATTATTTTCAACAGACAAAACATTTGAATTTCTCAATGTAGATAAAACAACTTGTAAAATCCGAAATTCGTGAAAACATTTTCTCCATTTTGCAGTCACTCCATAAACTGTAACAGTTTTTTTTTGTTTAAATATTTTGTTTTTAAAATGCGAAAATTTAAAAAATGAAGCATTCCAAGTTTTAAAAAATGGAATTTAAAACCGCGTGTCTAAAATGCATGATTTCCCTAGCCCAAAAAAAAAGCGAAAAAAGGTCATGAGCTATCTCAGCTCTTTTTTTGTGGCTGCAAACGTAGCATGAAAAAAAAACGAAAAAAAAAGATTATTCTGATTCTTTTGCAGTAATTCGCTTTCGTTCTTATAAGAAAAATGTATTTTGTTTGTTTTGGGCAGCTTTTGTTACAAGAAGAACGGGTTGTAAAATTTCGAAATCTTAAAGGCGCAAAATTTATTTCTCATTTTTGCTTTTTTAATTTCAGTCTGCTTAAAAAAATGGCTTTCGTTTGTTGCTACTATATTTTTTGAATGTTTAGTTTTTTTGTGTTCCAATTCTTAATAATATCACTGTCAGAGTCGTCGAAAATATATAATAATTAATGATGAATTTAAACAACTGAATGATCATAAAAATTCAGCTTATTTTTCAAATTGCAACGAAAATTAAAAACCATGACCCTATTTTTTAATTAATGGACTTTATTTGATTACAATATTGTCACCGTATCTGTTATTCAAAAGATTTTTATAGAGTCATAAACGTTTTTTATAAAAATTACAATATTGTTTGAGGTATAAACAAAATATTCAAAGGAAGAAAAGTGAGAAAAAGTCGAAAAACAAAACATTTTCTTTGCAAAAATTAGTGCTTTCAATATTTTAAATTTCTTTTTATTAAATAGAGGGACTTTGAGATATATTTTTATTAACAAAATCGATTTCCCTGCAATTTTTTTTTGTATGAAAGCGTTTGATACATTTTTAGAAAGATTAAACATCGAAGAAAAAAGATTTCAAATAAAACGGGCGGTTGCGACGCAGTTTTTTCTACCATACAAAAAAAGGAAAACGAAAAAGCATCGTTGAAAAGGGGGTGTGTTTTGAAGCATAAAAATTGCTCGGAAAAATATATTTCAATTTGGGATCAATAAAAACATTTAAATTTTGAATATTTTGTAATTTTTATTGGAGTCACTAAAAGAATAGATATTTTTGTAATTGACGAAAATAACACACAAAATGAGTTTTAATTTTATTCTATTTGGACATTAATAAACATAAAATAATATTTTAATAGTTTTCAGTCGTTTTACATTTTATTCAAACATTTTGCGATGTAAAAATTTCGTAACCAAAAATTTTTCGTTAATTCATTCGAAAAACTGTCAAAAATGAAAAAAAAACCGTCTTTAAAAATTTAAACTGATTTTATGCAGGCGGAAGTCTTTGAATATTTTGTTCATTTGAGTTAGAACTTACAACCAAAAAAAGTTGTTAAAATTTTTAAAATTATTAAACATATTTCATGAATGAACAAGAACATATCGTTATGCTCATTAACAAAAAAAAAAGTTTACACATTTATTTTTTTTAAGTGTCAGTATCTCAAAAAAAAGAAATAAACTGCAAAATTATACCAAAATTTTTAAATTTGGTTGTTCTTAAATTGAGATATTTCTTGAACAGCTAAGGGTACTGTTCTCGTTTAATTAAATAAAAATATTTTTATCACCTGTTTAAAAACTTTTTTCTGTATTTTCTGGTTGAACAAATACTCTTCTAAGTAATGATTTAAGTGTAGCAAAAAAGTTTTTTTTATATTTAATAGTGCCATCAACTTTAATTTGATTTTTTTTAACATTGCACGCCATTAAATACCAATTAATTTTAGTTCAACAGCAACATTACAATATTTTCAAAACATAAACATTTAAGAAATATTCAAAACCGTCAAAAACTTAAAACAATTAGTAAAATGCCATTTTTACGAATATCATTTTTGGATATTGTCATTAAAGAAGAAAACAAATATATTGAATAAAAAAATTGCTCGTGTGTCACATTTATAAATTCAAAAAATGGAAAAAAAAATTTTTTAAGATTTTTGTAAATAATGATTATTTCATCATTGGAATAATTTGTGTGAAAATATTAATGGATTTAGCGAACGTAAATGTGATTATTTTCAAAAACATAAGTACTATGATATAACCAACTTTCACAACAAAATATTCATAAAAAATAAAAAGGTTTTTCATTTTGATGACGTTAGAATTTTCATGGCAGGGATGCATTAAATCGTCATAAAAAATGAAAAACGAAAATTAACATTAAAAAATTGCTTTTGCAGTATTTTTTTCGGTGTTACAAAAAAGAACACAATTTTAGTGTCAAAGCAAAATTGAAAAAAATTTTTTTTAAATTTTTCTTATGAATGTCCAAAACAGATGTTTAATCAAAAATGACAGGGAAAAACCCTTAAAAACTTTACATTGTTTTTTTGAAAAAAATGTAATTTCTTCAAGATTTAAGAAGAAAATTTTATTACCATTACTCAAAACATTCAAAACGAGTAAAAAACAACGTAAAACAAACAGGTTCCAATGTTTAAACATTGTAAAATGAAACTGTCATGAAAAAGAAATTTCACTTTTGTTGTAAACATGTTAATTTTCTGCTCATGTCAAACACTACACCGACCGAACGGCACAAAAATGCCGTGGCACGCCAAATCAAAAAAAAAATTTTTGATCACACCTCCTTGACCCCTAAGGATACTACACTCCAAATTTCAGCCCCTAAAAACGATTTTGAAATTTTGGTCCGCCTGCCCATTGCTCGCTTTTTTCAGAAAGTCGGTTTAAAGAAAAAAAAAGTGCAAATGTGTTGTTAATAAATTTTAAATAGATGAGTTTCAGGAAAAATGATGCTCTACTTGTATATAATTTTATTATCCTTGTAGTGGTTTGTTAAATTTAATTTGACAATGTCCGATTTTTTTTGCTTTTTGAATTTTTTGTTAATGATGTTGAAAATTAAATTAAAATGCATAATAAAATTAATCGTAACTTAGAAATGATTTTGAGATTAAAGAAGAGCAGCAACACGACTCCCATTAATTATAAAAATTTTCATTTAATTGATTGTAGACATTACCTTTAATTCTTTTTTTTGACTCCGTTTACGAGTTTCGTTTCATTTTAAAAACTCTTTGTTGATCTTATCTCAACTGGTTTCTTGCATTCACTAAAAAAGCAGAGAAAAAACATAATTTTTTCCCCAAATGTTTAGTTTCTGGTTCTTTTTTGCTTTGTTTAATTATTAAGATGAAACTTGAACGAAAGACAGTTTTTTAATTTTTTATACATTTTATCCAAGATAAATGTGGTGCAGATATCACGTTCGAGCCTCTGATAATAAAAAAAACATTTCTTTAATTTAAAAAAATGGGAAAAAAAGAAAAAACTGGACAGTGGAATTATTACGAATCCAATATTCAATGTCCAAGAGTTTTAAATATCTCCGTTTGTTAAATTTATTACTTTTTGCATCAACAATTTTGCTAGTTCATACCACATATTTTAATCTACTCGGATGAATACATGATATTTTATATAATCAAAATAAATTGTTCTTACGAAATCACAAAATAGTTTTGTAATATTCGATGTCTTTAAGCTAAAAGCAATACAGATTTTTAACGAATTTGGTGGAAAGTAAAAACACAGGTTTTTTTTTGTATTGTTTCTTGCATATGACAACAGTAACAGAAATTTATAAGCAAAGAATCGATTTTTAAAAACTAAGGATGGACGAGGGTCCGATTTTTAGTGCCCTGGTATCTTCCCAGGGCCCTGCCCTGGGGCCTTAACGTGGCATTCCCGGGACCGTCGCGGGGCCATAAAAATGCCCTGACAAGCTTTGTCAAAAAATTTTTTTCCAAAAATAAAACATTTCTTTTTTAAAACTTTAAATTTATCATGAAAAAATGTTATTAAATTCATAAAATATCATCAACAATGTTTAGATAGAACACAAAAATTATAACACGAGTTGGTACCGGAACAAGCAAAAAAGAAGACAAACCATTAATTAATAAAAAGAGTGTTTTTTGCAATTCACAAATTAGTAAAACCTGTCCTTTTTCTTTCCCAAAAACAAATTCGCGAGTACCAAAAATGATTTTCAATATTAAAAGAATTTGGAGTTTGCCGCACAGACTGCCTTTCATTATTTTTGAATCAATAACCAAAGAAGAACGCAGTCAATCGAAGGAGACAGCCTTTCTACATATGTTCATTTTTTGCAAAAAAAGGTAAAAAAATGACTATTTTTGAAGTTATTATTTTTCTTTTGGTTTCCCGTTTTTGAATATTTTAGTACATTTAATTCTTGGAATCACAAAGTTTAACAGATGGACAAATTATGAAACACAGAAAATTAAAAAGAGTCGTGGATCTAGTTCAAGATCTAATCATTGAAAAAAAAATAAAGTTTTATATTGAACTCGTACATTTTATTCCTCAATTTTGTTAAAATAAATCACAAATATTTCACATCTTTTTTTTTATTACGCCAACATAAGAAACTTGATAATTTATTAATTAATGTCTATGGGCATTATTATTTTCTTACAGTTCTCAAATTGTTTCAGTTTTTTATGCTTGGTAGTCAAATAAAGAAAAAGAGATATATAAATTTTATAAATGACATTTAACAAAAATTACGCGTTAGTGATTACGAAACTATATAAATATAGTTTCGTAATCACAAGAGTTTGTTTTTTGGAAAAAAAAGGTTTATCTCATTCGAAAAGTACAATTTTCCTGTTTTTTTTAAAAAATTGTCTAATTTTTTTATCTAATTTTTATATATCTTTTTAAAATTTGGAAAAGGTTTATCTCATTCGAAAGCAGGAAAAGTGCAATTTACCTGTTGTTGAAGCTTTTAAAAAAAATTGTCTAATTTTTACATAAAGTAATTTATCTAATTTTTATATATCTTTTCATCCCAACTACTGATGAGCCTAAAAATGCTAATAAATAAATTAAATATTTAAAAAGCTGTCTATTTGTATCCAAGGCGAAACCGAACTAGATCCACGACTCTTTTTAATTTTCTGTGTTTCATAATTTGTCCATCTGTTAAACTTTGTGATTCCAAGAATTAAATGTACTAAAATATTCAAAAACGGGAAACCAAAAGAAAAATAATAACGTTAAAAATAGTCATTTTTTTACCTTTTTTTGCAAAAAATGAACATATGTAGAAAAGCTGTCTCCTTCGATTGACTGCGTTCTTCTTTGGTTATTGATTCAAAAATAATGAAAGGCAGTCTGTGCGGCAAACTCCAAATTCTTTTAATATTGAAAATCATTTTTGGTACTCGCGAATTTGTTTTTGGGAAAGAAAAAGGACAGGTTTTACTAATTTGTGAATTGCAAAAAACACTCTTTTTATTAATTAATGGTTTGTCTTCTTTCGATGCAAAAATAAATAAATCTTTCTTTATTATCTTTGTTGTATAATTGGTAATTACTATAATTTGTTTCAATTTGTTGTATTTGAAATAAAAAAGTATCAAAAATTCAAAAAAAGATGACTGAAAGAAAAAATGAAAAAAAAAATTGAAAGTGAAAATAAATTAAAGATCGCAAAAACATTTTGATAAAGGCAATTTTTTTTTGAAATCACATTTCTTTTTCCCAAAAACGTGTTCCTTCAACACACTTGTCCATTAGTGCGGAAGATTTTTTTTTATTATTATTTTGCGCAACAATTTTTTGTTATCACATTTCTTCTATGTGAATATTTTGTTATACAACAACATTATTTTTCTAAAATCGTTAATAAATTCCAAAAAATTCGTAGACCGAAAAAGTTTTGGCAAAAATGTGACTTACATCCACGAAATATTCCAGTATTTAAAAAAAGGGGGTATGATTTTGATAATTTGTTGGGAATGGAAACAGCTTATTAGTCGTGACAATCCAAAAAAAGTAAAATTGAAAGAGATTATTTTGTCTTGCGAACTATGCTCTTCAAAGCTATTCTAATGTCAAAACTACATGTAAAAACATTCCTGTTAAAATAAAAAAGGGTGAAACGAACGGACAACTTTACATTTTTTTGATTAAGGCTGTGAAGTGCCCATTAAAGTTGAATCAAAAATGATATAACAAAAAATAACTAATCGTAAGTCTGGCAAGTAATATGGAATTTTTGTGGAACATTATGTAAAATATCATTACCAAATTTGGAGCATATTCAATAAGAAGACTAAATAAAATTCGTTGGTGACAAATACAAAATATTTCCTTTTATATTAATGGGACAATAAAATTGTTTGAATTCTCTAAATATGTATATTTCCCTTGCATGATTTTAGTGTATTTTGTTGTTATTAGTAATTTTTTAATAAAAAAAATTTCTAAAAATTCAAAAAAACTAAGGCCCCGTAAAAAGCGCCTTTGCACGAAAAAGATTTTTTGGGTTTAAAACTTTTAAAAGCCGTCAGAAGACTGTCTTCTTTGCTTCGGATTCAAAAATTATTAAGGGCAAACTTTACAGCAGTTTCAATTTTGTTTCGATATACTAAATAGCCTTTTTGTGTTTTTTTTTTAAAAAACCATTTCTTTTTTTTTTTGAAATGCCGAAGTTGCGGAGAGTGTAAAGCTGCGAAAAAAAAGTGATTACAAAAACAGATTTTGTAATCACTTTCCAATTCGTATTTTTAGTTGGACAAAACTCATGTAATTAATACTTTTAATGTATCACCTAAGTTTCTTTTATTTTCAATAATGTTCAGCAACTTTTAATTTTTATTTTATTTTAACATTGCACGTCATGAAACACCGATTGCTGCAAATTCAACAGAAACATTTTAAGATTTTCAAAATTTAAAAATTCAAAAAACAATCAAAAAAGTCACAAACTTAGAAAAATCAGAAAAGTCTATTTTTTACGAAAAATCATTGTAGTTGTTGTCGTTGAAAAAGAAAACAAATGTGTTGATTGAAAATCATTTGAAAACAACGTTGTTCGATTTAGGAAAAGAAAATGTTTTGGGCAGTTTTTGTCAAAAAATTGTTGTAATATTTCAAATTTTTAAAAGCGAACTGTTTCTTTCTCTTTTTCGTTCTGCTACAAAAAAGATCCGTGAGCATATCGATTTTTACTTTTGAATATTTTGTCTGTTATCTTTATTATAAATTTTGCATAATTTTATATCAATAATTATTGACATAATATGACTTTGAAAACCATTGTGCGAATTTGAAATTTCTTTCAAAGTTTAATAACCATTAATAATTAATTCTAGATGTTGTTAAACAACGTTTGAAAGTTGTTTTACATACACCTTATTTGATGACATAATTTATACTATTTTTATTCTTTAATTTATCAAACTTGTGCCATTTTAATAAAAAAAAATTTAAAAAAAACGTATTTCATTAAAAATGATAAAAAAAATTAATTAAACTTTTTTAAAACTGTACTAAAACGCATTCTCGACCGGTTGCAGCTGTTTGTAAAATATTTATACTTTTATTTTAGAAATTAGACTAAAAGTAACTAAATATTCAAAATTTAAAATAGCCATGTTAATTCAAACTTGAAATATGTATTTTCAAACAATTTTTATTTCTTTTTTTGAATGACAGCAACGAGGAATATAAATACGTGAATATTTTTATTACCGTTTTTTAATATTGGTGCATGGACAAAATTAGTGTGAGGTCCAAATCTATTTTTTACCCAGATTTCTCGTTAATTGTATAATTTATTAAAATTTTGTTTTGATATATTTTTAATCAAATTGTAAAATAAATCCATGAATATTCAAATAGAGGTGATTTTGTTGAATTGAAAAATATGTGTTTTTAAAAATTTAGACTTTTATGATACAAGTTAAACAAATGTAATGAAATGCTGCTCCCTTTTTTTGGAAAGAAAACATCGAAAAATGCAAAACGTTTTTGTCGTTAAAGATAGCATTAAAATGACCGCGCGCTGAACACAGGAAGGGTTTTTTGCAAAGTCTATACTTCACATAAAATCTTTGATGAGCTTTTTTCATTTTTGATAGTTTTGAATCTGATTGTTATTGTCTGAAAGAATATTCGTTTTTTGATTTTTTGTTTAACAAAAAATTTTGAATAAAATTTCAGCGTTTTTAAGTAAAGCATAACCTTGAAATATAAACCCAAAGGATTAATAAAAAACTCATTAAATATACAGATACCGACAAAAAAATTTCGTTAATATGGTTTTCTAAAAAAGAAGATCGTTTGAAATCAACCCTAAAATGAATATTTTCCTTTTCAATTTTTTCAATACTTTTCACATTTCAATGCCTGAAAGAATCAATCAAAGGTACCAGAAAAAGTTTACATTTTAATTGAGTACGGTTTCAAGGTTATTTCTTGGTTGAACTGCGGTTGATTAATTTCTGCCCCTCTTAAATAATTTTTTGTTGATTTTATTACAAGAAAGAAATTGTCTTCCTTTCTTTATACTCATTTATTTTGAAATCGCCAAAAAGGTTTTTTTGAATTTTTTATACATATTAACCAAAATATAATGATAGTGTATTTCACAGTGAAAAGGCAAAGGTGCATTATTTAACAGTTCCAAATTCAGTAATTTTTGATACGTTATATTTGCTTTTATCAAGCTTCATATATTATAAAAGTGATGTAAAAATAAATGTTCCAAGTCTTAAAACCAAAATTTTTTAAAATGAATAAAAAATTTATAATGAAAGATGCAATCTTAAATTTTTTTGTTATATTTCTTTCAAAAAATTTTTTTAATTTAATGTTTGCATGCGAAAATAATGATAGTTTTTGCAGCATGTGTTTCCCGTTGTAGACCCAATCTGGACAAACATGTATTAATTTAATTTGGAGAATTTAGTTTTTAAATTTACAAAATATTCAAAAAGAATTATAATGAAAAACAAAAATTGTTCAACATTGTTTTATTTTCCTCGTCGCCAGATTTTTTACAATTTTTAGCCCAAATATCCTTTGTTTTCTACAACTGCAATAAAACATTTGGTTTTTGTGTGGCTGTAAAATAAGCACATATGTCAAAAAGATGCATATCATATCACTGTAAATTGCCAGTTTATATTTCTCAGTTATGATTGTAAAGACACTTTTTGCAGTCATTTTAAAATCAATCAATCATAAACGTTTTTTCATGAAGTTGTAGGAATGATTTTAAATTTATATAAATCTTTAATAAAAGCTAGAACAGAGCAGTAAAAAATCTTGCTGTTTTATTTTTGTTGCATAATTTTGTAATCACTATAGTTTGTTTAAATTTGTTGTAATTGAAATATAAAGTATTAAAATTTAAAAAAAGAAGATTGAAGCAGAAACAGGAAAATAAAAATGTTTTTATAAATTTTATGGAAAAGTTTTATCTCATTCGATAGCAGGAAAAGTACACTTTTCCTGTTCTCGAAATTTTAAAATGTGGACATAAGGCATTTTTTCTAAAAATCGAGCTTCGCTTGCATTTCGAAAAAAATAAATTTTAAGTTTGAAAGCTAATTCGGCGTATATATAGCAAATCGAGGTCGGAGAATTCGAATTTTTGGTTTATTTCGAAATCAGAGCAACCGATTTAGAAATACAGGTGTTCGCGCGTATATTACTGTCAGAATTGTTAAAATTAAGTCACAGCTATAAATTTGGTATCATTCGACGCGCCTTAAGCAGCTCTACACGAATCATGAACTTTTAAATCTTTAACACTATTTTTTACGGGTCAAAACAGCGTTTAAAGTGAAATGTGTGTAGTTTTTGCGTCGCCCTAATTTTATTTGATACGTGCGGGGTGAAATGAAGTCAGATTCAGATTCTCCATAAAATTCTGCATCGAATACACTCTTTTCTTTTTTTATACGAGTTTCATCTTGATGCAAATTTTCAAAAAGCAATATCTACAACATCATTTATTCGATGCCACTTGATCTAAAATTATTATTTTTGGCCAAAAGTGACACTAATCGATGCAGAATTAAATTGCGCACCTATACGATACCGGTTTATAGGAGTTATCTAACCTAGATAGGTCAGGGCCCGACAAAAACCGAAAAAAATTTTTTCTCAGATCTTGACATAAAAACGTCTGAAACCGGGGTAATCGACCCCGCTGATCACGAATATTAACTTTTTAACATAGCTTTATCTGTTTGTTATCGAGAAACTAGCTGTTAAAAATTTTACTTTTTTTGAATTTTCGATTTGCGTTGTCTCGAAAACTAACAGATAAAGCTATGTTAAAAAGTTAATATTCGTGATCAGCGGGGTCGATTACCCCGGTTTCAGACGTTTTTATGTCAAGATCTGAGAAAAATTTTTTTTCGGTTTTTGTCGGGCCCTGACCTATCTAGGTTAGATAACTCCTATAAACCGGTATCGTATAGGTGCGCAATTTAATTCTGCATCGATTAGTGTCACTTTTGGCCAAAAATAATAATTTTAGATCAAGTGGCATCGAATAAATGATGTTGTAGATATTGCTTTTTGAAACTTTGCATCAAGATAAAACTCGTATAAAAAAAGAAAAGAGTGTATTCGATGCAGAATTTTATGGAGAATCTGAATCTGACTTCATTTCACCCCGCACGTATCAAATAAAAGTAGGGCGACGCAAAAACTACACACATTTCACTTTAAACGCTGTTTTGACCCGTAAAAAATAGTGTTAAAGATTTAAAAGTTCATGATTCGTGTAGAGCTGTTTAAGGTGCGTCGAATGATACCAAATTTATAGCTGTAACTTAATTTTAACAATTCTGACAGTAATATACGCGCGAACACCTGTATTTCGAAATCGGTTGCTCTGATTTCGAAATAAACCAAAAATTCGAATTCTCCGACCTCGATTTGCTATATATACGCCGAATTAGCTTTCAAACTTAAAATTTATTTTTTTCGAAATGCCAGATTTTTTCAAAAAAGCTCGCTTTTTAGAAAAAATGCCTTACATTTGATTTCTTTGACATAAATGTCGCATATTTGCAGAAACATAACGCAACGATCTATCGCAAAATGAAAGAAACATTCCATGAGAAGACAATCTTTCCTTTTCCCCGCAAACTTTTGTCTTTTCTTTATTTAAATAATTTGTTAGAACTTTGCTTTTTTTTCAAGAACGTCAGTAAAAAGCAAAGTTTTGGTAAATAAACAAGGAAATTTGAAATATGTCAGGGTCTTCAAATACATATCAATTTGCATTATTCTAAAAAATATGGACAAGGCTAAAATCATGTGCTATAGCTTAAAGTGTATTTTTGCAACAGTTATTACAAATTATCATTCTAGAAAAAATCTGTATAAATTTTAAAAAAACAAACACATGAAATAATGAAATAAAATAATGAAACAGATTCAGTCGGAATTTTTCTATGTTACTTTAGTGAACTTGGCAAAAGAAATTAACAACAAAATTTAAGCGACATAAATTGCTCATGGCACATTTGTGATAACATCAATTTTTGTTCATCAGATAAAAAACCTTCTCTTTTTTAATAATGGGCATTTTTTTGGTCTTTTTTTATTAGTTTTATTAATTCAAAATCGTTGTTTAAAGGGAGCGGAACCTTTGGTACTTTCTTATTTCTCTAACGTTTTTTTTCGTTTTAATTTTCCTGACGATCAGGCAAAAGAACAAAAGAAAAAGACCCTGATCGTCATGAAAATTCAACGAATTTTTTCGAAAAAGAAATAAAAAAGTCTCAAAGGTTCCGCCTCCTTTAATTTATAAGTGATTATTTTAAGAAATTAATAATGCAAGTGCCATAGCAGAAACATTCAAAAAAACTAAAATTTTCATTATGAAAGCTTTAAATTTTTGCAGTTCTATTTTCTTTTTTGTCGTTTTTTAAAGAAGAATTAATTTTAAAGTGAAATTATTTCGAAATTGCATCATTTTTTGCTGAAGAGAGTCCTCGTACTTTTTAATTCTTTTTTTACAAATTAAACACCAAACGACTGAAAGAAAATACATTGAATGAACACAAATTTGTGAAAGGCAAAATTCTGAATGCAAAATATTTTTTTATTCCACTGCTTTTTTTTATTTTTGACGGTTGTTTTCCTATGCCTTGAAGTATTTTCGGGATTTGAATTTTTTGTCGAATGAGAACTGAATAAAAATTTCAGCATTTTTAAGTTAAGCATACCTTTTTGATTATGTATATAAATAAATTCACATAGGTGCAACAAACCATTAAATAAGAAAAATTAAACTTGTCTATTTCTTAAAAGCCGTTATTGTTAATTAATTTATAACAAGACGTTGTCATGTGTTTTACACTCCTTTAAATTGAAAGTTATTAATATTATACTATTAAAAACATTCCAAAAATAAATAGTAAACCAAAAATGTTTTTTTATCATTTACGTTTTAGTATTTGTATAGAATAATCATGAATTTATCATCATATGCAAAAAAATATTATTACAAAACAGCTGTTTGTTATTACAGCTTTGTTCATTTCTGGCCGACGTTGACGTTTGTGGGCATGTGATTCTTGTTCAGAATGCTCACTTTCATAACATTTATCCTTAAAAAAGTATTTCATATGCAAATTTCAATTTAATGCAAGATTGTTATATTATAAATTTTCAAAATCAAAGTTTTTAAATCAGCTTTTTAGACGCGTGTTCGTTTCTGGCCAACCGAATTCCTTTAAAAAAGAGAAAAAAAATTTTTTGATCAAATCCATGACAGAAAAAACAGTATATGATGTTTTTATAAATATAATTTTATCGTTTCATGAGAGATTAGTTTATATACTTTTTTTAGCATTTGATAGTCAATTTTGATTAGACTTTTTTATAATTATAAATGAACGTTTTGAAAAAATGGGCATTTTTTATATCTCAATTTTAAAGATCTCGTGTGACAACGGGTTTTTTAAAAAACCGTTGTTCAGTAGCAGGATAACTTTTACAAAAATGTTTAAAAAATTCAAAAAACTTTGTCCATGTTTCTTTTAAAAATAAATGAGGGCAAACCATGACCAGAAAAAAAGAAAAAAAAATGATGATTCCTCCCATTAGTTTCTATTAAACGCACAAAATCGATTGAAAAAAGGCCAACAAAAAAGGCTCGAAACACGGATCATAAATGCAGCCAAAAAAGAAAATGCAATAATCTATCGCAAAAAATGATAGAAAACAAATGTTTAATGAGACTAAATCAAAAAATCGAAAAAGCATTTCTACAAAAAATTTATGAGAATCTTTCTTTTTTCCCCGCAAACTTTTATTTTTCTTCGTTACAAAACCTGTGGTGTTTGGTAAGTTTATTTTGATTTCTTACATATGCATTATTTATGTTGCTAAATATTAAAAACGAAATGTTTTTTTCTCTTTTTCTTTCTGCTCCAAAAAAGGTCCTTGTTCGTCTCAATTTTTTTATTTGAATATTTTGGTTTTTCTCTTTGTTTGAACTATAAATTAAAAAAATTTTACATAAACATCATAATTTAATTTTACTTTTGGAGCGATTGTGCAAACACTACTTCAAACTTTCCAATACCATTAATAATAAATTCAAACTTTCCAAAACCATTAATAAAAAACAAGTTTTTAAAGTAAAAATTGACATTATCTTCATTCTTTAATTTGTCAAAACTTGTAATAGAGAAAATAAGCGAAATTTTTATTTAAAATTTTATCGAAAAGATTAAATATCCAATGTTTTTTAAATAATTAATGTGCATGTTTTTGTACATTGACCAGATTTATACTTTTTATAAAAACGACAATTCTTTTAAGATTTAAACTTGCATAACATTTCCTCAAAAACTCTAGGAATTAAATATTCAAAAAAGAGGAAAGAAAATGTCTGCAACAAGGCAAAAATAACATTTTTCACGACAAAAAATCATTTGAATGTTTGTCCAATTAGATGAAAAAAAAACAAAAACAACAAAAATTTGTTAATCGCGAACAAAAAAGCATAAACATAAATAATTTTTGACATAATTTGACCTTTGTACAACCGTATTGTTAAACCATTATTAATTAGATATGGCTTTATGGGGGAGGGAGGGGGCATTGACGGTGCCGCCTTTGATGTGCGGCACAAAGTACCTTAGACGGAAAGTCTGATTTTCGGATGATGCCATATCTGGACGAACCTTTTGAACTTTGTTTTAGTCAACAAAATTTGGAAAGAATTTGTCTCTTTCGAAAGCAGAAAAAATGTGGCATCTTTGAAAAAGCAAAACATGCAAAAATCTATCACGCAGAATGAAAAAAAAACAAATGTTATTCAAAGGGAAAATAAATCGAAAAACATTATTTAAACCAAAAAATTAAATAAAGCAAATTTCCCAAAAAAAATTTAATTTTCAAATTCTTTTTTATTTTAATATTTTGTAAAAACTTTGTTTTTTTAAGAACGTTAGTAAACTTCAAAGCTTTGGTAAATAAACAAGAGAATTTAAAATATGTCAGTGCCCTCAAACAATGGTCATATTCAGAGCATTGATCATTTGCTATAAATCAAACTGTATTTTTGCAACCTTATTATTAATAGTTATGTTGGAAGAAATCATTATTGAAAATAGAAATAAAAATTTTAATCAATTAGGTGATTTCTATTTACAAAGATTAATATTTTTTGAGACAAAATTCTTTCATTGTTCTTCAGTGTTTCACACTCGTTTCATAATATTCAATAATCATAATTTTAATTCTCTTTCCAAAATATTTTAAGTTATTATGTTTGATGCGAAAATTTTAATCTGTTTCATTCTTTTTTTTAAGTAACAAAATAATAAGTGAAATACAACAATATCAACGTTAGTAAAAAGTTTTTAAAAAAACGTAAAAAAACAACTGCTGAATTGACACATTATTCTTTATTAATTAATGTCTAATGTTAAATTTTTCATCGTCCATGTTTTCAAATTTTCACTTTTTTTAAGTATCATTATTCATGTTGTGTATTGAAAACTATTTGTATTTTTACTAAATATTCAAAAAAAAATTACGACCGAATACTTTTTTGACAAAAAGACATACTTTTGATTTTCTAATGTCTTTCCATAAATAAATAACCATAACAGATATGCTGATTCAATCGATTTTGGGCTGTTTATTTCTATGTGCGAGCATTTGGTACAAATAAGTTTTTCTGCGTTTTTGCATCATTCAAAAAAATGATGCAAATTTGCGAATTTTTTTTAAATATTCATTATCTTTGGTATAATTTGTATTATAATATTTATGGATTTTATGTCCGGATGAAAATAGGGACAAAAATATGAAAAGTGATGTTTCTTTCATATGAGCAAAAAATTACAACACATTTTCTTTTTTATAAGAACGACTTCTATGGAATAATTTATTGATCAACAAAGAAAATTAAATTTTCAAAAAAGAAGAAAGAAAACGTCTGCAACAAGGCTGACTTTTTTTATGCAAAAGTCTTTATTTCTAAATGCCTTTTTTTCATTCTCCGCTTATTTTCTTTAATGCTTTAAAAAAAAATGTCTGCGCTGAATCATTTTTTCTTTTTGTTGGTTTTGTCGTTTTTCTTTTTTAAAGGTAAAAAATAGGAATTACACGAAGATGTCAAAATTAATTTAAGATCGTCGAGATTTCGGTTTTTATTTTTTACAACTCTTTTTTCTTTTGTTTGAATATTTTGTTACTGTAAACTGTAAACTTTAATAATTTTTTTAAACTTGGTAAAAAACAAAAAGTTGATAGCAAAAATTTACCCGTGTCTGATATAACTCATTATTTAAAAAAAGGGTTAAAAATTATGATTTTTTGCTTGGAATTAAATAATGTTATAAATAACTTATAATTATTGCACGGATTTTCGTTGAAACTTTTTTTCATATTTGTTGCTCAAATAGAAAAACAGCTTTGATTTTTCAGAAAATAAACAATAAAATATTTAGAAACGAAAACAAAAAATTTTTGCAAAAACTAAAACCAACTACTTTAATTTCAAATTTTTTTCAGTTAACCGATTTTCAATTGCCTTTCTTAAACTGCATTCTTTTGTTTGTCTTAAAAACAATTTTGTCGAAAATTTTTAGATGTTGTGTATTCAAAAAAAAATGCTTAGCAAACTGTCATGAAAAAGAAATTACGGTTTCATTATAAAAATGCAAATTTTCTGCCCATCTCAAAAAATGAAACGTAATAAGAAAATATCCAATATTTTGTTGTCAAAAAAATTTAATACTATTTTTTAAATATTGTCAATTTTATTTGTTTTATCAATCATTTTTTGTTTTATTTAATTTAATTCTCTCTTCAACATCCATTTTTTATGTCACAACTTGTCGATTATAAAATTTTAAATGCATATAAAATATTTAAAAGCATAAAAACGAAAACAGCGAAGACATAACCCAAGGTGCTGATTTTCAGTAAAACTGCGGCCTGGTTTTGGTCTTTCTAAATAAAAAGGAAGTCAATAAGTTCGTTTCGCTGTTTGACCAGATGGCATATTGAAATCAACTGAACAATCTGGTGTGAAATTTTGCGTATAGATAGCCAAGATAATTCTACGAAAGGGGTTAAAAGGGTTTTTTGTGGAATTGGAATTTTCAGGGATTTTATAAAATTGTATAAAAATTTATTCATTGTTTATAAAAAGAATAAGCCTTAAAAAAAGAATGAAATTTTGAATGCATATATTTTCTTTTTGCATTGAAAAGGATCTTATTTAAAAATTTTTTTGTCGTTTCATGAGTGTTAAATTTAAAAAGTGTTGAGACCTTGATATTGTGTTAGCGTGCTAACATCTTTGTATTGTATTTCTCTTCCTCTGCGTTGACTGAGCGTTAGACTTTTTGCCCGGCTGTATATTTTATACGCAGCGAAATTAGCCTTTCTCTCTTCCTTCGTCGTTGTCTCCTCTAACCTTCTCATTGGGTCGTTGATTACTCTTCCGCTGACGTTGCTCGGCTACATTCTTCTGTTGTATATTATTACTTTGTTAGTTATCCAATAAAGCTTATATTTGTTTATCCTTTGCCGCTCAAGGTTATAACAAACTGGTGACGAGAGTGGATTGCTTATTTACTGCCAAAACTGCTAATACTTCGACCGTCACAGCAATTCTGGTGACAAGTAGAATACTCCGGCTTCTTCTGCAACTAATGCGATGAATTTTATTGCCGCTGCTGAACAATAATATTCAAGGAAAATGTCTTCAACCGCTACTACTACTACTACTACTAATCCTGCAACTTCGTCTTCTCGTGACTCAACTGCTTCTCTTTGGTTCCAACAACTTGCTTCCTTATATTCGACCAATAACTGTCCGAATGCTGCTGACAAAGCTTCTCACAATGCTTTTTTGAAGCGGGGGAAGGGTGGTGATATAATGGAGTTCAAGACCAAGTATTTTTCAAGTTCAAAGATTCCTCGTAATACTTCTACAGTTCCTTCGTGTAGTCCCGCTGCTTCATCACATGATGCTGATGATAGTGCTGCCGTATCTCAGGATGCTGATACAGGTGCAGATATACCTCTGATACAATATGCTAGATCTGATGTTCTTCCGGATGCTCATTGTTTCATGTATATGCTCGGCTACTACAATGCTTCTATTCCTGATGCTCCGTTTGATCCAAATAATACTTCTTCTGATATTCATCTTGCTTAAACTGCTTATTCTGCAATTCGTGGTGCTCCATCTGCTTTAACAACTACTTCGTCTCCTATTCCTGGTGCTCCAACAACTTCAACGGCTACTACAACTAGCAAGAAATTAAGAAGTAAATTTCTCTCTTTAGTAATTGATTGTTAAGTTCGTAATAGTTTTATTGTTGAGTTGTATTCGGGTTTTAATGCTAGTGGGGAGGGATGTTGAGACCTTGATATTGTGTTAGCGTGCTAACATCTTTGTATTGTATTTCTCTTCCTCTGCGTTGACTGAGCGTTAGACTTTTTGCCCGGCTGTATATTTTATACGCAGCGAAATTAGCCTTTCTCTCTTCCTTCGTCGTTGTCTCCTCTAACCTTCTCATTGGGTCGTTGATTACTCTTCCGCTGACGTTGCTCGGCTACATTCTTCTGTTGTATATTATTACTTTGTTAGTTATCCAATAAAGCTTATATTTGTTTATCCTTTGCCGCTCAAGGTTATAACAAAAAGTTTTTTAAGCATTTGAAATATAGTTTTGATTAGATTTTTTCAATAATTAAAAATGAATGTTCTGAAATGAAATTCATTTTTTAAATGCCAATTTTAAAAATCTTGAGTAATAACTGCTGTTAAAAAACCATTATTTAAAAATCTGTAGTAGAAATAATTTTTAAAATATTCAAAAAGACTCTTTTTTGGTCATGATTTTTAAACATTTTAAATGAGGGCAAAAAATGACCAGAAAAAAGATAAAAACATGAAGATTTCTCTCACTGGTTTTTATTGAATGCACAAAATCGATTGAAAAAAGGTCGATAAAAAAGGTTTAAAAGGAGCAGGAACACGAATCGTGAATGCAGTCAAAAGAAGAAAAAAACGTAATGAAGGAAAAAAAATGAAAACATTTTTGTGAAAAATATAAAGTATTTATTCTTAACAAAACATCATCTTGAAAAATTTTGCTGAAATTTGCATGAAAGCATAATAGTATTAAAAACCTTTTAAAGTTATACACCTTAAATTTAATTTTTTAAATATTTACTGGGTAATTGATTTCAATCAATTGTGCATTCATATTTTTTGTATTATTAACAGCACGTTTTAAAATTTTTACAGTTTTTAAGACGTGCTATTTGAGAAAATTTTTTGGCTTGGTAGAAAAAAGTCGAATGTCTCAGATTGACCCAAAACTGTTTATAATAGTTGCATATGGACCTAAATAAAAGATTTTTATGGTTTTTGGCGTATCTTAATATCTGGATGGGATTCTGGAGCGATTTAAAGGGGATTCTGAAGTCGAAAATTGTTTTTGATGCGAAAAAGTGGTTCTTGGACTTCTAGCTATTATTGTTTGGGTATATAGGTTTTCGACCATGGGGAATTCAATGGGAACATCCACTTTCGTTTAAAATCCCGGGATCATGGTGAAACACATATACCATTTTTTTCTCCACTAGTAAAGTACCCTTCAAAAAATTCTGCGGGGTAAAGTTCAGTGTATAGAATATGCCCCAGAATCTTGGCTTTCAGATGGTATATAGTACTTATCATTCTAGGTACCGCGAACACTTCGCCAAGCGAATGCCAAACCGCGCCAAAAAAAGAAATTCAAATTTTTTTTAGCAAATTGCGTCAAAAAAGCTAACAATGACTTTTATAATGTTTATTTTCATTTGTTTTTGTAAAAATTTGCATAATTTATTAAAAAAACACAGCTTTTAAATATTTTTTATGCTTTTAAAGTCTAATATATGCTTATACTTTTTTCTATGGTAACAAAATGATTTTTTTGCAATATTGAACACATTTTTTTCAATTTTTATTTATTTCTATGAATAATAATAATATTTTGTACAAAAATGAAAACAAAAAACAATAAAAAGTATAAAGAAAAACAACAAAAAAAATATTAGACGACTGAAGTGTCTTTTGCATTATTCTTTTCTCGTTGAAGACGTTTGTCACATAAACAACAAAACAATCCTCCAACCGCCATTGTAATGCAATCACACATTCTATCATATGCACCATTTTTTCGATATTTAACTGCCAATAATACAGCTGCAAGAAGTAAAAAGCAAATAAGACCAGCTACAATTGCCATGAAGATTGTTGAAGTTGTTGTTGATGTTGGTGATGTACCTGGTGTTGCACCGGGTGTTTGCAAGGTGGTGGACATTATCAAAAAGAAATCTTCGCACAATTTTTGTATTTCAGATGGGAAGAGGCCATCTGTTTGATGTGATTGTGGAATTTCAACGCCGTTGGCGCATTTGATTGGTTGATAATTTGGAAGAACCATGTTTAAGAAGCAGGCTATAATTTAATATTTTAAATCAGTTTATTTGACACGAAAAAATAAGAAAACAGAAATACATATTTAAAAAGACAGCAAAGTTTTTAAAAAAATATAGTTTACAAGAAATTTTGATTAAGAAAATGAGAAAAGAGACAAATTTATTGTTTATGTATTTGACTTATAAAAAGGTGAAAATTTTAGTTATGCATTTCATATTATTGATTAAGGGGTTATATTTTTTTTCATTGATGCAGCTTTGCGGGCTTCTTTACGAATTTCTTCAACCTCTTGTTCTTCTTCATTCTGCAATCGATTTTTTAATCCGCGCCTGCTTGTAATCCTGGAAGGCTTTTTTGAAGGGGGTCCACTTTCAGCTTCATCAATATCGCTATCATCCTCTTCTTCTTCATCTCCGCAATCTATATCGCTTAATTCTTCTTCATCATCATGCTTTCTTTTTTTGCTGGTTTTGGAGGGTGGAGATTTTTTGAAACGCGTAAAAAGGCCGTTGATTTGTTGTGAAGATAAAAGTTCTGTTGCCCGAAAAAGAGGTAAACTTGGATCTTTTGGATCTCTGGCATCTTCCATCATTTGAACGGCTTTATCATGGCTAACTTTTTGCGATGCATCTTTTTCACCCATATCAAAAAGATTTTTTACAAATGTTCTTGCTTTTTCAGTTATGGCGTTGCATTTCTTTTTTCCTGTACGCAGCGCATTCCCCTCCAAGAAATCAGTGTCTTCAGAAGCGTCTTGATTTTTGTTTGCTGTTGCACAAAAAGTTATTTGAGCAGCTGATAATTCGTTTGATTCTTCTAATAAATCATTGGCACATTGTTGATAGAGTTTCAAAGCATGAGTTCGTAATGTTTCTCTTTCAGGTTTTCGCAATGTATGATTTCCAGATTCTACATGCGCATTTAGTTCATCTACTGTTATAAATTTGGCATCACAAAACTCTTCTGGGCAAGGAAATGCTAAGGGATCATGGGTAGCTTCATTTTGGGCCAAAGGATCTTTGATTGTTTTCCAGAATTTAGTTTTTGAACCTTGTTTAATCCGAAAAGCTTCTGAATCTTTGTTTACATTTTCTTCCATTGTTGGAGTAATCCAATTTGTAACTTCCAAATCAGCAATTTTGATATCTTTTCCGTATTTGGTGCTTGAAATTTTAAGGCCTCTTCCAATTTTACTTGCTTTAAAAGCAATAACTCCATCTTCAACAATTTGATAATCGGTGTAAAGTTGGATATTTGCAAAACTAACAACTTTTGCTGTTCCAGTTTTTTTTACAATTGCATGTGCAATAGTCATATGAGGAATAACAAAAGGTTCGGTGAGAGCTTGATAAAAATTTTCTGCAGTTGCAACATCATGTTTCTGGCTAACATATTCTTCTACACGGCTTTTTACTACTCCTGCCTTTCTATCACAGCTTCCTTTTCCTTGTTGAACTTCACTGAAGGACCATCTGGCAATTTTAACATCATTGTTCTCAGCAACTTTTTGAAGACCCATGATTATTTCCGTTGAACGATAACACGCAGCATTATCGCTGCGTGCCACAAAGTTTTTAATTCCCATCTTTTTCAATTCTCCAACAGCATCATCAAGAATTGCAAGAACTTCATAACTTTTCTGAAATATTATTTCTTTTTTAAAATATAACAATATATTTCTCATTTTCACCTGAGTAGCACTTTCAATGATATGTACAAAAGTATGTTCAGCCAAAAATTCCCCAATTTTAACCAAAACATGAATAATATGATATCCAATACCTGGAATAATTTTCGCTATTTTTTAAGAAGAAAGTTATACAGTATTCTTACCCTTCTTTCCAAAATATTTAGTCTAAGACGTATGAAAGATAAGCATGGCTACTGTCATAAAGAAGGATTTTTCCGTAAACAAATTTCCGATTTACAAAAATATATCAATAAAATTTTAAAAAATGAGCACATTTATAATGTATTTTATTTGAATTCGATATATTTTTGTAGATTATCTGTTATTTCAAATTTAAAACATGAATTTAAAAAGATCCTTCTCCGTTGTAGGTAGCCATGCTTACCTGAGATTCACGATAATACTTGGGCTCAAGTTTTTGAGCCCAATCTAAAGTTAACAAAGCTGTTTCATCATTTAATTCTTTAACAATGTTTCCCCAAGTCTGTCTGCTATGAACACTTCGGATGACATGTTTCCGGTATTCCTCCAACTTTTCAACATATGATTCAACTTTGACAACATCATCTTCAACTTCTCTTTTCCTTGCAACTCCAGCTGTCGAGGGAGTTTCAGACATTCTTGTTTTAGCAATAAAAATTAAATCGCGCATTAAATCTTTCAAACCGCTACATCTGGTACAGAGTTTTGTATGCTCATGACTATCATCATTTGAACAAGAATTGGAAAATGAAGCTTCATTTGGTGCCGACAAAGCATTATTCATACAATGGGAGCCGGTATCCGATGTTGATTTTAAATTAAGAACAAAATCTGTTCTCAAATAACGAAAACTTTCTTGAATACGATTTTTCAAAACTTTCGATTCATATACCGTTAGGATGTCTTCAGCTTCCCATTTATTAGTCATTCGAATTAATTTTTCAACAGCCTAAAATTTTATTTGACTTTGGAAAATTGATTCAAGGAATTAATTTACCTCTCCTGCGTCAACCAAATAGTAATCAACACACTTTAAACTTTTTGTTTTAGTAGCAACACAGAATTTGAGAATTTTGTACATTGTAGATTCAGGTAAAAGCAAATGTTTTAAATTTTCACTATCCAACTTTTTCTTGTAAAGTTCAATTATCTGTTTTGAGCGTTGCAACCGTAAAAGATTTGGAATATCAACTTTTTGTCCAGTAGAAAGTTCAGCTGTTTTGCTCTTATACGGTAAACCAGTAACAACAGTGGGCCTATAATAAGTTCAAGTAATGATTTATTTTTTTGCTTTACACTTACCCAGTAATAAATTGAATAAAATATTCAAGTTGTTGATGATCCCATCTTTCATAACCAATATGTGGAGCTTTTGTAATAGTTGGATTTGCAGCATATTCAGTGGCTTTTTTATAATAATATGGAGTAATTTTAACATATTCTTGAATTTCCGATTCAGATAAAAGGGGGACCATATGACTTAAAATTCGAAGTTTAAATTCTTTATCACTTTCATCATTATATAATGCAGAAAGATTTCTTAAATATTCTTCTTTCATTAAATCTTTAGGTGAAATCCAGCCATCCATAGCATCATAACAAATGTCATGTTTAAAGAATTTTTCATTGCCAGGAGCAATCAAAGAGCTCATTTTCTTATACAAAACAGTGCCGGCTTTGATCTTTTTGCGTTGACTTTGTCGTTGTAAGTTTTTAAATGGTATTCTTGATACAAGTCCAAATCTGGTATCAACTCCAACAGCTTGGGCAAAACTTAGCAATTCTGTTTTACCTTTAGAGGCTGTCGTTTTTGGGGCGGTTGAAACGGGAACATAATCTGCATCATTTCTATCATTTTCATTATCGCTCGATTCATCTTTTTCTCTTGTTCCATCACCATTTTCAATACTGTTACCACTCTTTGGAATATCGCATGTTGCATCAACTTGTATTTCATTAGTAAAATCACTGTGACAGGTTTTCTGCTCTTCACAAGTTTTTCTCTTTTGATATTGTTCCAATTTATCAGTAGCCCAATTTTTACACGCATCACATAGTGCTGCAAAAATGTCAATGGAATTAGTTTTTTTCGATATCAAAAAAATTTTACTTACGAATTCCTGTTTGAACAACATGGTTAACCGTTTTCAAAATTGCTTCGGATTCTTGCCGTGTTAAATGACTTTTAGGAATCCGATTTTCACCAAAATGATGTCCGCTTATTTGTTGTGTTAAACTACATGCTGGAATTTCTTTGCCACATTTGCGGAAATACTTTACATGCTTTGTTTTGCTTTGATCAAATTTACTGAATAATTCATCCAAGTGACAAACACATAATGTTCGACCAAACGCCAATTCGCTTTCTGCTGGATCATCCCAGTTAACAAAATCTCCTGTTCGGCTTAAAATTAAATCAGCAATGTGTCGGGCACCAAACAAAAATTTTGGATTAGCAGGATAATTATTGTTGACGTATCCCAATCTAAATAACTTGTTTGAAAACGCACAAAATCATCAGGAATCTTACGTAACAGTCTCTCCACAGCAATCAGCTTTTGGTTTACTGATAAATGGAAAAACATCTCTCTTTATTTTATCATCGTATTTATCAAAGTAACAAGTTTTAATGGGTAGACAATGATGTAATTCAAATAACAGCAGTAATAAACTAAACAAACATAATTTTTTCATGTTTGTTTCTCCTTTCGCGTAAAAAATAAAATAACAAAGTTTTGAATAAAAAATAACAAACTTAAGAATAAAGCGACTGTTATTCAGCGAAAGCAAAATTAAAAATGTTATGGTTTTGTTTTTTGCTTTTCTAATGCCAAAAATTGCCATCTGGCACTACAAAATTTGCCATTAAGTCTGCCCTTTGAATTAATTATCTTTTTAATATTCATTTGTTTGAGAAGAACATCTGCCAAACTTGAGAAGGAAAAAAGTAGTCTTATTTCGAGAAACAGACAATGTCAATTTTTTGAAACAACAAGAATCTTATTATTATTTTTCTGTTGATTAATGTTAATTGTCAATAAAATCAGATACAAGAAAAAAATTACAAAATAAAATGTTTATTACTTATAAAAACACAATTTGTTGTTGAATTATAATGACAAAAAGAAGTAAAAGCAAAGAATTTTTTTAAAAAACAGAGTCGTTCAAATGAACAAGAAACAGTTTTTAGAATTATCGAATAAAAATAAGTTGAACATTTCTTTCTGCCATCATAAATGCCTTTTTAAAACTTAATGCAGTGCTTGTTTTGTTTTTGTTTTTATTGGGAAAAACAAATTTACTTCTAAAATAAAACTATAAATGAATTTCAAATTTTATATCATTCACGCTTACCGTGTAAACAACTGAATAAAGTCATCAACATGTTTTGAATCCAGACATTTATTAGCAGCATTCTTAATTTTCAAAACTCTGCCAAAGGCATTTTTAGATAATGTTTTTCTTAAATAAAATATTGAGCGAAATTTAAGGGCATATTCAGTTGTATCTAACACAAAAACCAAATGGTGCAGCCAAGTGTCGTCTCCAATATGTTTTTTAGGGAAAAAATCACCACTTTCTGTAATAAAAATATTTTGATCAAATCGAAATAGTATGAAAGAAGCAAATAAAACAAAGTTTCTCATACTTTGAAACAAGTAGAAATAAAAAACAAAGCAACTGCAGTAAACAGAACACAACAGAAGAATGGGTTCGATTTGGATTTTTTGAAACAACTGCGAACCTAAACCAGCTGCATCTGCCAATCCAAAAACTACGAGTTAAATAAGCACATGCATCTGACACTTTAACTTTTCGAACAGCAAATATCAGAATGCCATCTGTCATGATTTTCATTAAATCAGGATTTAGAAAACAGAATTCGGCAAAAGGTCAATGATCCTATTAGCGCTTTTTATTGTTTTTTCTTTTCATTTTTGTACAAAATATTATTATTATTCATAGAAATAAATAAAAATTGAAAAAAATGTGTTCAATATTGCAAAAAAATCATTTTGTTACCATAGAAAAAAGTATAAGCATATATTAGACTTTAAAAGCATAAAAAATATTTAAAAGCTGTGTTTTTTTAATAAATTATGCAAATTTTTACAAAAACAAATGAAAATAAACATTATAAAAGTCATTGTTAGCTTTTTTGACGCAATTTGCTAAAAAAAATTTGAATTTCTTTTTTTGGCGCGGTTTGGCATTCGCTTGGCGAAGTGTTCGCGGTACCTAGAATGATAAGTACTATATACCATCTGAAAGCCAAGATTCTGGGGCATATTCTATACACTGAACTTTACCCCGCAGAATTTTTTGAAGGGTACTTTACTAGTGGAGAAAAAAATGGTATATGTGTTTCACCATGATCCCGGGATTTTAAACGAAAGTGGATGTTCCCATTGAATTCCCCATGGTCGAAAACCTATATACCCAAACAATAATAGCTAGAAGTCCAAGAACCACTTTTTCGCATCAAAAACAATTTTCGACTTCAGAATCCCCTTTAAATCGCTCCAGAATCCCATCCAGATATTAAGATACGCCAAAAACCATAAAAATCTTTTATTTAGGTCCATATGCAACTATTATAAACAGTTTTGGGTCAATCTGAGACATTCGACTTTTTTCTACCACCTCTTAGTACTGAAGGAAAAATTTTCTCAAATAGTTCGTCTTAAATTCAATAAATTTTGTTCCAAAGATTCAAAAAGAAAGAAAATGTAAAAAGTGAATAAAAAAAAATGCAAACATATAATCAGATCTTTTTTAAAAACACCTGTTGACTGCAGTTTTTTTTCTATTTTGAATTTTTAATAAACAAAAAAACATAAATTTATTAATTCTTTGACTTGACTACCAAACATAAAAAACTGTAACAATTTGAGAACTATAAAAAAACAATAGAAATGCAAAGAACAAATTAATTAATTATTAACTTTCTTATGTTGGTGTAATAAAAATGAAATATTTGTAACTTATTTTAACAAAAATTGTGGAATTGAATTTTATATTTGGATATTAAACTTTAATTTTTTTTAACTGTTTTGATCGGAGGCGAGAACTAACAAGCTCTATTTAATTTTTTGTGTTTCTTCATTCTCCATCTGTTAAAATTTGTGATTTCTAAAATTTAATGTATCAAAAAATTCAAAAAAAAAGAAAATCAAAAGAATAATAACACTTTTGAAAAATGTCGTTTTGGTTGTGCTACTGACGACGAAGTGGAAGGTTGGAGAGAATGGAGAAAAATTTGCTGTCGTTGAAGAAGAAAAAAACACATTCAAAAATGTGTTGATTGAAAATAATTTTTAAACAACCCTGTTCACTTTAGAAAAAGGAAATGTTTTTGTGCAGCTTTTTGTCAAAAAAAGAAATTTATTGAAAAATTGCGAAATTTTAAAAGCAAAGTGTTTCTTTCACATTTTCCCTTTGCTTCAAAAAAATTGTTTGTCTCGATTTTTGCTTTTGAATTTTTTGTTGTTGGTTTTTATTTAAATTATAAATTTTGCATAATTTTACATAAATAATTTTTGACATAATTTGACCTTTGTGCACCCTTATTATGAGACCATTATTAATTAATTGTAAATGTATTTTTAACATCTTCTTAAAGTTAAAATTGATACCATTTTTTTCTTTAATTTATCAACACTTGAAATAGAGGAAATAAAACAAAATTTAACTGAAAAAATTAAATATTCAACATTTTAATAAATAATTAATGAAGATATTTTATGACATAATTTAGATTTATAAGAACGACACTTGTTTTATGGTTTAAATTTGCATCTCATTTTCTCCCTAAATAAAAAAATTAAATATTCAAAAAAGAAGAAAGAAAACGTCTGCAAAAAGACTGACGTTTTCAGTGAAATTTGGTTTTTCCGAATTGTTATGTTTTCTGCAGTTTTTCAGTTTTTTTTTAATGCTGAAAAAAAAGAAATTAGAAGAAAGAAAAAGAATGAATAAATTTTTGCTTTTTTCTTTCGATCTTGTCGTTTTTCATTAAAAAAGAATTTTACTGGAAATCGTCATCAAGGTCTTTGTGTTCATTTTTTACTTTCTTTGAATATTTTGTTCAATTATAAATTTTAGTTCTTCGTTTTGCTCATTTGATTTCACGTGTGACAGAAATTGTAATGCGGCAAAGATGTTGAAAGAGAGAAAGAGAATATGTTTCTGCGACGGCTCTTTAGTGAAATAAAAAAAGAAGAAATATATTTTTATAGAAAAAAAACCAAAATGGAAAAGAAAAAGGGAAAGTAATATCTGTTGTTATGATGAATCATATTTTTACCCCTAACAAAATGTATCGATATTTTATGTTGCTCTAAAATTAAAACAGATCGTTTTTAGTTTTTGTTGATAACAAACAATCTGCCATTTTTCTGTGTACTTTTTATGTTTAAAAAAGAAAATAAATTAATTAATTGTGTGAAGCATTGTTTTAAAGACTCATAAGAAGAAATTGCAAACTTTTTAAAATTTTAAATATTGTCAATTAATTCGATATGTGTTTTTAATTCTACGGAAGTTTTCATTTTTGTTGCTTTAACATATAAATATAAAAGTTGTAAGAAATTATTATTGAAAATAGAAATAGAAGTTTTAATCATATTGGTGTTTTCCATTTACAAAGATTAATATTTTTTGGGACAAAGTTCTTCAGTGTTTCAAATTCGTTTCATAATATCCCATAAACATAATTTTAATTCTCTTTCCAAAATATTATAAGTTATTATGTTTGATACGAAAGTCAGGAATGGATATTTCAACGTCGATCACGGACAAAGGTTGCCGTTAGTTTCCAAAAAAGTAACACTTACAATTTCCTTTTTTTGGTGTAAGGAAAACTCTTTTTACTAATACTTAAAATGTAGCATGACAGTTTCTTTTATTTTTGATAATGCCATTAAAGATTAAAATATTTTTAATTTAACATTACACTTCACTAGCTCATTAAAAAATTTTGAAAAAATTAAAATTTTAAAAACATTCAACAAAATCCACAAACTTCAAAAAATTAGGAAAATGTCCTTTTTTTACGAAAAATTATTTTAGTTGTTGTCATTGAAGAAGAAGAAAAAGACATATAAAAATGTGTAGATTGAAAGTTATTTTTAGACAAAGATCTGTTTTAGTTTTCTGAATAAGGAAATATTTTGGGCACTTTTTGTCAAAAAAAAGATATCTGTTGTAATATTGCGAAATTTTAAAAGTGAATAATTTTTTCTCATTTTCTTTCTGCTTCAAAAAACATCCTTGATTTTTACTTTCGAAAATTTAGTTTTTTGTCTATGTTTAAATTATAAATTTTGCATAATTTTTTATCAATAACTTTTAACATAATTTGACTTTAAAAAGCTTTGTGTAAACTTTTTGAAACCTTTATTAATTCGTTGTAAATGAATGTTAAAATTCAATGTTTTAGTTTTGTTTTTGTTGTTGCCGGGGTTTCAATTTTTTGAATATTTTGTTTAAATTATATTTTTTGAATTTAAATATTTTACCAGTCACAAACTGTGACATAAAAAATATTTTCACATAGAATAAAACTTAATCGAAATACGATTGGTTTACAAGAACAACATTATATAAAATTTTGATTTAATTATTTCGCCAAAAAACATTTTTTTCAAAAATCTTTTTATTAATACATTGTTCCTGTCATCTCTTTCTTTTTACATTTATTTGAGTTTTATACGCAACTACAACTGCCAGAATCAAAAAATAAAAAATAGTGTCAAAATTTTATTTCTGTTTTCTTAAAAATATTTCCTTTCAACTTTGTTTTTCTGTAATTTTCTGCTGTTTGATTTTAAAGGAAACACATCTTTGTTTTGTGTTTTATTTTGTTGATGTCTGCTTTTTCCTTTATTTTACAAAAACACAATCAAATTAATAGGAAAAATTGGGTTATATGGTGAAAAATATAACCCAATTTTTTTTTTAAAAATTGGTTTTATTTTTTGTCCTAACAGTTGTTTTACGTAATCCGTGTTATTTTACAAAAGCTTTGTATTGTACTGACGTTCTGAAAAAATGGAATAAAGTTAAAAATCAAACAAAATATTCAAATGATTCGAAGAAGAAAAATGCTTGTGCAAAATAATAAAACTTTTTCTTTGCGCAAAATTTCTTCATCGAAAATGTCTGCGATTTTTTTCGTTTTTTTTTCACTCTAATAAAACATCTGTTTTCCTTTCTTTCAGCCACAGACTATGACAATGTTTTTTTTCGAATTTGCGAGACAACAACATATTTTTGTTCTTTAATGTTCGCAAATGTGTTTTTTCCCATTCTAAAACTTTTAAAACCGAGACAGTTAAGAAAAGTCGTTATGAAAGCGTTGACTAAAAATGAAAATACAAAGCTTTTCGTAATTCTTTTAAACATTATCTTTTTTTGAATACTTTATTTCATTAACAAGTTTTTGTTTCAATTTCAACATTATTCAATTAAAAGATTTTTATCAGTGATTAAATGCATTTCAATACATTATTGATGGTGAGCTTTATTTAAAATGAAAAAAACAGATTATTCACAACACTTGTTTAAGAACTGTAAAAAATATTTGTTACTGACATCCTGTAAAACAATAAAAGCTTGCAATTTTCATGATTTTTTTTTATTTACACTGAAAAAAATCGGTGACGAATTCGACACTGAAACCATCACCGCGGTGAGAAAAATTCCGTCACCAGTGTCGAATTCAACACTGTTGCGTCACCGTCGTAACTGATAAGTCACCGGTGAGAGTTTTTTTGTCACCGGTTTTTTTCAGTGTACAAAATAATTTGTTTTAACATTAAAAACTGTGTTGCTTTATAAAGTTAAAACTCCACTTTTTTTTGTGAATTTTGCTTTTAATTACAATTGATAAAATTTACATTTTCATTGTTAAAACTTGAAGACCATTGATTTTTATTAAAATAAAGAGTTAATTTAAAGCAAACTAAATTTTTTAATTCAACATTCATTTGTGATAGATGAATTGGTGTTGCAAAAATACAATTCATTTTATAACAAATGATCAAAGTTGTTACTCGCCACCCTTTTTATAAAAATTGTCTCCATCAATTGTTTAAAGCGGTTTTCCGGAACTCGTGTTTTTTCTTATAAGATTAATAGTTTACTGATATTCTGAAAAAATGAAATGAAGTTAAAAATTATATAAAATATTAAAATGTTTAAATACGAAAAAATGGTTGTGAAGAATAATATGACCTTTCCTTTGCGAAAATTTCTTCATTAAAATGTTTTTGCTTTTGTTTTTACTCTAGTAAAACATTTGTTTTTCTTTCTTACTGCGACAGACTTTTACACTTTTTTTTCTTCAAATGTGAGAGATAAAAATTTATTTTTGCTGTCGAATGTTTTTTGTTAAAATTACAATCTTTTTTTTTAATTAAAATTGGTTGGTTTCGAAGTTTGTTTAAGTATACTTCTGGTTATTAACGAACACGCATCTAAAAAAGTGAACAAAAAACTCTGTTTAGGTACCATTTTTGAAAAACCAATTTCGCATTAAATTGAAATTTGCATATGAAATATTTGTTTGGCGACAAATGTTATGTAAGTGAGCATTCTGAACAAGAATCATTAGCCCAAAAACATTAAGATTGGTTATTAACGAACACGCATCTAAAAAAGTGACCTAAAAACTCCAAAAAACCTCCTTGTCAAATTACTGAATTTTTAAAGTCACCAGTCAAAAATGTCGTAGGAAAAATATAAGCACAACAAAAAATTTAGCAAATGTCTTTGATTGCGTTAACTTTGAACTATGCGAATTCACTGAAAAAAGCAAAACTGTCTTCCATTAAGCAGAATTACAAACGAAATATGTTTTTTATTGCTGTCGGTTCGTCGGTATCATTTTATGATTTCTCCGGATATATTCATTGATTTGATTAAAAATATCTTTTTCTCTTGTGTAAAGAAACGTGCCTTTGAGTTTATAATTTATATTGTTTCAATGACTGACTTCAAATTTTGAAAATTAAACAAATTATTTATGAAGTCAAACTATGAAAACATTTATTTTCGGCATATGAAAAATGTTAAAGAATTATGTGAAAAAACAAAACTAAAAATTCAAAGAAGCATTCGCAACAGTAAAAAAACTTTTTAAAAGCAAAAGGCAAAAAAAAGAAATTCATAAAAACGTTTCTATGCGCCTTTTTCCAAATAAACATTTGTTAAACAAAAATTATGTCTTTTTTCGTAAACAAAACTTTTGACATAAAAACAAAGAAAAACATTTTGCAAACCTTTCTCTAAATGTATTGCAGCAAAAAAATATTAAGACGGTTTCTGAATATTTTAATACTTTTTATTTGAAAATTTTTGCTAAAGGGAAACTTGAAAAGGAATTATCGGCGGCACAATTATGGAGAGAAAAAATATAAAAAAGATAGTTGAAAACCAAGTTAAACCAAAAAATGGAGTTGGGAACATTAAAAAATAATCCGACTTTTTTATGGTCATTAAAATTTTTTATTCATTTTTGTTTACCATGTTGTAAAATTTGTTGTTGTAAATTTGTTTCACATCTTTTGTTTTTTGAGATTAAATCACCGTTCGAGGGTCCCGGTATAATTACTGTTAAAAATAATTTCTTAAATAAAATATTTAATGTTTCATTGTACTCATTTTTATTAAGTAAATATCAACAATGTTGTGTCAAGCGTTGTTAACAAAAAACAAACAACTGTTAATATTTTTAAACAAAAAACCAGAAATAAAATATTAAAAAACGTTGTTTAAAAATTTCCAAAAAAAGATGCAAATTAAAATGCAAGTATGTTTTTGAAGAACATTCTTTTTACAAAATATAAACGTTTTTCATTGAATGCGTTTATGAAAAATTGCAAAAACATTTTCGCAGATTTTGAAATATCAATGTCAGCATTGGCGATACATTTTCCAACTGACAAAACTCGCAAAAAGCTTTCATAAGCAAAAAAAAGTATTTATTTTTTGAAAAAAAGTCAAAACTTTTCTCTTTTTAAATATTTTATAACAAAATTTTTATTTGAACAAAGTTAAAAAATAGTTTTCAATTTGATTTATCAACGGTGAAAAACAATGTTATTTTTGTTGGCATCAGTTAAGAAAAAAGTCGTACAATTAGCACTTGACAAAGGAGAAAAAATTATATAAAAATTTCCATGCAATGGTGTTAACCGAAAAAGATTATTGAATTGAAACAGATTTTTATTTTTAACAGAAAAATATTTTAACATACAGAAAAAAAAATGTATTTATTTTTGCAATTCATTTATATTTTTTATATAAATTGTTCACTGATTTTTTTGTATCAATGATTGAGATTCCTAATTATCCAAAATGTCGTTGCGGAAGTAAAATATAAAAATTTTAAAAAAAATTATAAAATATAAAACATTTAAAAACTTCTTAAAGTTTGTACCGCAAAAAAATGGTCGCGTTTGACATTTTTAAAGAAGGGCTTAAACATTGCAATAAACCTTTTATGTATATGCAAAAAAGTGTCGAAATATTTTTTTCCTTTTGAAAGAAACTGCCTAAAATATTTTTTGTCAGATGAAAAATAAAAAGAGTACAACCAATAAAAGTCTCGGATTATTTAATTGAGTTAATTTACTGTAAACATTTTTTTTGGATAAGATTTAGACAAATCATTTAATTATTGTTTTTAAAAATACTTCTTTCACTTTATTCTCAAACTTTTTGTGTAACTAACCATGGTGAACAATAATCACTATGCAGAAAACGTTCAAAATGCGCCAAAATCTTCCAGCCGCCTAAAAACTGACCAAAAAATGTCATACAACTCGATATGCAAAACCTTTTAGTGCATTAAATTAAAATTTGCATAAAAAAAATTTTGCATGCAAAATATTTTGTGTAACTTACCATGGTGAACAATAATCACTATGCAGAAAACGTTCAAAATGCGCCAAAATCTTCCAGCCGTCTAAAAACTTGGCGCATTCTGAACGTTTTCTGCATAGTGATTATTGTTCACCATGGTTAGTTACACAAAATATTTTGCATGCAAAATTTTTTATATGCAAATTTTGATTTAATGCACTTAAAGGTTTTGCAAATCGAGTTGTATGACATTTTTTGGTCATTTTTTAGGCGGCTGGAAGATTTTGGTGCATTTTGAACGTTTTCTGCATAAAAAAACAACCGGCAGTATTTTTGATTTCGAAAGGCAGAGAATCTCAAATTACCTCGATTTTCTCTTTAAGATATTTTGTTGCTAAAATGCGAAATTTCATATTGATGGCATATTTCGAAATCATGTCCAAATGTCATGAAACTCACCCGGAATGACTTATAAGTATATTATGTCATAATACAAGTCACCGGAAGTGATTTCGTGACCTATTTCGTAACTTATGTGGGTCACATGATGTTGGAGATATTGGGTCAGCAACTTTGATTTACAAGCTACGAAAAACGGGACCCTCGATTTTGCTGAAACATTCCACACATAAACTAGACATGTTGGGCAACATTGTGGGATGTTTATTTGGTCCGGCCGGCAAATATTTCATGACGATATCTAAGCTCAAAAATTTAAAAGTGAATTTTGGACCCGATTTTGTCATCGGAAAAATATGTTCTATATACCATTAAATAGCGACTTAGTATAACTGCAGAGTATTAAGTTTTAAACTTTACTACAAAAAATATGCCGAATTTTCTCATTTTCTGCACATATGTAACTTTGAATTAGTCCTATATGAAAACTACACACCAGATGAGTCTTTATTTTCAAAATCGTCTATTTACAACCTATTTAGTCGATTTAGTAACAAAAAACCAAATTCTAAAAAATCTTGTGCACCCCGTTTTAACGAATCTCACAGACTCTCTCTTAAAGAAAATATTGTCAATTTTTGTCATACCTTTTTTATTCACAAAATAATTTGTTTTCTTTCAATTTTCAAAATTTAAAGAACAAAAACAGAATCTTTTTTTAAAAACTTGTGTATCTATTTAAAGTTATAATCTCTTTTTTTGAATTAGTCTTTCAATTACAATCAATATAATTTACAATTTCACTGTTAAAATTTGAAGTCCGTCAAGGAGTGTAAAAATAAAAAATGAATGATTGTGCTGAACAGAAGTAAGCAACCTCATTTTCTTTTTCCATTCAGAAAAAAGTTTTTAAAAACATCAATTGTTTTTTTTTGTATTAAAAAAGAATTCAAATATTTTAAATGTTCAAACAATTATATAGACCATCGTTGTCATTAGACAGAAAAAAATTTTTTCAGCGCAGACATTATTCGTCTTTTCAAAACTGACCAAAAAATGTCATACAACTCGATTTGCAAAACCTTTAAGTGCATTAAATCAAAATTTGCATATAAAAAATTTTGCATGCAAAATATTTTGTGTAACTAACCATGGTGAACAATAATCACTATGCAGAAAACGTTCAGAATGCGCCAAAATCTTCCAGCCGCCTAAAAACTGATCAAAAAATGTCATACAACTCGATTTGCAAAACCTTTAAGCGCATTAAATTAAAATTTGCATATAAAAAATTTTGCATGCAAAATATTTTGTGTAACTAACTATGGTGAACAATAATCACTATGCAGAAAACGTTCAAAATGCGCCAAAATCTTCCAGCCGCCTAAAAACTGATCAAGAATGCACAACTTGCGAGAATTTCAAAAAAACAAAGGTGCCGTAAATTAAAACTTGCATATAAAAAATTTTGCATGCAAAATATTTTGTGTAACTAACCATGGTGAACAATAATCACTAAGCAGAAAACGTTCAAAATGCGCCAAAATCTTCCAGCCGCCTAAAAACTGACCAAAAAATGTCATACAACTCGATATGCAAAACCTTTAAGTGCATTAAATTAAAATTTGCATTTAAAAAATTTGCATGCAAAATATTTTGTGTAACTAACCATGGTGAACAATAATCACTATGCAGAAAACGTTCAGAATGCGCCAAAATCTTCCAGCCGCCTAAAAACTGATCAAAAATGCACAACTTCGAGAATTTCAAAAAAACAAAGGTGCCGTAAATTAAAACTTGCATATGAAAAATTTTGCATGCAAAATATTTTGTGTAACTAACCATGGTGAACAATAATCACTATGCAGAAAACGTTCAAAATGCGCAAAAATCTTCCAGCCGCCTAAAAACTGACTAAAAAATGTCATACAACTCGATTTGCAAAACCTTTAAGCGCATTAAATTAAAATTTGCATATAAAAAATTTTGCATGCAAAATATTTTGTGTAACTAACTATGGTGAACAATAATCACTATGCAGAAAACGTTCAAAATGCGCCAAAATCTTCCAGCCGCCTAAAAACTGACCAAAAATTGTCATACAACTCGATTTGCAAAACCTTTAAGTGCATTAAATTAAAATTTGCATATAAAAAATTTTGCATGCAAAATATTTTGTGTAACTAACCATGGTGAACAATAATCACTAAGCAGAAAACGTTCAAAATGCGCCAAAATCTTCCAGCCGCCTAAAAACTGATCAAGAATGCACAACTTCGAGAATTTCAAAAAAACAAAGGTGCCGTAAATTAAAACTTGCATATGAAAAATTTTGCATGCAAAATATTTTGTGTAACTAACCATGGTGAACAATAATCACTAAGCAGAAAACGTTCAAAATGCGCCAAAATCTTCCAGCCGCCTAAAAACTGACCAAAAATTGTCATACAACTCGATTTGCAAAACCTTTAAGTGCATTAAATTAAAATTTGCATATAAAAAATTTTGCATGCAAAATATTTTGTGTAACTAACCATGGTGAACAATAATCACTAAGCAGAAAACGTTCAAAATGCGCCAAAATCTTCCAGCCGCCTAAAAACTGACCAAAAAATGTCATACAACTCGATATGCAAAACCTTTAAGTGCATTAAATCAAAATTTGCATATAAAAAATTTTGCATGCAAAATATTTTGTGTAACTAACCATGGTGAACAATAATCACTATGCAGAAAACGTTCAAAATGCGCCAAAATCTTCCAGCCGCCTAAAAACTGACCAAAAAATGTCATACAACTCGATATGCAAAACCTTTAAGTGCATTAAATCAAAATTTGCATATAAAAAATTTTGCATGCAAAATATTTTGTGTAACTAACCATGGTGAACAATAATCACTATGCAGAAAACGTTCAGAATGCGCCAAAATCTTCCAGCCGCCTAAAAACTGATCAAAAAATGTCATACAACTCGATTTGCAAAACCTTTAAGCGCATTAAATTAAAATTTGCATATAAAAAATTTTGCATGCAAAATATTTTGTGTAACTAACTATGGTGAACAATAATCACTATGCAGAAAACGTTCAAAATGCGCCAAAATCTTCCAGCCGCCTAAAAACTGATCAAGAATGCACAACTTGCGAGAATTTCAAAAAAACAAAGGTGCCGTAAATTAAAACTTGCATATAAAAAATTTTGCATGCAAAATATTTTGTGTAACTAACCATGGTGAACAATAATCACTAAGCAGAAAACGTTCAAAATGCGCCAAAATCTTCCAGCCGCCTAAAAACTGACCAAAAAATGTCATACAACTCGATATGCAAAACCTTTAAGTGCATTAAATTAAAATTTGCATTTAAAAAATTTGCATGCAAAATATTTTGTGTAACTAACCATGGTGAACAATAATCACTATGCAGAAAACGTTCAGAATGCGCCAAAATCTTCCAGCCGCCTAAAAACTGATCAAAAATGCACAACTTCGAGAATTTCAAAAAAACAAAGGTGCCGTAAATTAAAACTTGCATATGACAAATTTTGCATGCAAAATATTTTGTGTAACTAACTATGGTGAACAATAATCACTATGCAGAAAACGTTCAAAATGCGCCAAAATCTTCCAGCCGCCTAAAAACTGATCTAAAATGCACAACTTCGAGAATTTCAAAAAAACAAAGGCGCCGTAAATTAAAACTTGCATATGAAAAATTTTGCATGCAAAATATTTTGTGTAACTAACCATGGTGAACAATAATCACTATGCAGAAAACGTTCAAAATGCGCAAAAATATTCCAGCCGCCTAAAAACTGACTAAAAAATGTCTTACAACTCGATTTGCAAAACCTTTAAGCGCATTAAATTAAAATTTGCATATAAAAAATTTTGCATGCAAAATATTTTGTGTAACTAACTATGGTGAACAATAATCACTATGCAGAAAACGTTCAAAATGCGCCAAAATCTTCCAGCCGCCTAAAAACTGATCAAGAATGCACAACTTCGAGAATTTCAAAAAAACAAAGGTGCCGTAAATTAAAACTTGCATATGAAAAATTTTGCATGCAAAATATTTTGTGTAACTAACCATGGTGAACAATAATCACTAAGCAGAAAACGTTCAAAATGCGCCAAAATCTTCCAGCCGCCTAAAAACTGACCAAAAAATGTCATACAACTCGATTTGCAAAACCTTTAAGTGCATTAAATTAAAATTTGCATATAAAAAATTTTGCATGCAAAATATTTTGTGTAACTAACCATGGTGAACAATAATCACTAAGCAGAAAACGTTCAAAATGCGCCAAAATCTTCCAGCCGCCTAAAAACTGACCAAACAATGTCATACAACTCGATATGCAAAACCTTTAAGTGCATTAAATTAAAATTTGCATATAAAAAATTTTGCATGCAAAATATTTTGTGTAACTAACCATGGTGAACAATAATCACTATGCAGAAAACGTTCAAAATGCGCCAAAATCTTCCAGCCGCCTAAAAACTGATCAAGAATGCACAACTTCGAGAATTTCAAAAAAACAAAGGTGCCGTAAATTAAAACTTGCATATGAAAAATATTGCATGCAAAATATTTTGTGTAACTAACCATGGTGAACAATAATCACTAAGCAGAAAACGTTCAAAATGCGCAAAAATCTTCCAGCCGCCTAAAAACTGACTAAAAAATGTCATACAACTCGATTTGCAAAACCTTTAAGCGCATTAAATTAAAATTTGCATATAAAAAATTTTGCATGCAAAATATTTTGTGTAACTAACCATGGTGAACAATAATCACTATGCAGAAAACGTTCAAAATGCGCCAAAATCTTCCAGCCGCCTAAAAACTGACCAAAAAATGTCATACAACTCGATTTGCAAAACCTTTAAGTGCATTAAATTAAAATTTGCATATAAAAATATTTGCATGCAAAATATTTTGTGTAACTAACCATGGTGAACAATAATCACTAAGCAGAAAACGTTCAAAATGCGCCAAAATCTTCCAGCCGCCTAAAAACTGACCAAAAAATGTCATACAACTCGATATGCAAAACCTTTAAGTGCATTAAATTAAAATTTGCATATAAAAAATTTGGCATGCAAAACATTTTGTGTAACTAACCATGGTGAACAATAATCACTATGCAGAAAACGTTCAAAATGCGCCAAAATCTTCCAGCCGCCTAAAAACTGACTAAAAAATGTCATACAACTCGATTTGCAAAACCTTTAAGTGCATTAAATTAAAATTTGTATATAAAAAATTTTGCATGCAAAATATTTTGTGTAACTAACCATGGTGAACAATAATCACTAAGCAGAAAACGTTCAAAATGCGCCAAAATCTTCCAGCCGCCTAAAAACTGACCAAAAAATGTCATACAACTCGATATGCAAAACCTTTAAGTGCATTAAATTAAAATTTGCATATAAAAAATTTTGCATGCAAAATATTTTGTGTAACTAACCATGGTGAACAATAATCACTAAGCAGAAAACGTTCAAAATGCGCCAAAATCTTCCAGCCGCCTAAAAACTGACCAAAAAATGTCATACAACTCGATATGCAAAACCTTTAAGTGCATTAAATTAAAATTTGCATATAAAAAATTTTGCATGCAAAATATTCTGTGTAACTAACCATGGTGAACAATAATCACTAAGCAGAAAACGTTCAAAATGCGCCAAAATCTTCCAGCCGCCTAAAAACTGACCAAAAAATGTCATACAACTCGATATGCAAAACCTTTAAGTGCATTAAATTAAAATTTGCATATAAAAAATTTTGCATGCAAAATATTTTGTGTAACTAACCATGGTGAACAATAATCACTATGCAGAAAACGTTCAAAATGCGCCAAAATCTTCCAGCCGCCTAAAAACTGACTAAAAAATGTCATACAACTCGATTTGCAAAACCTTTAAGCGCATTAAATTAAAATTTGCATATAAAAAATTTTGCATGCAAAATATTTTGTGTAACTAACCATGGTGAACAATAATCACTATGCAGAAAACGTTCAAAATGCGCCAAAATCTTCCAGCCGCCTAAACACTGACCAAAAAATGTCATACAACTCGATTTGCAAAACCTTTAAGTGCATTAAATTAAAATTTGCATATAAAAATATTTGCATGCAAAATATTTTGTGTAACTAACCATGGTGAACAATAATCACTAAGCAGAAAACGATCAAAATGCGCCAAAATCTTCCAGCCGCCTAAAAACTGACTAAAAAATGTCATACAACTCGATTTGCAAAACCTTTAAGTGCATTAAATTAAAATTTGCATATAAAAAATTTTGCATGCAAAATATTTTGTGTAACTAACCATGGTGAACAATAATCACTAAGCAGAAAACGTTCAAAATGCGCCAAAATCTTCCAGCCGCCTAAAAACTGACCAAAAAATGTCATACAACTCGATATGCAAAACCTTTAAGTGCATTAAATTAAAATTTGCATATAAAAAATTTTGCATGCAAAATATTTTGTGTAACTAACCATGGTGAACAATAATCACTAAGCAGAAAACGTTCAAAATGCGCCAAAATCTTCCAGCCGCCTAAAAACTGACCAAAAAATGTCATACAACTCGATATGCAAAACCTTTAAGTGCATTAAATAAAAATTTGCATATAAAAAATTTTGCATGCAAAATATTCTGTGTAACTAACCATGGTGAACAATAATCACTAAGCAGAAAACGTTCAAAATGCGCCAAAATCTTCCAGCCGCCTAAAAACTGACCAAAAAATGTCATACAACTCGATATGCAAAACCTTTAAGTGCATTAAATTAAAATTTGCATATAAAAAATTTTGCATGCAAAATATTTTGTGTAACTAACTATGGTGAACAATAATCACTATGCAGAAAACGTTCAAAATGCGCCAAAATCTTCCAGCCGCCTAAAAACTGATCAAGAATGCACAACTTCGAGAATTTCAAAAAAACAAAGGTGCCGTAAATTAAAACTTGCATATGAAAAATTTTGCATGCAAAATATTTTGTGTAACTAACCATGGTGAACAATAATCACTGTGCAGAAAACGTTCAAAATGCGCAAAAATCTTCCAGCCGCCTAAAAACTGACTAAAAAATGTCATACAACTCGATTTGCAAAACCTTTAAGCGCATTAAATTAAAATTTGCATATAAAAAATTTTGCATGCAAAATATTTTGTGTAACTAACTATGGTGAACAATAATCACTATGCAGAAAACGTTCAAAATGCGCCAAAATCTTCCAGCCGCCTAAAAACTGATCAAGAATGCACAACTTGCGAGAATTTCAAAAAAACAAAGGTGCCGTAAATTAAAACTTGCATATAAAAAATTTTGCATGCAAAATATTTTGTGTAACTAACCATGGTGAACAATAATCACTATGCAGAAAACGTTCAAAATGCGCCAAAATCTTCCAGCCGCCTAAAAACTGACTAAAAAATGTCATACAACTCGATTTGCAAAACCTTTAAGTGCATTAAATTAAAATTTGCATATAAAAATATTTGCATGCAAAATATTTTGTGTAACTAACTATGGTGAACAATAATCACTATGCAGAAAACGTTCAGAATGCGCCAAAATCTTCCAGCCGCCTAAAAACTGATCAAAAATGCACAACTTCGAGAATTTCAAAAAAACAAAGGTGCCGTAAATTAAAACTTGCATATAAAAAATTTTGCATGCAAACTATTTTGTGTAACTAACTATGGTGAACAAGAATCGCTATGCAGAAAACGTTCAAAATGCGCCAGAATCTTCCAGCCGCCTAAAAACTGATCAAAAATGCACAACTTCGAGAATTTCAAAAAAACAAAGGTGCCGTAAATTAAAACTTGCATATGAAAAATATTGCATGCAAAATATTTTGTGTAACTAACCATGGCGAACAATAATCACTATGCAGAAAACGTTCAAAATGCGCCAAAATCTTCCAGCCGCCTAAAAACTGATCAAAAATGCACAACTTCGAGAATTTCAAAAAAACAAAGGTGCCGTAAATTAAAACTTGCATATGAAAAATATTGCATGCAAAATATTTTGTGTAACTAACTATGGTGAACAATAATCACTATGCAGAAAACGTTCAAAATGCGCCAAAATCTTCCAGCCGCCTAAAAACTGACAAAAAAATGTCATACAACTCGATTTGCAAAACCTTTAAGTGCATTAAATTAAAATTTGCATATAAAAAATTTTGCATGCAAAATATTTTGTGTAACTAACTATGGTGAACAATAATCACTATGCAGAAAACGTTCAAAATGCGCCAAAATCTTCCAGCCGCCTAAAAACTGATCAAAAATGCACAACTTCGAGAATTTCAAAAAAACAAAGGTGCTGTAAATTAAAACTTGCATATGAAAAATATTGCATGCAAAATATTTTGTGTAACTAACCATGGCGAACAATAATCACTATGCAGAAAACGTTCAAAATGCGCCAAAATCTTCCAGCCGCCTAAAAACTGATCAAAAATGCACAACTTCAAGAATTTCAAAAAAACAAAGGTGCCGTAAATTAAAACTTGCATATGAAAAATATTGCATGCAAAATATTTTGTGTAACTAACCATGGCGAACAATAATCACTATGCAGAAAACGTTCAAAATGCGCCAAAATCTTCCAGCCGCCTAAAAACTGACTAAAAAATGTCATACAACTCGATTTGCAAAACCTTTAAGTGCATTAAATTAAAATTTGCATATAAAAAATTTTGCATGCAAAATATTTTGTGTAACTAACTATGGTGAACAATAATCACTATGCAGAAAACGTTCAAAATGCGCCAAAATCTTCCAGCCGCCTAAAAACTGACCAAAAAATGTCATACAACTCGATATGCAAAACCTTTAAGTGCATTAAATTAAAATTTGCAAATAAAAAATTTTGCATGCAAACTATTTTGTGTAACTAACTATGGTGAACAAGAATCGCTATGCAGAAAACGTTCAAAATGCGCCAGAATCTTCCAGCCGCCTAAAAACTGATCAAAAAGGCACAACTTCGAGAATTTCAAAAAAACAAAGGTGCCGTAAATTAAAACTTGCATATGAAAAATATTGCATGCAAAATATTTTGTGTAACTAACTATGGTGAACAATAATCACTATGCAGAAAACGTTCAAAATGCGCCAAAATCTTCCAGCCGCCTAAAAACTGATCAAAAATGCACAACTTCGAGAATTTCAAAAAAACAAAGGTGCCGTAAATTAAAACTTGCATATGAAAAATATTGCATGCAAAATATTTTGTGTAACTAACTATGGTGAACAATAATCACTATGCAGAAAACGTTCAAAATGCGCCAAAATCTTCCAGCCGCCTAAAAACTGACAAAAAAATGTCATACAACTCGATTTGCAAAACCTTTAAGTGCATTAAATTAAAATTTGCATATAAAAAATTTTGCGTGCAAAATATTTTGTGTAACTAACTATGGTGAACAATAATCACTATGCAGAAAACGTTCAAAATGCGCCAAAATCTTCCAGCCGCCTAAAAACTGATCAAAAATGCACAACTTCAAGAATTTCAAAAAAACAAAGGTGCCGTAAATTAAAACTTGCATATGAAAAATATTGCATGCAAAATATTTTGTGTAACTAACCATGGTGAACAATAATCACTATGCAGAAAACGTTCAGAATGCACCAAAATCTTCCAGCCGCCTAAAAACTGACCAAAAAATGTCATACAACTCGATATGCAAAACCTTTAAGTGCATTAAATTAAAATTTGCATATAAAAAATTTTGCATGCTAAATATTTTGTGTAACTGACTATGGTGAACAATAATCACTATGCAGAAAACGTTCAAAATGCGCCAAAATCTTCCAGCCGCCTAAAAACTGACTAAAAAATGTCATACAACTCGATATGCAAAACCTTTTAGTGCATTAAATTAAAATTTGCATATAAAAAATTTTGCATGCAAACTATTTTGTGTAACTAACTATGGTGAACAAGAATCGCTATGCAGAAAACGTTCAAAATGCGCCAGAATCTTCCAGCCGCCTAAAAACTGATCAAAAATGCACAACTTCGAGAATTTCAAAAAAACAAAGGTGCCGTAAATTAAAACTTGCATATGAAAAATATTGCATGCAAAATATTTTGTGTAACTAACTATGGTGAACAATAATCACTATGCAGAAAACGTTCAAAATGCGCCAAAATCTTCCAGCCGCCTAAAAACTGATCAAAAATGCACAACTTCGAGAATTTCAAAAAAACAAAGGTGCCGTAAATTAAAACTTGCATATGAAAAATATTGCATGCAAAATATTTTGTGTAACTAACTATGGTGAACAATAATCACTATGCAGAAAACGTTCAAAATGCGCCAAAATCTTCCAGCCGCCTAAAAACTGACTAAAAAATGTCATACAACTCGATTTGCAAAACCTTTAAGTGCATTAAATTAAAATTTGCATATAAAAAATTTTGCATGCAAAATATTTTGTGTAACTAACTATGGTGAACAATAATCACTATGCAGAAAACGTTCAGAATGCGCCAAAATCTTCCAGCCGCCTAAAAACTGACCAAAAAATGTCATACAACTCGATATGCAAAACCTTTAAGTGCATTAAATTAAAATTTGCATATAAAAAATTTTGCATGCAAAATATTTTGTGTAACTAACTATGGTGAACAATAATCACTATGCAGAAAACGTTCAAAATGCGCCAAAATCTTCCAGCCGCCTAAAAACTGATCAAAAATGCACAACTTCGAGAATTTCAAAAAAACAAAGGTGCTGTAAATTAAAACTTGCATATGAAAAATATTGCATGCAAAATATTTTGTGTAACTAACCATGGCGAACAATAATCACTATGCAGAAAACGTTCAAAATGCGCCAAAATCTTCCAGCCGCCTAAAAACTGATCAAAAATGCACAACTTCGAGAATTTCAAAAAAACAAAGGTGCCGTAAATTAAAACTTGCATATGAAAAATATTGCATGCAAAATATTTTGTGTAACTAACTATGGTGAACAATAATCACTATGCAGAAAACGTTCAAAATGCGCCAAAATCTTCCAGCCGCCTAAAAACTGATCTAAAATGCACAACTTCAAGAATTTCAAAAAAACAAAGGTGCCGTAAATTAAAACTTGCATATGAAAAATATTGCATGCAAAATATTTTGTGTAACTAACCATGGTGAACAATAATCACTATGCAGAAAACGTTCAGAATGCGCCAAAATCTTCCAGCCGCCTAAAAACTGACCAAAAAATGTCATACAACTCGATATGCAAAACCTTTAAGTGCATTAAATTAAAATTTGCATATAAAAAATTTTGCATGCAAAATATTTTGTGTAACTAACTATGGTGAACAATAATCACTATGCAGAAAACGTTCAAAATGCGCCAAAATCTTCCAGCCGCCTAAAAACTGATCAAAAATGCACAACTTCGAGAATTTCAAAAAAACAAAGGTGCTGTAAATTAAAACTTGCATATGAAAAATATTGCATGCAAAATATTTTGTGTAACTAACCATGGCGAACAATAATCACTATGCAGAAAACGTTCAAAATGCGCCAAAATCTTCCAGCCGCCTAAAAACTGATCAAAAATGCACAACTTCGAGAATTTCAAAAAAACAAAGGTGCCGTTAATTAAAACTTGCATATGAAAAATATTGCATGCAAAATATTTTGTGTAACTAACCATGGCGAACAATAATCACTATGCAGAAAACGTTCAAAATGCGCCAAAATCTTCCAGCCTCCTAAAAACTGACTAAAAAATGTCATACAACTCGATTTGCAAAACCTTTAAGTGCATTAAATTAAAATTTGCATATAAAAAATTTTGCATGCAAAATATTTTGTGTAACTAACTATGGTGAACAATAATCACTATGCAGAAAACGTTCAAAATGCGCCAAAATCTTCCAGCCGCCTAAAAACTGATCAAAAATGCACAACTTCAAGAATTTCAAAAAAACAAAGGTGCCGTAAATTAAAACTTGCATATGAAAAATATTGCATGCAAAATATTTTGTGTAACTAACCATGGTGAACAATAATCACTATGCAGAAAACGTTCAGAATGCGCCAAAATCTTCCAGCCGCCTAAAAACTGACCAAAAAATGTCATACAACTCGATATGCAAAACCTTTAAGTGCATTAAATTAAAATTTGCATATAAAAAATTTTGCATGCAAAATATTTTGTGTAACTAAATTAAAACTTGCATATCAGAATGCGCCAAAATCTTCCAGCCGCCTAAAAACTGACCAAAAAATGTCATACAACTCGATATGCAAAACCTTTAAGTGCATTAAATTAAAATTTGCATATAAAAAATTTTGCATGCAAAATATTTTGTGTAACTAAATTAAAACTTGCATATGAAAAATATTGCATGCAAAATATTTTGTGTAACTAACCATGGCGAACAATAATCACTATGCAGAAAACGTTCAAAATGCGCCAAAATCTTCCAGCCGCCTAAAAACTGATCAAAAATGCACAACTTCGAGAATTTCAAAAAAACAAAGGTGCTGTAAATTAAAACTTGCATATGAAAAATATTGCATGCAAAATATTTTGTGTAACTAACCATGGCGAACAATAATCACTATGCAGAAAACGTTCAAAATGCGCCAAAATCTTCCAGCCGCCTAAAAACTGATCAAAAATGCACAACTTCAAGAATTTCAAAAAAACAAAGGTGCCGTAAATTAAAACTTGCATATGAAAAATATTGCATGCAAAATATTTTGTGTAACTAACCATGGTGAACAATAATCACTATGCAGAAAACGTTCAGAATGCGCCAAAATCTTCCAGCCGCCTAAAAACTGACCAAAAAATGTCATACAACTCGATATGCAAAACCTTTAAGTGCATTAAATTAAAATTTGCATATAAAAAATTTTGCATGCAAAATATTTTGTGTAACTAAATTAAAACTTGCATATCAGAATGCGCCAAAATCTTCCAGCCGCCTAAAAACTGACCAAAAAATGTCATACAACTCGATATGCAAAACCTTTAAGTGCATTAAATTAAAATTTGCATATAAAAAATTTTGCATGCAAAATATTTTGTGTAACTAAATTAAAACTTGCATATGAAAAATATTGCATGCAAAATATTTTGTGTAACTAACCATGGCGAACAATAATCACTATGCAGAAAACGTTCAAAATGCGCCAAAATCTTCCAGCCGCCTAAAAACTGATCAAAAATGCACAACTTCGAGAATTTCAAAAAAACAAAGGTGCCGTAAATTAAAACTTGCATATGAAAAATATTGCATGCAAAATATTTTGTGTAACTAACTATGGTGAACAATAATCACTATGCAGAAAACGTTCAAAATGCGCCAAAATCTTCCAGCCGCCTAAAAACTGATCTAAAATGCACAACTTCGAGAATTTCAAAAAAACAAAGGTGCCGTTAATTAAAACTTGCATATGAAAAATATTGCATGCAAAATATTTTGTGTAACTAACCATGGCGAACAATAATCACTATGCAGAAAACGTTCAAAATGCGCCAAAATCTTCCAGCCGCCTAAAAACTGACCAAAAAATGTCATACAACTCGATATGCAAAACCTTTAAGTGCATTAAATTAAAATTTGCATATAAAAAATTTTGCATGCAAAATATTTTGTGTAACTATGGTGAACAATAATCACTATGCAGAAAACGTTCAAAATGCGCCAAAATCTTCCAGCCGCCTAAAAACTGATCTAAAATGCACAACTTCGAGAATTTCAAAAAAACAAAGGTGCCGTTAATTAAAACTTGCATATGAAAAATATTGCATGCAAAATATTTTGTGTAACTAACCATGGCGAACAATAATCACTATGCAGAAAACGTTCAAAATGCGCCAAAATCTTCCAGCCTCCTAAAAACTGACTAAAAAATGTCATACAACTCGATTTGCAAAACCTTTAAGTGCATTAAATTAAAATTTGCATATAAAAAATTTTGCATGCAAAATATTTTGTGTAACTAACTATGGTGAACAATAATCACTATGCAGAAAACGTTCAAAATGCGCCAAAATCTTCCAGCCGCCTAAAAACTGATCAAAAATGCACAACTTCAAGAATTTCAAAAAAACAAAGGTGCCGTAAATTAAAACTTGCATATGAAAAATATTGCATGCAAAATATTTTGTGTAACTAACCATGGTGAACAATAATCACTATGCAGAAAACGTTCAGAATGCGCCAAAATCTTCCAGCCGCCTAAAAACTGACCAAAAAATGTCATACAACTCGATATGCAAAACCTTTAAGTGCATTAAATTAAAATTTGCATATAAAAAATTTTGCATGCAAAATATTTTGTGTAACTAACTATGGTGAACAATAATCACTATGCAGAAAACGTTCAGAATGCGCCAAAATCTTCCAGCCGCCTAAAAACTGACCAAAAAATGTCATACAACTCGATATGCAAAACCTTTAAGTGCATTAAATTAAAATTTGCATATAAAAAATTTTGCATGCTAAATATTTTGTGTCACTGACTATGGTGAACAATAATCACTATGCAGAAAACGTTCAAAATGCGCCAAAATCTTCCAGCCGCCTAAAAACTGACTAAAAAATGTCATACAACTCGATATGCAAAACCTTTTAGTGCATTAAATTAAAATTTGCATATTAAAAATTTTTCATGCAAAATATTTTGTGTAACTAACCATGGTGAACAATAATCACTATGCAGAAAACGTTCAAAATGCGCCAAAATCTTCCAGCCGCCCAAAAACTGATCAAAAATGCACAACTTCAAGAATTTCAAAAAAACAAAGGTGCCGTAAATTAAAACTTGCATATGAAAAATATTGCATGCAAAATATTTTGTGTAACTAACCATGGTGAACAATAATCACTATGCAGAAAACGTTCAGAATGCGCCAAAATCTTCCAGCCGCCTAAAAACTGACCAAAAAATGTCATACAACTCGATATGCAAAACCTTTAAGTGCATTAAATTAAAATTTGCATATAAAAAATTTTGCATGCTAAATATTTTGTGTCACTGACTATGGTGAACAATAATCACTATGCAGAAAACGTTCAAAATGCGCCAAAATCTTCCAGCCGCCTAAAAACTGACCGAAAAATGTCATACAACTCGATATGCAAAACCTTTAAGTGCATTAAATTAAAATTTGCATATAAAAAATTTTGCATGCAAAATATTTTGTGTAACTAACTATGGTGAACAATAATCACTATGCAGAAAACGTTCAAAATGCGCCAAAATCTTCCAGCCGCCTAAAAACTGATCTAAAATGCACAACTTCGAGAATTTCAAAAAAACAAAGGTGCCGTTAATTAAAACTTGCATATGAAAAATATTGCATGCAAAATATTTTGTGTAACTAACCATGGCGAACAATAATCACTATGCAGAAAACGTTCAAAATGCGCCAAAATCTTCCAGCCTCCTAAAAACTGACTAAAAAATGTCATACAACTCGATTTGCAAAACCTTTAAGTGCATTAAATTAAAATTTGCATATAAAAAATTTTGCATGCAAAATATTTTGTGTAACTAACTATGGTGAACAATAATCACTATGCAGAAAACGTTCAAAATGCGCCAAAATCTTCCAGCCGCCTAAAAACTGATCAAAAATGCACAACTTCAAGAATTTCAAAAAAACAAAGGTGCCGTAAATTAAAACTTGCATATGAAAAATATTGCATGCAAAATATTTTGTGTAACTAACCATGGTGAACAATAATCACTATGCAGAAAACGTTCAGAATGCGCCAAAATCTTCCAGCCGCCTAAAAACTGACCAAAAAATGTCATACAACTCGATATGCAAAACCTTTAAGTGCATTAAATTAAAATTTGCATATAAAAAATTTTGCATGCAAAATATTTTGTGTAACTAACTATGGTGAACAATAATCACTATGCAGAAAACGTTCAGAATGCGCCAAAATCTTCCAGCCGCCTAAAAACTGACCAAAAAATGTCATACAACTCGATATGCAAAACCTTTAAGTGCATTAAATTAAAATTTGCATATAAAAAATTTTGCATGCTAAATATTTTGTGTCACTGACTATGGTGAACAATAATCACTATGCAGAAAACGTTCAAAATGCGCCAAAATCTTCCAGCCGCCTAAAAACTGACTAAAAAATGTCATACAACTCGATATGCAAAACCTTTTAGTGCATTAAATTAAAATTTGCATATAAAAAATTTTGCATGCAAAATATTTTGTGTAACTAACCATGGTGAACAATAATCACTATGCAGAAAACGTTCAAAATGCGCCAAAATCTTCCAGCCGCCTAAAAACTGATCAAAAATGCACAACTTCAAGAATTTCAAAAAAACAAAGGTGCCGTAAATTAAAACTTGCATATGAAAAATATTGCATGCAAAATATTTTGTGTAACTAACCATGGTGAACAATAATCACTATGCAGAAAACGTTCAGAATGCGCCAAAATCTTCCAGCCGCCTAAAAACTGACCAAAAAATGTCATACAACTCGATATGCAAAACCTTTAAGTGCATTAAATTAAAATTTGCATATAAAAAATTTTGCATGCAAAATATTTTGTGTAACTAACTATGGTGAACAATAATCACTATGCAGAAAACGTTCAGAATGCGCCAAAATCTTCCAGCCGCCTAAAAACTGACCAAAAAATGTCATACAACTCGATATGCAAAACCTTTAAGTGCATTAAATTAAAATTTGCATATAAAAAATTTTGCATGCTAAATATTTTGTGTCACTGACTATGGTGAACAATAATCACTATGCAGAAAACGTTCAAAATGCGCCAAAATCTTCCAGCCGCCTAAAAACTGACTAAAAAATGTCATACAACTCGATATGCAAAACCTTTTAGTGCATTAAATTAAAATTTGCATATAAAAAATTTTGCATGCAAAATATTTTGTGTAACTAACCATGGCGAACAATAATCACTATGCAGAAAACGTTCAAAATGCGCCAAAATCTTCCAGCCGCCTAAAAACTGATCAAAAAATGTCATACAACTCGATATGCAAAACCTATAAGTGCATTAAATTAAAATTTGCATATAAAAAATTTTGCATGCTAAATATTTTGTGTAACTGACTATGGTGAACAATAATCACTATGCAGAAAACGTTCAAAATGCGCCAAAATCTTCCAGCCGCCTAAAAACTGACCAAAAAATGTCATACAACTCGATATGCAAAACCTTTAAGTGCATTAAATTAAAATTTGCATATAAAAAATTTTGCATGCAAAATATTTTGTGTAACTAACTATGGTGAACAATAATCACTATGCAGAAAACAGAAAGCATAAAACACTGGCAAAACTGAGAACAGGAAAAAATCTTTGCGTTTGTGTTTTTTCAAAAACGATGCAACAAAAATAATGCAAAACAAAAATGTTGACTAGACACATTTTTTTGTGAGAAAAAACGCGATTACGAAACAATTATTTTATTCCAGATATTTTTTTGTCCCAGTTGAAGTTGTATAGACAAAATTTAGAGTAAAATTCCCTAAAATGTTTTCTGCTTTTTTTGAGTTTTTAACTAATGCGGATAAAAGTTAAATAAAATTCGGGGAATTTGAAAGGTAAACGTAACGTTTAAAAGCATGTCCCAAAGCACCATCCCATTAAACAAAAAAAAACGGATTTTTTTATAAGTTTGTGACACGCATTTTTTGTGTGTTTATAATGTTTGCGTGACTAATAGCTTATTAAAGTTTTTTGACAACAAGCATATTAATTATCAATGGTGATGTGATAACATTTTTTTGTTTCTGACTGGAAACTAATATCCAATATACAGTTTACAAGAAAACCGCACAAAATTATCCCTTTTATTAATTAATGGATGAAGCAAATTTTTTGTATTTCCCAAAAGTTTTTTTTGTCATGTCAAACAAATAATAAATTTAACCGAGTTAGCCTCTTTGTATTTTAAAAACAAGCAATCAAATACATTAAAATTAAAAATTCTAAAAAGAAGAAAAAGAAAACGTCCGTGACACTAAATTTTTTGGTTGCAAAATCTCGTATTTTTCAATTCTGCGCCTTTTTTTCCGTTTATTTCTTACGCTAAAAAAAAATCTGCGATGAATTGCATTTTTTTGAATGCCCTCTTTCAAAAAAAAGAATTTTCAATCTTTAAAAAGTTTATTCTTGGCTTTTTTTTTTGTATTTTTCAGATTATTTTTGTAACATAATTTACTTTTTGTAATGTTAAATTTAATAAAACCGAAATTCAACAGCAGCATTATGGGAGATCAGAAGGCATTTTCGCCAACGTTACGCAGTAATTATTTAAAAATTTTTATGAAAAGCATGAAGACAGTAAAAAACTTTAGAAAAACAAACGCATATAAATTTAACAAATTTGATTTTTTTGCTAAATTTTAAAAACAAGACAATGTACTTTTATTTTTTTAAGGTTGACAAAGAAAATGTTTTTGGGAAACGTGTTATCAAAAAAAGAAACTGCTGTAATTTTGCGAAATTTCGAAATTCATTATTCATTTAAATAAAAAATCAAAAAAAAATTGTAAGATAATAAATTATTAGCCAGTGGATAATATTGAATATTAAAAAGTTAAACAGTTAAGAAATTAATACCTGTCCGTCGTAAAAAACGGAAACCCCAAAAATGGAATCGAGGCAACAGTGCATTATTTAACACTTCCAAATTCAGTAATTTTTGGTACGTTATGTCAACGAAAGTTTCATATATTGTAAAAGTGATGTAAAAATAAATGTTCCAAGTCTTAAAACAAGAATTTTTTTAAATGAATACAAAATTTATAATGAAAAATTCAATCATTAAATGTGTTTGTTATATTCAATCATTATTCAAAAAATACAGTAATATAGGCTTTTGAGCCAGTTTTTTAGAGGAGCGAACTTTTTGGGGCCATCCCAAAGGTTTTGGCATGGTGATTCTTGTTCAGCATGGTTATTTACACCTTAGAAATGAGTTTCAGAAAATTATGTAATCATATAAAAATATGCTACCACAATCATTTTTCAAAAAATACAGTAATATAGGCTTTTGGGCCAGTTTTTTAGAGGAGCGAACTTTTTGGGGCCATCCCAAAGGTTTTGGCATGGTGATTCTTGTTCAGCATGGTTATTTACACCTTAGAAATGAGTTTCAGAAAATTAAGTTTGCACATAAAAATATGCTACCACAATCATTTTTCAAAAAATACAGTAATATAGGCTTTTGAGCCAGTTTTTTAGAGGAGCGAACTTTTTGGGGCCATCCCAAAGGTTTTGGCATGGTGATTCTTGTTCAGCATGGTTATTTACACCTTAGAAATGAGTTTCAGAAAATTAAGTTTTCACATAAAAATATGCTACCACAATCATTTTTCAAAAAATACAGTAATATAGGCTTTTGAGCCAGTTTTTTAGAGGAGGGAACTTTTTGGGGCCATCCCAAAGGTTTTGGCATGGTGATTCTTGTTCAGCATGGTTATTTACACCTTAGAAATGAGTTTCAGAAAATTAAGTTTGCACATAAAAATATGCTACCACAATCATTTTTCAAAAAATACAGTAATATAGGCTTTTGAGCCAGTTTTTTAGAGGAGCGAACTTTTTGGGGCCATCCCAAAGGTTTTGGCATGGTGATTCTTGTTCAGCATGGTTATTTACACCTTAGAAATGAGTTTCAGAAAATTAAGTTTTCACATAAAAATATGCTACCACAATCATTTTTCAAAAAATACAGTAATATAGGCTTTTGAGCCAGTTTTTTAGAGGAGCGAACTTTTTGGGGCCATCCCAAAGGTTTTGGCATGGTGATTCTTGTTCAGCATGGTTATTTACACCTTAGAAATGAGTTTCAGAAAATTAAGTAATCATATAAAAATATGCTACCACAATCATTTTTCAAAAAATACAGTAATATAGGCTTTTGAGCCAGTTTTTTAGAGGAGCGAACTTTTTGGGGCCATCCCAAAGGTTTTGGCATGGTGATTCTTGTTCAGCATGGTTGTTTACACCTTAGAAATGAGTTTCAGAAAATTAAGTAATCATATAAAAATATGCTACCACAATCATTTTTCAAAAAATACAGTAATATAGGCTTTTGAGCCAGTTTTTTAGAGGAGCGAACTTTTTGGGGCCATCCCAAAGGTTTTGGCATGGTGATTCTTGTTCAGCATGGTTATTTACACCTTAGAAATGAGTTTCAGAAAATTAAGTAATCATATAAAAATATGCTACCACAATCATTTTTCAAAAAATACAGTAATATAGGCTTTTGAACCAGTTTTTTAGAGGAGCGAACTTTTTGGGGCCATCCCAAAGGTTTTGGCATGGTGATTCTTGTTCAGCATGGTTATTTACACCTTAGAAATGAGTTTCAGAAAATTAAGTAATCATATAAAAATATGCTACTACAATCATTTTTCAAAAAATACAGTAATATAGGCTTTTGAACCAGTTTTTTAGAGGAGCGAACTTTTTGGGGCCATCCCAAAGGTTTTGGCATGGTGATTCTTGTTCAGCATGGTTATTTACACCTTAGAAATGAGTTTCAGAAAATTAAGTTTGCACATAAAAATATGCTACCACAATCATTTTTCAAAAAATACAGTAATATAGGCTTTTGAGCCAGTTTTTTAGAGGAGCGAACTTTTTGGGGCCATCCCAAAGGTTTTGGCATGATGATTCTTGTTCAGCATGGTTATTTACACCTTAGAAATGAGTTTCAGAAAATTAAGTAATCATATAAAAATATGCTACCACAATCATTTTTCAAAAAATACAGTAATATAGGCTTTTGAGCCAGTTTTTTAGAGGAGCGAACTTTATGGGGCCATCCCAAAGGTTTTGGCATGATGATTCTTGTTCAGCATGGTTATTTACACCTTAGAAATGAGTTTCAGAAAATTAAGTAATCATATAAAAATATGCTACCACAATCATTTTTCAAAAAATACAGTAATATAGGCTTTTGAGCCAGTTTTTTAGAGGAGCGAACTTTTTGGGGCCATCCCAAAGGTTTTGGCATGATGATTCTTGTTCAGCATGGTTATTTACACCTTAGAAATGAGTTTCAGAAAATTAAGTAATCATATAAAAATATGCTACCACAATCATTTTTCAAAAAATACAGTAATATAGGCTTTTGGGCCAGTTTTTTAGAGGAGCGAACTTTTTGGGGCCATCCCAAAGGTTTTGGCATGGTGATTCTTGTTCAGCATGGTTATTTAAACCTTAGAAATGAGTTTCAGAAAATTAAGTTTGCACATAAAAATATGCTACCACAATCATTTTTCAAAAAATACAGTAATATAGGCTTTTGAGCCAGTTTTTTAGAGGAGCGAACTTTTTGGGGCCATCCCAAAGGTTTTGGCATGGTGATTCTTGTTCAGCATGGTTATTTACACCTTAGAAATGAGTTTCAGAAAATTAAGTAATCATATAAAAATATGCTACCACAATCATTTTTCAAAAAATACAGTAATATAGGCTTTTGAGCCAGTTTTTTAGAGGAGCGAACTTTTTGGGGCCATCCCAAAGGTTTTGGCATGGTGATTCTTGTTCAGCATGGTTATTTAAACCTTAGAAATGAGTTTCAGAAAATTAAGTTTGCACATAAAAATATGCTACCACAATCATTTTTCAAAAAATTCAGTAATATAGGCTTTTGAACCAGTTTTTTAGAGGAGCGAACTTTTTGGGGCCATCCCAAAGGTTTTGGCATGGTGATTCTTGTTCAGCATGGTTATTTACACCTTAGAAATGAGTTTCAGAAAATTAAGTTTGCACATAAAAATATGCTACCACAATCATTTTTCAAAAAATACAGTAATATAGGCTTTTGAGCCAGTTTTTTAGAGGAGCGAACTTTTTGGGGCCATCCCAAAGGTTTTGGCATGGTGATTCTTGTTCAGCATGGTTATTTACACCTTAGAAATGAGTTTCAGAAAATTAAGTAATCACATAAAAATATGCTACCACAATCATTTTTCAAAAAATACAGTAATATAGGCTTTTGAGCCAGTTTTTTAGAGGAGCGAACATTTTGGGGCCATCCCAAAGGTTTTGGCATGGTGATTCTTGTTCAGCATGGTTATTTACACCTTAGAAATGAGTTTCAGAAAATTAAGTTTGCACATAAAAATATGCTACCACAATCATTTTTCAAAAAATACAGTAATATTGGCTTTTGAGCCAGTTTTTTAGAGGAGCGAACTTTTTGGGGCCATCCCAAAGGTTTTGGCATGGTGATTCTTGTTCAGCATGGTTATTTACACCTTAGAAATGAGTTTCAGAAAATTAAGTAATCATATAAAAATATGCTACCACAATCATTTTTCAAAAAATACAGTAATATAGGCTTTTGAGCCAGTTTTTTAGAGGAGCGAACTTTTTGGGGCCATCCCAAAGGTTTTGGCATGGTGATTCTTGTTCAGCAGGGTTATTTACACCTTAGAAATGAGTTTCAGAAAATTAAGTAATCATATAAAAATATGCTACCACAATCATTTTTCAAAAAATACAGTAATATAGGCTTTTGAGCCAGTTTTTTAGAGGAGCGAACTTTTTGGGGCCATCCCAAAGGTTTTGGCATGGTGATTCTTGTTCAGCATGGTTATTTACACCTTAGAAATGAGTTTCAGAAAATTAAGTTTGCACATAAAAATATGCTACCACAATTATTTTTCAAAAAATACAGTAATATAGGCTTTTGAACCAGTTTTTTAGAGGAGCGAACTTTTTGGGGCCATCCCAAAGGTTTTGGCATGGTGATTCTTGTTCAGCATGGTTATTTACACCTTAGAAATGAGTTTCAGAAAATTAAGTTTGCACATAAAAATATGCTACCACAATCATTTTTCAAAAAATACAGTAATATAGGCTTTTGAGCCAGTTTTTTAGAGGAGCGAACTTTTTGGGGCCATCCCAAAGGTTTTGGCATGGTGATTCTTGTTCAGCATAGTTATTTACACCTTAGAAATGAGTTTCAGAAAATTAAGTAATCATATAATAATATGCTACCACAATCATTTTTCAAAAAATACAGTAATATAGGCTTTTGAGCCAGTTTTTTAGAGGAGCGAACTTTTTGGGGCCATCCCAAAGGTTTTGGCATGATGATTCTTGTTCAGCATGGTTATTTACACCTTAGAAATGAGTTTCAGAAAATTAAGTAATCATATAAAAATATGCTACCACAATCATTTTTCAAAAAATACAGTAATATAGGCTTTTGAGCCAGTTTTTTAGAGGAGCGAACTTTATGGGGCCATCCCAAAGGTTTTGGCATGATGATTCTTGTTCAGCATGGTTATTTACACCTTAGAAATGAGTTTCAGAAAATTAAGTAATCATATAAAAATATGCTACCACAATCATTTTTCAAAAAATACAGTAATATAGGCTTTTGAGCCAGTTTTTTAGAGGAGCGAACTTTTTGGGGCCATCCCAAAGGTTTTGGCATGATGATTCTTGTTCAGCATGGTTATTTACACCTTAGAAATGAGTTTCAGAAAATTAAGTAATCATATAAAAATATGCTACCACAATCATTTTTCAAAAAATACAGTAATATAGGCTTTTGGGCCAGTTTTTTAGAGGAGCGAACTTTTTGGGGCCATCCCAAAGGTTTTGGCATGGTGATTCTTGTTCAGCATGGTTATTTAAACCTTAGAAATGAGTTTCAGAAAATTAAGTTTGCACATAAAAATATGCTACCACAATCATTTTTCAAAAAATACAGTAATATAGGCTTTTGAGCCAGTTTTTTAGAGGAGCGAACTTTTTGGGGCCATCCCAAAGGTTTTGGCATGGTGATTCTTGTTCAGCATGGTTATTTACACCTTAGAAATGAGTTTCAGAAAATTAAGTAATCATATAAAAATATGCTACCACAATCATTTTTCAAAAAATACAGTAATATAGGCTTTTGAGCCAGTTTTTTAGAGGAGCGAACTTTTTGGGGCCATCCCAAAGGTTTTGGCATGGTGATTCTTGTTCAGCATGGTTATTTAAACCTTAGAAATGAGTTTCAGAAAATTAAGTTTGCACATAAAAATATGCTACCACAATCATTTTTCAAAAAATACAGTAATATAGGCTTTTGAACCAGTTTTTTAGAGGAGCGAACTTTTTGGGGCCATCCCAAAGGTTTTGGCATGGTGATTCTTGTTCAGCATGGTTATTTACACCTTAGAAATGAGTTTCAGAAAATTAAGTAATCATATAAAAATATGCTACCACAATCATTTTTCAAAAAATACAGTAATATAGGCTTTTGAGCCAGTTTTTTAGAGGAGCGAACTTTTTGGGGCCATCCCAAAGATTTTGGCATGGTGATTCTTGTTCAGCATGGTTATTTACACCTTAGAAATGAGTTTCAGAAAATTAAGTAATCATATAAAAATATGCTACCACAATCATTTTTCAAAAAATACAGTAATATAGGCTTTTGAGCCAGTTTTTTAGAGGAGCGAACTTTTTGGGGCCATCCCAAAGGTTTTGGCATGGTGATTCTTGATCAGCATGGTTATTTACACCTTAGAAATGAGTTTCAGAAAATTAAGTAATCATATAAAAATATGCTACCACAATCATTTTTCAAAAAATACAGTAATATAGGCTTTTGAGCCAGTTTTTTAGAGGAGCGAACTTTTTGGGGCCATCCCAAAGGTTTTGGCATGGTGATTCTTGATCAGCATGGTTATTTACACCTTAGAAATGAGTTTCAGAAAATTAAGTAATCATATAAAAATATGCTACCACAATCATTTTTCAAAAAATACAGTAATATAGGCTTTTGAGCCAGTTTTTTAGAGGAGCGAACTTTTTGGGGCCATCCCAAAGATTTTGGCATGGTGATTCTTGTTCAGCATGGTTGTTTACACCTTAGAAATGAGTTTCAGAAAATTAAGTAATCATATAAAAATATGCTACCACAATCATTTTTCAAAAAATACAGTAATATAGGATTTTGAGCCAGTTTTTTAGAGGAGCGAACTTTTTGGGGCCATCCCAAAGGTTTTGGCATGGTGATTCTTGATCAGCATGGTTATTTACACCTTAGAAATGAGTTTCAGAAAATTAAGTAATCATATAAAAATATGCTACCACAATCATTTTTCAAAAAATACAGTAATATAGGCTTTTGAGCCAGTTTTTTAGAGGAGCGAACTTTTTGGGGCCATCCCAAAGATTTTGGCATGGTGATTCTTGTTCAGCATGGTTGTTTACACCTTAGAAATGAGTTTCAGAAAATTAAGTAATCATATAAAAATATGCTACCACAATCATTTTTCAAAAAATACAGTAATATAGGATTTTGAGCCAGTTTTTTAGAGGAGCGAACTTTTTGGGGCCATCCCAAAGGTTTTGGCATGGTGATTCTTGTTCAGCATGGTTATTTAAACCTTAGAAATGAGTTTCAGAAAATTAAGTTTGCACATAAAAATATGCTACCACAATCATTTTTCAAAAAATACAGTAATATAGGCTTTTGAACCAGTTTTTTAGAGGAGCGAACTTTTTGGGGCCATCCCAAAGGTTTTGGCATGGTGATTCTTGTTCAGCATGGTTATTTACACCTTAGAAATGAGTTTCAGAAAATTAAGTAATCATATAAAAATATGCTACCACAATCATTTTTCAAAAAATACAGTAATATAGGCTTTTGAACCAGTTTTTTAGAGGAGCGAACTTTTTGGGGCCATCCCAAAGGTTTTGGCATGGTGATTCTTGTTCAGCATGGTTATTTACACCTTAGAAATGAGTTTCAGAAAATTAAGTAATCATATAAAAATATGCTACCACAATCATTTTTCAAAAAATACAGTAATATAGGCTTTTGAGCCAGTTTTTTAGAGGAGCGAACTTTTTGGGGCCGTCCCAAAGGTTTTGGCATGGTGATTCTTGTTCAGCATGGTTATTTACACCTTAGAAATGAGTTTCAGAAAATTAAGTAATCATATAAAAATATGCTACCACAATCATTTTTCAAAAAATACAGTAATATAGGCTTTTGAACCAGTTTTTTAGAGGAGCGAACTTTTTGGGGCCATCCCAAAGGTTTTGGCATGGTGATTCTTGTTCAGCATGGTTATTTACACCTTAGAAATGAGTTTCAGAAAATTAAGTAATCATATAAAAATATGCTACCACCATCATTTTTCAAAAAATACAGTAATATAGGCTTTTGAACCAGTTTTTTAGAGGAGCGAACTTTTTGAGCCATCCCAAAGGTTTTGGCATGGTGATTCTTGTTCAGCATGGTTATTTACACCTTAGAAATGAGTTTCAGAAAATTAAATAATCATATAAAAATATGCTACCACAATCATTTTTCAAAAAATACAGTAATATAGGCTTTTGAGCCAGTTTTTTAGAGGAGCGAACTTTTTGGGGCCATCCCAAAGGTTTTGGCATGGTGATTCTTGTTCAGCATGGTTATTTACACCTTAGAAATGAGTTTCAGAAAATTAAGTTTGCACATAAAAATATGCTACCACAATCATTTTTCAAAAAATACAGTAATATAGGCTTTTGAGCCAGTTTTTTAGAGGAGCGAACTTTTTGGGGCCATCCCAAAGGTTTTGGCATGGTGATTCTTGTTCAGCATGGTTATTTACACCTTAGAAATGAGTTTCAGAAAATTAAGTAATCATATAAAAATATGCTACCACAATCATTTTTCAAAAAATACAGTAATATAGGCTTTTGAACCAGTTTTTTAGAGGAGCGAACTTTTTGGGGCCATCCCAAAGGTTTTGGCATGGTGATTCTTGTTCAGCATGGTTATTTACACCTTAGAAATGAGTTTCAGAAAATTAAGTAATCATATAAAAATATGCTACCACAATCATTTTTCAAAAAATACAGTAATATAGGCTTTTGAACCAGTTTTTTAGAGGAGCGAACTTTTTGGGGCCATCCCAAAGGTTTTGGCATGGTGATTCTTGTTCAGCATGGTTATTTACACCTTAGAAATGAGTTTCAGAAAATTAAGTAATCATATAAAAATATGCTACCACAATCATTTTTCAAAAAATACAGTAATATAGGCTTTTTAGCCAGTTTTTTAGAGGAGCGAACTTTTTGGGGCCATCCCAAAGGTTTTGGCATGGTGATTCTTGTTCAGCAGGGTTATTTACACCTTAGAAATAAGTTTCAGAAAATTAAGTAATCATATAAAAATATGCTACCACAATCATTTTTCAAAAAATACAGTAATATAGGCTTTTGAGCCAGTTTTTTAGAGGAGCGAACTTTTTGGGGCCATCCCAAAGGTTTTGGCATGGTGATTCTTGTTCAGCATGGTTATTTACACCTTAGAAATGAGTTTCAGAAAATTAAGTAATCATATAAAAATATGCTACCACAATCATTTTTCAAAAAATACAGTAATATAGGCTTTTGAACCAGTTTTTTAGAGGAGCGAACTTTTTGGGGCCATCCCAAAGGTTTTGGCATGGTGATTCTTGTTCAGCATGGTTATTTACACCTTAGAAATGAGTTTCAGAAAATTAAGTAATCATATAAAAATATGCTACCACAATCATTTTTCAAAAAATACAGTAATATAGGCTTTTGAACCAGTTTTTTAGAGGAGCGAACTTTTTGGGGCCATCCCAAAGGTTTTGGCATGGTGATTCTTGTTCAGCATGGTTATTTACACCTTAGAAATGAGTTTCAGAAAATTAAGTAATCATATAAAAATATGCTACCACAATCATTTTTCAAAAAATACAGTAATATAGGCTTTTGAACCAGTTTTTTAGAGGAGCGAACTTTTTGGGGCCATCCCAAAGGTTTTGGCATGGTGATTCTTGTTCAGCATGGTTATTTACACCTTAGAAATGAGTTTCAGAAAATTAAGTAATCATATAAAAATATGCTACCACAATCATTTTTCAAAAAATACAGTAATATAGGCTTTTGAACCAGTTTTTTAGAGGAGCGAACTTTGTGGGGCCATCCCAAAGGTTTTGGCATGGTGATTCTTGTTCAGCATGGTTATTTACACCTTAGAAATGAGTTTCAGAAAATTAAGTAATCATATAAAAATATGCTACCACAATCATTTTTCAAAAAATACAGTAATATAGGCTTTTGAGCCAGTTTTTTAGAGGAGCGAACTTTTTGGGGCCATCCCAAAGGTTTTGGCATGGTGATTCTTGTTCAGCATGGTTATTTACACCTTAGAAATGAGTTTCAGAAAATTAAGTAATCATATAAAAATATGCTACCACAATCATTTTTCAAAAAATACAGTAATATAGGCTTTTGAGCCAGTTTTTTAGAGGAGCGAACTTTTTGGGGCCATCCCAAAGGTTTTGGCATGGTGATTCTTGTTCAGCATGGTTATTTACACCTTAGAAATGAGTTTCAGAAAATTAAGTAATCATATAAAAATATGCTACCACAATCATTTTTCAAAAAATACAGTAATATAGGCTTTTGAACGAGTTTTTTAGAGGAGCGAACTTTTTGGGGCCATCCCAAAGGTTTTGGCATGGTGATTCTTGTTCAGCAGGGTTATTTACACCTTAGAAATGAGTTTCAGAAAATTAAGTAATCATATAAAAATATGCTACCACAATCATTTTTCAAAAAATACAGTAATATAGGCTTTTGAGCCAGTTTTTTAGAGGAGCGAACTTTTTGGGGCCATCCCAAAGGTTTTGGCATGGTGATTCTTGTTCAGCATGGTTATTTACACCTTAGAAATGAGTTTCAGAAAATTAAGTTTGCACATAAAAATATGCTACCACAATCATTTTTCAAAAAATACAGTAATATAGGCTTTTGAGCCAGTTTTTTAGAGGAGCGAACTTTTTGGGGCCATCCCAAAGGTTTTGGCATGGTGATTCTTGTTCAGCATGGTTATTTACACCTTAGAAATGAGTTTCAGAAAATTAAGTAATCATATAAAAATATGCTACCACAATCATTTTTCAAAAAATACAGTAATATAGGCTTTTGAGCCAGTTTTTTAGAGGAGCGAACTTTTTGGGGCCGTCCCAAAGGTTTTGGCATGGTGATTCTTGTTCAGCATGGTTATTTACACCTTAGAAATGAGTTTCAGAAAATTAAGTAATCATATAAAAATATGCTACCACAATCATTTTTCAAAAAATACAGTAATATAGGCTTTTTAGCCAGTTTTTTAGAGGAGCGAACTTTTTGGGGCCATCCCAAAGGTTTTGGCATGGTGATTCTTGTTCAGCATGGTTATTTACACCTTAGAAATGAGTTTCAGAAAATTAAGTAATCATATAAAAATATGCTACCACAATCATTTTTCAAAAAATACAGTAATATAGGCTTTTGAACGAGTTTTTTAGAGGAGCGAACTTTTTGGGGCCATCCCAAAGGTTTTGGCATGGTGATTCTTGTTCAGCAGGGTTATTTACACCTTAGAAATGAGTTTCAGAAAATTAAGTAATCATATAAAAATATGCTACCACAATCATTTTTCAAAAAATACAGTAATATAGGCTTTTGAGCCAGTTTTTTAGAGGAGCGAACTTTTTGGGGCCATCCCAAAGGTTTTGGCATGGTTATTCTTGTTCAGCATGGTTATTTACACCTTAGAAATGAGTTTCAGAAAATTAAGTTTGCACATAAAAATACGCTACCACAATTATTTTTCAAAAAATACAGTAATATAGGCTTTTGAGCCAGTTTTTTAGAGGAGCGAACTTTTTGGGGCCATCCCAAAGGTTTTGGCATGGTGATTCTTGTTCAGCAGGGTTATTTACACCTTAGAAATGAGTTTCAGAAAATTAAGTAATCATATAAAAATATGCTACCACAATCATTTTTCAAAAAATACAGTAATATAGGCTTTTGAGCCAGTTTTTTAGAGGAGCGAACTTTTTGGGGCCATCCCAAAGGTTTTGGCATGGTTATTCTTGTTCAGCATGGTTATTTACACCTTAGAAATGAGTTTCAGAAAATTAAGTTTGCACATAAAAATACGCTACCACAATTATTTTTCAAAAAATACAGTAATATAGGCTTTTGAGCCAGTTTTTTAGAGGAGCGAACTTTTTGGGGCCATCCCAAAGGTTTTGGCATGGTGATTCTTGTTCAGCATGGTTATTTACACCTTAGAAATGAGTTTCAGAAAATTAAGTAATCATATAAAAATATGCTACCACAATCATTTTTCAAAAAATACAGTAATATAGGCTTTTGAGCCAGTTTTTTAGAGGAGCGAACTTTTTGGGACCATCCCAAAGGTTTTGGCATGGTGATTCTTGTTCAGCAGGGTTATTTACACCTTAGAAATGAGTTTCAGAAAATTAAGTAATCATATAAAAATATGCTACCACAATTATTTTTCAAAAAATACAGTAATATAGGCTTTTGAACCAGTTTTTTAGAGGAGCGAACTTTTTGGGGCCATCCCAAAGGTTTTGGCATGGTGATTCTTGTTCAGCATGGTTATTTACACCTTAGAAATGAGTTTCAGAAAATTAAGTAATCATATAAAAATATGCTACCACAATCATTTTTCAAAAAATACAGTAATATAGGCTTTTGAACCAGTTTTTTAGAGGAGCGAACTTTTTGGGGCCATCCCAAAGGTTTTGGCATGGTGATTCTTGTTCAGCAGGGTTATTTACACCTTAGAAATGAGTTTCAGAAAATTAAGTAATCATATAAAAATATGCTACCACAATCATTTTTCAAAAAATACAGTAATATAGGCTTTTGAACCAGTTTTTTAGAGGAGCGAACTTTTTGGGGCCATCCCAAAGGTTTTGGCATGGTGATTCTTGTTCAGCATGGTTATTTACACCTTAGAAATGAGTTTCAGAAAATTAAGTAATCATATAAAAATATGCTACCACCATCATTTTTCAAAAAATACAGTAATATAGGCTTTTGAACCAGTTTTTTAGAGGAGCGAACTTTTTGAGCCATCCCAAAGGTTTTGGCATGGTGATTCTTGTTCAGCATGGTTATTTACACCTTAGAAATGAGTTTCAGAAAATTAAGTAATCATATAAAAATATGCTACCATAATCATTTTTCAAAAAATACAGTAATATAGGCTTTTGAACCAGTTTTTTAGAGGAGCGAACTTTTTGGGGCCATCCCAAAGGTTTTGGCATGGTGATTCTTGTTCAGCATGGTTATTTACACCTTAGAAATGAGTTTCAGAAAATTAAGTAATCATATAAAAATATGCTACCACAATCATTTTTCAAAAAATACAGTAATATAGGCTTTTGAGCCAGTTTTTTAGAGGAGCGAACTTTTTGGGGCCATCCCAAAGGTTTTGGCATGGTGATTCTTGTTCAGCATGGTTATTTACACCTTAGAAATGAGTTTCAGAAAATTAAGTAATCATATAAAAATATGCTACCACAATCATTTTTCAAAAAATACAGTAATATAGGCTTTTGAACCAGTTTTTTAGAGGAGCGAACTTTTTGGGGCCATCCCAAAGGTTTTGGCATGGTGATTCTTGTTCAGCATGGTTATTTACACCTTAGAAATGAGTTTCAGAAAATTAAGTAATCATATAAAAATATGCTACCACAATCATTTTTCAAAAAATACAGTAATATAGGCTTTTGAGCCAGTTTTTTAGAGGAGCGAACTTTTTGGGGCCATCCCAAAGGTTTTGGCATGGTGATTCTTGTTCAGCATGGTTATTTACACCTTAGAAATGAGTTTCAGAAAATTAAGTAATCATATAAAAATATGCTACCACAATCATTTTTCAAAAAATACAGTAATATAGGCTTTTGAACCAGTTTTTTAGAGGAGCGAACTTTTTGGGGCCATCCCAAAGGTTTTGGCATGGTGATTCTTGTTCAGCAGGGTTATTTACACCTTAGAAATGAGTTTCAGAAAATTAAGTAATCATATAAAAATATGCTACCACAATCATTTTTCAAAAAATACAGTAATACAGGCTTTTGAGCCAGTTTTTTAGAGGAGCGAACTTTTTGGGGCCATCCCAAAGGTTTTGGCATGGTGATTCTTGTTCAGCATGGTTATTTACACCTTAGAAATGAGTTTCAGAAAATTAAGTAATCATATAAAAATATGCTACCACAATCATTTTTCAAAAAATACAGTAATATAGGCTTTTGAGCCAGTTTTTTAGAGGAGCGAACTTTTTGGGGCCATCCCAAAGGTTTTGGCATGGTGATTCTTGTTCAGCATGGTTATTTACACCTTAGAAATGAGTTTCAGAAAATTAAGTTTGCACATAAAAATATGCTACCACAATCATTTTTCAAAAAATACAGTAATATAGGCTTTTGAACCAGTTTTTTAGAGGAGCGAACTTTTTGGGGCCATCCCAAAGGTTTTGGCATGGTGATTCTTGTTCAGCATGGTTATTTACACCTAAGAAATGAGTTTCAGAAACTTAAGTAATCATATAAAAATATGCTACCACCATCATTTTTCAAAAAATACAGTAATATAGGCTTTTGAACCAGTTTTTTAGAGGAGCGAACTTTTTGGGGCCATCCCAAAGGTTTTGGCATGGTGATTCTTGTTCAGCATGGTTATTTACACCTTAGAAATGAGTTTCAGAAAATTAAGTAATCATATAAAAATATGCTACCACAATCATTTTTCAAAAAATACAGTAATATAGGCTTTTGAGCCAGTTTTTTAGAGGAGCGAACTTTTTGGGGCCATTCCAAAGGTTTTGGCATGGTGATTCTTGTTCAGCATGGTTATTTACACCTTAGAAATGAGTTTCAGAAAATTAAGTAATCATATAAAAATATGCTACCACAATCATTTTTCAAAAAATACAGTAATATAGGCTTTTGAACCAGTTTTTTAGAGGAGCGAACTTTTTGGGGCCATCCCAAAGGTTTTGGCATGGTGATTCTTGTTCAGCATGGTTATTTACACCTTAGAAATGAGTTTCAGAAAATTAAGTAATCATATAAAAATATGCTACCACAATCATTTTTCAAAAAATACAGTAATATAGGCTTTTGAACCAGTTTTTTAGAGGAGCGAACTTTTTGGGGCCATCCCAAAGGTTTTGGCATGGTGATTCTTGTTCAGCATGGTTATTTACACCTTAGAAATGAGTTTCAGAAAATTAAGTAATCATATAAAAATATGCTACCACAATCATTTTTCAAAAAATACAGTAATATAGGCTTTTGAACCAGTTTTTTAGAGGAGCGAACTTTTTGGGGCCATCCCAAAGGTTTTGGCATGGTGATTCTTGTTCAGCATGGTTATTTACACCTTAGAAATGAGTTTCAGAAAATTAAGTAATCATATAAAAATATGCTACCACAATCATTTTTCAAAAAATACAGTAATATAGGCTTTTGAACCAGTTTTTTAGAGGAGCGAACTTTTTGGGGCCATCCCAAAGGTTTTGGCATGGTGATTCTTGTTCAGCATGGTTATTTACACCTTAGAAATGAGTTTCAGAAAATTAAGTAATCATATAAAAATATGCTACCACAATCATTTTTCAAAAAATACAGTAATATAGGCTTTTGAGCCAGTTTTTTAGAGGAGCGAACTTTTTGGGGCCATCCCAAAGGTTTTGGCATGGTGATTCTTGTTCAGCATGGTTATTTACACCTTAGAAATGAGTTTCAGAAAATTAAGTAATCATATAAAAATATGCTACCACAATCATTTTTCAAAAAATACAGTAATATAGGCTTTTGAACCAGTTTTTTAGAGGAGCGAACTTTTTGGGGCCATCCCAAAGGTTTTGGCATGGTGATTCTTGTTCAGCATGGTTATTTACACCTTAGAAATGAGTTTCAGAAAATTAAGTAATCATATAAAAATATGCTACCACAATCATTTTTCAAAAAATACAGTAATATAGGCTTTTGAACCAGTTTTTTAGAGGAGCGAACTTTTTGGGGCCATCCCAAAGGTTTTGGCATGGTGATTCTTGTTCAGCATGGTTATTTACACCTTAGAAATGAGTTTCAGAAAATTAAATAATCATATAAAAATATGCTACCACAATCATTTTTCAAAAAATACAGTAATATAGGCTTTTGAGCCAGTTTTTTAGAGGAGCGAACTTTTTGGGGCCATCCCAAAGGTTTTGGCATGGTGATTCTTGTTCAGCATGGTTATTTACACCTTAGAAATGAGTTTCAGAAAATTAAGTTTGCACATAAAAATATGCTACCACAATCATTTTTCAAAAAATACAGTAATATAGGCTTTTGAGCCAGTTTTTTAGAGGAGCGAACTTTTTGGGGCCATCCCAAAGGTTTTGGCATGGTGATTCTTGTTCAGCATGGTTATTTACACCTTAGAAATGAGTTTCAGAAAATTAAGTTTGCACATAAAAATATGCTACCACAATTATTTTTCAAAAAATACAGTAATATAGGCTTTTGAACCAGTTTTTTAGAGGAGCGAACTTTTTGGGGCCATCCCAAAGGTTTTGGCATGGTGATTCTTGTTCAGCATGGTTATTTACACCTTAGAAATGAGTTTCATAAAATTAAGTTATCATATAAAAATATGCTACCACAATCATTTTTCAAAAAATACAGTAATATAGGCTTTTGAGCCAGTTTTTTAGAGGAGCGAACTTTTTGGGGCCATCCCAAAGGTTTTGGCATGGTGATTCTTGTTCAGCATGGTTATTTACACCTTAGAAATGAGTTTCAGAAAATTAAGTAATCATATAAAAATATGCTACCACAATCATTTTTCAAAAAATACAGTAATATAGGCTTTTGAACCAGTTTTTTAGAGGAGCGAACTTTTTGGGGCCATCCCAAAGGTTTTGGCATGGTGATTCTTGTTCAGCATGGTTATTTACACCTTAGAAATGAGTTTCAGAAAATTAAGTAATCATATAAAAATATGCTACCACAATCATTTTTCAAAAAATACAGTAATATAGGCTTTTGAACCAGTTTTTTAGAGGAGCGAACTTTTTGGGGCCATCCCAAAGGTTTTGGCATGGTGATTCTTGTTCAGCATGGTTATTTACACCTTAGAAATGAGTTTCAGAAAATTAAGTTTGCACATAAAAATATGCTACCACAATTATTTTTCAAAAAATACAGTAATATAGGCTTTTGAACCAGTTTTTTAGAGGAGCGAACTTTTTGGGGCCATCCCAAAGGTTTTGGCATGGTGATTCTTGTTCAGCATGGTTATTTACACCTTAGAAATGAGTTTCATAAAATTAAGTTATCATATAAAAATATGCTACCACAATCATTTTTCAAAAAATACAGTAATATAGGCTTTTGAGCCAGTTTTTTAGAGGAGCGAACTTTTTGGGGCCATCCCAAAGGTTTTGGCATGGTGATTCTTGTTCAGCATGGTTATTTACACCTTAGAAATGAGTTTCAGAAAATTAAGTAATCATATAAAAATATGCTACCACAATCATTTTTCAAAAAATACAGTAATATAGGCTTTTGAACCAGTTTTTTAGAGGAGCGAACTTTTTGGGGCCATCCCAAAGGTTTTGGCATGGTGATTCTTGTTCAGCATGGTTATTTACACCTTAGAAATGAGTTTCAGAAAATTAAGTAATCATATAAAAATATGCTACCACAATCATTTTTCAAAAAATACAGTAATATAGGCTTTTGAACCAGTTTTTTAGAGGAGCGAACTTTTTGGGGCCATCCCAAAGGTTTTGGCATGGTGATTCTTGTTCAGCATGGTTATTTACACCTTAGAAATGAGTTTCAGAAAATTAAGTAATCATATAAAAATATGCTACCACAATCATTTTTCAAAAAATACAGTAATATAGGCTTTTGAACCAGTTTTTTAGAGGAGCGAACTTTTTGGGGCCATCCCAAAGGTTTTGGCATGGTGATTCTTGTTCAGCATGGTTATTTACACCTTAGAAATGAGTTTCAGAAAATTAAGTAATCATATAAAAATATGCTACCACAATCATTTTTCAAAAAATACAGTAATATAGGCTTTTGAACCAGTTTTTTAGAGGAGCGAACTTTTTGGGGCCATCCCAAAGGTTTTGGCATGGTGATTCTTGTTCAGCATGGTTATTTACACCTTAGAAATGAGTTTCAGAAAATTAAGTAATCATATAAAAATATGCTACCACAATCATTTTTCAAAAAATACAGTAATATAGGCTTTTGAACCAGTTTTTTAGAGGAGCGAACTTTTTGGGGCCATCCCAAAGGTTTTGGCATGGTGATTCTTGTTCAGCATGGTTATTTACACCTTAGAAATGAGTTTCAGAAAATTAAGTAATCATATAAAAATATGCTACCACAATCATTTTTCAAAAAATACAGTAATATAGGCTTTTGAGCCAGTTTTTTAGAGGAGCGAACTTTTTGGGGCCATCCCAAAGGTTTTGGCATGGTGATTCTTGTTCAGCATGGTTATTTACACCTTAGAAATGAGTTTCAGAAAATTAAGTAATCATATAAAAATATGCTACCACAATCATTTTTCAAAAAATACAGTAATATAGGCTTTTGAGCCAGTTTTTTAGAGGAGCGAACTTTTTGGGGCCATCCCAAAGGTTTTGGCATGGTGATTCTTGTTCAGCATGGTTATTTACACCTTAGAAATGAGTTTCAGAAAATTAAATAATCATATAAAAATATGCTACCACAATCATTTTTCAAAAAATACAGTAATATAGGCTTTTGAGCCAGTTTTTTAGAGGAGCGAACTTTTTGGGGCCATCCCAAAGGTTTTGGCATGGTGATTCTTGTTCAGCATGGTTATTTACACCTTAGAAATGAGTTTCAGAAAATTAAGTAATCATATAAAAATATGCTACCACAATCATTTTTCAAAAAATACAGTAATATAGGCTTTTGAACCAGTTTTTTAGAGGAGCGAACTTTTTGGGGCCATCCCAAAGGTTTTGGCATGGTGATTCTTGTTCAGCATGGTTATTTACACCTTAGAAATGAGTTTCAGAAAATTAAGTAATCATATAAAAATATGCTACCACAATCATTTTTCAAAAAATACAGTAATATAGGCTTTTGAGCCAGTTTTTTAGAGGAGCGAACTTTTTGGGGCCGTCCCAAAGGTTTTGGCATGGTGATTCTTGTTCAGCATGGTTATTTACACCTTAGAAATGAGTTTCAGAAAATTAAGTAATCATATAAAAATATGCTACCACAATCATTTTTCAAAAAATACAGTAATATAGGCTTTTTAGCCAGTTTTTTAGAGGAGCGAACTTTTTGGGGCCATCCCAAAGGTTTTGGCATGGTGATTCTTGTTCAGCATGGTTATTTACACCTTAGAAATGAGTTTCAGAAAATTAAGTAATCATATAAAAATATGCTACCACAATCATTTTTCAAAAAATACAGTAATATAGGCTTTTGAACGAGTTTTTTAGAGGAGCGAACTTTTTGGGGCCATCCCAAAGGTTTTGGCATGGTGATTCTTGTTCAGCAGGGTTATTTACACCTTAGAAATGAGTTTCAGAAAATTAAGTAATCATATAAAAATATGCTACCACAATCATTTTTCAAAAAATACAGTAATATAGGCTTTTGAGCCAGTTTTTTAGAGGAGCGAACTTTTTGGGGCCATCCCAAAGGTTTTGGCATGGTTATTCTTGTTCAGCATGGTTATTTACACCTTAGAAATGAGTTTCAGAAAATTAAGTTTGCACATAAAAATACGCTACCACAATTATTTTTCAAAAAATACAGTAATATAGGCTTTTGAGCCAGTTTTTTAGAGGAGCGAACTTTTTGGGGCCATCCCAAAGGTTTTGGCATGGTGATTCTTGTTCAGCATGGTTATTTACACCTTAGAAATGAGTTTCAGAAAATTAAGTAATCATATAAAAATATGCTACCACAATCATTTTTCAAAAAATACAGTAATATAGGCTTTTGAACGAGTTTTTTAGAGGAGCGAACTTTTTGGGGCCATCCCAAAGGTTTTGGCATGGTGATTCTTGTTCAGCAGGGTTATTTACACCTTAGAAATGAGTTTCAGAAAATTAAGTAATCATATAAAAATATGCTACCACAATCATTTTTCAAAAAATACAGTAATATAGGCTTTTGAGCCAGTTTTTTAGAGGAGCGAACTTTTTGGGGCCATCCCAAAGGTTTTGGCATGGTTATTCTTGTTCAGCATGGTTATTTACACCTTAGAAATGAGTTTCAGAAAATTAAGTTTGCACATAAAAATACGCTACCACAATTATTTTTCAAAAAATACAGTAATATAGGCTTTTGAGCCAGTTTTTTAGAGGAGCGAACTTTTTGGGGCCATCCCAAAGGTTTTGGCATGGTGATTCTTGTTCAGCATGGTTATTTACACCTTAGAAATGAGTTTCAGAAAATTAAGTAATCATATAAAAATATGCTACCACAATCATTTTTCAAAAAATACAGTAATATAGGCTTTTGAGCCAGTTTTTTAGAGGAGCGAACTTTTTGGGGCCATCCCAAAGGTTTTGGCATGGTGATTCTTGTTCAGCAGGGTTATTTACACCTTAGAAATGAGTTTCAGAAAATTAAGTAATCATATAAAAATATGCTACCACAATTATTTTTCAAAAAATACAGTAATATAGGCTTTTGAACCAGTTTTTTAGAGGAGCGAACTTTTTGGGGCCATCCCAAAGGTTTTGGCATGGTGATTCTTGTTCAGCATGGTTATTTACACCTTAGAAATGAGTTTCAGAAAATTAAGTAATCATATAAAAATATGCTACCACAATCATTTTTCAAAAAATACAGTAATACAGGCTTTTGAACCAGTTTTTTAGAGGAGCGAACTTTTTGGGGCCATCCCAAAGGTTTTGGCATGGTGATTCTTGTTCAGCAGGGTTATTTACACCTTAGAAATGAGTTTCAGAAAATTAAGTAATCATATAAAAATATGCTACCACAATCATTTTTCAAAAAATACAGTAATATAGGCTTTTGAACCAGTTTTTTAGAGGAGCGAACTTTTTGGGGCCATCCCAAAGGTTTTAGCATGGTGATTCTTGTTCAGCATGGTTATTTACACCTTAGAAATGAGTTTCAGAAAATTAAGTAATCATATAAAAATATGCTACCACCATCATTTTTCAAAAAATACAGTAATATAGGCTTTTGAACCAGTTTTTTAGAGGAGCGAACTTTTTGAGCCATCCCAAAGGTTTTGGCATGGTGATTCTTGTTCAGCATGGTTATTTACACCTTAGAAATGAGTTTCAGAAAATTAAGTAATCATATAAAAATATGCTACCATAATCATTTTTCAAAAAATACAGTAATATAGGCTTTTGAACCAGTTTTTTAGAGGAGCGAACTTTTTGGGGCCATCCCAAAGGTTTTGGCATGGTGATTCTTGTTCAGCATGGTTATTTACACCTTAGAAATGAGTTTCAGAAAATTAAGTAATCATATAAAAATATGCTACCACAATCATTTTTCAAAAAATACAGTAATATAGGCTTTTGAGCCAGTTTTTTAGAGGAGCGAACTTTTTGGGGCCATCCCAAAGGTTTTGGCATGGTGATTCTTGTTCAGCATGGTTATTTACACCTTAGAAATGAGTTTCAGAAAATTAAGTAATCATATAAAAATATGCTACCACAATCATTTTTCAAAAAATACAGTAATATAGGCTTTTGAACCAGTTTTTTAGAGGAGCGAACTTTTTGGGGCCATCCCAAAGGTTTTGGCATGGTGATTCTTGTTCAGCATGGTTATTTACACCTTAGAAATGAGTTTCAGAAAATTAAGTAATCATATAAAAATATGCTACCACAATCATTTTTCAAAAAATACAGTAATATAGGCTTTTGAGCCAGTTTTTTAGAGGAGCGAACTTTTTGGGGCCATCCCAAAGGTTTTGGCATGGTGATTCTTGTTCAGCATGGTTATTTACACCTTAGAAATGAGTTTCAGAAAATTAAGTAATCATATAAAAATATGCTACCACAATCATTTTTCAAAAAATACAGTAATATAGGCTTTTGAACCAGTTTTTTAGAGGAGCGAACTTTTTGGGGCCATCCCAAAGGTTTTGGCATGGTGATTCTTGTTCAGCAGGGTTATTTACACCTTAGAAATGAGTTTCAGAAAATTAAGTAATCATATAAAAATATGCTACCACAATCATTTTTCAAAAAATACAGTAATATAGGCTTTTGAGCCAGTTTTTTAGAGGAGCGAACTTTTTGGGGCCATCCCAAAGGTTTTGGCATGGTGATTCTTGTTCAGCATGGTTATTTACACCTTAGAAATGAGTTTCAGAAAATTAAGTAATCATATAAAAATATGCTACCACAATCATTTTTCAAAAAATACAGTAATATAGGCTTTTGAGCCAGTTTTTTAGAGGAGCGAACTTTTTGGGGCCATCCCAAAGGTTTTGGCATGGTGATTCTTGTTCAGCATGGTTATTTACACCTTAGAAATGAGTTTCAGAAAATTAAGTTTGCACATAAAAATATGCTACCACAATTATTTTTCAAAAAATACAGTAATATAGGCTTTTGAACCAGTTTTTTAGAGGAGCGAACTTTTTGGGGCCATCCCAAAGGTTTTGGCATGGTGATTCTTGTTCAGCATGGTTATTTACACCTAAGAAATGAGTTTCAGAAACTTAAGTAATCATATAAAAATATGCTACCACCATCATTTTTCAAAAAATACAGTAATATAGGCTTTTGAACCAGTTTTTTAGAGGAGCGAACTTTTTGGGGCCATCCCAAAGGTTTTGGCATGGTGATTCTTGTTCAGCATGGTTATTTACACCTTAGAAATGAGTTTCAGAAAATTAAGTAATCATATAAAAATATGCTACCACAATCATTTTTCAAAAAATACAGTAATATAGGCTTTTGAGCCAGTTTTTTAGAGGAGCGAACTTTTTGGGGCCATTCCAAAGGTTTTGGCATGGTGATTCTTGTTCAGCATGGTTATTTACACCTTAGAAATGAGTTTCAGAAAATTAAGTAATCATATAAAAATATGCTACCACAATCATTTTTCAAAAAATACAGTAATATAGGCTTTTGAACCAGTTTTTTAGAGGAGCGAACTTTTTGGGGCCATCCCAAAGGTTTTGGCATGGTGATTCTTGTTCAGCATGGTTATTTACACCTTAGAAATGAGTTTCAGAAAATTAAGTAATCATATAAAAATATGCTACCACAATCATTTTTCAAAAAATACAGTAATATAGGCTTTTGAACCAGTTTTTTAGAGGAGCGAACTTTTTGGGGCCATCCCAAAGGTTTTGGCATGGTGATTCTTGTTCAGCATGGTTATTTACACCTTAGAAATGAGTTTCAGAAAATTAAGTAATCATATAAAAATATGCTACCACAATCATTTTTCAAAAAATACAGTAATATAGGCTTTTGAACCAGTTTTTTAGAGGAGCGAACTTTTTGGGGCCATCCCAAAGGTTTTGGCATGGTGATTCTTGTTCAGCATGGTTATTTACACCTTAGAAATGAGTTTCAGAAAATTAAGTAATCATATAAAAATATGCTACCACAATCATTTTTCAAAAAATACAGTAATATAGGCTTTTGAACCAGTTTTTTAGAGGAGCGAACTTTTTGGGGCCATCCCAAAGGTTTTGGCATGGTGATTCTTGTTCAGCATGGTTATTTACACCTTAGAAATGAGTTTCAGAAAATTAAGTAATCATATAAAAATATGCTACCACAATCATTTTTCAAAAAATACAGTAATATAGGCTTTTTAGCCAGTTTTTTAGAGGAGCGAACTTTTTGGGGCCATCCCAAAGGTTTTGGCATGGTGATTCTTGTTCAGCAGGGTTATTTACACCTTAGAAATGAGTTTCAGAAAATTAAGTAATCATATAAAAATATGCTACCACAATCATTTTTCAAAAAATACAGTAATATAGGCTTTTGAGCCAGTTTTTTAGAGGAGCGAACTTTTTGGGGCCATCCCAAAGGTTTTGGCATGGTGATTCTTGTTCAGCATGGTTATTTACACCTTAGAAATGAGTTTCAGAAAATTAAGTAATCATATAAAAATATGCTACCACAATCATTTTTCAAAAAATACAGTAATATAGGCTTTTTAGCCAGTTTTTTAGAGGAGCGAACTTTTTGGGGCCATCCCAAAGGTTTTGGCATGGTGATTCTTGTTCAGCAGGGTTATTTACACCTTAGAAATGAGTTTCAGAAAATTAAGTAATCATATAAAAATATGCTACCACAATCATTTTTCAAAAAATACAGTAATATAGGCTTTTGAGCCAGTTTTTTAGAGGAGCGAACTTTTTGGGGCCATCCCAAAGGTTTTGGCATGGTGATTCTTGTTCAGCATGGTTATTTACACCTTAGAAATGAGTTTCAGAAAATTAAGTAATCATATAAAAATATGCTACCACAATCATTTTTCAAAAAATACAGTAATATAGGCTTTTGAACCAGTTTTTTAGAGGAGCGAACTTTTTGGGGCCATCCCAAAGGTTTTGGCATGGTGATTCTTGTTCAGCATGGTTATTTACACCTTAGAAATGAGTTTCAGAAAATTAAGTAATCATATAAAAATATGCTACCACAATCATTTTTCAAAAAATACAGTAATATAGGCTTTTGAACCAGTTTTTTATGCTACCACAATCATTTTTAAAAAAATACAGTAATATAGGCTTTTGAGCCAGTTTTTTAGAGGAGCGAACTTTTTGGGGCCATCCCAAAGATTTTGGCATGATGATTCTTGTTCAGCATGGTTATTTACACCTTAGAAATGAGTTTCAGAAAATTAAGTAATCATATAAAAATATGCTACCACAATCATTTTTCAAAAAATACAGTAATATAGGCTTTTGAGCCAGTTTTTTAGAGGAGCGAACTTTTTGGGGCCATCCCAAAGGTTTTGGCATGATGATTCTTGTTCAGCATGGTTATTTACACCTTAGAAATGAGTTTCAGAAAATTAAGTAATCATATAAAAATATGCTACCACCATCATTTTTCAAAAAATACAGTAATATAGGCTTTTGAACCAGTTTTTTAGAGGAGCGAACTTTTTGGGGCCATCCCAAAGGTTTTGGCATGGTGATTCTTGTTCAGCATGGTTATTTACACCTTAGAAATGAGTTTCAGAAAATTAAGTAATCATATAAAAATATGCTACCACAATCATTTTTCAAAAAATACAGTAATATAGGCTTTTGAGCCAGTTTTTTAGAGGAGCGAACTTTTTGGGGCCATCCCAAAGGTTTTGGCATGGTGATTCTTGTTCAGCATGGTTATTTAAACCTTAGAAATGAGTTTCAGAAAATTAAGTTTGCACATAAAAATATGCTACCACAATCATTTTTCAAAAAATACAGTAATATAGGCTTTTGAACCAGTTTTTTAGAGGAGCGAACTTTTTGGGGCCATCCCAAAGGTTTTGGCATGGTGATTCTTGTTCAGCATGGTTATTTACACCTTAGAAATGAGTTTCAGAAAATTAAGTAATCATATAAAAATATGCTACCACAATCATTTTTCAAAAAATACAGTAATATAGGCTTTTGAGCCAGTTTTTTAGAGGAGCGAACTTTTTGGGGCCATCCCAAAGGTTTTGGCATGGTGATTCTTGTTCAGCATGGTTATTTACACCTTAGAAATGAGTTTCAGAAAATTAAGTAATCATATAAAAATATGCTACCACAATCATTTTTCAAAAAATACAGTAATATAGGCTTTTGAACCAGTTTTTTAGAGGAGCGAACTTTTTGGGGCCATCCCAAAGGTTTTGGCATGGTGATTCTTGTTCAGCATGGTTATTTACACCTTAGAAATGAGTTTCAGAAAATTAAGTAATCATATAAAAATATGCTACCACCATCATTTTTCAAAAAATACAGTAATATAGGCTTTTGAACCAGTTTTTTAGAGGAGCGAACTTTTTGAGCCATCCCAAAGGTTTTGGCATGGTGATTCTTGTTCAGCATGGTTATTTACACCTTAGAAATGAGTTTCAGAAAATTAAATAATCATATAAAAATATGCTACCACAATCATTTTTCAAAAAATACAGTAATATAGGCTTTTGAGCCAGTTTTTTAGAGGAGCGAACTTTTTGGGGCCATCCCAAAGGTTTTGGCATGGTGATTCTTGTTCAGCAGGTTTATTTACACCTTAGAAATGAGTTTCAGAAAATTAAGTAATCATATAAAAATATGCTACCACAATCATTTTTCAAAAAATACAGTAATATAGGCTTTTGAGCCAGTTTTTTAGAGGAGCGAACTTTTTGGGGCCATCCCAAAGGTTTTGGCATGGTGATTCTTGTTCAGCATGGTTATTTACACCTTAGAAATGAGTTTCAGAAAATTAAGTTTGCACATAAAAATATGCTACCACAATCATTTTTCAAAAAATACAGTAATATAGGCTTTTGAACCAGTTTTTTAGAGGAGCGAACTTTTTGGGGCCATCCCAAAGGTTTTGGCATGGTGATTCTTGTTCAGCATGGTTATTTACATCTTAGAAATGAGTTTCAGAAAATTAAGTAATCATATAAAAATATGCTACCACAATCATTTTTCAAAAAATACAGTAATATAGGCTTTTGAGCCAGTTTTTTAGAGGAGCGAACTTTTTGGGGCCATCCCAAAGGTTTTGGCATGGTGATTCTTGTTCAGCAGGGTTATTTACACCTTAGAAATGAGTTTCAGAAAATTAAGTAATCATATAAAAATATGCTACCACCATCATTTTTCAAAAAATACAGTAATATAGGCTTTTGAGCCAGTTTTTTAGAGGAGCGAACTTTTTGGGGCCATCCCAAAGGTTTTGGCATGGTGATTCTTGTTCAGCATGGTTATTTACACCTTAGAAATGAGTTTCAGAAAATTAAGTAATCATATAAAAATATGCTACCACAATCATTTTTCAAAAAATACAGTAATATAGGCTTTTGAGCCAGTTTTTTAGAGGAGCGAACTTTTTGGGGCCATCCCAAAGGTTTTGGCATGGTGATTCTTGTTCAGCATGGTTATTTACACCTTAGAAATGAGTTTCAGAAAATTAAGTAATCATATAAAAATATGCTACCACAATCATTTTTCAAAAAATACAGTAATATAGGCTTTTGAGCCAGTTTTTTAGAGGAGCGAACTTTTTGGGGCCATCCCAAAGGTTTTGGCATGGTGATTCTTGTTCAGCATGGTTATTTACACCTTAGAAATGAGTTTCAGAAAATTAAGTAATCATATAAAAATATGCTACCACAATCATTTTTCAAAAAATACAGTAATATAGGCTTTTGAGCCAGTTTTTTAGAGGAGCGAACTTTTTGGGGCCATCCCAAAGGTTTTGGCATGGTGATTCTTGTTCAGCATGGTTATTTACACCTTAGAAATGAGTTTCAGAAAATTAAGTAATCATATAAAAATATGCTACCACAATCATTTTTCAAAAAATACAGTAATATAGGCTTTTGAGCCAGTTTTTTAGAGGAGCGAACTTTTTGGGGCCATCCCAAAGGTTTTGGCATGGTGATTCTTGTTCAGCATGGTTATTTACACCTTAGAAATGAGTTTCAGAAAATTAAGTAATCATATAAAAATATGCTACCACAATCATTTTTCAAAAAATACAGTAATATAGGCTTTTGAGCCAGTTTTTTAGAGGAGCGAACTTTTTGGGGCCATCCCAAAGGTTTTGGCATGGTGATTCTTGTTCAGCATGGTTATTTACACCTTAGAAATGAGTTTCAGAAAATTAAGTTTGCACATAAAAATATGCTACCACAATTATTTTTCAAAAAATACAGTAATATAGGCTTTTGAACCAGTTTTTTAGAGGAGCGAACTTTTTGGGGCCATCCCAAAGGTTTTGGCATGGTGATTCTTGTTCAGCATGGTTATTTACACCTTAGAAATGAGTTTCAGAAAATTAAGTTTGCACATAAAAATATGCTACCACAATTATTTTTCAAAAAATACAGTAATATAGGCTTTTGAACCAGTTTTTTAGAGGAGCGAACTTTTTGGGGCCATCCCAAAGGTTTTGGCATGGTGATTCTTGTTCAGCATGGTTATTTACACCTTAGAAATGAGTTTCAGAAAATTAAGTTTGCACATAAAAACATGCTACCACAATTATTTTTCAAAAAATACAGTAATATAGGCTTTTGAACCAGTTTTTTAGAGGAGCGAACTTTTTGGGGCCATCCCAAAGGTTTTGGCATGGTGATTCTTGTTCAGCATGGTTATTTACACCTTAGAAATGAGTTTCAGAAAATTAAGTAATCATATAAAAATATGCTACCACAATCATTTTTCAAAAAATACAGTAATATAGGCTTTTGAGCCAGTTTTTTAGAGGAGCGAACTTTTTGGGGCCATCCCAAAGGTTTTGGCATGGTGATTCTTGTTCAGCATGGTTATTTACACCTTAGAAATGAGTTTCAGAAAATTAAGTAATCATATGAAAATATGCTACCACAATCATTTTTCAAAAAATACAGTAATATAGGCTTTTGAACCAGTTTTTTAGAGGAGCGAACTTTTTGGGGCCATCCCAAAGGTTTTGGCATGGTGATTCTTGTTCAGCATGGTTATTTACACCTTAGAAATGAGTTTCAGAAAATTAAGTTTGCACATAAAAATATGCTACCACAATCATTTTTCAAAAAATACAGTAATATAGGCTTTTGAACCAGTTTTTTAGAGGAGCGAACTTTTTGGGGCCATCCCAAAGGTTTTGGCATGGTGATTCTTGTTCAGCATGGTTATTTACACCTTAGAAATGAGTTTCAGAAAATTAAGTAATCATATAAAAATATGCTACCACAATCATTTTTCAAAAAATACAGTAATATAGGCTTTTGAGCCAGTTTTTTAGAGGAGCGAACTTTTTGGGGCCATCCCAAAGGTTTTGGCATGGTGATTCTTGTTCAGCAGGGTTATTTACACCTTAGAAATGAGTTTCAGAAAATTAAGTTTGCACATAAAAATACGCTACCACAATTATTTTTCAAAAAATACAGTAATATAGGCTTTTGAGCCAGTTTTTTAGAGGAGCGAACTTTTTGGGGCCATCCCAAAGGTTTTGGCATGGTGATTCTTGTTCAGCATGGTTATTTACACCTTAGAAATGAGTTTCAGAAAATTAAGTAATCATATAAAAATATGCTACCACAATCATTTTTCAAAAAATACAGTAATATAGGCTTTTGAGCCAGTTTTTTAGAGGAGCGAACTTTTTGGGGCCATCCCAAAGGTTTTGGCATGGTGATTCTTGTTCAGCATGGTTATTTACACCTTAGAAATGAGTTTCAGAAAATTAAGTTTGCACATAAAAATATGCTACCACAATTATTTTTCAAAAAATACAGTAATATAGGCTTTTGAACCAGTTTTTTAGAGGAGCGAACTTTTTGGGGCCATCCCAAAGGTTTTGGCATGGTGATTCTTGTTCAGCATGGTTATTTACACCTTAGAAATGAGTTTCAGAAAATTAAGTTTGCACATAAAAACATGCTACCACAATTATTTTTCAAAAAATACAGTAATATAGGCTTTTGAACCAGTTTTTTAGAGGAGCGAACTTTTTGGGGCCATCCCAAAGGTTTTGGCATGGTGATTCTTGTTCAGCATGGTTATTTACACCTTAGAAATGAGTTTCAGAAAATTAAGTAATCATATAAAAATATGCTACCACAATCATTTTTCAAAAAATACAGTAATATAGGCTTTTGAGCCAGTTTTTTAGAGGAGCGAACTTTTTGGGGCCATCCCAAAGGTTTTGGCATTGTGATTCTTGTTCAGCATGGTTATTTACACCTTAGAAATGAGTTTCAGAAAATTAAGTAATCATATAAAAATATGCTACCACAATCATTTTTCAAAAAATACAGTAATATAGGCTTTTGAGCCAGTTTTTTAGAGGAGCGAACTTTTTGGGGCCATCCCAAAGGTTTTGGCATGGTGATTCTTGTTCAGCATGGTTATTTACACCTTAGAAATGAGTTTCAGAAAATTAAGTTTGCACATAAAAATATGCTACCACAATCATTTTTCAAAAAATACAGTAATATAGGCTTTTGAACCAGTTTTTTAGAGGAGCGAACTTTTTGGGGCCATCCCAAAGGTTTTGGCATGGTGATTCTTGTTCAGCAGGGTTATTTACACCTTAGAAATGAGTTTCAGAAAATTAAGTAATCATATAAAAATATGCTACCACCATCATTTTTCAAAAAATACAGTAATATAGGCTTTTGAGCCAGTTTTTTAGAGGAGCGAACTTTTTGGGGCCATCCCAAAGGTTTTGGCATGGTGATTCTTGTTCAGCATGGTTATTTACACCTTAGAAATGAGTTTCAGAAAATTAAGTTTGCACATAAAAATATGCTACCACAATTATTTTTCAAAAAATACAGTAATATAGGCTTTTGAACCAGTTTTTTAGAGGAGCGAACTTTTTGGGGCCATCCCAAAGGTTTTGGCATGGTGATTCTTGTTCAGCATGGTTATTTACACCTTAGAAATGAGTTTCAGAAAATTAAGTTTGCACATAAAAACATGCTACCACAATTATTTTTCAAAAAATACAGTAATATAGGCTTTTGAACCAGTTTTTTAGAGGAGCGAACTTTTTGGGGCCATCCCAAAGGTTTTGGCATGGTGATTCTTGTTCAGCATGGTTATTTACACCTTAGAAATGAGTTTCAGAAAATTAAGTAATCATATAAAAATATGCTACCACAATCATTTTTCAAAAAATACAGTAATATAGGCTTTTGAGCCAGTTTTTTAGAGGAGCGAACTTTTTGGGGCCATCCCAAAGGTTTTGGCATTGTGATTCTTGTTCAGCATGGTTATTTACACCTTAGAAATGAGTTTCAGAAAATTAAGTAATCATATAAAAATATGCTACCACAATCATTTTTCAAAAAATACAGTAATATAGGCTTTTGAGCCAGTTTTTTAGAGGAGCGAACTTTTTGGGGCCATCCCAAAGGTTTTGGCATGGTGATTCTTGTTCAGCATGGTTATTTACACCTTAGAAATGAGTTTCAGAAAATTAAGTTTGCACATAAAAATATGCTACCACAATCATTTTTCAAAAAATACAGTAATATAGGCTTTTGAACCAGTTTTTTAGAGGAGCGAACTTTTTGGGGCCATCCCAAAGGTTTTGGCATGGTGATTCTTGTTCAGCAGGGTTATTTACACCTTAGAAATGAGTTTCAGAAAATTAAGTAATCATATAAAAATATGCTACCACCATCATTTTTCAAAAAATACAGTAATATAGGCTTTTGAACCAGTTTTTTAGAGGAGCGAACTTTTTGGGGCCATCCCAAAGGTTTTGGCATGGTGATTCTTGTTCAGCATGGTTATTTACACCTTAGAAATGAGTTTCAGAAAATTAAGTTTGCACATAAAAATATGCTACCACAATTATTTTTCAAAAAATACAGTAATATAGGCTTTTGAACCAGTTTTTTAGAGGAGCGAACTTTTTGGGGCCATCCCAAAGGTTTTGGCATGGTGATTCTTGTTCAGCATGGTTATTTACACCTTAGAAATGAGTTTCAGAAAATTAAGTTTGCACATAAAAACATGCTACCACAATTATTTTTCAAAAAATACAGTAATATAGGCTTTTGAACCAGTTTTTTAGAGGAGCGAACTTTTTGGGGCCATCCCAAAGGTTTTGGCATGGTGATTCTTGTTCAGCATGGTTATTTACACCTTAGAAATGAGTTTCAGAAAATTAAGTAATCATATAAAAATATGCTACCACAATCATTTTTCAAAAAATACAGTAATATAGGCTTTTGAGCCAGTTTTTTAGAGGAGCGAACTTTTTGGGGCCATCCCAAAGGTTTTGGCATGGTGATTCTTGTTCAGCAGGGTTATTTACACCTTAGAAATGAGTTTCAGAAAATTAAGTAATCATATAAAAATATGCTACCACCATCATTTTTCAAAAAATACAGTAATATAGGCTTTTGAGCCAGTTTTTTAGAGGAGCGAACTTTTTGGGGCCATCCCAAAGGTTTTGGCATGGTGATTCTTGTTCAGCATGGTTATTTACACCTTAGAAATGAGTTTCAGAAAATTAAGTAATCATATAAAAATATGCTACCACAATCATTTTTCAAAAAATACAGTAATATAGGCTTTTTAGCCAGTTTTTTAGAGGAGCGAACTTTTTGGGGCCATCCCAAAGGTTTTGGCATGGTGATTCTTGTTCAGCATGGTTATTTACACCTTAGAAATGAGTTTCAGAAAATTAAGTAATCATATAAAAATATGCTACCACAATCATTTTTCAAAAAATACAGTAATATAGGCTTTTGAGCCAGTTTTTTAGAGGAGCGAACTTTTTGGGGCCATCCCAAAGGTTTTGGCATGGTGATTCTTGTTCAGCATGGTTATTTACACCTTAGAAATGAGTTTCAGAAAATTAAGTAATCATATAAAAATATGCTACCACAATCATTTTTCAAAAAATACAGTAATATAGGCTTTTGAGCCAGTTTTTTAGAGGAGCGAACTTTTTGGGGCCATCCCAAAGGTTTTGGCATGGTGATTCTTGTTCAGCATGGTTATTTACACCTTAGAAATGAGTTTCAGAAAATTAAGTAATCATATAAAAATATGCTACCACAATCATTTTTCAAAAAATACAGTAATATAGGCTTTTGAGCCAGTTTTTTAGAGGAGCGAACTTTTTGGGGCCATCCCAAAGGTTTTGGCATGGTGATTCTTGTTCAGCATGGTTATTTACACCTTAGAAATGAGTTTCAGAAAATTAAGTAATCATATAAAAATATGCTACCACAATCATTTTTCAAAAAATACAGTAATATAGGCTTTTGAGCCAGTTTTTTAGAGGAGCGAACTTTTTGGGGCCATCCCAAAGGTTTTGGCATGGTGATTCTTGTTCAGCATGGTTATTTACACCTTAGAAATGAGTTTCAGAAAATTAAGTTTGCACATAAAAATATGCTACCACAATTATTTTTCAAAAAATACAGTAATATAGGCTTTTGAACCAGTTTTTTAGAGGAGCGAACTTTTTGGGGCCATCCCAAAGGTTTTGGCATGGTGATTCTTGTTCAGCATGGTTATTTACACCTTAGAAATGAGTTTCAGAGAATTAAGTAATCATATAAAAATATGCTACCACAATCATTTTTCAAAAAATACAGTAATATAGGCTTTTGAGCCAGTTTTTTAGAGGAGCGAACTTTTTGGGGCCATCCCAAAGGTTTTGGCATGGTGATTCTTGTTCAGCATGGTTATTTACACCTTAGAAATGAGTTTCAGAAAATTAAGTAATCATATAAAAATATGCTACCACAATCATTTTTCAAAAAATACAGTAATATAGGCTTTTGAACCAGTTTTTTAGAGGAGCGAACTTTTTGGGGCCATCCCAAAGGTTTTGGCATGGTGATTCTTGTTCAGCATGGTTATTTACACCTTAGAAATGAGTTTCAGAAAATTAAGTTTGCACATAAAAATATGCTACCACAATTATTTTTCAAAAAATACAGTAATATAGGCTTTTGAACCAGTTTTTTAGAGGAGCGAACTTTTTGGGGCCATCCCAAAGGTTTTGGCATGGTGATTCTTGTTCAGCATGGTTATTTACACCTTAGAAATGAGTTTCAGAAAATTAAGTTTGCACATAAAAATATGCTACCACAATTATTTTTCAAAAAATACAGTAATATAGGCTTTTGAACCAGTTTTTTAGAGGAGCGAACTTTTTGGGGCCATCCCAAAGGTTTTGGCATGGTGATTCTTGTTCAGCATGGTTATTTACACCTTAGAAATGAGTTTCAGAGAATTAAGTAATCATATAAAAATATGCTACCACAATCATTTTTCAAAAAATACAGTAATATAGGCTTTTGAGCCAGTTTTTTAGAGGAGCGAACTTTTTGGGGCCATCCCAAAGGTTTTGGCATGGTGATTCTTGTTCAGCATGGTTATTTACACCTTAGAAATGAGTTTCAGAAAATTAAGTAATCATATAAAAATATGCTACCACAATCATTTTTCAAAAAATACAGTAATATAGGCTTTTGAGCCAGTTTTTTAGAGGAGCGAACTTTTTGGGGCCATCCCAAAGGTTTTGGCATGGTGATTCTTGTTCAGCATGGTTATTTACACCTTAGAAATGAGTTTCAGAAAATTAAGTAATCATATAAAAATATGCTACCACAATCATTTTTCAAAAAATACAGTAATATAGGCTTTTGAGCCAGTTTTTTAGAGGAGCGAACTTTTTGGGGCCATCCCAAAGGTTTTGGCATGGTGATTCTTGTTCAGCATGGTTATTTACACCTTAGAAATGAGTTTCAGAAAATTAAGTTTGCACATAAAAATATGCTACCACAATTATTTTTCAAAAAATACAGTAATATAGGCTTTTGAACCAGTTTTTTAGAGGAGCGAACTTTTTGGGGCCATCCCAAAGGTTTTGGCATGGTGATTCTTGTTCAGCATGGTTATTTACACCTTAGAAATGAGTTTCAGAAAATTAAGTAATCATATAAAAATATGCTACCACAATCATTTTTCAAAAAATACAGTAATATAGGCTTTTGAACCAGTTTTTTAGAGGAGCGAACTTTTTGGGGCCATCCCAAAGGTTTTGGCATGGTGATTCTTGTTCAGCATGGTTATTTACACCTTAGAAATGAGTTTCAGAAAATTAAGTTTGCACATAAAAATATGCTACCACAATTATTTTTCAAAAAATACAGTAATATAGGCTTTTGAACCAGTTTTTTAGAGGAGCGAACTTTTTGGGGCCATCCCAAAGGTTTTGGCATGGTGATTCTTGTTCAGCATGGTTATTTACACCTTAGAAATGAGTTTCAGAAAATTAAGTTTGCACATAAAAATATGCTACCACAATTATTTTTCAAAAAATACAGTAATATAGGCTTTTGAACCAGTTTTTTAGAGGAGCGAACTTTTTGGGGCCATCCCAAAGGTTTTGGCATGGTGATTCTTGTTCAGCATGGTTATTTACACCTTAGAAATGAGTTTCAGAGAATTAAGTAATCATATAAAAATATGCTACCACAATCATTTTTCAAAAAATACAGTAATATAGGCTTTTGAGCCAGTTTTTTAGAGGAGCGAACTTTTTGGGGCCATCCCAAAGGTTTTGGCATGGTGATTCTTGTTCAGCATGGTTATTTACACCTTAGAAATGAGTTTCAGAAAATTAAGTAATCATATAAAAATATGCTACCACAATCATTTTTCAAAAAATACAGTAATATAGGCTTTTGAGCCAGTTTTTTAGAGGAGCGAACTTTTTGGGGCCATCCCAAAGGTTTTGGCATGGTGATTCTTGTTCAGCATGGTTATTTACACCTTAGAAATGAGTTTCAGAAAATTAAGTAATCATATAAAAATATGCTACCACAATCATTTTTCAAAAAATACAGTAATATAGGCTTTTGAGCCAGTTTTTTAGAGGAGCGAACTTTTTGGGGCCATCCCAAAGGTTTTGGCATGGTGATTCTTGTTCAGCATGGTTATTTACACCTTAGAAATGAGTTTCAGAAAATTAAGTTTGCACATAAAAATATGCTACCACAATTATTTTTCAAAAAATACAGTAATATAGGCTTTTGAACCAGTTTTTTAGAGGAGCGAACTTTTTGGGGCCATCCCAAAGGTTTTGGCATGGTGATTCTTGTTCAGCATGGTTATTTACACCTTAGAAATGAGTTTCAGAAAATTAAGTAATCATATAAAAATATGCTACCACAATCATTTTTCAAAAAATACAGTAATATAGGCTTTTGAGCCAGTTTTTTAGAGGAGCGAACTTTTTGGGGCCATCCCAAAGGTTTTGGCATGGTGATTCTTGTTCAGCATGGTTATTTACACCTTAGAAATGAGTTTCAGAAAATTAAGTAATCATATAAAAATATGCTACCACAATCATTTTTCAAAAAATACAGTAATATAGGCTTTTGAGCCAGTTTTTTAGAGGAGCGAACTTTTTGGGGCCATCCCAAAGGTTTTGGCATGGTGATTCTTGTTCAGCATGGTTATTTACACCTTAGAAATGAGTTTCAGAAAATTAAGTTTGCACATAAAAATATGCTACCACAATTATTTTTCAAAAAATACAGTAATATAGGCTTTTGAACCAGTTTTTTAGAGGAGCGAACTTTTTGGGGCCATCCCAAAGGTTTTGGCATGGTGATTCTTGTTCAGCATGGTTATTTACACCTTAGAAATGAGTTTCAGAGAATTAAGTAATCATATAAAAATATGCTACCACAATCATTTTTCAAAAAATACAGTAATATAGGCTTTTGAGCCAGTTTTTTAGAGGAGCGAACTTTTTGGGGCCATCCCAAAGGTTTTGGCATGGTGATTCTTGTTCAGCATGGTTATTTACACCTTAGAAATGAGTTTCAGAAAATTAAGTAATCATATAAAAATATGCTACCACAATCATTTTTCAAAAAATACAGTAATATAGGCTTTTGAGCCAGTTTTTTAGAGGAGCGAACTTTTTGGGGCCATCCCAAAGGTTTTGGCATGGTGATTCTTGTTCAGCATGGTTATTTACACCTTAGAAATGAGTTTCAGAAAATTAAGTAATCATATAAAAATATGCTACCACAATCATTTTTCAAAAAATACAGTAATATAGGCTTTTGAGCCAGTTTTTTAGAGGAGCGAACTTTTTGGGGCCATCCCAAAGGTTTTGGCATGGTGATTCTTGTTCAGCATGGTTATTTACACCTTAGAAATGAGTTTCAGAAAATTAAGTAATCATATAAAAATATGCTACCACAATCATTTTTCAAAAAATACAGTAATATAGGCTTTTGAGCCAGTTTTTTAGAGGAGCGAACTTTTTGGGGCCATCCCAAAGGTTTTGGCATGGTGATTCTTGTTCAGCATGGTTATTTACACCTTAGAAATGAGTTTCAGAAAATTAAGTAATCATATAAAAATATGCTACCACAATCATTTTTCAAAAAATACAGTAATATAGGCTTTTGAACCAGTTTTTTAGAGGAGCGAACTTTTTGGGGCCATCCCAAAGGTTTTGGCATGGTGATTCTTGTTCAGCATGGTTATTTACACCTTAGAAATGAGTTTCAGAAAATTAAGTAATCATATAAAAATATGCTACCACAATCATTTTTCAAAAAATACAGTAATATAGGCTTTTGAGCCAGTTTTTTAGAGGAGCGAACTTTTTGGGGCCATCCCAAAGGTTTTGGCATGGTGATTCTTGTTCAGCATGGTTATTTACACCTTAGAAATGAGTTTCAGAAAATTAAGTAATCATATAAAAATATGCTACCACAATCATTTTTCAAAAAATACAGTAATATAGGCTTTTGAGCCAGTTTTTTAGAGGAGCGAACTTTTTGGGGCCATCCCAAAGGTTTTGGCATGGTGATTCTTGTTCAGCATGGTTATTTACACCTTAGAAATGAGTTTCAGAAAATTAAGTAATCATATAAAAATATGCTACCACAATCATTTTTCAAAAAATACAGTAATATAGGCTTTTGAGCCAGTTTTTTAGAGGAGCGAACTTTTTGGGGCCATCCCAAAGGTTTTGGCATGGTGATTCTTGTTCAGCATGGTTATTTACACCTTAGAAATGAGTTTCAGAAAATTAAGTTTGCACATAAAAATATGCTACCACAATCATTTTTCAAAAAATACAGTAATATAGGCTTTTGAACCAGTTTTTTAGAGGAGCGAACTTTTTGGGGCCATCCCAAAGGTTTTGGCATGGTGATTCTTGTTCAGCATGGTTATTTACACCTAAGAAATGAGTTTCAGAAACTTAAGTAATCATATAAAAATATGCTACCACCATCATTTTTCAAAAAATACAGTAATATAGGCTTTTGAACCAGTTTTTTAGAGGAGCGAACTTTTTGGGGCCATCCCAAAGGTTTTGCCATGGTGATTCTTGTTCAGCATGGTTATTTACACCTTAGAAATGAGTTTCAGAAAATTAAGTAATCATATAAAAATATGCTACCACAATCATTTTTCAAAAAATACAGTAATATAGGCTTTTGAGCCAGTTTTTTAGAGGAGCGAACTTTTTGGGGCCATCCCAAAGGTTTTGGCATGGTGATTCTTGTTCAGCATGGTTATTTACACCTTAGAAATGAGTTTCAGAAAATTTAGTTTGCACATAAAAATATGCTACCACAATTATTTTTCAAAAAATACAGTAATATAGGCTTTTGAACCAGTTTTTTAGAGGAGCGAACTTTTTGGGGCCATCCCAAAGGTTTTGGCATGGTGATTCTTGTTCAGCATGGTTATTTACACCTTAGAAATGAGTTTCAGAAAATTAAGTTTGCACATAAAAACATGCTACCACAATTATTTTTCAAAAAATACAGTAATATAGGCTTTTGAACCAGTTTTTTAGAGGAGCGAACTTTTTGGGGCCATCCCAAAGGTTTTGGCATGGTGATTCTTGTTCAGCATGGTTATTTACACCTTAGAAATGAGTTTCAGAAAATTAAGTAATCATATAAAAATATGCTACCACAATCATTTTTCAAAAAATACAGTAATATAGGCTTTTGAGCCAGTTTTTTAGAGGAGCGAACTTTTTGGGGCCATCCCAAAGGTTTTGGCATGGTGATTCTTGTTCAGCATGGTTATTTACACCTTAGAAATGAGTTTCAGAAAATTAAGTAATCATATAAAAATATGCTACCACAATCATTTTTCAAAAAATACAGTAATATAGGCTTTTGAGCCAGTTTTTTAGAGGAGCGAACTTTTTGGGGCCATCCCAAAGGTTTTGGCATGGTGATTCTTGTTCAGCATGGTTATTTACACCTTAGAAATGAGTTTCAGAAAATTAAGTAATCATATAAAAATATGCTACCACAATCATTTTTCAAAAAATACAGTAATATAGGCTTTTGAACCAGTTTTTTAAAGGAGCGAACTTTTTGGGGCCATCCCAAAGGTTTTGGCATGGTGATTCTTGTTCAGCAGGGTTATTTACACCTTAGAAATGAGTTTCAGAAATATAAGTTTAATCTTTTAATAAAATATACAGTTTAAGGTTTGCATAATAGAGGTAGAAAAATACGATTACTTAAACTATGTATTATCAAAAATGTTATCTCCACATATGTATAAATTATAAACTAGAGAAATTGAGATTTTTAAGACTTTTTAATTAAAAATGGCAAATGCCTTAAAAATTATTAATACCGAAAATATCATTGCCATCAAAATTGATTTTTTTTAAAACTGTTTTAGCAAACCATTTGTTTTTTTTAAAATATTTTTGCTTCTTTTTTTCAATTTGACCATAGTTTTATCAAGCTTTTAAAAAAATGCAAAACATATAAAGCGGTAAAAAATAAAATAGACGAGGAGAACAATTTTTTTAATTGTTTGTTCAAAGTCAAATGACTATGAGAAAAAAAGTTTGTTCATAATTTTATTGGCAAAAAGTTTTGCTTAATAGACAAAAACATTTCATAAAATGTTCAAACCATTTTGTGTGACAGACAGAAATAAAATTTTTATTTTGCTTTCTGCTTTTTAAAAAAGAAAATGAATTTAAAATTTGAAAACGTTGAAAGAGTAAAATGTGTTGTGTTTTTTGCATTTTTCTTTTGAAAAAGTATTTTCGTCTGTTTTTATTTGAATATTTAGTTGTTTTGTTCAACTAAATCTCAAATTTTGCTTTAAATATCAAAAACAATCTGTTTTCGATTTGCAGTGCAAATGTTTGATTTGTTGTTCTGAAGAGGAAATTTGGTGAAAACAATATATTTTATAAAACTTAAAAAATTTTTTTAATCAAAATAAACTTTTAAATCATATTCGTCACCGTGTTCAGGAAAGTTTAAATGAAACATACGTTCATAAACATCAACAAAAAACTGTTTTTTTTTAATTTTGTGATACTGTTTTTCAATCTGTTTTTTAAAAAGCTATGTTGATCCATTACGTTTTTGGATGTATCAAACATTTTCAAGCATACTTTCGAAACTAAGATATAAATTTAATAGGTAGAAAAAGGGTTCGGGTCTTTTTTTTAGGTTTTTTTATAAAAATTGAGTATGTTACTCTTTTTTAATATTTAATCATCGACAGATATAACATGTCTGTTAATTATTATTTATTTATATGAAAACGGCATTTTTTTCGTTTGATTTGCTTCCGAACAACTCGGAGAAAGAAAATATCTGCGACGAAACTGATTTTTTTTTTTATTTTTCTTAAATGTGTGGTTTTTTTTTATTTTTCAGTTGATTGAAAACACGAATAACGTCTGCGCTGACCCTTTTTTCTGTATAACGACAACGATTGTCTATTATGTTTTTTGAATATTTAAAATATTTGAATTCTTTTTTAATACAAAAAAAAACAATTGATGTTTTTAAAAATTTTTTTCTGAATGGAAAAAGAAAACGAGGTTGCTCGCTTCTGTTCAAAATTATGATTCATTTTTTATTTTTACACTCCTTTACGATCTTCAAATTTTAACAGTGAAATTGTAAATTATATTGATTGTAATTGAAAGACAAATTCAAAAAAAGGGATTTTAACTTTAAATAGAAACACAGTTTTTAAAAAAAGAAAAACAAAGTGTTTAATTCTGTTTTTGTTCTTTAAATTTTGAAAATTGAAAGAAAACAAATTATTTTGTGAATAAAAAAGATATGTCAAAAAGTGGCAACATTTTCTTTAACATTTTTTTTGATTTCGTTGTCTACAGAAACTATTGTAAAAGTTTGCATTTGGTAAAAAATTCTTGCTTTTTTAATTTATATATTTATTTATTAATGTCCAATCCAGAATATGGGATTCTTCGAAATTTTCAATTTCTGATTAAAACATTTTATTGTTTATTTAAATTTTTTTTTTCAAACTAAAGGAACAAAATGTTCAAATTGCACAAAGCAAGCAAACAACAAAATCGATAAAACTGAACATTAAAAAAAGCTTTGTTTCCATAAAAAATCAAACAACCCAAGATAATGAAACACCAAAATTAAAAGGTTTTTGTTTGAAGAAGAAGAAAACGAGATTTTGAAATAATTATTTATTCCTTAGTTTTTCATTTTTGCGATTAATGTTGATTCATTACTTTTTTGTTTTTTTTAATGTTTTGGTAACGCGAATAAAAAATTAAATAAAATTATAACGTTTGAAAGAAACGTCAGTAAACTTCTAATCTTATATGTAAAAATACGAGTAGACTGATAATATTTCAACCAACGCCAATATTTAAAAAAGCGGCGTTAAAATTTTGATCATTTGCTTTTAATTTAATTGTGTTCTTGCAACAACAATCCATCACGAATTAATGTTGTATTGAAACATTTAAATTTTCTTTAAATTAATACTCAAATTTGACAAAAAATCAAATACAGAAATTGATGAAGCAAAATGCTGAAAAATCTGCATAACATTATTTGCAGTATTGTTTGTTTTTTACATCATTGCTTTTTTCGTGTCAAAACCACTTTTTGCTAAATAAGGGAACACTTTTTTACATTGACTACGACAGTGCCTTTAATTTTTTAATTTTATCATGTGCTAACTGTACGTCTTTTTTTTTTAACCGATTTCTTCCATTCAAAATAACATGTAATTCAGTATCTTTCACAGTTGATAAATCAAATCAAAAACCATATTGTTAACGCCATATGCATTTAAGCTTATACTTTAGACTATTATTTTTGCTCATCCATTTCCACTTTGTAAATTTTCATGTCTTGTTGACTTACAGACATTAAAGATTATGTGGAATTGTAACAGTGGATTTGAATGATGTGATTCGTTTTTTGCACTCTACTTGTTTTTGCAAATTTTTCTTAGAATGTTAACTTTTTTTCTTCGGAAAAAGTGATCTTTATTTTTTATTTCAGCAATTCGTGACGGCCCTTAAGTTTCTGACATAACCATTGTAAAAAACATTTATCAATCGTTATTGAAAGCAAGATGATCACAAAAGTGGATTTAAAAGAACACAATTTAAGAGACACTATACGACAGGATTAGAAAATTTACAGATCGAGCGGCACATGAAATTTTTAAATGAAATTTTTTGTGGTCCATTCGATTAAACTAGATGAAAAAAGCATATGACTAAACGATATCCAAATGTCATGAAACTCACCCAGAATACTCTAACAACATGATATTTAATAGTGTAAGTCACCGCATGTCAATATCTTTCATCATACCCGTGTTTTACCCCAAGGTTGATGTTGGAGATATTGATCACGCGCACCTTTTTTACTGGTTATCGCTAAGTACTCCACCGATTTCAACAAATTTTATATATTTAGAAAGCCCAGAAACAGGGCTATTTGGTGTGACATATCTTTGCTTTAAATAAATTTCGACATTAGGGGTCAAGTAAAAAAATTTTCTAGTATGCATTCAAAAGCCCTTACTTATATGTACAATTATGGTTAATAACTTTTTGATTGGTTCCCTTTTGGATTTTTCCTGAATTTTTTCATTTTTGGCAATACATTAACTTCACTTTACTCCGAAATCAAAAGTACGAGATAGATCGACCCAAAACTTTCAAAATAACCTTTTTTCATCTAGTTTAATCTAATGGACCACAAAAAATTTCATTTAAAAATTTCATGTGCCACTCTTTTTGAATCCTGTCGTATATCGTCTCTTAAAACACTTACATCAAACTTTTACAAATTGAGATAAAAATTATTTTGTGAATAAAAAGAAATCGTAAAAATTTCAAGAATATTTATTATGCTACAAAATGTCATTAACGAATATTTGACAGGTCTAAAAAAGTGTTGTGAACATGATGTTTTTTTTTTCATTTTATATGCAGCGATATCGACCCTTTTTTAACGGCATTTAATTACTGATGATAATTTTTAATATGCATAATTCTTTAAAATTTAAAAAAATAGTTAGTGAAACAAAATATCCCAAAATAATAATATTAAAGGGAGCGTAACAGAAGGAAGAAGATTATTTTTTTCTTAACGGATGTTCCTAACACGACATCTCTCTACTAATTAAAAAAATTTTTTTTTGGAAGAAAGCTTTCATCGATGTCGTGTTAAGAACATCCGTTAACAAAAAAAATAATCTTCTTCCTTCTGTTACGCTCCCTTTAAAAAGTATTATGAAATATATTAAATTCTCATTTTTAGTCATATCTTTTCAACGTTACTTTTTTTAACTGCCGCGGTAAAAAAAGTTTTGGTTTTAAGATTTAGGAAAAAACACATTTGCAGACATTTTTAACCAAAAGAACTTCTTTCTCGCATATTCGAAGAAAAAAGGTGTAATAGGCTGTTGCAGAAAGAAAGGAAAACAAATATTTTATTTAAGTGCAAAAAAACATTTCGATGAAGAAATTTTGCAAACGATTATTCTTTTTATTTTACACAACCATTTTTCTTCTTCGAATCATTTGAATATTTTATTTGATTTTTCAATTTATTTGATTTTTTCAGAATGTCAGTAAAGAGTAAAGCTTTTGTAAAATAACAGAAAGTATACTTAAACAAACTTTGAAACCAACCAATTTAAAAAAAATAAGATTGTAATTTTAACAAAAAACATTCGAAAGCAAAAGTAAATTTTTATCTCTCACATTTGAAGAAAAAAAAGTGTAATAGTCTGTGGCAGTAAGAAAGGAAAACAAATGTTTTATTAGAGTGCAAAGAAAAAAACATTTCAATGAAGACATTTTCGCAAAGGAAAGGTCGTATTATTCTTCACAACCATTTTTTCGTATTTAAACATTTGAATATTGTATATAATTTTTAACTTCATTTCATTTTTTCAGAATGTCAGTAAACTGTAAATCTTATAAGAAAAAACACGAGTTCCGCAAAACCACTTTAAACAATTGATGGAGACAATTTTTATAAAAAGGGTGGCGAGTAACAACTTTGATCATTTGTTATAAAATGAATTGTATTTTTGCAACAACAATACATCTATTAAATGTTGTATTAAAAGATTTAGTTTGCTTTAAATTAACTCTTTATTTTAATAAAAATCAACGGTCTTCAAGTTTTAACAATGAAAATGTAAATTTTATCGATTTTAATTGAAAGCAAAATTCACAAAAAAAGTGGAGTTTTAACTTTATAAAGCAACACAGTTTTTAAAGTTAAAACAAAGTATTTTGTGAATAAAATCAAATCATAAAATTTGGAAGCGTTTATTGTTTTACAAGATGTCAGTAACAAAAATTTTTTACAGTTCTTAAACAAGTGTTGTGAATAATCTGTTTTTTTCATTTTAAATAAAGCTCATCATCAATAATGTATTGAAATGCATTTAATCACTGATAAAAATCTTTTAATTGAATAATGTTTTGAAATTTAAACAAAAATTTGTTAATGAAATAAAGAATTCAAAAAAAGAAAATTTTGAAATGAATTATGAAACGCTTTGTATTTTCATTTTTAGTCAACGCTTTCATAACGACTTTTCTTAACTGTCTCGGTTTTAAAAGTTTTAGCATGGGGAAAAACACATTTGCGAACATTAAAAAACAAAAATATGTTGTCGTGTCGCACATTAGAAAAAAAATTGTCATTGTCTGTGGCTGAAAGAAAGGAAAACAGATGTTTTATTAGAGTGAAAAGAAAGCCAAAATAATTGCATAAACATTTTCGGTGAAGAAATTTTGCGCAAAGAAAAAGTTTTATTATTTTGCACAAGCATTTTTCTTCTTCGAATCATTTAAATATTTTGTTCGATTTTTAATATTATTTCATTTTTTCAGAACGGCAGTAAACTGTAAAGCTTTTGTGAAATAACACGAATAACGTAAAAAAAACTGAACAATTGAACCTCCCAATATTAAAAAAAGGGCTATATTTTTCATCATTTCCTATTATTTTAATTGTATTTTTGTAAAATATAGGAACAAACAGACATTAACATAATAAAACACAAAACAAAGTTTTTGTTTCCTTTAAAATCAGACAACAGAAGATTACAGAAAACTAACGAAATATTTTCAAAAGGAAATTTTTTAGAGAAGGCAGAAACAAAATTACGTTACTATTTTTTATTCCTTTGCTTTTCATTTTGTCAGTTGCAGTTGCGTATAAAACTCAAATAAAATGAGATGAAATTTACATTGTATTAATTAAAATTCTCGGTTTTTTTCAAAAAAGAAAATGCAAAAAATTTATTTAATTTTTTTGTTGAAATAAATTAACTAAAGTTTTCTTAAATATTGTCCATGAAAATATAATCCACTGATTAAATTTTTCCAATTTTCAACGAAGTTTAAATGTCACTTTTTGTCATTATAAAATTCTTAAATTCAAAGCAGATTATTAAAACCAAATATTCAAAAATAGAAAACCCGGAAACAACAAAAACAAAACTAAAAAATCGATTTTTAGTAAAACTGCAATTTTGCTTTGGTGTTTAAAAAAGAATGGATTTTATGTGACTGCTCTTTATTAAATAAAAACCAGCGAAACAAAATTTGTTTACGACGATAGCGACTAAATGGAAATGTAAAAGGGCACAAATGTTGTGTGTGAAAAATCACACAAAATTTTGTCTTAAAAATTTCAAAACATCCACATGGTGCTCTAAATTGACAGCAAGGAGCTTTGCCGGAAATGACAAATCTTTTAGAAAACATGAACAATTGGTTCCAGTCAACACATCATTTTTTTGAATATTTTGTTGATTAAAAAAGTTAAGATTTTGTAATAATTATGATTTTTATAATAATGCTTAAGCAAAAACATCAGAAAATTTAAAAAAAAACTTCCCTAAAAAGAAGTTTTCATTTTTACAATATTTAAGAGAGACGAATGTTTTTGATTTTTCACTGTAGTAACAATGTCACGTTTTAAAAAATTTAACACAAGTGATTGTTGGTGATTTTATTTTTTTTAAGTTTTCAATATCATTTTTTATAAGAAATAAAATGCCAACTATTTTTAGAAGTTTTAGAAACTTATTCTGTTTGTCGAAATTTACAAAAAACTGTCAAATAAATTATCACAGATTTATTATTGTAACAAAATTAACACTCAAAAATCCCAAAAAATCTATTAATTAAATTATAATTCTTCATGTTGATTAAATTGCATCTCATTTTCAGTCATCTTTTTAAGATACCGAATTTCTGCAAGTTCACTGAATACAAATTTCGGAATTACTAAAATTACATTATCTTCTTTTGTAATGCCATCTTTGATGAGTTGAGGTAAAACATGTGCCAAAAATTTTACTTCTTTGTCGCTGCTACTACTTTTGAGATTTTGAAGTTTTTCAATCATTCCATATTTATGAAATTTTTTAATAGCATAATTTTGATCTGTACTTCGATGAATGAGAAGAAGAATAACAGACATTAGTTGATTTGAATATTTGTCATCAATTCTATTATCAAGGCAATTTGTTAATTTTTCAAGGAATTTTGGTGTTCGAATAAGATCATCAAAAACTTTGGAATCATCGGTTGTTACAAGATGTGAAAGAAGAAATAACGAGGTCTAAAATATTGAGAATTTATGTTATTTTTGAATGTTTTTTATCTCAAAGGAGTCGATAAAATATGATTGATTTGCTTACAATTCAGATTTACCCTACCCAAAGACATTTTGGCTATGTCGGCTTCACTAATAAATGAAAAGCATAGGTTTAGTTTTTAGTTTGAAATCAGCTTTATCCCAAACTCGAAAAAACATTTTACTCTCAAAATATGTTATTTATCTCTTTATGATAAATAACATATTTATCATGAAAAGATAAGTCAAATTTGTCTAAAATTAGTAAGTTTTGAGTGTTGCAATTTTCTGTGTTTTTTTTGACCCAAAGAGATGAATAAAAAATTCTGAAACTTGGTTGTGAGCTATCTACTATTTAATGCACATATCAAAAATTACGAAACAATAATATCCACAAATTTAGTTTAAGGCCTTTCTATCACGATACATTTTCGCTGCGAGATCACGAAATTTAGCCCAAACGCAGAAATCTGTTTAGTGACAAATTATTTTCACTATCAGAATCGCCAAACAAGTGAAAAAAGCATTTAAGGAACTTAGATGTAGTTTTGTGGAGTTCTGTAACTCTTATTTTGTTGGTCACTTTTCTATGTTTGGTTCAATTTAAAAATTTTATCCAAATGAAAACACTGAGAAAAAAGTGTTACCAAATCGTAACACATGTGACACTAAATTGCTACACTTTGTGTTACGATTTCCTCCTTTACAGATTGTGTGACCAAATGAAACCAATGTGTTACCAATGGTAACAAAAGTGTTACCAATTTGTCATCGTCACAAAAAAATTTTTTAACCCCATTTAAAAGTAATATTAAAGTTGTACACCCAGGGGGGATTTTTCCCAAAAATTTAAATCCTGTACCGACCGTGACACCAGGCACCGGAGGTGGAATATTTAATTACCGCTTACCTTTTTTAAATGTATACCTTAAAAAAGGAATGGTAAAAATATTTTGGTTTCTTACACAACCGAAGTCAGCCTTATGTTTAATGCGTTATGTGAAGAAGGAGAGGTGTGCTTTTTTTATTTTACAAACTAGAGAAACAAAGAAATCGTCTCTTTCTTTCCACAAAAGTCGTAACACTAAAATTACTAAAATGGTAACACTTTCGTGACAGAGGTAACAAATTTTGTTTCGTTTTCGTAACAATTTCGTCGCAGTAACACAAAATTTGGTAACACATGGTAACATTTTTTTCTCAGTGGACAAGTGAAAAAGCAGGCAAAATTTTTAATATACTTTGGTCTGTACCACTCATTATTTATTCGTGATTTAAAAACTACTTACTTCTTGGGTCATTGGGGTAGGATCATCCAAATTTTCTAGTGCCATATCAATAACTCCAATATTGAAAACTGCTTGTCGACGATATTCTTGATCATTATCAGCAAGAATAAAACGTGTAAAAAATAACATAACAGCATTTTTAAGTTGTTCATAATCGGCATTATACAAATTTTTAATATGTTTCAAAACATCTGGAGTAAAAAGTTCAACAGCTTTTTCAGTGTTAGTTATTGTACCAAGAACTGCTAAAACGGGATAAGAAATATATGGATCATCTCGATCAAAATATGAAATAAAAAGGGGAAGAATCTGAAATAAATTAGAATAAAGTTGGGAAAAAAGGAAATTACTACACTGTGACAAAATTCTGTGACATCTTGACCTCGAAGTTTCGGTTTTGTAATTTTCGAAAGTGTTATCCTTATTATCTTATGAACTGCCTATGCGTAAAAATGGACGTTTTGTCACGAAAATGTGACAAAGTGTCACACATTCGCTATTTCTGTGACATTTATGTCTATTTTTATGCATGGGCACGTTGTCTCAACTTTTTCAAATAACCAGGATGACGCTTTCGAAAATCCCAAATTCAGGATTCAGGTGTCACAGAATTTTGTGACTTTTTTCAGTTACACTTACTTCAGATTCAACTTTTGCCACATTCCGATGTCCCATAAAAGTCCAAGCTGCATTTGAAACAATTTCAAAATTGTCTGATTTTAAAAGTTCATGCAATACTTTAAAAAGATTTTCAAAATCTTGATTGTAGAAAGCAGGTGGAGCTTCATTAACAAAATAAAACATGGCACGAGAAATTTCTTTTAAAATTTGATCTTTTTGAGTTTTTTTAGATCGTTCAATTTCATTATTTGTCAATTCAATCAAGGCAGGTAAGAGACCAGCATTGTGACAAGCTTCTACAACTTCACGACCGTTACCTAAAAAATACAAGTCATTTAGATTTTAGTTGCTTCAATGGTGTAGTTGTTTTGGCATTCTATGAAAAAAAGGTTACTGATTCGAGTCCCATCTGAGTCCCATCTGACACAAAAAAGATACTTACCCATTAAATTTCCAAGTGCAGTTACTGAAACTTCTCTCACTACATTGTTGTTAGATTGTAGACATTTTATCAGAGGTTTAATAGCTCCAGTTTTGACAATTGCCATGGCATTCTTGGAATTACTTGATGCAATATTTGCTAAGGTCCAGAGGGCATCAACTTGAAGGGTAATACTAAAAAATTTTATTTAGGGTTGTCAAATTTTTAAAGACAAAATAATTTGGCTGTAAACATCGTTATCCAGTTCTAACATACACAGTTTCCCAAAAATGTTGAAGATATAGTGTGTCTTATAAATTTAACACAACCATTAAAAACGAGTGGTTGCCGATTTTTTTAAGTCTCCTACAAAAACAATTTTTACCTAAGGATTGAGCATGTCCAAAAACCTAATTATTTTTCAAAATACAAAACTTTGACTTTGAAAAACATCCAGATTCTTGAAATTTTTAAATAATTGGTACCTCAAAGTTTAAGACGACTTGTAAAAAATTTGCATATGATGCGTTTCAAAGAAACCACCAACGAGAGGTTTTTTAGTATTTTTTTCAAAACTTATTTGGGAAGAAAATGTAAAAATATTAACAGGCGCAATTCTTTAGTGTCATTTTTGACATTTTTGGCAATTAAACGACTCGAAATAAGTTTTAGAAGATGCTACGCGTGCCATTTTGTGGTCATTTTTATGCTAACAATGTCCACGAAGTTTCATTGCACAATATTTAAGTTCCTCTTATGTAAAGACGTTCTCTGAGTTTTACGGGAAGTGCCCTAGGGGGAAAAACTGTGAAATTCCCCGAGATTCATTTCCAAGAATTTACATTCGAAAGCCATAAATTTCCCAAAAAAAAACAACTCACTCATCATTTTTCCCCAAATCATTGACTAATAATGGAAGAAAATTTTCTTGAACAATTTGATCATGAATTAGAGGATCACCAAGTGAAGCCAAAATTCGAATAGAAACTATTGCACCTCGATGTGATTCTGTAGCTCCATCAAAAGCTTTTTCATGTAATTGTTTAAATGGAAGAAGATTTTTCTTTGCTGCTTCAATATAAGAAAGTTGTTCCTTGTTAGGTTTAACAAAAAGATTTCTAGCTTTTTCTGGTACAAGATGAGGTTGTCGAAGGATGTATTCTTGAAATTCCACTTTATCAATACCACCTTCAGTTTTTGGATCAGCATATTCATAAGATTTTTCTACTATTTTTGCTTTAATTTTTGTTGTTGTTTCATTTTGATCTAATCCATTTATGAGAGCAAAGTTGAAGAATACAGTTAAAAATATTGAAAATATTATCATCCTGAAAATTAAAGGTCACTAAAAAATAAACACAAAATTTAAAAGCGTTCCGTATTATTGATTGTCAGTTTTGCAGACTAAAAAACCCAAAAAAGAACTGCAATAGAAAAGTGGAAACACTCGTTTCTTGTTTTTTTTGGTTACCAACGAACTGCTGCTGCTGCAAAAGAGGAGACAGACGGCTGAGAAAGCGACCTTGTTTTTTTTGCTGTTTGTGTTCATTCAATGTCGTGTTTTATTTTTTTCTTTCCTTCTTACTTTTATTTTTTATTTATTTGAAGTTTTATAGGTCTTCTTTTTCCATTCATTTTTTATAGTTTGATTATTTTTTTTGAAGGTCAATTAATAAAAAATATTTTACTTCAAGAAAAAATTATTATCATCAATTCCATAAAGATCATTTAAAAGCAGTATTTTGATTAAAAAAATCAATTTTAAAGACAAATCATCATACTACAAAGTTCATAAACACAAATAAAAAAGAACGCAAGAACAAATTACATTCTATGTTTTTCAATGTGATTTTATTTTCTCCTTAGTTTGTATATGTAAATTTTTCTTATCAATTATAAAAAATTTGCATATTTGATGGTGTAATTACAAATAGGGTGCCATTAATTTAAAGAGGAAGTATTTCTTAAAATGAACCTTTTTGCTGATGAAAAAATTATATTCATAATTTACGAGTGTTACAGTGGAAGGAAAAATTTTTATAACAACCCTTACGATGCTCTCAGTTTTAGAAAGTACAAATTTGTAACAAGTGTTTTTTAAAATACACATTTTGAGAAACTTTCTTGTGACTTTAATTCCCATAGTTTATTTAATGCGGCAGTCAAGCTGGGTACTGTAACACATGAAGTTCTTCAATTATTGCTTCTTAAATTATTATATTTAATAATTATTTTGTCAGTCGCATAAAATAGCTTATCAATAAGCTTATAAGCACATACAGCCTTTTACTTACATCCACAGAGGTACTTAAGTTTTTATTCTCAAAATGTATATTTTTAAAAGACATCTGTTACAAATTAGTACTTTTCTAATTCTAGGCATTATAAATGTTGTTGAAAAAAATTTCCATTTACTGTAGTTATAAGTTTTTTAACAACAAAAATGAACGTTTTGACTTCAAATTTCTCAAAAAAAATAAATTTTATTGCTGATTTTCAATATGGATTTTACAAAAACAACAAAAATAATTTTATTAAATTTTAAAAACACAATTAAAATTAAGCAGAAATATGAGAAACTCTATTCTTATAATTAAATATCTTTCGAACAACAATATAAATATTTTTTATAAAATGTACAATAACTTCTCGATATCCGGTCATAATAAACAAAATAATCAAACATTCAAATAAAATTCGAAATTGTTTTATCATTTGATATGGAGCAGGTGCGGTAAAGCCAAAACTTCCATCAAACCATTTTGGCAATCTTAAATCCCAATATTTAAGTAACTGATACATTTTCTCGAAGCCAATAATGTAGGTTCTTCCAGTGACAATTCTAGCATTTAACCTGATATTTAATTGTGGAAGTAAGTAAACATAGGCATCAAGAACAAAGACAATACAATTTATAAAAATTTGAAGACCAATAACTGCAGCAATTCGAAGAGAAGTCGAAAAATCTTTTCTGTTATGCTTGGATTGAAATATTGCTTGTTTAATTATTTTCCAAACAATCATGACCGTTACAATTGTTGAAAGAATGAGAAAAAAGATAGGTTTACTATGTTGTATAACTAAAAATGCTAGCCACATTTTGTTATAGAATACATATAAGGAATCACTGTATTTATTGAGACATATTGTTGAATTTTTATCTTCGGCGCAGACGTTATCAAGATAATTAACTCTCTGTGTCCATAGATACACAAATACTGGATATAAATCAAAGATTAAAATACCAAGATTGAACGCAACAATAACCCTAAGAATTCTTCGACCTTGGGTTATTCGGTCATAAAAGAAGGGGAAATATAATGCCAAAAATCTTGAAATAGCTAAAAGAAAAAGTGCCGAGAATGGAGTATTAACAATTATTTGACGAACAAAGTCGTCCCAAAATGGGACCATTGTAAAAGTTTGTTTATCAAAATATGTACCAGGCATATAAAAACATGGTAGATTTGACTTTACGCCATCTTTGATATGATTTGAACATGAATATTCCGAAGTAATAATAAAATCCCAAAGACATTGATTAACAATAAACCAACGATAATTTCCTTTAAATTTTCCAAAAATTGAGATTAAAAGAATCAAAGAGAGTAGAGCAATACAAAAATATCCAAAATCATAGAAATATAAATTTGCTGCAAATGTCATTAAATTACATCCAAATTCATCCATGTACATGCTGGATATTGTTCTGTTAAAAAATGAACAATTTTTACTCATCTTTTAAAAATTTGGGTTTAATAAATTTTATATTTTGTTTAACTCAAATTCTAACGACAAAAAAATACAAAAATGGTTGAAAAAAAATTTTTTTTTTAAAACTATGCTTATTACTTATATAAAAGTTGTAAGCACGTGCAGCCTTTTATAATCATCCAAAATGGTATTTAAATTTTTTTCTCAAAATGTATGTTTTAAAAGACATCTGTTATAAATTAGCACTTTTCTAGTACCGGGAATTATAAAAGTTGTTGAATTTTCAATGTAACACTTGTAAATAAAAGTTAAACAAAATGTTTATTCTAAAAAATACTTCCTTTATTAAAAATAATGATTTATATATAGTTTACAAGCAGGTGAAAAAAATGGAAGCCAAAAATAATTAAATTTTAATATAAATAAAATTAAAACTATATAACGAGATGTACAAAACAAAGTAAATTCAAATTTTTTTCAGAATATTTTGAATTTTTGCAGTAAAACAATGTTATTCTTATTGTAAATTAATATATTTCCAGATAAGATAAATATTTTCACATCTCGTTATTTAATTTTAATTTTATTTATATTCAAATTAATTAATTTTTAGCTTGCATTTTTTTCACCTGCTTGTAAACCATATAAAAATCATTATTTTTAATAAAGGAAGTATTTTTTAGAATAAACATTTTTTTATAACTACAAGTGTTACAATGAAAATTCAACAACATTTATAATGCCTGGAATTAGAAAAGTACTAATTTATAACAGATGTCTTTTAAAACATACATTTTTAGAAAAAAATTTAATTACCATTTTGGATGATAATAAAAGGCTGTACATTTTTAAAAGCACGTTTATTGAAAAAGATTTTTTATTTTTTTGCGTCTTTGTGTTTTTTTGTTGCTAGAATTTGAGTTAGATGAGTAAAAATTGTTCATTCTTTAACAAAACAATATCCAGCACTTACATGGATGAATTTGGATGTAATTTAATGACATTTGCAGCAAATTTATATTACTATGGTTTTGGATATATTTGTATGGCTCCACTTTCCTTGATTATTCTAATTTCGATTTTTGGAAAATTTAAAGGAAATTATCGTTGGTTTATTGTTAATCAAATTCTTTGGGATTTTATTATTACTTGGGAATATTCATGTGCCAATCATATCAAAGATGGCGTAAAATCAAATCTACCTTGTTTTTACATGGCTAGTACATATTTTGATAAACAAACATCAAAAGCAGTTTCCATTTTGGACGGCTTTACTCATCAACTCATCGAAAAAACTCCATTCTCAGCACTTTTTCTTTTAGCTATTTCAAGATTTTTGGCATTATATTTCCCCTTCTTTTATGACCGAATAACACAAGGACTGAAAATTCTGTGGGTTATTGTTCTTTTCAATCTCAGCATTTTGATCTTTGATTTATATCCAATATTTGCATTTCTATGGGAGGAAAGAGTTTATTATCTCGATGATGTCTGCGCAAATGATAAAAATTCAACAGTATGCCTTAACCGATACAGCGATTCTATATATGTATTCTATAACAAAATGTGGCATATATTCTTTGTTGCACAACATATTAAACCTCTTCTTTTTCTCATTCTTTCAATAATTGCTACTGGAATGATTGTTTGGAAGATTATAAAACAAGCAAAATTTCAATCCAAACATAATAAAAAAGATTTTTCGACTTCCCTTCGAATTGCTGCAGTTATTGGACTTCAAATTTTTATAAATTGTATTGTCTTTGTTCTTGATGCCTATGTTCTATTACTTCCACAAATAATTATGAAGTTCAATCTTAAAATGATCACTGGAAAAACCTACGTTCCTGGCTTCCAGAAAATTTACACGATACTAAAATATTGGGATTTAAGATTACCAACATGGTTTGATGGATTATATGGCTTTACAGCCTCTGGTCCATATCAAATGATTAAACAATTTCGAATTTTGATTGAATCATTGATTATTTTGTTTATTATGACCGGATATCGAGAAGCTGTCATACACTTTATAAAACATATTTATTTGGTTGTTCGAAAAATGTTTAATTATAAGAATAGGGTTTCTGTTATTTCGGAACCTACTAGTACACCCCTTTGAGCAAAGAAACTGAATGCTGGAAGGATAAACCACCTGAATGTATTTGGGAAGCCAATAACAAAACTGTGAGGCCGAGAGTTTTGTGGAGAAAGTCCACAATTATAATAATTTACATAATACACAAATAATCAGTTACATTCTCTTCCAACGTCTATAAAAACCCTTTCTCACTTTCTTTTGTTATTCATTTTTTTATTATAATTTTTTTTGTAATAAACATTTTTCTTTTATCTTTCTCTCAACATTTCATACGTGGAAAAGAGCAATTCTTCTTCACAATTACAACTTTTGTTTAAAAATATTATGTGGATTTATCTCCCTAATATTAAAAATAAGTACTTTTCTAAAAACGGGCATTGTAAATGTTATTGAAAATGCTTTCCTAGCACTGTAACACTTAATAATTGTTGTTGTAAATTTTTCATAAGCACAAATGTTTGTTACATGCCTTCGAGCTTGACAATTTTAAATAATATTTCCTCTTTTTAAATTAATGATTTATATCTGGTTTACAAGCAGGTGACAAAACCACCATCAAAAAATAACCAAATTTAAATACAGCGCTAGGTGCAAATTACAGTAAACTTTTATTGCGAATACTTATCGAGTTTATACTATAAACCAACGTCACTGTTATCGGGAATTTATACATTTGACAAAAATCCAGCTCCTTCGACATCGTATATCAATTACCACATTACAAATATATTCACATAGCCATTTTTAATTTTTTTAATGAATCGACTTTTAATTTAACTTTCATGAATGCAAAAAGGTCTACTTTTTTGCAATAATATTTCATCATAAAAAATGTTGATTTGCATGTAAATTTATTGGTTTTTAAATAAAGAAAGACAACTTTTTTGATAAAAAACAAAATTTATTTTTTAATCCAAAACAATAATTAAATGAAATTAGCATAAATCAATAAACTTCTCATATTTGATAAGACTGTTTTAGATTATTGTTTTTTCGAAAAATAATGCAGCACAAATTGCTCACTGTCTCCTAAAAATGTTAAATTGATAAAAAAATTATCAACCCAAAAATAATACCAAGCAGAATTATATTCAGTTCCTGCTGCTGCCGTTAAAGTTATAACAGAAGTATCAACTTTTGCATTAAAAGAAGGAACAAAAGAAAAAATCCATTTAAAGAATCGAAAAATTGTTTCTCGATATCCACTCAAAATAAATAAAATAATAAAAGAATCAATAAAAATTCGAATTTGAATAAAATTTATTACTACAATATAATGATTCAGGCCATATTCACCAGCATACCAATTTGGAAGGTTGTATCTTGGGTACTCCCAAACTACACTTAAAAGAATAACAAAATTTCGAGCAATTTGAATAAAAAATAAAAATGAAAAAAGTGCAGTTTGAAATGCAATAACTACCGTAATTCGAAGAGAAACATAAAAATCTCCAATATTATGTTGGGTTTGAAATTTAAATTGTTTTGAAATTTTTAAAATTATCATAATTGTTGAAAATATTGATACAGTAATGCAAATTGTTGTAAAAGTGTAATAAAAATATAATCCAATATCATTTAAAAGTGATAAAGCTTTGAACTTGAAATCATACGGTGGATTTATTTGGCATTCTTTGATTACTGTAGAATTTGAAGTACAAATTTCATTTAATCTTTTATATTTCAAATCATTAGTTATCCCAGAAATAGCAGTAACACAAACAATAAAATTGTAACGAAAAATCGTGACAAATTTTCGATACTTTTTTGTAAGCTTTAAATATAAACTTTTGTAATATAAACATAAAAATCTCGAAAAGGTCAACAGTAATAATGATGAATATGAAGCAGAAAAAATTATTGAATAAGTATTATATAAAAAATTTAGCGATACACATATTCCATTATTCCTTTCAGTATGGTAATATGAAATTCCAACAGGATTTGTACAAACAAAAAAATATGACATTAAAATATCCCAAAAAATTTGATTCAAAATAATCCATCGATAATCTTCTTTTATTTTACCAAAAATTGAAATAAATGCTATTAAAAATAATGGAAGAAAACAAATCTCTCCAAAATTTATGTCATATAAAGTTACCGTAATTTTAGCCAAAAAACAATTAAAATTTGCTAGATCAGAAAATATAAATGCTTTGTCAGCTTTACAGCTAAAGTTTTTAGACATTTTTGAAAATTTTGAATAATATGTAAATCTTTAATTTATAATTTTATTATGTAAATATAAAATTTAAAAAATTTAATATGCAAATTTAAATAAAAAATTTTAAAACTAGTTTTTTTATTAAATTTATATAAGAGAAAGATGCACCTAAACTGGACGCTCACTTTTTTTACGTTTTAAAAATTTAAACTGAAAATCTTCCTTAATTTTTTTTGAGACAGATGAAATATAAATTATTGTTACTGTGTGTTATGGTTTTACAATTAACCTATAATTCATAAAATATTTATATCACTACATTCTTGAACACATTTTTTAAAGCTGCCAAAGGATTTTTTAAAATTTGAAAAAATAATTTGTATGAATTATTTATTGTGACCATTGTAAATCATAGTTTTTAAAAAGCATTTCCTTAACATCTAAAATACGACGCATTATTTAAAAAAAAGGTAAAAATTATACAAATGATATATGACAAGTAATTATTATTGTACCCAAAATTCATTTTATTGTTCTTTGAAATATCGTATATATTTGTGAGTTTAAAAGCAGCGAAAAAATATCATGTTCAGAATCTGGCGACGAAATTTTTTTGCACTTTAGATAACAGGAAGCAGAAAATGTATAAAATTTTGATTAAGTGACAATCCATAAAAAATAATTCATAAACGCAGCAAACAGAAAAGTAAATACTCTTCAACAAATAATCATGCCACAGGTGTAGAATCTCTGAAGGCAAAATTGGAATCTCCGAGGGCAAATAAAAGAATTTTTCAGAACAAAAAATTAAATTCACCATCGCAAAAAGTAGAATTTCTGGTGTCACAAGTATTTTGTATTTTTGACCGCTCGCGCTCCGCTCCTCAATTAAGAATTTTTCAAAAAAAGTCAAAAAAGCAACATTCAAACGATTTTTTTCTGTTTCAATTACAAAAAATCATTTTAAATTTAAAAATGTTTGTCTAATTAGATGAAAAGAGTATCATAGCAACAAAAAATTAGTATATCGAGTACTGAAAAGCGATAAAAATGAAAAACAGCGCATCTCATCAAAAAAGTTGCCCCACTCCGCAATTTTTTAAAATCGCTCCCAGGGATGGGCAAACGCCAGGCGCGCCAAAGCGCGCTTTTTTTATTAGTCGCCAAATATTTAGCGACGCTTTCTTTTTATCCAAAAAAAACGTGAAAAAAAAGGCGCGCCAAAAGAAAAGCGACTGACGCCAAATAAAAAGCGAAGAAAGACAAAAAAAAGCGTCTAACAAAAAAGGAATTTTTCTTTTGTTTTTTTAGTTTGAAAATCAGTCGCCTTTTTTTTTGTCTTTCTTTCGCCTTTTTTTGGCGACTGTCGCTCGCCAACGCTAAAGCGAATCTTTTTTTTTAAAAAATTCGCTCGCCATTTTTTTGGCGACTGGATAAAAAAGATTTGGCGAGCGACTAGCGAAATGTTTTGGCGAAGCGTTTGCCCATCTCTGATCGCTCCGCTCTTCGCTCCCATGAAAGCACTCCGGAGCGGAGCAAAATCGGAGCGACGCCAAAAACTGATTAGAAGCAATATGTATTTTCAGTTTTAAAAGTTTGCCAGTTTTTAGTTTATTATTAAAATATCTGTTGAAGTACAGTAATTTCTAACATTGTCCATGACATAATATTTTACAAACATGGTATCACTCATCAGATAAACATTATTTTATTCGTAAACTGATTAAATTTTTCGTAGAAAAACATTATTAGAAAAAAATTGAATAATTTGTGGCAAAAATTTTAATTATGCCAAAAGTGTTAATGGTTTGTTAAAACAAACGTAAAACTAAGATTATAAAAAAATTTCAACTGATAAATGGCAAAAAAACTTTGGATTCTTTTTTTAATTATTGTTGCATTCAGTAAGAATAACGGGAAAGTCCAGAACATTTAAATGTCTTTAAAATGTTCATGTTATCTCACAGGCAAGAATTGTAAAATTTTGTTAATATTTTTTATTAAAAATTCAAAAAAAAAACTTCGGTCAAAGTGATTTTCAAAAAAGAGAAACAAAAAAGTGTGTTTTTATTCAATCGATTAAGTGTACGCACAGTCGTCGCAAAAACTGACAAACTTTTTGAGCATTGACCAAGGTGCAGGGTTTTGAAAAACCTGCCTAAATTTATAAAGACTGCAAATTAGGGTTGATTTCAACAGCAATTTTTCCATCAAAAAGGGAAAAAAAGCTAACTAAAATCAGTTTTTTTGCGAATGCTGTTATTTTTGAATTTTTGTATAACTCTTTTACAAAATAAAAATATAAGCAATCAAAAGTTAAAACACTGAATATGCATTTTTTGAGATAAATCAAATATGAGTGGAAAACGTTTTTCAAATGTTAGCAATATTAAAAATACTAAAAACCGCATTTTAACGTTGATTTGCGTTGACAAAAATTTAATTAGAATTTTTTTAACTTTTTAAAAAGAGCCGAAAACGAAACATATACAAGGTGGTCCATTTATAATCTTCTCACGTTAATTAAAAATTTAATTTTTGGTAGTTTTTCGAGCATGGAGAATTCGATTCTGATATTTAATTTTTATGATTTTGACGTGTTTTTTATATAAACTGATGTTTTGACCTATATTACCAAATGTATCCATTAAACTAAAAATACGTCAAAACGATTAAAAATAAATATCAGAATCGAATTTCCCACGCTCAAAAACCTATAAAAACCAAAAATTAGGTGTTTAAACAAAAATGTTATTTTTTTGTATTTTTGAGGTTAAACGATAAATAGCGATCTAGGAGCAGTCCTCAACATCTTAAAATGCTGATAATGATCCAGTTAATATTGCCGATGCACCATTTTACATTTAAAATCAAAAAAATTTGAATTTTTTCCCGGTTTGACGAAATGTCGCAGAATGCCAAAATTTTTGGTGGACCATCTAGAACTTATTTGGCAACACCAAACGTGAGAAGATTATAAATGGACCACCCTGTAGTTTGGTAAAGTCAAGTAGTATTCGTCTAATACATCGTAAACATCAATTACTGGCATCCGTGTGTTCTTTAAAGAACCTTTGAAATAAATTTAAATTCCCAGTAATTAGCAATCTTTGTCAATCAAAATATCATAGTTCTTGAGTATCAATAAAAATCATCAAATTTTGAATGTAAATTTGTCACAGAAAATAAAATAAATGTGTTTTTTTTATTTCCTGTGACAAAGAAATGGACAGTATTTTTTTAAAAACTCACATAAAAATGAGGGATAAATTGTATACTTTTTTATTACTGAATATGAAACTTATCTTCTGTTTTTGTGTCAAACAGATAAGTCATCTATTATGTTGCTTTTAACATTTTTTTTTATATTTTTGCATTCGAAATAAATTTCATCAAATATTTAAACACTTTTGTTTCAGGCAACAAATTAACCTTTGTTTTTGTTTTTTTTCTAACACAGTACACTGCTCTTCAGTGAATAAACATAGTTTAAAAGTTCTTTTATGATCAAAGAATCCTTTACAAAAGCATTAAAAACTTGATTAATTTTTAAGAAAGCTGTAAAATTTAACTAATAATAAATGGCAAAAAACAACTTTCAATTTTTTTAAATTAATGCTTTATTTAACATTATAGGATCTTGCAGTTCTCAAAAATTTCCGTGTCATTAAAAAATGTTCATGTTATCAGATTTAAAATTTTATTTATATTACTTATGAAAAATTCAAAAGAAAAAACTTCGGTTAAAGAAATTTTCAAAAAAGACACAAAAAATGTGTTTTTATTCAATCGATTTTTAACAGGTCTCTGAACTTGCAAAAAATCCGCAAAAAATTGAAAATTATCTACAATAAATGATATTTTTCAGTTTTTTGATGATTTTTTTCATTTCTTCATTGTTTCTTTAAGACCAAAAATTGATAATTATCAGCAAAAAGTTGAAAAAAATCAACAAAAAGTAGAAAATATTTGATTTCTAACGTAATTTGTTAGCAGTTTCAAAATTTAATTTTTGGATAAAGCTTGGAAGAACCAGCCCGAAGGCGGATTTGCAAAAAGCAAACTTTATCCAAAATTTATTTCGTTTTCTAAACCGAAGTTTAAAAAAAACTGAAGAAATTGAAAAAAATGAAAGCTTTTGTAAAAACGAAAAAGAATAAAGAAATACGAGGTTTTGCGGGAGGCAGAGAAACAAAGACTCGCTCTATTTTTAGTAATTCTTTTTTGTTGATAATTTTCAACTTTTTGCAGATAATTTTCAGCTTTCACTTTTGTTGAAAATATTCAACTTTTCGTTGATTTTTTTCAACTTTTTGCTGATAATTTGCAAATTTTTGCGAACTTTTTGCAAGTTCAGAGACCTGTGTTTGTAAATACAAAAAAACAAAAACGGACAAAGTTTGTGGTGCAAACACTGTGTTGTCAAAAAGTAGTGATTCCTTACTAGTACTTTCTCTCCTTTCCTTTCTTTCACAAAATATATTTTTTCTGCGGTTTTCATTCAATAAAGAGCAGACGCAAAAACCCTTCTCTCTGTCTCCACCAAAGCAATGTCACAAAAATCACATTTCGTAATAGAATTTTAAAATAGTTCCTAAAATTTAAAAAAAAATATTGAGTTTGTTTGCAACAGTGATTTTCCCATCTAAAAGAGAAAAAAAGCTAACGAAAGACAATTTTTATATTAACACGAATGCTTTGCTTTTTGAATATTTTGTATAATTTCTTTGCAAAATTAAAAACATGCAAACATCGTCGAATAAACTTTCTTCGAGATAAATACAAAATCAAAAAACTATTTTACTTCAAAAAATTCTAGCATCCATTATTAGAAACAATAAAATTCGCATTTTCACTTTGATGAGTTTAAAAATAATGTTTGCGCTTACAAAAATCAAATGAACATTTAAAAAGTTTTTCTCAACTTTTTAAAAAGTGCTAAAAATTAAATATAGAGTTCAATCAACAAACGGTTTTTGTGACATAGAAATGAGTAGTATTTTCTTTAAGGCTCAATTGTAGACGAGTGGAAAATTATATACTTTTTTATAATTGTTTTTTTTGCTTTTCAGTTATATCAATGTGACTCAATCAAATACTTTTTTCAAAATTTTGCTTTTTTGACAGACAAAATACATAAATTTCATAAAATATTCAAATAAATTTGTGCCAGACAGAAAAGTATTTTTTAAATTTTTTTGCTCTCTCATTTTTGAAAAGGAAAATGTTATGGGCAGACTTTTTCAAAAATTTTTACATATCTTTGATCGAAAAAAAGTGTTTTTTTATTGTTTTTTCTCTTTATTTAATGCCATATTTTAGGCAGCTTTTTGCACAAAGAACATGTGTTTCGAAATTTGACAGCACCTGTTTTCCTTATTTTGCCTTTTCAATCGCATTCTGTCTTTACAAATTTTTTTTGATGCAAACACTTTTTCTTCTTTAAAGTTTTTATTTTTTCCCTTCTATTAATTTTGAATAAAATATCGGAAATAATAGCTTGAAAACCTACAAAATTCGATGAATTGAAAACGGAATACTTCATTATTAAATGTAAAACAAAAACAAATTATTTTTCAACTTGAAAAGATTTTTTTGATCAAATTCATGAACAAAAAAATCTTTTATGAATAATACGTAAAAAAAGAAACAAATATTTGTGGAATTTAATTTAATGAAAGACGGTACACTCTGTTCTTTGGCGAATTAAACATTGCCTAAGGTGAATTTTAAAATGCAATCAGACAATTCTTTACAGAAGCATTTAAAAATTGCTCCTTTTTTAAGAAAATTGAATTATTTTGTCCCAGAAATTTAATCGATGGGATTCGTTGAGATTAAATGAAACTTTCATCAAAGCTTTGTTTTGATATTTTGATTGATTTACTTGAGATTTATTGTCGTAAATTTGTTATAAAATAAAAGCTTTTTTTAAATACTGTATTTTAAATCTTCTTTTTAAGTTTAATTTTCTAGATGCTCTTGAAAAATTCATATCTCTTTTTTGTGACCATTTTTTATTAAACCAAAAAACAGACGTCTTTCAATAAAAATGATTTTAAAAATAAATCGCGATTGATTTTTTCAGCCTCTTTTTCCCACCAAAATCACAATGAATCATGTCCCTTTTTAGCTTGCTATATTCCACATTTGATTTTTTCAATACCACAAAAAAAATGGAGTAAAAAGAATTTTTTGTATAATGCATTTACAAAATAAAATTAGTGAAGAAGAGCTATCATTTGCTTTTTTGATTTCACAAGCTGAAGTACCGTAATTTCTAACATTGTCCATTTATTTGACAAATTAGTTGTGTCAAAATAGTTAATTTATTTTAAATAATTTTTAAATTTGTTAAAACAAAGGTCTAAGAAAGTTTATGAAAAAATTATAACTGATAAATGACAAAAAAAAACTCTCAATTCTTTTTTTTAATTAATGGATAATTTTGAAAACGAGATCTTGTAGTTCTTAAACATTTGCATGTCTTTAAAAAATGTTTATGTTATCATTTGGAAAAGGTAATAAATTTTGTTAATATTATTTATTAAAAATTCAAAAGAAAAAACTTCAGTCAAAGTGATTTTCAAAAAAGAGAAACAAAAAAATGTCAGATGTACATGCGTCTAATACATCGTAAACATCATTTACTGGCATCCGTGTGTTCTTTAAAGAACCTTTGAAATAAATTTAAATTCCCAGTAATTAGCAATCTTTGTCAATCAAAATATCATAGTTCTTGAGTATCAATAAAAATCATCAAATTTTGAATGTAATTTTGTCACAAAAAATAAAATAAATATGTTTTTTTTTTATTTCCTGTGACAAATAAATGGGCTGTATTTTTTTAAAAACTCAAATGTAGATGAGAGGAAAATTCTTTACTTATTTATTGCTTAATATGGATTTTGGCTTTTGTTTTTCGGTCAAACTTTTGAATCATTTATTATGTGGTTTTTACCATATTTTTTTTACAGACGAAATTAAATTCCACAAAATATTCAAACACTTTTTTGCCAGACAGAAAAATTTTTCCATTGTTTTTTTTGCTCATTTTTGTTTGAAAAAGAAAATGTTTTGTGCAGCTTTTTTCAAATGTTGTAAAATTACGAAATTTTAAAAGCGAAAAAAAAATTTTTTTTTTAAAGTTTGTTTTCTGTTTTTGCGAATGTATTTTTATCCTTTGAATATTTAATTTTATGATTTGAATAAATTTTTGAATTTTGATTCAATAATCAGAAAAATTTCGTTCATAATTTGGTTTAATAATACGCAAATATGCCATTTTTGAAGTGTGCAGTCTTTCAAAACAATATAAATTATGATACAAGGACAAAAAAAGAAATTCTTTAAACAAGAGGAAAAAAATAGTTTTTGATCAAATCTATTACCCTATTCTGGGGAATATATTTAATGAAAAATACGCACCGAAAGTTGGAGCTTGGCGGTGGCGGCGCGAAAACACTGATTTAAATACGTACCAAGCTCGATAGTAAAATTGACGATTTAAATTCAAATATTAAAAAAATTTGCTAGAAAAAAATTTCATCGCTTTTGAGACTTTAAAAACAACTTTTTACTTTCTATTTTCGTTTTTCAATTTTTGCAGAAACATTTTAAAAGCAAAGAAAGAAGGACAACAACAAGGAATAAATTTTAAAACACATCCAACTATTGTCTAAATTTAAAATTAAAAAATAATTACTTTGGGTTCCAATGTTGCTTGAATTTGAAAACTTTTTATTATTACTTTAATAAAGAAAAAAAACCACAAAACAGATAAAATACATGCTTTCATTGTTCTTAATATCAACAATTACGAAATTTCGTTAAGTCAAAAATACTCATGATTATTTTTTATGAATACTTTTCATTATGTTTGATTTGTTAAAATAAAGGAAATATTTTTGTTTATTTAATTTGTTTTTTTTTAATGATTAATAGAATATGTTTTGGTTGTTCATTTAGTTAAACAGTAATAAACCTGGGTTGCTTTTAAAACTAAAAAAACGTCAATTTTCACGTCTCAATCATTTTACTTATTTTTTGCAAAACAAAATATTAAAAAACTGTTGCTATTGCATTTGAAAAAGAAAAAAAGGATTTTGCAAATTTTGGTTTATTGAGTCTGTTAAAAAAATGGTGTCAAATATAAAATATAAACGAATTATATGTGATCGATGTCTTTCAAAGCGGTGTTTCGAAATTTTGATCTCTAAAAATTTAAAGCAAAATAGTTTTTGATCGACTTGAAATTTGTAGTTGTAAATTTGTTGTAAAATGTTGCTGTTTTTAAGCAACCTTTGATCCTTTATTGCTATTTTTATTATATTGATGACTAATTTTCTGTAAAACATGTTCTTTTGTTCTATGATCACTAGACAGTCCCTCGTAATTAGTGCGCGCTGGTTCTTCAAAACAATAGCAACATGATCCATATTAAAGCAACCCACTCATTCCTTTTTCATCATTGCTTGTAATCCTTCTCTACAATCTTTTTTTTTTTTTTTTTTTTTTTATCATTTTCAACCTTTTTTCTAAAAAAGCGACAAAGAATGTGTTTTTATTCAATCGATGATCTTTCGGCACAAGCGTCGGAAAACCAACCAAACAATTTGGGCGTTAACCAATCTGCAGCATTTTAAAAAAACAATTTTAAAACTTCCAAAATATGCATTATCTCTTTTTGGGATTTATAATTTTTATTGAAGTATTTGATTGGTTCATGGAATTTTGCGATGCCTCTTGCAATTATATCCGATATTTCAAAATTTAAGTAATAATGAAAGGAAAATAATTAAAAATTCAAAGAAGAAATGGGAAAAATCAAAAATCTTTTTCTTTCTAAAACGTTGCACTAAATAAAGAAAAAAAATCAAAAAAAATATTTTTTCCGATCAAAGATGTATAAATAATTCAGAAAACGTCTGCCCAAAACAATTTCCTTTTCAAAAATAAGACAGCAAAAAAAATCCAAAAAATTATTTTTCTGTCTGGCACAAATTTGGTTGAATATTTTTAATACTTTTAAAATACTTCTTTAAATAAAAATCTGAAAAAAATTTTAAATTTCCTTTCTATCGCAAAATCGATTTTCTTGCAAAAAAATTTTTTGTTACAATTTATACATTTGAATATTTAAATTTGGGTCGTCAAATTTGCTGGCGACGATTATGTATAAATAAATTTTTATCATTTTCAATAATAAAAGCTTAGATATTCTTTTATCAGATGCTTGGGAAGCACAAAGAAGACAAAAAATAAAAAAAGAAGTAATTTTAATTTTTGCTTCTGTTGCAGCAATAATTATCATAATGCATCCCCATATTTTCTGTGATTTGCACGATTTTATTGGATTACGTATGTAAATTTATCATTTGATGCTTCTTCGAAAAAACAGTATTTTGACCTTTTTTGGTCAGTTTTTAGACGCCCATTCGTTTTATCGGCATTTACAGGGTCACGTACGGATTTTTGGGAAATGAAAAAAAAAACCACTTCAAATATTCTCGGAGGGCAAATTTGGACGGAGCAGTTGTGTGCGCGTTTGGCTTTCAGTCAAAGGAGAAATGAGTGAAAAGGATCGAGTCCACCCAGGAACAGAAGAAAATATTTTTTTACTTGTTGGTGTTAGATTCTTTTCCTGTTGCATTAAGAAACATTGTACTAGTAATAAAAATGAAGTTAATAATAATATATTTAAAAAATGCTTTTCTTTATATTTTTTATTTATTCAATGACCTTTTTTCACTGAAAATCAATGAGCAAAAACAGAAAAGTTGTTGTTCTTCCTCTCATTTATTTTCTAGTCATCTTGCTTATAGTTTTGTTTTTCGTGGTGAAGAAAAATAGAGAAAACTGATGAAAAAAACATCTGTAAATTACCTTGGAAATGATGAAAGTATCGTCAACAGTATTGCAGAAAGTTTGATTATCAGGTTGGTGTTTATGAATTGCTTGATATATATTTTATATAATTTTCTTTTTTAGTTTGCTGGTGCTGGAATAAGATGAAACTACATGGAATATCGTTAATAAGAAAGAATTACTACATACAACAATGGATTTAATGATGCTGCTGAAGAAAGATGGAGCTGAAGAAGATATGTTCTGTGATACACAAATGAAGAAGGTCATAAATTCGTACGTTTCGCTTTTAGTATATATTTTTATATATGTAATGTATTTACGTTTTAGATTATTGTAAGAACTCTCTGAAGCCTGGACCATACTCGTTGTTGAAATTTATACTTGATGTTAAGCTTGATTGATCTTCGTCGACAAAAGAATCTCAAAAATCTATAATATTGATCGTTTATTATTTTGGATGATTTTGTACTGATAAAAATGAATATATGTAGTAAATGTAGATGTTTATTTTTTTTTCTTTGAAATTATAGTTAGTTGTAGTTAAAGTTGTAATAAGGAATGTTATAGTGCAAATATATACATATATAAAATAAGTTAAGTGGTTTTTATAGATGAGATTAATCTTGAGAATGTTTGTAAAATAATATTGAGAAAGAGTGTATTTTAAAAAGTTAACAACTAAGTTTAGTGAATTAGAATAAACAAATATAACAGAGGTTATAATAAACTAAATCTTTTTAGCAGCAGTGATAATACTGATAAATAATGTAATTAAAAATGTATACCAAAAAAAGTGGTGGTTTTTGTATGTATTTATATATTTTAAGTTTTAAATGTGCAGAAATAATGATAATTAATTATAAGGATCAAGTTCTATAAATTATACAAAAAAAAAATTTTTTATGTTCCTGGGTGTACTCGATCCTCTTCACTCATTTCCCCTCTTTGCTTGCACGCAAAACGCGCACACAACTGCTCCATTCAAATTTGCCCTCCGAGAATATTTGAAGTGGTTTTTTTTTCATTTCCCAAAAATCCGTACGTGGGGTGTTCAAAAAAAATTGGCGGAAGGCTTTTTATATCAAAATGGGACATTGCCAAAACCTAATGTTGGGTGGACTAATATGACCCTAGAAAGAGTAATTTATTACAGTAATGTGACCTCTTCACAATTTTCGTGTCGGGAGATACAGCAGTTCAAAATTAAAAAATGACCGTTTTTTGGCCTTTTCGTAGATACAGTATCCCAATTTTTCCAGAGGGTATTTTAAAAATTTGTTAAGCAAAATTTTTTGGCAACCAAAAAAGGTACTATTGTCGTTAACGCCCCCCCCCCCCCTGTCATCTTGCAAAATTTTTCTAAGTTTTTTTTCTTCAACAATGTTCAGCAAGTTTAAACAAACTTGCAAAAACACTGTTGAAGAACAAAACTTTGAAAAGTTTGGCAAGATGGAGAGCAAAATGACGACCGTTCAGCAAATGAGTAAACATGTAAAAAAGTTAACGTCATCGAAAGGTTTTATAGTGTTTTGATGAATTTTCACGTAAATTCTTGAAAATTTGAATGCTTTTGAATGAGGGGGCGATATTAGTCCATTCTTCTATTTTGAACTGCTGTATCTCCCGACACGAAAATTGTGAAGAGGTCAGTTTACTGTAATAAATTACTCTTTCTAGGGTCATATTAGTCCACCCAACATTAGGTTTTGGCAATGTCCCATTTTGATATAAAAAGCTTTCTTCTTTTGTCGTTAAGCCCCCCTTCTTTTGTCGTTAACGCCCCCCTTCGAAAATGAACAAAAATCAAAAATGCAAATTTGCTTCATTCGAAAAATTTTGTGTTCGCAAGATGAAGGCGGGCGTTAAAGACAAAAGTGCCTCAAAAAAACTCGTCGTTAGGCTATATTTTGAGGCTTTAACTCAACTCCCTGAATTTTGGCGAGTTTTTTTCTGACCCCTTGCGCAAAATTTTTCATTTTTGGCCAACTTTGACAAATCGCTGGAAGAGTTGAAGGCTTATATTTTTTGCCAACAAACTTCAGCCTCTTTGCGGTCGAAAGGATGCTGAAATTTAAAAAATTAAGACAACTCACTTTTTTCACTATTCAGAAATACCCGAAAACAGTAAATTCTATTAGTATACTAGTAAATAGCAAGTAACTAAGTAAATATGAAAGTTTTTAAATGTTGTTTTTTGCTATAAATCAATAAACATAGTCCAGATAAATACTGTAAAACACATTTTAAGCGTTTATGACCAATTTCGGGATTTTAACATTGAATTGAATTTCATCATATACTATGTATACATACTAACATACGAAAATTATGGCTGCTTAAAAAGTCATTTTTCCAGATTTCAATATTTTGATATGGGATCGACCGCAAACAGGCTCAAGTTTGTTGAAAACAAATATAAGCCTTCAACTCTTCCAGGAAAAAGTAGATCGGTTTGTCAAAGTTGGCCAAAAATGAAAAATTTTGCGCAAGGGGTCAGAAAAAAATTCGCCAAAACTCAGGGAGTTGAGTTAAAGCCTCAAAATATAGCCTAACGACGAGTTTTTTTGGTTGCCAAAAAATTTTGCTTAACAAATTTTTAAAATACCCTCTGGAAAAATTGGGATACTGTATCTACGAAAAGGCCAAAAAACGGTCATTTTTTAATTTTGAACTGCTGTATCTCCCGACACGAAAATTGTGAAGAGGTCACATTACTGTAATAAATTACTCTTTCTAGGGTCATATTAGTCCACCCAACATTAGGTTTTGGCAATGTCCCATTTTGATATAAAAAGCCTTCCGCCAATTTTTTTTGAACACCCTGTAAGATCCCAAAATATGCAAAAAAAGTTTGACATGACTAGTTACATGACCTGTGATTTGCACGATTTTATTGGATTACATATGTAAATTTTTTCATTGATGCTTCTTTCAAAATACTGTTTTCTGAGGTTTTCTTGGTAGTTTCGAGATGGCCGATTCGTGAATTTTGAGTTTAAACGATTGTGACATATATTTTTAGGTTGCCTATGCATTGTTACATACAATGTTTTCTACCCGATTTATTTAGACAACTTATGTAAATTTTTTCCTTAATGCTTCTTTCAAAATACAGTATTTTGAGGTTTTTTTGGTTGTTTCGAGATGGCCGATTCGTCAATTTTGAGTTTAAACGATTGTGCCATATATTTTTAGGCTGCCTATGCATAGCTATATACTAGGTTTTCTACCCGATTTTATTGGTTTACTTATGTAAATTTTTTCCTTGATGCTTCTTTGAAAAAACAGTATTTTGACCTTTTTTGGTCAGTTTTTTAAGCGCGCATTGGATGTATCTGCATTTAAACTCCAAAATCATGCATAAAAATGTTTGTCATGACTAGTTACATAATATGTTTTCTACCCGATTTATTTGGATTACGTATGTAAATTTTTTCCTTGATGCTTCGTTGAAAAAACAGTAGTTTGACCTTTTTTGGTCAGTTTTTTAAGCGCGCATTGGATTTATCTGCATTTAAACTCCAAAATCATGCACAAAAATGTTTGTCATGACTAGCTACATACTAGGTTTTCTACCCGATGAATTTGGATTACGTATGTAAATTTTTTCCTTGATGCTTCTTTGAAAAAACAGTATTTTGACCTTTTTTGGTCAGTTTTTTAAGCGCGCATTGGATGTATCTGCATTTAAACTCCAAAATCATGCATAAAAATGTTTGTCATGACTAGTTACATAATATGTTTTCTACCCGATGAATTTGGATTACGTATGTAAATTTTTTCCTTGATGCTTCTTTGAAAAAACAGTATTTTGACCTTTTTTGGTCAGTTTTTTAAACGCGCATTGGATGTATCTGCAATTAAACTCCAAAATCATGCATAAAAATGTTTGTCATGACTAGTTACATAATAGGTTTTCTACACGATTTATTTGGATTACTTATGTAAATTTTTTCCTTGATGCTTCTTTGAAAAAACAGTATTTTGACCATTTTTGGTCAGTTTTTTAAACGCGCATTGGATGTATCTGCAATTAAACTCCAAAATCATGCATAAAAATGTTTGTCATGACTAGTTACATACAAGGTTTTCTACCCGATGAATTTGGATGACGTATGTAAATTTTTTCCTTGATGCTTCTTTGAAAAAACAGTATTTTGACCTTTTTTGGTCAGTTTTTTAAGCGCGCATTGGATGTATCTGCATTTAAACTCCAAAATCATGCATAAAAATGTTTGTCATGACTAGTTACATGACCTGTTATTTGCACGATTAAATTGGATTACGTATGTAAATTTTTTCCTTGATGCTTCGTTGAAAAAACAGTAGTTTGACCTTTTTTGGTCAGTTTTTTAAGCGCGCATTGGATTTATCTGCATTTAAACTCCAAAATCATGCACAAAAATGTTTGTCATGACTAGTTACATAATATGTTTTCTACCCGATGAATTTGGATTACGTATGTAAATTTTTTCCTTGATGCTTCTTTGAAAAAACAGTATTTTGACCTTTTTTGGTCAGTTTTTTAAGCGCGCATTGGATGTATCTGCATTTAAACTCCAAAATCATGCATAAAAATGTTTGTCATGACTAGTTACATAATATGTTTTCTACCCGATGAATTTGGACAACTTATGTAAATTTTTTCCTTGATGCTTCTTTCAAAATACAGTATTTTGACGTTTTTTTGGTAGTTTCGAGATGGCCGATTCGTCAATTTTGAGTTTAAACGATTGTGACATATATTTTTAGGTTGCCTCTGCATAGCTACATACTAGGTTTTCTACCCGATTTTATTGGTTTACTTATGTAAATTTTTTCCTTGATGCTTCGTTGAAAAAACAGTAGTTTGACCTTTTTTGGTCAGTTTTTTAAGCGCGCATTGGCTGTATCTGCATTTAAACTCCAAAATCATGCACAAAAATGTTTGTCTTGACTAGTTACATGACCTGTTATTTGCACGATTAAATTGGATTACGTATGTAAATTTTTTCCTTGATGCTTCGTTGAAAAAACAGTAATTTGACCTTTTTTGGTCAGTTTTTTAAGCGCGCATTGGATGTATCTGCATTTAAACTCCAAAATCATGCATAAAAATGTTTGTCATGACTAGTTACATAATATGTTTTCTACCCGATTTATTTGGACAACTTATGTAAATTTTTTCCTTGATGCTTCTTTCAAGCCGCCCCAATAGCTCAGTGGTTTGCGCAGTTGGACAGAAGCCGGAAGATCCCGGGTTCGATTCCTCTTGCGGCCACTTGGGTTTGCGATGGCGGGTGCTCGGTGGATCCGAGGTTAAAACGAATTCCATGGATGGCAACCAGGTTAAACGGCAGCCACTTCTAAGAAGTTCATAAGATATTCACGGTTATATCGCTTTAGGGAATCAGCAGGTGTTAGGGCCTGCACATACTAAGTTTTTTTTCTACCCGATTTATTTGGATTACTTATGTAAATTTTTTCCTTGATGCTTCGTTGAAAAAACAGTAGTTTGACGTTTTTTTGGTAGTTTCGAGATGGCCGATTCGTCAATTTTGAGTTTAAACGATTGTGACAGATATTTTGAGGTTGCCAATGCATAGTTACATTCTAGGTTCTCTACCCGATTTAATTGGATTACTTATGTAAATTTTTTCCTTGATGCTTCTTTCAAAATACTGTATTTTGACCTTTTTTGGTCAGTTTTTTAAGCGCGCATTGGATGTATCTGCATTTAAACTCCATAATCATGCTCAAAAATGTTTGTCATGACTAGTTACATAATAGGTTTTCTACACGATTTATTTGGATTACTTATGTAAATTTTTTCCTTGATGCTTCTTTGAAAAAAACAGTATTTTGACCTTTTTTGGTCAGTTTTTTAAGCGCGCATTGGATGTATCTGCATTTAAACTCCAAAATCATGCATAAAAATGTTTGTCATGACTAGTTACATAATATGTTTTCTACCCGATTTATTTGGACAACTTATGTAAATTTTTTCCTTGATGCTTCTTTGAAAAAACAGTATTTTGACCTTTTTTGGTCAGTTTTTTAAGCGCGCATTGGATGTATCTGCATTTAAACTCCAAAATCATGCATAAAAATGTTTGTCATGACTAGTTACATAATATGTTTTCTACCCGATTTATTTGGACAACTTATGTAAATTTTTTCCTTGATGCTTCTTTGAAAAAACAGTATTTTGACCTTTTTTGGTCAGTTTTTTAAGCGCGCATTGGATGTATCTGCATTTAAACTCCAAAATCATGCATAAAAATGTTTGTCATGACTATTCACATACTAGGTTTTCTACCCGATTTATTTGGACAACTTATGTAAATTGTTTCCTTGATGCTTCTTTCAAAATACAGTATTTTGACGTTTTTTTGGTAGTTTCGAGATGGCCGATTCGTCAATTTTGAGTTTAAACGATTGTGACATATATTTTTAGGTTGCCTCTGCATAGCTATATACTAGGTTTTCTACCCGATTTAATTGGATTACTTATGTAAGTTTTTTCCTTGATGCTTCTTTGAAAAAACAGTATTTTGACCTTTTTTGGTCGGTTTTTTAAGCGCGCATTGGCTGTATCTGCATTTAAACTCCAAAATCATGCATAAAAATGTTTGTCATGACTAGTTACATAATATGTTTTCTACCCGATTTATTTGGACAACTTATGTAGATTTTTTCTCTGATACTTCTTTCAAAATATTGTATTTTGACGTTTTTTTGGTTGTTTCGAGATGGCGGTTTAGTCAAATTTGAGTTTAAACGATTATGACATGTATTTTTAGGTTGCCTACGCATAGTTAGATACTAGGATTTCTACCCGATTTATTTGGATACTTTATGTAAATTTTTGCCTTGATGCTTCTTTCAAAATACTGTGTTTTGACGTTTTTATGGTAGTTTCGAGATGGCGGTTTTGTCAAATTTGAGAAAATCCTTTGATCCAGCAATTGTCAAAATTCTTGGACGATTCTCCAAATATTCGACATATCCAAGTAATCCCCACCAAGCTTCACCTTGACCATCAATAATTCCAATGCTGACCAAATTGGATGTAACATTTGAGATATTTTCAAAATAAAAGCATTCCAATACTTTTTTATCGGCTGTTCTTGGCCAAATTTCTGTATTATTTGTGAAAAGAAGGGAACCATCAAAATGTAAAATTACATTTGAAATATTTTTTGCAACAATTCCACCTACTAAGAAATATTGACATCTCCGAATTCAGGGAGCTTAAAGAAGATTTCAACAATGCAGCATTGACTAAACCAGTTGATTCAGAATAATCAGTTGCAATTCCACTGTATTTAATCGCTGCTGCTTGGGTTATGGTAATTGTAAACAAAATTACTATAATGAGTTTTAAAACAATGGCCTAAAAAATTTTCTTTGTTACCAAAAAAACCATTTTTCTTCATGATTTAATCTTCAAAAAACTTCCGTTTTTGAAGGCCCATTGTTTGGTGACTGTTCGGTCGACTAACAAAGTTTTCTTTAAAAGAAAGCAGCAAAATAATTCTTGGAGCTCATTAAACAAAACTTTCATCAAAATCGATTAAAATACTAGAAGTTGGTTCCTTCTTTTGCTAGAAAGATGTTAAAAAGTTAATTTTATTTGGTCAAAGCTGTAGTTGGAAAAATTATGTTTGTAAAATTTTCTGTACTTGTAAATTTTCATATAAAATCTAAGTAGTATTGACAAAACAATGGATGAATGTCTAGAAACTAACTTAACATCGAAAAAAGAGGGAGAAAATGAAATTTTTTTTTAGGAAAAAATTATTTCTTTTTGAATATTTCATAAAGTTTGTTTTTGCAAAATTAAAAAACAAGAAAACGTTTAAAATTAAAAATTTGTTTTTCATAAGAATAATGTAAAAAATTTTAAAAAAAAAACAGAGATCAAACTTGAAATTATAAATTATGCCTTATACGCATCGTAACCATCGCCGATGAGCAAAGTTGTGAAATATTTTTAGTCTACTTTTTTGCAATTAATAAAAAATACTTCTTTCAAGCTATTACTGTCAAAAAATATCACAATTCTTTAGTACCAAATTCGATAAGGTACTTTTTTACTTCGAGCACTTCTTTTAAACTTGCACTAAAAATTTGCATAAATTTTTCTGTAACCAACTGTTGAAATTGTTAAAAATGGCTTTCAAGCCTCTTGACAATTTCAAATTATTGAAATTCATCAAATTTTGGTTATAATCTTGCAGAGTTTTTCTGTTACAAAGAATAATTTTTTTAGAAACTCAAATGTAGACAAGCTAACAATTTTATAATTTTTTATTACTGACAATTTGATTCCTTCATGTTCAGTAGTTGAATCTAAGAAATGTGACTCATTCAAGTACTTTTTACCAATTTTGTTTGTTTTTCACAGATGAAAATAAATTTCATAAAATATTCAAAAACTTTTGTGCCAGACATTAAAAATATGTCTTTTGGATTTTTTGCTCTTTTTTTGAAAAAGGAAAATGTTTTGAGCAGTTTTTTCAAAAAACATGTTTGTAATCTTACGAAATTTTGAAAGCGAAAGATTCGTTTCGTTTCTTGAACTATACTTTTTGACAAGCATTTTTTGCTGCCAATTTTTCTTTTAATATTTAGTTTTAAGTCTTAAATAAATTCTTAAAGTTTGATTCAAATATCAAAAATAACAATTAATAATAATCAACACTTAAAATTGCAGAAGTAAATCCTCAAGCACTAAAAATTATTAATTAATAGGTGTATTTTTTTACATTACAAACGTTTTTTCTGTACGATTGTGTTTTTTAAAATTTAAGGTTAAATGAGTTTAATCTTTCATATTATTTTTTAATGAATGCAAATAACAATTCATTAATTTTTTGCAGCATATTATAATATAAAACTTTTAACAATTTTTTCAATTTTTTATTAATAACTATATAAATTCTTTAAAATATTCAAACGACTTCCAACTAAACGGAAACAAATAGCTTATCTTTGATTTTTTTGTTGCAATTTTGGTTTATTTTGTGCAACGTTTTAGACAGCTTTTTTTCACAAATGTGTTTCGAAAGTTGACAGAAAAAATATTTTTTCCCATTTTTGCTCTTTAAATTGCATTCTCTCTTTGAATGGTTAGTCGCACTTGGTACATTTTTTTCTTATGAAATTTATTGATTGAAAATAAGGGCAAGGCGTTCTTCTTTTTTCATTCTCTATTAAAACAAATCTTTTGCTTTCTCTTTTTTTCGATCTGCGGAGAAAGAAAAAACAAACGATGCATTTTCGCGATTTTCAATAACTTTCATAACAAAAAAAAGTTGTATGCAACTGCCCTTTTAATAAATTTTAGTTCATTGCAAATATTTTTTCATCTTTGAATTTTTAGCTTTTTGCCTTCAATTTATTCATAAATTTTATTCAAATATCACAAATAATTTTGTTTTATAATTCAATTTTCAAATACGCAAATATTTTATGCAATGTTTTATCATGGATTCCAGAAAGAGGCAATTTTAATTATAAAACCAAAAAAATGTTTTTACAAACAAGAGAAAATATATTTATTTTTTGATCAATGATGATAGGGGAAATTTTATAATAAGACATAGGCGCAGAAAGCAATAAAAAAATTGCACAGAATAAATCTATTGAATTTAATCTCACAAATACAAAAATAGAATCTTCGAGGGCAAAAAGATAAATCTAACACACCAAAAATGAGATCTCTCAGGGCCAACAATAAAATCTTCTAGAACAAATAATTTAATCTTTCCGGGCTTTAAGTAAAGCAAATAAAAAACACAATTTAAAAATTACTTTCTAAAATTCGTAAACTGACATCATTTTTTTTTCTAAAAAAATGGTCTTCGGTTTACGTGAGAAAGTGTTTCAAACTTTGGAAAATACATAATGTTGAGGAGTTGGTTTTGCTCAACATTATGTAAATTTTCTGAAAACGTAATATTTTTAAAAGCTCAAATTTAGACAAGAGGAAAATTGTCTTTTTTATTATTGGGCAAAAAAATTTTTATTCATGATTCAAATACTTCAATATTTAAATTTTTTTTACAATTTTGTGTGTTTTTACATTTGAAATAAATTTAACAAATTATTCAAAAATATTTGTTCCAGACAAAAAAGCATTTTATTTGGATATTTTCGCTTTCTTAGTTTGAAAAAGAAAATTACTTTGGCAGCTGTTTTCACGAAAAAGAACATGTTTGTAAAATTACGAAATTTTGACAACGAAAAATTTGTTTTCTTTTCTTACACTTTAAAAAAGTTTTTTAGTCAGCAATTTTCTTTGAATGAAAACAATTATTTCTGATATTGGAACCAAAATAAATTCTTAAATTTTGGTTCCAATATCAGAAATAATTGTTTTCATAACTTGACTGCAAACAATGGTTTATATTTTTTCGTGTTTCCAATTGGATACTCAAAAAGAACAATATTAAACATGTTGAAATATTTCTTTAAACAAGAAAATAATATTTTGTATTAATTAAAATGAAATAAGTTTTTGCACTGGCAGCAACAAAAATTGTTTTTTTATGGAATTCAGTTTAATGAAAAGCAATTTCTGACATTTCTTATGTAACAATTCTCTTCTAAAAAAACTTGTATAAATTTTTCAACCATCTTCAATTTTTTAATGATAAAATTTCTTTTAAAAAACAAACGGTATACAGGTGTTGTAATTGTATTGACGATAGTTTTATTTAAAAGATGATAACTTGGTAAAAGCAAAGAAAGACAACAACAAGTAATAAATCTAAATCCATCAAATAATTAATAGTGTTCATTATTCCTCGTTGAAGCTTAATATCAAATTTCAATTATACTTTTATTTTAACATCATTAATTTAAAGTTTTTGTAATTTTTTGAAGTATTTTAAAATATTCAAAAAAGCGAATAAACCAAAAAAATAGGATAAAATGCAATATTTTCTAAAAACTATTGTGGTTGCTGCCGATGAAAATCACAATTTCAGAGAGATTAGTCATAACTTTTATTCCTCTTTTGATTTTTTGGCGAATCAAATAAAAAAGACACTATTGGTATTGATTCGTTCACATGTAAGCAGTTCGTTTTCATTGCGAATATATTTGATGAAAAAACTTTATTGAGAATTTTTTTCCGATTGAAAAGGGATTGTCCAGAAATCACGTGACCATGAGGGTAAGCCAAAATGATCACCCTGCTTTGTTGTTGTCGGTAAAAAGCTTTGATCTTTGGTCACGGTGGAAGGAGGAGATCTGAAAATCACGATTTTTTGGTCTCGTGATTTCTGGTCATTCTAAGCCAAAATCCAGACAGAAAAAAAATGTTTTTTTAGAAATTTTTGCTCTGTTTTTTTAAAAAAAGGAAAATGTTTTAGGCAGTTTTTTTCAAAAAATAACATGTTTGTAATGTTACAAAATTTTGAAAGCGAAAAATCTATTTCTATTTTTAAACTATACTGTTTAAAAAGCACTTTTTGCTGCCAGTTTTTTTTTGAATTTTTAGTTTTAGGTCTTAAATAAGTTCTTAAATTTTGATTAAAATATCAGAAATAACAATTAACATAAATCACCATCGAAAATTTCCAAAGTAAATCTTCAAACACTAAAAATTATTAATTGTAAATGTTTCTTTTGAACCAAAAATAAAAAATATTTTTAGGGAATGATCACTTTAAGGAAAAAGTTCAGTAAAATAACAAAAACAATGCAAACGTCAGAATTTAATAAATACGATTTTGAATTTGAAGTTGAAGTTGAAAAAACTTGCGTCGATGGTGTATTTTTTTACATTAAAAACGTTTTTCTGTAAAACAGAAACTATAATATTTTTTCCAAATTTATGTTAAATGAGTTTAATCTTTTATGTTTATTTTTAATGAATACCGATTCTTTAATTTTTTGCAGCATATTAAAATATAAAACTTTTAACAATTTTTTGAATTTTTTACTAATAAATATGTAAATTCTATAAAATATTCAAACACCTTCGAACTAAACGGAAAAAAATAGTTTTTCTTTGATTTTTTGTTGCGATTTGCTTTATTTTGTGCAACGTTTTTTTCAGCGTTTTTTCAGAAATGTGTTTCGAAATTTATTATTTTCAATTTTTTCTCCTTCAATTGCATTCTGCTTTTAAAAAATTTCTAATTTTTGCAAATATTGTTTCTTCTTTGAATTCTTATTTTTTGCCTTCAATTTTTTCATAAATTTTATTGAAATATCAGAAATATTTTTTTTAGTTGCCAATTTTTCTTTGAATATTTAGTTTTATGCCTGAAAAAAATTCTTAAATTTTGATTCAAATATCAGTAATAATATATTTTTCACAATTTGATTACAAACAAACGCAGAAATTGTACACGACGGAAACCTGACGGAGACAATATTTATTTAAAAACCAAAAAATGTTTTATCAACCAAGAAAAAATATTTTGGATTATATCCGTTCAAATAAAATTTAAATTTAATAAGCATTCGCACGGACAGCAACAAAAAACAGTATTTTTATGGAGTTCCGCTTAATTAATTAATTAATTAATCTGAGATTTCTAATGCAACATTCTTCTTGTAAAAATAAATTATAAAAAACTTTTCAAACATCTTTGATTTTTCAAATAATTGTATTTCTTTAAATCCCAATATTTGAGAAACTTGAGCAAAGCATGGCACAGGAAAAAAAGTTTTCGGCGCTCTTTGCCTAATATCACCAGTTTAAAAGAGTCAGATGAAATGGTTTCTAAATTATTCGAACTCAGCTGGTCAAGGGCTTTCGAATGGTACCACTTTGGTCATTTTATCTTCAAAGATGGCGATTTTTCACTTTTGATCTGACAAATTTGCATATCGAAAACCAGGCCACTAAGACCAAAATGATATTGAAAATCGTGTTCCTGGACTTTATTTACATAGAAAAACCGCTTTACATCTTTTCGTAAGACAAATTTTTTCTGTGTCAACCAAAATCATTTCAAATTGCATGAATTTTTCAAAAATCGAGCTTTATAAAAACAAACGGTATACAATTGTATTAAATATAATTTCATTTTAAAGATGCCAACTTAGAATAAAAGCAAAGAAAGAAAAACAACAACAAGAAATAAATTTTAATCCAACAAATAATTAATATTGCTCATTTTTCTTCATATCAATTATTGGCTTAATATCAAATTTTAATTTCACTTTTTTGACAACATTATTTCAATATTTTAGTAACATTTATGTATTTTAAAATATTCAAAAAAGCGTATAAACTTAAAAAACTCGAAAAAAATACATTATTTGCTAAAAATTATTTTGGTTGCTGCCAGCGAAAACAACAATTTCAGCTAGATTTGTCATAACTTTTATTTCTTTTGTGATTTTTTTTTAAAAATCGAATAAAAAAAAAGAAACTACAATAGTTGTGCGCTGAGTATTTAAAGGTGATTTTTATCGAGAATATTTGATGTAAAAACTACAATGACCGTAGACATACCCAAATTATGATATTTTATGCCCATGAACTCGTCTAGTTTAAGAAATAATTGTGGCAAAAATTTAGCTGTCGCGTCCACAAACTTTGACTTTAACACGGACTTAAAGTTATTGTAAATATTACGCTAAAAGCACACGTTGAACGTATATTTGGTATATTAAAATCTCACGGTACTGTATTTTTTGACTCTGCCGAACATCAAAGCTTGTGTAATGCATGTTCTCAAATATTTTAAAAGGCTTAAAACTATTACAACTTTGTCGAAAACTTTCGTGGAGGGATCAAAATTTGTTCAACGTGTGCTTTTACGGTAATATTACAGTAACTTGAAGTCCGTGAGAAAGTCACAGGTTTAGGATTTGACACATTATTTTTCGCTACAATTTTACCTTATACTTGACGAGTTTTTCGCCAAAATAAGTAGCCTCAATTGCAGCAAAAGTTGGGTATGCCTGAGAATTTTTGCTTTGAATCAATATCGGCTATGTTAATCCGACATTTGAATCTGATATTACATTAGATATCAAAAAAAATTTTTAAAAATAATAACTGATTTCCCATTCATTTGTATTTGCTAAAAATTTTTTTAAATGAACGAATTATACGAAATTACAACTAAAGTTGTGTTTTCCTTTTAATACCTCTCTAATTTTTTAAAAAAATTTCTTAAATATTCAAACAATGCGTTTTTTGATAGAGGAAAAATAATAAACATTTCATCTAAAAAAAGAAAAGAAGAAATTCGAAAATAAAGTGTCCGCCTTGATGTTGGAGAAGATTGATTACCTTGAAAGATAAAACAAAGAGATAAAGATGCAAAAAAAATTTTTTTTTGAAGGGAAAAGTCAGACATGTTCCAATCGTTTTTCCATCACGTTTCAGAAACAAACATATAAAAATATTAGCTGCCGATGCCACGGCAATCTAGAAATATGGCACTTTAAAATGTTACAGTAGCTGGTTTGGTCGACAATTAGGACCAAAATATAAAAGTTTTTTTAAATAAAAAATTATCATTCTTGTTACAAGAATAACAACAAGAATGATAATTTTTTTTTTTTAATTTTTTTTTTAAGAATCTTGTAGTTACAAACTTATGTGAACTCGACCATTTTAATCTTTCACCTCTTTTTGTATTAATTTGACTTCTTTTTTTGTAAAACTAAAATAAACAAAAATATATGTTGAAGATCTTTTTGATACATTAAATTATTTATGGATACTGTATTAATACTCTATTTTTTTAGATAATGATTGAATGGTGATAACAATTTCGAAAAGATTACTGTAGAAGCATAAAAATATTTTGGTTTGATGATTATGTAAAAATCTTTAAATTAACATCAACAAAATTTTAAAATATTTAAAAAAAAGAAATTATATTTTTAGAGAACGTTGTCCATTTTTTCTTTTTGAATTTTTTAAAATTTCAGACAAAAACTGAATCTTGTACGTGAAGGCAGCAAAAAGTTTTTTTTTCCAATTTTTTGAATATTTTAATCAAATTTTGCAATTGCCATTTGCAAAATAATATTCATTAATGTATATTTTTGTCCTAATATCTGACATTTGTTACAAATGATATTATTTTATTATTCAATAATTAATAAATGCAAAAGAAATGAATAAATAATCAGAATTTTAAAAAAATTTTAGTTGTGGATAAACTACAACATCCATAAAGAATCAAATTCATGGGTTGGCAAATCTTTAACAATTTGTTCTTCTGATAAAAGGCGAAATTTAAATGGCATTTTATTAAAAAAATTTTGATGAGCTGCAAAAAAGTGATCATAAAATCCTTTTCAACGTCCAAGTCTTTTTCTCTCAAGGGTAAATGCCACAGATGGAGCCAAAACGAGATCAAGATCAAGGGGTTCAGAAAGGTGATAACTTTTAGCATCAAAATCTAATGCTTGCTGTGGAATTCCCAAAGTGTTGAATAAAGGGCTTCAAATTCTTCGAGGCTCCCCAGCTTTAGCATTTCAGTACCGGTTGCGCCTTTCTTGAATCTGAAAAAAAAAGGAAATTTTGTTAAGTAGGTTTAAAATCTCGGTAGTTTAAAGTGCCATTTTAGTACAAGTTTAAAATGGCGTTTTTGTATCTCTGATGCTATTGGTGTGACATGGGGATAGGTTACCAAAAAAGGAAAATCTAAATATTGTTTTTTTTACAAAATTTTTGTTAAAACTCAAAGATCAAGATTACAACAATACATGTGCTCTTGTCATGCCATGACAGGTAAACAAATGTTTTCAAGCTTTTGTGAATGTCTCTCAAATGGCACAAAAAAGAGATAAGTTATGTTTTAAATTTTTATATGCACAAAAACAGTAGCAAAAAGTTTATTTTTTACAAAAAAATTAATCTTTGAAATAAAAAATTCATTATCTATTACAGTAACCGATATTAGAATAAATATAATGGCACTATCAGTAAAAAAAGACTTTGCGTTCGCGAAATTTGGGATAAAGTTTCAACTGTTTTATTTTGTTCGATGAAGCCTCACAGAATCTCGGCCAAAGCGCACGGGCTCATTTTTGGGTGAAAATTGTCCTGTAGAGGCGCCCTCTTAAAATATGATAGAAAACACCTAAAAATGATGGAAAAACCATATTAGGGGTTTTTACGAAGTATTTTGGGGTTGTGCCGCTCAAAAATCAAAAATCGGTAAAAATGGTGTTTTTTGGCACTTTTTACGATGCCATACTCGAAATAACTGAAAAAGTCGTTCCCGAACTACCATTCATTTTTGCATTTGAGTTTGGTTGACCAAAATTAACCACCAGAACACGTTTATATATCCACTAACTTATTTAATTCTTTCGTGAAAATTGGCTATTTTGCCCTAAAATAGGGTACAAATTTTGGTTTTCATGGCACCCTGACCATATTTACTGAGAAAGTGGTCCCCAAACTACCATTCATTTTTACCTTTTGGTATGCCTGATTATACTAAATCACCAAAACATGTATTTTTTCCCAACAAATTGTTTAATTCTTTCGCGAAAATTGGCTATTTTTTGTGATTTTTTTAAATTCTCATTTTTGAATCATCGAAACTCGGAGATCAGGCATCCAATCAAAAAAAAAGCTGCTTGCAATTCTTTATTAGACAGTTAAAAAAGAAAAAATAACAATGGAATTAGTTGTGTGCCCCTGTTATGAAAGTTCTATTCATTTTTTGATGTTGGGGTACTAAAATCGACCATTTTTTCACTCTGAACGAAAATAAAAAATTAATGTAAAATTGAAAAAAGGGCTGCTTGCAAATGTTTTTAGTCACTAGCAGATTATATTAATACCAAAAGGAACCTTTTATGTTTATTAGTTCCCGACTTCTATTCATTTTTCCATTTATCGTGTGCTACAATACCCCCAACATGAAAAATTGAGCTAAGAAATGGTTTTTAACATGTGAAAATGCTCAAAACGAATTCCCTGACCTTGATTTAGTATTACCCAATCTTGTTTAAATCAAAAACACCCACAAAAAAGTTTTTCTTCAATAATGAAATGCTACACAATACCCCCAACATCATTTTTGCCCTATAACTCAATTATTTGGCCAAGTTTTAAGAACTAAACGGTTTTAATACAATTTTTTGGACATTTTAAGCATAGTGGGATGTTATTAAACGAAAAAAAATGAAAGTCGAAAAAATTTTTTTTGGAAAAATCCATGTGGTCCCCCCTGTGAAAAAAGTCGAAATTTTCCGAATTTCGATTTTCGGGTTGCACATTTCCCAAATTTTTTTTGCGTCATTCTTAAGTTATTTGGAAGTGATTTTGACCATATTCGACCCCCTAAATCAAAAAACCGTCTCTACAGGACACTGAATGAGCCCGTGAGCGGATATAAAAGTCTAAAAATATAAACATGCAAATTCAAATGGGGTACTTCAAATTAATAACAACAAAATAGATTCATGCATCGAAAAGTATGGCTTTTAACAAAATTAAATTTGTTCAAAAATAAAAACTAAAGCCAATTCAAAATCTTATTCACCTCGAAATTAAAACATCCTTCTTCATCTCTTTTGCCGTTTTGATAATGTTAAAAGTGATAATTTCACCTTATTGTTGAAACAAAAACAGAAATTCTTTGACTTTTTTTAAACCATTCAGCTTCAAAAATTTTTTGTTCAATTTCATTTGTTTGGTTGACCAAAGATAGATAATAAAAATATTAATCATTTCATTTTTCTATTGCAATTTTGGGATCTATCATTTTTTTACTGCATCAAATTTTGATGAGAACCTTTCTTTGCATGGGTAGAAAACTACAACCAAAAACGATGACTACAAAATTAAACAAAACAAACATTTCAAGTTTGTGGTGAATCCATCGTGATTGCAAATGTTATCTTCAAAAAAAAAACATAATTCACAAAGTTTTTTTTATTTGTATCAACATATACAAAAAAATAACATGAACAACAACAAAATTTATCAAAAGAAAACTTAAAAAGCTGATTTGAAGGTAATTCCCGGCATATTCTTTGATGCTCCAGAAAGTGGTGCAAAAAGTGGTGAAGAGAATTCTGTTGTTGCTGCTCCACGAACTTGATTATTATTGACTTTTGGCTTTCGAGGTTTTGGCATTTTTGGTGTTCTATTTCCTGATGAAGATGTTGTTGCTGTTGTTGATTGTTCAGTAATCTTGGTTGCCGTTGTTGGGGTTACGGTAAGTAAAGCAGCTTTCGAACCAGGTGTTCGAGCTTCTGCTGCCAGAACTGCTCCCATATTATTTTCAAGAAATCGATACCAGAATTCCTAAAAAATATGTATGTGATTACTGTAATATCAACAAAAAAAAGCAAAATACTTACTGATGAAATTTTTAAAAGTCGTAAAAGTATCATATATTGATTACTATTAATTTTGTATGCATTTTCAATAGTTTCATTTTGTACAAGAACGGAATATCCAATAATTGTTGGAGCAAGGACTGTTGCAAGATTCTCAAGTGGCATTTGATTCTTTGAAGAATGTTTTGCAACTTTTTGAAGATGAAGGATTAGATAAGCAAGCGTATCACGATGTGGTCCAGGAAGATCAAAGATACATTGAGCAATTTTTTGTTCATCTTTTGTTTCAATAGCTTGAAGGAAATCATTGTAAGATGTTGCAGGAATTACAGGATCCTAAAAAACTAGATGTTAAACATATTGACAGTAATCAAAAAAATCTTACTCGAAGTTCTTTCAAAAACTTTTTAATACATCCAGTAATATGTTCCATTGGAGTATCACTTAAATCAGGAGCAATTCGACAAGATGCAGAAAGAAATTGTCGATGAAGTTCTTTTGCAGCAGATGGAACACAGGTGATACGATAGATTCCTTCTTGACGAATATGATCACGTTCAAGAGCAATTATGCAATGAACTAAGATTGGTGGAATGAATGGATGTGAAGTTGGACAATAATCTATCAAATAATTCTTTTTCTTTGATGGAGTTTTTGGCATCTTTACTTTTGGAATACATGGAAGTGGAGCACGAGATTGACATTTATCATGGAATCGAAAATTGCAATCTAAAAAACAAATACAGTATACAAAATGAAAAAACTACAAATGAATAAACATACCACGACATTCGTATGCATTTCGAGTAAATCCAAATCTCTTATTACAAACATCACATGAAAAGCTGATGGGGAACGAGATAAGATCACCACGATGTTCACGTTGTTCAATATTTCTTCCATGAGACCATGATCCAGCAAAACCAAGTGGAGTTTTCCTAAAATTTAAAGCTTAAATACTTTTATTGCAGTAATTTTAAGAAAAACTTACAATGAAAAAGTAGATCCAGCATTATAATGTGGTGTTAATGGACGTGGTTTTACTTGGATAATTTCTTGTTGAACTTGGCGAACATCGGATTCAGAACGAGATCGACGAATTCTAACACTTCCTTCGGGATTTCGGGTTCCAGTTGAGTCAAGTCGAATTGTTGCAGTAATTTCGATATCTTTAAGATTGCGGGGACGTTTCGTTGGAACTGTTTCACTCTAAAAAGACAGAGATAGGAAATTATATCATTTATAATTCATGGGTTAACTTACATCTTCTTCATCTTCAAATTGAACAAGTGCTGAACGTGCAGGTATTTGTGGAGTATTCGAAGGACGTTTACGAGAGATTCGACGTTGTGAAGGTCCAGGAAGGAAGTCTTCGACGGTAGATTCCATTTCACTAGTTTTATCATAATCAATTTCAGATTGTGGATATGATTCGAAGGTGCTTACTTCATCAGTATCTTCATTGCGATATTGGGAAACTAAAAAAAATTTGATAATGCTATTAAATGCAAATGTATAGGATTTACTTGTTGTAACATCTTTACCAACATTTGAAATAAGTGCCATTAAACCATCAGACATAAAACCATCATTGCTATTCTAAAAGGAACAGACATAAGCTATATCTTTAAGAATGGAGAAACACAAACCTTAATAATAGATCGAAGCTTTTCCCATTGGCCTTTCAATTTTTCAAGTTCTTCTTCAACACAATTTTTACTTTGAGAAACATGAGACAATTGTACTTCACAATTAAGAAGTCGATCATTCAAAGCTTTATTTTCAGCTCTCAAGTCATTATTATTCTTTTCGGCAGTAGTAAGCTTATCCTTGTAATACTTTGTTTCAGCTTCAGATTTTTGCCATTTTACTCGAACATTTTCCAACAAAGCGAGAAGACTTAAAACATCTGAAAAATATACAACAGTTAGTTAAAGAAATGCTATAAAAAGGGACGAACCTCTTTCAGCAGTTGTATCAAGCAATGAAATGATATAACTCCAATTATCAACATATTCTCGAGCAATGCTTTCTGATTCTTTGGAACAAAGTTTCTTCGTTGGTTGAGGTTGTGATGATGATGACATAATTAACCTAAAAGATAAATGTTTTAATAAAGGTAGTGTTAAATGCAGTAAATAAATGTGGCGCGAAAGAAAAACGAGAGAGCAACGCGAGTCAACGAAAGAGAGAAAAAATGCCGAAAATGAACAACAAAAATGTGTTATTATTATTTTGATAGATTTAGACAGCATAAACAAAAGATAAACAAGCTGCAGATAATTAGAATAACAAATTTAAATAATAATAATTATTGACGCACTAATCAAATTTGTTGATCCACAAATCTAAATCAATCAAAGCAGCAAGAAAAAATTGCGGCAAAAATTTTACAAATTTTTTGTTGAGTGGGCTTTGGCAAAATGTGGTTAAAGAGCAAAAGAAAGAGAGACTTTCGCAAAAAAATTTTTTGTCAAAGTTTTTCAACCCTTGAATTTGATGAAAATAAGTTTTACGGATTAATTAATCTTTCTTTTTTTATCCATTTTTTTAATATTCAGTTCACAAAAAATATGGTGCAAAAGTTAGCAGAAGAAAAAACCAATTAAATTCTTTTTGCATTGCACAAAAATGTTGTTTTTCCAAAGAAACAGCAAAATTTAGCAGTTTTTGTGTTATCACATCCCCGTCCCGGGTCGTGGCATCATGTTTAAAATATTTATAATTTAATTAATTTTACATAGACTCATGAAAAACATTTAGTAAAGAAAAAAGGAGAGCCATAGGGAAGAGGGTTTGACTGACTGATGATTGAAAAGAAAGATTAATAAAACTGATAGAAGCTGGATGCTGTTATCTGCATCATATTGATGCTGTGTTTCGATGGACCGAAGCATACCAATTCTGAGAAATGTTTAAAGTATCGTGAAGTAAAAAAATACATCTCACAGGAAATGATTCATCAGAATACTAAAAAAATGCCATTAAATGATCAAAGGTTGCTGAAAAGCAGCAATAGAATTTCTGTAAAGCCGATATATAATAGTTACATAACCTTTATATAAAAAACCTGCAATAAGTTTTGTTAAACAGTTTTAGTGATAAAAGTCGTGTTAAAAAGGGTCTAAAATTTGCTGCATTATTTTGAAGTTGACATAATTTTATATTCAATTCAAAATTCTATTGTTATATCATAACTTATGTCTTTTAAGAATTTATAGAGTTCGACAAAAGTTTTATGAAATCCCACAAAAACGACGATTTTAAACAACAACAAGAACCTCGAAAATTACTGAAAAATATACATCAAAATTTAATTTATTGTTTAATTGCGTCAATTTTTGAATTTTGACTTTAAACCAACAAAATTCTTTTTTAGTTCAACAAATCAAACTAATAACCCGTGTTCTATATTTTTTGTTACCGTAATCATCTTGCGTTTCGTGAAACTATTATTAATCTGATTTTATATACCGTTTGTGTGCTATTATTTTATTTTTTGTTACTTTTTAGAAGATGCATCCTTGCTTAAATCAAGATATTTTATTTAATATTGGAAAAAAACTGATTGAAGATGGTGATCAAGATGCTGTAAATCAATTTGGTCTTTCTGGAAAAGAACCTTTGAAAGCTTTGTGCAAAGTTTTTTCAACTGTTACAACTCTTGGACTTTATGATGATCATTATGCTGTTGGATGGGTATGTTTGGTTTTGCTATTTCTTTCTTGGCTGGCCTTAGGTCTGAAAATTGCTTTATCGCATCTTTAATCCCTTCCTACTTATTTTAACATTTGTCATTTTTAGGATAATAAGTGCTGCGGCTTTTATTTTGATAAACCCAATGCTCGGGTTTTGATAGATTTTATTGGTGGATCAGTTACAAAACTTCGATTGGATTATAACAAAGAATCATCAACGAAATATTACCGAATTCTTTTGAACAAGATCACCGAAAAGCAACGTAAGCATCTTTCATGTTTTGTTCAACAATAACTTTTTCTCATTTTAGAATTGACTTTAATTTCTGTTTCATCATGGGATGGTTTGCAAGAAACTCGGGCATTCATTCAATCATTTTCTTCCACCCTTGACCATCTTGAAATTGATCCAAATTTGATGACAACTTCTCTTCGTGATTCTCTTAATCTTAAATGTTTAACTGTTTTGAATACCCAAGAAAAGTGTTTCAGTCAAAATTGTCCAAGAGCTTCAACTATCATTTTCAAAAATACTGATGGATCTTCTGCTCTTCAAGAATTTCGTGTTAATTTCTCCAAACTCTTTTATGCTAATCACAAACCCAGGTTTGGCTCGAAAATTAATTATGTATTTTATGTTGTGTTCTTTTTTAGTCCTTATTTAAATACTATTAAAGAATTGATCTTCATCGATGAAAATAATGCAATTGTAAAGCATTTTGGATTTTTCACTCTGGCTCGGTGTATGAAATTTCTTCCTTTTGTTGAACAAATCACTTTCAAAATTAAGCAAACTAAAAAAATCTTTAAAGGTTTTTTTCCATATTTTTGTACTGAAGTTGCTTTTTTGGTTTTTCTCATCCTTGTAACGACAAATGTTCCATCAAAAATTACCTATGTTGCTGAAAATCAAATTGGACCTTATAGTTTTTATCGAGTAAGTTCTGTTTTTATTATAATTATTGTAACCATTTTATTTGATAAAATTTAGGTTCCTTATTTAAAAGAATTGATGAAAAATTTTGAATTTGATGGTGATACTGTACCTGGATTTTATTGTTTCCGACAAATTGTTCAATCTGCTGGAACAAAATCTACTATCGTTGAAGTTCAAATCCCAAAAGGCAACAAAAAATGAAATTCAAATTGCATAAGTTTTATTAATTCTTTTTTTTGTGTATTGTTACGTTTTTTCATTATGTAATAAAAAAAGTTACTTTTGTTGTTTTTTGATTCTTGATAGCAAACATAAATACAAAGAAATACTGTAATATAAAAAAACTTTTAAGGTGAAATAGAAATCTGTTTATTTAAGATGCTAAATTTTGAAGGATGTAAAAGAGATTTGAGAGGTTTTTGCATATTATAATAAATATAACAGAAACCTTAAATTTTAATTATGAAATTCTGAAGGCACCACAAAAATTGAATACGAATTTTGCATAAACCAATCACACTGTCCGAAAACCAGAATTAATTTGTCTTAAAAAATTTAATTGATATTTGGTGACGCTTTTTTAAAATCTGTAATAAAGTTTTTAGATTTATTATATCAACATATTGTTGAAAGATTTTGACTTTTATGATAATGTACCTAGTTTTTATTGTTACCAGCAAAATCTTAAATATCACCAAAATAAATATTTTTTGTCTCGCCAAGAAATTTGTTAAGTTTCCTTTGTTCTTGATTCTTTCTTTTTAACAATATTTGTTTTGTTGAAGTTTATTGTTTTCTGTTATGATGTACTGTAATACTTTTCTTTGACAATTGAGGCTTCCTTCTCAGAAAGCAAATGATCCTGACACGAATAATTTTGTTTCAAAAACCTGCAATATGTTTTTTTTTTCACAATGCTTTTTTGTCATCAAAAAACAAAAAAAACATTTTGTAACATACTTCTTTGTTGTTTAACTACGGTCTTCAGTTCGTGTTTCGTGCATTTTATTGTGTTTGGATTTTATTTACCACTTATTTGTTGTTTCCTTTCATCCACTTTTAATTTTTTTGCTGCTTTTTTAGAAAATGAGTTCTTGCTTGAATCAAGATATAATTTTTGATATTGGAAAGAAATTAATTGAAGAAAATGATCAAGAAGCTGTAATTCGATTTGGTCTTTCTGGAAAAGAACCCTTGAAAGCTTTGTGCAAAGTTTTTTCAAATGTTACAACTCTTGGACTCCATGATGATCGATATTCTGTTGGATGGGTATGTTAGGTTTTGCTATTTCTTTCTGGGCTGGCCTGAGGTCTGAAAATCGCTGTATCGCATCTTCATTCTCCTATTATTTCTTCTAACATTTGTCATTTTTAGGATGATAAGATTTGCACCTTTTATTTTTCAAAACCTCATGTTCGGTCCTTGATGCAATGTATTGGTGGATCAGTTACAAAACTTCGATTGGATTATAGCAAAGAATCATCAATGAAATATTATCGAATTCTTTTGAACAAGATTGCTGATTTGAGACGTAAGGATCTTTCATGTTTTGTTCAAAAATAACTTTTTCTCATTTTAGAATTGGTTGCACTTTCTGTTCCTTCATGGCATGGTTTGCAAGAAACTCGGGCATTCATTCAATCATTTTCTTCCACCCTTGACCATCTTGAAATTGATCCAAATTTGATGACAACTTCTCTTCGTGATTCTCTTAATCTTAAATGTTTAACAGTTTTGAATACCCGAGAAATGTATTTCTTTAAAAATTGTCCAAAAGCTTCAACTGTCATCTTCAAAAATACTGATGGATCTTCAGCGTTTAAAAGCTTAGAGATTGGTCTCTTGAGATTTTTTAATGATTTCCGTGAACCCAGGTTTGCATAGAAATTATATTTATTATTTTATATATTCGGTCATTTTTTAGTCCTTATTTGAATACTGTTAAAGAATTGGTTTTGATTAATGAAAATAATGTTTTTAAATTGGTTCCTTGGTTTCTGGCTGGGTGTATGCAATTTCTTCCTTCTCTTGAACAAATCACTTTCAAAATTAAGCAAACTAAAAAAATTCTTGGTGGTTTTTTCCCATATTTTGCTGCCGAAGTTTTATATTTGCATGCTGACATCAGTTCCTCTACAAATCTTCCATTAAGAATTACCTACATTGCTGAAAATCAAATTGGTCCATATAGTTTTTATCGAGTAAGTTCTATTTTTATTATAATTTTTATAACCACTATATTTTATAAAAATTTAGGTTCCTTATTTAAAAGAAATCTTTAGAGATTTTAATTTGGATGGTGATACAGATTTTGAATTTGATGTTGATACTGTACCTGGATTTTATTGTTTCCGGAAAATGATTGAATCTGCTGGAACAAAATCTACTCTTCTTGAAGTCCAAATTCCAAAAGCTGACAAAAAGTGAAATTCGAATTGCAAACGTTTTTATTGATTCTTTTTTTGTGTTTTATTACATTTGTTGTTTTTGATTATGCAATAAAAAGTTACTCTTGGTTTTTTTCATTTTGGAAAGTGTAAACAGAAAGATATCTTTTTGAAAAGAATGATTTGAAAAAGGTAATTGAGGAAGATAGTAATGAAAATGACTGATCACAAAAGTTTTCTTAGAATTTCCATCCTTTTTTACTGCAAAGAATACAATTTTATTTGAACACCTAAAAACTGATAAAGAATTTTGAAGAGTTTGACGACGGCCAAAACTGAATCATTAAGTTCTTCATCAAAACTAACATTTCCCTAAAATGACCAACTTTCGGTACTTGGAATTATCTTTAACTCTTTTTTTACACATTTATTGATACCAAAATCTGCTTAGTTGGATAAATTTAAGCAGAAATATCCAAAAAAGAAAACTAAAATGAAAGTTTTGTAACTAGGGCTGTTCATTTCCCGGGAAATCAAAAAAAAGGCGGGAAATTTCCCACCATTTCCAGGAGTTACAGTATTCAAAGCTACTGTAATATTTTGCCAAAATTGGCTTTATTATCTACAAAAGGATGGCTAAATATTGAATTCAGTTATTTTTAACTATTTTCAGTGTGTTTATAGAATTTGTGTCCCATTTTTTATGTTTAATGTAAAATCGATACATATTACAGTAACCTTTCCCGGGAAATGATAACCCAAGTTTTTGTTTGAAGGCCATTTCCCGCAGAACATCGGGAAATCTCCCGAGAGAGGGAAATGAACAAGCCAATTTGTAACCCATTGTTCATTTGTTTGATTTTTTTTTAGTGTTTCATTCGTAAAAAGAGATAACAAAATGATGAACATATGATATTTGGTTTCCCCTCCAAAAAATACATTTTTTCCTCTTTTTTATGTTAGAAACGATGGCAATTTTTTCGCTGCTTTGAAAAAACCAACGCAAAAAAATCATTATGATTTATTCTCTCTCTTTTGCATTTTTAGAACTTTAATTTCGAAAGGTAAAAAAGAATTGAAATTTAAATTGCAAAGTTTTATTAACTCTTTTTATTGTGTTTTGTTAAGATTTGATTTTTTAATATGTAATAAAATTACTTTCGTTATTTTTTATCTTGAAAGACAAGCGGAATAATAAAAAAAGAAAAACTTGAAAAAGACACATTTGAAAAATATGAATAACTCTTAAAATTTTTTCACAACCAAATATTTGCCTCTTAGTTATCCTAATTTTCTTGGCCCAATTGATTTTGCTCAAACAATTTTTGCGCATTGTGAAATTTTTGTTTTTTAGTTTTACTTTAGTACTTTAGTAAAACTAAGTTAATTCAGTAACTTTAGAAAAAAAAAATTTATAAAATATATGGTGTGCATAATTTTTATATGGGTTGTTTTTGTATGCGTTTCTTTTTGTTTTGATTGTATTTTTTTGTGAACTTACAGTATCACAAAAAGTTTTAAGCTTTTTTAAAAAGGATTTGTGCCAGTGAAAAATCAAAAATTATTAATATTTGTGAAAAATATTAATAATATATTTAATATTATATTATGAAACTTTTACAAAATAAATATAACCACAAAAATATAACAAAAAATAAAAGGATGGGTTTTGAATGATGATTTGAAAGTGAATAAATTGAAGGAAAGATTGTAAAGAATGATTATAAGCAATGATGAGAAAAAAGGAATGATGATGAAGAATGATGAGAAAAGTGGTTGAAGGGGGTTACTTTTATATGGATCATGTTCTTTTGAGGGATCAGCGCGTACCAATTCCGAGGGACTGTCTGGTGATCATAGAACAAAAGAATATGTTTTGAAGAAAATTAGTCATCAATATAATAAAAATAGCAATAAAGGATTAAAGGTTGCTGAAAAGCAGCAACAATATTGTATTTATGCATGTTGTTAACATCGAATACAATTTGTTACTTAAAAAAAATGTTATTATTTTTGTTGATTAAAAGGTTACCGTAACCTTGTGAAATATCTTTAATTTTGTTTTTGTAAAATATTTTTCTAAAATCTATGATTTTAGCTTTGATACTGATTTAACAGACTGATTTACAACATATTTCTTCAAACAAATTTCTGATTAATTGATTGATCAAAAAATGGCTTCACCACAAGCTGAACAACTTTTAGCTGCTATACAGCTCGTTACACAAAATCTATCAAATTTGGCTTTGAGTTTGCATGAACTTTCAAGTTCTTTAATTAGTTATTCAAGTGATTTGGAAACAAAGATTGCTGCTCAAGCTAATCAACATAATATTGTGGCACATGATACTCCAAATCAATTTAATTTTATGGAAAAAAAGGTCGGCGAAGTTGAAAAAGGTAGTTTATTTTAACTTTAGTACATGTTAAATATATCAAAATTTTAGATGGAAAAATAATTAAAGAACAATTCAGTAGTGTTGTTTTTGCAGTTAGCGGAAATGATTGTAATGGATGTGGAGTTCTCACTGATGGATCACGTATATTAACTGTTAAACATCTTGGCTTCGAATTGAAAGGCAAATATCGCGTTCAAAATTCTTCTTTTGGGGAAGAGTTAGCTGAATGTGTTTATCTTTCAAGTCGTGTTGATTTGGCTGTACTTCAGTTGCCACCAAGGGAAAGCAGAAAATTGTTTATTGATGCATTAGTTCCAGGAAATTCATTCTTTATTTTGGTACGTTTTCTGGCAATACTTTATTTCATTTTCTGTTGTAATTATGTAATTTAGGGATTCCCTCATTCAGCACAAGACACATTTCCGAGTGTTTGCCCTGTTGAAATTATTAAAGGGTTAACTAAAGACGGCGAATTTATTGGAGTTCCTGGTTCAAGAAAAGGTATTTCCGGTGGTCCAGTCTTTTCACGAAATGGTTGTTTTTGTGGAATGGTTATTGGAGGTCTTCATGATTCTCAAAAGCGTGCAACTGAAGAAACAATGATTGAACAACCATATGTTCAAATATTACCTATGACAACAATTAATGCAGAATTAATGAATCTTTGAAATGTTAATGTTATTTTTTGTGGAGATTTTTGTAACTTTTATATTCTTACTTGTTATTTATTTACATGTATATAATATACAGTATATTACGTCCTAACTCTGTTGTACGATTTAATTTTTGAATAAATATTGTGCCTTGGCAAAGTGTGTCTCAACATTTAACAAAAAATCAAGCAATTTTTTTTGTCAACTTTTTGTAGGACTTTTCTTAAGGTTCTCTTCTAAAACTAGATTCTTTAAATTTATTTAATTTAAAATTAATAGTATTATTTCAACAGTATCGTACAAGTTAACTGCAGCTTTTTTGATACTTTAGGCGATGTTTCCGTGCTCAAATTTTTACTTTTCTTTCACAACTTTTAAAATCCTCAAAAATTTCAGGTTGATCAAGAAATTATATATTTAATATTATAATTATTATTATGGGAAAATCCAGGAAGAAGGCATGGAAGAAGATTCCTCGAACGGCAGATGAAGAATTGTCAGAAGTGCATCAACTCCAACATCTTCAAAATCTTCCAGATGATCAAATTTTTGAGATTGATGTTGAAGCAAAACCTGTGGAAAAGTTGACTGTTAAACAGAAAAGACTTCAAACACATCGGGATCGATTATCAAAGTAAGGGTTTGGCATTATTGACCTTTCTCGATGATTAATATCAAGCAATTTTCAGATTGGATGATTCAAAGGATCACAAAAAGCCTGTGAGGTTAATTCAAAAACGTGAAAAGATTCAACTTCGATCAAAGCTAGAAAGAAGCAAGAATGAACGAGCTCCTAAAATTGCTCCCTCAGGGGTTAAAGTGAATCTCTTAAAAGATCCGTGGGCTGATGGTAAGCTATTTCTATTCATTGTATTGATGTAACTGATCTTATTTTTAGAAGATGATGTTGTAATGAATGATGCCGATGACTTTGTTGGTGCTGGAAAGCTGCATGAACTTAAAACTCGTAAAGTGATTAAAGTGAAAGAGCCAAAAACGAGAAAGTATATCCCCAGTGCTCTTCCAGCTGTAAAAGTTGCTGCTCCTGGAGCTTCATATAATCCTGAAATGAATGATTATTTGGTTCGTTTTCTTTCTAATACATTTCTTTAACTTTAACTATGCTTTTCTTTTTAGGAATACGCCAATAAATTAGCAAATGAAGAAGTTGTTCGGGAAAAAGCTGAAAAGAGACTTGATCGACAAATTGGTAAAGGAATGAAATACATTACTCCCGAGGAACAAAAGGCTGAACTTGAACAAGGCTTCTATGAAGAAGAAGAAAGCTCGGAAGATGATGATGTTAAACCTGATGAAAAGCCAGAATTATTTGGGATTAAGAGGCAACCAAAAGCTAAATCCGATAAGCTTAAAAAGCGACAACTTCGAAGAAAAATTGCTGAATTGGAAAGAAAAACTTTAAAAGAATCTTCAAAACGTGAACGAGATCAAATTGCAAAGTAGGTTATTCGTCGCAAATTAACATCTTTCTAATCACGTTTTTTTAGTCTAAAAAAGCTCTACAAAGAAATTGATCATAAGCTTGTTGAAAGTAAAGAAAAGGCAGCAGAAAGAGCAGCAAACAAGATTTACAATAATCTTACAAAACGAAAGCAACTTGGTCGTGGTGAATATAAAGAATATGAAGAACCTGTTGCACTTCCTTCAGAAATTAAAGGTAGTCTTCGGCTTGCAAAAACTGAAGGAAATTTGATGAATGGTTAGTTTTTTTGATTACTGTTGTATTTGATATATAACATTGTCAACCTTTTTAGAACATGTTAAATCTCTTCAAGCTCGAAATATTCTACCTATTGCTGGTGATAAGGATACTAAGAAACTTCCAAAACGTCTCAAGCGGAAATTTGTTGATAAATGGGAAATTAAGAAGGTTACAGCAGATTCAACTCGACATTAAAATATGATTTTTGATATTTGTTGAACTTTGAATGAATGTGTTTTTTGTTGATTTTAAAGAAATATGAAAGGTTGTTGTTTTATGATAATAAAAAGTTATTTTGATTACTGTAGTTTTGTAGAATTTTTATTTTAAGATAAGCATATAACAAAAGCGAATATTTAGGTAAAATATAAGTGAAATCAAAAATTTTAAGAGTGTAAAATTTATGAGATTTTAACTGTCATAATCCAGTTTCAGCCAACAACAGCTTAACATTGTTCATGGGGTTCTTTATCAGTGAATTGATTGACTCCACGTTGATAGGTTTCTTTTCCTTCTTCAAAGCGTTTATTATGAGTTTCATTTTCTTCAACAGTTTTCTTGTAAATTTGGTATCGCTTCTTTTCAGTTTCTTCATCGGGATATGATTTATCTACAAAATTTGAGGTTTTAAATAGGGGCATTAACAAAGTTTTATGGTTTAGAAATTGTTGAAATTAAATATAGTTGCAAGGATATATTTTTTAGTTTTTACACAATCCAAAGTGGTTGTTTGCATCGATGCTGTTGGTAATGTTACCGTAATATTTTAAATTATATGATAGAAACAAGAATGTTAAAGTTTTTAAGATGAATTCATAACGCTTACCAAACTTTTGCTTGTAATCTTGCCATTCTTTATCGGTTTTGTGGTCGCCGGACATGATTGTAGTGATCTAAATTGAACGTTTAATAATACAGTAAAAGAGAATTTTAACAAATTAACCACGGAATCGTAAAGTAGTTACAGTATGCGGAAAATATAATGTTAGAAATTTCGTTAACACGGATACGGTATTTTCAGCTTTAATTGAAACAAAGCGCAATACCGTACACATTGCTTTTATTATTTTAAAGCTTTCATGGGGACAACTAAAGTTACAACAATGACTCAAAGTTGTTATCACGTAGAATTTTTAAAAAACAAATGGCAAATTAATGCAAATTTTTTTGGTAATCAAGAAAAACAATTTGAAATATCGATCCAAATTTTTTTTGTGAAATTTTTAAATTTCCTCAACTTCTTCAACCAAATACATTTTATATTATTATTATTACTGAAAAATCAAAATAAGCTTCTTTAATGGTAAAATTACTAAAAAGGCAAAAAAATAAACAAATATAAAAATTTGAGAAGAAAATATGAAATCACGAAGAAGGAGATTCAATCGACAGCAGCAGCTGCTGTTGTGTACTTGAATGAATGTTTTGTTTTTATTTTTTAGAGGAGGTTATTTATGTGAACCACGCCCCGTTCAGACTCATTTCATTTCTTTATTTTTGGGAAAAATAGAAAGGGACAAGAAGCAAAGGAAAGGGAAAAAATCAATGACTGACTCATAAAGAAAATCAAAAACAGAAAAACAGGGTTCTTTGGTCAGAAATGTATAAAAAATATTGAAAAAACCCCCGGTCATTTGATGTTGATCATGAACGTCAGATATGGATCAGATTGTTTTTCGGCTATTATTGATTAAAAATGATGACATAAAAATCTAAATTTTCTACGAACCCGAGTTTGATGGAAAAAAGCTGGGAAAGGGAAGGTTGCAAGGGTCATTTTGTTCAGTTTTTTGAAAACGCATAACGCGAAAGTCAGTTTATTTTAAACTTTTTCTGCTTCCTGGTGCTGATTCAAGCAATTTCCAAAGTGACTGATTCAGCGATCTTCAAGAATAAAAAACCAAAGAAGAAATTATGATAAAAAAAAGAGAAGAGAAGCAAAATGCAGCAGCAGCAGCTTCTTTTGGTCAAAAAACATTTCAATGTTTAAACTTTAAAGATTAAACATTTTTTTATCAGAAAATTTTTGCTTTTAAAAGTTTCTGACCAAACATTTTAAAATTTTGGATCCATTTGCGGCAATTCTAAAGTATCTAATTTTTTAATCAATAGATGATGATTATTCCAACTATGCCTCGGCGGAGCTCCGGAAATGACTCCAAAAATACAAAAAATGGAAAATTTTTAAATTTTTTGTAAAAAAAAGTTAAACAAATATCAAAGTAATATATAAATTTAATTACTAACAAAAATATTGTAAAAACAAATTAGTTAAACTTTGCACTTGTAATGAAGCAGTCATCTCGATCAAGACTGTCTGAAATTTCGAGTTGTGTTCTAGAATTCCGCCGATTTTAGGTATTCCGAAATTTGGACCACAATTTTTTTCCTGGAGAATATTGATCCCGACGAAGAAGATAAAACATTAGAATATCATCACTGCTTGATATAATGCAAATTTACAAAATTTTTAAAGGCTATCTCCTTCATGGAAAACAACTTCCTTGAAAGAGTTAACTCCTAAAAAACTTTTCTGAAAAACGTACATTTTGGACCCGAATATTTCTAGAAAACATGATTTCAATGGCGGAGATAAGCTCTGAATGTTTTGCAAATTTGCATATTAACAACCTTGGTCGAAGAATACCAAAAACACAATTAACAAAATATTACTTTTTTTGAAGAAATAAAAAGAAAGCAGCAAGCTCATTTCACTAAAAATTTAAAAAAACGTGAAGGTAAACGAATGACTGACAAATAAATGTTGATGACTGACGGGGCAGATAGATGGATATGTATTAGCAACAGCAAAAAAGAGATATCCAAATGTTTTGTTCATTGACTCAAAAAAAAAAATAAAAGGTGTTGGAACAAAAAAAAGCAAGGAGTTAAAAAAGAGCTTTTCTTTCAATTGATGAGTTTTTAGTCAAAATCAATCCCTTTTATCTTTTTTTTGCTTGGGTTATATTAAAAATCCAAGAAAAAAACGTAATAAAATTGTTTTATTTTAATTTTGGAAGATTACTGTAATAATAAATTGGATTGAAATATGATGAGGCGGGATATGAGAATTCCTTCAGAGGTAAGATTTATAAATGATTGGAAAAGGATTTGATATATCCATCATGTGATATTTGGAAAAGCTCAAGAAAAAAATTAAAAAAACTGAATGATGGATTAATAATATCCAACGGATATATCGAATCTAAAAACATCTACCATTGTTTATCGACAATACTTTTTTATTACCTGTAATCCTAAAACCGAAGATTTGGTATATCTGTGATGTGATTTATTCGAGCTCAAGAAAAAAAATTTAAATAACAAATGTCCTTTGATCTTTTACCGCCATTGGCAAAAAATCAAAAGAATGTCTTTATCGAAATAGTTTTTGTCCCCTCCGAAATAAAATTCTTGATTTTTTGCATTATTATGCAAAATTTTTGCACGATGGATATATCAAATCCGAATCCCCATCTGATTCACATCAAATCCGTTTTAGGTGGAAGAAGAGGATGAATGTGTATTTTATGAGGATGATCCAACTTCAACAATGATGTCTCCTGGGGCAAATGGAACCCCACCTTCAATTTTGAGGCACCTAGATGAACCCCTCTCGGAGAATGAACCCGTTGATAGAAAAGCTAAAATATTTGCATATGCAAAAATGATTCTTCCACATATTGGTTTAGTTGTTTTATTGATATTTTATTTACTTTTTGGAGCTACATATTTTTATTACGTTGAATCAGCCTTTGAAGGTTTGTTTTTTTATGCAAATTTCCAAAAAGCCTATGATTGAAGTCGAACCCGCGTCTTCTTGGTTGTTAATCTGCTGCACTAACCTCTGCACAATCGAAACAAATTTTCTTTTACTTTTTAGCGATATCAAAAGACCGAGAATTAACAACAATATTTGCATTGAGAAATAATTTTCATGATAAAATATGGAATTTAACACATTCTAATGATACCGTAATCTCCAGGGAATCCTTTAATGGAATTGGACAAGAATATTTTGAAAATTTAGTTACAGAAATTTTTCAATCTTATCGTAATCAATTTATCACAGAAAAACATTTATTAAATACCACAAAAAATGATGAACTACTTTGGACTTTTTCAAATTCAGTATTTTTTGCTACTGCTGTTGTCTCAACAATTGGCTATGGAAACCTTGTACCAGCAACGGTTGGAAATTTACTTTTCTAAAAATTTGCATAACATTGATTTTTTACAGATTCATGGCAGAATTGGTTGTATCGTTTTTGCATTATTAGGAATCCCACTTTTACTTGTCACAATTGCGGATATCGGAAAATTTTTATCTGAATTTTTGAGCTTCCTTTATCGAACTTATCGAGTTTTTAAGCGAAAAGTAAGTTAATTAATTGAAATTTAAATGTTCAAAACTTCGGTAGTCGGGGCATATAAATAAAACTAAAAAAACTAAAAAACAAAAAACCAAAAATGGTGGTCAAAGTATTTTTATAATAGCAGTTTTAATTGCAAATTTTTTCCTTTGATTTTTGAAGATGTTTCGCATAGGACATCTTTTTTATCCTAAAATTTTGTCAATGATTTCATTTTGCTGAACGCGCCAAATTCAAATTTGAATTTAAGAATGTTACCAAATTCACATATAATCAGGGACACAAGCTAGCACTGCTCCCTTTGAAATCTAAAACATTTTAAAATATCTTCTCTCTCTTTGGTTCTTCTTTCCAGCTCTGAAAAAAAAGAAAAAAACACACATATTTTTTGACAACCAACAATTTTTTTCTTTCTCTTTTTTCTCTCGTTTCAAAGTCTTCCATTTTTGCAGTTGTCGAGCAAGGGCTGCGGTGGCGCAGTGGCTTTGATCGAGTCGCAACGAACAACCTTCGGGAAGTTCGGAGCCGCCGGATGCCGCAGCCCCCTAAAGACACCAACCCCAAAACCAAACCCAAAAAAAAACAAACAAACTTTTTTGGTAATTTTTTAAATTAAAATATTTAGTTATACTGTAGTTTTGGGTTTTCTTAATTATTTTATTTTTTTAGTTAAAAATACTTGCTGTTGTCTAGAAAAAACTATGAAAACTTAATTTTAAAGCATTTTTGGGTAATGGAATACTGTAAAAGTTTTTAAATGTGTTCATCATAACTGTTAGGGGCATCTGCAAAGAGGGAAATACAGGCATGCGCCTTTTAAAAAATGAAAATCCTTTGATCTTTTACCGCCATCCGTATAAGATCAAAGGCGGCTCTCATAGCAATGGTTTTTGATTCCTTCGAATTAGCATGCTAATGACGTCATTGCCTAAAGTGGCAAAAAATCAATCCTATCTTTCTTCAAATTAGTATTTTAAAAAATTTGCATAAACGTCAAAAATTTATATTAAGACATGCCTAGGCATAACCAATTTTGTAAAAAGCGTCATAAATTTGCATAACTCAAATTTACTTAACAAAAATTTGCATATTTAAATAATTTATCGTATAAGTTTTTATGCAAATTAAATTTCAGACATTTATGGTTCGAAGACAAACTCGTCGATTTAGTCGTTTTCGGGATCATTCAACATCTGAAAGTGAGACCGGTTCATCTCCAACAAAAGCAGGAAGCGTTAATTTGAATGACATCGATGATGACCCAAATGCTGTAAATGCCGATGAACTTCGAATTCCTGTTGTAATGGTTTTATTGGTCCTGGTTACGTATACTGCCATTGGGGGTTTCCTTTTTAAAGCTTGGGAAGGATGGTCATATTTTGAAGCATTCTATTTTTGCTTTATTACAATGGCAACCATTGGTTTTGGTGAGTAAAAATTTGAATAAAAATATCACTTTTGAAAATTAAAACTTCCTAAAATTATGCAAATTTTATTATATTTCACCAACAATGAAAGCTTTATGTCAAAAGTTTTCTTTTTATGCTAATTTTAAAAAATTTGTATAATTTCGAAACACAGATATATCAAATCCAAAATTATTCTAGATTAAAATTCTATTTTTTAAAATTTAAAATTTTCCATTGATTACATCAATAAGTTTCAGTAATCCTTATTGATGTAATCAATGGTAAGGAAAAAAAATTTGCATAATTTTAATCAATAAATTTGACTTAAGTTACCGTATTAAAAATCTAAGATCAGATTTTTTATTACTGTACACCTGGGTCTTTTTTATAAATCCCGCATATTTAACATCTTTTTTAGGCGATATTGTACCCACAGAAAAAGTATATACAATTTTTACAATGATGTATATCATTTTCGGCTTATCCCTTGCAACAATGTGTATTGATTTGGCTGGTACCGAATATATCAACAAAATTCATTATTTGGGTAAAAAAATGGTAAGCAATTTTATTAAATTTATTAAATTCAATGTACAGTATCCGAATTTGTTAAATGCTCATTTATTATGCAAATTGTTATCTTGAAAAATTTGCATAATACTTGTGGCTATCAAGGACCTCAACACCCGTTTTATTTTCGAGGGGGCAGAAACCATTTCAAAGGGGGGGCATGCTTATGATTTTGTTCCAATGGTGGTAAAAGATCAAAGGATTTTTTTAGTATCGAATGGGCGACTATGATCTAAGGAAATTTAAATAAGATTTGCAAATTTTACAAATACCCTTTTTTCAATAGGGTAAAGTTATGCAAGTTATGCAAATACCCGACTGAAAAATTTGCATAATATTTCATGGCTACAATATACTCTTCTGCCATTAAAAACTAAAACTTTTACTTTTCTCTATCCATATTTTTAGGATGATGCCAAAGGGGCTGTACTTTCTGGACTTGAAGTGGGAGAAAATTTATTTAAACATAATGGTGTTGGATTAATCAAAACAGCAGGAGGAAAATTTTTGCATATTCGACTTTCAAATAAGCAGTTGGAAGAGTTGATGCTAAATCCAGAAAAGCATCGAGATATTTTAAGGGAGCCGTTATCGGCAGCTGTTCAAAGATTAGCTGATGAACATAATATCAAGGTTTGATATTTGGTTTGAAGGAAAAATTTGCATAATCTGTTTTTAGATCCTTCCCGATGATATTGCTGAAAGTGAAGGCTATATTTTATCAAATCGAGATGCAAATAAACCACATCGAAAAAGATTGGGTGTTACAAATCAATATATGATTAGTAGAACTTTAGTGCCTGGAAAAATTCCAACTTCTCCATTGTTGCCATTTGTACTCAAAGAATCAAGCATTTAAAAATTTGCGTAATTTTGTTTGTTAATAAAGTAATTTTGTTCATATTTTTTTAAAGCATCTTATTTTAATTAAAGTTTACCAATCATGGTTGTAAAAGAAAAATTAAAACAGTTAGTAATTATTTAGTACGGTGGTACTACTGTATGCAAATTTATGCAAATTAAAAACCTCTAATCGGCAAATTCTGTTAAAAATGTTCAACATTTAGCATCAAAGATCTTTTTGAATGTTACCATTTCTGCACCACTGTAGTAATATGCAAATTAGTAAAACATTTACCTTCAAGATAAAGAAAAGAATGATAAAGTTACAAAAATTTGCATATTTCCAATACCCTGTCTTTAATAGCGTAAATTTGTATAACTTTGAAACGAATCTCCTACATAAAGAAAAGAAGAAAAAATATTATTTTCTCCACAAACTTTGGGCCGAAAAATTCTCCTGAAAAATCTCAACATATTAGCCCAGCGTTTTAGAGAAAACATTTTTTCCATGGAGAAAAGATAAGCTCTAAAGTTTTGCAAATTTAAATATTTCCGCGCCGTGCCTTTTGTTGTTGTTTAAATTGTTGTAGTTTGTACTTTACTGTTCAACGCGTTCATTGAAGCATTTTTTAATTTTTTAAATTTTTAGCAGAAGCAAAAAATCACAAGTTCAATTATTTTAAAATGAGTAGTAAGTTTTTTTTATTGTACATTTATAAAAGTAAAAAACCTGTAAAAATAAGTATTTTTTGTTCCATTGACTTTTTTTATGTTGGTTGTGTTTTTCCCCTGAAAATCAGGGAATCTCTTTCCTTCTTTTTTCTGCGTTGAATTTTTTACTTTTTTTTCAACACAGAAAAATTTGGTCGTTGCAAAAATTGATTGTTGGTTTTTGGCTCAAAAAAATAAATTTTAATCTTTTTTCCCTTTTCTTTTTTTAATATAATTCCACGTAAATAATATATATATCTTTATTACTATTATTATTACGGTTAATAATACTAGTAATAATCTTTAATTAAAATTTTACAATCGCTAAAAAAAGAAAAGATAAAAATAGTGTTCTTTTTAAGCGATCTTCGCCTTCGGGCGAATGTCTTCAACTCCTATTGTTCCATCTGCTTCAACTACTTCTTCTTCAACAGCAGCAGCAACCATTTCACCAGCTGTAACTTCAACTTCTGCATCTTCAACATCCACAACTTCGTCAAATGAATCAATTGTTCAGCAATGTGGTCTTCTGCCAATGGTGGCAATTCTTCCATCAAATGGTGCAGATATAATTTGTAAAAAGAATAATATTCAATCATTCGCAGATTTAATTTCACCTTTCTCTTCTGTGGCATGTGTGGTTAAGGTAAGCAAATTTTTGTTGTATCTGTTTATGATTAGTCATTAATAGTTGTTAGTATGTATAAGATGTCTTAGATAAAAGTCCACATTATTATTTACGATCTTGTCTATGATTTTTGAATATATTCTACCACATTTATCGGCACTTTCTCATCAAAATGCGGTACATTTCCTTCAAGAAATGTTAGACGGGGTCTTAGGAACTTAAAGATTAAAATTGCTCCTTTTTGACCAAAGAACTTGAGTTTTACTTTGCCCCCATTGGTACTAAAAACGAATTACTCGTTTATTTACCATAAGAATAAGAGAGGTAAAATCATCTTTGTTCAAGGCTGTTTCCTAAGCTTATTGTTGCTTTCCCTATAAACAAACTTAATCCCTAAAGACCTTGGAAAGAAACGTTAGAAAAAACTAGTTTCATCTTTTCGATTACGTTATTCATAAAAATGGAGAAATCAAAACAGATTATAACTTTGTGAATCAATATTTGATTTTTAGTCTTATTAATGTTTCTCTCTTTTTTCAGGATCCATATGGACAACAACAAGCAACAAAAGTGAAAATTGATTTTCGTGATATCTCAAAAAGTGGTTGCTTATTGGGTTTAACAGTACTGCCATCTGTGTTGCATCAGGTATGTTTTTTTGTGGTGTACTGTATGTTGGATACGCACGTGTTTTCGCGCATTCTTCTTTTTTCTCTATGGAAGTTTGCGTCCAGTAAAAGTGCAATAGAATCTTTTAAAGAATCGGGTCAAATACTTACAAAGATTCTTTAAAATTGCAAATAACAGGGGCTTTTCGCGTTAATGTTCAGCGTTAAAAAGCTAGTTTTGCTTTGCTAACATTTTTCTTATATCTTTACCCTCATCACTTGATTATATGAATACTTAATAATATACTGTATAATCTTTTTTAGATTGTTTCAACCATTTCAACCCTGCCACAATTTCAAGCAACAGAAGTCTGGAATTCAGCATTTCGAGATTCATTTTCATATTGGTTTGAGCCATCTGATATTGATTTTCTTAAAACATATCTTTGTTGCATTTTTGTTATTTCTGCAGATGAAGAAGATCCAATTGGAGAGTTGACAAAGCTGATCCAACAACAACATACCCAACAACATGGTGGTCCTGAAACTGCAAATACTCTTGGACCTGCACATTGTGCTGCTCCAAAATGGTTTTTACCAAATATCCTAAAGTATTATGTTGTACTCCATGATGTTGAAGATGGGAATGAAGAAAAGTTTGTGATTTTAAAAATGTTAATATTTAATAAGTTAGTTATTTTAGAGCGAATGAAGTTTTTGCAAAGGTATCAGCTTCATACGGGTCAGATTGTTGTCACATGTTGAAGATTAATTCTACAACGGATGCAGATTTACCAGATCCTTGGCAGCAGATCCTTGAACAGCGATATCGAGGTCTTGAAAGTGGACTCGAAATGGCAAGAAAAAAGCTAATGGAAAAAACTGCAAGTGCAGAAAGTTTGGTAAGTTTTTACTACAGTATACAGTGTAATAATAATGAATTACTTTAGGCATCAGATTCAAAGCCATCAGCATCCTCCCTTGTGCCATTATCAACAACTCCCTCAAATTCGTCTGCCCCAGTATTTTCAACTTCATCAGCTGCTGCAAATCCTACCGTACCTTTATCAGCACATTATACCATCAATTCTTCGACAGCAGCAGCAACATCGACAGCAGCTACAGTAGGATCAAATGCAGCAAATGGCGGAAATCCTGCCTTGACAAAACAAGTCTCTATTGCATCTCTTTCTCATCAGCGGCATGCCCATGGTCAATGCCTTACAACTTCTGATCGAGAACAACTTCGAGATTTTGTTGAAAAATTTATTAAACAATCACTTGTGCCATTTGTGGAGAAACAAATCTCTGCCCAAAATGATATCCTACAAAAGCGACAAGGAATTGGGAAATCTTTTTCATCAATGAGAAAATGGTTATCTAATGCTTCCTCCTCTGCACCTGCCCCTGGAATGCAACCAATCTCATATGGTACAGAATCAACAGAATTTCAAACTCGTCGACTTGCTGATATGGCATTCCTCTTTGGAATGTATACCTTTTCACATCAACTTTATCAATATGTTAAAAAAGATTTCTTAACTGATCAAGCATGGCTGTATCATGGTGGAGCTTTGGAAATGGCTGCGTTAACGTTGTATTTAAGTTCGAATCAGCTAACATCAAAAAATTTTCCATTATATTATTTGGATAATGCATTAAATTATTTTTTGAATACTTGCATGTAAGTTTTGTTGTTGTTTTTCTGATGTTGGATTACAGTTATTTTACTTTCACTGAGTTTTACAATTACCGTAACCCTTCTGTATTAATTGCTACATTATACTGCCATGAATGACCATGTACTACAGCATGGTGTGGCTCCAAAGGGAGGTGCCGTCTCCGAAATCATAAAAATTCTTTGATCTTTTACCACCATCGGCACAAGATCAAAGGAGTGCACCCCCTTTACAAGGATTTTTGCTGAAGTCTTTGGCCAAGACTGTTTTATCTAATCCCTTTGATAATTTTTGGGAACTAACTAACTTGCTTGATAGTTGGTTTACTGTTTTTTTGGAGATAGTACTGTAGAATCTGTCTAAATTAAAATTTTTTCTGCGAGTTTGGATTTTTGTCCAACTGGTTATATGTTTGATCAGCAACTACTTTAAATCCATTAATGATTAATTGAAAAATTTAAATTAATATATTTCTCTGTTTTTTAGGCAACCAATGTTAGCAGTAAGATGTGCGATAATTTCTGTTGAAATTCTTTCTCGAATTGGAATGCATCTTGAAGCTGCAAATCAGTTAATTCGACTTACTTCAACACTCTCAGATTTATTTAGTGGTGTATTACTTGAAAAAGCTTCAGCTCTATTTTCACAAGCAAAAATGTATCGTCGAAAAGCTTTTCATTTTGTTCTTGCTGGGCATCGATTTAATCAAGCTGCACAACCAATTTTATCCCTAAAATGTTATGATCTTGCTGCACCAGAATATCTTGATAAGGGTTGGTCATTTGCAGAAGACCATATTATGTTTACCCTCTCACATGAATCAAAAGATCCACAATATCAAGCTGATTGTGCCACAAAGCTGGTTAAACCGTCCTCTCAACAATTTATGGATCAACAAGCAGCCTTTATTGAACATTATCTTAAACTTCTTGCAAGAAATGCCACAAAGAATCCATTGTTTGTTATCCCGCTGATAAAACCATCAGATATTCGTATAATTTATGGTGAAAAACCTGAAATTTTATCAGCTGATAGTGTTGATGAAAAGGATATGAAAGTTCGAGCAAAAGATGATACCCAGCTAATTGAATGGGAAGATCTTGAAAGACTTGCATTTCATGCTGGAATTGGTTCAAAAAAACCTTTCAAACATTCATGTCCAACTTTCTCAGATTCAACAACAAAAAATCGTGAAAAGAAACAAACTCCACCATTTGAAAGATTTCGAGTGCAGATAAAGTTGATTAATCCAATGAATGTTCCATTAGTGTTACGAAATATTCGACTTGGAATTAAAGAAGTTAGTTTTGGGTTACAGTAGTTGGTATAATAGTTTTTTAAATACCTGGTATACTGTAGTTTTTGCTTATCATACAACTACTGATTTTGGCTACAGTATACTTTTTGAGCAATGTTTTATACTTGAAGTTAAAGATGTACATTTAAATCGGTTACGGTATTTCCAGTTGTTCCTTAACTTTGTTAATTTAGCCCCAAATATAACTACAGTAAACCTTTGTTTTTTTACAGATTCAAATGCGAGAAGGTTTCCTTGAAAGTGATGCATTTATTGAGCATGGATCAATTCCTGAACTTGTTCTTCCTCGAACTGAACTTCCATCTATCCCAGGAATGACACCCCAACCATATCCAGATCTTTCTGAAACTCTCATCGAATTACATGTAATTCCAACGGATAAACTTCAACATTTTTCAATTTCTTCAATTCTTTTTGATTTTTGTGGTTCTACGGGTGCCTCAGCAATCCCAGGACATTTACCCCTTGAAGTTAAAGGTCGACGGCTATTCAAAACAAAAGAACAACGAATGAAAAAAACTTATGGTACTGATAATCGTCTAAATGCTACAGTATCAGAGACAAAATGGCCATTGTTGAATATTGAACTTTCTGGACAAGCTGCAAGATCCCCTGAAATTCATGCATATTCTTCACAAATGTTTCAAGTTTTGGTTAATTTTGAAAATGCTTCAGATGTTTCAATTTCATCAATCACAATTGCAACAGATCAACCAGAATATGTTTCAATTTCTGAGCCATCTGATGACACAAAATGGTCGATCTGCCCTGCAACAATGAATACAAATGGTGTTTTAGTTCATTCTGTTGGACAACAAGGAATTGCCAATTTAAAGAATCAAGGTGGTAAATTAACGTAAGTTGTTTTTACTAAATTTGCATAAGTTCTTGAAACATCTATTATATTTTTAGTCTTCGAATGGCAATTAAAGCTCCAGATGAAATTGTTGAAAATAAGTTATATCGAATTTTATTCTATTATATCGGAGAAAATGGAAATATTCGAGAATTTCGATATTCTGTAAAACTTTCAACACAAAGTTTACTTCGATGTGTTCCACGTGTCTTGAAAGATAGCTATCAACTTTGTGCAATTGATGTCAAAAATTTAATACCAAATCGTGATGCTGTTCTTGCAAAAGTTGAAGTGATTCGACTTTCAGCTTTCATGGTTACAGCAAAAGAGAAAGAAGCTGAAGCAGTTCCAATTGGAATGGAGCTAGTTTTAAAGAGAAATGGTAAGGAGGCGTTTTACGGGGTTATGAAAAATTTGGATTTCGTTTGTCCAGATCTGAAGTCGATTCTAAAAGTAGAGTAAACTCGTGTCTTCTCCTGCAGAATTTTTCTTTGATGTTTGCCGCCTTTAAGGCAACGCCAGATTTTGGCTAAATCTCTCCCACTTTAAACCATCCGACTTCGAATTTGGACAATCCCCAATCGGATTTCATATATCTGTTTCTATAGTTTTTCATTGAAATTTGATATAACCCATTATATTTTAGTTGTGGTTGAATGTGATCAATCGGATACTGTGCCATTCTTTGTTAAAGCTTCTTCAACATCACCATCAACAATTTGGTTAACAGATGTTATCAGTGATATTCCATCCTTCAATAATATAATTCCACATTATCTTTCCAATAATAAAGAGAATCAACAAGGTACAACTCCAACAGCATTTTCACAACAAAATCTTACTCGTGCTCATCTACATTTTGCTCTACTTTGGAGAGCTCAGATTGCAAATTCAGATGGAACTGTTGCAACACTTTTTGGTGAAACATGGATTGTTAATCCATTTTCAATTGATAAAATTCAAAAATCTCTTAATGAACCAATTGAAGATGAACGATGTTATTTTTCTACAGGAATTCCAGAATTAAATGGTCGATTTGCAATGGTCCTACTTGAACATGATCGAAGATCTGTTCTTTCGACAAGGCTGCCATCATATAATTTGGAGACAAAAAAAGTAATTCATTATCGACAAACAGATTTTGATGATCTAAAAGAAATTGATAAAGAAGTTTCAAAGATAATTCTTGGAAGAATTACTGTACAAAAAGATACAATTGTTCATGATTTCAAAAATAAAAGGTTTGTGATAGGGTTCTTTGAGATTACTGTAGGATTAAATTTGGATGTAGTAAGGTACTGTAATAGACTTAAAATGCGGTCGTATAAATTACTGTATCAGAATGTATAAGTTTTTGATCAAGATCTTGAATACTCCGAATACCTGTTTTACAGATTACTGTAAGAGGATTATTATTCTTTCAAAATTTACAATACAGTATACACAAATTTATTATCCTATAAACTTTATATTCTTTTTAAACTTTTTGTATTTTAGTGAATGCAAGATTCCTGTCAATGTTGAAATTACAAATGCTGATCCACTTCATCGGACAATTAAAATTTGGATTTATACTTGTTATGAGATGACAGAAATGAAATCTCCACCATTAAAAGAGAAAGCTGGAGATGCCGAATCTCTTGAAGTTTCATCCATTACTTCACAAGCTCGTTCACAACCAAAACTTTCATGTGATCGATCATGCACACATCGAACAATTGAATTTGGTGATTCACTAAACTTTGCTCTTTCCCTTAAATCCTATGAACCATTTTGCTATAATTTGGCTGAAGTAATTGGAGCTGAAATTCAATTTATTGAACCTTCTTCTGATGCTGTTGCTGATACAAATGAAAAATCATTTCATCGCCTTGAACTTTCTCCAACATATATCTTTATTAAATCTGCTGCAAAACTTCTTACATCATCTCGTGAAGCAACAATCTCTCCAGCAATGTCAATGAAATCTAGTGATAGCATAAGCTCAAGCCATCGATTTATTAATAATTCTGCTGCTGCCAGCAAAACTCGGGTTTCTTAAAAAAATATTTATATAAAATATATGGTGTGCATAATTTTAATATGGGTTGTTTTTTGTATGCGTTTCTTTTTGTTGTGATTTTTCGTATTTTTTTGTGAACTTACAGTATCACAAAATTTTTTGAGCTTTTTTAAAAAAGGATTTTTGCCAGTGAAAAATCAAAAGTTATTAATATTGTATTTATGCATGTTGTTAATATCAAATATAATTTATAAATTAAAATATGTTTTATATATTTTGTTGATTAAAAGGTTACCGTAACCTTGTAAAATATCTTTGAACTTGTTTTTGTAAAATATTTTTTCTAAAATCTATGATTTTAGCTTTGATACTGATTTAAGTGACTGATTTGCAACATTTTTTTTCAAACGAATTCTCAACTGATTAATCAAAAAAATGGCTTCACAAACTGCTGGAATTCAACAACTTTTAGCTGCTGAAAAGCGTGCCGCTGAAAAAATTAATGATGCCCGAAAACGTAAAGCTCAACGCTTGCGTCAAGCTAAACAAGAAGCTCAAGCTGAAATTGAAAAATATCGTCAAGTAAGTTTAATACTTTTTGGTGATAGTGGTTTTTGTGAGACAGTAATTACAAGAAGTTGTTGTCGTTACTGTAGTTTTACGAAGCTGTTGTTACTGTACCTAAAAATTTACATACACCTTATAATAGTCACTCTCTTCTTTTTCCAGGAACGTGAACGACAATTCAAAGAATACGAACAACAATATCTTGGAACCAAGGAAGATATTGAAGCATCAATCCGAAAAGAAACTGAAAATTCTTTGAATGAAATGCAACGAAATGTTGCTGGAAATAAGCAACAAGTTATTATTCGACTTCTTCAACTTGTATGTGATATTCGTCCAGAACTTCATCACAATCTTCAACTTCAAAAGAAACTTTTCCCTCAAAATTAATTGATATTTTGCATTAGAGAATCGAAAATGTTGATGCTTTTCTTCTACTTATCCCTTCTATGATTATCCATGATTCAATATTATTTTGCAGTTTTATATTTTCTATATTTTAATGACACACTGAGAAACATTCCCCTTCACTTTATATATTTCTGAAAAGATGTTGTGATAGTATTCTTTTTCTTCTCTTTCTCCATTATCTTTTTTTGTAGTTGTTTGATATCAAAAAATTGGAAGGAAGCGTAATTTTGGCAAAGAGTTTATCAATGACAAAATTTTCTTCCATTTTTTTTGTTATCAGACTTTTCCACAAATTTTTAGACCTTTTTTGCTTTTCTGATAAGAATTTTATTTCATAATATATTTGATATTATGGAATTAATTTCTTCATCCTTCCACTGCCTCTATATATTTGAGTCAACCCACCCACTTTTTTTGTATTTCGAAACCCTTTTTATGTTTATTTAAACCCGCGTTATTTTGTTGTATTTCACTTTTTATATTGTTAGTATTTTTATTAGTTATATATTTTATTATTGTTTTTGGAGATTAAATAAAGAGAGAATAAAGTTATATATTTTTTATTTGTTTTCGTTTATAAAAATTATTTACGGTTTTGTTTCCGTTAAAATATTTGCTGGAATTAAATCGCATATTTTTGTTATAATTGTTTATTTTAGGGTTATTTAAACTCTTCAACTTATCAAAGAAAAGAATGATTGAAATAACAGTGAATGATCGGCTTGGCAAGAAAGTTCGAGTTAAATGTAATCCATCTGATACAATTGGAGATTTGAAGAAGCTGATTGCTGCACAAACTGGTACAAGGTTAGTTATTTTTTATATGTTTACGGTAATTGATTGTCCAGATCTGATGTTGAGTGCCTTAAGGGAGGAGGGGTTAAATAAAATCAGACGATCACCTTAATGGCGGCAGACATCAGAGGAACAACTCTGACGGATGTTAATTTAATTTAATTTATTCACTCCAGAAAAAGCTGAGTGGGCAAAAAAACAATGAACAATAGAAAGATAGGATGTTGAGGGATGCTTAAAAGTTTCATAGAAAAACCTGATGTCTGATCTGGACAATCACCTTAAGGCGATGTTGATGAATAGTTAGATACTTCCATGGCCGTAGAGAGAGGGGTGCATTGGGGGCACGTGCTCCCCCAAAACTGAGAACCCCCTTCGATCTTTTGTCGCCGCCGTGTTAAGGCGGCAAAATATCAAAGGCGTTCCCCCATCCAAAATAAAAATGCCCACCTACGGCCTTGGATACTTTTGTTAAGTATTTGTAGTTTAAGATTGTTACAGTATCTAACTTTTCAACATCCCTTTTCCTGTTTTTTGTTCTTTTTATTATGTGCTTACTAATCTTACTACTTTTTTCAGACCCGAGAAACTTGTTTTAAAGAAATGGTACACAATTTACAAAGATGCAATAACTCTATCCGATTATGAAATTCACGATGGATTTAATTTTGAACTTTATTATCAATAGATTTATTATATTATCAATGTTACCTTCAACAATGCATAGATCTGCTCCATTCATTCAAACTCTATCTTCAAACTTGCTTTATTTGTTTCGACAATTTTTTAATTGCAATGTTCTTCCATTTTTTCTATGTTTATCCTATCAACCATATTGTTATTTTTTTGATACTCAATAAAAAAGAGGCAAAATTATATGTCATTGAAAACGTTGTTGTTAATTATTACTTTTACGTGTATATTTTAAAGAAATAAATATTTCTTGAAAACTTTGAAATCTGTTTTTTACAAAATATTTGGGATACTGTAGTTTTAGAACAACATGAGTGTCTTTCAGGTCATGCAGTACCTTTTCTTTGTAGTCACCAAAAATCATTAACAATTTTTTTAAGTACAGAAATTGATTTCAAAAGTAAAAAAATCTTTGATGAAGGTGTGTCGATTTTATGATTGAATGTTTTTGTCAAGTAATAGCATCATTCGAAAAGTGTTTTGATTGGGTATTTTTCTTTAAAAAAAAGAAAAAACAATAAGCTGTGAACCTGCTTTCAACAGTTAAAGCCAATGCAAGCAAGTTTTATAAAAAAATGCATTTACTCACCCATTTAAAAGATTATTTTGGACTGCCTCAATACGGAACTAAAAAAACTGTATAAAAGCGTTTGAAAAAAATTCGGTTAATAACGATAAAAGAAATTTCAACAACATTTGCTCTGCTGTGCACCTTCGTAGAAATGTCAAGTTGATAAAAAATAGAGTATTTGTTCTTTTTTTCTTTGTTTTTTATTTAATAATTTTTAAATTTTTTCCGCGTTATTTTCGTACACTGAAGTCAAGAATGAGAAAATGGGCAACCGTGGCCAGAAACTTATGAGCTGAGTAGCCTAATGAACGATTAACTTTTTTATAGATTGTTTTATAATTATTTTTTTGAAATTGTGATTCATGGCCGCCTTCATTCCTCCTGTGGGTGTCGCTGCCGCCGCCGCAGGTCTTGTTGGTAGATTTGCTGGTGGAGTTGCCAATAGAGTCTTTGTAAGAATTATATATATATGTGCTTTTATAGCAATTCCAAAGGGTTGACCCAGGAGAAATTAATTTAAATTTTTGTAAATCCTTTGATCTATTACCGCTTGCTACGGAAGATCAGAGAACCTGGATAACTCAGAAACATTAGTGCAAAATTTTTTTGAATGATGAAAAAAAGTGAATGCTGTACTCTTAATTGTTAAATTGCAGGAAAGTGACAGACCCATATCATTAGCAAATGGCAACAAAATAAATCCAAAGCTTAAGGTAACTATCTACAAGAAGCAGGTTCGCTTAATCTACATTTATCCCATTATTAATATTTGATAACAAAAATCTAGGGTGCAAATGATGAAATTATGCTAGCCGTTTTAAATAATCAAGTACGGCATAAGTTTACATACATCTTATTAAGGCCTTATTGAATACTAATATTTTATTTTTAGGAAAAAATCATTCATGAACTTGAACAACAAATCAAAAATTCACGGGATGTAAATTTTGGAGGTAATTTTGTTGAATGGAATATTCTTTTTGCAGGAGAGAAATCTTTTTGTCATAATTGGAACAATTATTTTGGGATACATCATTTATTATCTCTTAAGCAAGCATATCTGAGCTAAAAAAAGATAATTAATGCCGAAAACTTGTTTATTAAAAAAACATTAATTTTTTGTTCTGAATTATATAAAATGTTTTTTTGTTATTTTTAAATGTATATTTTCCAGAAAGAAATATACCTTTTTAATGATTATTCTTGCTTTGTTTCGTTCGTAAGAATGTTACACAATAAATTAAAAAAAGTTAAACAATATTTTTATTCGTCAAAATTTTGCAACAAAATGAATGAAAAACACCAAACATTTTTTTGGTTGAATAAATTAAAAAAAACGTTTGATTCAAGTCGACTTTATTAATTAATCAAGAATTGAATTATTATAACGAATAGACACTTTTGTATCACTGTAATCCTGAAATAAATACATTAATATTTCTTTTTTCTATTCGTTGACTAAGATATTTGCTTTTGAGTTTCAGTAAGACTGGCCTTAAAGTTATCTTGAATTAAAATGACTTACTTTAATATAAGTAAAATGTGTTGCAAACGGAGGTGTATCAGGGTATTTACGCAAAATAATTTTTTCATTCTTTGAAAACTGTGGAAGCTTTAAAAGTTCGTCAGCAGTGCTTGAAGTTACACTCGAAGAAGCAGACGAATCAAAACTAAAAGAAAAATTAAAAAATTAAGATTGTAAATAATAAATGAGAAGCATTAGCGTCTTTTTAAGATGAGGTTTTTATGCCTGTCCTCTTTTACTTTTTATTGTGCCAAAAAAAACGATAAACTTCAATATTTTTTACTTGGCATCTTTTTATTTTTGAGTATATTTAAAACGCACTCTGGCTGAAAAAAAGAGTGCTCAATATAAACCGTGGCACAGCAAAAAATGAATCTTTTTGAAACTTTACCCACGTTTTCGACTATGCTTAACAAGCCCAGATCCAAAGTCTTTTTGGCCAAAAGTGCCGTTTTGGCACTTTTTTGTGCCGTTGAAGTTCAAAACGGCATTTTCAGATCTCCAGTGCCATTGAAGATATGTCATTAATTTTCTTTGGTATAGGGGTAATCGAGGTCGCTGAATCCGAATTTCGTATTTTCGAGACTCGATTTTCGCGTTGGGACCCAAAAAAATCGAAATTTCGGCATTGTGCCGTTCTCCTACTTCGGCATTTTGCCGCCGGGCTTAGCAAAAATTACCATCGAATTCTCCACGTTTTTTTGCCCTGGGGGACGCAAAATATTAAAAATCCATGAACTACTCTATTCTTTTCCCTGTGGAGAATAACGTTAATCGTGGTTTTTCGAGTATGAAAAAAATGAAAAAATGTTCTAAAATGAAGTTAAATGTGCAGGAATAGCGTATTCTTACTAAAAATGCAATAAAACATCATTACCAATGTATTTGAATCTTCAGAATGCCAAAAATTTGCAAAATGCCAAAAACGGCAAAAATATGTGCCAAAAAATTTTTTTTCTTTTTTTCTTCTTATTTTGTGCCTATAGGGGTTTTCGATGATGGAGAATTCGATTCTGATATTTATTTGTGGATTTTACATGACAGAAAAGCCGAAAACGGCAGTTTAGAGTTTTCAACAGTACTGTAATTATTTACATGGTAATGCCGTTTTCGGCTTTTCTGTCATGTAAAATCCACAAATAAATATCAGAATCGAATTCTCCATCATCGAAAACCCCTATAGGCACAAAATAAGAAGAAAAAAAGAAAAAAAATTTTTTGGCACATATTTTTGCCGTTTTCGGCATTTTGCATATTTTTGGCACTCTGAAGCTTCCAATACATTTGTAATGATGTTTTATTGCATTTTTAGTAAGAATACGCTATTCCTGCACATTTAACTTCATTTTAGAACATTTTTTCATTTTTTTCATACTCGAAAAACCACGATTAACGTTATTCTCCACAGGGAAAAGAATAGAGTAGTTCATGGATTTTTAATATTTTGCGTCCCCCAGGGCAAAAAAACGTGGAGAATTCGATGGTAATTTTTGCTAAGCCCGGCGGCAAAATGCCGAAGTAGGAGAACGGCACAATGCCGAAATTTCGATTTTTTTGGGTCCCAACGCGAAAATCGAGTCTCGAAAATACGAAATTCGGATTCAGCGACCTCGATTACCCCTATACCAAAGAAAATTAATGACATATCTTCAATGGCACTGGAGATCTGAAAATGCCGTTTTGAACTTCAACGGCACAAAAAAGTGCCAAAACGGCACTTTTGGCCAAAAAGACTTTGGATCTGGGCTTGTTAAGCATAGTCGAAAACGTGGGTAAAGTTTCAAAAAGATTTATTTTTTGCTGTGCCAAGCCTTTCAGAATTTCAGCCAGAACGCGTTTTAAAGCATAAAATGATTCAGTAAAAATGTTTTATCAGTAGACATGTTTTTGTGTTTTGCTTAATTTCAATTTTTGGCGATCTCGCAGTGAAAAATGCAAAATTTCGATATACGATAGTTTCAAAGTTTTGCAAATGTAAGCATAAGATCTCCCATGGTTCATAAAAATTAACTATCAAGTTTCAGAATAATAGATTCACCCATATAACCAGGACGTTGAATTAAAGTTGCCAAAAATGAACAAAATTACAAATATCTTTAATTAAATGCCCTTGATAGATGGAGCTAATACTCTGAAACTTCGTAGCTAAACTTTATGAACCATGGCTATCTGATATAAATTTCAAAAAGTTTGAAACTGCTGTTTACTAAAATTTCGTTATTAGTCCATTTTTTGCATTTTGGTTGGGATATTACTGTAAAAAGTTTATCGTTTTCTCCAACCCAGTATTGGGGATAAGATAAAGTTAAAAGGTAAAATTCAACTTACAATGAAATTTCTTTTAGGTTAACACAATATTGAATAAGGGTTTTTAATGGAACATCTGAGCCATCTTCATTTTTGACAATACTAGAGCTCAATGACAGCTTTTCAAGATTGGAAGAAAGAAACATAAATTCATTAAATGAAATATCTTGTTTTGAAAGGCGTAATTCTTTGGCATCACATCGATAAATTTTTGGGATCATCGAAGAACTCCGGGAACGAGGGGTACGGGATTCCCAGACAGCACAGTTAAATACATCAGTGACCCATAATTTGCATACAGCATTTGTCATATCAAAAGGTCTTGCAAAATGATTTAAAAATGCAACATTTTCCCAATTAAGATATAAACGACGAATAACAATTAATGGATTTTTGATGAAAAAATATTTACATGTTTGAATCAATTTTTGATAACATTTTGAATTGGATGGAAATTTTGTGATATAACAAATAATATTATATGGTAAAGTCCAATCTTGTTGAGATTTAAATGATGAAAGAAATTGTACACGTTTGGGCATCAACATTGTGGGTTTTCCAGAAGGATTCATTTTTATTGAAGAAGGAATGACAGATTTTTGGAAGATAAATAATTACGGATTTTGAACAAAAAACGTAGAGAAAGTTTATTTTCAGAGTGGCAAAAAATTTTTATTAATGGAAAAATGGGTATGGATGGTTGTAGGTTTCAGTAAACCATAACCCTCAAAACAACATCGACTAAAGTGGTTCAATCAATAAACAAATAATGCCTCCAGAGAAAGAGAAAAAGAATGAAGGAAAAATACAAGAGTACAATAAAAAAACTTTGAATTAGAGAACGCAACCTCCGTATTTAGAAAAAATAATTGCAAGAAATTCAGCAAGGTAAGCTACCAGAGGAAAGTGCCCTTTACCGAAATCATAAAAATTCTTTGATCTTTTACCGCCATCGGAAACAGATCAAAGGCATACCCTTATCGAAATAGTTTCTTTCCCCTCGAAAAAAAATGTTGCTGACGTCCTTGATACCATGGTATGAACATTAAAGGGACTGTCCAAATCTGACGTAAGCAAAATATCCAAATTTTGGAAACCCCCCACCCTTACCGTATGGTTTTTCCCTTTGATCTTTGCCGCATTTTATATGGAGCGTAAGATTTCGTTCACCCCAACCCACCCATAAAAGTGCTTACGTAAGATCTGGACAATCCCTAAAAATATTAATGTTCATAAAATATTAAAAAAATAATAAAGACACTTTTTACATCAAGTAGAATGTGAAAGTAATTGTTTGCTTAACTCTTAAATTGTCGGAAAATTTTTGTGTTACATTTAGGCACTTTCTTTAATTTTAATGTGTGGCATTTCAGAAGGTTCCTGCCATGAATTAAGCATCTCTTGGATTGATGGCAACAAATACTGATAATCTTCCTCGTTTTCATAATACATTGAAATGTTTGAATTTGGCGCAACACAGTTCTAAAAATAATATTAATAAGGAATCATTTACTTACAATCTGGATGTCAAAAAACAGTAATTCTGTGACGGTTAGCTTTAAATAAGAAAATTAGCATAAATTTTAAATGAGGACGTCGTTCATTCTTGTTTACTCCAGGTTGGACGCAACATGCAAAATTAAAAAACCTACCTTAATAAAATAACAAAACCCTGAAGGTGAAAAACTTTCAGTTATCGAAGAAAGATAAAAACTGCGAATTTTGGCAGTTCTTTCAAGGCTTCCAAGAATGTCAAATGTTTCATAATGAATAAATGGGGATGGAACAAATCTACAAAAAATCATTATTCAAAATTTTAAAGCAGGTGGTACTTAAATAAGTTTTTTGTCCCTGATTTTAGGTTTTTGTGCAGCACGAACCTAACAATCATGGACTTTCTGTCGAGGCAAATTTATTTAAATTTATTTTCACGACGAGCCACAAAACAGCGAAAAAATGCATAAACTACTACCGTCGTTAAAGAAGTTCTATCATTTGCTGCTTTTTTAAATTTGATTGAAAGTTCTCGAAGCTGAAAGCAATTAAAAATCTGGGACTTTCGTTTTTTCGCGTTAAAAAAGTTAGAAAAAGGCGAATGTCCCTGATTTTCAATAACATTTAGCTTCGAGAACTTTCTATCGAAATTAAAAAAAGCAGCAAATGATAGATCTCTTTAAAGTAAAACTTACGCAATATTTTCTGCATATGGAAGATTTTTGAACAAATCTTCCAACGAAACTCTTTCATCATTATTTTCAGAAGTTTTAACAGTTGTTGAAATAAAAGCAATTCCTTCAATGGTTTTTGAATTTGTTAAAAAGTTATATTCATTCATGGTCAAATTTTGAGAAACAAGCATTAAATATTTTAAGTTACATTTTGCAAATTTTGGTATAAATTTTGACAGGGTATCTCCTTCTGGATAAGACACAAATAAAGTATTGAAGATAGCCAAATTCTTGATGTTATCAATTTTTGAATTTTTCGCAGAAATAAACAAAGTTTCTTCAAAAATTTCATCATTTGGTATATCAGAAATTGAAAATTTTAAACATATAATTTGATTTGACAAAAGACATATCTGCTTTGATGAAGCTTGTAGTTTTTGGGTTACGCCATAATTTGCATATTTGCAAATGTAGGTCAATAATGGAAGAGGAAGGTCAAAATCTTGTTTTATCATACCAGTTTTTGTAAAATACAACTCTGGAAGTGATTTTTCTTCGTCTTGTTTTATGCAAATTTTATTAACGATTGAATTCTTTTTAAACAACTTCTTGTCGCACTTCATAAACTTTGAATCAAGTTGACCTTCTTTAACAAATTTTGATAACACATTTTTTGCAGATTTTTTTGAACCAAAATCGTATTCTAATTTGATGGAATCAAGAATCCAGTTTTCGAAATTCAAATTTGAATATGTTTTTAATGCATTTTCAATTTCTTGTCGATATTCGTTTCTCGTATTTAAATCATCGACATATAAACGACAGTATCTTGAATATACATTCAAAAGTTTCTGAAATTATCATTTTTTCATATGTTTGTGAGCGATAAGTAAGTAGTCCGCCCAAAAAAGTATAAAGTACGATCTTTTCCAGCAAACAAAAGAAAAGGATCAAAGTTGTGCCCGCTTTAAAATGAAAGTGTACCACCCCAAAAGTCTTTCTTTCTACGGTCTAGTTCCCAGATGTTTCAATCAAGAATTGGTTTATCCTGGATTTGAGGGATGACGGAAATGTCCCAAAAATTTTTTATGTAAGTGTAATTCAACGAGAGCGTCAATGTTTACTTTTTCGTCAACCTTCAAATGCCACCAAAAATCCAGGACAAATTTTTTGGTCAAATATCCGGCACAGTGTTGTGCTTTTTTATTTTAGGCGCAAAGCGGCATTCTCACCTTTGATCTTTTGCAAAACGCGCCTCCGCCTCCGGAGTCGGAGGCGGAGGCGCAACAACACTGATCCGGCATCACTGTCTTTACAATTGCCTTGCCAGAGCTGCCATAAAGGGTAATATTCTAAAAATATGACTAACTTAGTTGTCATCCATGGAATCTTCGATCCCCCGAGCATCCAACCAGTTTTAGCTACAGTTTTTAGGAAAGATCAAATCGGCAAAAAAGGGAAATGCCGCTGGCATAAATTTGTTTGAAAAACCGGCATCCCTGTACCCAACCTCTCAACTTTTAAGCTATTCATCTCCGATGTTTTTTTAACGAAATGACTTACATCTACTTCACGATGACGAGAAACCTGAAACAAATGATTCCATAATTCTTTGTGTTCTTCTTCTGTACTTCCAGCATCTTCATCATGAATTCGTTGTTCAATATTTAATCCAATATATTCAGCATCTTCTGTTTCTTCAAAAGCTTTTATCCATTCTGGAATTGTTTCAGCAGAATTTGCCTTGAATACTTTATAAAAAACATCTAACGAGATTTTTATTTGTGGAAGACATTTTAAACCTTTTGAACTTGCTAAAAAATTTTATAACAATATTACTGTAAACTATTTGTTGGGAATATTCGAATTTAAAGTTTCTTGGCAAAGTGAAACTGAAACATTATTTCTCTCGCTCGATTTTCTCTCTCTCTCCTATTTTTGTATTAACCTTTTTCTGTTGTATTTTTTTATTGCTGTGATTTAACCAGTGGCAGAACTGGTGTGGTCGTGCCGCTGAGCACTATTTAATAAAGCTTAACCCTTATTAACTTCTCATCTTCAATCAACTAATCCATTAACAATAAATAATAAACTAAGATAAGCTTTAGTTTATTTCAGTGGTGACGAGAGTGTTTGTGATTTGAAGCTCACACACAAAGAAACTGGATATACAATCCATTGAAGAAGATCCAACAAGTACTGATAATCAGTGTCTTGCCTCTCCTGTTTCTTTTAAATCTTGCTTGAGTGATACTGAAGAAGATATGGCAAAAATTATGGATGTATGGCCTCCTCCAGCATACAATGGAAAAGTTCGCTTTGAAATTTGGGAAGTTCAGCTTGAGCTGTATATGACAGCAAAGAAAGTAGCAGATGATGAAAAAGCATATTGCTTATTGCAACACATTGGTTTGGATATGTTGGAAAAAATTTATGATTGGGTCAGTCCAGCGAAGCCAAAGGATAAAACCTATGATGAACTGATAACAGTTATCAAGAATCATTGCTCCTCTCCTACAAATCTTTTTGCATTACGGGTCAAATTGTTCAACGAAAAGCAGCAACCAGGTCAGTCGATTCAAGATTATATTTCTCATATGTCCCAGATTTATGGGCAATGTGATATGAATAATATGAAGCCACAAGAATATGGCGTATTGGCTATTCTTCGTGGTATCGAATCTGACGAACTTCGACAATTTTTAATGAATCCATCGAATACTTTGACGGATATCGAAGCAACTCGAAAGCTGGCTGTTAGCTTTGAACAAAGCAGAATTGGCTCTAAAGCAATCAAAGATCATGGTTTAACTAATTCGTATAATATGAATGTAGTTGGAAATGGATTCAAGTGCAAATACTGTGGATCATCTCATCAACCAGGGAAGGAAAAGTGTCCTGCAAAGGATAAGATTTGCAATAATTGCGGAAGGAAAGATCACTTTGCTAAAGTGTGCAAAAATTCCAGGAAGCAAAATCAAGTTGAATATGATTCTGATGTTGAAGCTCAAAATGGTCGAAAAAGATCTACTGATGGATATTCCAACATGTATGGAATCTATGATGTGCTAACTGTCTCTTCAAGGCATGAAGAAGATTCTCCTCCATTCAAAGTCAAAGCAAAGCTCGATGGAACTACCGTAATGTTTCAACATGATAGTGGTGCTGCTGTTTCTTTGATAAGCAAAGAAGTATGGCATCAAATTGGTGAACCAGCGATTCATCCAACTGATGTTGAACTTCAAAGCTATACTGGAATAATTCCAGTAATTGGTCAATGCAAAGTTATCGTCCAAGTTGGGAAGCTGATCAAGCAGCAATGGATTATTGTTGTTCCATATGGTGAATCTCTCTTTGGAAGAAATTGGATTCAACAATTTGATGGCGATTTGCAGATGCTTTGCAATCAATCAAAAGATGAAGATCGTCGTGATGCTACAGTAGGCAAGCAAAATACTGTAATGGTTCAACCAAGTGATCAAAGATGTGTTAAACCAAAGGTATGCTCTTTAAATACTGTTATTGTTGAACGTTCACGTGATTATTGTGCTGGAATGACTGTAAAGAAAAGCTGTTCTTCGAAGAAGAAAGCTAAGCTGATGCATGTTCCCATGCATGGGAAGGAAAAGGTTCATAAAGAATCTGATGTTTGCTCCAATTGGCGTGATTTGAAAAATCGTTTTGTTGCTGAAAAACTTCGTCCAAATTGCTATGGAGATACTGTAATTGAAGCTGTTATAGTACAAAGTTGCAAGCAAAGTCGAACTTGGAATGAAAAAGATTTTCAAGATGCTGTAAATCAAGAAAATTGGCGTGCTGTTAAAGATCACAAAGATCATACAAGAAAATCTCCGATGATGAAAGCTTCTTTGAAGAAAGGTCTAAAGCGTGACCAAGAATGTCCAATGGCAAATGAACTTCATCAAGATACTGTAGCTTACGCATATCGTGTAGCAGCTAATCTTCGTGGTGATTCTCCTAAAGCAAAGATTCATAAGAATATGTCTTATAAACCTGGGGAAGGTGTTGGGAATATTCGAATTTAAAGTTTCTTGGCAAAGTGAAACTGAAACATTATTTCTCTCGCTCGATTTTCTCTCTCTCTCCTATTTTTGTATTAACCTTTTTCTGTTGTATTTTTTTATTGCTGTGATTTAACCAGTGGCAGAACTGGTGTGGTCGTGCCGCTGAGCACTATTTAATAAAGCTTAACCCTTATTAACTTCTCATCTTCAATCAACTAATCCATTAACAATAAATAATAAACTAAGATAAGCTTTAGTTTATTTCACTATTGTAAGGCAATCCGATCCGATCCGACGGATTGATCCGTTAATCCGATCCGTAAATCCGATCCGTGATCCGATCCGTAAGATTTCCCAATCCGTTTCAATCCGACAATCCGATCCGTAAAAATTCAGGATCCGTTTATGCAAATTTGTTGAAAACTTTAATGTAACGTTGAAAGGTTTTTATTTCTTCTTTCATTTTCTTTTTAAAAATGAGAAGTTTGATTCAATTTATTAATATTTCTCATTAAAACTATTGTATAACTTCGGTAAAAACGTTTTTGGTCAAATTTTACCTTTTTTTACTACTGATCCGACGGGCCAATCCGTGATACGATCCGACGGATTGATCCGTTGATCCGATCCGTGTAAATTTCCAATCCGCTTCCAATCCGTCAATCCGATCCGTAATATGTCGGATTGATCCGTGATCCGACATTTTGAGTTTCGGATCGGATTGCCTTACAATACTGTAAACTAACAAGGAATTAACATCATGTCAGCCATCGATTTCGTAGCTAGTGTGTAGATTCGACATTTTGGCAGGACCTTTCGAAAGTTAAAAGACCCCTAAAGAACCTGTTCCGGTTTTTTGTAACATCAAAATTTGCATAATATATCTTTTTTGTGATTTTACATGCAAGGCCGTAGGCAGAATAAAATTTTGGGGTGGGCATTTTCATTTCATGGGGACCCTTCTTTGATCTTTTGCCGCGTTAATAAGGTGGCGGCAAAAAATCAAAGGATTTTCTCGATTTTTTGGGGGGCACAGGTACCGAATGACCCATCCCCCTCCTAAATACGGCCTTGTTTACAAGAATTATGATCAAGTTTTTTCGAATATAGGGTGGTCAAATCCCCTGGGTGAAATGAAAATTGGGTGAATCCCCGGGTGATCACCAGGTTGAATCACCCTTAATCCTCCAAATTTAGATTTTGTTAGATTCATATTTTAAAATCTATAACAGCGAATATACATAACATAACCTTTTTGTGCATAAAAATCGGGTAACTTTAAGATATAAGCATTGAGCATAATATCAGTATATTGTACATACCTAAATGGGGGTTGTAATTACAACCCCCAAATCAGCTATGTTTCGAAAGCGCAATTAAAATGTTGGGGGTTTCATAACTTGAGAAAGGCATCGAATCCACGCAAGAAAACTGGATATATAACACCTCGAAACTATTCATTCTGAACAAAAAGCACATACCAATGTTAATTTTATACCATGGAATGCTAAATTCCAAAAATTTCTCCGTGTTGTCCCCGAAATTCCAGAATCTTCGACAAATTTCTTTCAGTTCATTTTCAAATAAAAAACCATTTTCAACAAGAACTTTTAAAAAGACATGTGATGGTTGTGAATTTAAGATACCCTTTAAAATTCGTAGATTTACTTATTATATTTTTGTTTTTAGAAAATTTATTACCGGGTTGTGCCATTGCATTATTGTAGCCTCAGAAAAGTGATGAAAAGTATCTACAAAAACATCAAGTTGACATTTTCTCAAATTTTCTTTAGTCAATAAATTATCTATCCTAAAATCATCATTATTAATTAAGAAATGTACAGCTTTTCAAAAAATTTATTATATGATTAGTCTATGAACAAAATCGAAACATTACTCCAATTGATGAGTGCATTCGCAAAACCATTGCTGACGAATTCTGTAACGAGTTGTAAATTTTTGCATAAAATTTTTGTAATAATTTTCTCTATATTTATATGGTAAGAAATCATAAAATAGAATATTTGCCAATTTTTTTACTTCTTTATCATATGTTTTTGAAATAGGTCTTGGAAGAAAATCTAAAAAAAGGTAAAAATATTAAAGAACTGTAACAAACAAATCCAATTAACAAAATTTTTGCATTGATTATATTTTTTTAATCTAAGGTAAGGGGAAAAAAAGGTAAATTTTGTTACAGTAGTTGGGGGGGGGGCAAGTTTCATAGGGAAGTTAGTGGTCACCAAAGGCACCATCGAGCTAGTCTTTTAAAGGCCAGACCGGTCCATTAACTGCTTTGGGGTAAGAAAAAAACTCGGAATGTAATCAAAGTTGATTATTGTAGAATCTTTCAGAATCTGTCAACAATTTCTTTCGGGTTCTGAACCCTTGGATTTTGGAGATAAGTGTTCAGTTTTCAGATAAATAGGGTGTAAAATTTTGTTAAGATTGAAAATTCCTCTACAATTTTTGTTTGATTCTGATTCCAAGGATTTTGGAGTCGAATAAACGAAAATTATGCAAATTTTTTTCCACCACTTTTAGATTTGTCTATCCTTTATAATCTTTTTAAACGTAAGAAAATTTGCCATATTTTTTACCAAAAATTGTTTACATCTGATAATCAACACTCTATGCTTCCCTCTTTTTGGTTCCCTCGAGAAAATATGCAAATTTGCAACAAATATTTTATACAAATACCACTTTTTATATGTTATTTTTACGCTAACTAAATTGCTCCCACAAAAAACCAAAAAAAACATACCATGTTGGTGGTCTTTTAGGTTAGAGTAATATTCTCTAAGTATACGAATGCATTCTATGTTTGCTATTTTACGAGAAATATAATCCATTTTTAGAAAATCAAAATGCAGCAGCAATTTGTGTAAAAAATTTAAGAGAATAACCAAAAATTACAACCAAAAATGAGAAAATCAAGACTTCAAAATTTCGATTTGGTATAAAATTTAAATGTTAGTAGTCTTTCAATGGCATTTTGAGCGGGAATGACTGTTTTGGCAAAGTCTTGTCTGGCAATGTGCCAAAGTTTTTTAGACACAAGTGGCACTACAATTTTTCTATTCAAAAAATTTGGATCATTGCCATTAAAAATTTCAATGAGTTATATTAATTTTTCTTGATACTTTTTGAATTAAAAAATATACAGTACTTTCTGTAATTGTAAAAAAGCAAATCTTATTCGAATTCCTATTCTGTGACTTAAAGGAGGAGACCCATCGTGAATAAACTTTTTTTTACAAAAATCAGGGACTCATTGGAGCTGCTTTTTTCTTTCCTTTTTTGCAGCTGCAGTGAACAAAAAAACAAGCGCTAATGAAAGTATTTTCGCGTCGAGACATTACAATCAAAGTTGCGTCTAAAAGTTTATTCACGATGGGTCTCGTCCTTTAAAAACAATTAAAAGAAACGAAACATTTATATTTTGTACACAAAAAAGCAGTCAGAAAAAAACAACGAATCAAAGATTATTTTGTTTCAATATTTTTATAAAATGAATTTTGAAGAATTTTCATGGTGATTTCTTTATCAAGAATTTCAATATCATTGAAAGGGGTCTGTGTTGCAACTGAAGATACCATAAATTCCATGCATTCATTCTTGAGATTTTGAGAATTAGTCAGAATTGAACAATTTGTTAAACGGCAAACATTTGAAGCCGAAATTTGCATAATCAGAAGTTCTTCGAGTTTGTCCTAAAAATTTGAAAAGCTTAAAAACTTAAAGTTAGAAAAATAATAACCAAACCTTGAGAGTTGGAAGATTATATTTATCAAAAAATTGAAGGAGAGACATTTGATCATCCTCCCTCCTAACGGAGACTGTAAGTTTTTCGTTGCATAAAGCTTTTATGTTGCTGTGTTTGGTATTAAAATAAAGATAAAATTATGGCAATAACGAAAACAATAGTGGCTAAGTCCGGAGGTAGGCATCCAGGAAAGTTATGGACCCTTAAAGGTCCAAAAAATGAGTGAATGAAAAAGGAAATGCAAATTAAGCGGGGAATAAAAAATGTGATTGAAAATGAATAAAAACGAATGTGAAAGAAAATGCGTGCACAAAATAATATAAAAGGACTGATGACATGGGAATCGGTTCATTTGGATAACAAGCAAGGGATTTGAGGAAGGTTGTATTTTGGAATAGCGAAGAGTTTTATAAGCAAATTGAGTTGAGATCCAAACAAATGAAAAAAGCTAATGCAAATTAATCAAGAATGAATAATAATTGAGTTAATGTAAAATGAATAGATGGGAATGCATTGTTACAATAGGAATGAAGACAGTAGAAATTGGTACATTTGGGGTATAATACGCTAAAAGCAAGCAAAGAGGACATATAAAATGATAGTTGGGCAAAATTTACATGATAATAAGAATAAGTAGAATAGTCATCATTCTAAGATCTTAGAAAGCCTGTTTTGATCTGGGAAGCAGATTTTGGGTACGGAAGACCGTTATTTACTTTTGATAATAGGTGGTTTACGTAAAAATGAAGAACTGTGCATCCGACAAAAACTACAATGGGGAATGAACGATATCATGTTTTGTTAGACAAGTTAGGGATACGTTTAGGTAATCAGGTATTAGACCATGCAATATTAATATTAAAAGTCTTTCTGTCATTAATTCGGTATTTTGTATGGTTAAAATGGCACATGTGTCTCATTTGAAAACATGATTGTGAAGTAGCTTTTGTTGCATTTTCTGCTCTTTCAGTATTAAAAATTAATAATGTTGAGTATTATTCGCATGCATAATCGCGTAAAGAAAGCGCCCGAAATAGGAAATATGTCATGTTTACATCGATTAGAAATCGGTTGTTAGCTATTGCTTTGCTTTGTTTCTCTGATTAATTCCATTTGCGCAGCTCAAGGGAAAGACTCAAAACGGAAAATATATTTTACGTTTATAAGACTAATCATGCAATTAAAATATGGGCTACATAAAAAGAACTATAATTTGAAGTTAGCGGCCCGAAGGGCCGCCCGAGGCCTAGTTAATAAATAAGGAAGAAGTGAAATTACAATCATAAATCATTTTAACGGCAGTTTCAACAACATCAAAAGAAAAATCTGGAATTTCAACTTTTCCTTCAATTGATTCTTTCATTTTCGGATTAAACATTGCAGAAAAAACAACTGATCGAGCATCCAAAACCATTTTATGCACCTGAAAATAGATAAAACATTTTTTTCAAAAAAGTTAAAAATTTACTTTAATTTCTTTTTCATCAACAATAATTCTAAAATCTTTGGTGCAATCTTTGACCCAGAATTCATCACCCAATGCACCGCCATCCCATTTTTGTTGTTCTCCAATTTCTGGATTTTTGTATTCAAATTTGAAGGTTCCATTCACTTTTATAGTACATTTTCCATCAACAATAAATTTCTTTTCAAGATCAAAAAATTCTTTTGTATCACACATAAAATATCCACATGAATTATTATGTTGAAAAATATCATTCTCCGAAAAGGAATAATCTGCAGATTCAATTAAAACATTCCATTTTGCTTCCACATTCTTTACATTATTCAAAAATTTTAAATGTAAATAAATTTGTGTTTCTTCTCGATTTTCTTCTTTATCTCCATTAGGATACATATACAAAGAATAATCAAATTCTGGAATATCTGATACAGTATCCGAGAACACACGTTCATTATCGATTGAATCCTTCAAAGGTAATAAACGATCTTCTGGAATTGTCCATTGAAGAGCAAAAGGAATTTCAGGCATCTTTTTCTGAAACAGTAAAAATTTTATTCAAATTTTTAAAAAATATTCTCAACTTACTGTTATTGTGGAACAAAATTTTTTTTAAAAATGTCAGAGACAAATTGGGTTCAGAAAATGAGAAAAAAACGAAAGTGAAAATTTTATGAAAATGATTAATTTCAATTTTTTCTTTGACCTATTTTTCGATTTTCTGGAAGGTGTTTTTTTATCGATATTTTGGAAACAAAAAGCACAAAAGTATTTTTTTAATGGAGTGCTAGCAACATTCTTGAAAAAGAAAGTAATTTTTAATCAATAATAAACAATTTTTGTACTTAATTTTATTTAAATTTTAAGAAGAAACACATAAAAGTTTATTTAAATTTAAGATATAAAATTTTGGTTTTTGTTAAATAATTATGACAAAATACAATACATATTTTTAAAATTTACATATTTGATTAATTTGAAGTAAAATTAAACAAAAGTTTGATAAAAAGCATTCCAAAAACAAGGATGTTATATTCACGAAGGGTAAAAGCATTTCGAAAAGTTGTTGATGAAATTGTTGAAGCAGAATGTCACTGTTGACATTGTTGAAGTGAGGCCACCATGTCACTGTTGACATTGTTGAAGTGAGAAATGGATTTGGAACAGATGAAACGGCAATTTCAGCACGTTCTTCATAATTTGAATCTTGGAAACCGTGATTAAAGGTGATCGTAATGCTGCTGGTATTCGAATCACATTGATATCCGCTCCCGCAATTTTGATTTATTGGTCGATTGTTGCCATCAACTACGGTAACCTAAAACTAGAATATCATATTTTTTGGGCATTTTAAAGCGCAACAAAATTTGTATAAAGATTTTATGCAAATTTTTAAGAACATTGTAAAGTCCAAAAACATTGTATTAAACAATAAATAAACAAAAAATTTGCATACATTCATGTTCCTTGGAATGTTCTGGAATTCAACATGAATTACACTGAACATATCACTGGTGCTAACTTGCACGGTACATGGCATAGCACATCCTGCAAGCTGGGATTGAATAACTTGTGAACTGAAAATTTTGATATTTAGACATTTAACAAAGGGATTGTCAAAATCAGATGTCAGAGAAAAAACGAAATTTTTAAAACCCATCATAAAGATATTTCCTTTGATCTTTTCCTCTTTTAAAGTAGACGTTAAATTTTCCTTTCCTTAAAATATTTAACGTCATATTAGGTAAATCCCATTTATAAGATTACTTAAGTTTTAAAAATTATGCAAATTTGGCATTATAATCCAAGCAAGATACAAAAATCAGGTTTTATTGGGTTTAGGCTAACTTTTAGCCGAATCTGTACAAGATTAAAATAAATTTAGCGTCGCTGAATCAGTGACTTAAAATTTGGTAAAGGATATTATGCAAATTCGTTAGCAAACTTTTCAAAAGAATACAAGCAAATTGATATTCATGCAAATGTTTTGACAAACTTTTAGAAAATGCATCGCAAATGTCATTTATGCAAATTTTCCTATTACGGTTTTTATAGTATCAATAGAAAAGTAGCTAAAAAATTTGCATAATTTCCATAAAAAACTTTCAGCGAAGACTTAAATGCAGCTTATATAATTTTAAAATTAAAGAAAATTTCTAAAAAACACTTACTCTTGTCCACCAAAAAGCTGAACAGTACTGCTTGGGCACTGACAATCATATCCTTCAACCTTTTTAAAACTTGCAAAAATAAAAATCACAAAAACAACTTCTATTTTCATTTTTTTCAGGGACAAAAAAATAAAAGCTATGAATTTTTTTGCAAAGTTCCAAAAAAAATTGTTTTTGGGAGTATCAAATGCTTTTTTTATATTGTGTTTTTATATTTGTATAAAAACAGTATATATTTATATGTATTTATGATTTCCTTTATTTGACTTATGGCTCTTTTTTCTGTTTCACAAACTTTGATATTTTTATAACCATCGAAATATTTTTTTACTGCCCTCCGAGAAGGAAAAAAGATAGGAGAGAAGCTTATGCTTATTTTTATGAATCACACAAAAATACTCTTTGACAGAGAATTCCAATCACCAAAAAAAGTGTTTTTTATGGTTCCAAAAAATATTATTATGATTCTTGAAATAGGAAAGAGATTAAATGTTGAACGTTGTGTTTTTAAAATTGATGTTTAAAAAGCAACGAATAAATTTGCATATTTAAATGAAACTTATGAATCACATCAGTGAGCAATAAGCTTTGAAAAATTCTGAATATGCAACAAAAAATGTTGGCTGCCTGCGGCAGAATATTGGTTCATTTAATAAAAATGTTGATCTCCAAATATGTGTGAAATGATTCTATTGGGGTAAATTAAAGATATTTATTTAAGGAGGAGACGCATCGTGAATAAACATTTATTCTATATGATATTTCTGCATCCATTTTATGTTTTAAAAGCACTAAAACTTATATTTTTAAAGAAAAATTGACATAACTTTGACTTTTTGCCAAAGGGGTTAATATTGCAAATTTTTGAAATTACATCTTGATGCTATATTTCGAAATCGTGTCCAACGGTATTGAAACTTGCCAGGATTCATTCATTAGCATAATATTACATAACAAAAGCCACCGCACGGCAATATCTTTCATAATCATTGAGTTTTGCCCTCAACATGATGCTGTAGATGTACATTTTAGTTTCAAGTTGAGAATTTTAATCGCAGAGCCGATTTTTTTCTTTCATTTTGTTCCATACATATGCAAAATCATCTCGGGAGTTGAATAAAACCAAAAAAAATTATGCACGTAAGAAACATTTTCTGTGACATTGCCCAAATACCGTATACCCCCAACTTTGAAGCCTAATAACAACTCGAAAAAATGAGTTTAAACGGTCAAATCTGTTATATTATGACTCACTGAGTTGAGAGGAGTCAATCCATATGCATTTTATGGCGCTTTTTTGAATATGTGATTTTTGGCACTATGTGAGACGTGCCATGGCATTTTTGGCCAAAACCGACTTCATTTTCGTGATCTACGACCTCGATTTACTATATAGACGAAGAATTAGCCTTCAAACTTTAAATTTATTTTTTTCAAAATCCGAAAAAATGGCAAAAAAGTTCGAAAATTACAAAAAATCGCTTTTACTATCTCCCCGTTCTTAGCTTACATACTTAAATTTCAACAACTGCTTATCACACCAACAATCCTTACCATTCTTGTCCTTTTATGCATTGTTCTATTTTATTGCTGCTTTTAATGCAAATTCATACTTCTTTATTCTCCATTCTGTGAATGTGAATGAAAAAATAAAATCACACGCACCAACAAACACACCATCACTTTTATATGATGGATGTTTTTCCTTATTTTTATATACCATTTTGGGCTAAAAATACAGGGTGATTCAAGAAATTCCCCCGATTTCAAATGGCTCGCAAATTAATATTATTCAAGTTATCCAAAAATGGACTTCACAGTCAAACTCAGTATGTTTTCCCATTTTGTTTTTTATAAAAAAATTTAAAAAACAAAAAATTTTTTTTTCGAATTTCACGTACTCCCCCCTTTGGAAAAAAATCATTTTTAGAAAAAGAATAAAATTTAGAAAAATGATTTTTTTCCAAAGGGGGGAGTACGTGAAATTCGAAAAAAAAATTTTTTGTTTTTTAAATTTTTTTATAAAAAACAAAATGGGAAAACATACTGAGTTTGACTGTGAAGTCCATTTTTGGATAACTTGAATAATATTAATTTGCGAGCCATTTGAAATCGGGGGAATTTCTTGAATCACCCTGTATATAAATATTTTTCTGAATGTTATAATCAATGAAATATTTACATATTGTTGTGCCGTGTTTTACCTATAAATGTTGAGCCAAATCTTAAGGGTCTCCTTAAATGCAGCAAAGCTCAAATTTGTTTCTGTAGTTTTTGAAAAACGATTTAAAGCTTTTACGATCTCTTCTGGAAAACAGTGAAGAATGAATTGCAATATCAATTTTTGGATTGACACTTCGAAATTAAATAATACTGTATACTCGTAAAACACATAGATCAAGTTGTTACAACTCATTTCCAGACTTCAATTCAACTTTTTATTTAAACTAAGACAAACAAAAGATAAAGAAACAACAGAAAACTCAACAAAATTTTTCATTCAAACACAAAAATATTTAATAATCAGCATTAACATTGTTTTTTCTTTGATGAAAGTTTTGAAATTTTTCCTTTTGAAGATACATGTCGCCGGGAAGCCGTAGCTGAAGTGGATTTGTGATGGCTCTTCTTTTTGATTGCATTTGGCTTAAACTTATTTGATGACTTGGTGATTTTCTTTGTTCCTTTGGCAGACGAAATTATGGATGTGAGAAGATCAGCAATCCTGAAAAAATATGGAAAGCGTTAAAGTACTGAATTGAAAAACACATAAATAAACAATTGTAAGCTATTTTTGAGAATCAGTATTCGCAAAAAAAATATGTGAAATAATAGAACGATTTTGCTTGTACTGTCAACTCTGACTGTCTAGAGTATCCTCGAACCTTACAGTTCTACAGGATATATACTGTAACAAAAACTGCATCATAAAGCAAAAGCCCCAAAAACGCTTCATTAAAAAATCTAAACTTACTTTTCAGCACTTTGTTCTTTCTTCAATTCCTTCAAATCTTTCTTATGCTTTTGACGATCCATTTGAATTTTTTCTTGCATTTCCAAAAGTTTTTCAGCAGCTTTATGCATCTTAGCTTTTGTAATTGCCGGCTTATCCGAAACTTCCATATGTTCTTCTTGTGGATTCTTTCCTTGAACAATAGCTTTAAATCTAAAAAAGACATTTTAAAATTACAAAATACATTATAAACACAAACCTACTTTTTTGACAAAGCATAAAGCCTTTGACGTCGTTTAGAATTTACTGTTGGTTGAGCACCAATTTCAAAAAGTCGATCACCAAGATGGTCAAAGTCACATGGAATTGGATTATCAGTACGCAAAAGCTGAACAATATCATCAGAATCATCTTCCTCATCACTATCAAGATCTTCTTCACCTTCAATATCACCTTTACGAATTTCTTCACTTGCAGTATAAATAAGGCATTGGAAAATTTCATCACAAATAGATTTGAAGAAGATATCTGTGGCACGATTTTCTTGTAAAATATCAAGATATGGTTCAAGGAAAAGATGGGCAACTGCTTTTGTGACGGTTCCAGTCTTTGAAAGCTCATCCAAATATACTGAAGCAAAATGAGTTTTAAGTGATTGAACAATATTTGATTGGGCATTAATCATTGTTTCTTTAAAAGCTGCGAGATATGTTGAGGTAACATCTTTAGACCATTTCTTTCCAGACATAATTGCGAAGACTTTTCGAATCATTACACGAGCCATCTGAAAAATAAAAGATAAGGTTAAAACATGTTTGAAAGATTGATACAAACAATGATATGACTACCTTTCTCTTTATCTACCACGGTGCTCACTTTTCTCCAGCCGGCGAGTTTAGGAAAGTCGAAGATTTGGAAGTTTTGGGTAAAGGGGAAAGAAAATGAGAAAATTTTGAAACAAAGAGACCTTTGTCTGCTTTTATCTCCTGCCCAAATGGGATAGTGGACGAGGAAGACTCTGAATGAGGTGGAAGAAATAAAGAGGAGAGCGAAAAGGGTAAAGTCACAACACTGGATACAGTATAAAATCAGAGATTCAACTCATCACATAATTTACAGATCTTATAATAAAAGAGAACTTCAAATTCTGCTTACCATCAAAAATTTATCCATTCTCCAACGATCAACTAAATGCCATTCATTTGATAAAGCTTCAAAGAAGACTTTTACGAAAGCAGCACCTTCTCGATTAGTTTTAAAATCATCCAAGAGAGAGGCAATACTTTCAGCAAGTTCTTGCTGTAAAATTGGTTTATCTTGCATCCACATTGCATAATGTAAGCCTTTTGAAAGTCGAGTAAATGTTTCAGCATTTAAACCTGGAAAACAAAGATATATAGCAATCCCATAAAATTTTTACCAAACAACTTACTCCCATCTTCTGATCGTTGTTTAATAAAGGCATGAAGTTTCTTTAGCGCCCGAGATCGAGCTGTTGGTTCACCAGAAGCAAGTTTATGAACAAAGACTACTTCACTTTGATCTAAATCTGGATACATGCTGTTGAAGATTTATAAATATCAAAGTTCAACAAGAAATATTAGTTTGTAAAAATAATATAGAATTTCTGTTAAAAAACTTTTGGGAGTTTTAATTTTGATAAAGAAAATAAGTAATCTTTCGTTGCGAGACTTTTTCAAATAGTGGAAAAAAGGCGAACTTCGAAAAAAATTGAAGCAAATTTGCAAATAAAATTTTGTTAAAAACTAGTTTTTAATTTTGCTGTATCTTTCTTTACCTCAAGTTTTATAATCTTAGCTTTTAAATAATAGTCAGAGAATTATTATACTGTTTCTGATACTTGTCTTTCGTTATATTTGTTCTCTTAGTAATTTAAATCTTCTTCTCTCTCACTAATTTTTTTACCAATTATTGTAGCTATTTTGTAATAAATTGTAAGCTACAAATTCTTATTGATTTCGAGCAGTAATGTGACTTTTTTTACTTTCCCCATCCACACCAGAAAATGTAAGAAGCAGAAGTTTTGAAAAAGATTGGGAAGAAGGGAAAGGAGAAGACTTTGAAACATCAAAAATGCCGGAACCCCATTTTATCCACCTTGGATATTAAAAATACTAAATAATTTGCTTAATTGTTGTTACAGTAAACAGAAATCATTTATTACAGTAATCTATGTCAGCTATTATTTCTGTAAGGCTATCGATAGTTATTTATTAAAATCAACAAAATTGCTGTTACAAATATTTTACCTAAATCCAGAAGTACAGTAACCAAGCACTACAGAATTTTATTTCAGCTGTTTTTCATCTAAACACTGATGGAATTAATTGAAGTGGATATTAGTGTATTTGTCACTTGCTTACAGAAAAGAGATTAATCTCGATTTCAAGTTGAGATTAATGTAATCGCTTACTTCAAGCAATTTGAAGCAAAGTTTCTCAATTTGTAATATCAAAATTCCGTCCCCGTAAAGTTTTCATCCCCGCGATTTTTCACCGTCCCCGTCCCCGCTTCATTTTATCCCCGTTTTTCATCCCCGTCCCCGGGATTTTCGATTTACGGGGGGGGGGGGGGAATGAACACTAGTTTGGATTTGGCATTCTTTAAATCATTTAACTTTTCATTTTTAACTGAATCTTGAAAGAGATTTAAAGATGATGATTTGATACATTTGAGGAATGTTTTGCTTGATCCTTTTCTTTCTCGTACATCATTCCCAAAATCTGAGACTTTTGATATTGCTGCAGTCCAGTTTTTTGATCAGGAAGTCAACAGGGGCACATGCCTCCTCCGAAATCAGAAAAATCCTTTGATCTTTTACCGCTATCGGCAAAAAATCAAAGGCGTGCCGCTTCAAAATGACTTTTTGCCCCTTCGAAAAAATTCTCCCAATGGTTTTATAATTATTTAAAAAAAAACCATTTTTAGAGGGCACGCCTTTGATCTTGTGCCGACGGCGGTAAAAAATCAAAGAATTTTTGTGATTTTAAAAAAGGCACGTTCCAATTTTATTTGTTTATTAAGAAAATGACAAATTTGCATATCTATGATGTTTGAGATATTGATCGTTAATTCCAAAAGTGTTGCGTTAAAGTTGAGTCAAAAATGAATTACAGTAATTATTTGACTTTTAAAAAAGATCCCAAAATGTATAAAACTTTGAATTTCTATTTGTTTGTTTTGGAAATAAAAAATTTGAATGCCATTTGTTTACTTTTTTTACTCACAAAAAGTGTTTGTTAGTCCTCGATCAGTAAATACCTAAAAATTAAGAATGAAAAAAGGTGTCAGTAACCTATCATAAATATTTAAACCAAATTCGGGAAACAAACAGGTATAAAAAAGTGAATATCTTGAAATTTCATTATTAATCCAAAAATTTCTTTCTTTTTCGAGTGAAGATTTACTTTCCGTGCTTTTTTTGCTTATATTTTTGTTGAAATTGTTTTAATTTTTCTTATTTTTCAGATTTTTCAAAAATGAATCCATACTTTCATCATGGCTATCACCAACTTCAACAATTTCTTGATCAACAGCAGCAACCTCACCAGCAACAACAATATCAACCGGAACAGCAACAATATCCGCTACCATATCCACAGTATCAATATCCATATACATATCCACCAATGATGTCTTTACCACTTTGTTGAAGATAAATTTTGAATAGTAATCGTTTTTGGCATTATGTGTCTACATGCATCTCTCTCTCCTCCCTTTTCTCTCTCTCTCTTTTTTATTTTGTCATCGTATTTTTATGACTTGTATTTTAATTGTGTACTAACCGCAGCCTTACTGATCAGGAGCGTGTTTGAGGATCTGCTATTAATAAAGCTTAATTATTTAAACTAACTTCTTCGACTAACATTACAAGAAATAGGAAGGGATACTTCCATTCTTTACACACTTCAACAATATCCTCAACATCCTCAACAATTATCAACATTTCCGCCATCTCAACTGTCAAAAGTAAAAGAGTTACGTTATCCGTTTCGTCCTTACCCTTATTCAAGAAACAATAAATTTAACTATTTTTTAATAACTGATAATTATAAAAATCAATATCGTAACCCAACAAAAAAAGAATTTGCAACTTTGCCATTTCAAATTTATCGAAATCCAAAGAAATCGCATAAAATATTTTTGTTTCTGTTACAGTATAGAAATTATTAATATTGTAACTTTTCTTTAATCAACAAGTTAGAATTCTAACTTGTTAATCTATATAATCTTTTTTTGTAAATATTGGTACAATGTAATTTTTGATAAATGTGTGATTATAATAATAGATGTTTTTAAAAAATTGGTTTTGTTTTTTAGTGTTCTTAAATGACTCATTTTATAACAAAAAAGAATGAACCTTTAAAAACGATCAGCATTTCTTCTTTCAACATCATCTTTGTTCTCCCCCCTAACATTCATCCTTTGCTGTTTTGATTATTCTTTGGTATGCAAATGATTTTTTTCTTCTTCTTTCATCAATATTTTTTATGGTTCATGTTTTCTCTGTTTTTTACGAGATGACGCGCTGTTTCCTTTTTTGACCACAGAAAAAACACGTAATTTTTATTAAAGAAATAAGCATTTTCTTCAAGCTTCGATAAACGATGATGCTTTTTGTGTAATTTTTTGGAAATAGACTCTTTAGTTTTCTTCCCACATTTGATCTCTTAAAGGAAGCGGACGGTTTGATACTTTTTTATTTTTATTTATTTATTTTCTAATTCTTTAAATTAACACATCCAAAATTAGCATTTTGCGACTTTTCAATTGACCCTTTATTTTTGATGCCATATTTGGACATGAAAAAATTTCTGTAAATTTTTAATGTCTCCAATTAAAGTTAAATTTTGTAAATGACATTTCCGTATCTTTCAAATATTTCGAAATAGCCCCAAACATTTATGAAAACATATTTATTTTTTTCGTCTTTTTGCCTGTCAGCATGTTGTCGATAGACAGAAAAAATCGATTTTTTGTGTAGAAGCAATGCTTTGTGTTTTTCTATTGCAGAAAAAAGGGCAGTCGAAACATCCTTTGCGAAACACAAAAAAACTGAAAACGCTTTTTTGAGTTATACTTTTTAAGGGGTGATGATGGGTTGATTCTCTTTTTTCGTAAAAAGTGTCTTTCGAAAATCATACGATTTTTCCTTTTATTCTAAAGCAGCTTTGATATTTGAAATTTTGTAAATCAATAATTTTGTCGGAATGAATGACTTTTTAAAAATTAACAAAAAATAACTTTATTAAAATAGATTTCTAAAATCTTGATCTACGGTCGTATCTTGTTTTCTACAACACTTAAAATTCGTTATTATATTTTATAAGCAATGCTTTGTGTTTTTCTATTGCAGAAAAAAAGGGCAATCGAAACAACCTTTGCGAAATAAAAAAAACTGAAAACGCTTTTTTGAGTTATACTTTTTAAGGGGTGATGATGGGGTGATTCTCTTTTTTCGTAAATAGTGTCTTTCGAAAATCATACGATTTTTCCATTTATTCTCAAGCAGCATTGATGTTTTAAATTTTGTAAATCAACAATTTTGAACGCCTTTTTAAAAATTAACATAAAATAACTTTATTAAAATAGATTTCTAAAATCTTGATCTACCGTATCTTGTTTTCTACAACACTTAAAATCCGTGATTATATTATTTCAAAATTTTAAAAGTCTTCTTTCAGTTTTTCAAAAATGAAGAACAAAAGCTTTGGAACCTTTGAAGAAACTGAGCCACTTTTCAATCAATATCATGATTTCCCACCAAATCATAAATTCACCCCTGAAAAAGGTGTCCCGATTTATTTTACAATTTTCATTGCTTTGATCGTTGCATTCTTTACTTGGGAAGGAATTTATTTTGGTGCTGCCCTTACAATTCAAGATTCCAAAATTATCATGGATGAATCATGCTTCCTTGGATATTGGCTTTTTTATCAAGTTTGTTGAAATTTTTGTTATCCTTCATATATCATATAATTTATATTACAATTTTAGAATATTACAAGTGATCCAAAGAATTTTGCAACTGAAATCAATGAAAAATTGATGGAACATTCATGCATTAAGAAATTTGCATATCATTCAAAGGCCCGTGATGACCATTATCTCTTTGATCCAATGTTCCTTTTGGGAGGTTTGTATTTCATTCTTCCATTTTTTGTTATTTTCCGTTGGATTTTTGCTTGTGCCTTCAAAAAGGATCAACGAATTTTTGATGTTTCAATTTATTTCACTTTTTATGTTTTCTTTCTTTTTGGAATCTTTCTTGTCAAAACTTATTTCTTTGTTGCATTTTTGCAAAATTCCTCAATTCAATGTCACAATCAATTTTGGAATCTTTAAAAAATCTGCTTTGTGATTCACGAATCGAAAGAATTCTTTTTCGGCCATGTCTTTGTCAATTTCTTACTATTATGTTTTTAATTGTTTTTGCATTGCATGTTTAACGAATTTTTGTTAAAGCTTTATAAATAAATTTGAATATTAGATACTTGCCAAAGAATGATTCTTTAATACTTTCGGTAAATTTACCAAAACATAATGTTCTGAATCAAGAACAAAGTAAACTTAACAAATTTCTTGGCGAGACGAAAAATATCTATTTTGGTGATTTTAAGACTTTGCCAGTGACAGTAAAAACTAGATACATTATCATAAAAGTCAAAATCTTTCAACAATATGTTGATATAATAAATCTAAAAACTTTATTACAGATTTTAAAAAAGCGTCACCAAATATCAATTAAATTATTTAAGACAAATTAATTCTGGTTTTCGGACAGTGTGATTGGTTTATGCAAAATTCGTATTCAATTTTTGCGATGCCTTTAGAATTTCATAATTAAAATTTAAGGTTTCTGTTATATTTATTATAATATGCAAAAACCTCTCAAATCTCTTTTACATCCTTCAAAATTTAGCATCATAAATAAACAAATTTCTAATACAACTTCAAAATTTTTCTATTCTACAGTATTTCTTTGTATTTATGTTTGCTATCCAGAATCAAAAAACAACAAAACTAACATTTTTTATTACACAATGAAAAAACGTAACAATACACAAAAAAAAGAATTAATAAAACTTATGCACTTTGAATTTCACTTTTTGTTGCCTTTTGGAATTTGAACTTCAAGAAGAGTAGATTTTGTTCCAGAAGATTGAACAATTTTCCGGAAACAATAAAAGTCAGGTACAGTATCACCATCAAATTCAAAATCTTCCATCAATTCTTTTAAATAATGAACCTAAATTTTAATCAAATATAGTGGTCATAAAAATTATAAGAAAAACAGAACTTACTCGATAAAAACTATATGGCCCAATTTGATTTTCAGCAATGTAGGTAATTCTTGATGGAACATTTGATGATACACGGATAAGAACAACCAAAAAAGAAGCTTCGGTAAAAAAATATGGAAAAAACCCATCATAGATTTTTTTAGTTTGCTTAATTTTAAATGTGATTTGTTCAAGAGAAGGAAGAAATTGCATACACCCAGCCAGAGTGAAAAATCCAAAATGCATTTTAATCGCATTATTTTCATCAAACAAAATCAATTCTTTAACAGTATTCAAATTAGGACTAAAAAAAACCACAACATATAAAATACATAATTAATCTTCGAGCCATGCCTGAGTTTGTGTTTAGCAAACAAAAAGAAGGTGGAGAAATTAAAACAAAATTTTTGAAGAGCAGAAGATCCATCAGTATTTTTGAAAATGATAGTTGAAGCTTTTGGACAATTTTCACTGAAACACTTTTCTTGGGTATTCAAAACAGTTAAACATTTAAGATTAAGAGAATCACAAAGAGAATTTGTCATCAAATTTGGATCAATTTCAAGATGGTCAAGAGTGGAAGAAAATGATTGAATGAATGCCCGAGTTTCTTGCAAACCATACCATGATGGAATAGAAAGTGCAACCAATTCTAAAATGAGAAAAAGTTATTGCTGAACAAAACATGAAAGGTGTTTACGTTGCTTTTCAGTGATGTTGTTCAAAAGAATTCGATAATATTTCATTGATGATTCTTTGCTATAATCCAATCGAAGTTTTGTAACTGATCCACCAGTACATTGCATCAAGAAATGAATATGGGGTTTTGTGAGATAAAAGTTGCAGATCTTATCATCCTAAAAATTACTCAAAGTTAAGAACATCCACAACAGTAAAAAACCAAACATACCCATCCAACAGAATAATAATCATCATGGAGTTCAAGAGTTGTAAAAGTTGAAAAAACTTTGCACAAAGCTTTTAAAGGTTCATTTCCAGAAAGACCAAATCGAATTACAGCATCTTGATCACCTTCTTCAATCAATTTCTTTCCAATATCAAAAAGTATATCTTGATTCAAGCAAGAACTCATTTTCTAAAAAAGCAGAAAAAAAATTAAAGTGGATGAAAAGAAACAACAAATAAATGGTAAATAAAATAAAATCAAAACAAAATACACGAAACACGAACTGAAGACCGTAGTTAAACAACAAAGAAGTATATTACAAAATGTTTTTTTTAAATCTGATCCATAAAAATGTAAAAAAAACATAAAATTTATTATGATTTTAAAATTCGACAGACGACAAAAAAACATTGTGAAAGAAAAAAAACATTGCAGGTTTTTGAAACAAAATTATTCGTGTCAGGATCATTTGCGTTCTGAGAAGGAAGCATCAATGGTCAAAGAAAAGCATTACAGTACATGATCATACAAAACAATAAACTTTAACAAAAAACAATATTCTTAAAAAGAAAGAATCAAGATCAAACGAATTCGGTTTTGTGTGAAATAAAATTGATTTTTGATCAAAAAAAATTTTTGTATGCTTTCAAATTTTCAAACAGATGGCTTTTTTCTGTGCTCAAAAAATTGTGATCATTGTTTATTTTCAAGAAATCTTTTATCTGTTTTTCCACAGTATTAATGAAATTTGTTCCTTTTTAATGCAATTTTTGATACTTTTTGGCATTCCATAAGGCCTGCACTTGTTATGTTAAATTTGTCAGAATCTTTTTTTAAAGATGCGCATTTTTTTTACTTCTTTTTTTTCTCTTTGTCAAAAAAGCAACAGACGACGCGCTATGTGCACTGGTTGATCGCTAAATCCCCGATAAAAAATAGGATCATAATATGCAAATTCATGTCACTGAAAGAACTAACAAAAAAACCGATCCAACTGTCACACACAAATTGGAACGTGATATACTTTATCGTGTTCCCCATGGGTTTAAACTTATTTGCCGCAATTATTAGCTGCCCCTCCAGCAAGTGCCATTTTCACCTTATGTTAGATATGTACTATATGTTAGCATATTGTCCAATTCTTATATCTTTTAATTATTTACCTGTTACCTGAGTACCTAAAAGCAATTGATAGTTAAAAAGGGTCATGTAAATGATAAATGATACAATTCTAACCATATCAAACCTTTAAAAACAAAAAAAGATATTTTTAAGATATAAGATAGCATAAAAAAATAAAGAATGTTAACACTTTTTTATTTTTTTATTTTTTTAATATTTTATTCAGCTGAAACTAAATTATATAAATGTTAGGTTAGTATGTCGATTTTGATGTGATAATTTTTATAGGTTGACGTTTTTGAATATTTGAGTAAACCTAAGACAATTTTCACATAACTAAAAATTTTGGGTTTTAGTTATGCAAGAAAACGTTTATTTAAATTTTATTAAAAAAATGTTCAAAAACTTCTTAACCAACTGGATATAAACAAGGGAAATCCGTTTTTCAATTTTTACTTATTTTATATTGTTCGATTTCTGAAAGCGTTGGTGATATAATTTTCTTTGTTATCTTTCTTAAACATAATGGTTACATTTCCAAAAAAAAGCCTAAAAATAACCTGCAAAATTGCAGTTTGTTCATGTTTGTAGAAATATTGGAATAAAAAATTCAAACAAAAATGTAACTATAATCTTTCTCTTTTGTTTTCGACTGAAATTGTCAAGCTTTTTTAAAAAAAAATAACACTTTGATTTTATCTCTGATGTTTTTTGTTTCGCAGAACAATAACATAAAAAAGCTGCATTCTTCATCGTTTTTTTTGTTTTTTTAAAATTTTCTTTTGCTTGAGAAAAAAAGTTTAAAAAATTAATCAACAAGAAATATATCGATCCCACTTTTTCGATAGGAGATAAAAATTTGTGGACATTGTCAATCTATCAAAGCGGCATGAAAGCATATCAGATCCATCAATTCCATCATTTGTTTCATGTGACATCAAGACTACCCTTTAAAAAAAGGCATAGAAAAAATAACTGTAATAAACAAAAACAGAAAGAAGGCGTCGCACTTTTTGGGGATTAAAATGTCGGAATATTTGGGGGAGGGTGGTATATAGAATATATTCGGATATGAAAAATGATACCTTGTTCAATAAATATGAAAAACGTGTCAAAACGTGTCAAAAAAGATTTTTTTTCATCGTGAGCAGTTGTTTTTTATTTCAAGCTGTTATTCTTTAACAATTTTTTAAATGTGCATCTATGAGTATTTCCACGAATTTCTTTCCTCCTCATAATAACAGTTTATTTATCAATGAATAATAAAATATTCGAACAACAATATGTTGAAAAGGTTTATTTGTTTGTATATATTTACATCTCAAATATATACTTTTTGTGATAAAAAATTGAAAGCTTCTTTTTAAATTTTTAGTGAAAGGCAGCTTCTGTATTTAAGATGGCACTTTTAAATCTTTTCTCAAGTATTTTTTTGCCCTTAAAGACTTTAAAAAAATGAATAACAGTAAAATTACTGGTTTTAAACAGATTTAAAAAGTATTTCAAATGTATAATTTTAATAACTAATGATTTACAACATGCCCGGAAGTAATGTTTTATTTAAATTATATCTCAAACAAATGTGTAGTAAGCGTTTTTCTGTTTTTGAGTAATTTTAATATCTCGTACATAGAAATGTGAGTTTTCCAAAAAGTGCTTATCAAATTCACAAAACTCCTCCTCCTATACAAAAATTTATCTTATTATAAAATAACTTACAAAATGAGAAAAAAGTAGTATGAAAATTTTCTGTGTCAATTAAGAATGGCTTCAACGACAGATCTGATAAATAATTTGAATGCCAATATTTCATGGTATAAACTACATTCAAATTACAATGATTCAATGTACCAAAGTCAGGTACTTGCATACCATAATATTATTGCTAATATGCCTCGTACAAATTTTGCATTGATTTATGAGGTTACGAATGTTATTGATATGTCACCAATTCTAAAATATGGTTCATATGAATGTTCGGCACCTGGAAAAGAAGCATATTTGGATTCAGCGATTTCATGTGCACTTTTTCAGTTACCATATTTCCTTGAAAACATTCAATTTGGATATCTTTGTGGGCTTGTAATTATTCCAATTATGCTAATTTCACTTTTTGGAAAAATCAAAGAAAGTTATCGTTGGTTCATCTTAAATCAAGCAATTTTTGATGCATTTACATGTTATTCATTCATTTGTGAAAAGCCTTCTGCTTTTGCATGGTCCGGAGCAAATTATCTAAAATATTCGACATGTTTTTATTCCGGACGTTCAACGAATGCCTTCATGGATAACCTTTTTATGATTATCAAAGGAGCATTCCGAAATGCCCCATATATTCCGCTATTTTTGTTGGCATTTTCTCGTTGTATTTCATTATATTTTCCAAAATTCTATCAACGAAATAATAAAACTTGGAAAATTTTGACATTTATTCTAATTTTTGATGTGATCGTTATATTTTTGTCTAGCTTCTGCAAATTATATAATAGGATATTGCAATTTATTCAAGGAATTGGATATCAAAATTGTTTTGTACAATTTTGTCTAGAATTTCAAAATTATACTACTGAAAATTCAATTTGCTTTATAAGAAATGAAAAATTCTTTCAATGCAAAAATGAATGGTCAATTTTTTATGACAAATATTCGACTGGCGGTCGGCTAAATTCTCTTTCGGTTACTCCAGCAATGGTTTGCATTGTGATAATTTGTGTTTTTGCTTTATTCATTAAAATCTCAATCCAACTTAAATATCAACTTAAACATAATCGACATGCTTTCATAAAAACTACAAAAATTGCTGCAGTTATTTTTATTCAAAGTATTACACTTTCAATTTATTTCGCATTAATGACTCTTCAACAATATCTTTACTATGAAGCTGATTTATTTTATTACTTTGATTCTCGAAATTATCAGTCACTCTCATATGGAATTTTTTTACTTCAAAGTTTTGCCAAAACAACTTCCTACAATATTATTCGAATATTTTTTGATTCTTTTGTTGTCTTGATTGTCTTATCCGGATATCGAAAACGACTCTTTCGATTCTTTGCCTTTTTATTTACATTTTATAAAAATCCACATTTTATTTTAAAAATTGTTTTCAACACAACCACCGTAATACTGCTACAGCATCTTCGACGACAATAGTCAAAAGTGTTCCGACAACAAAAGTTTTGATAAATGTACAGTAATGATTTTTTTGTTCAATAAAAAAGGTGTAAAATAAATAATCTTTTGAATACTACGGAGTAATTAAAATTTTTTGTGTTCCTTTTTATCAGTAATAGAAACCACAAATGATTATATAGATTTATTAAAGGTAATGCTAACCCATCACTGTCCAAAAAATATTTTAGAGATTCCTGAATCCTCAAATTTGGATGAAAAAGATTTTGAAAAATTGGCATTTCCTGGGAATCTGATGAAACTTGTTCTTCAAGATGTCACCATCAAAAATTCGAATGATAAAAATAGCCAAAAATGGACATGGTTTGAAATTTACAAAAATCTACCATATCTAAAAAAGTTTTCACTTTTAGAACGAAGATGAAATTACTACGATAGATTCTCTCGTAGACTGTCTCTTAAAAGGCCAGGCGAGTTTTTCATTCAAATTTAAACGTTTGAAATTTGCATATTTTTGTTCAGCATGTTTAGTTTCGTTGAAAAAATGATTTTGGTATAATTTGACCACCACAAAAAAATTTTTTCCTTTGACATTTTTCAAAATTTCTGTTTTTACAAGGTTTTTCAGCAGTTAAAAGGCCAGGCGAGTTTTTCATTCAAATTTAAACGTTTGAAATTTGCATATTTTTGTTCAGCATGTTTAGTTTCGTTGAAAAAATGATTTTGGTATAATTTGACCACCACAAAAAAATTTTTCCCTTTGACATTTTTCAAAATTTCTGTTTTTACAAGGTTTTTCAGCAGTTAAAAGGCCAGGCGAGTTTTTCATTCAAATTTAAACGTTTGAAATTTGCATATTTTTGTTCAGCATGTTTAGTTTCGTTGAAAAAATGATTTTGGTACAATTTGACCACCACAAAAAATTTTTTCCCTTTGACATTTTTCAAAATTTCTGTTTTTACAAGGTTTTTCAGCAGTTAAAAGGCCAGGCGAGTTTTTCATTCAAATTTAAACGTTTGAAATTTGCATATTTTTGTTCAGCATGTTTAGTTTCGTTGAAAAAATGATTTTGGTATAATTTGACCACCACAAAAAAATTTTTCCCTTTGACATTTTTCAAAATTTCTGTTTTTACAAGGTTTTTCAGCAGTTAAAAGGCCAGGCGAGTTTTTCATTCAAATTTAAACGTTTGAAATTTGCATATTTTTGTTCAGCATGTTTAGTTTCGTTGAAAAAATGATTTTGGTATAATTTGACCACCACAAAAAAATTTTTTCCTTTGACATTTTTCAAAATTTCTGTTTTTACAAGGTTTTTCAGCAGTTAAAAGGCCAGGCGAGTTTTTCATTCAAATTTAAACGTTTGAAATTTGCATATTTTTGTTCAGCATGTTTAGTTTCGTTGAAAAAATGATTTTGGTACAATTTGACCACCACAAAAAATTTTTTCCCTTTGACATTTTTCAAAATTTCTGTTTTTACAAGGTTTTTCAGCAGTTAAAAGGCCAGGCGAGTTTTTCATTCAAATTTAAACGTTAGAAATTTGCATAATTTTGTTCAGCATGTTTAGTTTCGTTGAAAAAATGATTTTGGTATAATTTGACCACCACAAAAAAATTTTTTCCTTTGACATTTTTCAAAATTTCTGTTTTTACAAGGTTTTTCAGCAGTTAAAAGGCCAGGCGAGTTTTTCATTCAAATTTAAACGTTTGAAATTTGCATATTTTTGTTCAGCATGTTTAGTTTCGTTGAAAAAATGATTTTGGTACAATTTGACCACCACAAAAAATTTTTTCCCTTTGACATTTTTCAAAATTTCTGTTTTTACAAGGTTTTTCAGCAGTTAAAAGGCCAGGCGAAATTTTCATTCAAATTTAAACTTTGGGAATTGGCATATTTTTGTTCAGCATGCTTAGTTTCGTTGAAAAAAAGATTTTGGTATAATTTGACCACCACAAAAAAGTTTTTTCCTTTGACATTTTTCAAAATTTCTGTTTTTACAAGGTTTTTCAGCAGTTAAAAGGCCAGGCGAGTTTTTCATTCAAATTTAAACGTTTGAAATTTGCATATTTTTGTTCAGCATGTTTAGTTTCGTTGAAAAAATGATTTTGGTACAATTTGACCACCACAAAAAAGTTTTTTCCTTTGACATTTTTCAAAATTTCTGTTTTTACAAGGTTTTTCAGCAGTTAAAAGGCCAGGCGAGTTTTTCATTCAAATTTAAACGTTTGAAATTTGCATATTTTTGTTCAGCATGCTTAGTTTCGTTGAAAAAATGATTTTTGTATAATTTGACCACCACAAAAAAGTTTTTTCCTTTGACATTTTTCAAAATTTCTGTTTTTACAAGGTTTTTCAGCAGTTAAAAGGCCAGGCGAGTTTTTCATTAAAATTTAAACGTTTGAAATTTGCATATTTTTGTTCAGCATGTTTAGTTTCGTTGAAAAAATGATTTTGGTACAATTTGACCACCACAAAAAAATTTTTCCCTTTGACATTTTTCAAAATTTCTGTTTTTACAAGGTTTTTCAGCAGTTAAAAGGCCAGGCGAGTTTTTCATTCAAATTTAAACTTTGGGAAATGGCATATTTATGTTCAGCATGCTTAGTTTCGTTGAAAAAATGATTTTGGTACAATTTGACCACCACAAAAAATTTTTTCCCTTTGACATTTTTCAAAATTTCTGTTTTTACAAGGTTTTTCAGCAGTTAAAAGGCCAGGCGAGTTTTTCATTCAAATTTAAACGTTTGAAATTTGCATATTTTTGTTCAGCATGTTTAGTTTCGTTGAAAAAATGATTTTGGTATAATTTGACCACCACAAAAAAATTTTTCCCTTTGACATTTTTCAAAATTTCTGTTTTTACAAGGTTTTTCAGCAGTTAAAAGGCCAGGCGAGTTTTTCATTCAAATTTAAACGTTTGAAATTTGCATATTTTTGTTCAGCATGTTTAGTTTCGTTGAAAAAATGATTTTGGTATAATTTGACCACCACAAAAAAATTTTTTCCTTTGACATTTTTCAAAATTTCTGTTTTTACAAGGTTTTTCAGCAGTTAAAAGGCCAGGCGAGTTTTTCATTCAAATTTAAACGTTTGAAATTTGCATATTTTTCTTCAGCATGTTTAGTTTCGTTGAAAAAATGATTTTGGTACAATTTGACCACCACAAAAAATTTTTTCCCTTTGACATTTTTCAAAATTTCTGTTTTTACAAGGTTTTTCAGCAGTTAAAAGGCCAGGCGAGTTTTTCATTCAAATTTAAACGTTAGAAATTTGCATATTTTTGTTCAGCATGTTTAGTTTCGTTGAAAAAATGATTTTGGTATAATTTGACCACCACAAAAAAATTTTTTCCTTTGACATTTTTCAAAATTTCTGTTTTTACAAGGTTTTTCAGCAGTTAAAAGGCCAGGCGAGTTTTTCATTCAAATTTAAACGTTTGAAATTTGCATATTTTTGTTCAGCATGTTTAGTTTCGTTGAAAAAATGATTTTGGTACAATTTGACCACCACAAAAAATTTTTTCCCTTTGACATTTTTCAAAATTTCTGTTTTTACAAGGTTTTTCAGCAGTTAAAAGGCCAGGCGAAATTTTCATTCAAATTTAAACTTTGGGAATTGGCATATTTTTGTTCAGCATGCTTAGTTTCGTTGAAAAAAAGATTTTGGTATAATTTGACCACCACAAAAAAGTTTTTTCCTTTGACATTTTTCAAAATTTCTGTTTTTACAAGGTTTTTCAGCAGTTAAAAGGCCAGGCGAGTTTTTCATTCAAATTTAAACGTTTGAAATTTGCATATTTTTGTTCAGCATGTTTAGTTTCGTTGAAAAAATGATTTTGGTACAATTTGACTACCACAAAAAAGTTTTTTCCTTTGACATTTTTCAAAATTTCTGTTTTTACAAGGTTTTTCAGCAGTTAAAAGGCCAGGCGAGTTTTTCATTCAAATTTAAACGTTTGAAATTTGCATATTTTTGTTCAGCATGCTTAGTTTCGTTGAAAAAATGATTTTTGTATAATTTGACCACCACAAAAAAGTTTTTTCCTTTGACATTTTTCAAAATTTCTGTTTTTACAAGGTTTTTCAGCAGTTAAAAGGCCAGGCGAGTTTTTCATTAAAATTTAAACGTTTGAAATTTGCATATTTTTGTTCAGCATGTTTAGTTTCGTTGAAAAAATGATTTTGGTACAATTTGACCACCACAAAAAAATTTTTCCCTTTGACATTTTTCAAAATTTCTGTTTTTACAAGGTTTTTCAGCAGTTAAAAGGCCAGGCGAGTTTTTCATTCAAATTTAAACTTTGGGAAATGGCATATTTATGTTCAGCATGCTTAGTTTCGTTGAAAAAATGATTTTGGTATAATTTGACCACCACAAAAAAGTTTTTTCCTTTGACATTTTTCAAAATTTCTGTTTTTACAAGGTTTTTCAGCAGTTAAAAGGCCAGGCGAGTTTTTCATTCAAATTTAAACGTTTGAAATTTGCATATTTTTGTTCAGCATGTTTAGTTTCGTTGAAAAAATGATTTTGGTACAATTTGACCACCACAAAAAAATTTTTCCCTTTGACATTTTTCAAAATTTCTGTTTTTACAAGGTTTTTCAGCAGTTAAAAGGCCAGGCGAGTTTTTCATTCAAATTTAAACGTTTGAAATTTGCATATTTTTGTTCAGCATGTTTAGTTTCGTTGAAAAAATGATTTTGGTACAATTTGACCACCACAAAAAAATTTTTCCCTTTGACATTTTTCAAAATTTCTGTTTTTACAAGGTTTTTCAGCAGTTAAAAGGCCAGGCGAGTTTTTCATTCAAATTTAAACTTTGGGAAATGGCATATTTATGTTCAGCATGCTTAGTTTCGTTGAAAAAATGATTTTGGTATAATTTGACCACCACAAAAAAGTTTTTTCCTTTGACATTTTTCAAAATTTCTGTTTTTACAAGGTTTTTCAGCAGTTAAAAGGCCAGGCGAGTTTTTCATTCAAATTTAAACGTTTGAAATTTGCATATTTTTGTTCAGCATGTTTAGTTTCGTTGAAAAAATGATTTTGGTACAATTTGACCACCACAAAAAAATTTTTCCCTTTGACATTTTTCAAAATTTCTGTTCTTACAAGGTTTTTCAGCAGTTAAAAGGCCAGGCGAGTTTTTCATTCAAATTTAAACTTTGGGAATTGTCATATTTTTGTTCAGCATGCTTAGTTTCGTTGAAAAAATGATTTTGGTATAATTTGACCACCACAAAAAAGTTTTTTCCTTTGACATTTTTCAAAATTTCTGTATTTACAAGGTTTTTCAGTATGTTAAAAGGCCAGGCGAGTTTTTCATTCAAATTTAAACTTTGGGAATTGGCATATTTTTGTTCAGCATGTTTAGTTTCGGTGAAAAAATGATTTTGGTATAAGTTGACCACCACAAAAAAGTTTTTTCCTTTGACATTTTTCAAAATTTCTGTTTTTACAAGGTTTTTCAGTATGTTAAAAGGCCAGGCGAGTTTTTCATTCAAATTTAAACTTTGGGAATTGTCATATTTTTGTTCAGCATGCTTAGTTTCGTTGAAAAAATGATTTTTGTATAATTTGACCACCACAAAAAAGTTTTTTCCTTTGACATTTTTCAAAATTTCTGTTTTTACAAGGTTTTTCAGCAGTTAAAAGGCCAGGCGAGTTTTTCATTCAAATTTAAACGTTTGAAATTTGCATATTTTTGTTCAGCATGTTTAGTTTCGTTGAAAAAATGATTTTGGTACAATTTGACCACCACAAAAAAATTTTTCCCTTTGACATTTTTCAAAATTTCTGTTTTTACAAGGTTTTTCAGCAGTTAAAAGGCCAGGCGAGTTTTTCATTCAAATTTAAACTTTGGGAAATGGCATATTTATGTTCAGCATGTTTAGTTTCGTTGAAAAAATTATTTTTGTATAATTTGACCACCACAAAAAAGTTTTTTCCTTTGACATTTTTCAAAATTTCTGTTTTTACAAGGTTTTTCAGTATGTTAAAAGGCCAGGCGAGTTTTTCATTCAAATTTAAACTTTGGGAATTGGCATATTTTTGTTCAGCATGTTTAGTTTCGGTGAAAAAATGATTTTGGTATAAGTTGACCACCACAAAAAAGTTTTTTCCTTTGACATTTTTCAAAATTTCTGTTTTTACAAGGTTTTTCAGCAGTTAAAAGGCCAGGCGAGTTTTTCATTCAAATTTAAACTTTGGGAATTGGCATGTTTTTGTTCAGCATGTTTAGTTTCGGTGAAAAAATGATTTTGGTATAAGTTGACCACCACAAAAAAGTTTTTTCCTTTGACATTTTTCAAAATTTCTGTTTTTACAAGGTTTTTCAGCAGTTAAAAGGCCAGGCGAGTTTTTCATTCAAATTTAAACGTTTGAAATTTGCATATTTTTGTTCAGCATGTTTAGTTTCGTTGAAAAAATGATTTTGGTATAATTTGACCACCACAAAAATATTTTTCCCTTTGACATTTTTCAAAATTTCTGTTTTTACAAGGTTTTTCAGCAGTTAAAAGGCCAGGCGAGTTTTTCATTCAAATTTAAACTTTGGGAATTGTCATATTTTTGTTCAGCATGCTTAGTTTCGTTCAAAAAATGATTTTGGTATAATTTGACCACCACAAAAAAGTTTTTTCCTTTGACATTTTTCAAAATTTCTGTTTTTACAAGGTTTTTCAGTATGTTAAAAGGCCAGGCGAGTTTTTCATTCAAATTTAAACTTTGGGAATTGGCATACTTTTGTTCAGCATGTTTAGTTTCGTTGAAAAAATGATTTTGGTACAATTTGACCACCACAAAAAAGTTTTTTCCTTTGACATTTTCAAAATTTCTGTTTTTACAATGTTTTTCAGCAGTTAAAAGGCCAGGCGAGTTTTTCATTCAAATTTAAACGTTTGAAATTTGCATATTTTTGTTCAGCATGTTTAGTTTCGTTGAAAAAATGATTTTGGTACAATTTGAGCACCACAAAAAAATTTTTCCCTTTGACATTTTTCAAAATTTCTGTTTTTACAAGGTTTTTCAGCAGTTAAAAGGCCAGGCGAGTTTTTCATTCAAATTTAAACTTTGGGAATTGGCATATTTTTGTTCAGCATGCTTAGTTTCGTTGAAAAAATGATTTTGGTACAATTTGAGCACCACAAAAAAATTTTTCCCTTTGACATTTTTCAAAATTTCTGTTTTTACAAGGTTTTTCAGCAGTTAAAAGGCCAGGCGAGTTTTTCATTCAAATTTAAACTTTGGGAATTGGCATATTTTTGTTCAGCATGTTTAGTTTCGGTGAAAAAATGATTTTGGTATAAGTTGACCACCACAAAAAAGTTTTTTCCTTTGACATTTTTCAAAATTTCTGTTTTTACAAGGTTTTTCAGCAGTTAAAAGGCCAGGCGAGTTTTTCATTCAAATTTAAACTTTGGGAATTGGCATATTTTTGTTCAGCATGCTTACCGTAGACATACCCAATGAACGCCGGGATTGGGGCTTCATATTTTGCCCACAAACTCGTCTAGTATAAGGTATAATTGTGGCAAAAAATTAGCTGCGCAATCCTCATCCTGTGACTTTACCAAGGGCTCAAAGTTACTGTAATACAGTAATCCACAATGTGAAATCCACACCTTTAATTTGCATATTCTGCAAATTTTAAAAGCTAAAACGTTCCAAATCTTTCAAATTCGGATTCAGCATGCCCGAAAACCTATAAATCCAGGAAATAGGGCCAATAAATTAGAACTTTCTAGAAATCTAAACAAATGTACGGAAAAATGGTGCTTCAAAATTATATTCGCTTCTCTGAAAAAACTTGCATACAATTTTTTTGGAGAAACTAGTGTTTAAATGTGGTTAAATATTCTTTATTAAGCATTGTGGATGTAATAATTATGGTAAAAATACGAAATGGAATGTTTAGATTCCCTAAAACCAATTCGTCATCGCTGCACAGTAATATGAACTACCTTGATTTACACCGAATACCGCAATTTTAACTTGATGATTAATCAGTACAATTGACTTTTTTCCCTATTAGATTTCCTAATATGATCAATAAAGATTATTTAACCACATTTAAACACTAGTTTCTCCAAAAAATTGTATGCAAGTTTTTTCAGAGAAGCGAATATAATTTTGAAGCACCATTTTTCCGTACATTTGTTTAGATTTCTAGAAAGTTCTAATTTATTGGCCCTATTTCCTGGATTTATAGGTTTTCGGGCATGCTGAATCCGAATTTGAAAGATTTGGAACGTTTTAGCTTTTAAAATTTGCAGAATATGCAAATTAAAGGTGTGGATTTCACATTGTGGATTACTGTATTACAGTAACTTTGAGCCCCTGGTAAAGTCACAGGATGAGGATTGCGCAGCTAATTTTTTGCCACAATTATACCTTATACTAGACGAGTTTGTGGGCAAAATATGAAGCCCCAATCCCGGCGTTCATTGGGTATGTCTACGGTTAGTTTCGTTGAAAAAATGATTTTGGTATAATTTGACCACCACAAAAAAGTTTTTTCCTTTGACATTTTTCAAAATTTCTGTTTTTACAAGGTTTTTCAGCAGTTAAAAGGCCAGGCGAGTTTTTCATTCAAATTTAAACTTTGGGAATTGTCATATTTTTGTTCAGCATGCTTAGTTTCGTTGAAAAAATGATTTTGGTATAATTTGACCACCACAAAAAAATTTTTCCCTTTGACATTTTTCAAAATTTCTGTTTTTACAAGGTTTTTCAGCAGTTAAAAGGCCAGGCGAGTTTTTCATTCAAATTTAAACTTTGGGAATTGGCATATTTTTGTTCAGCATGTTTAGTTTCGGTGAAAAAATGATTTTGGTATAAGTTGACCACCACAAAAAAGTTTTTTCCTTTGACATTTTTCAAAATTTCTGTTTTTACAAGGTTTTTCAGCAGTTAAAAGGCCAGGCGAGTTTTTCATTCAAATTTAAACTTTGGGAATTGGCATGTTTTTGTTCAGCATGTTTAGTTTCGGTGAAAAAATGATTTTGGTATAAGTTGACCACCACAAAAAAGTTTTTTCCTTTGACATTTTTCAAAATTTCTGTTTTTACAAGGTTTTTCAGCAGTTAAAAGGCCAGGCGAGTTTTTCATTCAAATTTAAACGTTTGAAATTTGCATATTTTTGTTCAGCATGTTTAGTTTCGTTGAAAAAATGATTTTGGTATAATTTGACCACCACAAAAATATTTTTCCCTTTGACATTTTTCAAAATTTCTGTTTTTACAAGGTTTTTCAGCAGTTAAAAGGCCAGGCGAGTTTTTCATTCAAATTTAAACTTTGGGAATTGTCATATTTTTGTTCAGCATGCTTAGTTTCGTTCAAAAAATGATTTTGGTATAATTTGACCACCACAAAAAAGTTTTTTCCTTTGACATTTTTCCAAATTTCTGTTTTTACAAGGTTTTTCAGTATGTTAAAAGGCCAGGCGAGTTTTTCATTCAAATTTAAACTTTGGGAATTGGCATACTTTTGTTCAGCATGTTTAGTTTCGTTGAAAAAATGATTTTGGTACAATTTGACGACCACAAAAAAGTTTTTTCCTTTGACATTTTCAAAATTTCTGTTTTTACAATGTTTTTCAGCAGTTAAAAGGCCAGGCGAGTTTTTCATTCAAATTTAAACGTTTGAAATTTGCATATTTTTGTTCAGCATGTTTAGTTTCGTTGAAAAAATGATTTTGGTATAATTTGACCACCACAAAAATATTTTTCCCTTTGACATTTTTCAAAATTTCTGTTTTTACAAGGTTTTTCAGCAGTTAAAAGGCCAGGCGAGTTTTTCATTCAAATTTAAACTTTGGGAATTTGCATATTTTTGTTCAGCATGCTTAGTTTCGTTGAAAAAATGATTTTGGTATAATTTTACCACCACAACAACAATTTTTTCCTTTGACATTTTTCAAATTTTCTGTTTTTATAAGGTTTTTCAGCAGTTAAAAGGCCAGGCGAGTTTTTCATTCAAATTTTAACGTTAGAAATTTGCATATTTTTGTTTAGCATGTTTAGTTTCGTTGAAAAAATGATTTTTGTATAATTTGACCACCACAAAAAAGTTTTTTCCTTTGACATTTTTCAAAATTTCTGTTTTTACAAGGTTTTTCAGCAGTTAAAAGGCCAGGCGAGTTTTTCATTCAAATTTAAACGTTGGAAATTTGCATATTTTTGTTCAGCATGCTTAGTTTCGTTGAAAAAATGATTTTGGTATAATGTGACCACCACAACAACAATTTTTTCCTTTGACATTTTTCAAATTTTCTGTTTTTATAAGGTTTTTCAGCAGTTAAAAGGCCAGGCGAGTTTTTCATTCAAATTTTAACGTTAGAAATTTGCATATTTTTGTTCAGCATGTTTAGTTTCGTTGAAAAAATGATTTTTGTATAATTTGACCACCACAAAAAAGTTTTTTCCTTTGACATTTTTCAAAATTTCTGTTTTTACAAGGTTTTTCAGCAGTTAAAAGGCCAGGCGAGTTTTTCATTCAAATTTAAACTTTGGGAATTGGCATATTTTTGTTCAGCATGCTTAGTTTCGTTGAAAAAATGATTTTGGTATAATTTGACCACCACAAAAAAGTTTTTTCCTTTGACATTTTTCAAAATTTCTGTTTTTACAAGGGTTTTCAGCAGTTAAAAGGCCAGGCGAGTTTTTCATTCAAATTTTAACGTTAGAAATTTGCATATTTTTGTTCAGCATGCTTAGTTTCGTTGAAAAAATGATTTTGGTATAATTTGACCACCACAAAAAAGTTTTTTCCTTTGACATTTTTCAAAATTTCTGTTTTTACAAGGTTTTTCAGCAGTTAAAAGGCCAGGCGAGTTTTTCATTCAAATTTTAACGTTAGAAATTTGCATATTTTTGTTCAGCATGTTTAGTTTCGTTGAAAAAATGATTTTGGTATAATTTGACCACCACAAAAAAATTTTTCCCTTTGACATTTTTCAAAATTTCTGTTTTTACAAGGTTTTTCAGCAGTTAAAAGGCCAGGCGAGTTTTTCATTCAAATTTAAACGTTTGAAATTTGCATATTTTTGTTCAGCATGCTTAGTTTCGTTGAAAAAATGATTTTGGTATAATTTGACCACCACAAAAAAATTTTTCCCTTTGACATTTTTCAAAATTTCTGTTTTTACAAGGTTTTTCAGCAGTTAAAAGGCCAGGCGAGTTTTTCATTCAAATTTAAACTTTGGGAATTTGCATATTTTTGTTCAGCATGCTTAGTTTCGTTGAAAAAATGATTTTGGTATAATTTTACCACCACAACAACAATTTTTTCCTTTGACATTTTTCAAATTTTCTGTTTTTATAAGGTTTTTCAGCAGTTAAAAGGCCAGGCGAGTTTTTCATTCAAATTTTAACGTTAGAAATTTGCATATTTTTGTTTAGCATGTTTAGTTTCGTTGAAAAAATGATTTTTGTATAATTTGACCACCACAAAAAAGTTTTTTCCTTTGACATTTTTCAAAATTTCTGTTTTTACAAGGTTTTTCAGCAGTTAAAAGGCCAGGCGAGTTTTTCATTCAAATTTAAACGTTGGAAATTTGCATATTTTTGTTCAGCATGCTTAGTTTCGTTGAAAAAATGATTTTGGTATAATGTGACCACCACAACAACAATTTTTTCCTTTGACATTTTTCAAATTTTCTGTTTTTATAAGGTTTTTCAGCAGTTAAAAGGCCAGGCGAGTTTTTCATTCAAATTTTAACGTTAGAAATTTGCATATTTTTGTTCAGCATGTTTAGTTTCGTTGAAAAAATGATTTTTGTATAATTTGACCACCACAAAAAAGTTTTTTCCTTTGACATTTTTCAAAATTTCTGTTTTTACAAGGTTTTTCAGCAGTTAAAAGGCCAGGCGAGTTTTTCATTCAAATTTAAACTTTGGGAATTGGCATGTTTTTGTTCAACATGTTTAGTTTCGGTGAAAAAATGATTTTGGTATAAGTTGACCACCACAAAAAAGTTTTTTCCTTTGACATTTTTCAAAATTTCTGTTTTTACAAGGTTTTTCAGCAGTTAAAAGGCCAGGCGAGTTTTTCATTCAAATTTAAACGTTTGAAATTTGCGTATTTTTGTTCAGCATGTTTAGTTTCGTTGAAAAAATGATTTTGGTACAATTTGACCACCACAAAAAAATTTTTCCCTTTGACATTTTTCAAAATTTCTGTTTTTACAAGGTTTTTCAGCAGTTAAAAGGCCAGGCGAGTTTTTCATTCAAATTTAAACTTTGGGAATTGGCATATTTTTGTTCAGCATGTTTAGTTTCGGTGAAAAAATGATTTTGGTATAAGTTGACCACCACAAAAAAGTTTTTTCCTTTGACATTTTTCAAAATTTCTGTTTTTACAAGGTTTTTCAGTATGTTAAAAGGCCAGGCGAGTTTTTCATTCAAATTTAAACTTTGGGAATTGGCATATTTTTGTTCAGCATGTTTAGTTTCGTTGAAAAAATGATTTTGGTATAATTTGACCACCACAAAAAAGTTTTTTCCTTTGACATTTTTCAAAATTTCTGTTTTTACAAGGTTTTTCAGCAGTTAAAAGGCCAGGCGAGTTTTTCATTCAAATTTTAACGTTAGAAATTTGCATATTTTTGTTCAGCATGTTTAGTTTTGTTGAAAAAATGATTTTTGTATAATTTGACCACCAAAAAAAAGTTTTTTCCTTTGACATTTTTCAAAATTTCTGTTTTTACAAGGTTTTTCAGCAGTTAAAAGGCCAGGCGAGTTTTTCATTCAAATTTTAACGTTAGAAATTTGCATATTTTTGTTCAGCATGCTTAGTTTCGTTGAAAAAATGATTTTGGTATAATTTGACAGCCACAAAAAAGTTTTTTCCTTTGACATTTTTCAAAATTTCTGTTTTTACAAGGTTTTTCAGCAGTTAAAAGGCCAGGCGAGTTTTTCATTCAAATTTAAACGTTTGAAATTTGCATATTTTTGTTCAGCATGTTTAGTTTCGTTGAAAAAATGATTTTGGTACAATTTGACCACCACAAAAAAATTTTTCCCTTTGACATTTTTCAAAATTTCTGTTTTTACAAGGTTTTTCAGCAGTTAAAAGGCCAGGCGAGTTTTTCATTCAAATTTAAACTTTGGGAATTGGCATATTTTTGTTCAGCATGCTTAGTTTCGTTGAAAAAATGATTTTGGTATAATTTGACCACCACAAAAAAGTTTTTCCCTTTGACATTTTTCAAAATTTCTGTTTTTACAAGGTTTTTCAGCAGTTAAAAGGCCAGGCGAGTTTTTCATTCAAATTTAAACTTTGGGAATTGGCATATTTTTGTTCAGCATGTTTAGTTTCGTTGAAAAAATGATTTTGGTATAATTTGACCACCACAAAAAAGTTTTTTCCTTTGACATTTTTCAAAATTTCTGTTTTTACAAGGTTTTTCAGCAGTTAAAAGGCCAGGCGAGTTTTTCATTCAAATTTTAACGTTAGAAATTTGCATATTTTTGTTCAGCATGTTTAGTTTTGTTGAAAAAATGATTTTTGTATAATTTGACCACCACAAAAAAGTTTTTCCCTTTGACATTTTTCAAAATTTCTGTTTTTACAAGGTTTTTCAGCAGTTAAAAGGCCAGGCGAGTTTTTCATTCAAATTTAAACTTTGGGAATTGGCATATTTTTGTTCAGCATGTTTAGTTTCGGTGAAAAAATGATTTTGGTATAAGTTGACCACCACAAAAAAATTTTTCCCTTTGACATTTTTCAAAATTTCTGTTTTTTCAAGGTTTTTCAGTATGTTAAAAGGCCAGGCGAGTTTTTCATTCAAATTTAAACTTTGGGAATTGGCATATTTTTGTTCAGCATGTTTAGTTTCGTTGAAAAAATGATTTTGGTATAATTTGACCACCACAAAAAAATTTTTCCCTTTGACATTTTTCAAAATTTCTGTTTTTACAAGGTTTTTCAGCAGTTAAAAGGCCAGGCGAGTTTTTCATTCAAATTTAAACTTTGGGAATTGGCATATTTTTGTTCAGCATGTTTAGTTTCGGTGAAAAAATGATTTTGGTATAAGTTGACCACCACAAAAAAGTTTTTTCCTTTGACATTTTTCAAAATTTCTGTTTTTTCAAGGTTTTTCAGTATGTTAAAAGGCCAGGCGAGTTTTTCATTCAAATTTAAACTTTGGGAATTGGCATATTTTTGTTCAGCATGTTTAGTTTCGTTGAAAAAATGATTTTGGTATAATTTGACCACCACAAAAAAGTTTTTTCCTTTGACATTTTTCAAAATTTCTGTTTTTACAAGGTTTTTCAGCAGTTAAAAGGCCAGGCGAGTTTTTCATTCAAATTTAAACGTTTGAAATTTGCATATTTTTGTTCAGCATGTTTAGTTTCGTTGAAAAAATGATTTTGGTACAATTTGAGCACCACAAAAAAATTTTTCCCTTTGACATTTTTCAAAATTTCTGTTTTTACAACGTTTTTCAGCAGTTAAAAGGCCAGGCGAGTTTTTCATTCAAATTTTAACGTTAGAAATTTGCATATTTTTGTTCAGCATGTTTAGTTTCGTTGAAAAAATGATTTTTGTATAATTTGACCACCACAAAAAAGTTTTTTCCTTTGACATTTTTCAAAATTTCTGTTTTTACAAGGTTTTTCAGCAGTTAAAAGGCCAGGCGAGTTTTTCATTCAAATTTAAACGTTTGAAATTTGCATATTTTTGTTCAGCATGTTTAGTTTCGTTGAAAAAATGATTTTGGTACAATTTGACCACCACAAAAAAATTTTTCCCTTTGACATTTTTCAAAATTTCTGTTTTTACAACGTTTTTCAGCAGTTAAAAGGCCAGGCGAGTTTTTCATTCAAATTTAAACGTTAGAAATTTGCATATTTTTGTTCAGCATGTTTAGTTTCGTTGAAAAAATTATTTTTGTATAATTTGACCACCACAAAAAAGTTTTTTCCTTTGACATTTTTCAAAATTTCTGTTTTTACAAGGTTTTTCAGTATGTTAAAAGGCCAGGCGAGTTTTTCATTCAAATTTAAACTTTGGGAATTGGCATATTTTTGTTCAGCATGTTTAGTTTCGGTGAAAAAATGATTTTGGTATAAGTTGACCACCACAAAAAAGTTTTTTCCTTTGACATTTTTCAAAATTTCTGTTTTTACAAGGTTTTTCAGCAGTTAAAAGGCCAGGCGAGTTTTTCATTCAAATTTTAACGTTAGAAATTTGCATATTTTTGTTCAGCATGTTTAGTTTCGTTGAAAAAATGATTTTTGTATAATTTGACCACCACAAAAAAGTTTTTTCCTTTGACATTTTTGAAAATTTCTGTTTTTACAAGGTTTTTCAGCAGTTAAAAGGCCAGGCGAGTTTTTCATTCAAATTTAAACGTTTGAAATTTGCATATTTTTGTTCAGCATGTTTAGTTTCGTTGAAAAAATGATTTTGGTATAATTTGACCACCACAAAAAAATTTTTCCCTTTGACATTTTTCAAAATTTCTGTTTTTACAAGGTTTTTCAGCAGTTAAAAGGCCAGGCGAGTTTTTCATTCAAATTTAAACTTTGGGAATTGTCATATTTTTGTTCAGCATGCTTAGTTTCGTTGAAAAAATGATTTTGGTATAATTTGACCACCACAAAAAAGTTTTTTCCTTTGACATTTTTCAAAATTTCTGTTTTTACAAGGTTTTTCAGTATGTTAAAAGGCCAGGCGAGTTTTTCATTCAAATTTAAACTTTGGGAATTGGCATACTTTTGTTCAGCATGTTTAGTTTCGTTGAAAAAATGATTTTGGTACAATTTGACCACCACAAAAAAGTTTTTTCCTTTGACATTTTTCAAAATTTCTGTTTTTACAAGGTTTTTCAGCAGTTAAAAGGCCAGGCGAGTTTTTCATTCAAATTTAAACGTTTGAAATTTGCATATTTTTGTTCAGCATGTTTAGTTTCGTTGAAAAAATGATTTTGGTACAATTTGAGCACCACAAAAAAATTTTTCCCTTTGACATTTTTCAAAATTTCTGTTTTTACAAGGTTTTTCAGCAGTTAAAAGGCCAGGCGAGTTTTTCATTCAAATTTAAACGTTTGAAATTTGCATATTTTTGTTCAGCATGTTTAGTTTCGTTGAAAAAATGATTTTGGTATAAGTTGACCACCACAAAAAAGTTTTTTCCTTTGACATTTTTCAAAATTTCTGTTTTTACATGGTTTTTCAGTATGTTAAAAGGCCAGGCGAGTTTTTCATTCAAATTTAAACTTTGGGAATTGGCATATTTTTGTTCAGCATGTTTAGTTTCGGTGAAAAAATGATTTTGGTATAAGTTGACCACCACAAAAAAGTTTTTTCCTTTGACATTTTTCAAAATTTCTGTTTTTACATGGTTTTTCAGTATGTTAAAAGGCCAGGCGAGTTTTTCATTCAAATTTAAACTTTGGGAATTGGCATATTTTTGTTCAGCATGTTTAGTTTCGGTGAAAAAATGATTTTGGTATAAGTTGACCACCACAAAAAAGTTTTTTCCTTTGACATTTTTCAAAATTTCTGTTTTTACAAGGTTTTTCAGCAGTTAAAAGGCCAGGCGAGTTTTTCATTCAAATTTTAACGTTAGAAATTTGCATATTTTTGTTCAGCATGTTTAGTTTCGTTGAAAAAATGATTTTTGTATAATTTGACCACCACAAAAAAGTTTTTTCCTTTGACATTTTTGAAAATTTCTGTTTTTACAAGGTTTTTCAGCAGTTAAAAGGCCAGGCGAGTTTTTCATTCAAATTTAAACGTTTGAAATTTGCATATTTTTGTTCAGCATGTTTAGTTTCGTTGAAAAAATGATTTTGGTATAATTTGACCACCACAAAAAAGTTTTTTCCTTTGACATTTTTCAAAATTTCTGTTTTTACAAGGTTTTTCAGCAGTTAAAAGGCCAGGCGAGTTTTTCATTCAAATTTTAACGTTAGAAATTTGCATATTTTTGTTTAGCATGTTTAGTTTCGTTGAAAAAATGATTTTTGTATAATTTGACCACCACAAAAAAGTTTTTTCCTTTGACATTTTTCAAAATTTCTGTTTTTACAAGGTTTTTCAGCAGTTAAAAGGCCAGGCGAGTTTTTCATTCAAATTTAAACTTTGGGAATTTGCATATTTTTGTTCAGCATGCTTAGTTTCGTTGAAAAAATGATTTTGGTATAATTTTACCACCACAACAACAATTTTTTCCTTTGACATTTTTCAAAATTTCTGTTTTTACAAGGTTTTTCAGCAGTTTAAAGACCAGGCGAGTTTTTCATTCAAATTTAAACGTTTGAAATTTGCATATTTTTGTTCAGCATGCTTAGTTTCGTTGAAAAAATGATTTTGGTATAATTTGACCACCACAAAAAAATTTTTCCCTTTGACATTTTTCAAAATTTCTGTTTTTACAAGGTTTTTCAGCAGTTAAAAGGCCAGGCGAGTTTTTCATTCAAATTTAAACTTTGGGAATTGTCATATTTTTGTTCAGCATGCTTAGTTTCGTTGAAAAAATGATTTTGGTATAATTTGACCACCACAAAAAAGTTTTTTCCTTTGACATTTTTCAAAATTTCTGTTTTTACAAGGTTTTTCAGCAGTTAAAAGGCCAGGCGAGTTTTTCATTCAAATTTAAACGTTTGAAATTTGCATATTTTTGTTCAGCATGCTTAGTTTCGTTGAAAAAATGATTTTGGTATAATTTGACCACCACAAAAAAATTTTTCCCTTTGACATTTTTCAAAATTTCTGTTTTTACAAGGTTTTTCAGCAGTTAAAAGGCCAGGCGAGTTTTTCATTCAAATTTAAACTTTGGGAATTGTCATATTTTTGTTCAGCATGCTTAGTTTCGTTGAAAAAATGATTTTGGTATAATTTGACCACCACAAAAAAATTTTTCCCTTTGACATTTTTCAAAATTTCTGTTTTTACAAGGTTTTTCAGCAGTTAAAAGGCCAGGCGAGTTTTTCATTCAAATTTAAACGTTTGAAATTTGCATATTTTTGTTCAGCATGCTTAGTTTCGTTGAAAAAATGATTTTGGTATAATTTGACCACCACAAAAAAATTTTTCCCTTTGACATTTTTCAAAATTTCTGTTTTTACAAGGTTTTTCAGCAGTTAAAAGGCCAGGCGAGTTTTTCATTCAAATTTAAACTTTGGGAATTGTCATATTTTTGTTCAGCATGCTTAGTTTCGTTGAAAAAATGATTTTGGTATAATTTGACCACCACAAAAAAGTTTTTTCCTTTGACATTTTTCAAAATTTCTGTTTTTACAAGGTTTTTCAGCAGTTAAAAGGCCAGGCGAGTTTTTCATTCAAATTTAAACGTTTGAAATTTGCATATTTTTGTTCAGCATGCTTAGTTTCGTTGAAAAAATGATTTTGGTATAATTTGACCACCACAAAAAAATTTTTCCCTTTGACATTTTTCAAAATTTCTGTTTTTACAAGGTTTTTCAGCAGTTAAAAGGCCAGGCGAGTTTTTCATTCAAATTTAAACTTTGGGAATTGTCATATTTTTGTTCAGCATGCTTAGTTTCGTTGAAAAAATGATTTTGGTATAATTTGACCACCACAAAAAAATTTTTCCCTTTGACATTTTTCAAAATTTCTGTTTTTACAAGGTTTTTCAGCAGTTAAAAGGCCAGGCGAGTTTTTCATTCAAATTTAAACTTTGGGAATTGTCATATTTTTGTTCAGCATGCTTAGTTTCGTTGAAAAAATGATTTTGGTATAATTTGACCACCACAAAAAAGTTTTTTCCTTTGACATTTTTCAAAATTTCTGTTTTTACAAGGTTTTTCAGCAGTTAAAAGGCCAGGCGAGTTTTTCATTCAAATTTAAACGTTTGAAATTTGCATATTTTTGTTCAGCATGCTTAGTTTCGTTGAAAAAATGATTTTGGTATAATTTGACCACCACAAAAAAATTTTTCCCTTTGACATTTTTCAAAATTTCTGTTTTTACAAGGTTTTTCAGCAGTTAAAAGGCCAGGCGAGTTTTTCATTCAAATTTAAACTTTGGGAATTGTCATATTTTTGTTCAGCATGCTTAGTTTCGTTGAAAAAATGATTTTGGTATAATTTGACCACCACAAAAAAGTTTTTTCCTTTGACATTTTTCAAAATTTCTGTTTTTACAAGGTTTTTCAGCAGTTAAAAGGCCAGGCGAGTTTTTCATTCAAATTTAAACTTTGGGAAATGGCATATTTATGTTCAGCATGCTTAGTTTCGTTGAAAAAATGATTTTGGTACAATTTGACCACCACAAAAAATTTTTTCCCTTTGACATTTTTCAAAATTTCTGTTTTTACAAGGTTTTTCAGCAGTTAAAAGGCCAGGCGAGTTTTTCATTTAAATTTTAACGTTAGAAATTTGCATATTTTTGTTCAGCATGTTTAGTTTCGTTGAAAAAATGATTTTGGTATAATTTGACCACCACAAAAAAGTTTTTTCCTTTGACATTTTTCAAAATTTCTGTTTTTACAAGGTTTTTCAGCAGTTAAAAGGCCAGGCGAGTTTTTCATTCAAATTTAAACGTTTGAAATTTGCATATTTTTGTTCAGCATGTTTAGTTTCGTTGAAAAAATGATTTTGGTACAATTTGACCACCACAAAAAAATTTTTCCCTTTGACATTTTTCAAAATTTCTGTTTTTACAAGGTTTTTCAGCAGTTAAAAGGCCAGGCGAGTTTTTCATTCAAATTTAAACTTTGGGAATTGTCATATTTTTGTTCAGCATGCTTAGTTTCGTTGAAAAAATGATTTTGGTATAATTTGACCACCACAAAAAAGTTTTTTCCTTTGACATTTTTCAAAATTTCTGTATTTACAAGGTTTTTCAGTATGTTAAAAGGCCAGGCGAGTTTTTCATTCAAATTTAAACTTTGGGAATTGGCATATTTTTGTTCAGCATGTTTAGTTTCGGTGAAAAAATGATTTTGGTATAAGTTGACCACCACAAAAAAGTTTTTTCCTTTGACATTTTTCAAAATTTCTGTTTTTACATGGTTTTTCAGTATGTTAAAAGGCCAGGCGAGTTTTTCATTCAAATTTAAACTTTGGGAATTGGCATATTTTTGTTCAGCATGTTTAGTTTCGGTGAAAAAATGATTTTGGTATAAGTTGACCACCACAAAAAAGTTTTTTCCTTTGACATTTTTCAAAATTTCTGTTTTTACAAGGTTTTTCAGCAGTTAAAAGGCCAGGCGAGTTTTTCATTCAAATTTTAACGTTAGAAATTTGCATATTTTTGTTCAGCATGTTTAGTTTCGTTGAAAAAATGATTTTTGTATAATTTGACCACCACAAAAAAGTTTTTTCCTTTGACATTTTTGAAAATTTCTGTTTTTACAAGGTTTTTCAGCAGTTAAAAGGCCAGGCGAGTTTTTCATTCAAATTTAAACGTTTGAAATTTGCATATTTTTGTTCAGCATGTTTAGTTTCGTTGAAAAAATGATTTTGGTATAATTTGACCACCACAAAAAAATTTTTCCCTTTGACATTTTTCAAAATTTCTGTTTTTACAAGGTTTTTCAGCAGTTAAAAGGCCAGGCGAGTTTTTCATTCAAATTTAAACTTTGGGAATTGTCATATTTTTTTTCAGCATGCTTAGTTTCGTTGAAAAAATGATTTTGGTATAATTTGACCACCACAAAAAAGTTTTTTCCTTTGACATTTTTCAAAATTTCTGTTTTTACAAGGTTTTTCAGTATGTTAAAAGGCCAGGCGAGTTTTTCATTCAAATTTAAACTTTGGGAATTGGCATATTTTTGTTCAGCATGTTTAGTTTCGTTGAAAAAATGATTTTGGTACAATTTGACCACCACTAAAAAATTTTTCCCTTTGACATTTTTCAAAATTTCTGTTTTTACAAGGTTTTTCAGTATGTTAAAAGGCCAGGCGAGTTTTTCATTTAAATTTTAACGTTAGAAATTTGCATATTTTTGTTCAGCATGTTTAGTTTCGTTGAAAAAATGATTTTTGTATAATTTGACCACCACAAAAAAGTTTTTTCCTTTGACATTTTTCAAAATTTCTGTTTTTACAAGGTTTTTCAGCAGTTAAAAGGCCAGGCGAGTTTTTCATTCAAATTTAAACTTTGGGAATTGGCATATTTTTGTTCAGCATGCTTAGTTTCGTTGAAAAAATGATTTTGGTATAATTTGACCACCACAAAAAAGTTTTTTCCTTTGACATTTTTCAAAATTTCTGTTTTTACAAGGTTTTTCAGCAGTTAAAAGGCCAGGCGAGTTTTTCATTCAAATTTTAACGTTAGAAATTTGCATATTTTTGTTCAGCATGTTTAGTTTCGTTGAAAAAATGATTTTTGTATAATTTGACCACCACAAAAAAGTTTTTTCCTTTGACATTTTTCAAAATTTCTGTTTTTACAAGGTTTTTCAGCAGTTAAAAGGCCAGGCGAGTTTTTCATTCAAATTTAAACGTTTGAAATTTGCATATTTTTGTTCAGCATGTTTAGTTTCGTTGAAAAAATGATTTTGGTACAATTTGAGCACCACAAAAAAATTTTTCCCTTTGACATTTTTCAAAATTTCTGTTTTTACAAGGTTTTTCAGCAGTTAAAAGGCCAGGCGAGTTTTTCATTCAAATTTAAACGTTTGAAATTTGCATATTTTTGTTCAGCATGCTTAGTTTCGTTGAAAAAATGATTTTGGTATAATTTGACCACCACAAAAAAGTTTTTTCCTTTGACATTTTTCAAAATTTCTGTTTTTACAAGGTTTTTCAGCAGTTAAAAGGCCAGGCGAGTTTTTCATTCAAATTTTAACGTTAGAAATTTGCATATTTTTGTTTAGCATGTTTAGTTTCGTTGAAAAAATGATTTTTGTATAATTTGACCACCACAAAAAAGTTTTTTCCTTTGACATTTTTCAAAATTTCTGTTTTTACAAGGTTTTTCAGCAGTTAAAAGGCCAGGCGAGTTTTTCATTCAAATTTAAACTTTGGGAATTTGCATATTTTTGTTCAGCATGCTTAGTTTCGTTGAAAAAATGATTTTGGTATAATTTTACCACCACAACAACAATTTTTTCCTTTGACATTTTTCAAAATTTCTGTTTTTACAAGGTTTTTCAGCAGTTTAAAGACCAGGCGAGTTTTTCATTCAAATTTAAACGTTTGAAATTTGCATATTTTTGTTCAGCATGCTTAGTTTCGTTGAAAAAATGATTTTGGTATAATGTGACCACCACAACAACAATTTTTTCCTTTGACATTTTTCAAATTTTCTGTTTTTATAAGGTTTTTCAGCAGTTCAAAAAGATCAAAAAAATCTCTGTTTTATTTTGAAAACTACTGTTATTTTCTTGCTGCTATGAAAAAACCTAAACAAAAAATTACAATTATTTATTAGAGATGAAAAATGTATAATCGAAGGTGGTAAAATCGGCAACATTGGGGGAAACTGTTGCAACGGTTTCTCCTCCTTTTATGACGGATATATTTGCAGATGCTGCAAATATATCTATCATTTTGTTATCTCTTTTTACGAAACAATAAAAAAGATCAAAAAAATGTACAATGGATTACAAAAACTTTACTCCTCTTTTGACATTTCAGCTCAAATTTATCCTTATAAGCTCATTTTAGCAACGAAAAATGTGAAAAAATAATAGTTAAAGATAATTCAATGTACCGAAAGACAGCCATGTCGATTTTATGGAAATGTCAGTTTTCATGACGAACTTGATGATTCAGTTTTGGACATCCTCAAACACTTCGAAATCAGTTATATTAGGGTTTGTGATCAGTCATTTTCATTACTATCTTCCTCAAGTATCCTTTTTACAGTCATTCTTTTCAAAAATAAATCTTTCTGTTTACACTTTCCAAAATAAAAAAATAACGAAAGTAAGTTTTTATTGCATAATCAAAAACAACAAATGTAATAAAACACAAAAAAAGAATCAATTAAAAGTTTTGCAATTCGAATTTCATTTTTTGTTGCCTTTTGGGATTTGAACTTCAAAAAGAACAGGATTTGTTCCACAAGATTTAACCATTTGTCGGAAACAGAAAAAGCCAGGCACAGTATCACCATCAAATTCAAAATCTTTCATTAATTCTTTTAAACAATGAACCTAAATTTTATAATATATAGTGTTTATAAAAATCATTATAAAAATGAAACTTACTCGATAAGAACTATAAGGACTAATTTGATCTTCAGCAATGTAGGTAATTTTAGATGGAACACTGATTGATCCACCGATGCCAACAATCAAATGGGAAACTTCGGAATAAAAATATGAAAAAAAACCACCAAGAATTTTTTTAGTTTGATGAATTTTGAAAGTGATTTGTTCAAGATAAGGAAAAAATAGCATACAAATTTCCAGAAGCGTGTATACATCATGCATTTTAATTGCATCATTTTGATCAATCATAACCAATTCTTTCACAGTATCCAAATTAGGACTAAAAAAGACCGAATATTTAAAATATAAAATAATTTCTATGCAAACCCGGTTCCACGAAAATCATTATGTAATCTCAAGAGACCAAGCTGTAAGCCTTTAATAGTTGAAGATCCATCAGTATTTTTGAAAATAACAGTTGAAGTTTTTGGGCAATTTTGAATAAAATTCCCTCCGATGGAATTCAAAACAGTTAAACTTTTAAGATTAAGGCAATCTTGAAGAAAAAGCGATAAGAAAGATGGATCAATTTCAAGATGTTCAAGAGTTGATGGAAATTTTTGAATCAATGCAAAAATTGTCAAAAAATTGTAATAAGATAAAACAGAAAGTGCAACCAATTCTAAAATGATAAAAAGTTATTTTTGAACAAAACATGAAAGATGCTTACGTCTCATATCAGCAATCTTATTCAAAAGATTTTGGTAATATTTCATTGATGATTCTTTGTTATAATCCAATCGAAGTTTAGTAACTGATTCACCATTACATTTCATCAAGAAAAGAACAAGAGGTTTTGTAAGATAAAATTTGCAGATCTTATCATCCTAAAAATGACAAAAAGTTAAAGACAAACAACAATGTGTTGTAAATGTAACATAGCAATTTTCAGACCTCAAGTCAGCCCAGATATAAATGGCAAAATAAAACATACCCATCCAACAGAATAATAATCATCATGGAGTTCAAGAGTTGTAACAGTTGAAAAAACTTTGCACAAAGCTTTTAAAGGTTCTTTTCCAGAAAGACCAAATTTAATTACAGCTTCTGAATCACCTTCTTCAATCAATTTCTTTCCAATATTAAAAAGTATATCTTGATTCAAGCAAGGACGCATTTTCTAAAAAGCAGCAAAAAATTAAAAGTGTATGAAAAAAATCAGAAAAATATAAACGGTAAATAATAATTTATAGCATTACATCTGCTATAAAATCAAAGAGCTCGAAATGAAACGTTTAATAAAAAAGGGATAAAAACGCGTTATTTTTTTACTGACCAAAAAACAGAAAAATGTATATTTTGTTGCTCTGAAATTTTTCATAAGATAACAAAAAAATTGTTTTAAAAAAAGCGTCGCAACTAGAGCCAAATTTTTGACTAAACAAAATCAATCGTGCCAAGATTATTAGAATGGCGCGGCATTCAAATAACTGGATAGAAGAATCATCTTGTGAAATTTGAATATTAACAAGAGAAATCTTTATCACAGCTCATGTAATTTTTTATCCAAAAATGACATAAAAACAATGTTATGTATCTCCAACAAATTTAAAAACATGCCTGCAAAACTGTTTGTAATATTAAGTCTAATATATTTAAATGAACCGTCGCAGTCAATATAAAAATGACGGACAATGATGGGAATGAATGGTGTGTTTTTTGACGGACGACGACAACAAACGACACATTCTCCATCATTGCTTTCTTTCGTGTTAAAACCACTTTTGGCTAAATCATCCTGAAGGAGTTTGCTTGAATTTGTTTTGCAAACTGAATTCACTTTTTTACACTGACTTCGACAGCGCCTTTAAAATATAATTGATATTATGTCACATTAAATATTTAAATTAAATAAATTTTACCAAATTCAATTTTTGTTGTGTTCAAACAAAACCACAAAGACGTTTGTTTTATATTGTTCAACTTTCCATAATTTTCTCATAATTTTTTTAAAATTAAAAACAAAGTTGCTGGCTATCATTATTATTTCTCCTGCGAATTCGTAAGAGTGTGTGAAAGTTAGAAAATTAAAAAAAATCATCAAATTTTAATTTAAATCTTTGAAAAAAAAACAAAAATGCAAAAAGACATTGTATTTTTTTGTTTAGCTTTTTCATTTATGAGTCATATATGATTCTGATAAAAGCTCATGTATGAATTTGATGTGAAGTTCATGAGAAAGTCATTTTTCTATATAGCAGATCGATACTAATATCGTAGAAAAGAAAAGAGAGAGATGCTTTTTTGGGAGAGCACTTTTTATTAAAGAAAAAAAATTTGTCGCTCTTTTTTTATTTTACATTCAATGTTGATTCATCATTTTAAAGGAGTTTGCTTGAATTTGTTTTGCAAACTGAATTCAAGTTGATGTCCTTGTAAATGTTTTCTTTTTTTCAATATTTTAAACAAATCTAAAATTTCATTTAAATCTTATTAAATTTGTTTGAATTCAAAAAACAATATCAAATTATGATATTTAAGATATAACTGATTTGTATTAAAAAATTTACATATTTAAAAAATTAATTATTATTATAATTACGGATAATAATAAAAATACAGTCTTAAAAAGTGGCAGTAAAAATCAAGTGAAACCAAAAAAATTTACATATTATTACAACATTTTCTTTTATTTTGTGCATCATTGTTTTTTGATTGAATTTTGTCATTCTCAGCTGCAACATTGCCAGAGGCAACTTTCTGGGAAAGTTGTCGACGTTGAACAGATTTAAAAATTTCTGTAAAAATATTCCCAAATGCCATTTCAACATTTGTTGAATCAAGAGCAGAAGTTTCAATGAAAGAAATGCCCTTCTTTTCTGCAAATTCTTTGCCTTCATCAATTGGCACAGCTCGGATATGCCGTAAATCGGATTTATTTCCAACTAACATAATTGTGATATTTTGATCTGAATGTTCTCGAAGTTCTGTTAACCATTGTTCAATATTTTGGAAAGTTGGATGTCGAGTTATATCATAGATCAAAAGGGCCCCAACAGCTCCACGATAAAAGGCTGGAGTGACTGCTCGATATCTTTCTTGACCAGCGGTATCCCAAATTTGAGCTTTTACCATTTTGCCTTCAACCTATAAAAATTGATAAGGTTAATAAATTTGCATAAAAATTGGCAAAAGTGACAAATTTGTGAGTCAGCTAATAGTTTTTGTTTTCTTAAACCTAAAATAAATGGCACATTTGCTTATCCATAGATTAAGATTCCTTTAACACTACAAACAGAAATTATGCAAATTTTGCTGTATTTAAAACTTAAACCTTTGTCCTGTTAAAACAAACTGTGATATTAATTTAAAGTTAAGTAAACCAGAAACAAGTGTATCATACACACTAAATATTAGTAGACTGGTAAAGATAAAAAATTTGCATAAAATGCGATAAATCAACAAAAGTGCTAAACTTTTGGCACGATTAATGGTTTTTATTTCCTCATATATAGAAACATTGGAACAGTTTATCATATCCACATGATATGATTCATTCAATACTAAAATCAACTATGAAATTATGCAAATATTTCTTGATCCTAAGCTTAGCTAAATCGTTGATCCTGTTAAAGCCAACTGTGCCACTAATTTTAAGTAAGCTAAAAGTATATTAATTTGATAAATAAAATGTTTGAATCAAATCTAATAAATCCCAGTACATTTAAATTTGCATACCTGCATAGTTTTGGTAGAAAATTCAACCCCGATCGTAGATTTTGATTCAAGACTGAATTCATTTCTAGTAAATCTGGATAATATATTAGATTTTCCAACTCCAGAATCACCAATTAGCACAACTGAAATACAGTTAATTATGCAAATTTTAATATATATTTTAATATCTAATGTTTTTACTATTTACAATAATTTAGTCATCGTTGATCCTCCAAAAAGCATACCTTTAAATAAGTAATCATATTCATCACCCAGAGATCCCATTTTATGTAACAATTATGCTAATTTAAGAAACAAAGTTAAATAATTAAATTGAATAAAAACTGAAAGATGTATTACAAAAACGAGTATTTGATCCTGCGCGGGAACGATGCATCATCATCCTTCGATGGAATGATTTGGCAAAATGTCAGGGGAGATTTCTCTGTCCAAAAAAATTGTGAGCAGGAAACTTCAAATGGTCATTTATAACTTGCAACTCTTGACCACCTTTTTTTGCTAGTTAGCTTAACTTCTAGTTAACATAACTAGCATTTTTTGCTAGTTAAGTTAACTTTTTCAGTCTTAACTAGCAACGGTTTTGTTACCCAAAAGCGACGTCATTAAAAAAAAAGAAAGAGAGAACGCGAAGTCAAAAAGAAAACAGAGACGCAAAGAAACGCACTTTGTTCAACAAAAGAAATTTTTTCTTTCTTTTCTTTTTTTGCAGCGAGCTAGTTAAGTTAACTAGCAGTTTCAAAAAAGAAAAAAGAATGCTAGTTAGCTTAACTAGCAGCGTTGTGAACAAAACGCCAAAAACAAAAATTATAACTTTTATGACCATTTGAAGGTTCCTGATTGTGAGAAACAAAAAAATCATAAAAAAATTATTTCTTGTTTTCTTGAATTAATTTTTTAACTATCTGGGATCCGGATTGTCGGAGGTTAGCCAACATTGAACGTATGCCTTAAGGGAGGTAACAATTATCAAGAAATACCTGATTTTTCAATTTCTTCATATTTGAAAAATTCGAAGCCTTGAGTCAAAACCATGGCATTCTATAACCAAAAAAATTGTTAGTAAAACTTTGGGATAATTAAAGAACGTTAAATGTTACTGTAGATTTTCTTAAATAATCCTTCAAATTTTCTTCTTCTATTATTCAATGGGATGAAAAAAGATAAGCAAAAACTCACATTAACTACGAATCATCTAAAAATTTTAACTTAAAAAAAATAGGCCATACCATCTTGTTTACTAGACCATAAAATTTGCATAAATATGATAAATGATATCAACATCGTTATATTGCAGAGGGGACAGAAACTCTTTTGAACGGAGCCACTTTTGATCTTTTGCCGATGCTGGTTTTTATAATTTTGGAAGGGCCACATGCCTTTGGTATCGTGGTCAATCCCCTGAATATAGGTTACACTTGAAAACTTTTGATTTTAAAATCATTTATTTGTCAATTCTATATAATAGTAATATTTATTTCACTTTAACAAAAAAAAACATATGTTTTTATGTACACATAATAGCTTTTATCACATGTTGATTATCGTGACAATTAATTAGGCCAGGCCAAATACAAAATTTTATTGCTTTTGAATCCATGCTAGCCTCAGGGGATCGAATATGCCTGGTTGGATCAAAGGAAATGCCATGGCATTCAAAATCCAATCTCATCCTTGGCATTCTTCCATCAATTCCAGCTACGATATCCCAAATTACATCAACACAATCCAAAATGAATCGATTAAACCGGGTACAAGTTTTTAGGGATGGAAAATCAAAGAGAGTTTCCCAAATTTGTGAGGTGACATCTTTGGCATTTTTAATGCCATGATTATTTTTAGCTTGTCGATACATATTTCGATAGATTGAATAATTCATAAGGTCATCAAATTCTGCATCCATTTCAAGGGTTTTATAAATTTGTTTATATTGAAGTTGGGTGGCATCAAAAACAGAGCGATATGTTAGCTGAAAATTTGGATAGAAAAAAAACAAAGGATTTTTTGGGTTCGTTCCTCTGGTGTTCTACTTATCTGACATCCCGGTGGGATAAGGAAACCCAAAAATGTAACAAAAATCGTAATTTGTAATTTTTAAAATCTGATGTTTTTGAGTAAAACAAAAATTGCATAGAAAAAATTGCATAAAACTTTTTTTCCAAATTTATGCAAATATTCAGTACACTAAATGTTTTTTTCAAGCACCAGTTTTTTGGATAAATGTACTGTACATAATTAATCTCTAATAACAATTGATAGAAATTCGCATATTTGAGATCATAAAACCTAATTATGCAAATTTTAATGCCATGAAATTTCTAAGGTTTTAAGACATAGTTATGCAAATTTTCAGGCCATGAAAGCCCGTAGTTAACCTTCGCAGTTTTTTCAACAGTTTTAAAACCACCTTGGTTAGATTTTTCCTATGATCTTTGCCACTTTTAAGGGGATATGCAGATTTTAACTAATCTCTTTCTATCCTCAAAATTGCTGACGTCAAATCTGGACAATCTCTAACTTTAAAATCTTTCTGCAACTTACCACAATCACGCTTAACATTGTTTTAATTTGTAAATCTTTTAATCCTTTGAATTCTTTCAAACCATTTAAAGTTTTAAGAATTTCATCTTTTTGATGATAATAAAGATTGGTGAATCGATCAAGTAATTGTTGAATTTCTTCAGGAGATGAATAAATTGATAGCGTTATCCATCTGGAATTGGTTAAGTTATTGGTGACTAGTTATTGTAGATATACAAATTACCGTGGATTAGTTGAAGCAATTCCATTTGAATGATTATTTGATTGACCGTGAAAGGAAGCGGAGACCTAGAAATGCCAATGTGCAAATTTATGGAAATTTCAGGGTCCGAGATTAACACGGAAAGGTATGAACCTGGCCCGCCGCTTTTTGGACAAGACCTATCCCATTATGTAGCCCTATGGCAGTTATACATAACCTCAAACTTTCTCCGGTGAATGGCCTTTTGTTATGCAAATTTTCGAAAAATCATCGACCCGTGGGTTGTGGATTTTTCAAACTTCGATTCCAAAAATTAGCATATACGAAGGCCATTCACCGAAAATATTTTGGCGTTTTGCATACCTGCCCGTAGGGCTATCTAATGAAATAGGTTTTATCAAAAAAGCAGCGAGGCAGGTTTGAAGGGTCCCTTGTTAAGTTATGCATATATGTTAGATATATTTATTAAATTTAAAACTAAACTTACACAAATTGAACTATTTTCACTTAAAGCTTCTTTATTATCCATCAATGATCGATCACTTACAGTATCATCTAAAACATTTATCATTTTTTTTTGTAAATTACAACCCTTTTTTATCCAAAAGCCCTTAGTATAAGCTTACCATTACAATTATCTTCAACAATTTCATCATCATCATTGATGTTATCATTGTTATCACCACAAACATTTTCATCACTTATTGGAATCATTGAAGTTAAATGTTTGTAAGCATTTTGAAAAATGACAATAAGCTTTGCGACAATTGGATTTACTTCACAAATTTCAAAACCATCTGGTTTTGTGTTGTTATAAGAATTGAAAACATTGATTAAGGTTCGATCTGCATGAACTCGTTTTCGAACAATTCGAAGTAAACTTTCAAGCTAAAAATAATTTTGACGGTTTAAATTTTAAGAATTGGTTGTAAAAGTGTTGTATTATTTTTTAAAATTTTTATTAAAATACATTTAAATGCCGCTTGAACAATAGTACAAACTTTTGTGTCAATTGTTTTTTATAGTTTATAGTATAGGAATTATTTTTATGCAAATTTCATGATATCAAAGAAAAAACATGAAAGGAGGAAAGGTCTTTTTAAAATTTCAAAAAAGAGATCTCTGCTAAATGTTCTAAAAACTACTGTAATAACGTTTTGTTATGCAAATTAGTAGATTTACAGATGTCCAAAATTACACCAATGCATCGGTCACTATCCTTCCCAAAAAACCAATATTTTAATTGTCACCTCAAAAAAGCGTTACCTTTTTCGTGCCACAAAAATAATGATTGCCATCTGTTACTTTTTCCGGTACAGCTGGTTTTTCTCCGATGACGAAAAAAGAAGCAAAAGGTGCCTATCTCGAGTTCTGTTTTCTTTCAAGACAGAAAAAATAATTCATTCATTAAAAAAACATAAAAGCGATAGTTCAAAGCTGAAACCCCGAAAAAAAGCAAACAAGATTGAACCTATTTTGTTTCACCTGAATGTTGTTGTTTTTTGGCGGGATTTGTATGATTTTGTTTGTGAATACCGTAATCCGTCGAATAAAGATTGAGGAGAAAAAATTGTTTTATAATCCATCAATGAAAATTCAGCTGTCAACAAAATCGAATAAAGTCAACTCTTTTTTTAAATCTGAAGTTGACCACCCAAAGCTGCCCAAAAAACATATCTCTTTTTTGATGGATTAATGAAAACTGCCATGTTTTACTCAAAAATAAAACAAAAAAAATACACGAAAAATGTGAAAAATTGTTCATTGTCTGGATAAAGAATTCTCTTTTTTGTGCTTTCTTAAATCTGTCATTCAAACTTTCTCTTTCATGGTGGCGGTAAAAACTGAACAATTCAGAAGACAAAATTTATTTGACTTTGTTCAACTTTTTGGGTGTTCTTAAAATTTTTTTCAGCCTTCATCTTATTAAACGGACAAAGACGTCAACAGCATAATATTTCGGAGGCGACAAAACAAGATATTCTCCATCTTGAATAAAGTCAACAACGACAGAACCATTTATAAAGTGGTCGCCTTTGATCTTGTGCCGATGGCGGTAAAAGATCAAAAGATTATTTTTTATTATTTAGAAGAGGGCATTTGCCCTGATGCTCTTACCTGTTGACCACTTTAACAATGTTTAAGGATTTTTCGCTGACAAAACATTTCATCAATAAACTTGCCCTTTTTTGTGGAAAAACCGAAAAAACTAAAGTGCAAAAATATGCAAATTTGCAATTTTTTATACAACTTTATTCAATTAAATCCTCAGCTTCGGCTATTTAGCTAAACTTAAAATGCCACCAAAAAATGTCTGGACAATTGTTTTGGTGAAATACTTTTTTGCCAAAACATCTGTGAATCATATTTGATATTTTTGAACAAAAATTTAGACTTACCCTAGGATTAGTTACAATTTCGATAATCACTGTTTCAATGGCTTCATTTTGTTTTAAACGATCATAAATTTCTGATAACTTTAAACTTAGCTGCCGTTGATGGCTTGCTTTTGTGGGGGAATCTTTTACTGAAATTCGTTTTGTTAAAAAAGAGAAATATTTATGCAAATTTTTGGAAAGTTTTGAATAGAAAAAATGATAAAATTAAAAAATTTATGCAAATTTTTTCTGTGATGCATGTACATGTTTTTTATTTAGATTGAGACGCGAAACAAGAAGCATATCGGATTTAATCTCATATGCAAATTTTTCGGATCACTGCTCAACTTGGTTTAATTTCAACTACACTATTCTAAGCTTAAAAATTAAAAAATCACTTACAAAATTTCTGTTTTTGCATTTCTTTGATCTTTGTTAAAATTGCTTTAATTTTTTCTTGAAGTTTAATAGTTTCATATAAAACTGCCTCTATTAAGTGAACCATTCCAGTATTGCAATTTATTAATCCATGACATCCAAGAGCTTCCAAACAAGAAAAAAGTTGAGATTTTTCAAGAAAAATTTCTTCAATCATTTCTGGATTTTTTCTTTGAATTATTCCAAGTATTGATTTTATGTGATCTTCAGGAGTCTAAAAATGGGATTTACGGAAGCAAAAAAATTTGCATAAATTAATTATTTTTTAACTTGCACAAAGGCTCAATTGATAATTTATGCAAATTTGTTAGAGATCGTTTTTATCAAAAGTTGACACGTACCATTTGCTTCTGGGATTCTGTAATCATGGCATTATGCAAATTTGCGTGATTTTCGACTTTAATGTCAGGTAAGCCTGGCACTTTGGGGATCTGATTAGTAATAGCATACCACCATAAAATTCTATTTAATAATTGATCACAATCCAAATATCTCCGAAAAATATCAGTGTAACATAAATTTACCTAAAAACTCAGCTTAAACAACATTTTCAATATTATGCAAATTTCTTACTTTTTCACATTTTTGGTAGATGGCATCAAGAAGTGGCAAGGAACGAGGAATAATTTTTATCAAATCTTTTATGGGTGGAATATTTTCAAAAATTACAATAAAGTCATCATTATTTAAATCACGGATCTAAAACATGGTGGATATTAGGGATTAAGGAAAAATATATTAGTTCAAGTAACATAGATCTGATCTCATTTAAATTATGCAAATTTCAGTTTTAGTTGTGAAAGAGAATTATTGATTTTTGTCAAAAAGCTTTAAAGACGTATCATAAAAAAATCAAAAATTTATGCAAATTTTTAAATTTCAATCCTATTTTAAAACATTGTTTTTATAATTTTACTTATGCAAATTTTGAGGCAAAATAGGGTTGTCATGAACTAAAGGTTTGATACAGAATCCGGAACAGGATTTCGAATTCTTGACACCCGAAATTTATGCAAAGTTCTTCTCAAAAAGACAACATGCAAATTTTGCAAAAAAGAAATTATGCAAATTTTATTGAAAAGATAATGATTCTTACCTCTTGAGACAATTCATCGATGGTTGCAGTATCAATTGAATCATCAACAGTTGTCACACATCGAAGCATACTTTTTCAGTGTTTTCAACAAAAGGATTTTAGATATCCATTTCACTCCAGGCATCCAAAAGAAAAGAAAAATGATTCTATTTTTCTTTGAACCCTGAAAAATAAATTTTATTGAATCTTTTGAAAATAAAATTGTGTCATTTTTAACGGATAAAAACAGAAAAAAATTCATTAAAATTTAAATTAAATCAAACTAAAAAATTTATTTGAAACAGTTTTTTCTTTAAAAATCTAAAAAAAAATTTAACGATTGACCGTTACAAAAAAATTTTTTTTCCTTCTCTCAAATAATTGAAATTTTTTCACAGCTTCTTCTTCGATCTTCAATTCAATACAAAAAAAGAAATATATTTCAATAATTAAACAAAAAAAGTAGTCATTATCGGACTTAAGTAGATTTTTGGGAAAAGAAGAAGATGGTATAAGGGATATATCAAATCCCTCATCACTATTTTTTTTCAAGTGGTTATTTCCTTAAAGTAGCACTTTTTTCAAAGGCTTTCAAGTGGCTAATATAATTAAAATAAGGTTTTTACGCAAATTTAAGTGGGTCCAAAAAGTGTAGATCACAAACGCTAAAAGGAGGGGGACAGCTACGTACTTTTCCTCCCTTTTTTGGGTCTTGTAACAAAACAGATTTGAATGGAAAAAGACCCTGATTTTTAGGCTCACATTGCATAAACGCTGAAAATAGGGGTTAAAAAGTGCTTAAACCTGCAAGGAAAGGTATCAACTTTGCCCGCCGCTTTTTGAACAAAACTTTCCCATTAGATAGCCCTAGGGCAGTTATGCATAAGCCCATAATATTTCCGGTGATTGGCTTTTTTTATGCTAATTTTTCAAAATGAAGTTTGAAAAATCCCTGACCCAGGCCTATGATTTTCAACAAACCCCTTTTTCACGCACATTTTTCAAACTTCATTTTCAAAAATTAGCATAATAAAAGGCCATTCACCGCAAATATTTTGTGGTTATGCTTAAGTGCCTTAGGGCTATCTGATGGGATAGATCTTGTTCAAAAAGCGGTTAATACAGGGTGATTCAAGAAAAAGTCCGATTGTAAAATCCTTATAACTTTTTAAATTTTTAAGTTAAGAAAAAATTGATAGTACCATTGGACTCAGTATTGGTTACCATTTATAATTATCTAAAAAAATTTAAAAAATAAAAACTTTTTTTTCGAATTTCACGTACTCTTTTTTTTTTTTTTTTTTTTTTTTTTTTTTTTTTAAATTCACGTATTCACTCTCTTCGAAAACAATGAATATGCAAAATTTCCTATTGTTAAAACACACTGAATGAAAAAAAAGTGAAAAAAGGTGAAACAGATCTAAAAATGATTTTTTTCCACAGGGGGGAGTACGTGAAATTCGAAAAAAAAGTTTTTATTTTTTAAATTTTTTTAAATAATTATAAATGGTAACCAATACTGAGTCCAATGGTACTATCACTTTTTTCTTAACTTAAAAATTTAAAAAGTTATAAGGATTTTACAATCGGACTTTTTCTTGAATCACCCTGTACTATTCCTCGTCAGTTTTTTTTTTCACTGTTTTTAAAAAAGTATCAAAGAAAAAAATATTAGCATTTTTTATCCCACATTTTTATTCCAAAAAAGCTTTATCCAACTTTCTATTTTCAGATTTTTTTTAAAAAAATGTTATCCGGTTTGAATAAAATATCAGCTTACAAGATTTATTATTATTTTTTGCTGCTGCTACTAAAAAAACTTGTTCCCGTTTTTTGATTTTTTTCCTTATTTATGCTTTTCTTTGGTTTTTTATTTGCTGCTGCGCGAAAAAAGCAAAAACGAACGAAAGTGTTACAAATATAATAGTGATGAATGTATGTGTCGGACTGGTTCATTTCAATTGAAAGAATGTAGTGTTTTTTTGAAAAGTTTTATTTGCTTTTTCTATAAAAGTTTGTGTTCCATATTTTTATAAGAAGTTTGAAGAAGTTTAAATAACAAAAAAAACAACAAATGTGTTGAAAAAAGTTTTAATCTAAAAATCAAGAAAATCACATTTGTAAGCTATCCCCAATTAAAAATTTGTATTCAAAATAATAACTTTATGCAAATTTCTTGCAACAAGCACATTTTGCTTTGTGATTTTTTGGGAAAAACATTTCTTTGATTTTTTTCTACAGAAATACTTTGTTGATTTTTATTTTAATCGTATCCAAAAAAAGATGAACACTTAATGATGAACAATACCAAATAAATTTCATCTAACAAATTTCATTTTTTACCGCCACCCAAAGTTTGAATGACAGATTTAAAAAAGCATAAAAAAGAGAGATTTTCTCCAACAATGACCAATTTTTCACACTTTTTTCTCCTTTTTTTTCTTTTTTTAAATTTTGAGTAAAATGGCAGTTTTTTAATCCATCAAAAAGATAGAGATGTTTTTTTGACAACCTTTGGTGGTCATATTTGAATCCAATCTTGCTGACAGCTGAAATAATCGTTTTCGATTGAACTTTGAAATTTTTGCTTCAAAAAACTTATAATGCAAGTTGCAATCTCCAACCGAAAGGAATGTGCTGGGATGGCCGAGTGGTCTAAGGCGGTAGACTCAAGAGCAATTCCTCTTACACATGTTATGTGTTCATGGGCCTTCTACTCCTCAAATGAGGGCGTGGGTTCGAATCCCACTTCCAGCAGAATTTTTTTGAAAAAAATTTTATACTTTAAAAATTAAAAGTTGTAAGAAAACTTATCAGTTCCTTGAAAAACTTTTTTCATTGTCATTTCCAGGATGATTATCCATACATTAATAATAGAGTAGTTCTTGCCTGAATATACTGTAAGTAATGTTTTTTATTCAAATGTTTGGATAATTAAAGTCTTGCATACCCTGAATATATTTTTTAAAAGTCAATAAAGCTTGAATTTATTGAACTGCGTTTTCTTTCCCCCACAAAAATGCTTTCAACTTTTCACTTTTAAATGTGACAGTTTTATTATCTCTGCTTTCTTTTTTAGTTCTTTAATTTACTTCTAAACTTTTAAATTGCCTTAAGGCAATTCAATTAATGACAATTTTAGCTAATGATATATATCTGTGGATATCTGTTTTTAATTTTTTTCTCAAAGTCATTGTTTTTCTATATCTTCAGCTTTTTTAAAGTAATCTTAACTCAAAATCACTATTTGTTGGTTTTTAAATGAAATTTTTATTTGTCTGAAACTTTTTCCGTTTTGCGGATTGGAAAAAAGTGTTAAAAATGACCTTCAAAAGTTGAAACAATTGAACTACACTTTCTTTTTTTGGAAAGAAAAAAATGGAGACAAATTTTTACTTCGAAATTTCTCTCTTTCTTTTTTTGGTTCCGTTTTAAAAACGTAAAAAAAGCAATGGCGGCAAAAATCAAAGGAAAAAAGGCGACACAAAATTTTACTTTGAGTCATGGAATTTTTTGTTTTGTGAAAAAAAGAATTTAGTTAAAATACAACTTTTAACACTATTGTTTTTTATAGAGAGAAAGTCAATTGTTTTTCTTCAAAAAAGTACAGTTTTTAAAGTTTTTGAAACAATAAAAAAATGTTTTAAAAAGTATTGTAATTATATTTTTATTATAGCATCATAAAAATTTTATTACAATACAGTCTTTAGTTTGCATAATAATTATGCAAATTAGGGATTGTGTAAATCTGACATCAGATATTTGTAGGGTACGAGAGGGTGGGCCAAAATCTGACGCTGACCTTGAAAGCGGCAAAGATCAAAGAAAAACTTGGAAGAGGGAAAAGTGGTTTGAAAATTTCGAAAATTCCCCGAAAAAAAGTTCTGAGAATTACTGTAATATCGTTTTTGTTATGCAAATTCTAACAATAACAAAAAACGCTACATTTCAGATGTCCAAAATTACACCAAGGCATCTGTCAATATCCTTCCCAAAAAACCAATATTTTAATTGTCACCTCAAAAAAGCATTACCTTTTTCGTGCCACAAAAATGAATGCCATCTGTTAATTTTTCCGGTACAGCTGGTTTTTCGTCAATGCCGAAAAAAGAAGCGAAAAGGTGCCGTTCTCGAAATTTGTCTTCTTTCAAGACAGAAAAAATAATTCATTTATTAAAAAAACACGAAAGCGACAGTTCAAAGCGGAAATCCCCCGAAAAAAGAAAATGAACGCAAACAAGATTGAACCTGTTTCACCTGAATTTTGTTATGTTTTTTTGGCGGGATCGATTAATGGCAGATTGCTACCGTAATCTGATGAAATAAGAAGTAACAAAAAAAGATTTTTGTAAATCATCAAAGCTTGGGGATTGTCCCGTTTTTAGGGATAAGTCCAAGTTTTCAAACCCAATTCATAAAAATTTTCCTTCTATCTTTGCCGCATTTAAGGACCACCCTCCTAAAATATCTGATGCCAGGTCTGGTCAGTACTACCGTAATACCGTAATCCGAGAAAAAAGGATTGATAAAAAAATTTGTGGGATTCTTTCAAAAAAAGTTTTCCTCTTGTTTTTATCACTATTTTCCTTCTGATAATCATTTTAAAACATCCCCATAAATTTTTCATTTTAGCACTTTGAATTTTTTGCCTTTGAATATTTGCGTAAAATCAAAGATAAAAGGAAAAAGCCGCAATCAAAATTAAAGCTAAAAAAACATTGTTTTTATTACTAGTTTATTATTTTTTTATTTCAATCACAAAAAATTTTTGGACACTTTTATTTTTGCTTGTTCATCAAAATTTGGCAGAAATAAAACAAATTTTTCAATCAAAAACAAAGCGGGGTCCGACAAAAGGATCAAAAGAGAATGGCCGTGATCTGATACACTTACATAATTTTTCTGTTTTTCTCTTTTTCGCATGTCCATTTTTGGGACATTAAAAAATATGCATTTATTTTTAGAAAAATAATTTTTTAGTGATTTTTCACACACGATTTTTGATTGTTAATGAGGACAAAATATTTTTTTATATTTGTATAAGACATAAATATTGTATTGAATGTGATTATGTGAATAATCAAAGTTAGTCTGATTTAACATTTTATTGAATATTTTCAACGTGTTTTTATAATATTTTATACTGCGATTAAACTAAATCAAGTTAAATATTGAAAAAGAGTGAAATTTTGAAGAAAATGAAGTTTTCAATTTTTAAAATAAAATTTTTTTTATTTCTATGAACTCACATAATAGGTTTTTAGTGGTAAATTTATATTTTTAAACCCTCTCACCTCCTCCGTTAAATTTTTTCTTTGATCTTTGTCGCTTTTTAAGTGAGCTTCAGATTGACTCTTTCTCTTTCATGAAACACCCGATCCCAAATTTGCGTAATCCCTGACACCTTTGACTTTTTTCCAGAATGAGTTAACATTGCTTGTTTTCTAAGACCCATTTTGATGAAAAAACATTCAAATTTGTGCTTCTACCGTAATTTGTAAAAATATAACCAAAAAACAACTGTTTGAGTTTTCTTTATTTTTGAGTACTAAAAATTACTGAAATATGTTTGCTTTAAAAAGGTACAGCTTTTTTCTCTCCTTTTTTATAACACTCATTTTTCATGTATTATGCCATATAAAAAGAATTCACCAAAAAGCAGGAGTAGCAGTAAAGGAATGAAAGAAAAAAATGATAAATATGTGAACTTGATTAATTGGAAATGATGATTTCAAAAAGAGCGGCCCGCAAGCGCGAAACAAAGGCAAACGAATCTCTTCCAACAAAAAATAGCAGCAACAAGTTTGATCGGTCTGTTTTTTCTCCTCCTTCTTTCTTTTTTTCCTTCGGTAATGAAGAGAGGGAAATAGAAAAAAAAACAAGGTTATATTTGCCCTCTGTTTTTTTCTTACTCATTTTTTTAAAAATTTCATGCGATGACAGAAATTTTTTTTAATCAAGAAATAGGAGTTGAAAAATAATTTATTTGTTTTTTTTGAGAAGGGAAAAAAGTGTTGGAAATTCTCACTTTTTTAAAATTTCAATATTTTTTGTTAAATGTCTAGTCTATTAAAATTTTAAAAAATAGCTAAAATACTTTGAAATATTCTTAATTTTAGTTTTCTTACTAAACAAATTGATAATTGATTTTTTAAATACTGTAATTTTGGTAAACATGTTTTTTTGAAGCCAATAATTACGTAATTTTTTTCATTTTAATTGTTTTTTCGAATTACTTGAACCTGATGATCAAGGTTTTTTGCTGTCGAGGGAAACTGCCTGATCGTCAGGTAAAATCATCAACCCCCTTATCCATGAATTTTCTTACCCCATAAAATTTAGCAGATTATTTTTTAATTTTTTATGCCGATCTTGCTTGAATTTAGATACATAAGTTTTTAATTGCTAAACGTTTTTACTTTTGAAAGTTGACCATTAAAATATTTTTTTAGTTTTTGCTTTCAATTCGAAAAAGTGCTAAACAGCTGTAACTTATTTCATTTTTTTAAAAGCAAAAGAATCTAATTAACAAAAGAAGATTTATACTGATTATCTTGTCCCATAAAAAGTGATTTAAAGTTTTTTTTCTTTTCAAACAAAAATGCAATGTGCTAAAAATACTAAAATCTTTCTAAAAAATTTATTTTTGTTCTTTTTTCTTAATTAAAGGATTATCCGGATCTGATGCCAACATCAATTCATGCTTTTCACACCTCATCCCATTAAATAATTTGATCTTTGCCGCTTTAAAGTTCAGCGTCAGATTTTAGTTAATCCTTTACCGATGCCAGATTTAGACAGTCATCTGTCACAATTAATATCAAAACTAATTAATTAATAATAATAATAACTTTATTTTTGCTATTTTACGGTAATCAAGTGGTCACATATAGTACCGTAATCCAGTAAAGATTTCTATAATTAGAAACTTCGATGTCTAAAAATAAGCTTTTTTTGGGTTATTATTGGTGCCCGAAATTACCCGGATATATTTTTCACATTTTCTCATTATCCTCTCATAAAACTGCCACTGTTCGTTTGTGTCTGCGTGTGTTTTTATTTTAAAGGAAGCGCTTTGTTTGGCAAACTGTGTAAAATGACAATAAGATGCAAGGAAACATTTTTTGCTGATTTTTTTGGTGTAAAAAATAAAGCAAATATGATTGCATTAATCTTTTTTATTTTTTTATTATTTTTTGGTAAATGTAAAACAGCAATTGGTTAATGTTATTTTACAGTAAACAAATGCTGGCGGGCCGTAGGCCCGCTTTAACCCCTAGTAAATGAAAATTTATTATTGTTTTTAATTTTGGGCATTGTATATTTTATCGTTTTTTAACATAAAAAAGAAGAAGTGAGACATCAGTTTTCAATTTCCGTTTAGGTCAAAGCAAGAGAAAATTGAAAGAAAAAGAATGCAAGACATTATCGCTTCCTTCTTTTCTTCAATTTTCTTTGGGTCATTTTTGCTTTCCCGCTTTCCGAAAAATCTTGCAAAACAAAAACGATTTTAATTGTTTCCAGACTTTTTTGCCAGAAACACCAGAAGGAAAAATATGGAATTTTTACTGCAAATTATTGAGATAAATAAGTTGTTGAAGGGAATTTAAAGTTTATGCAAATTTTTTTTCAAAACTTTTTTAAACCAATCATGAAGAGCTCCGTAGCTTGACATTACCTTTGGGGGAAGATTTAAGCAAATGGAGACAATATTAAAGTCTGAAACTTTGCATATATATGTAAAAATACATGCTTAAAAACATTACTACGTTAGATTTTTGATGTAATGCTTGAGAAAAGCGGATTCTGAATATATCTGAATTTTTTTCGTTTTTTCACTTAATTTTGGCAAAGTGCGACGAGTATCATTTGAGTACCTGTGGAAGAGACTGAAATGCTGGTACTCAAATTTTAAATAGCTTCAATGTCAACATTGCCATTGCCTGGGAACATGCAAATCATTTTCTAGCCCACGAAAAAGTTAGGATACAAAGTTTTGCAAATTTGCATATTCCCAGGCAATGATAATGTTGACATTAAAACTGGTTTTTGTTATTAAGTTTGCATAAAAACCAGCAATAATAGCGTTATTTTTGAAAGATTTATGCAAATTTATTAGCTGGATTAAAAACACACTCTTTCTACAAATTTGCATAAAAACGAGATTTTTTCCAAAGCTTTTGTTTGAATAAGATTTTTTTTTGTTTGCGCCTTTTCACTTTTTTCTTTCTTCCAAGAATCACCTTTTTTGGAGGATGCAAAAGGACAGTATAAAAGTGATTTGTCACAGCTGCGCCATGAAAATCACCAAAAAACACACAAATTTCATGGACAATTAATTTTTTTCGCCAAAAAAACGTAAAAAATCCACAAAAATGGGCAGGAAAGAAAAAAATTTGTTTCACACGTTTTAAGTTAATGACCCCTGGGCATGATGGTACATGTAAAACAGTCAAGCTACGACGATGGTGACGGCGGGCATCGTTTCACTTTCAAACAAATATTTTTCCACGCTAATGTTTTTTGTTGACCGCCACCATCGACGTTTTTTCATTCATTGCTAATGATCCTTAAAAAACATTTTTTTAATTGTTTTTCTTAGTTTTTTTAGTAGTAATTATTTGATGGGGGAGGGAACATTTGTTTGTAATATTTGGTAGGAATGAAAATTACAAACAAATGTTTTTTATACTTTAAAATATACATATTTATATTGAACATCTTGAACTAATTTGTGATAATTGGTTTTACTTTTTTTATAAGCTTCTATTTTTTGAGGGTGTTCATTTTTTTGGTTTCGCTTAAACAAATGCTAAACAGATTCTTAAACCCTCAAGGTTTTTTGAGATATAAAATGAGATAAAAATGTTAGAAAGTTTTCATTCGACTGAAATCAAATTTTTTAAAAATGGTTAAGGCGTCAAAAGATCAAAGGCGTGCCCTCTCCAAAATGAAAATGTCTACTCCAAAAATTTTTTTCTGCCTAAGGCCTTGCTTGATGAATACGGTAATCGCTTAAACTAATACCGTAACTAATATTGTTATTTGCGCAACCGACAATATTTGATAAACTTTAAATAATATATTAATTCAGGAATACTGTAGCATAATTCTTTTAACTTATGTTAATTGGATACCGTAATCTTTTCTAATACGTGATTATTGTTTATCATTTTTTGGACAATATTGAACCACAAAAAAACAAGATTTTGAAGAACTTTTGTTGGCCAAACAAATCTGCATAAAGCAAAATAAATTTAATCTCAAATTTAAGACCCTATTACAATTAGAACATTTTAATAATAGGTCAACAAATTATTTAATATTGTTCCAGTAATTTGAGATTAAATTGATTTTGATTTATGCAAATTTTTGTGGTGGACAAAAGTTCATCAAGATCTTGTTTTTTTGTGGTTCACTATTGTACAAAAATAATAAAACAATGGAGTGTAAATGTTCGTCATCACTAACTGCTTAAAACTGAATCCCCCCAAATTCCAGCTAATTTGCATAATTCGCTTCGCTCAAAAACAACTTTTTCCAAAAACTTTTTGCTTCCTTGGAGGTCCATAAAACTTTTTGTTCCTTTTCCAAACTTTTTTAAACAAAAAACACAAAATTCTTTTATATACATTTATTTGGATGAATTCCAAAAAGACAAAGAATTTGAAAGAAAAAAAAAGAATGAAAAAAAGCGATGGAAAAAACTAATAAATTTTGCCTATCTTCTTCTTTAAAAAAATGAGAGGCTCTCTGTTTTTCTCTCTCTCTTTGGTGTTGCTTGCTTGGCGCCCACCCCGTTGCTTTTGTCTTGTTGGATGACTTTCTTCTTTTTTGAGGTTGACTTTGCTTGAAATGAAAAAAACGACAGAAGGAAAAAAAGAGGGGAAAAAGAAACTCCGCCTTTCTCTTCCTTTCAAACTCTTTAGTTTTTTTATATTCTTGCTTTTCTCTCCTCTGTTTTTCTTCTTTCTTTTGTGTTGAGCATTTTTTCTTTTGTGAAAACACGCTTCACTTTCTTCTTTTTCAATTTTGGTCAAAGCTTTAAAAAAAATTTGAATAAAAAAATGATTAGTAATTTTTGAAAATAAAATTTAAATAAAGTGATTAGTAATGTTTGGGAATTTTTGTAGTAAAAACAATTACAGTAGTCACATTATTGGCTAATGCTTTTTAAATTAACTTTATTTCTGATTACTGTAAAAAATTGAGAGCAACACTTTTTTGCAACTTGTTTGATTTTGGATTACTATTTTTTTTTGATAGTAACAAAAATTTACATTTTTTTCTTCTTTTTGATTACCATCTTTTTGATAAAAAAAATATTGTTTAAATTGTTGTCGAATTTTCATTCCACCAAATTTATGATTATGAAAATTTGCCCTTGTTTTTGGGATATTATATAATAAAGTGTATCAGTTTTGTTTGATTTCCCTTTTGTCCTCACAGTATTTGAAACATGTAAATGAAAAACTTTTTTAGATGCTTTTTTAAAGTTTGAATTATTTTTCCTCGCTGATTAAAATAAAATTTTTAATGCGTTTTTTGATATTTGATAGTAACCTTTTTCTTCAAAGTTTTCACTTTTTTATTACTCTCACTTTTGACAGTAACTTAAAAACTGCATTTTTTAACCTTTTTCAATTACTATCATTTCTTATGCAAATTTTTAAACCCCTTGATATCTTTTCAAACAATATTTTCGTCAATTTTAAACAATTTTTTTCTTCAAAGAACCCCGACAAAAACGTGTGAAGTTTATCTTCAAATTTTTTCACCTGCCCTTCTTCCCATATTTTCCATCCCCCATCATTTTATCACCTTTTTTTATTGTTTTATTTTTCTATCAATTTTTCTTACATTTTTTCTTTGATCTGCCTTACCCAACAACATTTATTGAAAAAATTTATATTAGTTTTTAAAGAACCCCATTGACATTAAAAAAATATCATCCATGTTCATTCATGTTTTATTTTCCAATTTGCCGTGATTGTTTTTGTAGATGACATTTGAATATTTTTTTCCATTGCTTTTTGGTTTGAACTTGGACATGCTATGTTTTTAAGCATGTTATTTTTTTCTTTATCGAAGAACAATTTTCTTCGTTTTTTTTCATGAATCAGCCGTTTTTTTCTCTCTCCTTTCTTTTTATGGTTTTGAATGGTTTTTTTTCTTCAATTTTTTTATTAAAAAAGAGATATTTCAGGTTTTTTGGATTCATATATTTTCAGAATGTCCACTTTAAGGAGGCAGCTGCTCCTTGAAGTTTTTATTTTATTTATTAAATTTCATTGGATTTTTGCTTCTATTTTTGACCAGGTATGCAAATTTTGATATATATGGAAAATGAGAGTAACAAATTTTTTGTATTTTCTTGGATTAGGGATTACTAGCGCTAATTTGCATAAAAACTTGTTTCACAGTTAATACGCAAATTTCATGATGATACTGCATAGTTAAAAAAATTTGAAAATGAGAGTAATAGATTTTTGCACCTTTTTTTTATTTTCATGATTATGGTTACTATCACTAATTTGCATAAAACCTTATTTGATGGACTAAAATCGAAAAAAAATTTTATGAAAATTAAAGTTTTAGAGTAACACGTTGTTGACATTGACGCTTTCGAGATTACTGTTACCAAATACTGGGTACTGAAGCTAACGTTCTCTAAAACTATTCTGTTTAATAATTTCTCACGAATCTAAAAAAACAAATTTTTGGCCATCATAAAATTCATCAAAACATATATTTTTTTTATATCGATGACTTTTTACAATGGGTCAAAAATGAGGGAAAAAAGAAAAGAGTCAAAAGCCGCGCCATTGTAAAACCCCTTTTTTAAAAACATATTTTTAATATTATTATTTTTTTCCTTGTTCAATCGGTTTTTTCGATGTTTTTGGTATATAAAATATGGGTTTTTAAAAAAGCCAAAACAAACAAATATAACTTTTATGACACTCTCAAAAACATGAAAGGAGCAAAAATATGGCAGTGTTTTTAAAAAAGCAATAATTTTAATGGAGTTTTTGTTTTTCGGCAAAATTTTTTGATTGGGGTTTTTTATTTGTGAAATTGAAAATCAAAAAAAATGAGTGTTTTTATTACTGTTTTTAAAAGTGCGGTGCTTATTCAAGAATTACATTTAAGCTGACGAAAAACTAATAATATGCAAATTTTTTGGGATGTCTATAGCATAAAATTTTTATCACTAAAAAAGTAATAGGAAGGAAAAATCAGTATTTGATTACGGTAGTTTATTATTGTAAAGGTGATAGTAACAGTATTTATGCAAACTTTACAATTTTTATTACTATCGGATAGTAACATTTTTTATCAAAGTTGTGACAAAAACATTACTGTCTAAAATACTTTAGTTTGACTAAATTAAGAATCTAAAAAATTTTTTGGATGACAATAATAGATAGTAACAACTTTTGTCAATGTTGTCAATGAAGTGTTACTCTCATTTTTCTTGAATGAATCCTAAAAAAATATTGATTCTTCAACAACCTTTGAAACCTCATAAAACCACCACCTCCACAGAAAAAATACATGCAAAAAATCTATGACATTGCCGTCAAATGAAGATGATGACTTCTTTTTTCTTGGTTCATTACAATGTTTTTTCTTGTCATCTAACATTTCTTTTTTCATCTCTTTTCAAAAAATATAAATAGTTTTTTAATGGGCGCCAGTTTTTATGTCCTTTTCTCTTCTCTTTTTTCTTGCTTTGACATTCATTGTCTTGATGTTGATGCATCTGTTGTTATTTTTTGTGTTGCTGCTGCTGCTTGTTTGAAGAAGGACAAAAAAAAGTTTTTCTTGCATGAAAACTTTTTTTTATTAGTTTTTGATTGCATTTTTTTCCTTCACAAATCGATTTTGGTTCAAAACTTTAAAAAAATCAATAAAACAACAAAAATTAAAGCCATCATAGTAATAATTCAGTTTCACCAAGAGAAAAATCCCTCTCAATAGTAGCAAACATTACACGAAAATCATATGGCATTGAAAGGGGATCGAACCTTTGAGGTCTTGCACGCAAGGAATGCGCGTTATTCCACTGCGCTATTCAACTCAAAAGAAATTGTCGCAAAACTGAGTGCTAACTTGTTGGAAAAAAACGTTTTTTTAAGTTTTTTTTAAAAACAACTTTAATTTTTTAGACTTCAAAAAGTCATTGCCAGCCAATTGATATCCCGTTATGTAAAGATATTCCATATAATCAAACAATATTCCCGAATCCTATTTTTCCACATGATCAACAAAGTGTAAGTTGGAAAAAAATTTTTTTGTGACAAAAATGTTACCAAATGTCACTGACCTTTGGTTTGCAACATTTTTTCTGACATTTTTGCCAAAAATAGTGACATTTAACATTCGTCTTTCCCACACAATAACAAATTTGCATAAAAATGTCATTTTTTAGCTGCAGTCACAAGTTGAACATTTTAAACCTTTGATAAAAACGAAATGTAATCCTCACATCAAATTTTTTATTTGTTCTGTTTTTGCTCCAATGTGCCCAGATCAATTGCCCCAAGCAGTAACATCTTGCAGATCTGTTTGTGAAGAGGTAAGGAGAAGTTAATGAAATTAAATTTGCATAATTTTCTTAAAAGTATTCTGAGTTTAAATCTTTTAAAGTTGTTTATGCAAATTTTTTACAAATACAGGGGAATATGTTTTTATTGGGTGCTGAATAAAATTTAAATGATTTATTAAGGTTACCTTATTGAAAAATTCAGATAATTTTAATACTGGAAATATTTGATATTTAAATTGTGCAAATCTTTTTATGCAAATTTTGTTCTAAAATAACTCAAGCTTCAAGACTTTTAAAAGATTGCCAATTATTATTAAAATTTGCATAAATTGTTAGCAGCGCTTTTGCGAATAAATTTGTAAAATTTCAACAAGTCAACATTTTTGCTTATTTATTATGCAAGTTTTTGTGCTTCATTAGCAAAAGCTTCGACGCTTAGAAACTCATAATGAATTATGAAAATTTGCATATTTCATGTAACATCAAATTTTTTAGGTAAAACGTGATTGCATAAAAATCTTGCAAGAATTCGATATTCAATGGCCAGCTCCTTTGAATTGTTCAAAATTCCCAGAAGGTCCTGATCTCTGTATGCGACCTCAAGAAGATACTCGACTGCCCCCAATCGAAACTGATCCTCACTCTCATCTTCCTGATTCTCGACATCTTGAAATCTACAAAATGAAAACATATCCTTCATGTCCTGTGGATTTGATAGATCTTGATCCAACTGATAAAAATGGTACATGTGCCTTCCGATGCAACAAAGATACAATGTTTACAAAAGAATCAAAAATTTATGCACAATATTGGATATTTTTATTATCCCTGATTAATATTTCAATTATCAGCTTTACAGTTTTAAGTTTTTTGATTGATCATCAAAGATTTCAATTTCCTGAAAGGTTTGTGCTTTTTCTGTAAAGATTGCTGGATATTTCGCCAAAAAAATTTGTTATGGATTTTACCAGACATTTCGCTTAAAAATTTGTCACGGATTTTGGTGGCTTTTAAAGTGTAATTAATTAAAAATGTCTCAAACTTCGGGATGAAATAGGAAAATCGAAATTTCGACAACTGAACTTTCGACTTTTTGATTCACGGACATTTCGCCAAAAAATTTGATATGGATTTTTATGGCATTTTTAAAATTTGAAAAGCTTAATTAAAAAGAAAAAGTTGACGATCTCATCAAGTTATAATTGTACAAAAATAGGGACATTTCGGCCTTTCTGAAACTCAACACAAATTTTTTGATGAAACATCCGTGAATTTTTCTTTATAGTTCTTTTATTTTTTTCGAGATAGATGAGGCAATTAGGGATTGGATTTGGATGGGATTGGATATTCATTTTTTTAAGAGTGGAAGAAAAAAGAGAAAAAGAAACATATGGAATGCCACAGTAGACTAATTATGTCCTGCTGTGGAAATGAAAAAAGGAAAGAAAAAAAGGGGTTAAAAGATAGAGAGGAAATGAGAAAAGAAGATGATCATAAATTAAAGGGGAAAATTGAAATAAATGAAAAATAACAAAAAACAATTTATTTAACATTTTAAATTTTAGAATGGTATATTTATATGCAAATTTTTGATAGCAAAACAAAATTTGAAAAGTTGTAAATGTGTGGACTGAACTAGACATACATATGTTCCATTTTATGAAACCATAAACAAAATTTTTATGTTTTCTGAAAATCAATTTTTAACCCCTGTCTTTTTTAAGATACTATAATTCAGCAGTAATTATTTGCAAAATTACGATAGATTTATTATTAATATAAAAAACTGAAAGATGTTACAAAATAACATATCTACAGTATTTTAGGAACTGTCATTTTACAGTAGTCTATCATGAGAATATAAAAGAATTAGCATAAATTGTTAAAATCATAAAAAAAAATAGTACACTACAAAAATCAACAATTAATCTCAATTTCGATAGTAATATCACTAAACATAAACATAACATACTTTCAGATCAATTTTGTACATTGCTCTTTGCTATCTTCTTTATTCATTACCGTATCTTGCAAGATCCTTTTTATCCCATGAACAAACTTCCTGTGAAAGAATTCGTTTAACAGAACGACACTTTTTTGTTCATGGTGGACTTGATAACACAATTTGTGTGGTGTCATTTTTATTCAGCTATTATTTTACAATTGCTGGTTCAATTTGGTGGTTAATGTTAACTTTTACATGGTAAGTCAATTTTGACTGAGGGGATATTTTTAAAATTTTTGAAATTTTGGATTTTGTTTCTTTATTGATCTAACCATTGGCACAAGAATATATATTTTATGCAAATTTTCACAACCTTGGAACTTGTCTTGATCAAGGAGGTTGGCTTCAAAGTTTTGAAAATTTGCATAATATTGTTTGCATCTTGGACAATGTGTCTCTTTTTGGATTATCTTAATCCCACCCATGTTGCCCTAAGGGCAAGGCCTTAAAGAGGTGGGAGCATTTGGGGCATGTGCCCCCAACCTGAGAAAATCCTTTGATCTGTTGCCGCCATTGTGTTAAGGCGGCAAAAGATCAAAGGCGTGCCCCTCTGAAATGAAATGCCACCCCAAAATTTATTTCTCTCTACGGCCTTGCCTCAGGGCATGCCATATAATATCGAATATCATTCTGAAATTATGCCATCATCGTCACCAGCATCAACTGTGTATACATTTCTTTTTCTTTTTTGAAGCTTAAGTAGCTAATTACAATGATGGCATATATACAAGATGGGTGGTGGCACATTTTTCAAAAATAATAGTCCCAAAAAAGACAACAACAAATGAGACCTACTTATCTCCCTTTCATCTTCTTCATCTTTTTTTCTTTGCCCAAAATTAAGCAAATAAGATTCCAACACAGTCTTCCCAAAAACAAAAAAGACATTTTTTTTGTGTTTTTTCTTTTCTATTATTTACTTTAAATTTCTCAAAGGAATTGTAAAAATGCAGCTAAATTTGGTTTTTTTTTCTTTTTCCATTTCACAAAGGACTAATTTAACTTTAATCTAACAACAACCCTCCAAAATGTGATTAAAAAATACATACATTCCAGACATTTTTATTTTTCTTCTTCTTGTTTTAAAAAAAAATTGTAGAAAAATGCATTTTTTGAGGGCACGTCAAGAAATAAAAGGATGACAAAAATTTGCATAAACGTAAAATTATTTGCATAAAGTTGAAAATTTGCATAAGCTCAATAATTTCCAAAAATGGCAAAATTTGCATAATATTCATAAAAGAAAAATTTTGCAAAGATTAAATAAATCGTGAAAATTTGCATAAAATTGATGATTAAAGAATTCTTGATTTTAAAACTAAAGTCAAAAGCTGCTTCAAATAATATTAATTAAAACAGAAAAATTGAAAAAGTTGTAACATTTTTAGGTATTTATCAGCAGCACAAAAATGGGTTCAAGAAGAAATTGAAAAACGTGCCACATATTTGCATTTAGCTGGTTGGGGAATTCCATGTATTTTGACAATTATGGTTTTAATCATGCAAAAGGTTAGTTTTTGTTTTTACATTTTAAAAGTTTGTAAAAACGACAGTTTTCAAAACTATTGTAAATATTTGGGTTAACATTTAAATTTGCATAAAGATGAAACATCTTTCTTTAATAAAACCAAGCTCTTCAAAGGGTTTAAAGTGAATATATTTAACAAATTTGCATATTTTGAAAGTCAAAACAAAACAGAAACATGTATTTTATCTTTCATCGATTTTTTGAGTACTTCATCTGCCATCTGTTTTCCATTTTCCTTCCTCTTCGTTTTTTGTGATTGCATAATATTTTCAATTTATTTATATCCCTCTTTTTTCTCTTTATTGTTTTTTATTATTTTTATTATTTATGACAATTTTACAATCCCGATAACAACTTTTATCCTTCTCTCTTTCTTTTCTTCTCATAAAAATCATATCTTCCGCAAATGTTTTTGATTTTTGGCATTGCCAAAGCTAAACTCATTGTTTCATAAAAAAAAGATCGCGCACTTAAAAAAGAACGTTAGAAGCATTATTTCAGAAGGGGCAGAAACCATTGCGATAGAAGCCGCCTTTGATCTTTTGCCGATGGCGGTAAAAGATCAAAGGATTCTTATGATTTTGTAGGCACGTGTCCCTGATGCCAGACATCTTGCTTATGCCTTTCCTTTAACGTTTTCCTTCTTAATAACTTTTGGATAAATTCGCACATCAAAAATTTGCATAAAAGATGTATTCTATTATTACAGTAATTTAATCAAAAAATCTTTGATAATTTCCCAGAAACGTCTGCTAAAATGCAACACAGAACTTTTATGACTGTTTTTTTCAATGTTTTTTAAAGGTTTTTCCTTCGAAAAATCGAACCAGAGTTTCTTTTTTGAGAGTCTGTACTTTTTGTTGTTGTTGCTATTACAGTTGATGATGACCTCCTCTTCTGGTCCTTAAAGAAGATGATACTTTTTTTGTCGAAGAAAAAAGATCTCACACAATTTAGTGACAAAAAAAGAGATGGATAGAAAAACAAAAGAAAAAAAGAGACCCAAAACATTGGCGCAAATTCTTTTTTCCTTTCTTTCATTTTTTCGTTCTTCAAAATTTTGCCATAATTCACCTGAAAATTGACGGCTTTCTTCTTTTTTTCTTTCTTTCTCATAAAAAATATAAGAAAGAAAAGAAGAATCTGCAAAAGTCCAGATAGAAAAAGGAAGGAAAACGAAAAAGAAGAATAGATAATTTATAGCTTTTTCTCCTTTTTTTTAAAGGTTCGTGTTTAAAACCAGAAGGACAAAAAATATATAAATATAAAAATATCATAAAAAATTTGAGATGGTTGAAAAAAAAAGTATACATTTTTTCGGTAAAAATTTTAAGGGAGAAAAAAAAGAAACAAGATTTAAAAACAAAAATAAGCCTTTCAATTTTATGCAAATTTTTTGAAAATTTGTTCACAGGGAATAGATGATTGAAGTGGGAATCCAATTTCACACACCTTATGCCCTGGAATGATAATCAGGCAAAAAGAAAGACAAAGCATCTTCGTGTCAAGAACATAAAATTTGCACATTAAAAAAAGTTATTTGAAGTAGAAGTCCCCATTTTAAGGAACTTTTACAAAAATCAGCAAGATCTTTTAATCTTTCGTTGCCTCCGATAAAAAGATCAAAGGCGTATAGGTGCAGAAAAGATAAAAGGATTTCTGCCGATCTCATTCCGCTGAACTTGGACTTGACAAAATCATTTCATGAAGCTATGTCCACTGAATGTCCAGAAATTTTATAGAAAAAAGTTTATGCAAATTTTTTGACAAACTTGCCACACTTTCCAAGGCCAAAATTATGTTCATTGATTTTTATTAGTTTATGTATACTGTAGCCAAGGGGGTGGTATTCATGTCAAGATTTTTCTAATTTCAATTATGCAAATTTTGGTTCTTTTTTAGTATGTTTTTGTTCACTTCATAAAAATTTTTAAAAAGCACTCAATTTAATTTTTGCCATGATTTTGTTCATCAAAAAAGCATAAACAAATCAATCTTCTTATTTTTTAGGCAATTTTTTAATACGTTTTTAAAAGATTTTCTTTCTTCTTTTTTTAACTTCAAAAAAAGTATGGGTCTTTTTTTCTATCTATTTTTCTTCACATTTATAAGTAATTTATGATTATTGGTCTCCTGAGGCGGCATTTTTCCTTTGTTCTTTTTTCTTTCCCTTTTCCTTTACTTTTAGCTATATTTTTTCATGGCTCTTATTTTTTTGGCTTTCTAAAAATATATAAACATAAATACTATGGCTTTTGCGTTTGCTTCTGCTGCTGCAAAATGCAATATGCTAATGTAAGCTTTTTTATCCCTTCTTTCAAAAAAAATTGGAGAAAAAGTGATTTGTGTCTTTTTCTTTGTCTTTTTACAGTTTAGAAAAAAAATAGAAAATTTTCGAAAATGACTTAATTTAATGCGTGCTTTCAAAAAAAAGAATGGAAAAATAAATAAATTTTAAAAAATTTTTTGGATCAAAATATACAATTTTCGGGGAATATATAAATTATTGCATGAAAATGGAAAAATGGCAAATACCGAAAATGATTACTGTAATCGAGGATGACCAAAAATTGAAAACTCCATCTTAAAGTGTTACAGTAGCCATCAAAGTTTTCAAGATCAGGAAAATCTACAGGATAGGAGCACCAGAGGCACATGCAAAAACTTCAAAATCATAAAAACTTTTTGATCTTTCGCCGCCATCGGTACAAAATCAAAGGCGTTTCTTCTCGAAATGATTTTTGTCCCCTCCGAAAATAAAATGTTGCTGACGTCCTTGTTCGTTATTCACATTGCATTTGCAAATATGGTAGTAAAAATTACTGTACTGAAATATATACTGTAAATACAGTAATTTCAACTTTTCTAAAACACTCAAAAAATTAATTTATCAAAACCACCAAATTTTAAACTTATTGTAATAAAAAAACTTTTTTTCTAGGTTGATGCCTCAGAGCTGACGGGAGTCTGCAGTGTTGGAAATACAGATCCATTTGCTATTTTATCATTTGTTGTTGCCCCAAAGGCTATTATTCTTGGATTGGGTTTTACACTTTTAATGAGTGGATTCATTTCAATGGCTCGAGAACGGCAATGCTTCAAACAAAGGGTAAGTTTACTGTAGATTTTTTAATTTTAATTTTATGCTAATTTTTTACAATCTGCTACGCAACATTTAAGAATCTGAAAAATTTTAAAATTTGCATAGAAAAAGTTAAACACAAAATACACATATATTCAGTAGAATGTTAAATTTGCATAAAACTTAAAAATGGGAGATTTGCATAAAATCAAAAAATTTGGATACTTCTTCAATAATTCCTGTTGCGCATATAACTGACAAATTCAATATTTCAGGGCACCGATACATCCAAACTTGAAAAGTTGATGTACAAAATGGGACTGTTTACAGTACTGTACATAATTCCAGCAATGATAATATTAGCTTGTGATGGATATCATGTTTATATCTTACAAAAATGGTATCCTGCAACAATTGCATGTAAAAAATTTGGTGGAGCTGATAAAGGAATGTGCCGAAGACCTCCACAACCACAGGTATAGCCGCTTTTTGATTATTCACTGATGAGAAGGGCATTATAAATAAGAATTATGCAAATTTGCAAAAAAAAGTCATGCAAATCTTTACAAAAGCTAAAGAACAGCAAAATTCCTCAAATAACTGACTCTGTGATTAGGATTTTAAAGATCTGGAAAAATTCAAAGTTTTAAAACTGCTTACAGTAATCAACCTAGCTGTCAACTTTTATCCTTTGATCTTTGCCGCTTTAAAATTGAAGGTCAAATTTTCAATTAAATTCTTCTACTTTCAAAACTGCTAACAACAGACCAGATTTGGACAAAATCATAAATATGCAAATTTTCCGTAACTCAGCGTGAGCTTGTTTTTACAAATTTGCATATTTCTTTTGTCACAATCTGAACCAACAAAGTTATCGTAATTCTTACCTTATTAATCTCTAAATTTCAGGCATTATATTATATCATCAATATCTCGTTATCCCTTGTAATTGGATTAGCAACAACAATGTGGATAATTTCCACCAAAACATTAAAAGCATGGCAACGAATAATTTGTTGTGGATCATGTAAAGGACCGAATACCCAAAAATATCATACAACAATGATAACTAATCATCCATCGGTATCTGGGGTAAATGGATCATTGACAAATGGAAGTAATGGACCTCAGACAAGATATCCACTAATCCCACCATCTCGAAATCCTCCTCCAGCACCCCCACCAACCTCGTCCCATTACATTCCATTAAGTGTAATGACAACCTCTGGGGGGAATAATTGTGCCAGTGTTACCTACACTGGATCGAATGATTGGAAATCGTCAAAAATTCTTTGATTTGTATTACTGTAATTAGGGGAGATATTTTTTAAGCGAAATTTTAATATGCAAATTTGTTCAAAAACGCGAAAGAACGGGAGTGCAAAAACAGAGATGTCAGACACCAGATGCACGTGTCCCTTTGTTCTTATACCATCATCGGCACAACATCAAAGGCATACCCTTCCCGAAATACGACTGATGTCTTTTGTCAAAGTAGAAAAAATTTGCATAAAACAACAAATTTGTATTTCTTGTTCTTTATCCTTTTTGAACAAATTTGCATATTTAAATTGTATAAAATACTATATCCACAAATTTTTAAAGTCTTTTTTCGTACGAAGATTTTCGATTTCTTTTTTGTGATTCTCGCTTATCTTTTTTTTCTGTTTTTAATCTATTTTTAATTTGTTTGCCAAAATTCTAATCCATTGCCGTAAAAATATTTTTGTTGAAAACGGGTTTTTTTGATATATTTAATTATCTATATTTGAATATTATGTTTTTCTATTGTAAATGTAACCCCAAAAACCTCATGTAATTTATATCCATGTAATTTGCCAAAAAATAAATTCACATAAAATAGTTTTTTTCAAAGTAAAGTATAATAAAACATTTGACAACAGAAAAATGCCAAAGTATTAATCACAAATTTCAATCTTAAGTTTTTGGCAAGACAAAATGCATCTTATATATTCCTGAGTTTGAAACAATTCGGCAATTATATTATAAAATGTGTCTGACTGCCATTGAAACTTAATTTCAAGTTTTCCATAAGAATCATAAATTAAATACCGATCAACACCAGATCTTTTTTCAAGTTTACTCAAAGTTGGAGGAATACAAAACTTTTGGTCCCAATAAATCGATCCATATTCATACTTGGCATAAATGTTTTTTAAAGATTCAATGTAATCAACTGCAAAATCATTTGATGAAATTTGACCAATAAAACATACTCCAATAGTATTCGAAATTTTGACAGTTTTAAAACAAGTTTTGACAGGATTATGCAAATTTTCGGTAACGGTGGAATTTTTCATAGCTTTGAAACGAAGTTTTTTCATTTTTTTATTTCGATTAATTTGAATATGTGGAAGTAAATAACAGATTTCAGATTTGATTGCATCATTCAAATGAAACATTGGATCCTTCGATAATTTTTGTTTTTCGAGGGCATATTTTTCTGACCATTTGTAGACCTAAAAATATTATACAGATTTTCTTTTATGTTAATTTAATTTGTTTTTTCAACGGATTTTGTGCTTCATTAAGAAAAAATTTGAATATTTTTGCATCAAAAAAAGAAAATGGGCTTTTTAAGTTCATGGTACCTGCACAAACCTTATAATCAGGGAAATAAAAGTATGTAAATTCCTGCCTAAAAACATAAAAAAAACCTACAGCTAAAAATATTTCTTTTGAATTTAATCTTTTCTTACAAATATCAACAACTTCTTTAACATTCGATTTCGAAATATCAAGAAAAGAATCTAATTTTATCAGATTTGAACCATGAACAAGAATGACGGATTTCACATAATTCTTGGATTGACCCAAATCATATTTACATGAAAGTTCAAATAATTTAAATACGTCATCAGAATGATATTTCATATATAATTGATGATAAAGCAGATATTTTTCACAGTAATCTTTGAAAATTGGAACCATAAAAAATTCAGCCATATCAACAAGGGCATAAATATTTTGATTTGTAAGTTTGCATTGGCCAGAATAAAGAAAAGTTATAAACTCATAAAAGTCATCGAAGTTATAATCAGTAATTTTTACAATGCCATCTTTAGTTTTATTCCAACGATCAGAAAGCATTGAATCAAAAGTATCCGAAATCAAATTTAACATATTTTTATGGGCAAAAAGGTTCTGAAAAATATTATATTGTTTTAAAAAATCACAAAGATCCAAAAAACATAAACCTTTCCACCAATTTCAAATTCGACATCAAATTTTCCAGTTTCAGGATTTTGAGCTTTGAAAAAATCAAATTTTATTTGTTGAATTTCAAGAAATTTTTTGTTGACTGCCATAATTTTTGTATATGCCAAAATGAAGAGTAGGAATAAGAGAAAATAAAAAATAACCTAATGGATAGAAATAAAAACGAGTAATCTCCCTCTTTTTCAGACAAAAAAATCCATACCAGCCCTTTATCACTGAAATTGCTCTGAAAATTATTGGTGGTTGATGTCAAAATAGATCAATTTTTTTCTAAAAATTACAAATTTATGTTTTATTGATTGTGAAAATTGATCTTTTTTTTTCAGAAGCCTTTTGAATTAATCCGACATCGTATAACTGGAATATGAAAAAAATAAACAAAAAATAATTTGCATAGAAATCATGTACTAATTTCTTACTTTTTTACTATTTATTTTGATGTAATTGACAAAAAATGTATTATTTTTGTGTACTGAAAATTTTAATCATTCGTTTTTAAAGAAAACGTTTTTGTCGACAACAGATATAAAGATTTTGATGTATTTTGTATTTGTAAAATTTTCTTCAAAACTCCTTGTAACTTATATTCACAAAAAATGATAACACAACAGAATAACATTTGCAAACAGAAAAAAAAGAAAATAGTAATCACAAATTTCAATCAAGAAACTTGGAGAAGAGCAGCGGTTTGACTGTGAATAGAAAATTTCAGCAATTAAATAATAACTTTCAAAAATTTTGGATTTGTGTTAAAGTCTCAATTTGCCTGCTAAATCAAAAATTAAATACCAATAATCTCCATTTCTTTTTTTAAGTGAACTTGTAGTTGAAGGAATACAGCAATTTTTTTCCAAACAATGGATCCATTTTCAATTGAACCACAAATATGTTTCAAAGTTTTAATATAATCAACTGCAAAAACATTGGAAGGAATTTTACCCACGAATCCGCCTTTTTCATTTGCAACTTTGGTGGCAGTGCATTCTTTTTTGGCATTAATTCAAATTTGACGCATTTGTTCAAAAGATTGAAAAATGAACCCACGAGCGACTAAAAAAGTAGAGGATGAAAATTGGAAAATATTACTGTAAAAAATACTTACCAACAAATTCAAGCAAAAAATCATGTTTTATTGCGGCAAAATCAATATATGGAAGAAAAACAGAGATTTCAGATTTGATTGCATTATTCAAATTAAACATTGGATCATTTTCAGTTTGTTGTTTATCAATTGCTTGTTTTTCTGACCATTTGTATTCCTAAAAATATATAATGAACAAACGTATGAGATTTATTAAAAATTAAGAACTTATAGCTTCAAACAAATCTTCGGCTTTTACTTTCTTTTCACAAATAATTAACTTCAACAGCAAGTGATTTCCGAATATCACCAAAAGAATCCAATCCATCACAATCGATATAAAACTTTTTTTATATCGATCGTGATGGTTTCACTATTATTTTTATCCAGAAACCTTCAAAATCAATTCCACAATACAGTACAAAAATTTGCATAGCAATTATGTGCTAATTCTTACTACGCAAATTATTTTCGTATTCGTCGAAAAATTGGATCAGCTTAGAATACTAAGGTTTTAATAAATGACGCAAAGAAAAAAAGATATTTTTCTCAAAAAAATAAACAAGAAAAAATTTATTCAAACACAAAATTGATAATACAAAAAGAAAAACATTTGAAAACAGAAAAAAAAGAAAATATTATTCACAAATTTCAATCATGTAATATTCAGAAGAACATCGATGTGAATCTGAGACGAACATTTCAGCAATTAAATAATCAGTTGCAACAATTCTGGATTCATGTTTAAGTCCGAATTTGCCATTTGAATCATAAATTAAATACCAATCAACACCATTTCTTTTTTTAAGTGATCTCGCAGTTGGAGGAATACAGTAATTTCCTTTCCAAAAAATAAAGTCATCTATTTTATCCAAAGCAGAAATATTTTTCAAAGATTTTATGTAATAAAATGCAACATCATTGGATGGAATTTGACCAGTAAATCCACCATTTGAATTCGCAACTTTGATTGTTAGAAATTTATTTTTGGTGATTTTGGATTCTTTTTTCGCATTCATTAAAATTTGACGCATTGGTTCAAAAGATTGAAAAATGAATCCACGAGCGACTAAAAAAAGGAGAGTTTAAAAGTTGAAAATATTACTGTGAAATAATACTTACCAACAAATTCAAGCAAAAATTCTTGTTTCATTTTACCAAAATCAATATATAGAAGAAAATCACAGATTTCAGATTTGATTGCATTATTCAAATTAAACAATGGATCATTTGAAGCTTGTTGTTTATCAGTTGATTGCTTTTCAGACCGTTTGTATACCTAAAATATTTAATAATATGTATTTTTTCATGCAATTAATGAAAACTCACAGCTTGAAATAATTCTTCAGAATTTACTTCTTGTTTACAAATAATTACAACTTCAACAGCAAGTGAATTCCCAATATCAGCAAAAGAATCCAATTTTAAAAGTTTTGAAGCATGAACAAAAGTCATAAATTTGACGTAATTCTTGTATTGAACCAAATCATATTTAATTGCAAATTCATATAATTTGAAAACTTCTGAAACTTCATATTTCATTTTCATGAGATACTTTTCACAGTAATCTTTGAAAATTTGAACATTATAAAATTCAGCCATATCAACCATGGAATAGATATTTGCATCAGTAAGTTTGCATTGTGCAGAATAAAGAAAAGTAATAAATTCATAAAAATCATCGTAGTTGTAATTTTTAATTTCGATTGGAGCTTCCCCTTTTGTCCATCGATCAGAAATCATTGAATCAAAAGTACTTGATAAAGTAATCAAAACATATTTATTTGCATAAAGTTTCTGAAAAATATAACAATGTTAGAAAAAATCACAAAGAAACAAATTAAAAACCAACCTTTCCACCAATTTCAAATTCGACATCAAATTTTCCAGTTTCAGGATCTTGAGATTTGAATAACTCAAATCTTATTTGTTGAATTTCGACGAATTTATTGCTGACTGCCATAGTTGAAAAATGATATTTCTTGACAAAGAAAATAATGGTTAAATCATTAACTTAAATGAATGAAAGAAAAAAAATGTTTTTAAGAAACCAAAAATGGCGCGCTCTTTTTTTGGACAACAAGTTTGAAAAGTGCCCAAGAGTAAGAGTTGGACGTCTAGAAAGATGCAAAAAGCTTCGTCATGGTTGAAGATTATTGATGGCTTGATGCCAAGAAATAATCGATTGTTGCACTATAAAAATCACAAATTTTTTTAAAATTGACAGCTAGTTCCAACGGTATTCAAAATCCTTAAATTGCAAGCAGAAGATGATTGAAGCCAAAGTAAATAAAACAGTTCTTGAAACTTAATTTCTTTCTACCTCGCGAATGTTCTTGCGGAATTTAAAAAGCAAAAATGTTAAAACAGATCTCCAAAAGCATTTTTGAAGCTTAGTTAAAATTTTATAAGAAGCTTTTAAGCATGAAATAAACTAAATCTCTTTTTGGTTTCCCGGCCTAAATGGTTGAACTCAAGCATGTGTATTGACGAAGACAAAACTTTTATCAAAATGCCACGGGCCCATACCTTTTTAGTATCATTTATAAAACTTATGTCGATTATAATCAATAAAATAACAAACAGAAATGAATTTATTGTTTTTAAAGAAATATTCAACAACTAAAATGCAACTAAATAGGTTTTTCCTACAGATATGCTATTAATTTGATTACTGTAGTTTTGCAACATTTAAAAAAATTCAATAAAACATCTCTTTATTCAAACAAGAAAAACGACAAAATACTCTAAAATAATAATAAAAATATCTGGCACAAAAAAAAAGCAAAAAAAAGATATCGGCCTACAGAAATAATACCCAAATAAAACATTTAATCTTTGTTATACAAAAAGAATTATTAAAAATCTAACATGTACTCATTTATTTTAAAGGTTTTCTTTTGATTTTAATGGTTGATTTTTCAGCGGAATTTTTCTTCTTTGTCGAGTTGGTTGATCACCAAGTTTTTCTTCAATCTCTGAATCCAATGAAATATTTGATGATTCTGATGATGATGATCCTCCTGTTGTTTGTTGCGTTGACGCTGTTGTTGTTGAATGTTCATGGCTGTGATGATGATGATGCATCATCATCATCACAGCCATGATGCATGCTCATCGCAATGGGATAAATGTTCGGTAGAAACGGTTTTGGGTCCAAATCGTCCAAAATGTGTTAAAAATGCATAAAAAATAGTTTAAAATGTATTTTGGGCACTTTCGGCGAGGTGCCCACGAAAAAACGGAATTGACCAAAAAGTGCCATTTTTGGCGGTTTTTTTGATGCCAAATCGAAACTAGGTCAATTATACCGATTCTGATCGGGGGGAACTTTAGCTCTATTGTTTTATTAAGTAAAAATAGAAGTGAAATATTAATATTTACAGAAAAGACAAAAATCATCAAGGAGCAATTTTGTCCATTTTGGGGTAAAATGAGGGTCAAAAACAACATATTTGAGTTTCCTGAGCGAACCAGAGCAGTTATAACAAAAAGGATCGGGGGGATTTTTAGGTAAACTTGCTGTGTATCCAAATTTATCAAGAGAATGGTGTTTCAGGCAGAAATGCAAAAAATCATCAAGGAGACATTTTGGGGTCACTTTTCGCCTATTTCTGTTGAAAATGATGGCATTTGCTAATGAAGCGAAAAATCAAAAATCCGATCCCTGAGAATTCTTCAAAATGTTGTTAGGAACACGTTAAAAACCCCCAAATACATTGACACACCCCCACTTCTTCAATTTTAGACGCGGAAGTAGTAGCACTCGAAAATTGACATTTCATTAAAAAATTCGAAAAAAATTTCCAAATTCTTAAATCCAAAATCGGATCCCTGAGGATTGTTCTAAATTCAATGGGGAATTTTTTAAGCACTTATACGTCCTCTGAAGTGCTCTGGGAACGCCAAAAATAGAAAAAATCGATATTTAAGCCTAAAACACCTATATCGCTGAAAAACAAAGCTTTAAAATTAATCTAAACATTGGAAAATGCTTTATTTAGTTTCCTCGATCTCAAATTTGTATTATGCAATCTTATTATAGTCAAGAAATCCCACAGAAAAGTATTTCTTCCTTAAGGAAATGTTTCACATTACCCCCAACATCATTTTCAGCTTCCCATCACGAAAAATTTCGATTTTTAATATAGGAATTTCGACGTGCACTTGAGGAATTCATCAGGGGGTTATTACGAGTAGTTTAAGCACAAAAACAAAAAATCGAAAAAAATTATTTTTTTGTGAAATTCCATGTGGTCCCCCCTGTGGAAAAAATCGAAATTTTTGAAATTTCGATTTTTGAGGTGCACCATTCCCAAACTATTTATGGGTCATTTCTATAATATTTAGAAGTGATTTTGACCACATTCGATCGCTCAAAACCAAAATCCGTCTCTACCGAACGCAAAATGAGCACGTGATCTATTTCGTTTAATTACCCAAAGTTTGAGGTGCCGCTAATAAAGTACATATTTGCATATATTTCGTCTAATCAATCACTAGACACAAGCCCAATTACAAACATATTTAATTTATTCAAATTATTTTACAAAACTACAATTTTATTTGAGCAGCAGCTTTTTTAGTAGTATTCTAACAACTTTTACTACCTTTTGTATAAAAGCTATTACTACCATCTAAAATAAGCATACAAAAAGAGTGCATTTTTTTCTATAAGTTAACTGACTACTTCTAACGCTTCATATTAAGTCGTCAAAGATTCTTTGATTGTTATTACTTCTCCTTTTTCCCAAACTTAATGCAATTCAAATCCATTTGTAAACAAATAAACATGAAAAAATTTATTCACACACATAAGTGTCAAAAAATACAAAAGAAAAACAAAACATGAAAAAAAGAAAATATTATTCACAAAGTTCAATTGTTATGTTTTGAGAAGAACAAAGGGTTAAATTTGAGAAAAACATTTCAGCAATTAAATAATCACTTGCAGCAATTCTGGATTCATGTTTAAGTCCAAATTTGCCATTTGAATCATAAATTAAATAACAATCAACACCATTTCTTTTTTTAAGTTTACTCGGAAAAGAAGGAATACAGTATTTTCCTTTCCAAAAAATAAAGCCATGTATTCTATCCGAATAAGGAATATTCTTCAAAGATTTAATGTAATAAACTGCAACATCATTCGATGGAATTTGACCAATAATTCCACCATTTGAATTCGCAACTTTGATTGTAACAAATTTATTTTTGGTGATTTTGCATTCTTTTTTGGCATTAATTAAAATTTGACGCATTGGTTCAAAAGATTGAAAAATGAATCCACGAGCAACTAAAAAAAATAGAGGTTTAAAAGTTGAAAATATTACTGTAAAAAAGTACTTACCAACAAATTCATGCAAAAAGTCAACATTCATTCCAGCAAAATCAATATATGGAAGAAAATCACAAATCTCAGATTTGATTGCATCATTCAAATTAAACATTGAATCCTTTGAAGCTTGTTGTTTCTCAATTGCTTGCTTTTCTGACCATTTGTATACCTAAAATATTTAATAATTATGTATTTTTTCATGCAATTAATGAAAACTCACAGCTTGAAATAATTCTTCAGTCTTTACTTCTTTTTCACAAATAATAACAACTTCAACAGCAAGTGATTTCCCAATATCAGCAAAAGAATCCGATTTTGTAAGATTTGAAGCATGAACAAGAATGATAGATTTAACGTAATCCTTGTATTGAACCAAATCATATTTATTTGCAAGTTCAAATAATTTGAAAACGTCACAAAGTTCATATTCCATATTTAAGAGATGATCTTCACAATAGGATTTAAAGATTTGAACACCATAAAATTCAGCCATATCAACAAGAGCATAAATATTTTGATTTGTAAGTTTACATTGGCCAGAATAAAGAAAAGTAATAAATTCATAAAAATCATCGAAGTTGTAATTTTTAATTTTGATTGGAGCTTCCCCTTTTGACCATCGATCAGAAATCATTGAATCAAAAGTACTTGATAAAGTTATCAAAACATATTTATTTGCATAAAGTTTCTGAAAAATATAACAATGTTAGAAAAAATCACAAAGAAACAAATTAAAAACCAACCTTTCCACCAATTTCAAATTCGACATCAAATTTTCCAGTTTCAGGATCTTGAGATTTGAATAAATCAAATTTTATTTGTTGAATTTCGACGAATTTATTGCTAACTGCCATCGTTGAATTTCTTGAAAAAACAAATGACGGTTTAATAAGAGCAAGAAAAAAAAGTGTTTCAAAAAAATCCAAAACGGCGCGCTCTTTTTTTGGACAATAACTTTGAAAATCGCCTAAAAGAAAAACTTTGACGAAAGGCAGTGCAGTTACGCATCAAGCTTTGTGAAACAAAAAAGTATTGATGGACAGAAATAAAAAAAATCGATTATTCCATTACAAATCATGAAACCTTTTTGCCTCATTTTGCAAATTATCCAAGTTTATTAAAAAAAACTTACTTATGATTAGGAATTAAACCAATAACTGATGTTGCACAAACATCGTCTTCATCAGATGAAGATAGTTGCTCTGTTTCATCAACAGCTTGATTGGCAGCCCACTAAAAACAATTTATTACAATAAATGAACATTAATTTGGTTCTGCTAAAATACACGTAACATAAAGTACATTAACAATTTTAGTCTTTGATTGTTTTTTACTTGTAATCAATAAAAAACCTAATGACAGATAATCAGGCAATTAAAAGTTTAAGGTAGTTGTGTCAAACTGAAAAAAGTTGCAAAATAGGATTTTTTAATCGTTGTTAAACAGCGTTTTTAAAAGTGACAATCTTTTTTTATCACCAAAATCCGATAATCATCGTTAATATCGGCCGATAGCTTTTCAGATTATGCTGTAACAAAATTGTAGTACAAAACGATGCTTACTAGTTATCAACAACAAGGAAATGGTGCTGTTAATATAATAGTTAAAATCCAAACTACGATTTTGATCCGAAAAAGTTGTACGCTTAACAAAAAAGCAGCAGCAGCTGGTATAGTGGTAAAGTAACAGATTTTTATTAGTGTTTGTATAAAAGATGTTACTATAACCAAACATAAGCATACTCAAAATAGAAATTTAATGCAGTTTTTGCTTATTTTGGTTATTCAGCAACTTTTTTTTATTAGCGAGAAAAAAACAAATTCAATAATTAAAGTACAAACTACAATTTTGATCCAAGCAGCAGCAGCTTTTTTAGTATCTAGTATAGTAATAGATTTTTACAACCTTTTGCATAAGATCTATTACTATTATCTAAAATGAACACACAAAAAGATTGCATTTGGTACTTCTGCAGTTTAGCTGCCTTGAAAATCGTCTCTTCCGGCGTTGATTATAGAAATTAAAGAAGCTTGTGACATCGAAGTGGTCATTGGAAAATAGAAAGTTGTCGAAAAAATATAGGAGTTGAAGGGTGAGAAAATCAGAAAGAATACCTTATGCTGTTGTTGAAAATAGGATCAAGCTTAAGTTGCAAAGTTTGGTTGAAATGCAGCTTGAAATAGTCACAGCATTTGATAATCGTATGCTTTCTTTCAATAAAGCTTCTCCTGGTTGAGGATGTGTCACCGAAAAAAAGGAATGCCGTAATCGACGAACTCGAATGGAATGCGTGTGGAATGATTTGAATAAGGTAGAGGACAGCTACCGTAATCTACCCGCACACGCCCGTTGTCTAAAATAATACCACTTTAAACTACCGTAATCTCAATATCAATCCAATTGTCTCATATCCTTTACAAGAAGTTGTTAAAAACCCCCAAAAACAATTAGTACCAAATATTAGTTAGATATGTTAAATAGTAATATTCAGGATCAAAAAAGTATTTTTATGTATTATTAAAGATTTTTTTAGAGTCGGCGTCGACTTCTTGACTCTGACTTCGAAGTTAACTCATGCGACTCCGACTCGGGAATCGATAAAAAATAAAACCATAACACTGTTTCACAAAAAAATCACAAAAAAAATTTTGTCAACCTTTGACTGATTGCGATGGGCTTGAAAAGGTTTTTTTAAATCAATTTAAACATGTGTGATAAATTTTTTTTGTAAGCTTAATGATTAAAATTTAAATATTTTATTGCAAAATGTATCCACAAAAATTTATTTAATTTTTATTTTAAAAAAAATTTAATTAAACACAAAAATGATAAAACAAAAAACCATTGAAAAACACGAAATATTTATAACTTTTTCAGTACAAAAAAAATGTGATACAAAAACAATTTAATAATACAAAAGAAAAACATTTGAAAACAGAAAAGAAAATATTATTCACAAATTTCAATCTTGTAATTTTTGCTTGACCAATTGCTGTCTAGCTTAACGTTGAACATTTCAGCAATTAAATAATCATCTTTGAGAATTCTGGAATAAGGTCGTACCCCGAAGTTTCCTTCCAAATCACAAATCAAATAGTAATCAACAGAATCTCGTTTTGTGAGTAAACTTGGAGTTGGAGGAATTTGGTAAAAGCCCCAACAAATAAAGCCATCTTTTTCAACAGAAGAAGAAATATTTTTCAAAGATTTGATGTAATCAACTGCAAAATCATCAGATGAAATTTTTCCAGCAAGCAATAATCCATATGAATTTGAAATGGCGAAAATTTTTTCTTGACTTTTTTTAAGAATGATATCACTTGAGAATTTCTTGGATAAAACATGATTTACTTGATCAAAGGAATAAAAAATATAATCACGAGGAACTAAAAAATTTGAAACTTTGTTTTTCAAGAAAATGTTAGTGTAAAAAATACTTACCAACAAATTCAATCAAAAAATCTTGTTTCATTGCAGCAAAATCAAAATATGGAAGAAAATCACAGATTTCAGATTTAATTGCATTATTCAAATTAAACATTGGATCATTTGAAGACTTTTGTTTATCAATTGCTTGCTTTTCTGACCATTTATATACCTAAAGAAATTTTTATAATAATATTTACTAAATCAAATTAACCAAACTTACAGCAAGAAGTGATTCTTCAGCTTTTAATTGTTCGTTACAAAAAATTAAAACTTCTTCAACAACAATTCTTTCAGCATCAAGAAAACATTGCCGTTGTAAAAAATTAGAACAATTTTTAAGGATATAACTTTTTGCTTCTTCCTTGAATTGAACCAAAGAATATTTTATTGCAAGTCCAAAAAATTTGAAAGCATCAATATATTCATAATTTGTATTCAAAAGATAATCTTCACAGTAATCTTTGAAAATTTGAACACCATAAAATTCAGCCATATCAACAAGGGCATAAATATTGTGACGATCAAGTGAACATTGAGCAGTATAGAAAAAAGTAATAAATTGATAAAAATCATCGTAGCTGTAATTATCGATCTTGATTGGAGTATCCTCGTTTCTGTTTCGATGGTCAGAAAGCATTGAATCAAAAGTGTCCGAAACCAAATTTAACATCGTTTTATGAACATAAAGTTTCTAAAAAAGTGATTTCTAATTAGCCAAAATTTTATATATTGAAAACAAACCTTTCCACCAATTTCAAATTCGACATCAAATTTTCCAGTTTTAGGATCTTGAGCTTTGAATAAATTGAATTTCATTAAATGCAGTTCAACAAATTTTTTGCCAACTTCCATGGTTAACTTTTTGACAACTTTCATAGTTTTATAAATAACAAATGGTAAATGAATAAAAAAAAGTTTTAAGAAAGTTGGAACAGAAAAAAAGAAACAAAAAATAGTATCAGTTTTTCTCGTACAATAAGCTTCAAAATTCCCTCAGAGCTCTAGATCTTTTTTTGAAATAAACTTTACTTTTGCTGGCTTGGTTGGATGAAATCAATATTTATTACATATAACCTCAAAAATTCTTACGAAGCTGTAAGTAGCTTGACAGCTTTTTTCCAGCTACTTCAAAATCCATAAAAGCCTGGAATAAGAGTTTTAAATAGAAAAGAACAAGAACTTTCAAAAAGCTTCGTAATTATAATGTTTGTGCATCTGTGCTTTATCACACATCCCGCAGATACATCACAACAACACGCATTTTGAAAGGTTTGACTATGTATAATATTAACATAGGAAAAGCGTTTTTTGGCATTTTCGTAATTTTTCCCTCATATAGACAATCCCGTTAAAGTACTAAAATGTATCCTGTTTTATGGGCTATTTACTAGACTATTCCATTTTTCAATACCGCAATATAGGTTACGAGATATACGGCAAAATATGAATATGTAAATTTTCCACACCCCAAAACGGCATCTTCAAATGCATTTAAATACTCCAAATTTGTTTGGGAGTTTTACCAGGACCTATAAAATACTTCTGATTTGCTACATTTGTTTAATCCGCAGTTTTCGATTTTTACTGCCTCAGGGGATATAGCTGATCCCCTTGATCTCCACAAGGGGTTAACCCCCGGTTTGAACGAAAAAAAAATATTGAATAATAGTCATTAGGGACGTTGTAGAAGTTTGTTTACCAAAAATCATCTTTTTTGGACTATTTTAAAAAATCGACTTTTACACCCTGCTCGAAGTTAAAAACTAATGCGTTTTAATATACAAATTTATCGTAAGAATTCCTTTATCTTTTATTCCCTTTGATAATGAGTGTGTTTACGCAAAACCCAGTTTTATAGTTCATTTTAAAAATATAAATAGGCCATTATTTGTTTTCCCTTTGTAAAATATTTCCCAAAACTCAATGTATTTTATATCCAAATTTTTCAAAATAAACATGAAATTCACACAAAAAATTGCTTTTATAAAAAAATAATTTGAAAACAGAAAAAGAAAAAAAGTTATTCACAAATTTCAATCATGTAATTTTGGAAAGATATGACTGGTATAATAGTTAACATTTCAGCGATTAAATAAGCATTATTGGAAATTTTGGAAGAATATTGAACTCCAAATCTTCCAGATGAATCATAAATTAAATACCAGCGTTCATTGCTCTTTTTAACTGAACTCGGAGTTGGAGGAATACAGTACTTTCCTTTCCAAAAAAAGGCGTAGTCATTTCTATCAAAAGAAGGAATACTTTTCAAGGATTTAATGTAATAAACTGCAAAATCATCAGATGGAATTTTACCAGTGAGGAGAACATCATTCCCAGCCAAAACTTTGATTGAAACAAGTTTACTTTTGATGATATTGCATTCTTTTCGGGCTTTGATTAAAATTTGACTTAATTGTTCAAAAGATTGAAAAATGAATCCACGAGCAACTAAAAATGTTAAAGTTTAAAAGTTGAAATTGTTCCTGTAAAAAAGTACTTGCCAACAAATTCAAGCAAAAAGTCCACATTCATTCCAGCAAAATCAATATATGGTAGAAAATCACAGATTTCAGATTTAATTGCATTATTCAAATTAAACATTGGATCATTTTCAGCTTGTTGTCTATCAATTGCTTGTTTTTCTGACCATTTGTATACCTAAAAAATATAACATCGATATAATACGAGAGAAAAATTTATAAAAATTAAAAAGAACTTACAGCTTGGAACAAATCTTCGGCTTTTAATTTTTTTTCATAAAGAATTACAATTTCTTTAACAAGTGATTTCTTTTCATTAAGAAAGGAATCCGATTTTAAAAGATTTGAACCGTGAACAAGAATGATAGACTTGACGTAATTTTTGTATTGAACCAAATTATATGTACATGAAACTTCAAATAATTTGAAAACTTCATGAATTTCATATTTCATATCCATGAGATAATCTTCACAATATGATTTAAAAATTGGAACACCATAATATTCAGCCATATCAACGAGAGCACAAATATTTTGATTTGTAAGTTTACATTGGCCAGAATAAAGAAAAGTAATAAATTCATAAAAGTCATCGAAGTTATAATCGGTAATTTTTACAATGCCATCTTTATTTTTATTCCATCGATCAGAAAGCATTGTATCAAAAGTATCCGAAATTAAATTTAACATATTTTTATGGCCATAAAGTTTCTAAAAATACGTTTAAATTAATAAAACACTTCAAATAAAGAGATGAATTCACAAACCTTTCCGCCAATTTCAAATTCGACATCAAATTTTCCATTTTCAGGATTTTGAGATTTGAATAAATCAAATTTAATTTGTTGAATTTCAAGAAATTTTTTGTTGACTGCCATAATTTTTTTATATACCAACATGAAGAGTAGGAATAAGAGAAAATAAACAATAACCTAATGGATAGAAATAAAAATGAGTACCTTCCTCTTTTTTAAAAAAAATCCATACCAGCCCTTTATCACTGAAAATGCTCTGAAAATTATTGGGGGTTGATGTCAAGAAGGATCTATTTTTTTCTAAAAATTACAAACTTTTTTTTTTTTAAACAAATGGAAAGGGACTTGAATAACTTGTGTTGGGTGGGATTAATACTTGGTGGGAGAGCGCATTTGACCCTACAGTATGACCTCTTGAACATTTTCGTGTCGGGAGTTTCGACGCCGCCAAGTTTTGAAAAGTACGTTTTTCGACCTTTTCGTAGAACAAAGTTCCTGGGAGAACCAGAAGGGCTGGAGAAAAGGTGATGGTGGATTCGGATAGCCCACATATCAGACTAGTTGACGCAGCAAAGTTTTGGTCTTCAAAGCTTCAAGAAAAAAATCATGTTTCATTGCGGCAAAATTAATATAAGGAAGAAAAACAGAGATTTCAGATTTGATTGCATTATTCAAATTAAACATTGGATCATTTTCAGTTTGTTGTTTATCAATTGTTTGTTTTTCTGACCATTTGTAAACCTAAAAATATATAATGAACAAACGTATGAGATTTATTAAAAATTAAGAACTTACAGCTTCAAACAAATCTTCGGCTTTTACTTCTTTTTCACAAATAATTATAACCTCAACAGCAAGTGATTTCCGAATATCAGCAAAAGAATCCAATCCATCACAATCGATATAAAACTTTTTTTATATCGATTGTGATGGTTTCACTATTATTTTTATCCAGAAACCTTCAAAACCAATTCCACAATACAGTACAAAAACTTGCATAGCAATTATGTGCTAATTCTTACTACGCAAATTTTTTCATATTCGTCGAAAAATTGGATCAGCTTAGAATACTAAAGTTTTAATAAATGACGTAAAGAAAAAAAGATATAATTCTCAAAAAAATGAACAAGAAAAAATTTATTCAAACACAAAATTGATAAAACAAAAAGAAAAACATTTGAAAAGAGAAAAAAAGAAAATATTTTTAACAAATTTCAATCATGTAATATTCAGAAGAACAGCGATGTGAATTTGAGTAAAACATTTCAGCAATTAAATAATCACCTGCAGAAATTCTGGACTCATATTTAAGTCCCAATTTGCCATTTGAATCATAAATTAAATACGAATCAACACCATTTCTTTTTTTAAGTGATCTCGCAGATGGAGGAATACAGTAATTTCCTTTCCAAAAAATAAAGCCATGTATTCTATCCAAAGCAGAAATATTTTTCAAAGATTTGATGTAATAAACTGCAACATCATTGGATGGAATTTGACCAGTGAATCCACCATTAGAATTTGCAACTATGATTCTATGAAATTTATTTTTGGTGGAACGGCATTCTTTTTTGGCATTTATTAAAATTTGACGCAGTGGTTCAAAAGATTGAAAAATGAATCCACGGGCAACTAAAAAAATTAAGTTAAAAAAAGTTAAAAATATTAATATAGAAAACGCTTACCACACGTTGGAATCACTTCCTGCCTTTTTGAGTCTTCAAATATTTTCCGTTCGAGAGCACTTTACAGAAAATAGTAGAGAGAATTTAAATTAATTTTAAACAACTTTTTTGAGATAACTAGATATTTTCATGCTTTTTTATTTACATATTCTGAATCAGCGTAAAAAACTGAGTCGAGTAATAGAGAGTTTTTTTTAAATATCTAAATGTAAAGCAAAATCGATTTTGCATTTGAATTTCTCGTGCACAAAAACAGCAATTTGTAAATGTTGCTGATGATGTTGAGTAAACCGATGACAAATCAATATGAAAATATTAAATGCTCAACGATACAGTTTTTATTAACCCTAAAAGTACCAAAACATGATGCTGCAACTCGCACAGCTGTTGAGAACTTTCGATGAAACTTTGTATAACAACATTTGGTTTAAATACTCAAAAAAGTTCTTAAAAAACATTCTTAATTAAAATAACTACTTAAACAAAACTGTATAAACGTTAACTTTATAAAAAAATATATTTACATATCTTACAAACAAAAAGAAAAACAAATATAAGTTGATATTTACAATCAATTATCTTTATTTTGCACATCAAACATGCATTTGAATTACCATAGCAGCAGCAAAGAAAGCAAAATCAGGAACCGTAATAATATTTGATCATCATTTGTTGTTGTTCGAGTGAGATCTGAAGTGGTAACATCAACAGCAGTTGTAGTAGCTGCATCAGCATCAGGACCACTTGTAGTTTCAGTTATTTTTGGGGGAATAGTAGTTGAGATGGTTGCAGGTTTGGTTGTTGTAGTTGATGAATTTAATTTAGCATCTGTAGGAGCAGCAGAAATATACAATTGACAGCAACCAAGACGAAAATGATAATAAACGAGAGTTGATGAACCATTCTTGTTGTTGATGATGATGAAAAATAAGTTGAAGAAAGAGACAACAATTCACACCGGTGTTATTAACATCTTCTTCTTAAAGACGAGATGAGTCGAACCAAATCTTCAAATCCAACTTTTGATTTTTTTGAATCGAGTAATCTGAAATTTAACATTTTAAAGCTTACAATATAAAATAATAAAAAAACTTACTTCATACATTCAGCAGCAACATCATCTAATGGTTCTTGAAGTTTAAATAAACACGATTTGTTTAATTAGTAATCAATTAAAAGGAAAAAATATATATTCATCGTTAGATTAGAAATTCATCGAGCAAAAAAGATCAAGAAACAATTTGCCAAAAAAGAAAAGGAGAAAAAGTGCACGAGAAATTCACATGCAAAATCGATTTTGCTTTACATTTAGATATTTAAAAAAAACTCTCTATTACTCGACTCAGTTTTTTACGCTGATTCAGAATATGTAAATAAAAAAGCATGAAAATATCTAGTTATCTCAAAAAAGTTGTTTAAAATTAATTTAAATTCTCTCTACTATTTTCTGTAAAGTGCTCTCGAACGGAAAATATTTGAAGACCTGTTTGATTCCAACGTGACCAACAAATTCAAGCAAAAATTCTTGTTTCATTTTACCAACATTAATAAATGGAAGAAAATCACAGAATTCGGATTTAATTGCATTATTCGAATTAAACATTGGATCATTTGAAGCTTGTTGTTTATCAATTGCATGCTTTTCTGACCATTTATATACCTAAAATATATAATAATGATGTATATATTTATGCAAATTAATTAATGAAAAACTCACAGCTTTAAATAATTCTTCAGCTTTTACTTCTTTTTCACAAGTAATTACAATATCAAGAGCAAGTGATTTCCCAATATCAGCAAAAGAATCCAATTTTAAAAGTCTTGAAGCATGAACAAAAGTCATAAATTTGACGTGATTCTTGTATTGAACCAAATCATATTTAATTGCAAATTCATATAATTTGAAAACTTCTGAAACTTCATATTTCATTTTCATGAGATACTTTTCACAGAAATCTTTGAAAATTTGAACATTATAAAATTCAGCCATATCAACCATGGAATAGATATTATCATCAGTAAGTTTGCATTGTACAGAATAAAGAAAAGTAATAAATTCATAAAAATCATCGAAGTTGTAATTTTTGATTTTGATTGATGCATCTTTATTTTTGTTCCATCGATTAGAAAGCATTGAATCAAAAGTACTTGATAAAGTAGACAAAACATATTGATTTGCATAAAGTTTCTGAAAAATATTTTATTGTTAGAAAAAATTACAAAGATATAAAAAACACCAACCTTTCCACCGATTTCAAATTCGACATCAAATTTTCCAGTTTCAGGATTTTGAGATTTGAATAAATTAAATTTTATTTGTTGAATTTCAACAAATTTGCTGCTGACTACCATCGTTTAAATATGATAGTTCTTGAAAAAGTAAATAATGGTTAAATGAATGAAAGAAAAAAATGTTTTTAAAGAAATCAACAATTGCACGCTATTTTTGGACAATAACCTTTAAAATTCCCTAAAAGATTTTTTTGGAACGATTCAAAAGAAAATCATGATTGAAAAATTGTTGAGGATTTATTGAAAAGAAAAATCGATTTTTGCTCTAAAAAGCACGCGACTCTTTTGCATTTTTGTTGGTTTTGATCGCTTTGAATAGAAGTCTTTTCATTTTTTTTTCGATTTATTTGAATATTTCGAAGTAAATAATAGATTTCAGAATAGATTGTATCATTCAAATGAAACCATGGAACATTTGATGATTTTTGTTTTTCAAGTGCATACTTTTCTGACCATTTGTATACCTAAAAATTAATTTAAAAAATATTGACGGTAACATAAACAAAAAATTTTAATTCGTTGCAATAAAACTTTTTTAATAACTTATTTGAATAATTTATTTGTATTCCCCTTGTAAAATTTCCACTTAAAAATAACAAACATAAAAAAATTTATTCACACATAAAATTGACAATACAAAAAGAAAAACATTTGAAAACAGAAAAGAAAGAAAATATTATTCACAAATTTCAATCATGTAATTTGGAGAAGAATTGCAGTTTAAAGGTGAGTAGAATATTTCAGCAATTAAATAATCACTTTCGAGACTTTCGGAATGCCATTTAATTCCAAATCTGCCAAATGAATCATAAACTAAATAATAATAAACTCCATGTTTTTTATTTAGCGAACTCGGAGTTGGAGGAATACAGTACTTTCCTTCCCAAAGGATCAAAAATTTATGGCCATCATTTGAAGAAACATTTTTTATAGATTTGATGTAATCAGCGGCAAAATCATTGGATGGAATTTTACCAGTGAATCCGCCTTTTTCATTTGCGACTTTGAATGTAAGAAATTCATTTTTGGTGACATTGCATTCTTTCTTGGCATTGATTAAAATTTGACTTAATTGATCAAAAGATTGAAAAATGAATCCACGAGCAACTAAAAAATGCAGAGGTTTAAAAATTTGAAAATATTACTGTAAGAAATACTTACCAACAAATGCAATCAAAAAATCTTGACTCATTGCAGCAAAATCGATATATGGAAAAAAATCACAGATTTCGGATTTAATTGCATTATTCAAATTAAACATTGGATCATTTGAAGACTTTTGTTTTTCAAGAACATGCTTTTCTGACCATTTATATACCTAAAAATAACGGTGAGCAATTTATGCAAAGTGATAAATTGAAATATAAAAAACTTACAGCTTGAAATAATTCTTCAGCGTTTATTTTTTCTTTACAAATAGATACAACTTCTACAGCAATTGATTTCTTTACAGCAACAAAAGAATCCAATTTCAAAAGGGTAGAACCATGAACAAGAATGATGGATTTGACATAATTATTGTATTGAACCAAAGAATTTTGAATTGCAAGCTCGTATAGTTTAAAAACTTCATCAAAACCATATTTCATATTTAAGAGATATTTTTCACAGTAATCTTTGAAAATTTGAACACCATAAAATTCTGCCATATCAACAAGGGCAAAAATATTTTGTTTCGTAAGTTTACATTGAGCAGAATAAAGAAAAGTAATAAATTCATAAAAGTCATCGAAGTTGTAAGCCATAATCATGATTGAAAGATTTTTGTTATTCTTACATCGATCAGAAATCATTGAATCAAAAGTTTCCGAAACCAAATTTAACATGGTTTTATGAGCATAAAGTTTCTGAAAAAAATTACGTTGTTCGAATAAAATTGCAAAAAAAAGTTAACACAAACCTTTCCATCAATTTCAAATTCGACATCAAATTTTCCAGTTTCAGGATCTTGAGATTTGAATAAATCAAATTTTATTTGTTGAATTTTGAGGAATTCGCTGTTGACAGTCATCATTGAAATATGAAAGTTTTAAAAAAAACAAATGACGGTTAAATAAGAGAAGAAAAAAAAATATTTTTATAGAAATTGAAAATTTTTCAAACAATAACTTTTAAAATTCCCTAAAAATTTTTTAGGCTTTTTTTTAAATTTTGCTTGAAAATTATAAAGGGCTCGATGAAAATAAAAATCGATTATAGCTCTAAGAATCACAAGATTTTTTTTGCGATTGCGAAGCTTTTGACAGCTTTTTCAAACAAATATTTCTATCTCAATCAGAAGATTACAGCAAACAGTTCCAAAATTTTGGACAAGTAAAAAATATGGTTTTTCAGATTTTGCATACGTAGAATTTTTTTTAAAAATCAGGCTGATTGAATCCATCTTGTTTCAAAAGGCATTGTTAAAGCTGCCTACAGTTTTCCTTGACAAACGAGATTTGCTCACAAGGAACCATATCAGCTTGTCTTTTTGGTCTTGTTCCAAAACATATTTCATGTTAATCCTCGCATTTTCAAACTTATTCGCCGTAATTATAAGCTGCCATTACAAAACCCCCATGCTCGGATCCATCCAGCACAGCAAACTTTTATTTATATTACGTCTGAGATGTATTTTGATTGAAAACAAAGGAAAACCAAAATTAAATGTAATTATTGTTTAACGAAAATTCTAGCATTGGTTATCCTTACCTTTTTAAAATTTTATCTGATTACTGTATTTATCCAACAGTTAAAAATTCAATAAAACATCTCTTTATTCAAACAAGAAAAACGACAAAATACTCTAAAATAATTATAAAAATATCTGGCACAAAAATAAAAGCAAAAAAAGACATCGGCCTACAGAAATAATACCCAAATAAAACATTAAATATACTTTGTTATACACAAAATTATTAATCTAACATGTACTCATTTATTTTAAAGGTTTTCTTTTGATTTTAATGGTTGATTTTTTAGCGGAATTTTTCTTCTTTGTCGAGTTGGTTGATCTCCAAGTTTTTCTTCAATTTCTGAATCCAATGAAATGTTTGACGATTCTGATGACGAGGATCCTCCTGTAGTTTGTTGAGTTGAAGCTGTTGTTGTTGTATGTTCATGGCTGTGATGATGATGTTGATGGTCATGACCTTCTTCGTTTTCTTCTTCATCGAAGGCTTCAGGTAATCTCTGAAAAAAAACAATAATGAATTAAACAATATTTTGAGATACAGTAATTACAAAAATTTTAGCTTCTATCTCTGCTTTGTTAGCTTATAAAGCATTAAATTTCAAATTCCGGGCATTTTTAATGAAAAAATCCAACAAAAAATTGTAAAAGTCCATTTTATGAATTAAAAGATTTAAAAGTCACGAGAGAAAAGCATACTGTAATTCTGCTTTTTTGGTAAGCAATAAGCGAACAAATTTGCATCTTTTTTAATCAAACATCATTACAAAGGTACTACAGAAAAACTATAAAACTAGTACAAAGCTTATTGAAAGCATGCATTTTTGCAAGAATACAAAAAATCTTCAAGTTACAGTATCTCATAACTTAATTTTTTAGGCTAACAAAACATTCTTCAAAAAGAACATTAAAAATCTGAATAAAGCAGCACACACAAACACTCTACTTTATGTAATTCTTACTAAAAGAGACAACACAAACCTGGTGGTCTAATGGGGGAATAAGAATTTTACAAAACTTTACACTTACCGTTTCCATCAATTTCTTCAATTTTTCTGGTGATGGAGTTGTACATGCACAAATTGATGTCGTTCTTGCAAGATAATTGAAAAACATTGATTTTTGTTCTTCTTTCATTCGTTCAGGTACAGATGATCTCTTCAAATTTCCATCCCATTCCAAATCAATTAGGCCACCTTTTTTAGCAATTTCACGTTTAACTCTTCTTGCAAATTCAATTGCAGATTCATCTTCTTCTCGAGTCATTGCTGGAAGATACCATACATCACAGATTAGCGCCCATGAGGTCATCATTGAAAGCAAATATCCCATATATCCAATATCATGTGAATTCCAAAATGCATCTCCCAGACGATTATCATATTTCATTGCAATTGGATAAATTTTTGATGCAATTTCAAATGAACCTTTTTTGAAGAGCATTACAGAGGTATTATTGATGCAAGTTCCTTCGGGAAAAATAAGAATTGGAAGTTTGGATGGATCATTGACATGGTCTTGAAGCCTAAAAATTGTAATATGGTAAAAGTAAAGATACTGTAGCAGCGACGTCATGCCGGTGGCGGCATGACGTCAAAGGCGTGCCACTTTGAAATGGTTTCTGCCTTGACGTCCTCGTACTACTATACAATGTTTCAACTTTTTTGAACGATCGCCGCCAGGAAAAATAAAGTTGATCGAAAAAAACTATCATCTCAAAAATATGCTTTCCAAAATTACCATTTAACCCCAAACTCCTTACGCTTTAGAAACTTGTTTACGATCTTTTGCTTCAGATCTTTCAAACCAAATATGATGTTCTGCACGGGAAAGAGTTTTCTGTAAAAGTCCAAGCATTCCACCTTGTCGTTGTCCGATCATTGCATACACATTATCACAAGAGAGAATCATTACATCAATTGGAGAAGTATGATTTGCAACACAAATTCCACCACCTTTTGCCATATTTTCACGTTCATGATATCGAATAATTGATGAAAATGCACGGGAAAAAATTCTAAAGCACATTAACATTGCTGTTCGATTTAGGAATTTTCGAAGCCTGAAAAATTAGGATACAGTAAGATTAGAAAAGTACTGTAGCAACATGGACAGGGCCGCAACTGCCTTATGGAAATGGTGGAGATCTCCACCCCCTTGGTTCCAAATTTAAGTTGGAAAAAATAAATTCATACTAGATAAAATAAGATTTTTTTGAGATTCAATAAGGAATCTCCACCCCCTTACTTTGTACTAGTACAAAGTAAGGGGGTGGACCTGAACATGGAGATATGTGATCCAATATGATCGTCGATCGATGCTGTTGGACATATCCAACAGCATACTGTAGGAGATATCTGATAGTACAAAATACCATACATTAGACAGTATCCGATAGTAGTAAGTACGATACTTTATATCATATCCGACAACAGTAACAATGCTACCGTAGGTCATATCCGACAACACCAAGTAGGATACTGTAGGATATATCTAATACCATCAAGTATCTTGGTCATATCCGATAGTATCAATCATAACACTGTAGGACGTATCTCATATCCCCATGATTGAAAACACTTACTTATGATTAGGAATTAAACCAATAACTGAAGTTGCACAAAACATTAAAGACATTGAAATACAGAAGAGCGTTAACCGGATAGGAAATAATACCACATATCGAACAATAACCCCTAACAGCCATAACAAATTCAATTTCCAACTAAAAAATCAAGCATTAGCTTAACAATCAGAAACCCATAAACATACTTAACAGTTAAATATGCAGATTTATTTCGAGTTAAAAAATTCCATGATGCTAATTGTGCTGCAGAGAATCGATTGGTAACTCGATCTTCAATAATACATTCTACACCAGCTGTCACAAATTCAAGAGTATCATTTACAATCACTTTTACAGTTGAATCTTTATTTGGTAATTGATCCAATTCAGTTTGAGATGAAAGTTTATTTTCAATTGATTCAGACCATTGTCGGGCAATCAACGCTGAAAAAGAGAGAGAATTAAATAAGTGGATTTAGTAGGATTTGAGATATCTATCAAAAAAAAATATGCTAAATTAAGAAACAGATTTCGTACATCCCCCAATTAAAAACACAACAGCTTTATCCTTATTTAATATCTCCAACAATGGATAGAGAAATGGGCTTAATAAAGAAACGGTACCCAAATATTCTCTATTAAAACATGGATCTCATATATCCACTAATAAATTTAAAAACTTTATACTTCGCTAATATCCAACATGAATTTGCTTTATCCATAACTGAAAATCATACTAAATAAAGAAATGGAACTCATATATCCTCTAATAAAAAGTATAAAAACGTTATCCAAAACTACAGATTTGATATATCCTCTAAAACATATCCCCAACAAATTAAAACTTACGTTGATCACCACTTGGTCGACGACGACGTTTCCGTATTATCCCTCCAAGGTTGCTTGAAGAATTACTACATTGCGACATTCGATCATCATCTGTTGCTGGAGGAGGATATTCATCTTCATCATCGTCTTCATCAGATGAAGATAGTTGCTCTGTTTCATCAACAGCTTGATTGGCAGCCCACTAAAAAACAATTTATTACAATAAATGTACATTAATTTGGTGGTGTTTAAGTGCACGTAACAAAAGCGCAATTTTAGTCTTTGATTGTTTTGGTTCTCGTAATCAATAAAAACCTAACGACAGATAATCAGGCCATTAAAAGTTTAAGGTAGTTGTGTAAAAATGAAAAAAGTTGCAAAAAAGGATTTTTTAATCGCTGTTAAAAAGTGTTGCAAAAAGTGATAATCTTTTTTTATCACTAAAATCCGATTATCATCGATAGCTTTTTAGATTACGCTGTAACAAAATTGTAGTACATTACGATGCTTACTAGTTATCAACAACAATAAGCAACATGGACTTGTTGCAGTTATGATCTAAACTACAGTTTTAATCCAAAAAAGTTGAACACGCTCAACAAAAAAGCAGCAGCAGCTTTTTCAGTGATTTAGTAACAGATTTTTATTAGTGTTTGTATAAAAGATGTTACTATAACCAAACATAAGCATACAAAAATACAAAGTCCAATGCAGTTTTTGCTAACTCATATTTAACAACTTTTTAAATTACACTTGTCTTTGTTGCTTATTGCCAAAGAAAAAAAAACAATTCAGCATACAATAATTAAAGTTCAAACTACAATTTTGATCCAAGCAGCAGCAGCTTTTTTAGTAGTATTGTAACAACTTTTAACCAATTTTACTATAAAAGCTGTTAGTTACTATCATCTAAAATAAGCATACAAAAAGAGTGCATTTTTTGCAATAAGCTAACTAACTACTTTTTACGCTTCTTGTTAAGAACAAAAACAAACCTCAAAAGTTGCTAGTAGCAAATCAGCAGCTTTCTCTCGAACACCAGTTGATTGACCAGTTACAGATAGAATAATAACAAATATTACAATAAATAGAAGTAAATAGATATATATTACACCAAGATAAGATAACATTTCATTTGAAGAAGAATTTGTTGTTGCTGCTGCTAAAGAAGATGACATAATTGTATTAAATAAGATGTTTAATGTAAAACTTTAATAAAAAATATAACAATAAAATAATGGACGACAAAAAAGTTTGTAATTGATCAATAACAATATTCTTATGATCGTTAACAGCAAAAAATAGATATATTAAAAAAATAAATGAATGCGAGAAGAAGGAAAAAAATATTATTTAAAAACTTGAAAAAAAAGGTAGTTAAAAATAATGTGTCGATCAGGGACAAATATATATATAATAAAAGGAATAACGAATCAATGCTGCACTCAACAACAGCAGCAGGAACAGGAACGAAGGGGGAGAAAAAATGTTTGTAAAAATGCGGGGCTCATCAACATCATCTTTTGGGTTGCAAGTTATAACTCGAGTCAAGGCAGTCCAGTCTTCAACAGCAGCAGCAGGAACAAGAGAAACAGGAGCAACGTTAACAACTCACGAGGACATGAAAAAAAGAAAGGAAAGAAAGAAAAAAAAACAGCGTTAAAAAAGATTTGGTGGTCAATCAAATTAAAGTTTAAAAAAGATGTTTGCACAATTTGATTTTTAGAAAGAGGCTTTTTGTTTGGGTTTAAAGGTTTAAAGATAAATATATTTTTTTTATCGGATTTAACAAGTGTGAAAAAAATAAGGTACGGATAACAAGGCCATAGGCAGAAAAATATTTTGGGGTGGGCAATGCCCACTGGGCATTTTCATTTTGGAGGGGTGCGACTTTGATCTTTTGCTGCCTTAACACGGCGGCGGCAAAAGATCAAAGAATTTCCCAGTTTTGGGGAGCACAGGTACCGAATGCCCTCCCCTAAATACGGCTTTGGACCAATAAAAACTGAAAATAAAAAAATAAAAAAAACGGACAAAAATAAATTTTAGGACGATAAAAGTACTGTAAGAAAATTTGCGGTAATGGAAAGAAACTACCGAAAATTCTTACGTCAAAGAAGGCGGGGGTTTAAGAATTTTTCCCTTTTATCAAAAATAAATTTAAACATATTTGCCTCAAAAAAACCTGATAGTCAGGTTCGTGATGCATGAACCTGAAAATCAGGGATTGAAAAATTGCATGAACCGCCACTTCCTCAAAAAAACTGCGTTCAAAAAAGCAAGGAAATAAAAGAAGACAAAATTGCATAAAAGCTAGTCAAAAACAAGCAAGCAAACAACGCTTTTGAGATTATTGATGACAGAAAAAAAGAAGTTTATAGTGCTTATTGATAAACAACCACTTTCTACATTTATTGAAAAATAATCATTAAAGAAAAAGAACTGGGGTAATAAAAACCATTTTATTTCAACCTACTTTGGTATCATAGAGATCATAAGCTTTTATGACAAAACATGTTTATATTATTTTTAGAAAGTGAGACTACTGTATTTCTGGCAATACCATAATCGACATAAAGATTGTTAAAAAAAGTTAAACAATTTCAAGAGTAAATTCAAATACAGACAGTTTGATGCAAACTTTGCTGCTACAGCAGTTGCTGCATTTGAAAGTTAAGCAATTTAAAGAAACTGCCTTGTAATTATGCAAATTTGCCAAATTTTGAAGCCTATTTTCACCATACCAAAACTAATTCCAAAAAGACTTCAAGACAAAAATGTACAGAATTTTCAACAGAATTTTTGAGCCAAGATTTTTCAAGCAGCTTCTTTAAAGAAGAAAGACTCAAAAGTTTTGTAAATTTGCATATTACATGGCATTTACAAAACACGTCTGTACACTTTTGTATAGTGTCAAGACGAATAATTTTATTTGGTTAATCCGATTATCCTTATCATCTTATTGGAATATATTTTCTGTAAACATTCTAAACAACAAAACAAAAATAAAACGATTTCAAATATAATAGTGTTACAAAAAATTTTACACCAAAAATGATCCCAAAAACAAAAATCAAAAGCAAAAAATAAAATCAATAACTCAAAAATAAGGAAAAAAAGCAATTAATTGTTTTAAATGGAGGAGAAACAAAAAAGTTTGACAACACAAAAATCAAGAAAAAGCAAAAATGACAGAAAAAGAGTTTTGATTATCACGTGAACGTCATAAAAAAAGGAAGAAAAAGAAGAAGCAAGGAGTTCAAAGAACTCAAACAAAAAAGAGAGCAATATTCGAAGGACAAAAGAACTCAAAAACTGGGAACAACAATGGATTTTTTGGGGTTCATTAAACCCTGCTCGGGGCATGTCGACGGGTTTGGCGGGCTGGGATTTGATAGGACTTAGGTCTTGACCAAAATATTTTGGCCTGCGGGCAATTTTTTTTATTGTCCGCAACTTATCGTCATAAAAGTCCAAGAGTTTTGTTACAGATAAAAGGATGTTGATGCCGAGGGTATAGATTTGACAAAAGAAAATGCCCGAGGGCGAGTCTCGAAAATAACCAACTACTGATCTTAATTCTGTCATCAATTTTTACTGTCTTTTAAAAAAGCAAGACTGAAATATACAGTATTTTGGTCTGTTTTTTTGGGTGGGGTTCGTTCTGTGGACTTTTAAATGTTTCTAATAAACATATTCTTGTTCACCATGCTTGGTTACATTACACAAATGAATTTGAAAAAAATTGACAAGCAAATAAAAATTTTTTACAATGTCTATTTTTTCAAAAACAGAAATATACAGTATTTTGGTCTGTTTCTTTGGGTGGGGTTCGTTCTGTGGACTTTTAAATGTTTCTAATAAACATATTCTTGTTCACCATGCTTGGTTACATTACATAAATGAATTTGAAAAAAATTGACAAGCAAATAAAAATTTTTTACAATGTCTATTTTTTGAAAAACAGAAATATACAGTATTTTGGTCTGTTTCTTTGGGTGGGGTTCGTTCTGTGGACTTTTAAATGTTTCTAATAAACATATTCTTGTTCACCATGCTTGGTTACATTACATAAATGAATTTGAAAAAAATTGACAAGCAAATAAAAATTTTTTACAATGTCTATTTTTTGAAAAACAGAAATATACAGTATTTTGGTCTGTTTTTGGGTGGGGTTCGTTCTGTGGACTTTTAAATGTTTCTAATAAACATATTCTTGTTCACCATGCTTGGTTACATTACACAAATGAATTTGAAAAAAATTGACAAGCAAATAAAAATTTTTTACAATGTCTATTTTTTCAAAAACAGAAATATACAGTATTTTGGTCTGTTTTTTTGGGTGGGGTTCGTTCTGTGGACTTTTAAATGTTTCTAATAAACATATTCTTGTTCACCATGCTTGGTTACATTACACAAATGAATTTGAAAAAAATTGACAAGCAAATAAAAACTTTTTACAATGTCTATTTTTTGAAAAACAGAAATATACAGTATTTTGGTCTGTTTTTTTGGGTGGGGTTCGTTCTGTGGACTTTTAAATGTTTCTAATAAACATATTCTTGTTCACCATGCTTGGTTACATTACATAAATGAATTTGAAAAAAATTGACAAGCAAATAAAAACTTTTTACAATGTCTATTTTTTGAAAAACAGAAATATACAGTATTTTGGTCTGTTTTTTTGGGTGGGGTTCGTTCTGTGGACTTTTAAATGTTTCTAATAAACATATTCTTGTTCACCATGCTTGGTTACATTACATAAATGAATTTGAAAAAAATTGACAAGCAAATAAAAATTTTTTACAATGTCTATTTTTTGAAAAACAGAAATATACAGTATTTTGGTCTGTTTTTTTGGGTGGGGTTCGTTCTGTGGACTTTTAAATGTTTCTAATAAACATATTCTTGTTCACCATGCTTGGTTACATTACATAAATGAATTTGAAAAAAATTGACAAGCAAATAAAAATTTTTTACAATGTCTATTTTTTGAAAAACAGAAATATACAGTATTTTGGTCTGTTTTTTTGGGTGGGGTTCGTTCTGTGGACTTTTAAATGTTTCTAATAAACATATTCTTGTTCACCATGCTTGGTTACATTACATAAATGAATTTGAAAAAAATTGACAAGCAAATAAAAATTTTTTACAATGTCTATTTTTTGAAAAACAGAAATATACAGTATTTTGGTCTGTTTTTTTGGGTGGGGTTCGTTCTGTGGACTTTTAAATGTTTCTAATAAACATATTCTTGTTCACCATGCTTGGTTACATTACACAAATGAATTTGAAAAAAATTGACAAGCAAATAAAAACTTTTTACAATGTCTATTTTTTGAAAAACAGAAATATACAGTATTTTGGTCTGTTTTTTTGGGTGGGGTTCGTTCTGTGGACTTTTAAATGTTTCTAATAAACATATTCTTGTTCACCATGCTTGGTTACATTACATAAATGAATTTGAAAAAAATTGACAAGCAAATAAAAATTTTTTACAATGTCTATTTTTTGAAAAACAGAAATATACAGTATTTTGGTCTGTTTTTTTGGGTGGGGTTCGTTCTGTGGACTTTTAAATGTTTCTAATAAACATATTCTTGTTCACCATGCTTGGTTACATTACACAAATGAATTTGAAAAAAATTGACAAGCAAATAAAAACTTTTTACAATGTCTATTTTTTGAAAAACAGAAATATACAGTATTTTGGTCTGTTTTTGGGTGGGGTTCGTTCTGTGGACTTTTAAATGTTTCTAATAAACATATTCTTGTTCACCATGCTTGGTTACATTACATAAATGAATTTGAAAAAAATTGACAAGCAAATAAAAATTTTTTACAATGTCTATTTTTTGAAAAACAGAAATATACAGTATTTTGGTCTGTTTCTTTGGGTGGGGTTCGTTCTGTGGACTTTTAAATGTTTCTAATAAACATATTCTTGTTTACCATGCTTGGTTACATTACACAAATGAATTTGAAAAAAATTGACAAGCAAATAAAAATTTTTTACAATGTCTATTTTTTGAAAAACAGAAATATACAGTATTTTGGTCTGTTTCTTTGGGTGGGGTTCGTTCTGTGGACTTTTAAATGTTTCTAATAAACATATTCTTGTTTACCATGCTTGGTTACATTACACAAATGAATTTGAAAAAAATTGACAAGCAAATAAAAATTTTTTACAATGTCTATTTTTTGAAAAACAGAAATATACAGTATTTTGGTCTGTTTCTTTGGGTGGGGTTCGTTCTGTGGACTTTTAAATGTTTCTAATAAACATATTCTTGTTTACCATGCTTGGTTACATTACACAAATGAATTTGAAAAAAATTGACAAGCAAATAAAAATTTTTTACAATGTCTATTTTTTGAAAAACAGAAATATACAGTATTTTGGTCTGTTTTTTTGGGTGGGGTTCGTTCTGTGGACTTTTAAATGTTTCTAATAAACATATTCTTGTTCACCATGCTTGGTTACATTACATAAATGAATTTGAAAAAAATTGACAAGCAAATAAAAATTTTTTACAATGTCTATTTTTTGAAAAACAGAAATATACAGTATTTTGGTCTGTTTTTTTAGGTGGGGTTCGTTCTGTGGACTTTTAAATGTTTCTAATAAACATATTCTTGTTTACCATGCTTGGTTACATTACATAAATGAATTTGAAAAAAATTGACAAGCAAATAAAAATTTTTTACAATGTCTATTTTTTGAAAAACAGGAATATACAGTATTTTGGTCTGTTTTTTTGGGTGGGGTTCGTTCTGTGGACTTTTAAATGTTTCTAATAAACATATTCTTGTTCACCATGCTTGGTTACATTACACAAATGAATTTGAAAAAAATTGACAAGCAAATAAAAATTTTTTACAATGTCTATTTTTTGAAAAACAGAAATATACAGTATTTTGGTCTGTTTTTTTAGGTGGGGTTCGTTCTGTGGACTTTTAAATGTTTCTAATAAACATATTCTTGTTCACCATGCTTGGTTACATTACACAAATGAATTTGAAAAAAATCGACAAGCAAATAAAAATTTTTTACAATGTCTATTTTTTGAAAAACAGAAATATACAGTATTTTGGTCTGTTTTTTTGGGTGGGGTTCGTTCTGTGGACTTTTAAATGTTTCTAATAAACATATTCTTGTTCACCATGCTTGGTTACATTACATAAATGAATTTGAAAAAAATTGACAAGCAAATAAAAATTTTTTACAATGTCTATTTTTTGAAAAACAGAAATATACAGTATTTTGGTCTGTTTTTTTGGGTGGGGTTCGTTCTGTGGACTTTTAAATGTTTCTAATAAACATATTCTTGTTCACCATGCTTGGTTACATTACATAAATGAATTTGAAAAAAATCGACAAGCAAATAAAAATTTTTTACAATGTCTATTTTTTGAAAAACAGAAATATACAGTATTTTGGTCTGTTTTTTTGGGTGGGGTTCGTTCTGTGGACTTTTAAATGTTTCTAATAAACATATTCTTGTTCACCATGCTTGGTTACATTACACAAATGAATTTGAAAAAAATCGACAAGCAAATAAAAATTTTTTACAATGTCTATTTTTTGAAAAACAGAAATATACAGTATTTTGGTCTGTTTTTTTGGGTGGGGTTCGTTCTGTGGACTTTTAAATGTTTCTAATAAACATATTCTTGTTCACCATGCTTGGTTACATTACATAAATGAATTTGAAAAAAATTGACAAGCAAATAAAAATTTTTTACAATGTCTATTTTTTGAAAAACAGAAATATACAGTATTTTGGTCTGTTTTTTTGGGTAGGGTTCGTTCTATGGACTTTTAAATGTTTCTAATAAACATATTCTTGTTCACCATGCTTGGTTACATTACACAAATGAATTTGAAAAAAATCGACAAGCAAATAAAAATTTTTTACAATGTCTATTTTTTGAAAAACAGAAATATACAGTATTTTGGTCTGTTTTTTTGGGTGGGGTTCGTTCTGTGGACTTTTAAATGTTTCTAATAAACATATTCTTGTTCACCATGCTTGGTTACATTACATAAATGAATTTGAAAAAAATTGACAAGCAAATAAAAATTTTTTACAATGTCTATTTTTTGAAAAACAGAAATATACAGTATTTTGGTCTGTTTTTTTGGGTGGGGTTCGTTCTATGGACTTTTAAATGTTTCTAATAAACATATTCTTGTTCACCATGCTTGGTTACATTACACAAATGAATTTGAAAAAAATCGACAAGCAAATAAAAATTTTTTACAATGTCTATTTTTTGAAAAACAGAAATATACAGTATTTTGGTCTGTTTTTTTGGGTGGGGTTCGTTCTGTGGACTTTTAAATGTTTCTAATAAACATATTCTTGTTCACCATGCTTGGTTACATTACATAAATGAATTTGAAAAAAATTGACAAGCAAATAAAAATTTTTTACAATGTCTATTTTTTGAAAAACAGAAATATACAGTATTTTGGTCTGTTTTTTTGGGTGGGGTTCGTTCTGTGGACTTTTAAATGTTTCTAATAAACATATTCTTGTTCACCATGCTTAGTTACATTACATAAATGAATTTGAAAAAAATTGACAAGCAAATAAAAATTTTTTACAATGTCTATTTTTTGAAAAACAGAAATATACAGTATTTTGGTCTGTTTTTTTGGGTGGGGTTCGTTCTGTGGACTTTTAAATGTTTCTAATGCATGCGTTGAATTTGTTTTACATTTTGGCCAAAAAATAAATTCTTTAAAAACATTAAATATCACCATCTAAACTACGTTTTTTAAAATGGTCTGCGGACAGTGTTGTAGTTTTTTTTAAAATACCAAAGCCGGACAGAAATGAGATACCACTGCCAATGTCTCCGTCCTTGGCGGCATTCTTTGATGTTCAGCAAAAACCTTTGATTGTTTTTTTAGCGGCACCGCCAAGATGTCAGCAGAAGATCTTAAATGTAACGCTAGTTTACGTATTTTGATAAATAGTGTATTCGTTTTTTTGTAAAAAACTGCCGTCGCCGTCTGGGAAAATTGAAAGTGCATCAATGGACGCCGTCGGCGGCATCCTTTAATGTGCGGCAAAATCTTTTGAAGTTTTCCAATATACCGCCGACGGCGCGAATACACTGTCATGCTCGAAAGCCGATAAAACAGTGTTGATGAAATTTATTTGCAAAAATTCTTAAATATTTTTGGCTTTGTGAAACAGAGTGAAAAAACGATGTTTGCACACAAATTTCATTCATTTAATCAAACTATTTTGTGATAAAAAGTAATTCATTCTTGTTCAGCATGTCCCCTTGCATGACATTTATCAAGAAAAAAATATTTCATATGCAAATTTCAATTTACCGCCATATTGAATTTTTAAAAGCCTATAAAACAGGTTTTTTTGTCACATTTTTAGATGCGTGTACGATTTTGAACAACTTAAACGTTTGTGACCTATTGATTCTTGTTCAGCATGTCCACTTGCATGACATTTATCAAGAAAAAAATATTTCATATGCAAATTTCAATTTACCGCCATATTGAATTTTTAAAAGCCTATAAAACAGGTTTTTTTGTCACATTTTTAGATGCGTGTACGATTTTGAACAACTTAAACGTTTGTGACCTATTGATTCTTGTTCAGCATGTCCCCTTGCATGACATTTATCAAGAAAAAAATATTTCATATGCAAATTTCAATTTACCGCCATATTGAATTTTTAAAAGCCTATAAAACAGGTTTTTTTGTCACATTTTTAGATGCGTGTACGATGTTGAACAACTTAAACGTTTGTGACCTATTGATTCTTGTTCAGCATGTCCACTTGCATGACATTTATCAAGAAAAAAATATTTAATATGCAAATTTCAATTAACCGCCATAATGAATTTTAAAAAAGCCTATAAAACAGGTTTTTTTGTCACATTTTTAGATGCGTGTACGATTTTGAACAACTTAAACGTTTGTGACCTATTGATTCTTGTTCAGCATGTCCACTTGCATGACATTTATCAAGAAAAAAATATTTCGTATGCAAATTTCAATTTACCGCCATAATGAATTTTGAAAAAGCCTATAAAACAGGTTTTTTTGTCACATTTTTAGATGCGTGTACGATTTTGAACAACTTAAACGTTTGTGACCTATTGATTCTTGTTCAGCATGTCCCCTTGCATGACATTTATCAAGAAAAAAATATTTCGTATGCAAATTTCAATTTACCGCCATAATGAATTTTGAAAAAGCCTATAAAACAGGTTTTTTTGTCACATTTTTAGATGCGTGTACGATTTTGAACAACTTAAACGTTTGTGACCTATTGATTCTTGTTCAGCATGTCCACTTGCATGACATTTATCAAGAAAAAAATATTTCATATGCAAATTTCAATTTACCGCCATAATGAATTTTGAAAAAGCCTATAAAACAGGTTTTTTTGTCACATTTTTAGATGCGTGTACGATTTTGAACAACTTAAACGTTTGTGACCTATTGATTCTTGTTCAGCATGTCCCCTTGCATGACATTTATCAAGAAAAAAATATTTCGTATGCAAATTTCAATTTACCGCCATAATGAATTTTTAAAAGCCTATAAAACAGGTTTTTTTGTCACATTTTTAGATGCGTGTACGATTTTGAACAACTTAAACGTTTGTGACCTATTGATTCTTGTTCAGCATGTCCCCTTGCATGACATTTATCAAGAAAAAAATATTTCATATGCAAATTTCAATTTACCGCCATATTGAATTTTTAAAAGCCTATAAAACAGGTTTTTTTGTCACATTTTTAGATGCGTGTACGATTTTGAACAACTTAAACGTTTGTGACCTATTGATTCTTGTTCAGCATGTCCACTTGCATGACATTTATCAAGAAAAAAATATTTCATATGCAAATTTCAATTTACCGCCATATTGAATTTTTAAAAGCCTATAAAACAGGTTTTTTTGTCACATTTTTAGATGCGTGTACGATTTTGAACAACTTAAACGTTTGTGACCTATTGATTCTTGTTCAGCATGTCCCCTTGCATGACATTTATCAAGAAAAAAATATTTCATATGCAAATTTCAATTTACCGCCATATTGAATTTTTAAAAGCCTATAAAACAGGTTTTTTTGTCACATTTTTAGATGCGTGTACGATTTTGAACAACTTAAACGTTTGTGACCTATTGATTCTTGTTCAGCATGTCCCCTTGCATGACATTTATCAAGAAAAAAATATTTCATATGCAAATTTCAATTAACCGCCATAATGAATTTTGAAAAAGCCTATAAAACAGGTTTTTTTGTCACATTTTTAGATGCGTGTACGATTTTGAACAACTTAAACGTTTGTGACCTATTGATTCTTGTTCAGCATGTCCCCTTGCATGACATTTATCAAGAAAAAAATATTTCGTATGCAAATTTCAATTTACCGCCATAATGAATTTTTAAAAGCCTATAAAACAGGTTTTTTTGTCACATTTTTAGATGCGTGTACGATTTTGAACAACTTAAACGTTTGTGACCTATTGATTCTTGTTCAGCATGTCCCCTTGCATGACATTTATCAAGAAAAAAATATTTCATATGCAAATTTCAATTTACCGCCATATTGAATTTTTAAAAGCCTATAAAACAGGTTTTTTTGTCACATTTTTAGATGCGTGTACGATTTTGAACAACTTAAACGTTTGTGACCTATTGATTCTTGTTCAGCATGTCCACTTGCATGACATTTATCAAGAAAAAAATATTTCATATGCAAATTTCAATTTACCGCCATATTGAATTTTTAAAAGCCTATAAAACAGGTTTTTTTGTCACATTTTTAGATGCGTGTACGATTTTGAACAACTTAAACGTTTGTGACCTATTGATTCTTGTTCAGCATGTCCCCTTGCATGACATTTATCAAGAAAAAAATATTTCATATGCAAATTTCAATTTACCGCCATATTGAATTTTTAAAAGCCTATAAAACAGGTTTTTTTGTCACATTTTTAGATGCGTGTACGATGTTGAACAACTTAAACGTTTGTGACCTATTGATTCTTGTTCAGCATGTCCACTTGCATGACATTTATCAAGAAAAAAATATTTAATATGCAAATTTCAATTAACCGCCATAATGAATTTTAAAAAAGCCTATAAAACAGGTTTTTTTGTCACATTTTTAGATGCGTGTACGATTTTGAACAACTTAAACGTTTGTGACCTATTGATTCTTGTTCAGCATGTCCACTTGCATGACATTTATCAAGAAAAAAATATTTCGTATGCAAATTTCAATTTACCGCCATAATGAATTTTGAAAAAGCCTATAAAACAGGTTTTTTTGTCACATTTTTAGATGCGTGTACGATTTTGAACAACTTAAACGTTTGTGACCTATTGATTCTTGTTCAGCATGTCCCCTTGCATGACATTTATCAAGAAAAAAATATTTCGTATGCAAATTTCAATTTACCGCCATAATGAATTTTGAAAAAGCCTATAAAACAGGTTTTTTTGTCACATTTTTAGATGCGTGTACGATTTTGAACAACTTAAACGTTTGTGACCTATTGATTCTTGTTCAGCATGTCCACTTGCATGACATTTATCAAGAAAAAAATATTTCATATGCAAATTTCAATTTACCGGCATAATGAATTTTGAAAAAGCCTATAAAACAGGTTTTTTTGTCACATTTTTAGATGCGTGTACGATTTTGAACAACTTAAACGTTTGTGACCTATTGATTCTTGTTCAGCATGTCCCCTTGCATGACATTTATCAAGAAAAAAATATTTCGTATGCAAATTTCAATTTACCGCCATAATGAATTTTTAAAAGCCTATAAAACAGGTTTTTTTGTCACATTTTTAGATGCGTGTACGATTTTGAACAACTTAAACGTTTGTGACCTATTGATTCTTGTTCAGCATGTCCCCTTGCATGACATTTATCAAGAAAAAAATATTTCATATGCAAATTTCAATTTACCGCCATATTGAATTTTTAAAAGCCTATAAAACAGGTTTTTTTGTCACATTTTTAGATGCGTGTACGATTTTGAACAACTTAAACGTTTGTGACCTATTGATTCTTGTTCAGCATGTCCACTTGCATGACATTTATCAAGAAAAAAATATTTCATATGCAAATTTCAATTTACCGCCATATTGAATTTTTAAAAGCCTATAAAACAGGTTTTTTTGTCACATTTTTAGATGCGTGTACGATTTTGAACAACTTAAACGTTTGTGACCTATTGATTCTTGTTCAGCATGTCCCCTTGCATGACATTTATCAAGAAAAAAATATTTCATATGCAAATTTCAATTTACCGCCATATTGAATTTTTAAAAGCCTATAAAACAGGTTTTTTTGTCACATTTTTAGATGCGTGTACGATTTTGAACAACTTAAACGTTTGTGACCTATTGATTCTTGTTCAGCATGTCCCCTTGCATGACATTTATCAAGAAAAAAATATTTCATATGCAAATTTCAATTAACCGCCATAATGAATTTTGAAAAAGCCTATAAAACAGGTTTTTTTGTCACATTTTTAGATGCGTGTACGATTTTGAACAACTTAAACGTTTGTGACCTATTGATTCTTGTTCAGCATGTCCCCTTGCATGACATTTATCAAGAAAAAAATATTTCGTATGCAAATTTCAATTTACCGCCATAATGAATTTTTAAAAGCCTATAAAACAGGTTTTTTTGTCACATTTTTAGATGCGTGTACGATTTTGAACAACTTAAACGTTTGTGACCTATTGATTCTTGTTCAGCATGTCCCCTTGCATGACATTTATCAAGAAAAAAATATTTCATATGCAAATTTCAATTTACCGCCATATTGAATTTTTAAAAGCCTATAAAACAGGTTTTTTTGTCACATTTTTAGATGCGTGTACGATTTTGAACAACTTAAACGTTTGTGACCTATTGATTCTTGTTCAGCATGTCCACTTGCATGACATTTATCAAGAAAAAAATATTTCATATGCAAATTTCAATTTACCGCCATATTGAATTTTTAAAAGCCTATAAAACAGGTTTTTTTGTCACATTTTTAGATGCGTGTACGATTTTGAACAACTTAAACGTTTGTGACCTATTGATTCTTGTTCAGCATGTCCCCTTGCATGACATTTATCAAGAAAAAAATATTTCATATGCAAATTTCAATTTACCGCCATATTGAATTTTTAAAAGCCTATAAAACAGGTTTTTTTGTCACATTTTTAGATGCGTGTACGATTTTGAACAACTTAAACGTTTGTGACCTATTGATTCTTGTTCAGCATGTCCACTTGCATGACATTTATCAAGAAAAAAATATTTCGTATGCAAATTTCAATTTGCCGCCATAATGAATTTTGAAAAAGCCTATAAAACAGGTTTTTTTGTCACATTTTTAGATGCGTGTACGATTTTGAACAACTTAAACGTTTGTGACCTATTGATTCTTGTTCAGCATGTCCACTTGCATGACATTTATCAAGAAAAAATATTTCGTATGCAAATTTCAATTTACCGCAATAACGAATTTTTACAAGACTATAAAACAGGTTTTTTTGTTACATTTTTAGATGCGTGTACGATTTTGAACAACTTAAACGTTTGTGACCTATTGATTCTTGTTCAGCATGTCCCCTTGCATGACATTTATCAAGAAAAAAATATTTCATATGCAAATTTCAATTTACCGCAATAACGAATTTTTACAAGACTATAAAACAGGTTTTTTTGTTACATTTTTAGATGCGTGTACGATTTTGAACAACTTAAACGTTTGTGACCTATTGATTCATGTTCAGCATGTCCCCTTGCATGACATTTATCAAGAAAAAAATATTTCATATGCAAATTTCAATTTACCGCAATAACGAATTTTTACAAGACTATAAAACAGGTTTTTTTGTTACATTTTTAGATGCGTGTACGATTTTGAACAACTTAAACGTTTGTGACCTATTGATTCTTGTTCAGCATGTCCCCTTGCATGACATTTATCAAGAAAAAAATATTTCATATGCAAATTTCAATTTACCGCCATAATGAATTTTAAAAAAGCCTATAAAACAGGTTTTTTTGTCACATTTTTAGATGCGTGTACGATTTTGAACAACTTAAACGTTTGTGACCTATTGATTCTTGTTCAGCATGTCCCCTTGCATGACATTTATCAAGAAAAAAATATTTCATATGCAAATTTCAATTTGCCGCCATAATGAATTTTGAAAAAGCCTATAAAACAGGTTTTTTTGTCACATTTTTAGATGCGTGTACGATTTTGAACAACTTAAACGTTTGTGACCTATTGATTCTTGTTCAGCATGTCCACTTGCATGACATTTATCAAGAAAAAAATATTTCGTATGCAAATTTCAATTTACCGCCATAATGAATTTTTAAAAGCCTATAAAACAGGTTTTTTTGTCACATTTTTAGATGCGTGTACGATTTTGAACAACTTAAACGTTTGTGACCTATTGATTCTTGTTCAGCATGTCCACTTGCATGACATTTATCAAGAAAAAAATATTTCGTATGCAAATTTCAATTTACCGCCATAATGAATTTTTAAAAGCCTATAAAACAGGTTTTTTTGTCACATTTTTAGATGCGTGTACGATTTTGAACAACTTAAACGTTTGTGACCTATTGATTCTTGTTCAGCATGTCCCCTTGCATGACATTTATCAAGAAAAAAATATTTCATATGCAAATTTCAATTTACCGCCATATTGAATTTTTAAAAGCCTATAAAACAGGTTTTTTTGTCACATTTTTAGATGCGTGTACGATTTTGAACAACTTAAACGTTTGTGACCTATTGATTCTTGTTCAGCATGTCCCCTTGCATGACATTTATCAAGAAAAAAATATTTCATATGCAAATTTCAATTTACCGCCATATTGAATTTTTAAAAGCCTATAAAACAGGTTTTTTTGTCACATTTTTAGATGCGTGTACGATTTTGAACAACTTAAACGTTTGTGACCTATTGATTCTTGTTCAGCATGTCCCCTTGCATGACATTTATCAAGAAAAAAATATTTCATATGCAAATTTCAATTTGCCGCCATAATGAATTTTGAAAAAGCCTATAAAACAGGTTTTTTTGTCACATTTTTAGATGCGTGTACGATTTTGAACAACTTAAACGTTTGTGACCTATTGATTCTTGTTCAGCATGTCCACTTGCATGACATTTATCAAGAAAAAAATATTTCGTATGCAAATTTCAATTTACCGCCATAATGAATTTTTAAAAGCCTATAAAACAGGTTTTTTTGTCACATTTTTAGATGCGTGTACGATTTTGAACAACTTAAACGTTTGTGACCTATTGATTCTTGTTCAGCATGTCCACTTGCATGACATTTATCAAGAAAAAAATATTTCGTATGCAAATTTCAATTTACCGCCATAATGAATTTTTAAAAGCCTATAAAACAGGTTTTTTTTGTCACATTTTTAGATGCGTGTACGATTTTGAACAACTTAAACGTTTGTGACCTATTGATTCTTGTTCAGCATGTCCCCTTGCATGACATTTATCAAGAAAAAAATATTTCATATGCAAATTTCAATTTACCGCCATATTGAATTTTTAAAAGCCTATAAAACAGGTTTTTTTGTCACATTTTTAGATGCGTGTACGATTTTGAACAACTTAAACGTTTGTGACCTATTGATTCTTGTTCAGCATGTCCACTTGCATGACATTTATCAAGAAAAAAATATTTCATATGCAAATTTCAATTTACCGCCATATTGAATTTTTAAAAGCCTATAAAACAGGTTTTTTTGTCACATTTTTAGATGCGTGTACGATTTTGAACAACTTAAACGTTTGTGACCTATTGATTCTTGTTCAGCATGTCCCCTTGCATGACATTTATCAAGAAAAAAATATTTCGTATGCAAATTTCAATTTACCGCCATAATGAATTTTGAAAAAGCCTATAAAACAGGTTTTTTTTGTCACATTTTTAGATGCGTGTACGATTTTGAACAACTTAAACGTTTGTGACCTATTGATTCTTGTTCAGCATGTCCACTTGCATGACATTTATCAAGAAAAAAATATTTCATATGCAAATTTCAATTTACCGCCATATTGAATTTTTAAAAGCCTATAAAACAGGTTTTTTTGTCACATTTTTAGATGCGTGTACGATTTTGAACAACTTAAACGTTTGTGACCTATTGATTCTTGTTCAGCATGTCCCCTTGCATGACATTTATCAAGAAAAAAATATTTCGTATGCAAATTTCAATTTACCGCCATAATGAATTTTGAAAAAGCCTATAAAACAGGTTTTTTTTGTCACATTTTTAGATGCGTGTACGATTTTGAACAACTTAAACGTTTGTGACCTATTGATTCTTGTTCAGCATGTCCACTTGCATGACATTTATCAAGAAAAAAATATTTCATATGCAAATTTCAATTTACCGCCATAATGAATTTTGAAAAAGCCTATAAAACAGGTTTTTTTGTCACATTTTTAGATGCGTGTACGATTTTGAACAACTTAAACGTTTGTGACCTATTGATTCTTGTTCAGCATGTCCCCTTGCATGACATTTATCAAGAAAAAAATATTTCGTATGCAAATTTCAATTTACCGCCATAATGAATTTTTAAAAGCCTATAAAACAGGTTTTTTTGTCACATTTTTAGATGCGTGTACGATTTTGAACAACTTAAACGTTTGTGACCTATTGATTCTTGTTCAGCATGTCCCCTTGCATGACATTTATCAAGAAAAAAATATTTCATATGCAAATTTCAATTTACCGCCATATTGAATTTTTAAAAGCCTATAAAACAGGTTTTTTTGTCACATTTTTAGATGCGTGTACGATTTTGAACAACTTAAACGTTTGTGACCTATTGATTCTTGTTCAGCATGTCCACTTGCATGACATTTATCAAGAAAAAAATATTTCATATGCAAATTTCAATTTGCCGCCATAATGAATTTTGAAAAAGCCTATAAAACAGGTTTTTTTGTCACATTTTTAGATGCGTGTACGATTTTGAACAACTTAAACGTTTGTGACCTATTGATTCTTGTTCAGCATGTCCCCTTGCATGACATTTATCAAGAAAAAAATATTTCATATGCAAATTTCAATTTGCCGCCATAATGAATTTTGAAAAAGCCTATAAAACAGGTTTTTTTGTCACATTTTTAGATGCGTGTACGATTTTGAACAACTTAAACGTTTGTGACCTATTGATTCTTGTTCAGCATGTCCACTTGCATGACATTTATCAAGAAAAAAATATTTCGTATGCAAATTTCAATTTACCGCCATAATGAATTTTTAAAAGCCTATAAAACAGGTTTTTTTGTCACATTTTTAGATGCGTGTACGATTTTGAACAACTTAAACGTTTGTGACCTATTGATTCTTGTTCAGCATGTCCACTTGCATGACATTTATCAAGAAAAAAATATTTCGTATGCAAATTTCAATTTACCGCCATAATGAATTTTTAAAAGCCTATAAAACAGGTTTTTTTGTCACATTTTTAGATGCGTGTACGATTTTGAACAACTTAAACGTTTGTGACCTATTGATTCTTGTTCAGCATGTCCACTTGCATGACATTTATCAAGAAAAAAATATTTCGTATGCAAATTTCAATTTACCGCCATAATGAATTTTTAAAAGCCTATAAAACAGGTTTTTTTGTCACATTTTTAGATGCGTGTACGATTTTGAACAACTTAAACGTTTGTGACCTATTGATTCTTGTTCAGCATGTCCCCTTGCATGACATTTATCAAGAAAAAAATATTTCATATGCAAATTTCAATTTACCGCCATAATGAATTTTTAAAAGCCTATAAAACAGGTTTTTTTGTCACATTTTTAGATGCGTGTACGATTTTGAACAACTTAAACGTTTGTGACCTATTGATTCTTGTTCAGCATGTCCCCTTGCATGACATTTATCAAGAAAAAAATATTTCATATGCAAATTTCAATTTACCGCAATAACGAATTTTTACAAGACTATAAAACAGGTTTTTTTGTTACATTTTTAGATGCGTGTACGATTTTGAACAACTTAAACGTTTGTGACCTATTGATTCTTGTTCAGCATGTCCCCTTGCATGACATTTATCAAGAAAAAAATATTTCATATGCAAATTTCAATTTACCGCAATAACGAATTTTTACAAGACTATAAAACAGGTTTTTTTGTTACATTTTTAGATGCGTGTACGATTTTGAACAACTTAAACGTTTGCGACCTATTGATTCATGTTCAGCATGTCCCCTTGCATGACATTTATCAAGAAAAAAATATTTCATATGCAAATTTCAATTTACCGCAATAACGAATTTTTACAAGACTATAAAACAGGTTTTTTTGTTACATTTTTAGATGCGTGTACGATTTTGAACAACTTAAACGTTTGTGACCTATTGATTCATGTTCAGCATGTCCCCTTGCATGACATTTATCAAGAAAAAAATATTTCATATGCAAATTTCAATTTACCGCAATAACGAATTTTTACAAGACTATAAAACAGGTTTTTTTGTTACATTTTTAGATGCGTGTACGATTTTGAACAACTTAAACGTTTGTGACCTATTGATTCTTGTTCAGCATGTCCCCTTGCATGACATTTATCAAGAAAAAAATATTTCATATGCAAATTTCAATTTACCGCCATAATGAATTTTGAAAAAGCCTATAAAACAGGTTTTTTTTGTCACATTTTTAGATGCGTGTACGATTTTGAACAACTTAAACGTTTGTGACCTATTGATTCTTGTTCAGCATGTCCACTTGCATGACATTTATCAAGAAAAAAATATTTCATATGCAAATTTCAATTTACCGCCATAATGAATTTTTAAAAGCCTATAAAACAGGTTTTTTTGTCACATTTTTAGATGCGTGTACGATTTTGAACAACTTAAACGTTTGTGACTTATTGATTCATGTTCAGCATGTCCCCTTGCATGACATTTATCAAGAAAAAAATATTTCATATGCAAATTTCAATTTACCGCAATAACGAATTTTTACAAGACTATAAAACAGGTTTTTTTGTTACATTTTTAGATGCGTGTACGATTTTGAACAACTTAAACGTTTGTGACCTATTGATTCTTGTTCAGCATGTCCCCTTGCATGACATTTATCAAGAAAAAAATATTTCGTATGCAAATTTCAATTTACCGCAATAACGAATTTTTACAAGACTATAAAACAGGTTTTTTTTGTTACATTTTTAGATGCGTGTACGATTTTGAACAACTTAAACGTTTGTGACCTATTGATTCTTGTTCAGCATGTCCCCTTGCATGACATTTATCAAGAAAAAAATATTTCATATGCAAATTTCAATTTACCGCCATAATGAATTTTGAAAAAGCCTATAAAACAGGTTTTTTTTGTCACATTTTTAGATGCGTGTACGATTTTGAACAACTTAAACGTTTGTGACCTATTGATTCTTGTTCAGCATGTCCACTTGCATGACATTTATCAAGAAAAAAATATTTCATATGCAAATTTCAACTTACCGCAATAACGAATTTTTACAAGACTATAAAACAGGTTTTTTGTCACATTTTTAGATGCGTGTACGATTTTGAACAACTTAAACGTTTGTGACCTATTGATTCTTGTTCAGCATGTCCCCTTGCATGACATTTATCAAGAAAAAAATATTTCATATGCAAATTTCAATTTACCGCCATAATGAATTTTAAAAAAGCCTATAAAACAGGTTTTTTTGTCACATTTTTAGATGCGTGTACGATTTTGAACAACTTAAACGTTTGTGACCTATTGATTCTTGTTCAGCATGTCCCCTTGCATGACATTTATCAAGAAAAAAATATTTCATATGCAAATTTCAATTTACCGCCATAATGAATTTTAAAAAAGCCTATAAAACAGGTTTTTTTGTCACATTTTTAGATGCGTGTACGATTTTGAACAACTTAAACGTTTGTGAGCTATTGATTCTTGTTCAGCATGTCCCCTTGCATGACATTTATCAAGAAAAAAATATTTCATATGCAAATTTCAATTTACCGCCATAATGAATTTTTAAAAGCCTATAAAACAGGTTTTTTTGTCACATTTTTAGATGCGTGTACGATTTTGAACAACTTAAACGTTTGTGACCTATTGATTCTTGTTCAGCATGTCCCCTTGCATGACATTTATCAAGAAAAAAATATTTCATATGCAAATTTCAATTTACCGCCATAATGAATTTTAAAAAAGCCTATAAAACAGGTTTTTTTGTCACATTTTTAGATGCGTGTACGATTTTGAACAACTTAAACGTTTGTGACCTATTGATTCTTGTTCAGCATGTCCACTTGCATGACATTTATCAAGAAAAAAATATTTCGTATGCAAATTTCAATTTACCGCCATAATGAATTTTTAAAAGCCTATAAAACAGGTTTTTTTGTCACATTTTTAGATGCGTGTACGATTTTGAACAACTTAAACGTTTGTGACCTATTGGTTCTTGTTCAGCATGTCCACTTGCATGACATTTATCAAGAAAAAAATATTTCGTATGCAAATTTCAATTTACCGCCATAATGAATTTTTAAAAGCCTATAAAACAGGTTTTTTTGTCACATTTTTAGATGCGTGTACGATTTTGAACAACTTAAACGTTTGTGACCTTTTGGTTCTTGTTCAGCATGTCCACTTGCATGACATTTATCAAGAAAAAAATATTTCGTATGCAAATTTCAATTTACCGCCATAATGAATTTTTAAAAGCCTATAAAACAGGTTTTTTTGTCACATTTTTAGATGCGTGTACGATTTTGAACAACTTAAACGTTTGTGACCTATTGGTTCTTGTTCAGCATGTCCACTTGCATGACATTTATCAAGAAAAAAATATTTCATGTGCAAATTTCAATTTACCGCCATAATGAATTTTTAAAAGCCTATAAAACAGGTTTTTTTGTCACATTTTTAGATGCGTGTACGATTTTGAACAACTTAAACGTTTGTGACCTATTGATTCTTGTTCAGCATGTCCCCTTGCATGACATTTATCAAGAAAATAATATTTCATATGCAAATTTCAATTTACCGCAATAACGAATTTTTACAAGACTATAAAACAGGTTTTTTTGTCACATTTTTAGATGCGTGTACGATTTTGAACAACTTAAACGTTTGTGACCTATTGATTCTTGTTCAGCATGTCCCCTTGCATGACATTTATCAAGAAAATAATATTTCATATGCAAATTTCAATTTACCGCCATAATGAATTTTAAAAAAGCCTATAAAACAGGTTTTTTTGTCACATTTTTAGATGCGTGTACGATTTTGAACAACTTAAACGTTTGTGACCTATTGATTCTTGTTCAGCATGTCCCCTTGCATGACATTTATCAAGAAAAAAATATTTCATATGCAAATTTCAATTTACCGCCATAATGAATTTTAAAAAAGCCTATAAAACAGGTTTTTTTGTCACATTTTTAGATGCGTGTACGATTTTGAACAACTTAAACGTTTGTGAGCTATTGATTCTTGTTCAGCATGTCCCCTTGCATGACATTTATTAAGAAAAAAATATTTCATATGCAAATTTCAATTTACCGCCATAATGAATTTTTAAAAGCCTATAAAACAGGTTTTTTTGTTACATTTTTAGATGCGTGTACGATTTTGAACAACTTAAACGTTTGTGACCTATTGATTCTTGTTCAGCATGTCCCCTTGCATGACATTTATCAAGAAAAAAATATTTTATATGCAAATTTCAATTTACCGCCATAATGAATTTTAAAAAAGCCTATAAAACAGGTTTTTTTGTCACATTTTTAGATGCGTGTACGATTTTGAACAACTTAAACGTTTGTGACCTATTGATTCTTGTTCAGCATGTCCCCTTGCATGACATTTATCAAGAAAAAAATATTTCATATGCAAATTTCAATTTACCGCCATAATGAATTTTAAAAAAGCCTATAAAACAGGTTTTTTTGTCACATTTTTAGATGCGTGTACGATTTTGAACAACTTAAACGTTTGTGACCTATTGATTCTTGTTCAGCATGTCCACTTGCATGACATTTATCAAGAAAAAAATATTTCGTATGCAAATTTCAATTTACCGCCATAATGAATTTTTAAAAGCCTATAAAACAGGTTTTTTTGTCACATTTTTAGATGCGTGTACGATTTTGAACAACTTAAACGTTTGTGACCTATTGATTCTTGTTCAGCATGTCCCCTTGCATGACATTTATCAAGAAAAAAATATTTCATATGCAAATTTCAATTTACCGCCATAATGAATTTTTAAAAGCCTATAAAACAGGTTTTTTTGTCACATTTTTAGATGCGTGTACGATTTTGAACAACTTAAACGTTTGTGACCTATTGATTCTTGTTCAGCATGTCCCCTTGCATGACATTTATCAAGAAAAAAATATTTCATATGCAAATTTCAATTTACCGCCATAATGAATTTTAAAAAAGCCTATAAAACAGGTTTTTTTGTCACATTTTTAGATGCGTGTACGATTTTGAACAACTTAAACGTTTGTGACCTATTGATTCTTGTTCAGCATGTCCACTTGCATGACATTTATCAAGAAAAAAATATTTCGTATGCAAATTTCAATTTACCGCCATAATGAATTTTTAAAAGCCTATAAAACAGGTTTTTTTGTCACATTTTTAGATGCGTGTACGATTTTGAACAACTTAAACGTTTGTGACCTATTGGTTCTTGTTCAGCATGTCCACTTGCATGACATTTATCAAGAAAAAAATATTTCGTATGCAAATTTCAATTTACCGCCATAATGAATTTTTAAAAGCCTATAAAACAGGTTTTTTTGTCACATTTTTAGATGCGTGTACGATTTTGAACAACTTAAACGTTTGTGACCTTTTGGTTCTTGTTCAGCATGTCCACTTGCATGACATTTATCAAGAAAAAAATATTTCGTATGCAAATTTCAATTTACCGCCATAATGAATTTTTAAAAGCCTATAAAACAGGTTTTTTTGTCACATTTTTAGATGCGTGTACGATTTTGAACAACTTAAACGTTTGTGACCTATTGGTTCTTGTTCAGCATGTCCACTTGCATGACATTTATCAAGAAAAAAATATTTCATGTGCAAATTTCAATTTACCGCCATAATGAATTTTTAAAAGCCTATAAAACAGGTTTTTTTGTCACATTTTTAGATGCGTGTACGATTTTGAACAACTTAAACGTTTGTGACCTATTGATTCTTGTTCAGCATGTCCCCTTGCATGACATTTATCAAGAAAATAATATTTCATATGCAAATTTCAATTTACCGCAATAACGAATTTTTACAAGACTATAAAACAGGTTTTTTTGTCACATTTTTAGATGCGTGTACGATTTTGAACAACTTAAACGTTTGTGACCTATTGATTCTTGTTCAGCATGTCCCCTTGCATGACATTTATCAAGAAAATAATATTTCATATGCAAATTTCAATTTACCGCCATAATGAATTTTAAAAAAGCCTATAAAACAGGTTTTTTTGTCACATTTTTAGATGCGTGTACGATTTTGAACAACTTAAACGTTTGTGACCTATTGATTCTTGTTCAGCATGTCCCCTTGCATGACATTTATCAAGAAAAAAATATTTCATATGCAAATTTCAATTTACCGCCATAATGAATTTTAAAAAAGCCTATAAAACAGGTTTTTTTGTCACATTTTTAGATGCGTGTACGATTTTGAACAACTTAAACGTTTGTGAGCTATTGATTCTTGTTCAGCATGTCCCCTTGCATGACATTTATTAAGAAAAAAATATTTCATATGCAAATTTCAATTTACCGCCATAATGAATTTTTAAAAGCCTATAAAACAGGTTTTTTTGTTACATTTTTAGATGCGTGTACGATTTTGAACAACTTAAACGTTTGTGACCTATTGATTCTTGTTCAGCATGTCCCCTTGCATGACATTTATCAAGAAAAAAATATTTTATATGCAAATTTCAATTTACCGCCATAATGAATTTTAAAAAAGCCTATAAAACAGGTTTTTTTGTCACATTTTTAGATGCGTGTACGATTTTGAACAACTTAAACGTTTGTGACCTATTGATTCTTGTTCAGCATGTCCCCTTGCATGACATTTATCAAGAAAAAAATATTTCATATGCAAATTTCAATTTACCGCCATAATGAATTTTAAAAAAGCCTATAAAACAGGTTTTTTTGTCACATTTTTAGATGCGTGTACGATTTTGAACAACTTAAACGTTTGTGACCTATTGATTCTTGTTCAGCATGTCCACTTGCATGACATTTATCAAGAAAAAAATATTTCGTATGCAAATTTCAATTTACCGCCATAATGAATTTTTAAAAGCCTATAAAACAGGTTTTTTTGTCACATTTTTAGATGCGTGTACGATTTTGAACAACTTAAACGTTTGTGACCTATTGATTCTTGTTCAGCATGTCCACTTGCATGACATTTATCAAGAAAAAAATATTTCATATGCAAATTTCAACTTACCGCAATAACGAATTTTTACAAGACTAAAAAACAGGTTTTTTTGTCACATTTTTAGATGCGTGTACGATTTTGAACAACTTAAACGTTTGTGACCTACTTAACTCACAATTTTGTTGTTTTTTCTTTTTTCAATTTGTAACTTCTTTAGTTTTAGTTCGAGTTGTTTATTGTTTTATTTTAATTTAACTTGTTTTATTTTCTAAGACTTGTTCTTATATTTATTTCATTTGTTTGTTTGTTTATTATTTAATCATCATGTGTTAGGGCATGAATAAATAAATTATTATAAATTATTATAAGTATCTTCCGCGATTGTTATTTGTTGTATATGCTATTTTGTTTCTATTTTTAATTATACTTTTGCATAACGTTTATTTTTTCAGATACATAATGAATTTTCAACAACTTTGCGATGAATTTGAAGATGCATTATTGAATCTGAGATCCAATTTTTTCTTTAATACTCAACGTAGCAGCGACGAATATGTTTTAAACAAGGTTAGTTCCGTTGAACTTTTATCCTTGTTTTTTTTAATCACTAAATTTCTTAACATTTATTGTCAGATATGTTTAAAAATATATAAAAAATATTCAAAAAAAGATTACACAATTGCAAATAAAAAGATCAATATTTTTTTTTTTTAAAAGCAAGACAACAACACATTTTTTGGTTGACCAAGCTATTGAATGTTTGTTTCTTTATATTTTTTATTGTGCTTCTTTCATACAAAAAAAGTGTCAGCCGTCTGAGAATTTTTCACATGCGGTTTTTTCTGTTCATCGAAAAGTGCTTTTTGAACTTTTTCTGATTTGTCGCCGTCACTGTTGTGTGTATGTCGCAATTAAAATTTGTCATTAATTAAAATGCATTGAAGCAATTCAAAGTTTCAAAATAAATTAATAAACCAAAAATTAAATAGATATAGGAGATAATGTCATATTTAAAATCGAAATCGAAATAAAAATAGACTGCTCAAAATCCACCCAAAAATGATGACCAAGGGTATTGTCATTTTTGTTATTTATTATTTAAATTTGTGTACATTTACAAAGCACGTAATATTAATCAATTTTTTTCAATAATGAACATGCTTTCTGTTGTTAATTTGATTGACTTTTACGTCATTTATCATATCCAAGGTTTTCTAATAACATTTTTGCATAGACGGATTTTAAATTTAAAAAATATATAAAATATTAAAATACCAATCGATTGCAAAGAAAATTATTGATATATGAACAAGACCACAACATTATTTTGGCTGTCCAAGCTATTCGGTGTACAATTTTTGGTTCTTCGATTATTTTTTTCTAACAATGTTTCTTTGTTTTTTTAAAAAACATTACTACCAACGCCAGTCTTTTAATTTTTGACAAACCCCTTTGAATTTTATTCTTCGTCGTCGCAAATGCCATCTGTCTTTCACATCTAAATGAAGAAAAAAATTTTTTTCATTTACTAAAGTTAAAGACGTTTTGTAACATTTTGGATACATTTCTCTATTTTCTCTTTTTAGTATTCTCCTATGTTTATAGTTTATAGTATTCAAGGTTTTTAATATACATTTTACATTAAAGGACGAGATCCACCTGGTGTAAACTTTTTACTCGCGATTTTGACTGCAACGTCTCGACGCGAAAGCTTCTTCATTGGAGCTTGTTTTTTTTATTCACTGCAGCTGCAAAAAAAGAAAAAAAAACAGCTCCAATGAGTCCCTGATTTTTGGAAAAAAAGTTTATTCACGATGGATCTCCTCCTTTAAGTGAAAAAATGAAAGTTGAAGCAGTATTAAATTTTTAAGTTTACAGTTTTTAAACGCATTTAATGATAAATTTATTCTCAAAATTTACAACCATTTAACTTTGTTTTTTTATTTACAGTAGGAAGTGTTTTCCAATTTTTCTTTTTTTTACATAATATTTCAAGGCATGTTACCTTAAATCTTTACCAACCAACAATCAAAATGAAAATGAAAATGATAAAGTTGGAAACGTGTCAAAAAAATTATCAAATTTTATTAACACGTTTATAAAGTAGAAATATTACTAATTGTAATTGTTTTAGATCATTGCCATTAATTTTTTAATAATGACAAAGAGTTGTGCTGGTTGCCATTTATCACATCCAAGTTTATTTATATTTTAAACATTTCACCAGAATTGCATATCTTAAAAGATATATTATAGATTCAAAAAAATCCACACAATTGCAACGAAAAAGATCGTCATGAATATTTTTTAATAGCTAGACAACAACATTCTTTTGGTTGACCATGCTCGTCAATGTACGTTTGGTTCTTGATATTTTTTTTGGTTCTTTCAGACTAAAAAAGCTGTGTTAGTCATCATCAGTCTTTCGCAACTTCCGCAATTTACAAGTCTGTTTTTAAATATTTTATATTTTGTCTAATAAATAATAAATAAAAGTTTTGCCGCTAATTTTGTAACGTTGCGAAAGACTAACGACTAACACATCTTTTTTCTGTGTGTAAAAGAACCAAAAAAACTAAATTCGAATAGCTTGGTCAACCAAATAAATGATGCTGGCTTGTTTTTAAAAACATGTTTATCGATCCTTTTTGAAATTGTGCAGTTTTTTGAATATTTTATATACTTTTTTAAATACATCTAAAAGCAAAAATGTTGAAAATTTAGAAAATTCATTGATATAATGTGACAAAATGAAAAAAATAAAATTTGAAGTTCATTTTATATACTAAAAAATCCCATTAATAAATACAAAATTATAAATAACTTGACACACCTATAATTTATATTGTCTACTTTGTAGTAGTAAAAAAATTTGAATAAAAATAAATCATGAAACACCATAACATTTTTTAAGTTAAAATTTTATATATTTTATATTTACTGTAAAATTTGCATATCAATAAATAGGGCACATAATACAAAAAATAAGAACGCAAATCGTGTTCATGGGCCTTGTTTACCTAGAAAAACCTCTTTATGTCTTTTTTGCAACACATTTTTTATGTGCTATGCATTGCGCACGTTTATCAAAGATCAGGCTATAAATATTTTGTCTTTCTTTTTTTTAAGCTGTGAAAAGTCGATGACTAACATTTATTTTTTGTGTGTACATTTTACACACAAAAAAATCATGTTAGTTATTAGTCTTAACATTGTAAAAGAACAAAAAGAAAAAACAAATGTAAAACGATGCAAAGCTTGGCCAACCAAAAAATGTGTTGTTCTCTACTTTTTCAAAAAAATAATATCAATTTTTATTCTTTTTTACTTTCGGGTGGTTTTTTTTGAATAGTTTATCTTTTTTTTAAAAAATAGTAAAAATGTAAAAACTGTGGAGAACGGTCTCAGGCAAAGATCTTATCTCCGATTTATAAGCATCCCTTCTCCTTCTCTTTTTTATACTTTTATCACTTTTCCATTTTTTATAATCCAATAAATATACGTAAACGAATTTCTTCTCTTTTCTTTCAAGGCAGAATTTATCAAATAACTAAGGATCAGAAAGATCCTTTAGTTTAAAAACTAACTTTTGAAAATCATGTTATTGGTAAACGAAATTAAATACAATAATGGTATCTAACTACGAAACGTTAATGAAAAATTCTAAATTCTTTGCAACATTTTAAATTTAAATATTTTCCAATTTGTAAATACTAACCAAAATAAATCTTAATAAAGGTATTTTTGAAAGCAATTTGACCTTTTTCAATTCCATTTTTGTCGTTTGAATGGATTTAACAAACGAAAACATTTGCTTTATTACGTTATTTATTAGAGTTAGTGATTGGCCCGAAAAATCCTTGATTGATTTGATCTATCTAATAATATGTATTTCGTCATCTTAATGCAATTCAATTTGTATTTGATATGTAATTAAAAAAGTGAAAAAAAATTGTTTCATTTCAAAACCCGGTTTATTTGGCATTTAACAAGATAGAATTTCAAACTTCTAGTTGATCAGAATACATTGAAACAATTCTTTCATCAGCTTTCTCGATCTTTGATTAAATTCTTATTGAAATTTCTTTGACAATTTTCATTGCTAGTTCATTAGCTTGTTGTAACAGAGTACTGCCATTATCCAGATAATCTACATCATAGATAATTCTTTGCCATTGACTCAATTCTTTCGGAGATAAAAGTAAAAGAATACAAGTTTTTTCGAAGTCCATAGCTTATTGTTTCTTTGCTACCGTATAAATTGCTTAAAAAATGTTAATCAAATTACTGTAGGAAGCTGGCAAAAAAAACTAACCAAGAAAAGCCAGCTTTTTTTCGCAGCATGAATATTTACCTTGTTTAGTTTGAATCAACTTTTTGGAAAATTTGCAAGCAGGAGATCAAGACTGATAGAGATATTATTGAAGAGATTCTTTGGCAAACGAAATCCATATTCAACCCAAAGTTTTCCATTATCATGTGGACCTATAATAATAAACTTTTATCACAAAACAAATAATAAAAAACTTTACCGTAACAAACATACAACTGTTCATTCTCTCCATTACCATTCTTTCACCTACAGTAACCCGATATTTTTGTGAATACTTATCAAAACATGGGACACAATTTGCAATTGGATCATGATTCAACATATCCATCAATGGAATTACTGCAATTGAATCCCCCCTTGTGCCGAAGAAGCATCAATTAATTCGTGCTTATTTAAACTATTATCAAATATATGCATCTTGTATTTACGCAATGCCATGCCCAAAGGAATAACGAATAATCCAGATCCGGAATAAAATGCTCAAATTTTTTTGAGATTGTTTGAACCTATATAATTTGTTAACAGTTACATAATGAGTCAATTTATTGCAATCTAAAAAACAGTATCATTTATAAATTGAATTCGTAAAAACGAAACTTACAAAAATCACTGAAATACAAATTAACTGTTTTAGGATCCATTAACGTTTCGGCAGGTAGCATCATTCTTATATTACCAAAGGTCGAAGAAAACTTATTTTGCCCTCAAAAATGTAGGAAAAATAAATTTTTCAAGAAACATTTAATTTTGCAAATGTACTGTAAATTTACCACGAATTTTCTACATAATCGAAAACTGGGAGTTTAAAACCCCAAAAGTTGTTTAATTTACCTTGTTTTGTCCTCAAAAATGTAGGAAAAATAAGTTTTTCAAGAAACATTTAATTTTGCAAATTTTTGATTTTGACAATTTACAAATGTACTGTACACATTGACATCACAACCTGCTGCAATTTGTCAATATTGAATATCGAAATCTACGATTTTATTTAGAGATGTGCATGGCGTTATGCGACGTGAGTGTTCCCCTTTATTTTTTTTCAGTCAAAGAAAAATGGAAGAGAGGTATACTGTAGAAAACGAAACTTTTTTTTTAAATTTTTATCCTACTATATGTAAAATTTTACGGAGATTCCGAAAATCCAACTTTTGGACATCATTTCGATGCAAAAAATCTGAAAAAAAGTCAAAAAACCGCTTTTTTTAACGTTTTTCAAAAAATGATATACTACACTCCGAGCCCTTCCAGCTTGTAACCATATCAATTTGATAGAGCTTTTAATGCCCCAGAAGTGCTATTTTTTAGAAATCACGCACAATCAAGCACAAAGACAGGATTCATGTTTTTCTAATTTTCCTCTTCTTTTTTTCTCAAAAAGTGGAAGAGTACGAATTCACGACTCAAGTTGTTTGTATGTTTGTCCGAGTGGTAGACGGCGTTCGGTTAACAAGCATGCAGACAGGGGTTCGATTTTTTTTTCATTTCTTAGAAATATTTTTATTTATTTTTTAATATTTAGAATATACCAATTAAAAAAACTAAATTAAATTGAAGATTTAAAGCTGATAATTATATAAAAAATCAAGCAAAAAAATTGCTGCAAAAAAGTGTGGTTTTTTGCACCCCACACGAAAATATTTAAGAAGAAAAAGTGTTCCCCGACTGAAAAAAAATTGGTTTTTGATATTTTTCTTTATCAATTATCTTTTTTATCAGTATTATTCCTTTTAATTTTTTTTATCCATTATTAATCAGAAAAAAATTCTGCATTTATTGTTACTAAAATTATATTTATAGCTAAAATTTGAAAAAACACTGCACATCTCTAATTTTATTATTTATGTTTTTTTATGTTTTTTCTGCAGTGTTACCGATTTTCCAAAAACCTCGACGCCGAGTGACGCCGGAGAGCATTTTTTTAAAAAAAAACAAGACCAAAGCTTAAAAAATGTAAAAGTACTTTACGCTAATTTTGGAATCAACAAATATTATGTGAAAAGTACAAAATTTTTCATTTTTCAATTGATAATTTTTTTTGTGTTAATTTGCATAATTTCTATATAGGCTTCAAAAGCATAAGCAAAATTTGCATAAACACTTTCGAGAAAAATTGCAGCGTTTTATTTCAGATTGACTGGACTTCTTAAAAATGAAAATATGACAAAATCAGAAATCTTGGAAACTATTGATAGCTGGATTGCCGGACAACCAATTGAATTACAAAAATTGTACAAATCAATTGTTGAAGATGTTGATGGCAAAACTGAAACAACCTTTGAAACCCTCAAAAAAATTGCTAATGGAATTTCACCTCAAGCTGGACAATTAGTTGAAGAGCTTTACGTTAGTTTCTATCTAATAACAAAGCTTTCCAAAATTTATTCAAATGCCACATTTTAAAAAAGGGCATTGAATCGAAATTAAACCTTAAACTTTTAAGGTTAAAAAACCAACGAAAAAATCAAAAAATGAAAAGAAATACAATTTTGAGTTCAGTCAAAAGTACAACGTTGCATATTTTTATTGGGCGAGACAGAGAAACAAAGAAACCTGTATTCATTTTTACGTTCTTTTTGTATTTTGAAAGAAAACATTGGAAAAGTTTAAATCTCTAAAAATGAAGAGGTGGAATTTTTTGTAATTTTTTTTTGTTTTTCGATGAAGACCCAATCAGCTTGGGGGACCAAGCTGGCTTTTTTTTGTTTTTCGATGAAGACCCCATCAGCTTGGGGGACCAAGCTGACTTTTTTTTGTTTTTCGATGAAGACCCAATCAGCTTGGGGGACCAAGCTGACTTTTTTTTGTTTTTCGATGAAGACCCAATCAGCTTGGGGGACCAAGCTGGCTTTTTTTTGTTTTTCGATGAAGACCCAATCAGCTTGGGGGACCAAGCTGACTTTTTTTTGTTTTTCGATGAAGACCCAATCAGCTTGGGGGACCAAGCTGGCTTTTTTTTGTTTTTCGATGAAGACCCCATCAGCTTGGGGGACCAAGCTGACTTTTTTTTGTTTTTCGATGAAGACCCAATCAGCTTGGGGGACCAAGCTGACTTTTTTTTGTTTTTCGATGAAGACCCAATCAGCTTGGGGGACCAAGCTGACTTTTTTTTGTTTTTCGATGAAGACCCAATCAGCTTGGGGGACCAAGCTGACTTTTTTTTGTTTTTCGATGAAGACCCAACCAGCTTGGGGGACCAAGCTGGCTTTTTTTTGTTTTTCGATGAAGACCCAATCAGCTTGGGGGACCAAGCTGGCTTTTTTTTGTTTTTCGATGAAGACCCAACCAGCTTGGGGGACCAAGCTGACTTTTTTTTGTTTTTCGATGAAGACCCAATCAGCTTGGGGGACCAAGCTGACTTTTTTTTGTTTTTCGATGAAGACCCAATCAGCTTGGGGGACCAAGCTGACTTTTTTTTGTACAAAAAATATCACGATGCTTAAAATTTTATTTTCAATTTTATTTTATTTTTTATTATAAAGGTGAGAATTTTAATAATTTGAAATGTTTTAGATCTTTGCCAGTAATTTTTATAAAATGACAATAATTTTGGGGAGGTGAAGTTTATTATATCCCAGTTTATTTATATCTATATTTTAAAAAATATATAAAATATTAAAAAAGACCCCACACATTTGCAACAAAAAAGATCAACATAAATACAAAAATATTAGGTATCCTTAAACTTTTTTGGGGGTATTTTCAGTATTTTCAAACTGTTGTTAAACAAAAACGGTGGGACCTCGGCAGCTAATATTTACCCCCTAACTATCCTTACTCAAGGCCGTTATATGGGCAAAATATGGGTCTTATCTCCGGCGTCCTCTGGGACGGTCTACGGTTAGTTTAATCTCTCGACAACAATTACGATAAAATCATCATTTTACATAAAATATGAAAAAAGAACACTTTACCTGCAGCATTTGAAAATCTCCAATATAAAATTTCCGAGTGTGCTATTTTATGTTTTCATGTTTTTTAAATATAAAACTCTTTATCTTTCTATCAAAAAGCAATTACAGACAGTGATAAAGAAACTTGAAAATTTTGTAAAGTCTGTTTGAAACAGCATCGAAAAGTGGCCTACGGGGATAAAATGAGATGTCACAGCTGTCATTGGCTACGGCCGTTTTTGACTTTCAGTAATCTACTTTGTTCTATCTTTTTTTTAAGTGAATGGAAAGGTAGAAGATTTTTAAACATCAAAATAGACATAACATCCGTTTTTATCCCACCGGATCTCTTTATCCCCCGAGGGTTTGTGGGAAAAAGATGTGAAGCATCCAGGAAAAGGTGCAAGAGATATAATTTGTCCAATCATACCACTTGCCCTCAAGCTATACGTGCCAACATTCAAAACGATAGCGATTAAATTGCAACTGAAAAACTGTCAAATTTTTTAAAATTTAAATTTCTTTGCGTTAACAGAAAAGTAATATTTTCAAATTAAATGTGTAAAAAACTATTTAAGATTTTTTAATAATGACACGTTTAACATTTGTTTTATCATTTTCTCTTTACACTTTATGTTATTTACAACATCCAGGAGTTTACTAAATCTCTTAACATTTTATTGCTAAATGCATTTTATAAAAATATAAAATATTCAAAAAAGATCACACACTTGCAAAATAAATAAATCAATTTTTTTTAAAAACAAGACAACAACACATTTTTTGGTTGACCAATCTATTCAATTGAATGCTTATTTTTTTATACTTTTTTTATTATGTTTCTTTCACACAAAAAAGAGTATCAGCAGCCTGGAAATTTTCTGCATGCGGCTTTTTTTTTGGTCATCGAAAAGTGCTTTTTGAACGTTTTATGATTTGTCTCCGTCAATGCCGTGGATATTTCGGAACTAAAATTTGTCTTTAATTGAAATTCCTTAAAGCATTTCTTACATACTTTCAAAGTAAAATTTAATGAACCAAAAATAAAATAAATAAAAAAGACAATAAAACTGTCATATTTAAAAGTGAAATTAAAATAAATAAAAAGTGTTAAAATCCATCCTAAAGGATGACCAAGGGGCATTATCATTTTTGTTATTTATTATTTAAATTTCTGTACATTTACAAAGCACGTAATCCTAATCAAATTTTTTCAATAATGAACAAGTTGTCTGTTGCAAATTTGATTGAATTATATGTCATTTATCATAGCCTTTTTTGTCATATAATATTTTTGCTTTTAAACGGATTTTAAATTTTTAAAAATATATGAAATATTCAAAACGTGACCACCCGATTCCAAAGGAAATGATCGATATTTCCTTTGGAATCGGGTGAGTTGATCATGGTAGTAGATTTAGGGCACAAGCGACTCTTATTTGCTTTTTGTGTTAATAATTAGTTTGAGGTTTGAGTATAAAGGAAAAACTAGGCATCCGACAGAAATAACTACAAAGTGGAATGAATGATAACATGTTTTGTAAGGTGCATGATTTTACATGGAGATAAAAATATGCTTCCTGATACTTTTTTCGAAAACACTGTAATATCAAATTTTTGATCCACTTTTTGAGGCGGATATCTCGGGGTGCAAATTTTGATCTCAACAATTCTATCAAAAAAAAATTGGCAGAAGTTCTTCCAAAAATTAAATTTCATCACATGTCATTTGATTATTTGATAAAATTTGTTGGTGAGTTTCTTTTTACCCATTATTAGGAGACATGGGAATGTTCAAATCTGATGTCAGCAAAATATTCAAATTTTTAAACTCCATTTTTTCGTCGGAATTTTTCTTTGATGTTTGCCGCTTTTAAAATGAGTGTAGATATTGCTAACCCCCTCCGGCCCACAAAACTACTGACATCTAATCTGGACAATCTCCATCATTTACTTCAGATTTTTCAGTTGAAAAAGGTTTTGCTTTTTCTTTAAAAGATTTTTATAAAACAATAATCAGAAAACATCAGTATACGGTAGAAGACGCTTTTACACAGGTAAGTATAATTGTAACAATTAATTATCATATATAATTTATTTATTACTGCAGTTTTATCGATTGGCAGAAAAACAAGTTTTAATTGAACAAAAAGAAACTCCAGATTCAGATGTCAACGTCATTGAAGCAATCAAAGAAAAATTGGCTGAAGTTTGGCCAAAAATTGAATATTCAAAATGTCCATCTCATTTTTGAAGGAAAATTTAGGCAAGATTTTTTATTAATTAGTGTTTTTTCATAAAATATATTATAGTAGAAAAAGGATTCTTCTTAACACCTTCTGAATTATGCAAATTTATGGAAAAACATTCTGCATTTTATTCAATGTCAAATGAAGAAAAGTTTAAAGCAGTCAGTTTAATTTTTTTTGTTCTGCCACAGTAATTAATTTTTAAAATTTCAAATATTTTATAGATTTATGAACTGGCACGAACACAAGTTTTAGCAAAACATATATTCTCCGCTGAAAAAAATTTTGATTTTGTTGAAGAAATCAAACATGAATTGTCTGAAGTTATTTCAAAAACAAAATTTTGTGTTTTTAGCTAAGGATGGACACGGGCCCATTTTTTCAAAGCCCGGCCCGGCCCAGCCCGTGAAATCAAAAGCCCGACCCGACCCGTACAGGCCCGTTTTACCTGTATTTTTTCTAAAATTTTTCAGGCCCGCTCGGCCCGTTTGGTAAAATCAAAAGCCCAGCCCGTACGGGCCGGGCTGGGCTCAAGCCCTGGTTTTTTTCGGCCCGCGGCCATCCTTATTTTTAGCAAAGAATTTTTAATGGATTGTATTGGTTCGTTTTTAAAAATTTGCATAAAAATTATAAAAATAGTTGTTTTTAGTTGCGAAAAAAATTATTATTATTTGTTTATGTTTGACAGAAAAAAACTACAGTAACCATGACACTTTAGTTTTTTGATATCAGATCAAAATCGGGAAATTTTCATGCTTCTTTTTGTTCTGCAAAAAAATATAAAATGAAAAAAGTGTTCAACAATTTTTTTTCAAAAAATCAAGTAAAACATTATGGATTTCAACATGTTTCAAGAAATGCAAAAAAAAATTTTTTCAACAAAATAAAAGTGAATCACGAAAGAACGTTTTCTTTCTAACAAAAAATGTAAAAAAAAAGTTTAATTTATTGTCATTCCTGAAGTTTAAAATTTTGTAGTAAATGTATTTCAGAAGTCATCAAAGATTGAATTGTTTTTTTCAACCTCTTTTTTTGGCTTTCTTAAATCTTTGGCGAAATGGATCAAATACTTTTTTTAGTGTAAATTAACATGTTAACATGAATGTTGCATATTTTTTATACAACAAAAACAACATCAACATTAATAATCAAACAAAAACAATAAGAAAAAGCATTCAATGTTCCTCAAAAACCTTTCATTTTTACATTTTTTTCGTCGTGATGAAAAGCATGGTTGCTTTCTTCTCTCTCGTCTTCTTTTTTCTGCTGCTTCATGGTAATTTGGCTGAACAAGATAATAGAATATGTTATTTACGTGGTTCTGGCTCCAATCAAGTCATGTATTTCCTTGAAACTCTTTTCCTTCATCAACAACATCAAACAATGGCATATTGCACGTCTTTTGATAATGATCTTCAAGGACCTGAATGTAATGTTAATCGTGGAGCCATGGTTTCAGTGTAAGTATTTTTTATTATTTGTTTTTTATCTTTTTATTTATACATTTTTTGCAGGATGTCTTCTGGTGGTGGACCAATTATGAATATGGACTATGCTGTCTTGAAGGAACAACATGAACCTGAACATGAAATTAATATGCCAAAGCTCGGATTTCCAATTTCTTACTTCAATTTCGGGTCACAAGATACCTATGGAACAACTTATCTCTCTTTTCATATCTTCCGTTCTAAGGTCGATGAAGTACCAGCTGTTTATGGCCCTAATTGTGGACAGTAAGTTTTGTTGCCTTCGCTTCAGATTATATACATATTTTTATTGTTCATATTTTTAGCTACCATCATGGCTGCAGATTACGTGATGATGCCAAGCTTTGTGCTACTTCTGGTACATGTTTGCTTCAACCTGATGGTATGTTTTTTGCTGTTAGTGATACATAACAGAATTAATAATATTTGGATTTTTAGATAAGCTTAGCCTTGACTATTTGGATATGGCACTTTATGTCAATGAATATTATGCAACAAGTGGATATTTCTTCATTAAGAATGGAACAAAGGTTGGCGTATATCCAATTACATTTGAAGCACTTGTAAGTTTTTTAAATATTAATTGCAATCATAATAATACTTGTATACATTTTTAGCTTCATGGAAAGGATCAGTATGGTAATAGCCCTACTCCAAAACTTGAATTTGCTGATGTTGAACAATTTCATGTCATCGAAAATTTTCCAACCCAAAATTACCAGGATCATTTCTTTGCTTTTGATCCTCATCATGGATGTTTTGCTTTGTTGTTTTGGGAAGGAAGCCGATCAAAAGCACGTAAGTTATTATATTCTGATTGATAGATGTATAATTGGATAATCTTTTAGCTGAAGTGCATTACTTTTTGTTTGATGAAAGTCGTCCATCTGCTGCTGTGCAATTAGTTGATAAGATCGTCCTCCATGATTTTGACTTCTATGATATATTTGATGCTTCAAAAGGTCATCATGATAACATCATGAATTTCCCTGTATTCAAATCATTTGGTCGTCAAGTTTTTATTGGTCTTCCTGATCTTCGTGCACCTCATATTGGACAACAACAGCAACAACAACAATCTCATCCTGGTGAGAAAATTCAACGGTACCGTATATGGAGTAAGTTAATTGGTTTTTAATATAAGATTGTTATTCTTGACTATTACTACATATTTTTTTAGCACCAAATCCATCTGAAAGTCGGTATTCTGATAATGTTCGTATTCCTTCTGATAGTCAATCCGCTGGTACTGCACGTCGAACATTTGTAATTGATGGAAGATTCATTCGTACTGAAAAAGCTAGTAAGTTTTTATTCCTTACTTTTTTTTTTAAATTTTGGATCTCATTTTAGAACTTCCTGAACAGTGTTGGCGGGCGCCCGAAATTCTCCGGTCCACCGGTCCGGTCGGTCGGACCGAAACCGAAATTCTCCGGTCCACCGGTCGACCGGACCGAGACCGAAATGTTCCGGTCCGCCGGTCCCGGTCTGACGAAAATAAATTTGGGCTTTTAGCATTTTTTCATTGAATTTGTTGATAAACCTCCCATTTGTTGTTAAATTTCGAAATAATCGAAAATATGCAGTTTTGACAAAAGAAAAATGACGCAAAATCACAATTATGATTGCCCCTTATTAAAACAAACCTCTTTCTTTCAGTTTTTGCGTTGAATTTTTTAAAAAACTTTTATAAAATTGAAAATTTTGACAAATTGAATTCAGTTGGACCGAAAAGTTTCGGTCCGCCGGTCCGGTCGACCGGACCGAGACCGAAATTTTTCGGTCTTCGGTCTCGGTCGCCCGAAAAACCGGACCGGACCGGACCGAAATGGACCGAAAGACCGGACCGCGGACCGGAAGACCGCCAACACTGTTCCTGAACCATCAACTGCAAAGACTACTACAACACCAAAGACTACTACTGCTCCATCTACAACGACAACTGCTGCTCCGTCAACAACATCATTAAGTACTATTGCAACTTCAACAACTACTGCTGTTAATACTACAACAACTTCTGAAATGTTAACCACCACTTTGCCATCAACAACTACAGCTGTGAAAGCTGACGTTCCTGGGAATGATGATGATGGAGATGATGCTCATGGAACGGATGGCCAAAATGATGAAACAAGTGATGCAAATGGTGACTTCTGGTCTGGTTCAATCTATAATTCTTGGTGGGGATTAACACTCCTCATCGTCATCTGCTCAATTTTTGGTATCGGATAATAAGAAATGAACTTTTTATTATTCCATAAACATATTTTTTTGTTTGTGTTTTATGTTAGCTTTACTTTTAATAAGTTTTTTTGCATGTGTTGTTTGCTTTAAGTTTTATATAAATTTTTCTTTGAATGTAATTTTTGTCTTACACTTGATTTGGAGTAGCCAGAATAAATTCTTTTTAAATACTTACTTGTAAAAATTTTTTTTATCCACTTTAGAGAAAAAACATGTGTACTGTAGTGTTCGCCATTAAGATTATACTGTAAGCAATTATAGTGTTTTTAGTGACCTGATTGATTTTATTGATTTTTAGATTTTCACTTTAATTTATTTCTGTTTATGCTGTAGAATTTTGTGGAGAAAATTACACAATTCCTCGTGAAGGCTTCAATCGAAAAAACTGTATTCCTGGACATTACGATGGATCATGCTTGTCATTATTTTCTAAACGTGCAACATTCAAAGAAGCATATGTTACATGTCATGTTGATTATGGCGGAAGATTGGCAACTGCAGATTCTGAAGTTGTATTTTCAAAATGGACCAAAAGAATTTACCGGGATTATAATTTTCAAGTGAAAGAAGAAACAAGATTTTGGGTTGGATACGGTAAAAATTCATTCTATGAATCTAAGCCCATTGGAAAATTAATTCGACCTTTTTACGATATGAAATATTGGTGAAAAAAAAGATCATTGGCATGTTGCTGAACTCAAAGAATGTGTTCTAAAATATCCATATTTATGTCGGACATTTGTTGATCAATCTTTTTCTCTTAATGTTTAATAAATTTTATTACCCTTTTTATTTGTGATTTAAGCGTGCACTAATTTTTGTATAAACTTTCTTGGAATTTTCTTTTCTCACACATTTGATTTGGATTAGCCAGAATAAATTCTTTTTAAATATTTACTTACAACAAATTTGTTATGTTCAGTTTAGAAGAAAATGTGTACTGAAGTATTCGCCATTAAGATTATACTGTAAGCATTTATAATGTTGTTTTACTGAACTTATTTTATCGATTTTTTAGGGTTGTCAAATGGAGATCTCCGGAGATCTCCATCGGGAGATCTCCCGGGAGATCTCCCGATTTCTTCCGGGAAATCTCCCGTAATCTCCCGAAAAAAATTTTTCAACACCAAAAATTTTTAATTTTTTTTTACATTTTTGATGATTTATTGATAACGAAAACAGTCAAAAATCATCAAAAAAGCATAAATTTTGGCTGATTTGAGTGTAATTACCTATTCATAATTTTTTTGTCGCTCAAAACTTGTTAAGATATTAAAAAATTTACTACAATTTTATGTTTTACTGTCATTTAATCTTGTAAAAAGGTTACAAAGTTGTAAAACTTAATTATTATGACTTTATTAATGTTTATATTAACAAAAAAAATCATTTTCGGTACCTGACTACCTATTTTGGAAAATCGGGAGATTACGGGAGATCTCCCGGGAGATCTTCCGGGAGATCTCCCGGGAGATCTCCCGCCATTTTAAATCTCCCGGGAGATTTAACAACCCTACGATTTTTAGATATTTACTATTATTTGCTTTTAGCCATTAAGATTATTACAATAAATTTATAAATAAATAAATTTTATTCATGCCCTAACACATGACGCATTAAATAATAAACAAACAAACAATGAAATAAATATAAGAACAAGTCTTACCGTAGAGGTTTTCATAAGATGATGGAGTTAGCTCTCCATATTTGTTCCTACTACTCCTTGGGACTAAAGAATATTATACACAAAATATTAGCTGCTAAATCCAAAATCTGTATTTTCTCCTATAACACCAATATGTATGATACATAGGGTTCAGTACAAGCTAACGTTGAACAAATTTTTCTAGAAGGATTTTTAACTGTTTATGGCCACCACCTAACGTTTATCAACGATGTTTAATACTATATTTACCGTTTTAAAATATTTAAAATAGAGGTGGACTTTTTTTCTTGAATTTGTTCAACGTTAACTTGTACTGAACCCTATGTATCATACATATTGGTGTTATAGGAGAAAATACAGATTTTGGATTTAGCAGCTAATATTTTGTGCATATTATTCCCTAGTTTTAAGGAGTACTAGGAACAAATATGGAGAGCTAACTCCATCATCTTCTGAAAACCTCTACGGTTAGACATATTAAACAAGTTAAATTAAAATAAAAAACAATGAACAACTCAAACTAAAACTAAAGAAGTTACAAATTGAAAAAAGAAAAAAACAACAAAATTGTGAGTTAAGTAAATAAAAATAATACAATATACAAGTTTAAAGTGATAGTAGTAGTTTTCTTTTAAGTATTGTTAGAGTTTTAATGCCTGGAGATTTTTCTTAAAGGATTTCGAACAGGTATACTGTAGGTTTCTGGGAAGTTTTATATATTTTGAAATAGCCCTGTAAGAAAAGAAATTTCTCTTGATTGATTTTAGGGCCTTTGGAAGGACAAGTTTTTGTTGTGACCCACGCGTTTTCGACGATCTAAGAGTAATGTTAAGTTTAAAGTTAACATTACCGTTTAAAAAGTCATTTAAAAAACATAGGTCATACGTATTTCGACGGGATTCAAGCGACTCTAGACCGAGCATCTCAAGTTTTTCTTCATATGGGGCATTGAAATGGGGTTTGAGTTCCTTGGAACGCAGAAAAATTAATTTAAGAGCGACTCTTTGAACTTTTTCAAATTTATGAACATTCAGTCATAAACACATAGTTTTCTCGAAAATGATTTGTTTACACCGATTCCAAAAGTATACCAAGACGTAATTTGTTTACACTGGCGCCGAAATTAGCAAGATTTTTTGTCCGTTATCTAAGCACATCTAAGCTTAGTTGTCTTTTTAAACTTTATCTAACAAGTAATTATTTGAAAATTATAATATAAATTCGGAGAGTTGCAAATTACAGTAATCATTAAAATTTCTATCATTTTTATTTCTATAACAACGATAAACTATCATAATTTCATCAATACAAAAGACTAACACTATTGCAAATATAAAACAAAGAATTTCTAAATAACGAAAAAACAAAACAAAAATACGCGCAATATTGCCATTATTGAATTAATGAGATTATATATAATTCCTCTTGTCATGCTTCCCTCTTTTTCATTCACAGCAGTTCAATTTCTGGCCTTGAAATAATACATAAGCTTGCCTTGGGGATACCAAAAAGTTTTGCTATTTTGTTTATCTTCCCCCAAGGCAAGTTTTTAATTTAATCAAAAATTTACATTGAAAATTTTTCACTGAATTTTCAAGTTTTTGGAGCAATTTTGTTGCTTTTGGCGGCTGACCGCAAACTGATAGGCCAAAGATGGCACTTTCTGGCCTGGAAATAATACATAAGCTTGCATTGGGGATACCTAAAAGTTTTGATATTTTGTTTATTTTCCCCCAGGACAAGTTTTTAATTTAATCAAAAATTTACATTGAAAATTCTTCGTTGAATTTTCAATTTTTGGTGCAATTTTGTTGCTTTTGGCGGCTGGCTGCAAACTGATAGGCCAAAGATCGCACTTTCTGGCCTGGAAAAAATACATAAGCTTGACCCAGGGATTCTAAAAAGTATTGTTATTATGTTTAATATTCCCTGTGGCAAGTTTATACTGTAATAAAAAATTTACACCGAAAATTTTTCTTTGAAAATTTCAATGTTTTGGCTGCAATTTTGTTGCTTCTGGCGGCTGTCCGATAAGGTTACGATAATAAATTTTTATTATCGTAACCTTATCTATCGAAAACTGTTTTGCTACATTCACCATTAATCATTAAATATTTTGTACACTCTACCTTCTCCTAAACTCCACAATATTGAATTATCAATTTTATAATTTTTTTTCTTGAAAGTGTTCAAAACATTGAACATACAATAAAAAAACAAAGCTATCTTTGGGACTGAAAAAAAGTGTTTTACTCTATTTAAAATTGTTTAGAACTGATTTACGCATTCAATTTATCAAGGTTTTTTGAATCAAATATTATTGATTTGTCGAAATTAAATTATATGAAATAATCAATTAATAATCAGTCCGAACATCAAAAAATTGCCGCCACCGGCGGCGACGTCGGCAATGGTATCTTATTTCTGTCCGGCTTTGGTATTTTTAAAAAAACTACAACATTATCCGAAGACGAGGTTTAAAATTGAATTTTAAATCGTGATTTTTAAGAATTTTTAAACAAAATTACACGTTTTATGGCCAAAATGTAAAACAAATTCTACGCATGTTAGGCCCTAGCCTTGCTTAGTGCCGATCACAATGACAAAGAAAAAATTGAAATTGAATAAATGTCAAAGTGTTACAACTTTTTATTTTATTTAAAGTTCTTTGTCCAACCAATTGAAACAAGTAGGGTTGTTAAATCTCCCGGGAGATTTAAAATGGCGGGAGATCTCCCGGGAGATCTCCCGTAATCTCCCGATTTTCCAAAATAGGTAGTCAGGTACCGAAAATGATTTTTTTTGTTAATATAAACATTAATAAAGTCATAATAATTAAGTTTTACAACTTTGTAACCTTTTTACAAGATTAAATGACAGTAAAACATAAAATTGTAGTAAATTTTTTAATATCTTAACAAGTTTTGAGCGACAAAAAAATTATGAATAGGTAATTACACTCAAATCAGCCAAAATTTATGCTTTTTTGATGATTTTTGACTGTTTTCGTTATCAATAAATCATCAAAAATGTAAAAAAAAATTAAAAATTTTTGGTGTTGAAAAATTTTTTTCGGGAGATTACGGGAGATTTCCCGGAAGAAATCGGGAGATCTCCCGGGAGATCTCCCGATGGAGATCTCCGGAGATCTCCATTTGACAACCCTAGAAACAACCAAGTGATCAGTTTTCATATTTTAATAAATTTGATTAAATTTTTATTATTTCATCTTCAGGTTCAAAAAGATATAAAATATTCAAAAAACCCAAACAAGGAAAAAGGATCTAAATGAATTTATTTAAAAGCAAGACAACACAATTTTTTTGATTGACCAAGCTTGTCATCGTTTTACATTTGTTTCTTTCTTTTTCGTTCTTTTACAATGTAAAGACCGATGACTAACGTGATTTTTTTGTGTCTAAAATTTACACACACAAAAGTGTATGTTAGTCATTGGCCTTTTGCGGCTTAAAAAAAGAATACCAATATATTTTGGTTTTTTACCAATCGATTAATCAATTGAGAAAAAAAACTATCAATTACCCCAGACACATGGAAAAGCAACAATGGGGAAAGGTAAAGATTTTGAAAAATGAAATAAAACAGGGAGGGAAATAAAAATGGTTACAAAAATCAGAACGAAAAAAATATTAAAGATAAAATCAAGACTGAAAAAATGTAAAATGTGCTTCGGTTTTTATTTTTATTCAAATGTATTTACGTTTACAGAGTAGAAATATATAGAAACATAAATGGTGTTAAAATAGTTCATATTTTTCTATAATGTCTTCAACCCAAAAATTTCCAGTTTTTTACATTTTTTGTGATTTTTAATATCTATGATTTCTCTGAATTTTAAACATTTTTGCTTCTTTTTTAAAAATATCTAAAATTATTCAAAAAACACCAAAAAATTGTAAAGAAAATAATCGGCACTTTTTAGAGAGCAACATATATTTTTTAGCTGATGAAGAAATTTTATACACCCCTTTCAACGGTTTTCATTTGATCTTCTCTCAGATGCTTTGACTTTTTTCTAGACTTTTCACCATCGCTAATGTCTGTCTTACGCAACTTTTTGAAAAAAAAGGAAATAATATCTACTTGATTTTTTTAAAGTTTAATGCATTTTTTGAATATTTCAGACATTTTTATGTTTTCTTTTATATTATTAAAAGCTCGTGTCTTGAAATAAAAATTTAATAAAAAATCATGTAACAAAAATCAATTAAAAGAACTTTGGATCGATATTAAATTTTTATGTTTATGGCTTTAATATACATTAAATGAAAAGATAATTTCAACTTTCATAAAAAAATTTAACATTGTTATGTTTATTAAAGCTGACGGAAGGTTACGCATGAAGCTTATCGTAGTACATTTCGTTTATGGTTCTTTGCAGAACGATTTCGGTTTATTTCAGTTATTTTAATAAAAAAAAGCGTGTCATCCGTCTCACGGCAGCCCTGAACAATAGAAAAATGAAAGTGAACAAATGCGTGCCAAAAGGTCAAGTGCTTTTAAAATCTATTTTTCTATTGTTTTTTTGCAAAAACGAAAGTTTCAGATATCAGCTTCTAGACTATCTTTTTTGATTCTTGTTTTTCCTACCCATTTGTTGGGTCAAATAAAAAAGATTTACCAAGATTTTTGGCTTTTAATAACGTATAAACTGAGATATTTAAATTTTTATGCATTTTTACAGCAAAAAACAATAGAAAAAAGCTTTGACCTTTGCAAAAAATTTGGTGAAACAATAGAAAAAGTGAAAAAGAAAAACCACTTGACCTAGTTTTGATTTTTTTTCACTTTCATTTCAGGGCTGCCGTGGTCTGGTGATTTTTTTTCTTTACGGTTTATAAAAAATCCGCCGCTATCATCTTTTGATCTTTCTTTGAAATTTTTGAAGTACTGCCGCGGCAGCTGCCGTCGCCAGCGATGAAAGAAATGGTCAAATAACAACAATAAAGGCAACAATCAAAAACACTGAAAAATGTTTTAAACTATTAGAATACACTTTTTCAATAATGAGCTATCCATCTGTTTGCATCTTCTCTTTAAAATATATTTGTCTAAATTTTTTACATTTGGCTTTCATATTTATTTATTTTATAAAAATATATGAAATATTCCCAAAAACCACTCGATTGCAAAACGGATCAATATAAACATTTTTTTAAAAAAAGCAAGGAAACAAATTTCTTGATTGAATGCTGGCAGCTGCAAGTCGATTTACACTTCTTCACGGTTCTTCCTTTTTTCATAATAATTTTCTCTCTCACATAAAAGTGTGTCAGGCAGTGTTTCGAGTTTTTTATATCATCGCTGACGGCATCGCCAGCGGCTTTATTTATTTTTCTTCAACATGTGTTGAATTGTTTCGCCGCCATTTTTGCCATGTGTCTTTTTCAAATATTAAAAAATAAAGACAAAATACTGGTTTTCTTTAACAAATTTAAAGGACGAGACCCATCTGGTACAAGCTTTTTACACGAAACTTTGATTGCATTTCTCGACACGAAAACACCTTCATTGGAGCTTGTTTTTTTCTTCACTGCAGCTGGAAAAAAAGAAAGAAAAATGCAGCTCCAATGATTTTTGTAAAACAAAGTTTATTCACGCTGGGTCTCCTCCGTTAAATAGTTTTTTTATATTTAGATTTTTATTTATTATATTTTAATTCCAAGATATATATATGGGTTTTTGAATTTTTTAAACATTTTACATGTTTTTTCACTGAAATATCTTTATTTTTCGACATCTTTAAGAGTTTGTCCAAAAAACATATGGCCAAAAAATCGTGATTTTAAGGCCTCCCTCCTCGTGAACAAAGTTCAAAGCATGTTTTAAAAGTTAAGACTCTTCATTTTTCTATCAATAAGGAATTAAAGAAAGTGATAAAATAAGCCAAAAATTATCAAAGTATTTGTTAATTTTATTAAAAAAAAGTATCGAGACATCACCTTCAGGATAAAATGAGATATCGAAACTGCCATTTAAGAATTTATAAATAAAAATGAAAATTCACGTTTTTTGCCAAAATGTAAAACAATAATTTCAAGGCATGCAACGTTAAAGACATACCATAGATCAACGATCAAAATAAAAAATTATAAAGTTAAAATTGCCAAAAAAATTGATTTGTTTTTACTTTATACATTTCATTCTATTTTTATTACGTTTATAAAATAGGTAATATTAAAAAACATTTTGAATCATTTTTTTAATAATGTCTTGATTTTCACATGAATCCAAGTTTGTTTATGTTTTTAACATTTCACAACATATAATTATTAGTACATACTTTAAGAAATATATATAAAATATTTAACAAAAAACTCGACCAATTGCAACAAAAAAAAGATCGATATTATTTTTTGTTGGTTGACCGAGGCACTACGAATTATTTTTTTACTTCCACTTTGCCAAACCCAACGTTTAACACCCCCGAGGTAGTCGACGTTTTTTATATTTTCGTTTTTTTTCCCAGGTTGTTTTTTGGAGGAGGGTAAAACATGTTGACAAAACTGAAATGGATAAAATTGTTCAAATCACACCGCTAACCCCCAAGGCAACGATCAAACGATAGCGATTAAATTTCAACTGAAAAACTGTCAAAGCGTTCAAATTTTATTTTTATTTAAATTTCTTTACGTTAACAGAATAATAATATTTATAAATTTAATGAAAAATAAAACTGTTTGAGATTTTTTAATAATGTCAGGTTTAGCATTTGTTTTTATCATTTTCTCTTTACACTTTATGTTATTTACTACATCCAGGAGTTTACTAAATTTCTTAACATTTATTGTCAGATATGTTTAAAAATATATAAAAAATATTCAAAAAAAGATTACACAATTGCAAATAAAAAGATCAATATTAGGGGTGTCCGGGATCCCGGATCCGGGGTCCCGGAATCCCGGATCCCGGCCATTTTTCCGGGATTTTTGTCCCGGATCGGAATCCCGGACTATTGGCCGAGATTTTTCGGGATTCCGGGACTAATTTTTATATCAAAACCTTCAAAAAAAAATCAACTTTTTTGCTTATTTTTAACCAAAATATTGAATTTGGTCCTCAAAAATGGAGTATAAATCAAAAACCATTTTCATCGTTTTAACCCAAAACCACAAATATCGAAAATTTTTGTGACTTAGATTTTTCCCAACTTTTTTTACATTTCGAAAAAGTTTTAAAATCAACTATTTTATCTCAAACGACTTTTTTTGTGATTTTTAGGGACAATTTTCTGCTTCATATTGCAAATAAGTCGCATTTTTCGCATTTCTATCTCAAAAAACACTGAAAATTGTAAAATCCCGGAATCCCGGATCCCGGAGGTCGTCCGGGATGTCCCGTCCCGGATCCCGGATCGGCCAAAAAAACGAGTCCCGGACAGCCCTGATCAATATTATTTTTTTTATAAGCAAGACAGCAACACATTTTTTAGTTGACCAAGCTATTCGACTGAATGTTTGTTTCTTTATATTTTTTATTGTGCTTCTTTTATACAAAAAAGAGTGTCAGCCGTCTGAGAATTTTTCACATGCGGTTTCTTTTTGGTCATCGAAAAATGCTTTTTGAACTTTTTCTGATTTGTCGCCGCCACTGTCGCAATTGTCATTAATTGAAATGCCTCAAAGATATTCAAAGTTTCAAAATAAATTAATTAACCAAAAATAAAATAGATATAGGAGATAATAAGATTGTCATATTTAAAATCGAAATAAAAATAAAAATACACCGCTCAAAATCCACCCAAATATGATGACTAAGGGTATTATCATTTTTGTTATGTATTATTTAAATTTATGTACATTTACAAAGCCCGTATTTTTTTTTCAATAACGAACTAATTGTCTATTGCACATTTGATTGACTTTTATGTCATTCATCATAGCCATGATTTTCTAATAACATTTTTGCATAGACGGATTTTAAATTTAAAAAAATATATAAAATATTCTTAAAAAAGACCATTCGATTGCAAAGAAAATGATCGATATATGAAAAAAAGCAATACCACAACATTATTTTGGTTGTCCATGCTATTCGGTGTACGATTTTTGATGGTTCTTCGCTTATTTTTTTCTGTTGGTTTTCTCTTTCAAAAAAGTGCATTAACTGTCTAACAATGTTTCGGTGTTTTATTCACGATGGATCTCCTCCTTTAAGTGACAAAATGAAAGTTGAAGCAGTATTAAATTTTTAAGTTTACAGTTTTTAAACGCATTTAATGATAAATTTATTCTCAAAATTTACAACCATTTAACTTTGTTTCTTTTATTTACGGAAAAAGTATTTTGCGTTATGGAATGGTAATTTGCGTTATGGTAGATTCGGGTATTTTGCGTTATGGGAGGGTATTTTGCGTTACGGTAGATTCGGGTATTTTGCGTTATAGTTCCGAACTTAGAAAAAAAATTTTTTTTTCAATTTTTTGATATTTTCAATTTAAAATTCTTCATTACTTTTAAATGTTTGAAAAAATTTGTTTTTATAATATCCAAGTTTATGCGAATTGTTACAGTTTGGTTTCCTCATTTTTTATCATTCAACAATAATTTTTATTTGATTATATAAAACTTTGAATAAAACAATTGAAACATAATAATAAATAACATGATAACTCAAAGGCACTCAATAATAAGAATTTAATGAATTGCACGAATGAAATATTTCAAAGAAACTCATACAGGTTTAACCCATTTTGCCGGGAGTATTCTTTTTCTTCTTTTCGAAATTAACTGCAAAATAATATAAAATGTTGATTATACCATTTCGTGCAGTTACTCGTTGAATTGCTTCTCTTAGTGGAAGATATTGAGGTTTTCTTAAACCATCATAAAAAATCCACCCTGCTTTTGACGGAATTAATCCGGTGAAGTGACCAGGTTGTGCAAAAGAAATTAATCCAAGTTTGTAAGTAATGATTTTGCCGTTATTGGAAACCTATAAAAAGAAACAATTATTTAAGTTGCAAAAACATATTATTCTTACATCAACTTTTAACGGAATAAGCTCAATTTTTTCAGGAGTAAATTCTCTTAAGAGAGGGAAAGCAAGAGGTCGAAGGGGTAAAACCCAGGGAATTTCGGAACAGAATTTTTTGTTAATGACATGAACGGCTTCTTCACAGCACACTTTTACGAGAGACATATTTTCCGGTTGTAAAGATTCCGTTAACCCTTGTTTTTCAAGCATTTTTGTTTTTTGCTCCGTATTATTTTTATCAGCATATGAATTGCTCCACTGGAATTTCTATTCAAGGATTAGCTGCTTCCTTATCTTTAAATGAAGCACATGCTCGAAAAATTATGAATGAAAAAGGATTCGATCGAAATCATGAAGAAGCACATATTGTTTTGCTTAAAACTCTGAAATTTAATTCCTTGAAAAATGAGAAAATATACCGTAAGCCATTTATGATTATCATTGCTAATTAATTTCGGCTTTTAGATTTTTTATCACCAACAAGTTTCTTGACTGTTGTTTATTTATCGTACAAGATATTAAACCTTTTCAATGTTTTGTTTCAACTATCCTTGTTGAATTATTTCTTAAGCACTGGTTATGTCTTTGGTGGAGCTGAAATTATTTGGGATTTGTTTCATGATGTACAATGGAAAGTATCTGGCCGTTTTCCTCGAATTGCTTATTGTGATTTTCCGAGAAGAGATGACGTCACTGGCAAATCATTTTTATCAACTGTTGAATGCTTGTTACCGTACAACTTATTTTATGAAGTCATGTTCATTGCAATTTGGTCATGGTTTCTTTTTTTGGTAATTAGAAATATCGTCAGCATTTTCAAAATTTTGAAACATAATTTATGCTTTTCCGACAACATTTTTTATGTTGAAAGTCAACTGGTAAGCTCATTTTTTACGTCTGTAAAAAATTAAAAACACTTGTTTTAAGATAACTCATAATATTGATCGAACCCATCCACTCTTTTATCACTTCTTATACAATGTTCTCCAAAATGACGGGATTACTGTTCTGCGTTTATTAGAAGTTAATTGCATGCCCTTTCATTTTTCATTATTCGTTGCTGATTTATTTAATTGTCAAGAGAAATACTTCCCTATTAATGTATGAGTTTAAACTGAATGAATAATGGAATTTATTACATTAATATTATTATGTTTCAATTGTTTTATTCAAAGTTTTATATAATCAAATAAAAATTATTGTTGAATGATAAAAAATGAGGAAACCAAACTGTAACAATTCGCATAAACTTGGATATTATAAAAACAAATTTTTTCAAACATTTAAAAGTAATGAAGAATTTTAAACTGAAAATATCAAAAAATTGAAAAAAAAATTTTTTTTCTAAGTTCGGAACTATAACGCAAAATACCCGAATCTACCGTAACGCAAAATACCCTCCCATAACGCAAAATACCCGAATCTACCATAACGCAAATTACCATTCCATAACGCAAAATACCATCGACCTTTTATTTAAAGTAGGAAGTGTTTTACAATTTTTCTTAATTTTACATAATATTTCAAGGCATTTAACCTTAAATCTATACCAACCAACAATCAAAATGAAAATGATAAAGTTGGAATTGACAAAAAAATTATCAAACTTTATTAACACGTTTATAAAGTAGAAATATTACTAATTGTAATTGTTTTAGATCATTGCCATTAATTTTTTAAAAATGACAAAAAATTTTGCATGTTTCCGTTTATCACATCCACGTTTATTTATATTTTAAACATTTCACTAGAATTGCATATCTTAAAAGATATATTAAAGATTTAAAAAAACCCACACAATTGCAACGAAAAAGATCGTCATGAATATTTTTTAATAGCAAGACAACAACATTCTTTTGGTTGACCAAGCTCGTCAGTGTACGTTTGGTTCTTTATATTTTTTTTGGTTCTTTCAGACTAAAAAAGCTGTGTTAGTCATCATCAGTCTTTCGCAACAATTTACAAGTATGTTTTTAAATATTTTATATTTTGTCTAATAAATAATAAATAAAATTTTCGCCGCTAATTTTGTAAAGTTGCGAAAGACTGATGACTAACACATCTTTTTCCTGTGTGTAAAAGAACTAAAAAAAATAAATTCGAATAGCTTGGTCAACCAAAAAAATGATGCTGGCTTGTTTTTAAACATGTTGTTCGATCCTTTTTGAAATTGCGCAGTTTTTTGAATATTTTATATACTTTTTTAAATACATCTAAAAGCAAAAATGTTGAAAATTTAGAAGATTCATTGATATAATGTGACAAAATGAAAAAAATAAAATTTGAAGTTCATTTTATATATTGAAAAATCCCATTAATAAATAAAAAATTATAAATAACTTGACACACCTATAATTTATATTGTCTACTTTGTAGTAGTAAACAAATTTGAATAAAAGTAAATCATGAAACACCAAAACATTTTCTAAGTTAAAATTTTATATATTTTATATTTACTGTAAAATTTGCATATATTGATATATAAAATTTTAACTTAGAAAATATTTATATTTACTGTAAAATTTGCATATATTGATAAAACCGCTTTCTACCTTTTTTGCAACACATTTTTTCTGTGCTAAGCATTGCTCATGTTTCTCAAAAATCGGGCTTTGTATTCTTTGTCTTTCTTTTTTTCAAGCTGCGAAAAGTCGATGACTAACATATATTTTTGTGTGTGCATTTTACACACAAAAAATCATGTTAGTCATCGGTCTTAACATTGTAAAAGAACAAAAATAAAAAAGCAAATGTAAAACGATGGCAAGCTTGGTCAACCAAAAAAATTGTGTTGCTTGCTTTTGAAAAATTAACATCGATCATTTTCTTTGCAATTGTGTGCTTGTTTTGAATATTTTATCTTTTTTTTTTTAAAACAAAAAAAAGCCAGCTTGGTCCCCCAAGCTGATTGAATCTTCATCGAAAAACAAAAAAAAGCCAGCTTGGTCCCCCAAGCTGATTGAATCTTCATCGAAAAACAAAAAAAAGCCAGCTTGGTCCCCCAAGCTGATTGAATCTTCATCGAAAAACAAAAAAAAGCCAGCTTGGTCCCCCAAGCTGATTGAATCTTCATCGAAAAACAAAAAAAAGTTAGCTTGGTTAACATTTATTGTCAGATATATTAATAATATATATGAAATATCCAAAAAAAGATTAAACAATTGCAAAATAAAAAGATTGATACAAATGTTTTTAAAAATATGAAAGCTACAATTTTTTGATTGACCAATCTTGTCGATTAAAGGTTTGTTTCTTCATATTTTTACTGTGCTTCTTTCACACAAAAAAAAGTGTCAGTCGTCTGGGAAGGTTTTTTATGGTTTTTAAACATCATAGTCGGCACCAACCAGGGCTCTGCGAAATCGAAATTTGAAATATCGAAAAAAAAAACGAAATTTCTTTTCTGTAAAATTTTTTAAAGTTTTCAAATCTGCTGTTGACTGATTTTTATGACTATTTACATCCATAAATGACAAAATATAACCCTAGCAGTGACTTTTTAACTCTTAATTCAGCTTTTTTATTGGACGAAAAATTTCGATTTCGATTTCAAATTTTGGACAAAAAAACGAAATCTAAATATTGAAATCGAAATAAAAATTTATACGTTCGAAATCGAAATCGAAATATTTGTCGAAATCGAAATCGATATTTCGATTTCGCAGAGCCATGGCACCAACACCTTCTTTTTCGATTTTCAGCAACCCCTTTTTTACGATTTGTTGCAGCAGCTGTTGTCTTTCTTTTCCAAATTTAAGAAAACAAGAACGTTTTTTTATGAAAATTGAAAACGTTCTTTTGAATATGTAATATTTATAATTTTATTTCTTATTATATTTTCTAGAAAAACCGTTTTCTACCTTTTTTTGTAATGCATTTTTTCTGTGTCAAGCATTGCTCATGTTTCTCAAAAATCGGGCTTTGTATTCTTTGTCTTTCTTTTTTTCAAGCTGCGAAAAGTCGATGACTAACATATATTTTTGTGTGTGCATTTTACACACAAAAAATCATGTTAGCCATCGGTCTTTACATTGTCAAAGAACAAAAATAAAAAAAACAAATGTAAAACGATGCCAAGCTTGGTCAACCAAAAAAGTGTTGTTCTCTAACTTTATAAAAAATTAATATCAATTTTTATACTTTTTTACTTCCGGGTGGGTTTTTTGAATATTTTTCCTTTTTTTTTAAAATAGTAAAAATGTAAAAACTAACTTGTGAAAATCATGTAATTGGTAAACTAAATTAAATACAATAATTTCGGCCAATTTACTACCAAACATTATTGAAAAATTCTAAATTTTTTTGCAACATTTTTAATTCAAATATTGTTCAATTTGTAAATACTAACCAAAAGAAATCTTAATAAAGGTATTTTTTGAAAGCGATTTGACATTTTTTCAATCACATTTTGTCGTTTGAATGGATTTTAAAAACGAAAATATTTATTTTATTACGTTATAAATCAGAGTTACCGTAACCTTTTTTCGGGCCTATTGGCCTCGAAAAATCCCTAGATGATTGATTTGATCTATCTAATAATATGAATTTCGTCATCTTAATGCATTTCAATTTGTATTTGATATGTAATTTTAAATGTGAAAAAAAATTGTATCATTTCAAAACCCGATTTATTTGGAATTTAACAGGATAGAATTTCAAACTTCTAGTTGATCAGAATACATTGAAACAATTCTTTCATCAGCTTTCTCGATCTTTGAATGAATTCTTATTGAAATTTCTTTGACTATTTTCATTGCTAGTTCATTAGCTTGTTGTAACAGGGTACTGCAATCCTCCAGATAATCTTCATCATAGATAATTCGTTGACATTGACTTAATTCTTTCGGAGATAAAAGTAAAAGAACACAAGTTTTTTTTGAAGTCCATAGCTTAATGTTTCTTCGCTACCTTATAAATTGCTTAAAAAATGTTGATTAAATTACTGTATAAAGTTGGTAAAAAAAACTAACCAAGAAAAGCCAGCTTCTTTCGCAGCTTGTTTGGTTTGAATCCAATTTTTGGAAAAATTGCAAGCAGGAGATCAAGACTGATAGAGATATTATTGAAGAGATTCTTTGGAAAACGAAATCCATTTTCAACCCAAAGTTTTCCATTATCATGTGGACCTACAAGAATAAACTTTTATCACAAAACAAATTATTAAATTCTTTACCGTAACAAACATACAACTGTTCATTCTCTCCATTACCATTCTTTCACCTACAGTAACCCGATATTTTTGTGAATACTTATCAAAACCTGGGACACAATTTGCAATTGGATCATGATTCAACATATCCATCAATGGAATTACTGCAATTTGTGCCGCAGAAGCATCAATAAATTCGTGATTATTTAAACTATTATCAAAATATATGCATCTTGTATTTACGCAATGCCATGCCCAAAGGAATAACGAATAATGCAGATCCGGAATAAAATGCTCAAATTCTTTTTGAGATTGTTTTAACTTCTGTAATTTGTTTATCGTAAAGTTGTGGAGGATGCGGTGAAAGAATTGCGGGATCAAGTCCCAAGGCCAATTGAGTTGTAAAAGATCCAGGGAGTATTGAAATATAAGGTTTCCATTCAGATATAATTCCTTTTGAATTTTCACAATAAAAAAGTTGAAAATATTCTGGAATATTTATCACAAGGGTTGAAGTAATCATCATATTTTTTGGAACCTAAAATATAATTTGATAAAGCGTTTTTCAAAGAGCATTTCGGCAAAACCCTTTGATCTTCTAACAATGTAAGTAAAAGGTCAAAGGAATGCCGCTTTAACCGGTTTTGCTTTTACGAACAATTAATGAATAAATAATTTACTTCAACAACAGCTTCATTAGCCCGGAAATTCTCTTTAGCAAAAAATCCAAAACCCTCATTTGGGCCACAGTACCGTAGTTCGGCTTTTGGTGATTGAATATCATGCATTTGACACAATTCCGAAAACTTTTTTAACAGTATTCATCGAATTGAGTTCCTTTGACACAAATAATAACAGTTACATAATGAGTCAATTTTTTGCAATCTAAAAAACAGTATCATTAATATATTGAATTCGTAAAAACGAAACTTACAAAATCACTGAAATACAAATAACCTCTTTCAGGATCCAACAATGTTCTGGCAGGTAGCATCATACTTATATTATCAAAGGGCAAAGAAAATGAAAGCTTTCCATTTGGAAGTAGACGAGCAAAAAAGGAAAGACCAAAGATATTTCCATTTGTTGGATTTGCAGCTTGTCCATTGTCATCTTTCAAATATTTGATCATCATATTATCAGTTCGAGCTTTAATGTCATCCCAATAACCCGGTGGCTTGCAACGATAAAGAACTCGAAATGGATGCATTTTTGTTCGACTTAAAGAAACATAATCATATGCTTTCTTCAACAACTGACTCGTTTCTTGTTTTGAAAAGACTAAAAAAATTACTGTACAGTAAATGTAAATAAAAGATATAGTAACAAACATACTTGCTTTTTGCTCTTCCTTCTGCAGTATTGATTCCTCTTATATTTCTGATAAGCAATTCACAATTACAGTATCCACCTTGTTGAGTTGCAATCTTGATCTATATTAACATTATCAATTAATCTCTCATTTTTATAAACTTTTATTATCTTTGAGTGAGCATATTGAGCTGAAAAAAGACTAACAGTAATTTATTATTAAAGATAAAGCAAAAGATACTTACACGGTATTCCAGGATCTTGCCAATGAACCAAACATTCCTTTGAACTTTTTCTTGCGTAAAAAACAACTTCAATAGGTTTACATTCAATTTTAGGAGGCGGCAAAGCTTGTTGAACATCAGTTGATTTTGGTGGCAAAGCTCGAGGAATAGCAAATGATGGAAAATCCCGTGGAATATCAGATGGCTTTGACAGAAAATCTTGATGTATATCAGATGAATTCAGCGGAAAAGTTCGAGATGTATCACATGATGAAAAAGCTTGTTGAATGTTAGATGATTTTGGAGGCAAGCTCGATGAATATTATGTAATTGTGACGTATATGGTCGAGGTATATAAGCTGATCTTGTCGGAAAAGCTCGAAAATTATCAGATGAATTCAGCGGAAAATCTTGATGTATATCAAATGATTTGGAAGGAAAACTTCGATTAACCCATGAATCTTCATTTGTTAAATGCAATGACGCAGGACGTGAAATCCATGAATCTGAACGATTCAAAGAAGGATGAGTATTTCTTTGAAACGTGGTGAAGTTAATTCAGTATTGAAGAATGATGGTGGCCTTAGATATGGAGGAATTGGTCAAGCAGGAACAATATATGGATGAAAAGATACATAAATTGATGTTGATGAGATGATGATGAAAAGAATGAATACAGTGTTGAAGAACGCGGTGGTCGATAATGCACCGGACGAACTGGTCGATACTGCAGATCCTTCTACTCCCAAAGTCACCGATTTTCGTCGTTCCGCATTTATAATTAGAAAAAAAGTTAATAACAGTTACTTTAATATACTTTTTGTATAAAGCTAAAATTAAAATTACTGTTAAAAGTTTTTGTGTTGAAAAAAAGTAATGTATTTTTGTCATTACGACACAAATTGCCAAGACAGTATTTTTCGAAAAAGAAAGAACCTCCTCGAAGATAAAGAAAGAACCTCTGTCTTTTTTTGAGCAATGATTTTTTTAAATTTAAATCCAGGCTCGTCAAAGAAATCTAAAAAGTTCTATCCTTCGGTACCGGACATTTTTAGTCGACTTGAACAAGGTTTTTTACTTGTTTAACAAGTTCACTATAAATGTATGTCCGAATTTTTTACTACTTAAAGAAATGTTCAACTGTGGGGTTTTTGTTTTACGTGTTCAGCTAATAATGGATCAAATAAAGAAAGACAAAAGTATATAAAAGCAAAGGAATGCATGTAAATTTATGTCAGTGTTCGTTGATGAACCTTACATTTTTCATTGCAAGATGATGAGTAGTGGTAGTCCCCAATCTACATATTTTAATTCTGGTGATGATGATGATAGTGCCGATGGTGATGGATTCTTTGATGGAAATGATGATGATGTCTCTGATGATGTTGGTGCAACGTCGGGATACTTTGATGGTGTTGGTGCAACATCTGGTTATTTTGGAGTTGGTGGTGGAAGCAGTAGTGGTGAAAATGGAATTGCTCTTTCAACTGGTTTTGATCGAGTACTTGAAAAAGCTTCAACAAAAACTGAAAAAAATGATAATAATAATGATAATGCTGCTGCTGGATCTGTTGGAACTTCTGGTGCTGATGATGAAAGGGAATCACCGCGTCGTCGAGATTGTCGCCGTTGTGAAACAAAGGTTATGCTTCAATCAGCTGATGGTCAACTTTTTAACAAATATTTTGAAGAAGAAGATATCCGAGATTTCGCTCGCCATTTTATGACTATTTGATGTTAATATGGATTTTCTCAAGCAGATGTTGGAGGTTTGATAGTTTGTTCTTGTTGTAACAACGATGTTAATTGTTTTTTAGCTGCACTTGGTCGTCGATATGGAAGTGATTTCTTTCAAACAACCATTTCACGCTTTGAAGGTTTAATTCTTTCTCATTCAAATATGTGCAAATTGCGTCCACCTGTTGAACAATGGCTTACCGATATTCAAGCTGCATTTGATAGTGGAATTTCACTTGATAAATTACGTCGAGCATGTAAAAAATCGTGATTTTTGGCCTTCTGAAATTAATCTAGATGATCCTGATGCTCGATTCAATTCTAACTTGATTCCACCACTTCGTAAACGTCGAAAGCGTACCAGTCTTGACGTCTTGCATTGGATTCATATTTTGAGGTTAATCAACGTCCTGATAATGCACAAATGATTGATATTGTTAAAACTTTGGCTCTTGAATTTGTGGTTTGTTTTTCGTATTAATTTTTTGATTCCCACTTGAATTACATATAGTGTCCCGAAAATAATTCTTTAATAAGTTTCTGCCAAAACACTGGAAGAGTTTTTTTTCTTTAATGTCATAAATGTTGTCCCTTAAATGCACATGTTTTTTAAACTATTAATGTATGTTCAATTTTTAGGTTGTTCGTGTTTGGTTTTGCAACAAACGGCAAAAGGCTCGACGAAATGATATTCCAGCAATTAAAAAAGAAGAACCTGATGCTTCATCAACATTGATTCCAGCAGTTCAAAAACGTCGAATGCGTACATGTCGTGATGGCTTAAAACGAACTGGACTAAATATTAGTGACGTCACGGATGAATTGGATCATCCTTCTACAACAGGATTGAATCAAAGTGATTTTGGTTATCAACGATCTGATAATCATGCACTGACTATTGGATATGGTCCTAATAATGTATATGGTTATCACGTAAAGATTTCTGTAATGCTTGTAACTGTATTTGTATTTTTTGATTTTAGAATCATCTTCAACCTCAAATGATGATTCCTGTTTCGCAGCAACATCAAAAACAACCACCATCAACTCAAGCTCAGCCACAACAACAAAAATTAGTTCCACAAATGCTTTCCCCAAATGTTATGGATAAATCGCTTGTTCTCTCCAATAGTGCTGATCATGGGTTTTCTTCCAATGATTATCAATACTATTATCCTAATGGAGCTGCTCATATCACTGATAGTTGCAGAGATCTCAACGGTGATCATTGGAATTCATTTGATTTTTATAATTTCTTTTATTCTTCTAATCCCTCACAACATGGAGAAGGATATCCACAACATTCTCTTTCTTTTGAACATTCACAATATCGTGATTCAATTTATCCATCTCCATCAAATGTTTCAACTGCATTACCACCATCTCAATCACAACATCAATATATCAAAACTCAACCACAAATTTGACAACTTCAACAACCGCCTCATGTATTATCTTCACCAAATAATCGAAGTAATGGTACTCGTCCCAAACGTGAAATGTAATTATTTGTTCTTGAAGTATCGTATTCTGAAAAGGGTATGATAGTTAATTGTATTTAATCCTGTTTTTATTGTTCATGAATTTTTCTTTTGTATTGTCTCTATTTTAATTTTTTATTTATATTGATTTTTTTGTAACAGTCGAATGATAATAAATATTACTGAAAGCAATGAACTTAAAATCTGTGAAGACAAATATACTAATACCTACAGTAATGGGTTCAAATGCCGTATTTATTTTTGAGGTTTTATTTATTGTAAATAGAAAACAATTTGTTTGTCATCATATTTTTAACAACAACAGAAACACTTTTGTCAATCATTGAGTAGTAGTATCTTCTTGTTCTTTTTGAAGCTCATCATCAAAGCTTTTATCAAATTATATTATTACTGTTATAATTTAAATCTTCTTTGACATAAAAGACGTGTTAGTCATTGTCAGACTTTCGAAATATTAGTAAAAAAAAGGCAAAGTATTCATTTATTTTTTAATAAAGATTATGAATATTTTTAAACATTTATTATTTTTTTATCATAGCTTTATCTAACAAAAAGTGATGTGCTATATTACTTATAAAAAATTAAATAATGTGTGCACTCCAACTTCTCGTACTGTAAACTCGACTATATTAAATTTTCAAATTTATGATTTTACATTTTCCCTTTTTTAAATTCAAAACTCTTTATCTTTTTCCATCATAAAAATAAATAAAAAAAGTGATAAGGTAACCTGAAATTCAAAAAAATTTGTTAAAAAATTAAAATTTACATATAATGTCACCTCTGTAAAAATGAGATATCGAAGCCGCCATTTTTAGTGGCCTTGATTAATCTTTGTCGAACTGCTTTGATCTTTTCTGAAATTGGGGAAAATGGAAAAGAAGAAGATTTTTAAACATCAAAAGAGACACACATCCTTTTTTCCTATAAGTTCCCTTTATCCCCCTGAGGGTTTGAGGGAAGAAGATGTAAAACATGCGTGAAAAGGGAGAAAACATAAAAATGGTCCGATGATACCACAGGCCCCCAAGCTATACCTGGCAACAACCAAATTAATAACGTTTAAATTGCGACTGAAAAACTGTCAAATTTTATATTTATTTAAATATCTTTACGTTAACAGAATATTTATAAATTAAATGTGTATAAATTTTATTTATTTATTTATTTATTCACTTCAAAGCGATTTGCTCACTTTAAGTGCGGGTAAAAACAAAAAATATAATTTTTAATAAAACTATTTAAGATTTTTTTAATAATGACCTTTGCTCCATCATTTTATCTTTAAACTTAATGTCATTTACTGTATCTATAATTTTAATAAATTTCTTAACGTATTATTGTTAGATATATTTAAAAATAAAAATAAAATATTCAAAAATAGATCACACATTTGAAAAATAAGAAGATCAATATTATTTTTTTAAAAGCAAGGCAAAAACACTTTTTTTCGTTGACCAAGTTAGTCGATTGAATGTTTATTTCTTTATATTTTTTATTGTGCTTCTTTTACACAAAAACGAGTGCCAGCCGTGTAGAAATTTTTTCTATGCTTTTATAAAATTTAAACATCACCGTCGACAACAGCGGCTTCTTTTTCCGATTTTTCGCTGCCGCTGCTGTCTTTCTTTCGCAAGGTTTAGAAAATAAGAACATTTATTTTATTAAAATTGAACACATTTGAATTTTTTATATATTTTTTTGTTAAAAAATTTACACATGGATATACTTCAGCTGATTTAATAATAAATTTTAAAACATAAATTTTTTCGAACAATCCGAAAAATTTACATACAGCTGGCTTTATTAATTTTAAGGAGGACGAAGTTTACGCGATTTTGTTATTCATTTTTAAAAAGTCTCGTAGCAAAAATTGATTTGAATGAATTTGTCTCAACAAAAAACCTTGATCATCAGGCTCGTCCGGTTGCACTAACCTGAAAATCAGTGATTTGAAAATTATTTCAAAAGTATGTTGAATATATACTTATCAAAACATACTGTTCAATTCTTTCAACCCTTAAAACGATGGAAAAGCTCAGAACAATGAAAGGGAAAGAGAAATAAGAATGGTTACAAAAATCAAAACGACAAAGATATTTTAATAAATTTAAAAAGATAAAATTGGGACTGAAAAAATGTAAAATGTGCTTCGGTTTTTACTTTTATTCAAATTTATTTACGTATACAGAGTAGAAATATATAGAAACATAAATGGTATTAAAATAGTTCATATTTTTCTATAGTGTCTTCACCATATAAAATATCACTTTTTTACATTTTTGGTGATTTGTGATATCTACAATTTTTCTAAATTATAAACATTTTTGCTTCTTTTTTAAAAATATTTAAAAATATTCAAAAAAACACCAAAAAATTGTAATTTATTACAATTTTTTGGTGTTTATAAAAAAGAATTGACATTTTTTAAACAATATCATATATTTTTTGGCTGAAATCTTATCGACATATTGTTCTCTCATAGTTTTTTTTATTTTAGTTTTCTTTTACATAAAAAGTGTGTCAGGACACTACGTTTATTGTTTCTTCGCAAAACAATTTCGTTTTGTTTCAGTTTTTTTTAATAAAAAAGTGTTTCAGCAGTCTGGAAATGTTTCTTCTTTGCGTTTAAAAAAAAATCCGCCGCTATCATCTTTTGATCTTCCTTTAAAATTTTTGAAGTGCTGCTAGCGATGAAAGAAAATGGTTCAATCACAACGATAGACCCAGGGCAACAATCAAAAACACTGAAAAAGTGTTTTAAACTATTTTAATACAATTTTTCAATAATGACATATCCATCGGTTTGCATCTTCTCTGTAAAATATATTTGTCTAAATTTTTTTCATTTCACTTTCAAATTTATTCATTTTATAAAAATATATGAAATATTCAAAAAAAAACCATCCGATTGCAAAAAGGATCGATAAAAATGATTTTAAAAGCAAGGAAACAAACTTTTTTGGTTGACTGCCGGCAGCTGCCAGTCGATTCGCAAAAAGTATTTTGTTTTATTTCAGTTTTTTTTTAATAAAAAATGTGTCAGCCGGCTGGGAATTGGTCTTCCTTGCGTTTAAAAAAAAATCACATATTTTGATCTTCCTTTAAAATTTTCGAAGTACTGCCGCCGGCAGCAATGAAATAAAATGGTCAAATCACAACGATAGACCCAAGGGCAACAATTTATCTTTCACAACTTTGAGAAAACTAAGAAAAAATATTTATTTGCTAAAGTTTAACATTACATTTTTTTGGATATTTTAGACATTTTTCTATTTTTGCTTATTCATTATTATTAGATTTCAAGACTCCAACTTTGAATAGTTTTATTATGTTAAATTAAATAATTACTTGGCCAAGGAGGTTGTATTCGATATTTAATTTCTATTTTTTGCGGTTTTAATGCATGATTACATGATACGATAATCTAAAAATTTACAAAAAGCTTTTGTTATTTTTAAAAATGAAAGAAAACAAAAAATATCAGGTTTTTCTGCTTTTATTTCGATGTGTCCTGATATCAATTTTTTATATTAAAATTATTTTTTATTAAATAATTACGTAGTGAAATGGACAATGAATCTGTATTAAAACTTCTATATTTACGGTTTTTTATCACATTAATTGATAAGAAAATCTTTAAGTTTACAACAATTTAACTTTGCTCAGTTTATGAAAAGCTGACACAAGGTTATGTAATTCTTTCTTCTCGATTCAAAGATAAATTTTGGATTGGTTAACCTTGCCAAAAGACCTTGGTTATTGTGTTGCACAAACCTTAAAAATCAGGGATTTAAAAAGTACATTAATCGCGATCTGCTTTAAATTGAAAAATAAAAACAACGATTTACGATAAAAAAATTTAAGGCAGATATCCTCATATAAATAAAAATTGCAGTTGAATTCAATGTTAATTTTTCAAATATACGATTTTTAAACTCAAAAATTGAGTGCGGTAGAAGATCAAAAGGCGTGAACCGAAATGTGTTTGTACTCCCGATGTCTTTGTTTCATTTTTTTTTGACCTCAAAAAAATTAATTTGAATGAATTTGTCTCGACAACAAACAACCTGATTGTCAGGTTCGTACAGCTATGAAAACCCATTTTAGGGGGTTGTCCAGAAATCATGTGACCAGAAAATCGTGATTTTAAGATTCCTTTCCTCCTCTCGTGACCAAAAATCCAAGCATTTCTTAAAAAGTAACCCTCTTTGTCATTCTATCAAAAAATGGAGAAAGTGAAGTGATAACCGAAAAATTAACAAAGAATTTGTTAATTTTATAAAAAAAAGCATCGAGACATCGCTTCCATCATTTCTTTTTCTTACAATAAGTTACATTAACATTATCATTACATTACTATTACAAGCTTTTCCTTTTGTATCGTTATTGTGAAAGAATAATAAAGTCATTAAAAGCAACCACTGAACTTATACCTTTAGCAAATATATATCGAAACTGCGATTTAAGAACTTACAAATAAAAAAGAACATTTACGATTTTAATTTTATTATTACGTTTATAAAGTTGGGAATGTTAATAATTGAAAATGTTTAAAATGATTGCAATGAATTTTTTCATTATGGTAAAAATTTTTAAAAGTAGCCACTTATCGCATCCAAGTATATTTATATTTTTAACATTTCATTAGAATTACAGTCGAACCTCGTTATAACGTCCCTCGATATAACGTTTCCCTTGTTATAACGTCCTTTATCTACAGTCCCTTCAACAAAAAGCCCCCTTAAATCGGACCTCGATATAACGTCAACCTCGATATTACGTCCTTTTTTCACGGTTCCTTTGAAAAACGTTATAACGAGGTTCGACTGTATATGCTATAAAAAACATAAATTTTCGAAAAGCACACACTTGCAAAGAAAAATGATCGACATTAAATTTTTAAAAAGCAAGACAACAACACTCTTTTGGTTGATCCAAGTTATTTGACGTTCTTCTTATAGAGACATGTCATGCATGGATAAAATTAGATATTGAAACTGTCATTTAAGAATTTATAAACAAAATGTTAAACAACAATTTCAAAGCATGTAACCTTAAAGCTATGCCCCCCAACGATCTAAATGGAAAAGATAAAGTTAGAATTGACAAAAAATTTCAAGATGCTTAAAATTTTATTTTCATTTTATATTATTACGTTTATAAAGTTGGAAATATTAATAATGTGAACTGTTTAAAATCATTGTCATTAATTTTTTTAAAATGGCCTGAAGTTGCAGCTCCTAATACAATCAAAAGTAGCAGTTTATCAAATCCAAGTTTATTTATGTTGTTTTTGACATTTCACTAGAATTACATACTTAAAAAATGTAAAATATTCGAAAAACTTTCAAAGAAAAATGATCGCATTAAATTTTTAAAAAGCAAGACAACAACACTTTTTTCGTTGATCCAAGTTATTTGACGTTCTTGGTTTCGATTTTTTTTCACAAAAAAAGAAAAAAAGATGTCTTAGTCATCATTTTTTCGAAACTTAAGGAAATTAAGGCCCAAAATTTTTATTTATTTATTTTTAGCAAAAGTTTTGAATATTTTTCGACATTTTTTATATTTTTTTATCATGACTTAATCTATCAAAAACTGTTGTCCTACATTAATAATTAATCATTAAATATTTTGTGCGCTCCACCTTCTCCTAAACTCCACAATATTGAGTAAGTCTTATAAGCACAAACGACCTGCGTTGAAATTGTTCACCAACGATCAAAATGGAAAGGATAAAGTTGGAATTGACAAAAAATTTCACGATGCTTAAAATTTTATTTTCAATTTTATTTTATTTTTTATTATAAAGGTGAGAATTTTAATAATTGGAAATGTTTTAGATCTTTGCCAGTAATTTTTAAATAATGACAATAATTTTGGAGAGGTGAAGTTTATCATATCCCAGTTTATTTATATCTATATTTTAAAAAATATATAGAATATTAAAAAAGACCCCATACATTTGCAACAAAAAAGATCAACATAAATATTTTTTAATAGCCAGCTTGGTCCCCCAAGCTGATTGGGTCTTCATCGAAAAACAAAAAAAAGCCAGCTTGGTCCCCCAAGCTGATTGGGTCTTCATCGAAAAACAAAAAAAGCCAGCTTGGTCCCCCAAGCTGATTGGGTCTTCATCGAAAAACAAAAAAAAGCCAGCTTGGTCCCCCAAGCTGATTGGGTCTTCATCGAAAAACAAAAAAAAGCCAGCTTGGTCCCCCAAGCTGATTGGGTCTTCATCGAAAAACAAAAAAAAGCCAGCTTGGTCCCCCAAGCTGATTGGGTCTTCATCGAAAAACAAAAAAAAGCCAGCTTGGTCCCCCAAGCTGATTGGGTCTTCATCGAAAAACAAAAAAAAGCCAGCTTGGTCCCCCAAGCTGATTGGGTCTTCATCGAAAAACAAAAAAAAGCCAGCTTGGTCCCCCAAGCTGATTGGGTCTTCATCGAAAAACAAAAAAAAGCAAGCTTGGTCCCCCAAGCTGTCATTTACTGTATCCATAATTTTACTAAATTTCTTAACATTTATTGTCAGATATATTCATAATATATATAAAATATCCAAAAAAAGATTAAACAATTGCAAAATAAAAAGATTGATACAAATGTTTTTAAAAATATGAAAGCTACAATTTTTTGATTGACCAATCTTGTCGATTAAAGGTTTGTTTCTTCATATTTTTACTGTGCTTCTTTCACACAAAAAAAAATGTCAGTCGTCTGGGAATTTTTTTTATGGTTTTTAAACATCATAGTCGGCACCAACCAGGGCTCTGCGAAATCGAAATTTGAAATATCGAAAAAAAAAACGAAATTCCTTTTCTGTAAAATTTTTTAAAGTTTTCAAATCTGTTGTTGACTGATTTTTATGACTATTTACATCCATAAATGGCACTTCTTTCCTTTACGCCCCCCTCAAAATACCTTTTCTGTTTTTTTCATCGTTCGGTTTTGGAATGAAATAAAATTTGCATTTGAAAAAATCAGTTGCTAAAGGGGGGCGAAAAGGAAAGAAGCAGGCTGCGGCGTACTTCCTTCCTTTTCGCCCCCCTCATTCACATCTCGCAAATTTGCATATGCTTTTCGAGAAATGTATAAAAGGCAAAAGTGGCACCAAATTCAGGCTTTTTTTCATCATTTTTCTTCTTGATAAACGGTCGTCATTTTCTCTCTTTTTTCTTCCAATTTTTTTTAAGTTTTTGCTCTCAAAACGTTGACCAAGTTCATATTTATGAAAATTGAAAACGTTCTTTTGAATATGTAATATTTATAATTTTATTTCTTATTATATTTTCTAGAAAAACCGTTTTCTACCTTTTTTGTAATGCATTTTTTCTGTGTCAAGCATTGCTCATGTTTCTCAAAAATCGGGCTTTGTATTCTTTGTCTTTCTTTTTTTCAAGCTGCGAAAAGTCGATGACTAACATATATTTTTGTGTGTGCATTTTACACACAAAAAAATCATGTTAATCATCGGTCTTTAAACTGCAAAAGAACCAAAAAGAAAAAAACAAATGTAAATGCAGACAAACTTGCCAAACCAAAAAAGTGTTGTTCTCTAACTTTAAAAAAAATTAATATCAATTTTTATACTTTTTTACTTCCGGGTGGGTTTTTTGAATATTTTATCTTTTTTTTAAAAATAGTAAAAATGTAAAAACAAACTTTTGAAAATCATGTTATTGGTAAACGAAATTAAATACAATAATTTTGCCAGATTAACTACGGAACATTATTGAAAAATTCTAAATTCTTTGCAACATTTTTAATTTAAATATTCTTCAATTTGTAAATGCTAACCAAAAGAAATCTTAATAAAGGTATTTTTGAAAGCAATTTGACCTTTTTTTCAATTCCATTTTGTCGTTTGAATGGATTTTAAAAACGAAAATATTTATTTTATTACGTTATCTATTAGAGTTAGTAATTGGCCCGAAAAATCCTTGATTGCTTCGATCTATCTAATAATATGTATTTCGTCATCTTAATGCAATTCAATTTGTGTTTGATATGTAATTAAAAAAGTGAAAAAAAATGCTTCATTATTTGGAATTTAACAAGATAGAATTTAAAACTTCTAGTTGATCAGAATATAATGAAACAATTATTTCATCAGCTTTCTTGATCTTTGATTGAATTCTTATTGAAATTTCTTTGACAATTTTCATTGCTAGTTCATTAGCTTGTTGTAACAGAGTACTGCAATCCTCCAGATAATCTTCATCATAGATAATTCGTTGCCATCGACTTAATTCTTTCGGAGATAAAAGTAAAAGAATACAAGTTTTTCGAAGTCCATAGCTTATTGTTTCTTCGCTACCGTATAAATTGCTTAAAAAATGTTGATTAAATTAATGTAGAAAGTTGGAAAAAAATACTAACCAAGAAAAGCCAGCTTCTTTCATAGCTTGAATATTTACCTTGTTTGGTTTGAATCTAATTTTTGGAAAAATTGCAAGCAGGAGATCAAGACATCAAGACTGATAGAGATATTATTGAAGAGATTCTTTGGCAAACGAAATCCATATTCACTTCAAAGTTTTCCATTATCATGTGGACCTACAAGAATAAACTTTTATCACAAAACAAATTATTAAATACTTTACCGTAACAAACATACAACTGTTTATTCTCTCCATTACCATTCTTTCACCTACAGTAACCCGATTTTTTTGTGAATACTTATCAAAACCTGGGACACAATTTGCAATCAGATCATGATTCAACATATCCATCAATGGAATTACTGCAATTGAATCCCCTTGTGCCGAAGAAGCATCAATTAATTCGTGCTTATTTAAAATATTATCAAAATATATTTAAGCAATGCCATGCCCAAAGGAATAACTAATAATCCAGATCCGGATTAAAATGCTAAAATTTTTTTTTGAGATTGTTTCAACTTCTGTAATTTGTTTATCGTAAAGTTGTCGAGGCTGCGGTGGAAGAATTGCAGGATCAAGTTCCAAGGCCAATGGAGTTGTAAAAGATCCAGGGAGCATTGAAATATAATATTTCCATTTAGATTTAATTACTTTTGAATGTTCACAATAACAAAAGAGTACAATTAATTCAAAGGGTTCCAATTTGATGGAAGTATTGGAAGATAAAAGTTGAAAATATTCTGGAATATTTATCACAAGGATTGAAGTAATCATCATATTGTTGAAACCTAAAAAATAATTTGATAAATCGTTTTTCGAAGAGCATTTCGGCAAAACCCTTTGATTTTCTAACATTGTGTAGGAATGCCGCTTTAGATGGTCTTGCTTTTTCGAATAATTAATGAATAAATAATTTACTTCAACAACAGCTTCATTAGCCCGGAAATTCTATTTAGCAAAAAATCCAAAACCCTCATTTGGGCCACAGTACCGTAGTTCGGCTTTTGGTGATTGAATATCATGCTTTTGACACCATTCCAAAAACTTTTTTAACAGTATTCATCGGATAGAGTTCCTTTGACACAAATAATAACAGTTACATAATGAGTCAAGTTATTCCAATCTAAAAAACAGTATCATTAATAAATTGAATTCGTAAAAACGAAACTTATAAAAATCACTGAAATACAAATTAACTCTTTCAGGATCCAATAACGTTTCGGCAGGTATCATCATCCTTATATTACCAAAGGGCAAAGAAAATGGAAGCTTTCCATTTGGAAGCAGACGAGCAGAAAAGAATAGACCAAAGATATTTCCATTTGTTGGATTTGCAGCTTGTCCATTGTCATCTTTCACATATTTGATCATCATGTTATCAGTTCGAGCTTGAATGTTATCCCAATAACACTGTGGCTTGCAACGAAAAAGAACTCGAAAAGGATGCATTTTTATTCGACTTAAAGAAACATAATCACATGCTTTCTTCAACAATTGACTTATTTCTTGTTTTGAAAAGACTAAAAACTACAGTACAATAAATGTAAATAAAAGCCATAGTAACAAACATACTTGCTCGAAATTTGGTTCTTCCTTCTGCAGTATTGATTCCACTTGTATTTCTGATAAGCAATTCACAATTATAGTATCCACCTGGTTGAGTTGCAAATAAGTATTCATTTTTATCTTGATCTATTTTAACAGTTCTCATTTTCATAAACTTTTATTATCTTTGAGTGAGAACATTGAGCTGAAAAAGACTAACATATATTTATTATTAAAGATAAAGCAAAAGATACTTACACGGTATTCCAGGATCTTGCCAATGAACCAAACATTCCTTTGAACTTCTTCTTGTGTATAGTAGCTCGAGGAATAGCAAATGATGGAAAATCCCGTGGAATATCAGATGGCTTTGACAGAAAATCTTGATGTATATCAGATGAATTCAGCGGAAAAGCTCGAGATGTATCATATGATGAAAAAGCTTGTTGAATGTTAGATGATTTTGGAGGCAAGCTCGAGGAATATTATGTAATTGTGACGTATATGGTCGAGGTATATAAGCTGATCTTGTTGGAAAAGCTCGAAAATTATCAGATGAATTCAGCGGAAAAGCTTGATGTATATCAGATGATTTGGAAAGAAAACCTCGATTAACCCATGAATCTTCATTTGTTGATTGCAATGGCGCAGGACGTGAGATCCATGAATCTGTACGATTAAAAGAAGGATGAGTATTTCTTTGAAACGTGGTGAAGTTAATTCAGTATTGAAGAATGATGGTAGCCTTAGATATGGAGGAATTGGTCAAGCAGGAACAATATATGGATGAAAAGATACATAAATAGATGTTGATGATGAGATGATGATGAAAAGAATGAATACGGTGGTGAAGAATGTGGTGGTCGATAATTCACAGGACGAACTGGTCGATACTGCAGATCCTTCTGCTCCAATTTTCGTCGTTCCGCATTTATAATTAGAAAAAAAGTTAATAACAGTTACATTAATATTCTTTCTGTATAAAGTTTAAATTACTGTTGCTAAAAGTTTTTTTGTTGAAAAAAAGCAATGTTTTATTATTTTTGTCATTACGACACAAATTGCCAAGACAGTATTTTTCGAAAAAGAAAGAACCTCTGTCTTTTTTTGAGCCATGATTTTTTTAATTTAAATCCAAACTCGTCAAAGAAATCTAAAAAGTTCTATCCTTCGGTACCGGACATTTTTAGTCGACTTGAACAAGGTTTTTTACTTGTTTAACAATTTCACTATAAATGTACTTTTCAAACAATGAACTATCCATTTCACAGTCATTGAAAGCTTCTTTCAAAAGTATTTAAAAGCAAAGGAATCCTCTCATAAAACTGCCACTGTTAGTTTGTTGGTTGGTTGGTGTCTGCGTGTGTTTTTATTTCAAAGAAAGCGGAGTGTTTGGCAAACTGTGTCGAGCGTCAACTAACAAGAGAGCAATTTTTTTTGCAAAAGTTTTTTTTTGATGACATTTTTTAGTCAAAAAATTTAAGCAAACTTTATTGCATTATTCTTTTATTATTTGTTATTTTTGCAGTTTTTTTTTAAAAAACTGCTGTTAAATTAGCTTCGTGCTAATTATAAATTTTGTTACGCTCTGTGGCGTCTTCCTTTGGGGAGTTAACACTGACATATTGCATTTACTCATTTTACACATTGCACATTTCTCTATTTTTGTACTTGCATATACTCGCTTTAACATATTATTGTACTTTGGAATATAGTAATTGTATAGTTGCATATAAATATATATCACAAGTATTAAATTGAAGTAACTTAAAGTAATTAAAATATTTGTTAGTAATAATGGGAAGAAGAAAGATCCAAAGGACACCGTCACAAGAAGCTGTTCATAAAGCAGAGTTAAGACAAAAAAATGCTGAAAGAGAGAGAAAAAGAAGAGCTGAAAGGACGCAAGAGCAAAGGGAAGGTGAACAAGAGCAACAAAGACGGCGTATGAGAGAAAATCATGAACAAATGAATGAAATACAACGAGAAGAACTAAATGCTGCAAAAAGACAAAGAACACAGTCACAAAGATCACAGTTATCAGAAGCTGAGAAATCTGCAAGAGCTGAAACAGAAAGATTAAGATTAGAAGCTCAGAGAGCCCAACAAACTGAAGATGAAAGAGCTGCAAGAGCCGAAACTGAAAGATTAAGATTAGAAGCACAACGAGCGCAACAAACTGAAGATGAAAGAGCTGCAAGAGCCGAAATTGAAAGATTAAGATTAATTGCATTGAGAGCGCAACAATCTGAAACTGAAAGAGCTGAACAAAATGCATCGCAAAGGGAAAGAACGCGAAATCGCAGATCAAATTTCGATGATGAACAAATACGAGCAGAAAGAGTTACAGCACGCCTTGGAATGCAAAGAATGCGAAATAGAATTTCAAGACTTTGTGCAGCAGGATATGAAATTGATGACAATGGAGACGCACATTATGGTGGACCTTTAAGTTTTGTTTGTAGTCATTGCGGTGCACGGCATTTTGAAAGCGAAAAAGTATCAAATAGAGAAGGATCTTTTTACAGCTGTTGCCAGCATGGTACTATTAAAGTTGTAATTCCGGATTATCCAGAAGAATTAAAACCACTTTTCGATATTGCAGAATTTCGTAAAGATATAAGGGTTCTAAATAATGTACATTCTTTTGGATCTTTTAATGCAAATGTTGTAAATTTTGGTATTAATCGACCAGGTCCATATGCTTTTGTTGTACAAGGACAAGCTTATTATCAAATTAATACGACTTTAATTAATGATGATGAAGAACATAGTCGTGAAAAGAGTCATGGACAGCTTTACATCGTTGATCCAGAAGAAGCTGTTGAAAATCGATTAGGACCTAATAATAATTTAAATCGTGATATTGTAAGAACAATAAGCACAATATTAGCACAAGTTAATGAGCAAGCAAAATCTTTTAGAATGCTTCATGAAGAAATGGAATTGCAAAGACAAGTAGCTGAAGAAATGGGTATTGAACCATTAAGCTTATCGCTACATTTTGGTATACTCCCAGGACAAGATCAAAGACGCTATAATTTGCAAGCATCAACTGAAGTTGCTGCAGTTTTTGCAACAAATGATGATGGTGAAATTCCAGATTCATATATTACAATTTACGACAAAAATGAAAAGAAGCTAAAAACTGTAAATGCAATGGACCCAAATGTTGAACCCTGGCTGTATCCAATTTTCTTCCCCCATGGTAAACCAATTTGGACACCTGATCTTAAAAAAGTTAATTCACAACAAAGGTTGACAAGAAGTGCATATGCAAAATTTATGATTTCAATTCGAGATGGTGAATTTAATGCGGTTTTACATGGTGGAAGACTTTTTCAACAATGGTTAGTTGATACTGCTCTTAAAATTTTAAAAGATCGAGTAAATTATTTAAAAACACATCAACAGCAGCTCTTACGGGATTCATACGCAAATATTGATGGATATATGCAACAGTTCCAAAGAGACAATAATGCACAATCAATCGGTGCTAAATTCATTTTGCCATCGTCACATCCAGGTTCGCCAAGAAATATGGAACAATTATATCAAGATGCAATGGCAATTGTAAGAAGATATGGAAAGCCAGATTTGTTCATAACCATGACATGTAATCCAAATTGGACTGAAATTGCTGAAAATTTATTACCTGGGCAAACAGCATCAGATCGACCGGATTTAGTTGCAAGGGTTTTTAAGCAAAAAAAGGATCATTTAATTAATCTCATATCAAAAGAAGGGTATTTCGGAAAATGTAAAGCATTTGTTTACACCATCGAATTCCAAAAAAGAGGTTTACCACATGTACATTTGTTAGTTACTTTGGAAGGCGATTACAAAATGAGAACTGCTGAAGTTATTGATCGATATATTAGTGCTCAGCTTCCAGATCCCGAACTTTATCCAAATTTATATAAATTAGTTGTATCAAATATGATTCATGGGCCATGTGGAGAAAGATGCATGAAGGATGGCAAATGTTCCAAAAATTTTCGAAGAGATTTCCAAGAAGTTACAACACTTGACGAAGATGGATATCCATCATTAGCAAGACCTGATAATGGAATCACAGCTACAAAGCCATCTGGATTAGTTGTTGATAATCGAGACGTTGTTCCATATTGCCCTAATTTGTTGCTCGAATTTGATTGTCATCTTAATGTTGAAGTTGTTTCTACCATTAAAGCAGTAAAATATTTGTATAAATATATTTTTAAAGGACATGATTCAGCAGCAATGAAAATTGTTGATGGAGCTGTTGTTTATGACGAATGTGAATCATTTTTGGATAGCCGATATATGGGTGCAGCAGAAGCATGTTGGAGAGTTTTGGGGTATGAATTACATGATCAAAGTCATTCAATAATTCGACTGCCAGTTCATTTGCCAGGAGAACAAAAGGTAACATTTGTTGATGCAAATAATGAAGATCAGCTTCGAGCAGCAATGGATTCAATGTCACAGTTAATGGATTACTTTGCATTAAATGAACGTGATCCAAAGGCAAGAGAATTTTATTACCATCAAATTCCAGAGAATTACACATGGAAAAAAGTCAGTGCCCAAGGTGAACCCAAAAAGATGCAATGGTGTGACAGAAAAGCATGCTTTAACATTATTGGACGGATGTATACTGTATCTCCTACAAATCAAGAGCTTTTTCATTTACGTATTTTGCTCAATCATGTTAAAGGTGCAAAAAGTTTTGATGAATTAAAAACTGTTAATGGAGAAGTTTGCCAAACGTTTACGCAAGCATGTTTAGAACTTGGTTTAGTTGAAGACGATGCAGAATGGCAAAGAGTTTTAAATGAAGCAAAATTATCATTAATGCCTTACCAAATGCGTACACTCTTCGTTAGACTTTTGATTCATTGTCAACCTATGGCACCTCATGATCTTTGGGAACAATTCAAATGTGATATGTCTGAGGATTTTGCAAAAGAAATGACAGAAGAAGCAGCCATTAATAAAGCTTATCGAGAAATTCAAAGATTGCTTGAAAGAGAAGATAAAAGCTTAACGGATTTTCCTACAATGCCACAAGATGTCATTTTTGATGAAGATTACGATACTTATGACCCTGTATATGATCAACAAATTGGAGATCAAATGTTTGAAATAATGAATGATCCACAAAAGACTGTAGTCGGTAAAGTAAAAGATGCAAGCACAGGTGAAAGTGATCAAAAGCTTTTTTATCTTGATGGTCCAGGAGGCTCAGGAAAAACATATACTTATAAAACTACATGGCATTTGCAAAGGGCACTTGGAAAAACTGTGTCGACAATGGCTTTCACAGGAATTGCAGCAATTTTATTGCCGGGTGGTAAAACTGTTCACAAAACTTTGAAGTTGCCAGTTCCATTATATTCAGATTCAAATTCTTCTGTAACTCGAAATTCCAAAGAAGGTAAAAATCTTTTGGAAACAGATGTTTTTATTTGGGACGAAGCACCTATGGCTCCTCGATATGCTCTTGAAGTTATGGATAGAAAGCTGCGCGATTTAACAGGTGTTGATGAATACTTTGGCGGCAAAGTTTTACTTTTGGGAGGTGATTTTCGGCAGCTTTTGCCTGTTCGCAAAAATGGTACCAGATCAGAATGCGTTGATTTATCAATTAAAAATAGCTGTCTTTGGGATAAATTTGAAAAGTTATCATTACATCAAAATATGCGCGCTGATCCCGGGGAACTTGAATTTGCAAGATTTCTGCTAAAAATTGGTGAAGGTACACTTAATGATGAAAATGATTGCATCGAATTTCCAGAAGATTTTGAAGTTGAAACTGACTTGGTACAAGAAGTATACGGTCAACTAATTGAACAAAAACGTTTTGAAGATGCGGCTAATTCTGCCATTCTTTCTGCCAGAAATGCTGATGTTGATGAACTTAATAAGGAAATTGTTGACTTACTTCCAAATGCTGGGGAAAGAATTTATACAAGCACTGATACAGCAATTGAAAGTGAAGCTCTGCAAGAATTGCTTACACAAGAATATCTTAATAGCTTAAATCCACCATCTTTACCACCACATGAACTTTGCCTCAGAAAAAATACAGTAGTTATGCTTATTAGAAATTTAAGTCAAGCCGAAGGTCTTTGCAACGGTACAAGATTATTAGTAATTGGATTATTGAATCATACATTGCAATGTAAAATTTTAACAGGTGATAAAAAAGGTGAAACAGTTTTTATTCATCGTATCATCCTTCACAATGAAGAAAATTACCCATTTACTTTAGCTCGACGACAATTTCCAGTAAAGATTGCATTTGCTATGACAATTAACAAGAGCCAAGGTCAAACATTTGAAAAAGTTGGATTGGATTTGAGAAAAGATGTTTTTAGTCATGGACAATTGTATGTTGCATGTTCAAGAGTTAAAAGAGCATCTGCATTAAAGATTTATTTGGGAAAGCAAAGATTGAATAAAAAAGTAAAAAATGTTGTATACAAGGAAATCATTGAATAAAAGTTTTATTTTTTCGTGCTGTTGTTTATTTGATAATGTTGATATAATGTATATATAATTCAATAATTAATTTAATTTAATTTTAGTTTGTTTTTATTCGTTGTTACTTCTATCGTCGTCAGAGGCAGCGCCATCGCTATTTTCCACCTTTATGGTGGCCCTGTTGCAGGGTTAAGCAACATTTTGGAGCTGAAGAAAATTTCACCAAGGTAAGTCCTTTTTTATTCTTTATTTAATTTAATTTATTACTTTTAGATAGAATGATGAGCAACAATTTATATTACTTATTTGATTGGTCAAATGTGTTCACACGATGATCTAAGGTATGCACTTTTATATTTTGAATTGCAACATTTCGTTCGATTATATTTTAGATTTGCAATGATGTGATACAAAATAACTTTTCAAAGCCAAAAGAAATCTATATGGATGTGATCGTCTATTACAATTTATTCGATAAACTATGGCTGAAGTGGTATCAACTTCAAAAGCTACAATAGAAAGTACTCAAGTGATTACATTAGCTTCAAATATTGACATATTCTATTAAACTATCTGATCATTTATTAGCTGAAGAAATTTTTGATGATATTAATCCATGTAAGTCATTTTCGTTCTTTGTACATTCTTATAAAAGTTTATTTTTTTGTATTGCAGATAAACCTCAATCACAACATCTCCATCGCAAATCCCCGTATATTCTTTCTTCATCTTTATCAAACGAATTCAAACACAATCCAGTCATCATCGTTGCTCTATCAATTACAAATTCATTATATGTATTTATCTTGGTGTAAATTCTAAGTTCATTTGTTATTTCTGTTGTTAATAAAAGTTGTTTATATGATTTTTTTTAACTGTTGTTGTAAACTGTTGCTGGCGGGCCGAAGGCCCGCTTTAACCCTAGTGCTTTTAAATTTGTGTCAGTGTTCGTTGACGAACTTTACATTTTTCATTGCAAGATGATGAGTGGTGGTGGTCCCCAATCTGCATATTTTAATGCTGGTGATGATGATGATGATAGTGCCGTTGGTGATGGATTCTTTGATGGAAATGATGATGCCTCTGATGATGTTGGTGCAACGTCTGGATACTTCGATGGTGTTGGTGTAACATCTGGTTATTTTGGAGTTGGTGGTGGAAGCAGTATTGGTGAAAACGGAATTGTTCTTCCAACTGGTTTTGATCGAGTACTTGAAAAAGCTTCAACAAAAACTGAAAAAAATGATAGTGCTGCTGCTGCTGGATCTGTTGAAACTTCTGGTGCTGATGATGAATGGGAACCACCGCGTCGTCGAGATTGTCGCCGTTGTGAAACAAAGGTTATGCTTTAATCAGCTGATGGTCAAATTTTTAACAAATATTTTGAAGAAGAAGATATCCGAGATTTTGCTCGCCGTTTCAAGACTAATCGATGTGAATATGGATTTTCTCAAGCAGATGTTGGAGGTTTGACAGTTTGTTTTTGTTGTAACAATGATGATGATTGTTTTTTTTAGCTGCACTTGGTCGTCGATATGGAAGTGATTTCACTCAAACAACCATTTCTCGCTTTGAAGGTTTAGTTCTTTCTCATTCAAACATGTGCAAATTGCGTCCACCTATTGAACAATAGCTTACCGATATTCAAGCTGCTGTTGATAATGGAATTTCACTTGATTAATTACGTCGAGCATGTAAAAATGGTGATTTTTGGCCTTGTGAAATTAATCAAGATCAAGATGATCCTGATGCTCCATTTAATTCTAACTTAGTTCCACCACTTCGTAAACGTCGAAAGCGTACCAGTCTTGATGGCTCACAACGTCTTGCATTGGATTCATATTTTGAGGTTAATCAACGTCCTGATAATGCGCAAATGATTGATATTGCTAAAACTTTGGCTCTTGAATTTGTGGTTTGTTTTTCATATTGAATTTTTGATTCCCACTTGAATTATATACAGTGTCCCGAGAATAATTCTTTAATAAGTTTCTGCCAAAACACTGGAAGAGTTTTTTTTCTTTAATGTCATAAATGTTGTCCCTTAAATGCACATGTTTTTTAAACTATTAATGTATGTTCAATTTTTAGGTTGTTCGTGTTTGGTTTTGCAACAAACGGCAAAAAAGCTCGACGAAAGTATATTCCAGCAATTAAAAAAGAAGAATCTGATGCTTCACCAACATTGATTCCAGCAATTCGAAAACGTCGAAAGCGTACATATCGTGATGGCTTAAAACAAACTGGACCAAATATTAGTGATGTCACGAGTGAATTGGATCATCCTTCTACAACTGGATTGAATCAAAGTGATTTTGTTAATCAACGATCTAATAATCATTCAATGACTGTTGGATATGGTCCTAATAATGCATATGGTTATCAAGTAAAAATTTCTGTAACGCTTGTAACTGTATTTGTATTTTTTGATTTTAGAATCATCTTCAACCTCAAATGATGATTCCTGTTTCGCAGCAACATCAAAAACAACCACCATCAACTCAAGCTCAGCCACAACAATTAGTTCCACAAATGCTTTCCCCAAATGTTATGGATGAACCGCTTGTTCTCTCCAATAGTGCTGATCATGGTTTTTCTTCCAATGATTATCAATACTATTATCGTAATGGAGCTGCTCATAGCACTGATAGTTGCAGAGATCTCAATGGTGATCATTGGAATTCATTTGATTTTTATAATCTCTTTTATTCTTCTGATCCTTCACAACATGGAGTAGGATATCCACAACATTCTTTTTCTTTTAAACATTCTCAATATCGTGATTCAATTTATCCATCTCAATCAAATGTTTCAACTGCATTAGCACCATCTCAATCACAACATCAATATATCAAAACTCAACCGCAAATTGGACAACTTCAACAACCGCCTCAAGTATTATCTTCACCAAAAAATCGAAGTAACGGTACTCGTCCCAAACGTGAAATGTAACTATTTGTTCTTGAAGTATCGTATTCTGAAAAGGGTATGATAGTTAATTGTATTTAATCCTGTTTTTATTGTTCATGAATTTTTCTTTTGTATTGTCTCTATTTTAATTTTTTATTTATATTGATTTTTTTTTGTAACAATCGAATGATAATAAATATTACTGAAAGTTATGAAAACTTTAAATCTGTGAAGGCAAATATACTAATATCTACAGTAATGGTTCAAATGCCGTATTTATTTTTGAGGTTTTATTATTTATTCTGAGATGTAAATAGAAAACAATTTGTTTGTCATCATATTTTTAACAACAATAGAAACACTTTGTCAATCATTGAGGAATAATATCTTCTTGTTCTTTTTTAAAGCCCACCATCAAAGTTTTTATTTAATTATGCTATTACTGTTATAATTTAAATTTTCTTTCACAAAAAAGACGTGTTAGTCATTATCAGTCTTTCGCAATATTAGTAAAAGAAAGGCAAAGTATTCATTCATTTTTATTTAGTAAAGATTTTGAATATTTTTAAACATTTATTATTTTTTTTATCATAGCTTTATCTAACAAAAACTGATGTGCTACATTCATTATAAAAAATATGTGTGCACTCCACCTTCTAGAAAAAAAGGCCTTCTCCTACTCTAAACAATATTAAATTTTCAAATTTATAATTTTAAATTTAAAACTCTTTATCTTTTTTTATCAAAAAAATAATTAAAGAAAGTAAAAAGGAAATTCAAATTCAAAAAAATTTGTTAAAAAATTAAAATTTACAAACAATGCCACCTGTGTAAAAATGAGATATCGAGATATCGATGCTGCCATTTTTAATGGCCTTGATTAATCTTTGTCGAACTGCTTTGATCTTTTCTGAAATTGGGGAAAACGGAAAGGAAGAAGATTTTTAAACATCAAAATAGAAATATCATCTGTTTTTATCCCACCGGATCTCTTTATCCCCCGAGGATTTGAGGGAAGAAAATGTAAAACATGCCGGAAAAGAGAGAAAACTAAAAAATGGTCCGATGATACCGCAGGCCCCCAAGCTATACATGACAACAATCAAAACGATAACATTAATAATCAGGATGATAAAATGTCAAGGTGATTACTTACTTTTATTTAAATTTTTTAAGTTTACTGAATATTTATATTTGTAAATTAAATTTGTATAAAACTATTTAAGATTTTTTAAATAATGATGCTTTTCTTATTTTTTGGATCACTTCCTCTATAAACTTTATGTCAATTACTGTACCCATAATTTTACCAAATTTCTTAACGCTTTATTGTTAGATGTATTAAAAAATATAGAAAATATAATATAAAATATCCAAAAAACGGTCACACATTTGCAAAAAAAATCAATATTATTTTTTTAAAAGCAAGACAACAACACATTCTTGGTTGACCAATCTATTCGATTAATGTTTGTTTCTTTATGTTTTTTATTGTGCTTCTTCCACACAAAAAAAGAATGTCAGTCGTCTGGGAATTTTTTCTATGGTTATTAAACATCATCGTCGACAACAGCGGCTTCTTTTTTGATCTTCGACAACCCCTTTTTTCCTATTTGTCGCAGCCGCTGCTGTCTTTCTTTCGCAAGGTTTAGAAAATAAGAACGTTTTTTTTTATTGAAATTGAACATATTTGAATATTTTAGATATTTTTTTATATTATCTCTTTTTACATACTAGGGATTAAGCGGGCCTTCGGCCCGCCTGCAACCTTGCTTTAGGATGAAAGTACAGTCAACCTCGATTTTACGCGCCTCGATTTAACGCGAACATCGATCTCATGCGCTTTTCCACAAAGAGCTCATATAAATAGGACCTCGATCTCACACGGACGTCAATTTTTATTTGGTCCTTTGGATCGAGTAAAATCGAGATTCGACTGTAATTGTCTCAAAGTTTCATAAAAAAATTAAACTTGATAAAAGATAATAGAAAAAGAAACAGCTATAAAATAAAGCCTCTTCACTTGCAACTTTTTCGCTTTCAAAATGTTTTGCGCCACAATGATCGGAAACAAAACTCATTGGCCCACCGTAATGGGCAACACCTTCATCATGAATCTTAAATCTAGCTGCTTAAAACTTTGTTTCTCGGTTTCTTAAACTTTGCATTCTTAATCTTAATGCTGCTCTGTCAGCTTTAATTTTTTCAGTATCGTTGGTGTTAATTCTTTTCTGTTTCTCTTTGTTCATCAGTTAACAAAGATCGTCATTTCCTTTGATGTGCGGCATTATTGTTTTTAAATTCAGCTTGATGCAGAGCAGCTTCCTGAGAAGACGATCTTTCAATCTGTTTTTTCCCTTTTTACAACTTTTAACACAAAATGTATGTGAAGATCTTTAAAAATGTGCCTTGACATTAAAATTTGCCCTTCGTTATAAATAACGACAGTCGTAACCTAGAAAAAATAAAGCCTTGACAGTAGTCAACTTCTAAAAGAAGACGCCTACAGAGCTTTGCAAAAACTATTATAGCAAAAGCTAACAATTATAGCAATAAAAATAATTAAATAAGTAAAGAAACTTTTTTATTAATAAATTTAATGCTCAAACAATCATCAAAAAATAAAAGCAAAAAAATGATGACAAAAAAAATGCATTTTTGCTTGCAACATGCGTCATTTGCGCACTTTGAGAATTGTGAGGTGAGCACAGAAAACGAACATTGCCTCTTTTACGGGTAGATATTTTAGTTTCTAAACAACAATTTTAAATTCTGTTGAAGTATACGGTTTAAAAATTATATCCAAACACAAAATGCAACTGATGCAATAATAAATTTTAAAACATAAAATTTTCGAACTCACTGATTGATAAAATATCCCAAAAATTTGCGAACATTTTGCTTTACTAATTCTATTTTAAGGGTTGCGAAGCTTACGCGATTTTGTTATTCATTTTTGAAGTCACGTAGCAAAAATTGATTTGAATGAATTTTTCTCAACAAAAAACCATGATTATCAGGTTCATACGGTTGCACTAACCTGAAAATCAGTGATTTGAAAATTATTATAAGAGTATGTTGAATATATACTTATCAAACATACTGTTCAATTCTTTCAACCCTCAAAATGATGGAAAAGCTCGGGGAGAAAAGTGAAGATTCTAAACAATGAAAGGGAAAGAGAAATAAGAATGGTAACAAAAATCAAAACGACAAAGATATTTTAATAAATTTAAAAAGATAAAACTGGGAGTGAAAAAGTGTAAATTGTTCTTCGGTTGTTACTTTTATTCAAATTTATTTACGTTTACACAGTAGAAATATATAAAAACTTAAATGTTGTTTAAATAGTTCATATTTTTCTATAATGTCTTCACCATATAAAATATCACTTTTTTACATTTTTTGTGATTTTTAATATCTATGATTTTTCTGAATTTTGAACTGTTTTGCTTCTTTTTTAAAAAATATCTAAAAATATTCAAAAAAGACAAAAGAATTGTAAAAAAAGAGTTGACATTTTTTAAACAATAACATATATTTTATGGCTGAAAAATCTTATCGACATATTGTTCTCTCATAGTTTTTTTAATTTTAGTTGTCTTTTTACATAAAAAGTGTGTCAGTACACCTTGTTTATTGTTTCTTCGCAAAACGATTTCGTTTTATTTCAGATTTTTTAATAAAAAGTATGTCAGCCGTCTGGGAATGTTTCTTCTTTGCGTTTAAAAAAATCCGTCGCTAACATTTTTTGATCTTCCTTTAAAATTTTTGAAGCACTGCTAGCGATGAAAGAAAATGGTTCACAACGATTGACCCAGGGCAACAATCAAAAACACTGAAAAAGTGTTTTAAACTATTTTAATACAATTTTTCAATAATGACATATCCATCGGTTTGCATCTTCTATAAATTAAAATCGTTGTTGATGGTGTACGTCTTCTCTAAAAAAAAATATATTTGTCTAAATTTTTTACATTTCGCTTTCATATTTATTCATTTTATAAAAATATATGAAATATTCAAAAAAACCATCCGATTGCAAAAAGGATCGATAAAAATGATTTTAAAAGCAAGGAAACAAATTTTTTGATTGAATGCCGGCAGCTGCCAGTCGATTCGCAAAAAGTATTTTGTTTTATTTCAGTTTTTTTCATAAAAAAAGTGTCAGCCGTCTGGGAATTGGTCTTCCTTGCGTTTTAAAAAAAAATCACATCTTTTGAAATTCCTTTAAAATTTTTGAAGTACTGCCGCCGGCGGCAATAAAATAAAATGGTCAAATCACAACGATAGACCCAAGGGCAACAATTTATCTTTCACAACTTTGAGAAAACTAAGAAAAAAAATTTATTTGCTTAAGTTTAATACATTTTTTTGGATATTTCAGACATTTTTTCTATTTTTGTTTATTCATTATTATTAGATTTCAAGACTCCAACTTTGAATAGTTTCATTAAGTTAAATTAAATAATTACTTGGCCAAGGAGGTTGTGGATCGATATTTAATTTCTATTTTTTGCGGTTTTAATGCAAGATTACATGATAAGACAATCTAAAAATTTACAAAAAGTTTTTGTTATTTTTAAAAATGAAAGAAACCAAAAAATATCAGGTTTTTCTGCTTTTATTTCGATGTGTCCTGATATCAATTTTTTATATTAAAATTATTTTTTATTAAATAATTACGTAGTGAAATGGACAATGAATCTGTATGAAAACTTCTATATTTACGGTTTTTTATCACATTAATTGATAAGAAAACCTTTAAGTTTACAACAATTTAACTTTGCTCAGTTTATGAAAAGCTGATACATAATTTTTTCTTTTCTTATCGAAAATAAATATTGAAAAAAGACCTTGACTATCTTTTTTGTGTGTTGCACAAACCTGAAAATCAGGGATTTAAAAATACATAAATGGCGGTTTAAATTTGAAAAATAAAAACAATGATTTAAGGCAAAAAATTAAAAGCTGATATCGTATATAAATATATCATTTGTTAAAATTGTCATTGCCTTAAGGCATTTACAGGGTGTGCCAAAAAAAATGAGCAAGGCGGATTTAAATAAAAACGGTGAGGGCATATTTCTGGTTATAGGTGGAATAGTATGACCCTTTGAGGAGTAGTTTGTGGCAGAAATATCATGGGTCGAAAATTTTCGCTTCGGGAGATACAGGAGTTCAAAGTTTAAAAAAGGCCTTTTAAAAGGCTGTTTTTGGTGGTCTTGCGCGCTAGAGCATCACGCTATTTCCAGAGGGCAAAAAAAGAAGCTGTTGGGCAGATTTTATGGACCAAAGGACCTAGTCGTCCATAGGCTTTAGTATGATACCATAGCTCTTCTGCTGGAATTATGGCGAATTTTTTCCTGAACCCTTGCGCAAAATTTTTCATTTTTTGCCAACTTTGACATATTGCTGTAGTTCACAGCGAAGGAGTTAGGGGCTAATATTTGTTGCCAACAAACTTCAGCTAATTTGTGGTCGATCTCACACAAAAATATTGAAATCTGGAAAAATCATGTTTTGAGCAGCCATAATTTTCGTATGTTAGTATGTATACTTAAAACATTTTGAAATTCACTGCAATGTTAAATTACCAAATTGTTCATAAATGATTAAAATGTATTTTACTGTATTTGTCTGGACTATTTTTATTAATTTACAGCGAAAAAAAGTTCTTAAAAACTTTTTTGTATACATACATACTGGCTATTTATAAGTATATAAATATAAGCAGCCATTTTTGGGTATTTTTGAGTACAGAAAAAAATTCAGTTTTCCAGATTTCGATATTTGGCAATGGAATGAACCATAAACATGCTGAAGTTTGTTGGCAACAAATATTAGCCCCTAACTCCTTCGCTGTGAACTACAGCAATATGTCAAAGTTGGCAAAAAATGAAAAATTTTGCGCAAGGGTTCAGGAAAAAATTCGCCATAATTCCAGCAGAAGAGCTATGGTATCATACTAAAGCCTATGGACGACTAGGTCCTTTGGTCCATAAAATCTGCCCAACAGCTTCTTTTTTTGCCCTCTGGAAATAGCGTGATGCTCTAGCGCGCAAGACCACCAAAAACAGCCTTTTTTAAACTTTGAACTCCTTATATTTTATTCTCATTTTATTATCACATTTATAAAGTAGGTAATATTATTATTTGGAAAGGTTATAAATGATTGCCATCAATTTTTAAATGTTGACAAGAAATTTTGCATGTTGCCATTTATCATATCCAAGTTTATTCATCTATAATTTTAACATTTCACTAGAATTACCTACTTAAAAAATATAAAATATGAAATATAAAAAAAAACATGCACATTTGCAACAAAAAAGATCAACATAAATATTTTTTAATAGCAAGACAACAACATTTTTTTAGTTGACCAAGTTCGTCAGCGTTTGTTTAATTCTTCATATTTTTTTGGTTCTTTCAAACTAAAAAAGCTGTTTTAGTCATCATCAGACTTTCGCAACTTAAAAAAATAACGACAGAATATTTATTTATTATTTTGGTAACTGTTTTTGAATATTTTAGACATTTTTATTTTTGTCTTACAATTTAATCTCTTGACAACAATTATGATACATTCAACATTTTACATTAAATATGAAAAAAATGCCCTCTTCTCCATTTAAATCTTCCCCAATATTAAACTTCCGAGTATGCCATTTTATGTTTTCATGTTTTTAAAATACTAGACAGTGTCTCCAAAGTTCCACTTTTTTTCGGAACGTATTCCGTTCCGTTCCTTCTTCAGCTTTATCCGTTCCGTCCGTTTCGTTCCATATTTTTACTCAACACGTTCCCGTCCGTTCCGTTCCAAACGTCAGGAACGGGTATACGTTCCCGTTCCGTTCCCGTTCTTGCAAAATACTGTAATTTTGGGTTTTCGGAGGTGCAAAAATGTTGAAGAACAAGGTTTTGACTCCAACTTGAAAAGTAATATGAGATATTTTTGGGCTATAAAGGGTTATTACACAACAAATAAAATGAAATAAAAAATTTCAATACTTGAGTTACAATTTTGGACCCAAATTTATGATGAAAAGGAGTAAAAACAGGTAGCGGAACGGAACGTCTAACCTCTCAAAAGGAACGCGTTCCGTTCCGTTCTTTTAAAGATCGTACCAGTTCCGTACGTTCCGTTCCTAAAATGAGGAACGGGTATACGTTCCAGTTCCGGAACGGAACGGAAGAACGGACGTTCCAGAACGGAACGGTGGAGACACTGATACCACACAAGGGCAAGTCGGAGGATAGCGGAGGATAATCCTCCGGAGGGTAGAGGGTCGCGTCGGAAAAAAAAGAGGGTCGCGCGAGGAAAAAAAAGAAAAAAGAGAAAAAAGGAGGAGAAAAAGAAAAAAAAGAAGGGGAAGGGGAAAAAGAAAAAGAGAGAACCTGTGAGGGTAGCGCAACTTCAGCAGATCCTTAAATCTGGAGGGTAGCGCTTCTCTTGTTTCAAAAGATCCTTTGATTCTGAGGGTAGCGCTACCCGTTCTTCAGAAGATTTTTGGAATTAAAGGGTAGCGCTACCCTTTCCGTTTGAATACAAAATTTTATTAGAGAAAGGGTAGCGCTACCCTCAGAATCAAAGGATCTGCTGAACTTGCGCTCAGTGTTACCACAACGTCGACGCCGGCGTTGGCGTCGGCGTCACCTTTTCGTGGTCGGCGTCTCTCTCGGCGTCGACGCCGAGACGCCGGAGATATAAATTTTCACAAAAATTGGCGTTGGCGTCGGCGTCACCTTTTCGTGGTCGGCGTTAACGCCATCGACGCCGGCGTTGGCGTCACTTTTTTTGAAAAGTGGAAACACTGCTTGCGCTACCTTCTCCCTTTGAATCTAAAATTTTGTTAAAGAAAGGATAGCGCTACCCTCAGAATCCATGAATCTGCAGAAGTTGCGCGACCCTTTGAATACAAAAATCTGTTGAAGAAAGGGTAGCGCTACCTTTTGAATCAAATGATCTTCTGGAAAAACGGATTGAAACGGGTTAAAAAAATTTTACTGATCGGATCACTTATATGATTGTATTGCCTTACAATAGTTTTAATAAGCAAGCTGCACGATCCGTTCATAGGTAAAACATTTTCCAGGTTTGCTAACCTCAACCTTTTTTGCACAACATTTTAACAAATTTATTACTGTAAAAAAGTAACATTTCAGTTCTTTTTGGCACTTACCGCAGTCATACCCAACTTAGGGTTGGAACACGATATTTTATCCATATGCAGGTCTTATGTGGGTATTCTGCTTATAAAAAACCCCATTCATGTAATAACTATTTCATAACTTATTGTATGCAATTTTTTACGGCATTCTTAAGAATATAATATAATTATACCTTTTTGTTTGCTTTTGTTAAAGGAATTTTTCCCATTTTCATGGGTGAGTTCGGCACTTTTCCCAATTTTAACGCTATCTATTTCACGGATATGTGTGTTTTCGAACACACTGAATCCGAATCTGTAACATTCGAAACAACTTGGCTTCTTAAAATTCCAAAAAATTCGTAATTTTTAGCTGTTCATAACCATTTTAGGCGGTATTCGGCGTATTTTTAAACAGTTGTTAAACAAAAAACGATTAGGATTTGCCCATAATCATACCTACATAAGACTTGCATATTGACAAAATTTCGAGCTCCATCCCGGCTTAATTTGGGTATTTCTACGGTTAGTTAATATTATTTTTGACACTGTCTAATTGAATAGGGACAATACCAATTTTTTTCTCTTCAATCTTTCATTGTTGAGTTTTAAGGCGGCTCTCATTTTGGACATACAGTTGAATAAGCTCAACAACTTTGAACCAAAAAATTTTTATATACCTCTGCTGAGAAACTTATGAAGAAACTAATCTATCTAGCCTAAATTCAGGAGCAGCACATGATTTGGTTTTGTCGAGAATGCTTATTTTTATTAAAATAAATGCTACCGTACTTTAAAAAGTATGAATATGATACATAACCAAAGAGGGGACCCTATTAAAATCATTAAAAATAAGAAAAAAAATTTCGAAAAAATCCAAAGGGGGGACCCTTTGGGAAAAAGGGTCGCGAAAATTTCAAAATCTGTCCTCCGACCATGCCCACGTGTGACTGATACTAGAATTAAAGCGGGCCTTCGGCCCGCTCGCAAACTGTTTTTTTATTGTATTACCACAAACACGAAAATTATCATTAATTTTAAATCCTGCTCCACAAAAATTTGTTCACTGTTTACGGTAATATCATTCTAAATATGTTGTACAGAAAATTTGCTCGTCATCGAAATTAACTCGCTACTGTGATTTTGTTCTCCATTTCTTAGCCCTTTCAGCTTCAGAAATTTGTTGCTTTTTACATGCAATTCGCTTCTTTTTGCTCTTCTATCAGCTCTGACCTCTATTCTCAAACTTCCAAAAGAAGTTAACTACTGTCAGTATTATTTTTCGAAGTAACAATTTAAGAAAAAAATAAATTAAAACAAAAAAACACATATAAATTTGCTTTGCTTTTTTACTACAAAAAAATTAAGGGCAAGAAATTTTGTGATCAAAAATGATGATTGACGCTTGCCACATTTTGCCAAGAAAGCGCTTCTTTTAAAATAAAAATACACTGACACAAGACATTGCCTCTTTTACGGATAGATAAAACTCTTTATCTTTCTATCAAAAAGCAATTACAGACAGTGATAAAGAAACTTGACAATTTTGTAAAGTCTGTTTGAAACAGCATCGAAAAGTCGCCTACGGGGATAAAATGAGATGTCACAGCTGCCATTGGCTATGGTCATTTTTGACTTTCAGCAATTGATCTTTTTTAAAGTTTGGAAGAATGGAAAGGTAGAAAATTTTAAAACATCAAAATAGACATATCATCTGTTTTTATCCCACCGGATCCCTTTATCCCCCGAGGGTTTGTGGGAAAAAGATGTGAAGCATCCAGGAAAAGGTGCAAGAGATATAATTTGTCCAATCATACCACTTGCCCTCAAGCTATACGTGCCAACATTCAAAATGATAGCGATTAAATTGCAACTGAAAAACTGTCAAATTTTTTAAAATTTAAATTTCTTTACGTTTACAGAAAAGTAGTATTTTCAAATTAAATGTGTATAAAACTATTTAAGATTTTTTAATAATGACACGTTTAACATTTGTTTTAGTTTTATTTTCTCTTTACACTTTATGTTATTTACTACATCCATGAGTTTACTAAATTTCTTAACATTTTATTGCTAAATGTATTTTATAAAAATATAAAATATTCAGAAAAGATTACACATTTGCAAAATAAATCAATTTTTTTTAAAAGCAAGACAACAACACATTTTTTGGTTGACTAATCTATTCGATTGAATGCTTATTTCTTTATACTTTTTTTATTATGTTTCTTTCACACAAGAAAGAGTATCAGCAGCCCGGGAATTTTCTGCATGCGGCTTTTTTTTGGTCATCGGCAAGTGCTTTTTCAACTTTTTCTGATTTGTCTCCGTCAATGCCGTGGGTATTTCGGAACTAAAATTTGTCTTTAATTGAAATTCCTTAAAGCAATTCATACTTTCAAAGTAAAATTTTTATGAACCAAAAAAAATAAAATACATAAAAAAGATAATAAAACTGTCATATCATTAAAGTGAAATTAAAATAAATAAAAAGTGTTACAATCCATCCTAAAGGATGAAGGGGTATTATCATTTTTGTTATTTATTATTTAAATTTCTGTATATTTACAAAGCACGTAATCCTAATCAAATTTTTTCAATAATGAACAAGTTGTCTATTGAAAATTTGATTGAATTATATGTCATTTATCAAAGCCTTTTTTTGTCATATAAAATTTTTGCTTTTAGACGGATTTTAAATTTAAAAAAATATATTAAATATTCAAAAAATGACCACCCGATTCCAAAGGAAGTGATCGATATCAATCATTTCCATATTATGAAAAAAAGCAAGACAACAACACTTTTTTTTGTTGACCAATTTTTTCGATTGTTTGTTTCTTCATATTTTTTATTGTGCTTCTTTTACACAAAAAAAGAGTGTCAGCCGTCTGGGAATTTTTTCTATGGTTTTTAGACATCACCATCGACAACAGCGCCTGCTTTTTTGATCTTCGACAACCCTCTTTTTTCCGATTTGTTGCTGCCACTGCTGTCTTTCTTTCGCAAATTTTTGAAAACAAGAACGTTTTTTTTTATTAAAATTGAACATATTTGAATATTTAAGATATTTTTTAGATTTTCACTATTTGTATTCTAACTTCTAAACAACAGTTTTAAACACTGTTGAAGTATACGGTTTAAAAAATATATGCAACAACGAAATGTTGTCGGTGCAATAATAAATTTAAAAAAATAAAATTTTTTAACAAATTTAATGATAAAATATCCCGAGAATTTGTCAACATTTTGATTTATTAATTTTATTTTAAAGGGGCGAAGCTTACGCGTTATTTTCATTTTTAAATCTAGTAGCAAAAATGAATATATCTCGACAAAAAGGACTTGATTGTCACTTTCGTAAACCTAAAAATCAGAGATTTGAAATGCATTATAAAAGTATGTTGCATACTTACATACTGTATTTAACCATTGAATTGCAAGTTTTCGAAAACAAGAACGTTTATTTATTAAAATTGAATACGTTTGAATATTTAAGATATTTTTTAAATTATCTCTATTTATATTTCAGTTTCTAAACAACAATTTTGAATTCTGTTGAAGTCTACGGTTTAAAAAATATATCCAACCACAAAATGCAACCGATGCAATAATAAATTTTAAAACATAAAAGTTTTCGGACTCAGTCATTGATAAAATATGCGAAAATTTTGGAACATTTTGCTTTATTAATTTTATTTTTTAGCAGGACGAAGTATACGCATATTTTCCTTTTTAAGTCTTGTAGCAATAATAAATTAGAATTAATTTATTAAAAAAATAAAACTAATAAAAGAGATAATAAAACTGTCACATTTAAAAGTGAAATTGAAATAAATACTGATGGCTTAAAATCCATCGAAACATTATGACCAGGGGGTATTATCATTTTTGTTATTTATTATTTTAATTTTTGTACATTTACTAAGCACGTAATATTAATCAAATTTTTTCAATAATGCACATGTTTACTGTTTATAATTTGATTGAATTTTATGTCATTAATAATAGCCATGACTTTCTTATAAAATTTTAGCAAAGACGGATTTTAAATTTAAAAAAATATATAAAATATTAAAAGACTATTCGATGGCGAAGAAAATGATCGATATATAAAAAAAAAGGAAGACCACAACATTATTTTGGCTGTCCAAGCTATTCAGTGTACGATTTTTTATGGTTTGTCTGTTACTTTTTTTATGTTGGTTTTCTCTTTTTAAAAAAGTGTATCTAATAATGTTTCTGTTTTTTTTAAAACATTACTACTAACGCCAGTGGCTTTCTTTTAATTTTTGACAAACCCCTTTGAATATTTTTCATTTTATCGTCGTTCGCCGGTGTCATCTGTCTTTCACAACTAAATGATGACAAAATATTTTTTTCATTGAATAAAGTCGAAGGCGTTTTTCAATATTTTAGATACATTTCTCTGTTTTCTCTTTTTAGTATTCTTTTATTATTGTTCATGGGGATCGTCCAGATATGACGTCATCCGAAAATCAGCCTTACCCCCTATACATCAAAGAAACTTTTCGCCGCACATCAAAGGCGGCACGGTCATTACCCCCTCCCTCCTCCATGACGTCATACCTGGACGATCCCATATATTTTAATTTTCAAGCTACGAACATATATGTTACATTAGATGCAAAAAAGGAAGAAGATGCAATACTAAATTTTTATGTTTCCACTTTTTGAACGCATAAAATAATGAATTTATCCTGAAAATTTTACAACAATTTCACTTTGTTTCATTGTATTTAAAGCAGACGGCAGTTTAAGTACGTTTTTCTTTTTGTAGTTTAATTTACGTCAAAAATTACTGGTAAAATAAATTTATTACATATAAATAATTAAAACTTTGATCAAAATTAACAAACATCACAATAATAGCATACAGTAAAATGGTAAGTAAAAAATATCACACAATTCATAATAAAAATAACATTAACACTTCATAAAAATTCGCTTTTTTGTTTTTTGATATTCATAAATTGGATCTGTATATTTTGAAGTATCAGATGGAATGGCATTTGTAACAGTAACATCAACATTCTTACATGATGGACAATGAAGAAGAATCAGCTGTTTAAGTTTATGCCCAACAGGAAGAGCAAGATCTTCTGGCCAACGATAAATACTTCGATCAACTGGAACCTGAATACCATACGAAATTCCAGTAAGATATACACCAAGCTGAAAACAAGAGATAATTACAGTAATAAAATGTAAAAAAAATCATAGTTACAGTAACCGCTTATCTGCGTGATGATATGCAAATTTGAGAACCTTTGGATCCTATCTTTTCGAACGCAAAAAGCATTTTACTGATAAACTCCGGCCAAAAAAAGCCTACAAAAATAAAGCAAATTTGCATATTACCTCACAATGCCTCTATAGGCTACAGTAAACAGGAAACATCAAAATGAAAAAAAAACTTACTTCTAAAACGCTTCCATCAAAATAAAAAAATGCTGCAGAAATATTTGGGATTTTTGGAAAGATTGAAAGCAGCAAAGATAAAACAAAATGTTTTTGCATTGTATCAGCATCATGAAGATTCATTTGTGCCTAAAAATTAACTATAATTAAGATAACGCAATTACAAATAAAAGGATAAAAAAGTTATTGGCATCTGCTACTGTACCCTCATAATCTCATACAACTGATCCCGATTTTCTGGAAATCAGAGAAAACTCAACATTTTAATGGCATTTTTGGACTTACAGTTTTTAAATTTACAGTAATATTTTATCTAAAATGCTCTACCAAATTAGACTCGAACTGATAAACATCAAATTTTTGACTAATTACAATTACAGTCAGCTCCGTAACTTAGACAAATTTAATGGAAAGGAAAGCAGCGGGAAACTCATTATTAAAGGTCCACACAATGCCATTTTACCCAGTATGAATCCATTTTTCACTTAAATTTACCTAATTACAGTATTTGTAATGCATATCTGACCCTCATTTTCTAAGATCACTGAATACGTAAAATATTACTGTAACTTTTATCCCGAAAGCAAATCTATTTCACCAAAAAGGGGAACATAGACATAAACCCAAAAATTTGTTGTTAATTTTAGCTAAATTTTACATTAAAACCTATTATATCAAATATCTGTTTTTGGTAAAGGCATTTTCAAAGTCATCCTTTTCTTCCCTGCCAATCCCAAAAAACATATATTCTAAAACATATACAAAACTTACAGAACAAAAAATAAATCGATTATCAAGATTTGGACGAAATTTAATATCAGCTGGAAGAGATTCTGGCATTAACACTGTAACCATTTCACATCGTCTGACATTTAAATCACCCTTTCTTAAAAATAATTGAAAAATTTCTTCCACTGAATTTGAGGATAAATATTCTTGAAATTGAAGGAAATTCCATTCATTGATTAATCCAATTGACCATTTTGTTGACAAAATATTTTTCTTTGTTTCTGGTGAACTTGCTTTTTCGGTAGGTGTATTAGTGGTTGTGGTAGATTCTTGAGATTCAACATTGGATAAATTTTTCATGTTAATTCTTGTCGTTGAATGAAAAGTTTCCTGGAAAAAAGAGAGAGAAATTAGTAAATACAAAACTTGATTATTAAAAAAAATACAAAAATTAGCATAGAAATGCAAAAACGCGGCAGCAAATAAAGCACGAACAAAAAAATGTGGTCAAAAAAGGAAAAAAGCCGATCACAGACTTTCTAGAAGCTTCGAACGAAAAAAATCTCAATTTTTGCGCAATAAAATAACTTTGAAAAAAATATATTTTAAAAAAGAAGATTAATCATTTGCTGCTATATTTCAAAATTGACACCGATCGATTTTCAAGGTCTGTATTGTTATGTCTCATAATAGTTTAACTTCTTTTGCTAAAAATAAGAAAAACTGTTTTGAGGCTTAAACATAAAAATCCTTAAAAATCTATCTATGCCAATTTTGAAATAAATCAAGAAATGATTTACTTCGAAACGAACTTCGAATTTTTAAAGCTTCCTTAAAAATTAAACTAATCGCAAAAATTAAATTTTTATCGTGTACTAATACAACATAAACTCAATTACCAGCTAAAAACTCTTTGTTGATTACAAGCATATATAATTTAATGTGATTAGAAAAAAAATAGTAAAGAAATGAAAGGCAAAAAACACAAAAAATCGGCGGAACAAACCCATCCAACTAAAAAGTGAATCAAAGGAAAAAGAAAAAAATGTCTGCTGCTGCGTTTTCTTTCTTTCACACAATTTTTTTAAGAGATGAAAATAGAACGACAAAAAACATAGCAGCAGCGGGTTTTTTGCTCTCTTTGAAAAGAAAAAGAAGAAGCAAAAATTTCTTTTTCTTATCTTTGCAAACCATGGTTTTATTGAAATTTAATAGTTTTAGAACTTAACCGAAAAAAAAATGAAAAAGCTGTTTAAAAACAGCAATAAAGTCTTTATCAGTGCTGGCGGTTATCCGAATTTCTTCGGTTTCCGGTTTCGGTTAACCGGACCGAAACCGGACCTTTCCGGTTTTCGGTTTCGGTTGACCGGACCGAAACCGAATGCCTTCGGTTTTCGGTTCGGTTTCGGTTTCGGTTGACTGAAAAACCGAAAAAAACCGAACGCAAATGGGGCCAAATTAAAAATTTGAAGGTTTAAAATGCCCTAAAAAGTACCTCTTTGTTAATATCAACCCTTAATATCTTATGATTTTTGATTTTAACCTAAAATGAGTTCAAAAGACCATTTTTGAAGTTGAAAATTTATTATCATATCTAAACTTTCCGTTGTGAATTGGCAAAAAATGGGAAAAATCTCCAACCGAAATCAACCGAAACCGGCCTTATCCGGTTTTCGGTTTCGGTTAACCGGACCGAAACCGAAGATCTTCGGTTTTCGGTTCGGATAACCGAAAAACCGGACCGAACCGGACCGAAACCGATCCGAAAACCGAAAAACCGCCAGCACTGGTCTTTATTATAAAGAATGAGCAAAATTAGTGATCAAAAAGTTGCAACATTGTTTATGATTAAAACTGAATATAAACTATGATTCATGTTGTATAAGATCAACAACTAAAAAGAAAAAAAAAGTGAATCAAAGGAAGAAGAAAAAAATGTCTGCTGCTGTGTTTTTTTTCTTCACATAATTTTTTCAAGAGATGAAAATAGAACGAAAAAAAAACACAGCAGCAGCGGGGTATTTGCTCTCTTTGAAAAGAAAGAAAAAAGAAGCAAAAATCTCTTTTTATTTTTGCTTCTTTAATAAAATTTTATCTTTCCAAACAATTGTTTCAATGAACTTTAATAGTTTAAAACTTAAGTGAAAAAAACTATAAAAACAACAATGAAGAATAAGCAAAATTGGAGAGAACAAAAAGTTGCAACATTATTTTTGATTACAAAAAAATAGACAATGATTCATGTTGCGAAAGATCAACAGCAAAAAAGAAAAGAGAAAAACAAAACTTTTGTTCGACGCAAAAAAAAGAGCAAAAAAATGAGCGGGCCCAACACCAAACTTTAAAGTGCAAAAAAGAGTGAAAGAAAAAAAAATGAAGAAAAGGAAAGAAAAAAGGAGGGGAAATGATTTATTGCAAGAAAAAAATTATGTCACAGATAACAGGCAATTTTTTAGAAAAGTGTCAAAAATGCAACGAAAAACCTTTTCTGTTTTTAATGGGATATTGAATATCTAATTTTAGCAAGCAAAGTTTATAAAATAATCGGAAGAGGATTCCTTAAAAACTAGTAATAAAAGTTGTTTAAAATTTTTTAAAAAAACTTTTTAAAAAAGATGAATATTCAATGCAATGTTTTGTATTTGTGTGATTTTAAAAGATCAAAGAAAAAATTAAAATTTATGTTTTCTGCCATTTGCCGTCATTTATTTAAAAGTGAAAATAATTGCTAAAAAACAAAAGTTTTGTTCAATACGAAAAAAGATCAAAAAAAAGCAGCGGGCACAACATCAAACTTTAAAGTGCAAAAAACGAAGAAAAGAAAAAAAAGAAGACAACAAAAGAAAAGAAAGATTTTATGGGAGTAAAAAAATTATGACACACATCAGGGTAGACCATTTCTGTTTCTTGGGAAATAAAAAAAAATTTTGTCATTTGCCATCGTTGCCTTTCAATTTGGGGGCAGCATAAAAAAAGAAAAAAGATCGCTTATTTCATTCTATATTTTTTTAAATGATGGATTGAAAAGCAGATGGTCGGTTTTGAATATTTAAGAACATTTTTAAAAAAAAATTAGAATTTTCATTAATGTGTAGGACATTTTTATTATTACTGTGATTAGAGGGTATCATTTTTTTCCATATTTATATTCAACACATGGAAAAGCCATAAAATATTTTTTGTTTTTTACATAATTTATTACATAAAAAGTTTTTAAGTTAGAAATGTTGGGGTAGAGAATTGAAGAATAAAATTTGTTACAGATTTGCATTACACAAGATGCAAATTTTCAATCATTAAAGTTTTCACATTTGTAATACAAATTATTGATATTTTTTGTAATAATGCAATTTTTATTTTCAACATTAAAAACTTCAAAAAAATTATGTCAAAGCAGATAAAAATACGAAAACTAAAAGCAACATTAGAGCAAAAAAGTTGCAACATTATTTTTGTTATAATGTTGCAACTTTTTGTATATATCATAGTTTACAAACTCTGATTCATGTTGCGAAAGATTAAAAAAAAATAAATAAAGGGAAAAAAATTTTGTTCAACGCAAAAAAATTAAACGGACACAAACAATCTTTAAAGGGAGCGTCTCAGATAGAATAAGTTTATTTTTTTAACACACGTTCTCCCACCCTGAAAGCTCTCTACTAATCGAGTAAAATTTTGAAAAGTTGCGGCTGAAAAAATTTTTTTACTCGATTAGTAGAGAGCTTTCGGGGTGGGAGGACGTGTGTTAAAAAAAAACTTATTCTATCTGAGACGCTCCCTTTAAAGTGCAAAAAAGAGGGAAAGAAAAAACGAAGGAATGAAAATAGAAGAAAAGGAGGATTCATTAAGATTTAAATAAGTTTTATCACACATTGCACTATCAAATCTTTTTTTATTATTTCAGAGAGGTAGATTACTAATATTGGGGCTGTACGTTTTTTCTCGAAAAAAAGATTTCTGCCATTTGTCATCGTTCTCTTTCAATTTTGGGGTAGCATAATGAAAGACGATAAAGATCATTTTTTCTTCCATTTTTTATTTTAAAAAATGGACTGAAAAGCAGATGGTCATTTTTAAATATTTGATACTTTCTTTAAAAAAATTTACAGTTTCATTTATGTGAAATTGGGTACTATTTTTCATCATTACTGTAACTAAAATGATTCTAACAACAAATGAAGAAAGAAATTACATTGCGTACATTAACAAGGGAACCGTCACTTAGGTCCCAAAGCTTTTTCCACCAAATTGGGTTTATATGATAGGAAATAAGTTGAAAAAGTATATGTATGAACGTTAGCGGCCAATGGCACCGAGAACATACTTTTTTGGCATTTTAAAGTTCTGTATAACATTATATCATTCACTTTTCGCCTTCCGCATTTGTTGCTCTGTAGTAGAGTGGAGAACACGGTTGACGGTGGTGCTCGAACACGCAGGTTCGAATCCACCAATGAGAAATTTTTTAAATTTTTTATTGTAATTTTTTAATAAACAAGAAACATTTCATTTGTATTAGTTTTATTTTTTTAAAGTAAAAAATTTGCATATTTTTTCTAAATTTCTAAAATTTGAAAAAAAACTGTTCCGAATTTCACAAATAAAATTTATTGGTTTGTTATGTTTTTAAATTATGTTTTTAAATATTGTTGTTTTTTCGCAAAAAGAAGACACAACATTTTTGGTGAATAGCGCATTCTTTCAAATTTTTCGTTTGTATCATCAAAGCAGCTAAAGCTAATTTTTTGTTTGTCTATGTTATTTCGTTTTATTTCAAGTGATAGTCACTAACATTTTTGGGATAACATATTTTTATTTCAATTGCCGAAAAGTCTTATTCGTAACAACGATGTAAATCTGTAACAAAATGATCAAAACAAAAAAAATTTTCACAATGAGCACAGAAGATAAAAGGACGTTTTGCACAATGACATTTCGAATCAACTTTAATGCTATCGAAACAAACATTAACTGGGGTTTGAAATCGTTCATCGCGTTCTTCAAAGTAGCCCGCAGCAAACCAAGCATATTTAATCATAGCATTAAATCTTGGCGCAGAGAATTGTCCAAGGGTGATATCGATTACGGTAGCAATTCCTGGTCGATTTGAAATATCAAATGTTTGATGGAATCGACGAAGTTTGCACGATAAAAGACGGATGAAATTCTTCAGTGGTCTATTAAAATAAACGTCAAGTGGCTGAGCAGCTGAAGTTGATTTTGGCGGTAATATATGGAATTCAATATCGCCATGATGTTTAGCCATAGCTTGTTGATACACAGGCCATGAATCAACCATACAATGTGAATGTTCTCCGGCAATTGGTAATAAAATATCTTCTACCCAGTTAATTCCAAGTTGAGCAGTCATAAGGCCAGATGGATGTGAATAAGCTTTAATATTTTTAAAACGAGCGAGTTGACCTTCGAAACATGCAGGACGCTTTGGTTCACAGAATACAGTCATAGCCGGTAAAATAAGTTTTCCATCAGCGCTAATTAAAACTTGAAGGGTATAAGAGTGAGTTGTCGCTCCAACTCGACGTACAACAGCTTGAATTTTCCTTTCACCCTGTTCAGCTAAAGTTCTTCCACCGATCATCTCTTGTTTGATGCCGGTTTGATCGGCATTGAAGATCTTAAAATTTTTATTTATACAAGTCTGTTTAGACAAATTTTCTAGCAAACCTTTTCAAGAGGATTTCGAGCAATGATATCTTTCATTTGATTTCGAAATTGTTCAATTTCATTTTCTAAATCACATTGATTATCTGATTTTGGCTTTGCGACGAAGGCATTGATTTTCCGGGAAACAATCCTGTACTTTTTCTTTAATCGTCGAAGCCATGACTCGCTTGCTTTAAAGTTATCAAGACCAATTTCTTCGGCAGCACTGAGTCCTGCATCATACATATCACGGTCATGAACTTCTTCAAGTTTATCTCGCATATCCAAAAAAGTTCTTAATACAGCTCGTTCAATCTGCTCATGTTTTTGTCGCGTTGACCCATTTTGGCTCAAATAAGTTTTAGCTCTAAACTCAAACCTGATTGAGAAAATAGAATCAATATACACATACCTTTGAATTTCTTTTCTGTCCACCAGTTTTTTGTCATCTTTTTGAATGGTTGAAAATTTCCAACCCTTTTCATCTTTTGCAATGATTACTTCCCATGTTTCTTCTGGGTATTTTTCATCATACCGAACTCGTTTTGGAGCAGAAGGGGGGAAATATTCATCATCGTCACTATCACTGCTTTCACTCTGATCACTTAATTCATCATCGAATCCTTCTTGCATAAAATCTAAAACATATTTCCAACGACTTTGACCTGTAATTTCAGAGTATTTAAATTTTATTCTATATTTCAAACGCAACTTTTTAAAAATGAAACTTCGTTATCCAATTCAGTAATCTTTTTTTTTGATGTGGTTTGCATTTGTTCCATCTCATTCGACATTTCAGCAATTTTTTCTTGAAATTTTTGAATTTCCTTCTCTTCTTTTGCTTTTTGATTTTCCAAATCTAACCGATGTTTTTGACGTTCTCGTTCAAGCTGACTTTTAGCATCCATAACTCTTTCATTTTTATTGTTTTGTTGGAAAATTTTTGCAAATAACAATTGCTGTTCAGGGGATAGTGTATCTATAATAAATCCTTCCTATTTTGTACTGTATAACTGAACTGAAATGATATTTACTATAAACAGCTTGTTCATTGGGATTAAGCAATTGTTGGGATGCTTTAAATTGCATAATAGCTGGTACGGACGATTCATTGTTTTCCATTTGCCGCGGAAATTCAAAATAATTCTAACGAACAATTTTTGAAAAAAAAAATAGTTCCAGTATATAACTTACGTATTGCATTGATGTATTGATAATTTCATTTTTACCTTTTTTATTAACGGTTTTCTAAAAAATATTTATATGAGCTTCGCTTGTTGTGTTAATGATTCACCACGGATATATCTTCCAAAGAAGAGTCATCAATGCTGTTTTCATAACTGGCAATATGGAGGCTCAATGTTGAGCCTCCATTCTTGGTATTGGGAGCTGGTGAACTGTCTTTGTCTTTAGAATTATCATTTTTTTCAAATAAATAACAACTTAAATCTTTGTTTGACTTTCTCCATTTATCTTTTAATGACAAAGGCTGTTGTTTTTGGATAGAAAAGTTAATACCATGACTATTATTAGAAATAAGATTTCCCGTTCCACCATTATTCTTTTCACCATCAAATTTAAAACACTTTGGATTTTGATTCAAATTTAGTTCACTATATTTTTCTTTAGAGCTTGATTCAAAATAATTTGAATCCTTTGATGATAACGTTGCCATTGTCAAGACAAAATAAATTCATTAACTATCACTTGAAATAAAACGAAATAACATAGACAAACAAAAAATTAGCTTTAGCTGCTTTGATGATACAAACGAAAAATTTGAAAGAATGCGCTATTCACCAAAAATGTTGTGTCTTCTTTTTGCGAAAAAACAACAATATTTAAAAACATAATTTAAAAACATAACAAACCAATAAATTTTATTTGTGAAATTCGGAACAGTTTTTTTTCAAATTTTAGAAATTTAGAAAAAATATGCAAATTTTTTACTTTAAAAAAATAAAACTAATACAAATGAAATGTTTCTTGTTTATTAAAAAATTACAATAAAAAATTTAAAATATTTCTCATTGGTGGATTCGAACCTGCGTGTTCGAGCACCACAGTCAACCGTGTTCTCCACTCTACTACAGAGCAACAAATGCGGAAGGCGAAAAGTGAATGATATAATGTTATACAGAACTTTAAAATGCCAAAAAAGTATGTTCTCGGTGCCATTGGCCGCTAACGTTCATACATATACTTTTTCAACTTATTTCCTATCATATAAACCCAATTTGGTGGAAAAAGCTTTGGGACCTAAGTGACGGTTCCCTTGTAAATAATATTTTTTTAAAATAGTTTTTTGCAAAATTAAAATTTTTATGTCTAAACTTTTGGGGTCCTTGAAGAGTATTGAAGAACCAGATTTGTTATAAACATAACATGGGGGCTTCATACAGCAATTTTTAAAAAGGTATCAAAAAATGCAACAACTCTCTTCTTTTTTTGAATGAGAGATTAAAGATCTCATTTTCGCAAGGAATAAAACGATACAATCGAAGAATTATAACAGGTTTTAAGTACTGTTAAAAATGCATTAAAATTTTTTTTCTGTGACTACAAAATGACACTGATTAATGGCATATTTTTTTACCCACCAAATGTTTCATTGTTGCAAGATAAAAATTTTAAGTGACAAGTTTTTTGCAAAATAATTAAAATCAAAAAATTGGTGAAGAAGTAAAAAAATGCTGAAAAAATGTCAATAAAAAAGAAAAAAAATTAATAGAGACGCCGGGAAGTCAAGACACCACGGGTGTGTGCCTTTTCCGATATCATTAATATTCTTTGATCTTTTACCCCAATCGGCACAACATCAAAGGGTTGTCCTTCTCACAATATGCAGTTCTTGACCCATATAAAATAAAATCTCGTTGATTTCATTGAGGCAACGGCTTTTAGATTTATTTCTGTTTTTTAAAAATCAAGACCCTGATGATCAGATTTTTTTCATGAAAAAAGTCATAGAACATTCTATTCCCTCTTTATTCCCTATTTTTCCTTTAGTAAGCAAAGAATATATATTATACTCCAGTAAATAGATATTTCCAAGTATATAAAAACTTTAAGAAAAAAGCTGCTACAGTACACAAAAAAAATTTTTTTTGAACAAACTTTAAAAAAATTTTAAAACATAATTACAGTAATTTTTTTATCTTTTCATCTTTGAAAATTTGCAACATTATCCCCAAGCGGAAAAAGATCAAAGGTTTTAACAATTTTGGATGTTGATATCATCCACTTGGGGCTCCCCCAGCAGGAGACATTTTTATGTTGTTGTGTGTGTTTTTTCAATGTCAAAGAAAAAAGAACTCAAATTTAGGCGGCAAATGAATTTTAGTTTATTACAATTTTTAAAAATAAGATCCTAGTTTTTTTGTTTTTATTCATTGCAAAAAACAGATTTCAAAAGCAGATGGTCGGTTTTGAATATTTTTTTTTTCTTCTAAAAATAATTATGGTTTTTAAACCTGTTGTTAAAACAAAAAAACCTTTTCTTTAAAACCATTTTTTTTATAAAATAACACTAAAATTTTTTTTCTTATTTTTAGTCTTCAAAAAAGAAAAGGAAATCATATACATCACAATTCATTTATCAATTTTTTTCTTGTAACTTTTCATTCATGCATTTATTTTGTGTTTGTTGTGCCCTTCCATTTATTTTTGTTGTGACTTTTTTATACATTTGAGTAATTAAATCATTTTTTAAAAATAATCAAAGTTTATTATTATTAGGATTAGCATTGCAAATTAAAATATTAAAGGAGATGTTTCATTTGATGCTTTTTTTGATTTCGCAATAAAATTCGTTGGAATAAAAGAAATTAAAATTCAGTAACTTTCGATTTTTTGTAGTGTTAAAAAAGTTAAAAAAAAGCGAAAGTTCTTGATTATCAAAAACTTTCAGCTTCGCGAACTTTCTTGCGAAATAAAAAAAGAGCAGCAAATGAAACCTTTAAGATTAACATATCAAATTTTATAAAATTTAAACACAAAGATTAGCATTTTTGAGTTGTGCTTGGTAATACGAACTTAACTCAGTTTCTACCGAACAACCTTCACAAAGAGTTAGATGGAGAGGGTTACGGCATTTTTAACAGAGTCATGAACAAAAACCACTCATCTTTCGAGTTTTATAAATTATATCAAAGCAAAAATTACAGGCACTTTAAGTAATCAATTTTCGTGGCATTAAAAGTCGAAAAAATAAATTTGTGTAAAGTTTGGGGCAATATTGATTGGTAAATCCATTTACAAATTGTTGTTGTACATTAAACCCATTAGCAAGTTTTTGTTGAAGAACAAGGAGTAGACATTTTTAAAAATGTTAGAAAATATATAAATGCACACGATTTTAAAAACTTAAAAAAGCAAAAAAGGAAGGTAACATTTTTGAGAAAGTGAAATTCCAAGTTTATGTCGAAAAATGCTCAAGTTACTATAAAAAAGGGAGGTACCATTTCTGGAAAAAGAGAGAGAGAAATTTATTTATATCGAAACATTAAGTAGATCTTGTCATGACAAACAAGAATCGACATGTGGTTGTCGTTTAGAAGGCCTCAAAAAACTCACGCTATCCAAAAACTGCTCAAAAAGCTTCATATACTTATATTTTCAAAAAAAGGATCTGGTAGCATATTTTTATATGATAATCTAATTATGCCAAAATCATTTTTTAAGTAGATCCAGTCATGACAAACAAGAATCGACATGTGGTTGTCGTTTAAAAGGCCACAAAAAACTCACGCTATCCAAAAACTGCTCAAAAAGCTTCATATACTTATATTTTCAAAAAAAGGATCTGGTAGCATATTTTTATGTGATAATCTAATTATGCCAAAATCATTTTTTAAGTAGACCTAGTCATGACAAACAAGAATCGACATGTGGTTGTCGTTTAAAAGGCCACAAAAAACTCACGCTATCCAAAAACTGCTCAAAAAGCTTCATATACTTATATTTTCAAAAAAAGGATCTGGTAGCATATTTTTATGTGATAATCTAATTATGCCAAAATCATTTTTTAAGTAGATCCAGTCATGACAAACAAGAATCGACATGTGGTTGTCGTTTAAAAGGCCACAAAAAACTCACGCTATCCAAAAACTGCTCAAAAAGCTTAATATACTTATATTTTCAAAAAAAGGATCTGGTAGCATATTTTTATGTGATAATCTAATTATGCCAAAATCATTTTTTAAGTATATCTAGTCATGACAAACAAGAATCGATATTTGGTTCTCGTTTAAAATGCCTCAAAAAACTCACGCTATCCAAAAACTGCCCAAAAAGCTTCATTTACCTGTATTTTCAAAAAAGGATCTGGTAGCATATTTTTATGTGATAATCTAATTATGCCAAAATCATTTTTTAAGTAGACCTAGTCATGACAAACAAGAATCGACATGTGGTTGTCGTTTAAAAGGCCACAAAAAACTCACGCTATCCAAAAACTGCTCAAAAAGCTTCATATACTTATATTTTCAAAAAAAGGATCTGGTAGCATATTTTTATGTGATAATCTAATTATGCCAAAATCATTTTTTAAGTAGATCCAGTCATGACAAACAAGAATCGATATTTGGTTCTCGTTTAAAATGCCTCAAAAAACTCACGCTATCCAAAAACTGCCCAAAAAGCTTCATTTACCTGTATTTTCAAAAAAGGATCTGGTAGCATATTTTTATGTGATAATCTAATTATGCCAAAATCATTTTTTAAGTAGACCTAGTCATGACAAACAAGAATCGACATGTGGTTGTCGTTTAAAAGGCCACAAAAAACTCACGCTATCCAAAAACTGCTCAAAAAGCTTCATATACTTATATTTTCAAAAAAAGGATCTGGTAGCATATTTTTATGTGATAATCTAATTATGCCAAAATCATTTTTTAAGTAGATCCAGTCATGACAAACAAGAATCGACATGTGGTTGTCGTTTAAAAGGCCACAAAAAACTCACGCTATCCAAAAACTGCTCAAAAAGCTTAATATACTTATATTTTCAAAAAAAGGATCTGGTAGCATATTTTTATGTGATAATCTAATTATGCCAAAATCATTTTTTAAGTATATCTAGTCATGACAAACAAGAATCGATATTTGGTTCTCGTTTAAAATGCCTCAAAAAACTCACGCTATCCAAAAACTGCCCAAAAAGCTTCATTTACCTGTATTTTCAAAAAAGGATCTGGTAGCATATTTTTATGTGATAATCTAATTATGCCAAAATCATTTTTTAAGTAGACCTAGTCATGACAAACAAGAATCGACATGTGGTTGTCGTTTAAAAGGCCACAAAAAACTCACGCTATCCAAAAACTGCTCAAAAAGCTTCATATACTTATATTTTCAAAAAAAGGATCTGGTAGCATATTTTTATGTGATAATCTAATTATGCCAAAATCATTTTTTAAGTAGATCCAGTCATGACAAACAAGAATCGACATGTGGTTGTCGTTTAAAAGGCCACAAAAAACTCACGCTATCCAAAAACTGCTCAAAAAGCTTCATATACTTATATTTTCAAAAAAAGGATCTGGTAGCATATTTTTATGTGATAATCTAATTATGCCAAAATCATTTTTTAAGTAGATCCAGTCATGACAAACAAGAATCGACATGTGGTTGTCGTTTAAAAGGCCACAAAAAACTCACGCTATCCAAAAACTGCTCAAAAAGCTTAATATACTTATATTTTCAAAAAAAGGATCTGGTAGCATATTTTTATGTGATAATCTAATTATGCCAAAATCATTTTTTAAGTATATCTAGTCATGACAAACAAGAATCGACATGTGGTTGTCGTTTAAAAGGCCACCAAAAACTCACGCTATCCAAAAACTGCTCAAAAAGCTTCATATACTTATATTTTCAAAAAAAGGATCTGGTAGCATATTTTTATGTGATAATCTAATTATGCCAAAATCATTTTTTAAGTAGATCCAGTCATGACAAACAAGAATCGACATGTGGTTGTCGTTTAAAAGGCCACAAAAAACTCACGCTATCCAAAAACTGCTCAAAAAGCTTCATATACTTATATTTTCAAAAAAAGGATCTGGTAGCATATTTTTATGTGATAATCTAATTATGCCAAAATCATTTTTTAAGTAGATCCAGTCATGACAAACAAGAATCGACATGTGGTTGTCGTTTAAAAGGCCACAAAAAACTCACGCTATCCAAAAACTGCTCAAAAAGCTTAATATACTTATATTTTCAAAAAAAGGATCTGGTAGCATATTTTTATGTGATAATCTAATTATGCCAAAATCATTTTTTAAGTATATCTAGTCATGACAAACAAGAATCGACATGTGGTTGTCGTTTAAAAGGCCACAAAAAACTCACGCTATCCAAAAACTGCTCAAAAAGCTTCATATACTTATATTTTCAAAAAAAGGATCTGGTAGCATATTTTTATGTGATAATCTAATTATGCCAAAATCATTTTTTAAGTAGATCCAGTCATGACAAACAAGAATCGACATGTGGTTGTCGTTTAAAAGGCCACAAAAAACTCACGCTATCCAAAAACTGCTCAAAAAGCTTAATATACTTATATTTTCAAAAAAAGGATCTGGTAGCATATTTTTATGTGATAATCTAATTATGCCAAAATCATTTTTTAAGTAGATCTAGTCATGACAAACAAGAATCGACATGTGGTTGTCGTTTAAAAGGCCACCAAAAACTCACGCTATCCAAAAACTGCTCAAAAAGCTTCATATACTTATATTTTCAAAAAAAGGATCTGGTAGCATATTTTTATGTGATAATCTAATTATGCCAAAATCATTTTTTAAGTAGATCCAGTCATGACAAACAAGAATCGGCATATTGGTGGCGTAAAAATGACCAAAATTGCTATGCAAAAATTTTTTTTGTATTTCGGTTATTGGTATGCTGCGTTTAAAAATTGCAAGAAAATGATATTTCGCATAATTTTTAAAACAAAACTTAGTATCCTGGACTACGGTGGCTGACTCCCGCCAAATGAAAATATCCTTTGATGTTTTGCCGCCGACAGTAGCTGGCGGCAAAAGATCAAAGGTTAATCCCCCTTAAGATTTATCAACCCTTACCAAAAAACTCCTAAATAGGGGCTTACAAAAGAATAAACCACGACTTCAGTCTATTAAAAAATGCTTAAGAGAAACATAATCCTGGGTACGTGTCCCACTTTTCCAGCACCTCCCAAACAAAGGTTTTTCTATTTTCCTCAGATAGAAAAAGTGAAAAAAAGCTCTTCTAATAACTCAAAGTTCTTCCCAAGTATCATTTTCTTGTTCATTCATAATGCGTTGGTTTGTGATGGTTGTTTGTGTTTTTTAAAGGTCAAAGAAACAAATGAAGTGTATGTTTTCTGCCATTTGCGATCTTTCAATTTTGGGGGTAGCAAATTGAAAGAAAAAGAATCATTTTTTGTTTTTTTTTGTGCTGCTAAAGATAGGGTCGTTTTTGAATATTTTATATCTACCATGGGAAATTTTATATCAGTTTTACTTTATATTGAAATTAATAGGTAAAGAACAGATAGCAACGTCATTTCCATTAAATAATATTTGAAAGGTTTTTTTATTTATACAATATAATTTGTAGAATTAAAAATGTTGAGGTTCTAGAAGAGCAAAAAAAGAAAAATTTTTGTCATACATTATACAAAACGTGGTTTAAATTTTGACATGTCGAATTTTAAGTATTAATCACAAAATTTTTTGGGATACTGGACACTTTTTAAGATGCTTATCTTGTAAATCTTTTTCTTCGACAGAAATTTTACAAGAAGTAAGAAAAAAACTAAAAACGTAAAAACGCTTTTTTCTTACATTCTCGCAATTTTCAAAACGCTTTTTTTTCTTACATTTTTCGCAAATTTTTGCGAAATTCAAAGAAATGTTTTTTCTTCCATTTAGAAAAAAGTTTGTTTTAAGTTTTTATTCGCAATGTAAAAAATAGTGTTGCGTTTTCGTTACAACATTTATTTATCAATAAATCACGTCTATTTTTTGGAAGTCAAAAAACCAGAATTTATTAGAAAAAAAGAAAAATTAACTTTTAAAGAACAAATTTGTCAACAAACTTATTTTTTAAAAAATTCTCGAAATTATTTTTGTTGGCGAAAATTTGATTGTCAATAATAGGAATTTTTTTAAAATTGTAACTTTTTTGAAGAGGCTCTGAAAAAGCCCAAGCCCGACCCAGGCATGGGATTGGGCCGGGCCGGGCCTGGGCCTAAAATTTGGGCCCTTGTCCATCCTTAGGCCCGGTCCTTACGGGCTGATCTTTTGAATGTAAAAGGCGGGCCGGTCGGGCCAGAAAAATTAAAAAAAAATATAGAGAAAACTGGCCCAAGTCTGGGCGGGACTTTTGGATTACGGGCCGGACCGGGCTACAAATTGATCTTTTTCGTCTGCAAACATTTTCAGAGAAATAAAATCATATTGCTCAATGCAAGTTATTTTTTCTTTTTTCATTTGTGCCTTTTTCAATGCAATATTCTCTAGCAGTCTGGGTGAATGTGATTATTAAAGGTCAAAAAAGTGTATGTTTTTTTCTGCCATTTTCTCTTCCATTGATTTTTGGGGTAGCCAAACAAAAGAAACAAAATCATTTTTGGTTTCATTTTTATGCAAAAGAAGAGTTTGTTTTTGAATATTTTATATATTTTTAAAAAACGTTTCGAGTTTCACTCTAGTGAAATTTTATACATCTTATTATTATTACTGTAATTTAAAAATACCAAGGTACTGAATATTGCTTGTTCTTTTCATATTGATCCGATTAACATTAATAATTTCTTTTTGAAAGTTTTTTACCAATAAAATTTAATAATATTAAAAAAAAATGAGATGCATATAAAGCAATGAAGAAAAAATTTTAATAAACAGGACAAAATACTGAAGATTAAAATTTTTAACCACAAAATTTGTAACAATGGCTAAAACAAAAATAAATTATTCATAATTTTTTATGACTTAATTATTTGAATGTCATCAACAAATTTCAAGAAAAAAAACTGTACTGAAACAAACAAATATGTCAAAGTTGATCAAAATTTTAAAAAACTTTTGACGTTGTAACCGTCCTTTTTATATCCAGGCTATACCCAGAAAAAATGCATAATCTGTTAAGACTCGAGTAATTTCAGATAGTCCTGGAATTTTTTTATTCAATTTTGTTCATTTTCACGAGGTCTAAAGAACAAAAAAGAAATTTTTTTGTTATACTTGTTATACACGGTTTTTTTAAAACACCGAATAAAAATTGTGTACATTTTTTTGTAATTTGATCGATGTCCTTTAAAAATTAAAGCCTTAGGCTATTTTGGGTTTATCTCGGCCTGTATTTAATCAAAACATTTCTTGGGAATATTCGATACTTTTAAAAATGCTTATTAACAAAAATTTTTAAAGTAGAAACTTACAAACCACAAGACAGTTTACTTTTTCTTTTATACGATTTTCATTGCAATGTTTTGGTGGTTGCATTTGTGCGTGAAAGAAAAAATTCATTGGTTATGCTTTCTGCCTTTTGTTATCGATTTTCGTCAGCAAATGGGGCAGCGAATCGACGGAAAAAGAATAATTTTTTCTTTCATCGTTTTATTTTTTATCTTAATGGGTTCGGTTTTCGAATATTTTATATATTTTTAAAAAAAATCAAGGTGTTACTCTTGTATGAAATTTCATACTATTTTTCTTTATACTATTGCAATGTTCTTAAAAATAAGAATCTAAGTGGTCAATAATTATAGTTTTTTCATTTTTTAAGTATTTAAAACGTGGCCACTCAAAATGTGATCATAGAAATTCCTGAAAATGTTGAAGCAATAACAACTTTGATTAGAAAATGTTTTTAAATAAATCATTGATTATTCACTTAATTTTTTATATTTGCAAAAATTCTTTCCTGATCTTCACAACCTTGATAATTTTGGCGTGAGGGCTCTAATAAATAATCCTCGAACAAAGCTAGAGATGTGCACTGTTTTTTCAAAGTTTAGCTAAAAATATAATTTTGGTATCATTAAATGCAGAATTTTTTTCTGATTAATAATGGATAAAAAAAATCAGAAGGAATAATACTGATAAAAAAGATAATTGATAAAGAAAAATACCAAAAACACAATTTTTTTCAGTCGGGGAACACTTTTTCTCCGTAAATATTTTCGTGTGGGGTGCAAAAAACCACATTTTTTGCAGCAATTTTTTTGTTTGATTTTCCTTGAATATCTATCAAATGTTTTTCAACTAAGAATCTTCATTTAATTCATTTATTAGCAGCATTGATGCAGAAAAAAATTCTGCATCAAATAGGCCGGGTCCCAAAAAAACTGCTCGGACATGCCTAGTGTATCAACATAAAAAAAAACGTAAAAATATGCAGTTTTCACAGTTTGTTTTTGGGAATTTGTAGGAAAACGATGTTCAAAAGTTGGATTTTCGGAATCTCCGTAAAATTTTGCTCTTGGTAGGATAAAAATAAATTACTAACAAAAAAGTTTTAATTTCTACAATATACCTCTCTTTCATTTTTCTTTGACTGAAAAAAAATGCGGGGAACACTCGCGTCGCATAGCGCCAGTGCACATCTCTAAACAAAGCTCATTAATTTTTTGCATGTTTTGTTAAATTTTAAGACCAATATTTTTGACACAACTTGATCTTTTTTTTAACTTAAAAGTGTTGAAATTTTCAAAGGAAACAGATTTAAAAACGCAAAGCAAATTTCTTTTTTATTTGGGCCTTTTGTTATCCAATATTTTCAATACAAAACAAAGTTTTTTGTGAGAAGGTAATTTTTAACTGACAGAAAGAAAAAAAATGAAGTTAATTTTTTCTGCCATTTTTAATCGTTCCGTTCCCATCAGTTTTTGGAGAGAAACAAAATCTGAAAGGTCAAAGCAAGTTCCTTTTTCTTTTTTGTTCGTGATTTTTAAAAGTCAAAGAAAAAATTGTTTTTATGTTTTCTGTCCTTTGCCATTGTTCTTCCATCATTTGGGAAAGCCATAAAAAAAGAAAAGGATCGTTTTTTGGTTTATTGTTTCATTTTATGTTTTGCAAAAGATGGCTTTGTTTTTGAATATTTTACATATTTTTTTAAACAAAATCAAAATTTCACTATTTTTACTGTTAAGATTAAAAGGTCAATGGTAATGAATATTATTACGTGCTTCATCGCAGTAATTTATTTAAAAATTTTATTATTTGAACAATTAAGTTTTTTGAAGTTATTAATACTCCGATGTTTGTAAATCATTGATATTCTTTTTTTATAACAAGTTACATTTTCTTTTTTCATTTATGCAATGTTTTGGTGGTTGTTGTGTGTCGGATTTTTGAATGTCAATGAAAAAAAGAAAGTGGATACTTTCTGACATTTGCCATCGATCTTTTTATTACAGATTGGAAGCAAAAAAGAAAGAAGAATCCTTTTTTGCTTCATTTTGTGTTTTGAAAAAAAGATGGGTTCATTTTTTGAATATTTTATATTTTTTCTTGAGAAAGTTTTGAAACTATGTTGCAAAAATTATTAGTTTTTTTTGTATTTCGATTATTGCCATGCTATGTTTAAAAATTCCAAGAAAAACAATACTTTTCTTATTATTGAAGCAAAACAATACATACCAACACAAACTTAATTTCGAAAAATGCCAAAAAAATTTAAATTACATAATCGATTTTCTCTGTCCTAAACCCCAACAAAGCAAAGGATCATGTTCTATTTTCATTTTTTGTTTGGGATTTTTTATAGGTCAAAAAAATCATTGTTTATGCTTTCTGTCATTTGTCATCGTTTATTGTCATTTTTTGGGCATAAAAACGAAAGAAAAATGATCGTTTTGTTGCAAAAGATGGGATCTTTTTTGAACATTTTATATATTTTTTAAAAATATCATAGTTTTACAGAAGTTTTATGTTTTACTTATATCAATTTTAATAATAGAAAACAATCACTTACTTCGGCTACTTCATTATTTAAAATTAAAAAAAGAGTTTCAAAGTTATAACAACTTCGCCGGTTGAATTATGAACAAGAAAATGTTGAGTTTTTATTGAAAATTTTTTAAAATAATTTAAGAGCAATCAACTTGTGTTTTTTTTGACTGACAAAGAATCCATCCTAAATGTTCAAAATAGCAAGAAAAGTGGTGGTTTTAAACACAGAATTTGAAACTTTTAACTTTTTAAAGTTCTTTTTGTGTTACAACAATTTTTTTCATCTGAAGAAATTTTGTGGGAAAATCTGAAAGAGCAAAGCAAGTTCCTTTTTCTTTTTCGTTCGTTCGTGATGTTTAAAAATCAAAGAAAAAATTGTGTTTGTGTTTTCTGCCATTTGCCATCTTTCTTCGTCATTTGGGACAGCCAAAAAGAAAGCAAAAGATCATTTTTTGTTTCATTATTTAATTTTAAGGTTTGAAAAAGACGTTTTTGTTTTTGAATATTTTATAATTTCTTTTAAAAATAAAAGCTTCACTCTTTTTTTACTTTTATGATTAAAAGGTCAATAGTATTGAATATTAATTATTATTTAGCTGTTTGTCAAGTATGTGGAGCATTAATAATTAATTAAATATTTTTATTATTTTCACAATCGCATTTTTTTAAAGTCTTTAATGTTTGGTTTCCTGTATATCAATGAAGAAAATATCTGTTATACATTATAATACAGTATGCAAGATAAACATTTCTAATCAAGAAAATTCTTACGTTTGTTGAAAAAAATTTTTTTTATTTTTTGTAATTTTGATGTTGGTAAGCACAGCTGTGCGATACCAATATTTCGAAAACCGATATCTGACAGACAGCTCTAACAAGTTGTTGAAAAATGCTTAAATTATTGTCATTTTTTGATAAAATTTAAGTGTTCATTGTAAATACAATTTTATCATTTCCCTTTTTTAAATTTTTTAAAGAAACAAAATCGTCGCTTTTTTTTTCTTTTATCCATTGGGCAATGCAATATTTTCGAACAATCTGGGTGAATGTGATTTTTAAAGATCAAAAGAGTTTAAGAAATTCGATTTGCAAATGGTAGAAAAGAAAAAAAAGCAATTTCTTTCCACAGACTCCCAGAAAATGTAAAAAAAAAAGAAAAGTGACTTGCTTGGGCGATAAGATTTTGTTTTCTCCTAAAATTTCTGCAGATGAAAAAGATCATTTTGTATAAACAATAAGCATCTTAAATTTTATCATACTATGAAAATAATTACATCATTCTTTAAGAACGAGATTTATGAGGTGTCGGCCCACAACTAAAAAACGTATGGATTCAAGATACTTTGGCCGATAACATCGTAATCGCAATAATTTAAAATTTCTTTTCTACTCAAAACCTTGCCAAAACAACGTTTGCCTTCAGTACATTTTAATCATAAAATTTAAGTAAAACAAAAAAAAGTATTTCTCACGGATGAAACCACAATTTGTATTTTTGAAAAATATACAAACCAAAACGCGTTCATGGTGTGGTATTCCCGTAACATTGTGCATTTATTGTTATAACTAGGCTTGTGTTAAAGAATTGGGCTAGAGTAGCTAAAACCTTTACAAAAATGACAAAAAATTCTTTGATATTTTGCCGCCGGTTATCTTGAGCGGCAAAAGATCAAAGGTGATCCCTGTCAAAATTTTTCAGTCCCAAGAAAAAAGATTATAACAAGTTACATTTTTATAATCTTTTTTTATAACAAGTTACATTTTCTTTTTTCATTTATGCAATATTTTGGTGGTTGTTGTATGTCCGAGTAGTTTTGAATGTCAATGAAAAAAAGAAAGCAGATACTTTCTATCATTTGCCATCGATCTTTTTATTACAGCTTGGAAGCAAAAAAGAAAGAAGTATCCTTTTTTGCTTCATTTAGTGTTTTTGGAAAAGATGGGTTCATTTTTTGAATATTTTATATTTTTTCTTGAGTGAAATTTCTTGCTCTTCAGCATTGTTAAGCTTTGTGATTTAAAGGTATGTAGGTCATGAATAATATTTATTCAAGTTGGAAGAAACATGTCAAATCATTAATAATTTTTTGAAAGTTTATATTTTATCAAATAAAAATTATTCAAGTTTATAAGGCCTGTGTCTCTATGGAACATTAATAAATAAATTTAATTCACAAGGTTTAAATTTTTAATCATCATAATTCAAACATTTGTTGCAAAAAATTTTTTGTACTTTTTCTTATTTCGAACAAAACTTACAAATTGTTAGTTTCAAAAAATGTAGTGTTTTCAAAAAAATGTTTATTTAAATTATCACAATCGAATCAATTGATTTTGTCTATGTTGAACCCTAAAACAAGTCCAAAAAATATTTATGGAAACGAATTCTCAGAGCTCGCAGTTCAAATTATCATTTTCATTTGTAATGCAATGATTTATGGCAGTGTGCGTGTTTTTTAAAGAACATATTTTTGTTTATGTTTATTTAATTTTTTTTTCATTTGTGTGCTCACCATATTGGGTCTCTGAAGAGTATTATAGATGTTTTGGTGGTTGGTGTTTGTGTGATTTTAAAAGGTCAAAAAAATTATGTTTATGGTTCCTGCCATTTGCTCTTCATCGATCTTTTTGCAGTTTAAAAAAAGGGCCATTTTTTGTTTCATTTTATGCAAAAAATGAGTTTGTTTTTAAATATTTTGTATTTTTTCTCAAGTGAAATTTCTTGCTGTTTTCTTTTCAGCATTGTGACCTTAAGGTATTTAGGAGGTGAAACTTAAATTTTTTTTAAATATTTAAAATATTAGAAGATGCAATTGTTTCATCAGAACATAAAAAATTCTTGAAAGGTTTTATTTTATCAAATAAATTGTGTTAAAGAATTCAATGCTTTGGCCAGTGTCAAACATCAAAGAATAACTTTTTTTCACACCATTTAAAATTTCAAACATTAAAGTTTCAACATTTCAGGGGCTCATTTTTGGGCCAAAAACGTTTAGTTAAGGGGTTTTAACATAAAACGATGGCAAATAGCCTAGAGTCACTGAAAAATACGTTTTCAACGATATCTGGGTCAATTCCGCTATGTGCCGTCAAAAAAACGAAAATGCTCAAAAACCCACTTTTTTGGCACTTTTTGCCATGCCATACTCTTAATTGCTTATGTGGTCTTCAACCGCCAGATTTTTCATGCTCCTGTGTGTCCTTGATAATATTATAGGACCGGGATACTTCCAAGTACTCGACTTCGAATGTTCTATCTAATTGAATCTCGAACATTTTTACCTGAAAACCAGTAAAAAGTTCGGTTTTTGTGACATGCTGATCAGAATATCAGGTTAAGTGATCGTCAACCACCAGATTTTTTGTGCCCACGGGGATTGGTGATAATGCTATATGATCAACAAACCCCCAAGTACCTTACTTCGAAAGTTCTATCTAATTGAATTTTAACTATTTTTGCCATTTTTTTGGAAAATTATATTTTATAATCCATGGGATTCGAAGTGGGGGCTTTCAGTTACATCAAAGTGACCGGAGTTTGGCTTGCCGACGCACGGGCTCATTGGATGTCCTGTAGAGACGGATTTTGGATATAAGGGGTCTAATGTGGTCAAAATCACTTTCAAATAACTTATAAATGACTCAAAAAAAATTTGGGAAATGTGCAATCCGAAAATCGAAATTTCGAAATTTTCGATTTTTTCCACAGGGGGGACCACCTGGATTTTGACAAAAAAAATTTTTTTTCGATTTTTATTTTTTTCGTTTGATAACATCCCACTATGCTTGAAATGTCCCAAAAATTATATTAAAACCGTTTACTTCTTTAAATTTGACCAAATTATTGAGTTCTAGCGCAAAAATGATGTTGGGGGTATTGGTGAAATTCAAAGCAACAGAAAAAATTTTTTTTACAGATGTATTTGACTTTTGTTAAGATTTGTTTTTGTTAAACCAGCTATAGGGAATTTTTTAATGACAATTTCAATACCATAAAACTATTTTGAGGTAGAGTTTTTGGGTCTTTGGCGCGTTTTTAGGCTTATTTTGCGTATATCCATGAGATCGACATCTTTTCGGGTAGCTACACGCATGAATTTGGTCTTAAAATAATCACTAATTATTATTAAGTTTTGTCAGAGGGGTTTGATTATTGGAGTCGTATTCACCTTTTTTCATCTGACTGGAAAAAATGCCAAATTACTACTCCAACATAGTCAAGCCATGAGAACATAATGAAAAATGTAAGCTAGAAAATTCCTGTTGATTTTTTTTGACCACAGCATATAAGTCGTGATAATTAAAAATATTTCAATATGAACAAAAAATAAACAAAAAAATACAAATTTTACTCAAGTTTGTCCGTTATTATTTTGACCTTTATTTTTTTGTCCTAGTACCAAGATTTTGACGATTTTATTTTTTTTCATATTTCTTTAACATTCCTCAAACTTTTTTGAAATGAGGAAATATCTTTAAAATAAATCTATTTTTTATAAATAATTAATACTACAGTAATATCCGACCGATCGATCGGCTACCGTAACCCGGGTGTCAATTTTGAGGAGATTTTTTTTCCCTCAAATTTCTTTTTTTGAGGAGATTTTTTTTTCCTCAAACTTTTTTGTCTTTCTTTGACAATCCAAAAAACTCGAACCCGCGCACCTCGGGCTTGAACTTCGTCGTTCTTACCACTCGGCCATGCGCCCTTTTCCAATGTGACGATGAAAGTCGCCTTTGACTTTCAAAAGAAAATGACACTTTCTTTTTTCTTTCTTTTTCCTTTTTTGTGTTAAAAATGTTAATTTTTTTGCAATTTTATTAAAGATAATTATTAAGAACGTAAAAATAAATAGTTTTTGCATTCTATTAGAAGCGATTATGGTTTCTTTATTATTAATTAGTTGCAGCTTTTGGAGGTCTTCCTCTTCTTGCTTGAGGAGGTGATGGATCTTTTGCAGTTTTCTATCTTGTATTTTAACAGATTGTGATTTAGATGGCGCCGTATATCCACGATTAACATTTAACAAATGTTAATCGTGGATATATTTTTGATGAATTATCTTTTGATGATGGACAAGTAGATACTCAGCCAATGTGAACTAATTTGAACTTCAAAAAGGAAGAGGATTCATCAATCTTTCATTGTGAGCTGGTGAACTTCAATTTAATGTTTACAAAGAGCATTGTGGTGGCGATGTAACGTAAGTTTTTCACATTTTCTTTCATGACATGTATTTATTCTTGGATTTTTATAGATCAAAAATTTGTCATGAATATCAACGCCAATGCTAAAGCAGTTGTTTGCTGTTTCCTTTCATGTGAATTTAATGTTACTGGAGAAAATGATGCCGTTCGATTTATTATGACACCAATTACAAAACGCGATTTTACCACATCATGTGGTAAAATCGCGATTCCAGTATTATCAGAGTGGCTCAATGGACAATAGTTTTTCCATCCTCCTTTGAAAGCTGTAAACTTAACATTCATCTTGATAATGACAATATATATTTATGTCCTATCACAGTTGTAAGTATTATAATTTTCTCTTTTTTATTCACATATATCTTTCTTCTTTAGCTTAATGCCAAGATCCATGTTCCGCAAACTGATTCAACTCCTCTTCCATCATCATCAACAATCTTACCTCCATCAAAGGAATCCACAGAATCTAATGAAGATCCATGGTGGCAAATCTTCATCATTGTTTTTGTTGGTCTTATTGCTTTTATTGCTGTTGATGTTATTGCGTATCCTAGCGCATTTACCCCGATTTTGGGGTAAATGCGCTAGGATGTTTTTTTTTTCATTTTTGAGTTTATCCCATATATTTTGGTACGAGCTTGTAGCCCACAAATAGGCCGACAAATACAAGCTCTAACTTTTTGATTGATGCTCTGGTTCCCGTTTGGCAGGCCAAAAAGTGCCAAAAAACAGTGTTTTTTGCCATTTTCGTTTTTTCAACGGCACAACCCCAAAATACAATATGAAAACCTCTAATATGGTTTTATGATGGTTTTTAGATGTGGTAAACCTAAGTTTTAAGGGCCGCCTCTACAGTACAATTTTGGCCCCAAAATGAGCCCGTGCGACGGCGGTTACGTCATATTGAAGTTTAAACGTTTGTAAAATCACTTTTTAGGTTTCTCTTGCATAGTTACATGCCACGTTTTCTACCCGATTTTTTTGGATGACTTATGTAAATTTTTTCCTTGGTGCTTCTTTCAAAAAACAGTATTTTGACCTTTTTTGGTCACTTTTTTAAGCGCGCATTGGATGTATCTGCATTTAAACTCCAAAATCATGCATAAAAATGTTTGTCATGACTAGTTACATGACCCGTGATCTTCACGATTTATTTGGATTACGTATGTAAATTTTTTCCTTGTTGCTTCTTTCAAAAAACAGTATTTTGACGTTTTTTGGTCACTTTTTTAAGCGCGCATTGGATGTATCTCCATTTAAACTCCAAAATCATGCATAAAAATGTTTGTCGTGACTAGTTACATGACCAGTGATCTTCACGATTTAATTGGATGACTTATGTAAATTTTTTTCTTGATGCTTCTTTCAAAAAACAGTATTTTGACGTTTTTTTGGTAGTTTGTCGACGGCGGTTACGTCATATTGAAGTTTAAACGTTTGTAAAATCACTTTTTAGGTTCCTCTTGCATAGTTACATGCCACGTTTTCTACCCGATTTTTTTGGATGACTTATGTAAATTTTTTCCTTGATGCTTCTTTCAAAAAACAGTATTTTGACCTTTTTTGGTAGTTTCGAGATGGCCGATTCGTCATTTTTGAGTTTAAACGTTTGTTACATTAATTTTTAGGTTTGCTATGCATAGGTACATGACATATTCCCTACCCGATATTTTTGGATCACGTATGTAAATTTTTTCCTTGATGCATCTTTCAAAAAACAGTATTTTGACCTTTTTTGGTCACTTTTTTAAGCGCGCATTGGATGTATCTGCATTTAAACTCCAAAATCATGCATAAAAATGTTTGTCATGATTAGTTACATGACCCGTGATCTTCACGATTTAATTGGATTACGTATGTAAATTTTTTCCTTGTTGCTTCTTTCAAAAAACAGTATTTTGACCTTTTTTGGTCACTTTTTTAAGCGCGCATTGGATATATCTGCATTTAAACTCCAAAATCATGCATAAAAATGTTTGTCATGACTAGTTACATGACCAGTGATCTTCACGATTTAATTGGATGACTTATGTAAATTTTTTTCTTGATACTTCTTTCAAAAAACAGTATTTTGACGTTTTTTTGGTAGTTTGTCGACGGCGGTTACGTCATATTGAAGTTTAAACGTTTGTAAAATCACTTTTTAGGTTCCTCTTGCATAGTTACATGACCAGTGATCTTCACGATTTAATTGGATGACTTATGTAAATTTTTTCCTTGGTGCTTCTTTCAAAAAACAGTATTTTGACGTTTTTTTGGTAGTTTGCCGACGGCGGTTACGTCATATTAAAGTTTAAACATTTGTAAAATCACTTTTTAGGTTTCTCTTGCATAGTTACATGCCACGTTTTCTACCCGATTTCTTTGGATGACTTATGTAAATTTTTTCCTTGGTGCTTCTTTCAAAAAACAGTATTTTGACGTTTTTTTGGTAGTTTGTCGACGGCGGTTACGTCATATTGAAGTTTAAACGTTTGTGAAATCACTTTTTAGGTTCCTCTTGCATAGTTACATGCCACGTTTTCTACCCGATGTTTTTGGATGACTTATGTAAATTTTTTCCTTGGTGCTTCTTTCAAAAAACAGTATTTTGACCTTTTTTGGTCACTTTTTTAAGCGCGCATTGGATGTATCTGCATTTAAACTCCAAAATCATGCATAAAAATGTTTGTCATGACTAGTTACATGACCAGTGATCTTCACGATTTAATTGGATGACTTATGTAAATTTTTTCCTTGCTGCTTCTTTCAAAAAACAGTATTTTGACGTTTTTTGGTCACTTTTTTAAGCGCGCATTGGATGTATCTGCATTTATACTCCAAAATCATGCATAAAAATGTTTGTCATGACTAGTTACATGACCCGTGATCTTCACGATTTAATTGGATTACGTATGTAAATTTTTTCCTTGTTGCTTCTTTCAAAAAACAGTATTTTGACGTTTTTTTGGTAGTTTCGAGATGGCCGATTCGTCATTTTTGAGTTTAAACGTTTGTTACATTAATTTTTAGGTTTGCTATGCATAGGTACATGACATATTCCCTACCCGATATTTTTGGATCACGTATGTAAATTTTTTCCTTGTTGCTTCTTTGAAAAAACAGTATTTTGACCTTTTTTGGTCACTTTTTTAAGCGCGCATTGGATGTATCTGCATTTAAACTCCAAAATCATGCATAAAAATGTTTGTCATGACTAGTTACATGACCAGTGATCTTCACGATTTTATTGGATGACTTATGTAAATTTTTTCCTTGATGCTTCTTTCAAAAAACAGTATTTTGACGTTTTTTTGGTAGTTTCGAGATGGCCGATTCGTCATTTTTGAGTTTAAACGTTTGTTACATTAATTTTTAGGTTTGCTACGCATAGGTACATGACATATTCCCTACCCGATATTTTTGGATCACGTATGTAAATTTTTTCCTTGTTGCTTCTTTGAAAAAACAGTATTTTGACCTTTTTTGGTCACTTTTTTAAGCGCGCATTGGATGTATCTGCATTTAAACTCCAAAATCATGCATAAAAATGTTTGTCATGACTAGTTACATGACCAGTGATCTTCACGATTTTATTGGATGACTTATGTAAATTTTTTCCTTGATGCTTCTTTCAAAAAACAGTATTTTGACGTTTTTTTGGTAGTTTCGAGATGGCCGATTCGTCATTTTTGAGTTTAAACGTTTGTTACATTAATTTTTAGGTTTGCTATGCATAGGTACATGACATATTCCCTACCCGATATTTTTGGATCACGTATGTAATGTTTTTCCTTGATGCATCTTTCAAAAAACAGTATTTTGACCTTTTTTGGTCACTTTTTTAAGCGCGCATTGGATGTATCTGCATTTAAACTCCAAAATCATGCATAAAAATGTTTGTCATGACTAGTTACATGACCCGTGATCTTCACGATTTAATTGGATTACGTATGTAAATTTTTTCCTTGATGCTTCTTTCAAAAAACAGTATTTTTACGTTTTTTTGGTAGTTTGTCGACGGCGGTTACGTCATATTGAAGTTTAAACGTTTGTAAAATCACTTTTTAGGTTCCTCTTGCATAGTAACATGCTAAGTTTTCTACCCGATTTTTTTGGATGACTTATGTAAATTTTTTCCTTGGTGCTTCTTTCAAAAAACAGTATTTTGACCTTTTTTGGTCACTTTTTTAAGCGCGCATTGGATGTATCTGCATTTATACTCCAAAATCATGCATAAAAATGTTTGTCATGACTAGTTACATGACCCGTGATCTTCACGATTTAATTGGATTACGTATGTAAATTTTTTCCTTGTTGCTTCTTTCAAAAAACAGTATCTTGACGTTTTTTTGGTAGTTTCGAGATGGCCGATTCGTCATTTTTGAGTTTAAACGTTTGTTACATTAATTTTTAGGTTTGCTATGCATAGGTACATGACATATTCCCTACCCGATATTTTTGGATCACGTATGTAAATTTTTTCCTTGTTGCTTCTTTGAAAAAACAGTATTTTGACCTTTTTTGGTCACTTTTTTAAGCGCGCATTGGATGTATCTGCATTTAAACTCAAAAATCATGCATAAAAATGTTTGTCATGACTAGTTACATGACCAGTGATCTTCACGATTTTATTGGATGACTTATGTAAATTTTTTCCTTGATGCTTCTTTCAAAAAACAGTATTTTGACGTTTTTTTGGTAGTTTCGAGATGGCCGATTCGTCATTTTTGAGTTTAAACGTTTGTTACATTAATTTTTAGGTTTGCTATGCATAGGTACATGACATATTCCCTACCCGATATTTTTGGATCACGTATGTAAATTTTTTCCTTGTTGCTTCTTTCAAAAAACAGTATTTTGACCTTTTTTGGTCACTTTTTTAAGCGCGCATTGGATGTATCTGCATTTAAACTCCAAAATCATGCATAAAAATGTTTGTCATGACTAGTTACATGACCAGTGATCTTCACGATTTTATTGGATGACTTATGTAAATTTTTTCCTTGATGCTTCTTTCAAAAAACAGTATTTTGACGTTTTTTTGGTAGTTTCGAGATGGCCGATTCGTCATTTTTGAGTTTAAACGTTTGTTACATTAATTTTTAGGTTTGCTATGCATAGGTACATGACATATTCCCTACCCGATATTTTTGGATCACGTATGTAATGTTTTTCCTTGATGCATCTTTCAAAAAACAGTATTTTGACCTTTTTTGGTCACTTTTTTAAGCGCGCATTGGATGTATCTGCATTTAAACTCCAAAATCATGCATAAAAATGTTTGTCATGACTAGTTACATGACCCGTGATCTTCACGATTTAATTGGATTACGTATGTAAATTTTTTCCTTGATGCTTCTTTCAAAAAACAGTATTTTTACGTTTTTTTGGTAGTTTGTCGACGGCGGTTACGTCATATTGAAGTTTAAACGTTTGTAAAATCACTTTTTAGGTTCCTCTTGCATAGTAACATGCTAAGTTTTCTACCCGATTTTTTTGGATGACTTATGTAAATTTTTTCCTTGGTGCTTCTTTCAAAAAACAGTATTTTGACCTTTTTTGGTCACTTTTTTAAGCGCGCAATGGATGTATCTGCATTTATACTCCAAAATCATGCATAAAAATGTTTGTCATGACTAGTTACATGACCCGTGATCTTCACGATTTAATTGGATTACGTATGTAAATTTTTTCCTTGTTGCTTCTTTCAAAAAACAGTATTTTGACGTTTTTTTGGTAGTTTCGAGATGGCCGATTCGTCATTTTTGAGTTTAAACGTTTGTTACATTAATTTTTAGGTTTGCTATGCATAGGTACATGACATATTCCCTACCCGATATTTTTGGATCACGTATGTAAATTTTTTCCTTGTTGCTTCTTTGAAAAAACAGTATTTTGACCTTTTTTGGTCACTTTTTTAAGCGCGCATTGGATGTATCTGCATTTAAACTCCAAAATCATGCATAAAAATGTTTGTCATGACTAGTTACATGACCAGTGATCTTCACGATTTTATTGGATGACTTATGTAAATTTTTTCCTTGATGCTTCTTTCAAAAAACAGTATTTTGACGTTTTTTTGGTAGTTTCGAGATGGCCGATTCGTCATTTTTGAGTTTAAACGTTTGTTACATTAATTTTTAGGTTTGCTATGCATAGGTACATGACATATTCCCTACCCGATATTTTTGGATCACGTATGTAAATTTTTTCCTTGATGCATCTTTCAAAAAACAGTATTTTGACCTTTTTTGGTCACTTTTTTAAGCGCGCATTGGATGTATCTGCATTTAAACTCCAAAATCATGCATAAAAATGTTTGTCATGTATAGTTACATGACCAGTGATCTTCACGATTTAATTGGATGACTTATGTAAATTTTTTCCTTGATGCTTCTTTCAAAAAACAGTATTTTGACGTTTTTTTTGGTAGTTTGTGACGGCGGTTACGTCATATTGAAGTTTAAACGTTTGTAAAATCACTTTTTAGGTTCCTCTTGCATAGTTACATGCCACGTTTTCTACCCGATTTTTTTGGATGACTTATGTAAATTTTTTCCTTGGTGCTTCTTTCAAAAAACAGTATTTTGACCTTTTTTTGGTAGTTTGCCGACGGCGGTTACGTCATATTAAAGTTAAAACATTTGTAAAATCACTTTTTAGGTTTCTCTTGCATAGTTACATGCCACGTTTTCTACCCGATTTCTTTGGATGACTTATGTAAATTTTTTCCTTGGTGCTTCTTTCAAAAAACAGTATTTTGATGTTTTTTTGGTAGTTTGTCGACGGCGGTTACGTCATATTGAAGTTTAAACGTTTGTAAAATCACTTTTTAGGTTCCTCTTGCATAGTTACATGCCACGTTTTCTACCCGATTTTTTTAAATGACTTATGTAAATTTTTTCCTTGGTGCTTCTTTCAAAAAACAGTATTTTGACCTTTTTTGGTCACTTTTTTAAGCGCGCATTGGATGTATCTGCATTTAAACTCCAAAATCATGCATAAAAATGTTTGTCATGACTAGTTACATGACCCGTGATCTTCACGATTTAATTGGATTACGTATGTAAATTGTTTCCTTGTTGCTTCTGTCAAAAAACAGTATTTTGACGTTTTTTTGGTAGTTTCGAGATGGCCGATTCGTCATTTTTGAGTTTAAACGTTTGTTACATTAATTTTTAGGTTTGCTATGCATAGGTACATGACATATTCCCTACCCGATATTTTTGGATCACGTATGTAAATTTTTTCCTTGTTGCTTCTTTCAAAAAACAGTATTTTGACCTTTTTTGGTCACTTTTTTAAGCGCGCATTGGATGTATCTGCATTTAAACTCCAAAATCATGCATAAAAATGTTTGTCATGACTAGTTACATGACCAGTGATCTTCACGATTTTATTGGATGACTTATGTAAATTTTTTCCTTGATGCTTCTTTCAAAAAACAGTATTTTGACGTTTTTTTGGTAGTTTGTCGACGGCGGTTACGTCATATTGAAGTTTAAACGTTTGTAAAATCACTTTTTAGGTTCCTCTTGCATAGTTACATGCCACGTTTTCTACCCGATTTTTTTGGATGACTTATGTAAATTTTTTCCTTGGTGCTTCTTTCAAAAAACAGTATTTTGACCTTTTTTGGTCACTTTTTTAAGCGCGCATTGGATGTATCTGCATTTAAACTCCAAAATCATGCATAAAAATGTTTGTCATGACTAGTTGCATGACCCGTGATCTTCACGATTTAATTGGATTACGTATGTAAATTTTTTCCTTGATGCTTCTTTCAAAAAACAGTATTTTTACGTTTTTTTGGTAGTTTGTCGACGGCGGTTACGTCATATTGAAGTTTAAACGTTTGTAAAATCACTTTTTAGGTTCCTCTTGCATAGTTACATGCCACGTTTTCTACCCGATTTTTTTGGATGACTTATGTAAATTTTTTCCTTGGTGCTTCTTTCAAAAAACAGTATTTTGACCTTTTTTGGTCACTTTTTTAAGCGCGCATTGGATGTATCTGCATTTAAACTCCAAAATCATGCATAAAAATGTTTGTCATGACTAGTTGCATGACCCGTGATCTTCACGATTTAATTGGATTACGTATGTAAATTTTTTCCTTGATGCTTCTTTCAAAAAACAGTATTTTTACGTTTTTTTGGTAGTTTGTCGACGGCGGTTACGTCATATTGAAGTTTAAACGTTTGTAAAATCACTTTTTAGGTTCCTCTTGCATAGTAACATGCTAAGTTTTCTACCCGATTTTTTTGGATGACTTATGTAAATTTTTTCCTTGGTGCTTCTTTCAAAAAACAGTATTTTGACCTTTTTTGGTCACTTTTTTAAGCGCGCATTGGATGTATTTGCATTTAAACTCCAAAATCATGCATAAAAATGTTTGTCATGACTAGTTACATGACCCGTGATCTTCACGATTTATTTGGATTACGTATGTAAATTTTTTCCTTGTTGCTTCTTTCAAAAAACTGTATTTTGACGTTTTTTGGTCACTTTTTTAAGCGCGCGTTGGATGTATCTGCATTTAAACTCCAAAATCATGCACAAAAATGTTTGTCATGACTAGTTACATGACCAGTGATCTTCACGATTTAATTGGATGACTTATGTAAATTTTTTCCTTGATGCTTCTTTCAAAAAACAGTATTTTGACGTTTTTTTGGTAGTTTGTGACGGCGGTTACGTCATATTGAAGTTTAAACGTTTGTAAAATCACTTTTTAGGTTCTTCTTGCATAGTTACATGCCACGTTTTCTACCCGATTTTTTTGGATGACTTATGTAAATTTTTTCCTTGGTGCTTCTTTCAAAAAACAGTATTTTGACCTTTTTTTGGTAGTTTGTCGACGGCGGTTACGTCATATTGAAGTTTAAACGTTTGTAAAATCACTTTTTAGGTTCCTCTTGCATAGTTACATGCCACGTTTTCTACCCGATTTTTTTGGATGACTTATGTAAATTTTTTCCTTGGTGCTTCTTTCAAAAAACAGTATTTTGACCTTTTTTGGTCACTTTTTTAAGCGCGCATTGGATGTATCTGCATTTAAACTCCAAAATCATGCATAAAAATGTTTGTCATGACTAGTTACATGACCCGTGATCTTCACGATTTAATTGGATTACGTATGTAAATTGTTTCCTTGTTGCTTCTGTCAAAAAACAGTATTTTGACGTTTTTTTGGTAGTTTCGAGATGGCCGATTCGTCATTTTTGAGTTTAAACGTTTGTTACATTAATTTTTAGGTTTGCTATGCATAGGTACATGACATATTCCCTACCCGATATTTTTGGATCACGTATGTAAATTTTTTCCTTGTTGCTTCTTTCAAAAAACAGTATTTTGACCTTTTTTGGTCACTTTTTTAAGCGCGCATTGGATGTATCTGCATTTAAACTCCAAAATCATGCATAAAAATGTTTGTCATGACTAGTTACATGACCAGTGATCTTCACGATTTTATTGGATGACTTATGTAAATTTTTTCCTTGATGCTTCTTTCAAAAAACAGTATTTTGACGTTTTTTTGGTAGTTTGTCGACGGCGGTTACGTCATATTGAAGTTTAAACGTTTGTAAAATAACTTTTTAGGTTCCTCTTGCATAGTTACATGCCACGTTTTCTACCCGATTTTTTCGGATGACTTATGTAAATTTTTTCCTTGATGAGTCTTTCAAAAAACAGTATTTTGACGTTTTTTTGGTAGTTTCGAGATGGCCGATTCGTCAGTTTTGAGTTTAAACGTTTGTTACATTAATTTTTAGGTTTGCTATGCATAGGTACATGACATATTCCCTACCCGATATTTTTGGATCACGTATGTAAATTTTTTCCTTGATGCATCTTTCAAAAAACAGTATTTTGACGTTTTTTGGTCACTTTTTTAAGCGCGCATTGGATGTATCTGCATTTAAACTCCAAAATCATGCATAAAAATGTTTGTCATGACTAGTTACATGACCCGTGATCTTCACGATTTAATTGGATTACGTATGTAAATTTTTTCCTTGTTGCTTCTTTCAAAAAACAGTATTTTGACCTTTTTTGGTCACTTTTTTAAGCGCGCATTGGATGTATCTGCATTTAAACTCCAAATCATGCATAAAAATGTTTGTCATGACTAGTTACATGACCCGTGATCTTCACGATTTATTTGGATTACGTATGTAAATTTTTTCCTTGTTGCTTCTTTCAAAAAACAGTATTTTGACGTTTTTTGGTCACTTTTTTAAGCGCGCATTGGATGTATCTGCATTTAAACTCCAAAATCATGCATAAAAATGTTTGTCATGACTAGTTACATGACCCGTGATCTTCACGATTTATTTGGATTACGTATGTAAATTTTTTCCTTGTTGCTTCTTTCAAAAAACAGTATTTTGACGTTTTTTGGTCACTTTTTTAAGCGCGCATTGGATGTATCTGCATTTAAACTCCAAAATCATGCATAAAAATGTTTGTCATGACTAGTTACATGACCCGTGATCTTCACGATTTAATTGGATTACGTATGTAAATTTTTTCCTTGTTGCTTCTTTCAAAAAACAGTATTTTGACGTTTTTTTGGTAGTTTCGAGATGGCCGATTCGTCATTTTTGAGTTTAAACGTTTGTTACATTAATTTTTAGGTTTGCTATGCATAGGTACATGACATATTCCCTACCCGATATTTTTGGATCACGTATGTAAATTTTTTCCTTGTTGCTTCTTTCAAAAAACAGTATTTTGACCTTTTTTGGTCACTTTTTTAAGCGCGCATTGGATGTATCTGCATTTAAACTCCAAAATCATGCATAAAAATGTTTGTCATGACTAGTTACATGCCACGTTTTCTACCCGATTTTTTTGGATGACTTATGTAAATTTTTTCCTTGATGCTTCTTTCAAAAAACAGTATTTTGACCTTTTTTGGTCGCTTTTTTAAGCGCGCATTGGATGTATCTGCATTTATACTCCAAAATCATGCATAAAAATGTTTGTCATGACTAGTTACATGACCCGTGATCTTCACGATTTAATTGGATTACGTATGTAAATTTTTTCCTTGTTGCTTCTTTCAGAAAACAGTATTTTGACGTTTTTTTGGTAGTATCGAGATGGCCGATTCGTCATTTTTGAGTTTAAACGTTTGTTACATTAATTTTTAGGTTTGCTATGCATAGGTACATGACATATTCCCTACCCGATATTTTTGGATCACGTATGTAAATTTTTTCCTTGTTGCTTCTTTCAAAAAACAGTATTTTGACCTTTTTTGGTCACTTTTTTAAGCGCGCATTGGATGTATCTGCATTTAAACTCCAAAATCATGCATAAAAATGTTTGTCATGACTAGTTACATGCCACGTTTTCTACCCGATTTTTTTGGATGACTTATGTAAATTTTTTCCTTGATGAGTCTTTCAAAAAACAGCATTTTGACGTTTTTTTGGTAGTTTGCCGACGGCGGTTACGTCATATTGAAGTTTAAACGTTTGTAAAATAACTTTTTAGGTTCCTCTTGCATAGTTACATGCCACGTTTTCTACCCGATTTTTTTGGATGACTTATGTAAATTTTTTTTCTTGTGTCTTCTTTCAAAAAACAGTATTTTGACGTTTTTTTGGTAGTTTGCCGACGGCGGTTACGTCATATTGAAGTTTAAACGTTTGTAAAATCACTTTTTAGGTTCCTCTTGCATAATTACATGCCACGTTTTCTACCCAATTTTTTGGACGATAATATCGTTAATGCTAAGGATCGAGCAGATGAAGAAGCGTTGTATCATTTGCATGCATTTGATACAACAGGTCCTGAAAAAGTTCCCTTTTTATAATATCATTTGGGATATTTCTGATATCATTGTTGATTCCAAAAGAATCAACAATTTTTTGAAGCAAATATTTCTGAAAATTTTGAAGAAAAGTTAAAGAAAGAGAAGATTTCATCATCAATTGAACATAAAAGTGTCTCAATTGATGATCAAGTTTCACTTCCTGTATTTTGTGTTGGTGGTGTTGAAAAAGCAACTTGCCCTTCAATGGAAAGTTCTTCTACTGGTAATCCATGCAAATTGTTTTTGGATAACAAAAGCGAAGTTGAAAGTACAAAAGTTGATAATCTTGATCAAACATCTTCCAAGATCAAAGCATTTGTAAAAAAGCAATTGGTCTTAAAACAAAAGATCAATAGAATCGCTAGGAAAAAGTTGGTCCTAAAGGATCGACTATTTCTTGATGAAACATTTTCTAATACTTTTGGTGAAAAGTTGAAGAAAATAAATAAAGAAAATCAACTTTGTGATTTTTAAAAAGATCAATTTTCTGCAATGATCACAAATGTAGTAAAGGTTTTCATTCTAAAAAATTATAAAAAGAAGCGCAAATGCCAAAGTAAAGCAAGCATTTTCCTTTCTAATAATAATCAAAAGCTTTTACACGTTCTAACTACCGTAACCTTCACAAAATATCTTCTGATTTCAGCAGTCTTTTGTGTATCTTTTGATTGTTTCTTTAAATGTTTTACAAGCATTTATGACGTTCTTGGAATTCTTTTATGTCTAAATAAAAGCCACCTCTTAATAATTATGGGATAATACATAAATTGAAATTAAATACACTTATAATTATTGTATCCTTGTTATTATTGTTGTTGTATAATTATTGTTAATTTTATTAATAATTATATTTGTAATATTGTGATCTAAACCATTTGTTATTATTTTTTTGTTTTAAAAATATGTTACTGATATCAAATTAATTTGTTAAAATTTGATTGAAAAATAATGTTTTTCCATTTTATTGTTTACTGGTTTCTTTTCTAAAAACACTTGTCTTCTGTTTTAACACTGATAACAACAATTATTCCCCCTCATTTTTTCTGGCGGGAGTGTGAAGGATTGGGCTTCATCCAAAGCTACAAAGAGATGGCACGCACAAGTGCCACGCCTTCTTTCCTTTCTAACCCAAGTAGATCACTTTCCACGGGCTCATTTTTGGACCAAAAACGTTTAGTTAAGGGGTTTTGACATAAAACGATGGCAAATAGCCTAGAGTCACTTGTTGCAAAAAGTATTTGCATTGTCTGTGTTACAATTATTGATGATGTGCGTTTAAAATTGCAAGAAAAACAATACTTTACTTATTATTGAAACAAAACAAAACAAACAAAAATTTCAACACAAAACATTATTGCCGAAATCCATAAAAATATTTGTGAGAAACAAAATCTTAGAGCGCACAATTCTTAGTAGTATTTTCTGTTTCATTTGTGATGGTTATGCCTGGATGGAAAAAATCTAGTTTATGTTTTTTGACATTTTTCATTGATCTTTCTTCAGCTTGCGAAAAAGAAAAAAATTGATCATTTTTCATTTCATTTTGTATTTACGTTTCAAAAACAATGTGCTCATTTTGGAATATTTAATAATTTATTTAAAAAAATCAAAGGTTTTTCTTTTTACGTTGATGTTTAAAAAAGTACCAAAATAATGAGTTTTGCTTTTTAATGTAGCATTCACCTGGTGAACGGATCAATAATAATTTTTAGAAAGCTTTTAAGACTGAAATTTATTTTTACTTTTTTCAATGCTTGCGCCCTATGAAGCAATAAAAAAAATTAATAATACACGATATTTTTTTTTTACTCATATAGGTTATTTATTACTTTTTTTCGTTGCTTTACTTGATACTTTCTAAACTGTTCATTTTTAATACAACAAATTTTTAATATCTGCAGAAATTTCATTAAAAAACTATATACCGCAATGTTCCAACTTGGAACAAGAACACTGAAAAAAATGGGTGCAAATGAAGAACCTACTCTGGTTTTGGAGAGGGGAAAAATTACACCTACGTTAGGTGTACTTGAACATTTGCTCCTAGGAAGTAGGAGTAGATTGTCACCTTTTTTTAATGGCATATATTTTACACCTTTTGTTTACGGGTGTTGCTTACACCATATTTTAACATTTTATTTCTCTGTAGAGAGAGAGTGTCTCTTGTGCAGTCTGCCATCCCGGTATCCCTCATGTTGCATTCCCTCTGCAAAAAAGATAAATGAAACTAAAACGGTTTCTTACCCAACAAATTTTTTCTCTTTCCTTTTACAAGGAAATACCAATTATGGTATTATTAATTGGAGAAAAAAGGTTAGCACCTTCGGGTGCACGTGCCGGTGCATTGGGTTTATCCCGGAGCACCAGTACGATTCCGGAGCAAACCTTGCCCGTCCGGTTTTGGGATGTGTAAAGGTTGCAATAAATTTTGGGTATTAAATGTGATTGCTAAGGCAATAATAGGACGTTTGTCTCAACAGAAAGATCTTATGCACACTTGAGATAGACTCCTTTGTACCATATTTATGGGTGTAAATTTACTACTAACTGGGGTTTCATTTTACACCTATAAATAGGGTAAAATCTACTCTTGTCTGTAAAGGACTATTTGCACCCACTGAAAATAGGAGTCGCCATTTTTTGCGCCTTTTTAGGTTAGAATTTGCCCCTATTTTGGCGTATAAATCCACCTACATTTTTTTCAGTGAAAATTAAACTTGGAACTTGCAAGTTTAATTTTCTTTATCATTTTTGTGCTCAGCATTACTTTGTGATGGTTAAATGTTTATGATTTTTAAAAGGTCATCAAGAAAAAAAACCAATGCTTATGCTTTGTGCTGTTTGCTACGATGCTAAAGACAGCAAAACGAAAGAAAAAATGGATCATTTTTATGTCTGACTCTGATTTTTAAAAGGTCAAAATAAAAAATTCTTTGTTTATGTTTTCGAAAATTTGCGATCAATCTTTTTCAGTTTAAGGTTAGCAAAAAATAAAAAACAAAAACGTCATTTTTAGTTTCATTTTTTGCAAAATATGGGTTTGTTTTTGAATATTTTAAAATGTTTTAACAAAAAAAGTTTTATTAAAATTTTGTACTATTTTTTTTACTTTTGTGATTAAAATATATCTACCAAAAGAAGAAGAAGAAGTTGGCAATATCATTAATTAAAATGTTTTCAAAAATTTTCATTTAAGTAACAAAATTTTTAAAAGTTTAAATTGTTAGGGTCCTCGAACGACTTTATGGAATATTTTGTATTATACGTTAGCGTTGTTTAAATTTTTCCATTACTGTCGAAGTTTTAACATTTACAATTAAGTTTTTTTTGCGTTTTTAGTAATTTGATCCATTTCCTCAAAACATAAAGCATCGAGATTTTTCGTGCTAATATTTTAGCTGGGCCTGCTGCCCCATGCATAATCAAAACATTTTTTTGGAACATTTGATTATTTTTTAATATGCTTATTTTTATGTAACATATATTTTCGGCCAACAAAATGAAAAACCAAATTTAAAAAGTGTGCTTTCATGTTTGAAGCATACGAACACCTATCAAGTAATATTTTCTTTTTTTCATTTGTGCAATTTTCATCGGAATATTTTGGTGGTTGCATTTGTGCGTTATCTTTGAAGGTCAAAGGAAAGAAATCAATGTTTATCTGCCATTTGCAATCAATTTTTTTTTACTTTTGAGGCAGCAAAACCAAAGAAAAAGAATCATTTTTGGTTTACTCGTGTTGCAAAAGATGGGATCTTGTTTGAATATTTTATGTAATTAAAAAAAATCAAAGTTTCACTCATGTGAAATTTTATAATTGTTGTGTCCGGACTGACACCAATTTAGTGACGGTAGCTAATTAATTAAAAGAGTTGGAATGTTATCAAGGGGGACCACCTGCGAATATATCATTGGTGCCACGACTCTGTGTGGTTGTAGCCGATTTATATTTGTTATTGTTTGAAGTTGTGATCCTGGGAAGGAATATATTTTTTTGGTATTAAAAAGATAGGAAAATCTTTGGTATTTGTCTCCCATCATGAGTATTAAGAATTTAAACTAAAAAGCTGAAACTTGGCTTCTATCCAACCATTTTTTTTAGTTCATACCATTTTGGAATCAAAAAAAATAGCTATGAAAAGAAATGTCATCAGAATTCTTCAATTTGGAGTTTTTTGAATTTTCGTGTCGGGACTTCCAATGAATGAAAAAGACAAAAATTTATTTGCAATGGGTCTTCTCCTTTAAAACAAGACTTGAAAATTCATCCGGAAAATTCAACAACACTTGGGCATTAAAAGGGGAAACCACATATACATCATTGTAGTGTAGCAGTGAGGCTAATCAGCGTTGAAATGAGACGAAGTAACAGAAGCTAATAAGTTTTTTAAGGCTCCCATCTGCTGATAAGTTTGGGGCCATGTCTACCTCTAGCTCCCTGTTTCTGTCATTATTGATAAAGGAATACGTTCATAATAATTTGTGTATGTGTTTTTATTTCAAAGATTTGAATAAAATATAAGCAAAGCAACAAAAATTCGATAAACCGTTGAACTAAAGAAGTCTACAATAGATTCTCTTCGATTTTATTTTGCTTTTGGCTGCTGTGTGATTATTATATGTAGTTTTTTAAAAACTTAAAAAAAAAGTTTTTTTTGCTTGTTAGTTCCTAAAAATCAAATGCAATGTAATTTTTTATTTGAAGGGGGCTTGTGGTTTTTAAAGGTCAAAGAAAAAAATATTGTTTATTGTTTATAACTTTTGTCATTTGCCATTGATCTTTGTCATTTTTTTGGGGCAGGGAAACACAACAAAAGAAAAGGGATCATTTTTCATTTTTTTATGTTGCAAAAGATGGGTTCGTTTTTGAATATTTTATATATTTTTTTATAAAGAATCAAAGTTTAACAAAGTTTATACTCCTATCCGCTGATGAGCATGGCGCGATATCTACCTTCGGCTCCCTGTTACAAATAATTTTGATACACGTTAATTATTTCTACTGTGTGTGTTTATATTTCAAAGATTTGAATAAAGAAAAAATAAAGTATCAACAATTCAATTCGAATTCAGCACACAATGCCGTTGAATCGAAGAAAGTCTACAGTAGAGTCTCTTCTATTATGTTTTTCTTTTTCGTCGCTGTGTGAATATCATATTTTTTTGCTTGTTTAACAAAAAAAAATTTATTAATATTTTTAATGCTGGAGTAACTTTTAAACATTGAAGAAAAAATTTGTTTCTTCTTATATGATGCTAATTTTCGATGCAATAATTATCATTTTCTCTTTCATTTGTGCGTCGAACAATCCAAGAATCATTGCGTTTTTAGGTGTGTGAGATTTTCAAAGGTCACCCCAAAAAATAAAAGTTGATACTTTCTGCAATTTGCCATCGATCTTTTTTAAGGGGGGGGTAGAAAAACGAAAGAAAAAGGATTGTTTTTCCTTTTTTTATGTTGCAAAAGATGTGCTTGTTTTTGAATATTTTATATATTTTAAAATATAGACTTTTTTTTTACTTTTTTCTTTTTACTCACATTTTATAATTAAAATGTACCGAAGGCAATGGTTTATGCGACAAAGTAACAGTTCTAATTAGGAAAAATTTTAAAACATTACTAGGTTAACAGGCTTGTTATTTATTGTTGCTAATTGAAAAATTAATCGTGCATTTTTCTTCTTATGAAAACTTTAAGTTTAATCTAAAAAACATCGTTGGCAAATGTCACAACTCTTTTTTTGACCTTTAAAAATCACAGACACATCCATCATAAACCATTGCGTTTTTGAGCCTAAAAATAAAACAGAAAATGATACTTGCAACTTTGGATTATCAGAAGACCTTGTTTTTCAAATACTCTTTCTGGAAAAAATTGAAGAGCCTTGTTTGCGAGGTGATGAATAAGTATCTAAAATTCAGTTTCTCGTAAATAGTTTTTTGCAGACTCGCAAAAATGGGTTCCATTTAAGCATGACAACGGGCCGACTTTTTGGAGGCCCGGCCCGCATGGGGCACGGAAAGTTTCGCGCGTGCCCGTTTTTTTTTCCATAAATTTTCACGTGGTCTTCCCTGTGGAATTTATTAAAAATTAAAGCCCGGCCCTGCCCGGTGTCATGCTTAGTTCTATTTTTAAATATTTAATTTATTTTTTTGGAAAATCAAAGTTGTGAAATTTTTTAATATCTCTCTCATTTTCTTTTTATTAATGTGATGTTTGAAAAATTAAGTCTAAATTGCTAAAAATAAAAACATGCTTTAATTTTTTACATATTTTAAATATCCAAAATCATCCAGAATGTGGTCATCAAAGATCCTGAAAATGTTGAAGCAATGCACGATTATGAAAGAATGAAACTGACATAGGCAGGAACTAACAATCAGTGAAACGACTCGATTTTTTTTCGCCCCGAACTCCGTCCCATTCGCCAGCACCTTTCAAACGTCGCCCCACCACCGCCCCACGCCCCGGTTTTCTACAAAAACTCGCCCCATCCACCGCCCCGTAGTCGATTTATCGCCTCAAATTCCCCCAAAATTCATTAAATGTTCAGAATTTTTTATCAAATAAAATCTTAAAATGTGCTTTTTCCGTTTTTTACCATCAATTTATGTAATAAAATGTTAAAGAAGAACCTTTCTGACATTAAACTAACCAAATTTACTAAAAAATAATAACTTTTTAATGTTGACTCACTAATAACTTTTAAAAAGTCGCCCCACCACCGCCCCGCGCCCCGGCAGTTTTAAGAAAATCGCCCCATCCACCGCCCCGCCCCAGCTTTGAGGCGCTCCGGGGCGCCCCGGGGCGCGGTTGGGGCGAGTCGAAACACTGCTAACAATGAATTACTAAAGAAAAGGATGGAAAAATAGAAACAAACAAAGAACTTAAAAAAGAACAATCAAATGAAAACAAATACTGAGACAAAATTATTAATAAACTTTTACAATAAAATAAATCAATGTATAACATGAACTATAATAAATTTTATTGTAAAAAACAAAAAAACTTTGAAAAAAAATTATTTAATGCAATGTATGTAATTATTGCAACATATTGCACAGAAAAATGATATTGAATTTCATTTGAATGAATCTTTGATTTATTTTAAAAAATTTATAAAATATTCAAAAATGAACGCCTTTTTGCACAAAAAAAAACAAATTGCCGAAAGCAAATTTCATTTTCATTTTTATTTTTGCAATTTTATTGTTGTGATTTCCTGTGTGACTTTTAAGAGGTCAAAGAAAAAAATAATCCTTTTGCTTTCTCCCATCTGCAATAGATCAAGATCAGTTTTAGGGCAGCAAAAAAAAGAAAGATCTATTTTCATTTCATTTTTTGTTTTGCCAAAAGATGGGTTCATTTTTAAATATTTAATTTTTTTCTCATGTGAAATTTCTTGCTATTTAGCATTGTTTAGCATTATAATTTAAAGGTGATGAATAATGTTTATGCTAATATTCTAATTCCATGGCATTCATCAAACGATTATTCATTAATAATTAAATTTTGAATTGTTTCATTTGACCAAACAAAATTTATTAAAGTTTTTAAGGCTGTTTCCTCTATGGAACATGAATAAATAAATTCATTTCATAACGATTAAATTTTTGATCACCAAAATTCTAAGATTTTTTGCAATAAACTGTTTGTATTTTTTCGTATTTCGATTACTGGATTCGCTATTTTTAAAAATTGCATTAAAAACATAATATTTCACATATGACTCAAAACAAAATTTATTTCCAATAATACAAAAAACATTGTTAAAATTATCATAATTGAATCGGTATCGACTTTGTCCAGATTAAACCCAGCCCAAGCCCATTAAAATGTTTATGAGAAACAAAATCTTGTAAGTCAAAGTATCATTTTTTTCATTTGTAATGCAATGGTTTATGGCAGTGTGCCCGTTTTTTAAAGTTTAAATAAAATAATAAAGAATAACATTTGAAAGTCTGAAAATTTTTGTGATTATGCTTACCTGTAGAGGCGTTTCGACCGTTTCCTCTGGACGCCATTTCGTCTTCGAAAAAATTTTTTTCTTAAATTCGTTGATTTCCCGGACGGTCATCATCAGCAGAGCCGGATTTTGTCGTCTTTCTTCTTTGAGAAAAAATATTAAAAATGGTTGAGTTTTTTAGAATTTTGGCGGCAAAAAAGGAGCCTTTTTGCCATTAAAAGGTGTCAATTTATCCGCAGGGATGAAATATTTTGTTATTGGGTGAATTTATTTAAAAAAATATTTCATTTAAATTTGAAAATTTTTTGAATTAGTTTCATTTTTTATAAATTAAAAATTGTTTTCGAGTTTGAATCTGAGAATTATTTTTATAAAAACAAGATGACTAAACCTCGTCGACAAAATGGTAAAAGTATTGTTGGAAATGGAGTTGCAGTCAATAGTCAAAGAAATAATGAATTAAATTCTGTTTTAAGTGGATTTGTTCAAAAGAAATCGAATTCCAATTCAAAGAAAAAGACAGCAGCCGAAGAAAAAGATGAACTTTTAAGAAGAATTAAAATTGTATGTTTTGTTTTAAAATTTTATTGTTTTTAATTTAAAAAGTTTTTAATTTTTAGTGTGAACGGCAAAATTTAATGGTTCAACAAACTTTGAATATAAACACTGCTTTGATTTGGAATTTGGTGGTAGAAGCTGATGATTCTGCAACGTATTTCGATTTAAAAGATGCACGATTTGATGCTGTTTGTCAATTTTTGGATGGTGTAATTGGAAAAGATAATTATTCGAAATCTGCTATTGATAGTTGTGAATGGATTAATTCAAGAAAAGATATTCTTCAGGTTTAGTGTTTATTCTCTAACATTAAATGTTAATTAATTTTTTCTTTTTTTTTTCTTTTTTTTTTTTTTTTTTTTTTTTTTTAGGTTGTAATGAGCGGAAGAATAATTGATGATGTTTTAAAGAATCAAGAAAAGTTTCATGAATCTGTTGGAAAGAATGGACAGAAAATTCGTTTTGAACGTAAAAAGACTACTGGCCAAATTGAAAATATTAATGCTGCAAAAGAACTTTCAAAACGTCTTCTTGATTATTTTTATCTATTGAATAATTCTGATGTTTCAAAAACTCCCCAAGTTTATTGTTTATGATTTCTGCCATTTGCGATCTTTCTTCGTCATTTTTGGGGCATCAAAAAAAAAGAAAAAGATCATATTTCGTTTTTTTGTGTTGCAAAAATTGTGTTCGTTTTTAAATATTTTATATATTTTTAAAAAAACTCAAAGTTACTACCATGTAAATTTTTTTACTTTTTTCTTTTTACTCAAATTTTCTGATTTAAATGTACCGAAGGCAATGGGTCATGCGACAAAGTAACAGTTCTAATTAGAAAAAATTTTAAAAATTATTGCTATATTAACAGGCTTGTTATTTATTGTTGCTAACTGACAATTAATCGTGCAATTTTTTTCCTATGAAAGTTTTTAACAATGAAATTTATTTATAAATCTACTTGCTAGAATGAACATAAAGCATTTAAGAAATGTTAAAAACTGCAAGAAAAATATTAAAAATAAAAACATTATTATCACAATAAAAGTAACTTTCATATCGGAAACTTGTCGAGGTCTGGCTCATCTTTCGTTCATAAAAAAGCAGTCCTCCTTTAAGTGTTTTTCAAGTCCCTAAAAATGAAAAGCAATGTTATTTTTTATTTGAAGGGTGTGTTTGATTTTTAAAGGTCAACAAAAATTTTTGCTTCTCCCATTTGCAATCTTTTTTTGTCAGTTTCTTAGCAACAAAGCGAAAGAAAAAGAATCCTTTTTCAATCCATTTTTAGATTTTCTTCAAAAGATAGGTTTCTTTTTGAATATTTTATATATTTTTAAAAGAAATCAAAGTTTTACATTTGTAATTTTTTTTCAAAAGACTGAAGAAAGGCCTGCTCTGATTTTAAAACTTGGTGGGAACTTGGTTTTCGTTCATCACATTAATGACAAAGTTATATCCATCCTGTAATTCATTTAAATAATAATATATTAAATTTGCATAAAACAAAATCTTATATCGCATTGGAAGAAAACCTATCGTTTTTTCGTTTTTGAAATTTGATTGTTACTAAATGATAAGTTTAAAATTGCAAGAAAAACAATATTTGACAGAAATATTAAAATCAGCAAAACTATATTTAGAAAAATGCACGAAAACGCAAATCGACGTCCCCAACTGAATCAATCAACTATGTCCAGGCAAATCTTCAATTCAAGTCTATCAAAAATCTTTCTTACATTTCTCACTTGTTCATCACCTCCCAAACAAGGCTCTTCAGTTTTGTTTTTCATTCCTGCGCTCAGCAATACAATAATTTATGATGGTTATGTGGATGATTTTTTATAGGTCAAAAAAATCGTTGTTTATACAATCTGCCATTTGCAATCAATTTTTTTTTCAGTTTAAGAACAGCAAAACAAAAGCAAAAAATCATTTCTTGTTTCATTTTATGCAAAAGTTAGGAATATTTTTGAATATTTTATATATTTTTTTAAAAAAATCATGGTGCAGTGTCCAGGCTGGCACCAATTTGGTTACCTTGCCTGTACCTGCAAAACTTAGGACTGGACCTGACATAGAACAACGAGTACGTTGTTTATGGATATTGCAACATATTTAAATCACGACCTTAACTTAATCGGATTATTCCCCATAATAATATTTAAATTTAAATTTTATTTTTTATCTCGTCTTTCACCTTTTTTGGATTCTTTCTGCAAATCCACATCAAAAATTTTCAATCTTTTCTGGCCTTTTTTTTACACAAGATAGTGGAATTTTTTTTTGTAATGACAGTTCAGATCCAGACAAAAAGGAACCCAAAATCCATTAAAAATGTTTACAAAAAACAAAATCTTAAAAACCAAAGTCAGAGTATCATTTTTTTTTCATTCGTAATGCAATGGTTTATTGCAGTGTGCTTGTTTTTTAAAATTTGTTAAAAAAATTTTTGTTTATGTTTTCTGTCATTTGCAATCTTTCTTCATCATTTTTGGGGGTATAAAGAAAGAAAAAGGATCATTTTTCGTTTTTTTTTGTGTTGCAAAAATAGTGTTACTTTTTTGAATATTTTTTATATTTTTAAAATAAAGACCAAAGTTTTATCCATGTAATTTTTTTTTACTTTTTCTTTTTTACTTACAGTATATGATTTAAATATACCAATGGCAGAGGCTGTTCCGGCAAAGTGACAATTTTGATAAGAAAAAATTATTAAATTATTGCTATGTTAATAGGCTTGTTATTTATTGATTCTAAATGAAAAATACATAAATTAGCATAATAAAAGGCCGTTCACCAGGAATATTTTAAGGTTATGCATAACTGCCCTGGAGCTATCTTATGGAATAGGTTTTGTTCAAAAAGCAGCGGGCTAGATTAATGCCTTCCCTTGCCAGTTTTATTTTTTACAAAATATTAAATGTTGGGTCATTTTAAAGATTATTTTAAAATTATTTTACAATATTATTAAAGTTTAAACATTTGTAATAAATATTATTTGTATTTTTTTCGTTATTTGAATAATGTCCTTAGAAATTATAGCCTCGTGCGTTTTCTCCGCATTGTTGGGCCTATTGCCCAATGCCAATTTTAAACATTTTTTTGGTACATTTATTTTTTTTACGATGCTTATTTTTACATAACCGATCATTTCCTTCTTTTAATGTTTTATGAGAAACAAAATCTAAAAACACCATCCAAGTTAATTTTTTTTATTTGTGCAGTTTCCAATACAATGTTTTGGTGGTTGTATGTGTGTGTCTGGGTATGGTTTTTTATGACCAAAAGAAAAAATCAATGCTTATGCATTCTGCTATTTGCTATCGTTGTTTGTCAGTTTAAGGACAACAGAATGTAAGTAAGAAGGATCATTTTTGGTTACATTTTATTTAACTCTTTTGTTTTTGAAAATTTTTTTTAAATAAAAAATTTTACCATCTGAAATTTCATTTTTTTAATATTGTGATTATCTATGAAAAACGGTTAAAAGTTATTGATCATTAAATAATAATATTTTTTTTTAATTTTTCCAATGAAGTTTTTAAAAGTCTAAAATATTGAGATTCTTGAATAGCATGAAAGACAAAATTCTATTACAAATTTTACAACGCGTGACTTAAATTTTTAAGTAATCATCAAAGTTTCAACGTTTATGAAAACAATGATTTGCATTTTTTGTAATTTGATTGATGGACTCAAAAATCAAAGCCACAGGTTTTTTTGGTTTATATAGGTCTGCTGTCATACTTAACCAAAACATTTTTTTGGAAGATTTGATACTTTTCAAAACACTTATCTTGTAAATCTTTTGCAGCATCATAAATTTTACAAAAAGAAAAATCAAAAATCGCATTTTCTTTTTACATTTATGCAATATTTTTAGTGGTTGCATTTATGTACAAAAAAGATGCACACGTTTTTCAATAATTGAAGTTATGCTTGGCGTTTTTTAACTTTATTTTCTTTTTTCGTTTTCAAAATGATCCCGTCTTTTGAGGATTTTTCAGGCAGAAAAAAATTTGATGCAACGTAATTTGTTGTTGAAATGGGTACTTGAGTTTTAAAAGTTTTTTTGTACTTTGATTTTATTGATTTATGTATCAATATTGCAAGAAAAACATTACACACAAACAAATCAGAACATTTTTTTTGGAACATTTGATTACTTTTAAAGATGCTTCTTTGATTCAAAAAATCTTTTCACCTAACAAAATAAAAAAAATCTAAACACCCACAGTAACATTTTCTTATTTTCATTTGTGCAATTTTCAGTGGAATATTTTGGTGGTTGCTTTTGTGCGTTATCGTTAATGGTTAAAGGAAAGAAATCAGTGCTTATCTTTTTCTGCCATTTGCAATCAATTTTTTTTTACTTTTGAGGCCGCAAACCAAAGAAAAAGAATCATTTTTTGTTTTTTTGTTTTCAAAAGATGGGTTCGTTTTTGAATATTTTATATATTTCTAAAAAAAAATCAAAGTTTCACTCATGTGAAATTTTATAATTGCAGTGTCTGGGCTTTCACTAATTTGGTGACTGTAGCTAATGACAGCTGGAAAAGTGATATTGTGATATTCCACAGAAGGCAGAAAAAAGGATCCCATCAGGCAAACTAAACCGGGAGATAAAGTGCAAAGAAAACCATGGCAGTTGCGAATGATGATGAAGATGGACGAATCGTACCGGATTTTGACAAGCGGTACTTACCAGAGACTGAAGTAAATGTAGTACCCCAGTTAATTTAATGCTGCAAGAAGCATGAGCAGGCAGTGACCGAGTTGTTGATCGATGCATTGGTCCTTTGGAAAAGAACGTTCTGGTCTCAAATTGATCTCTTGCTTCAACCCCTTATCGGTTTTATAAATAGTTCCATTCTTCATTTTTAAATTGAGCTGCAACTGGAGTTTAAGGTCAAAGAAAAAATAACTTTTTTAGCAAAAATTTAAGTAAATCCTGGCTTTTTCTTTTTTAAGTTTCGTCTCCTTTTTTTAAAGTGTTTTTTAGTCCCTGAAAATCAATACAGTATTTTTTTTATTTTAAGTGTGTGTTTGATTTTTAAAGGTCAACAAAAATTTTTGCTTCTGCCTTTTGCCATCTTTTTTTGTCAGTTTCTTAGCAACAAAGCAAAAGAAAAAGAATCCTTTTTCAATCCATTGTTGCATTTTATGTTCTTCAAAAGATAGGTTCCTTTTTGAATATTTTATTGGTGGGAACATGGTTTTCGTTTATCGCATTAATGACAAAGTATTATCCATTCTGTAATTCATCTAAATAATTGTATTTTAAATTCCGTAAAACAAATTCTTAAGAAAACTTATCGTTTTTCGTTTTTGAAATTTGATTGTTTTAATGACAAGTTAAAATTGCAAGAAGAATACTTTACAGAAATGTTAAAATATATCAGTGCTATACTATATCTTCAAAAATGCATGAAAATGCAATTTAACGTCCACAACAGAATCAATCAACTATGTCCAGGCAAATCTTGAAATCAAGTCTATCAAAAATCTTTATTACATGTCTCACTTGTTCATCACATCCCAATCAAGGATCTTCAATTTTACCCAGAAGGAATATTTGAAGAACAATCTCTTCTAATAATCCAAAGTTATCTATTTGCTGGAATGAACATAAAGCATTTAAGAAATGTTAAAAACTCCAAGCAAAATATTTGAAACAAAAAACATTATTATCAAAATAAAACTTACTTTATAACTAACTCTATAGAAACTTGTCAAGGTCTGGCCAATCTTTGGTACCTAAAAAATGAGCCGAGTACACTTGCAAAAATTAAAGCTAGTCCGGGTTTTCTTTAACTTCTCTTGTTTAGTTTTGTTTTCCAAATGTCCCCTTTTTAAAAATTCAGAATTTAAGATTTTTAAAATTTTTGTGTCGGGACCTCCGATGAATGAAATGGTAGAAAATTTATTTGTGGTCGATGCTCTTCTTGAAGGGTTATAAGTCCCTAAAAAAAAGTATTACAGTCGAACCTCGTTATAACGTTTAAAATAAGATAAAACTAACGAATTTAAAGGTCAAAGAAAAAAAAAATGTTTATTCTTTTCCGCCATTTGCAATTCTCCAGATCAAAAACAGCAAAACAGTTTTTTTAAAAATAAAGCTGGTAGCATATTTTTATTTGATGATGAAATTTATCCGTTAGCATTTATGTTATGTAAAAATACAGGGGGAACAACAATCACCATGCCACAAGTCTTTATCTTGTGCCAATAACTTCCCTAGGGCCAAAAAGTGCCTTAAAAAACCTGATATAACAGTTTTTTCAAAAATAAAGCTGGTAGCATATTTTTATTTGATGATGAAATTTATCCGTAAGTGTTTATGTTATGTAAAAATACAGGGGGAACAACAATCACCATGCCACAAGTCTTTATCTTGTGCCAATAACTTCCCTAGGGCCAAAAAGTGCCTTAAAAAACCTGATATAACCGTTTTTTCAAAAATAAAGCTGGTAGCATATTTTTATTTGATGATGAAATTTATCCGTTAGCATTTATGTTATGTAAAAATACAGGGGGAACAACAATCACCATGCCACAAGTCTTTATCTTGTGCCAATAACTTCCCTAGGGCCAAAAAGTGCCTTAAAAAACCTGATATAACAGTTTTTTCAAAAATAAAGCTGGTAGCATATTTTTATTTGATGATGAAATTTATTCGTTAGTGTTTATGTTATGTAAAAATACAGGGGGAACAACAATCACCATGCCACAAGTCTTTATCTTGTGCCAATAACTTCCCTAGGGCCAAAAACTGTCCAAAAAAACCTGATATAACAGTTTTTTCAAAAATAAAGCTGGTAGCATATTTTTATTTGATGATGAAATTTATCCGTTAGCATTTATGTTATGTAAAAATACAGAGGGAACAACAATCACCATGCCACAAGTCTTTATCTTGTGCCAATAACTTCCCTAGGGCCAAAAAGTGCCTTAAAAAACCTGATATAACAGTTTTTTCAAAAATAAAGCTGGTAGCATATTTTTATTTGATGATGAAATTTATCCGTAAGTGTTTATGTTATGTAAAAATACAGGGGGAACAACAATCACCATGCCACAAGTCTTTATCTTGTGCCAATAACTTCCCTAGGGCCAAAAAGTGCCTTAAAAAACCTGATATAACAGTTTTTTCAAAAATAAAGCTGGTAGCATATTTTTATTTGATGATGAAATTTATCCGTTAGCATTTATGTTATGTTAAAATACAGGGGGAACAACAATCACCATGCCACAAGTCTTTATCTTGTGCCAATAACTTCCCTAGGGCCAAAAAGTGCCTTAAAAAACCTGATATAACCGTTTTTTCAAAAATAAAGCTGGTAGCATATTTTTATTTGATGATGAAATTTATCCGTTAGCATTTATGTTATGTAAACATACAGAGGGAACAACAATCACCATGCCACAAGTCTTTATCTTGTGCCAATAACTTCCCTAGGGCCAAAAAGTGCCTTAAAAAACCTGATATAACAGTTTTTTCAAAAATAAAGCTGGTAGCATATTTTTATTTGATGATGAAATTTATCCGTTAGCATTTATGTTATGTAAAAATACAGAGGGAACAACAATCACCATGCCACAAGTCTTTATCTTGTGCCAATAACTTCCCTAGGGCCAAAAAGTGCCTTAAAAAACCTGATATAACAGTTTTTTCAAAAATAAAGCTGGTAGCATATTTTTATTTGATGATGAAATTTATCCGTTAGCATTTATGTTATGTAAAAATACAGAGGGAACAACAATCACCATGCCACAAGTCTTTATCTTGTGCCAATAACTTCCCTAGGGCCAAAAAGTGCCTTAAAAAACCTGATATAACAGTTTTTTCAAAAATAAAGCTGGTAGCATATTTTTATTTGATGATGAAATTTATCCGTTAGCATTTATGTTATGTTAAAATACAGGGGGAACAACAATCACCATGCCACAAGTCTTTATCTTGTGCCAATAACTTCCCTAGGGCCAAAAAGTGCCTTAAAAAACCTGATATAACCGTTTTTTCAAAAATAAAGCTGGTAGCATATTTTTATTTGATGATGAAATTTATCCGTTAGCATTTATGTTATGTAAAAATACAGAGGGAACAACAATCACCATGCCACAAGTCTTTATCTTGTGCCAATAACTTCCCTAGGGCCAAAAAGTGCCTTAAAAAACCTGATATAACAGTTTTTTCAAAAATAAAGCTGGTAGCATATTTTTATTTGATGATGAAATTTATCCGTAAGTGTTTATGTTATGTTAAAATACAGGGGAAACAACAATCACCATGCCACAAGTCTTTATCTTGTGCCAATAACTTCCCTAGGGCCAAAAAGTGCCTTAAAAAACCTGATATAACCGTTTTTTCAAAAATAAAGCTGGTAGCATATTTTTATTTGATGATGAAATTTATCCGTTAGCATTTATGTTATGTAAAAATACAGGGGGAACAACAATCACCATGCCACAAGTCTTTATCTTGTGCCAATAACTTCACTAGGGCCAAAAACTGTCCAAAAAAACCTGATATAACAGTTTTTTCAAAAATAAAGCTGGTAGCATATTTTTATTTGATGATGAAATTTATTCGTTAGTGTTTATGTTATGTAAAAATACAGGGGGAACAACAATCACCATGCCACAAGTCTTTATCTTGTGCCAATAACTTCCCTAGGGCCAAAAAGTGCCTTAAAAAACCTGATATAACCGTTTTTTCAAAAATAAAGCTGGTAGCATATTTTTATTTGATGATGAAATTTATCCGTTAGCATTTATGTTATGTAAACATACAGAGGGAACAACAATCACCATGCCACAAGTCTTTATCTTGTGCCAATAACTTCCCTAGGGCCAAAAAGTGCCTTAAAAAACCTGATATAACAGTTTTTTCAAAAATAAAGCTGGTAGCATATTTTTATTTGATGATGAAATTTATCCGTTAGCATTTATGTTATGTAAAAATACAGGGGGAACAACAATCACCATGCCACAAGTCTTTATCTTGTGCCAATAACTTCCCTAGGGCCAAAAAGTGCCTTAAAAAACCTGATATAACAGTTTTTTCAAAAATAAAGCTGGTAGCATATTTTTATTTGATGATGAAATTTATCCGTAAGTGTTTATGTTATGTAAAAATACAGGGGGAACAACAATCACCATGCCACAAGTCTTTATCTTGTGCCAATAACTTCCCTAGGGCCAAAAAGTGCCTTAAAAAACCTGATATAACAGTTTTTTCAAAAATAAAGCTGGTAGCATATTTTTATTTGATGATGAAATTTATCCGTAAGTGTTTATGTTATGTAAAAATACAGGGGAAACAACAATCACCATGCCACAAGTCTTTATCTTGTGCCAATAACTTCCCTAGGGCCAAAAAGTGCCTTAAAAAACCTGATATAACAGTTTTTTCAAAAATAAAGCTGGTAGCATATTTTTATTTGATGATGAAATTTATCCGTTAGCATTTCTGTTATGTAAAAATACAGAGGGAACAACAATCACCATGCCACAAGTGTTTATCTTGTGCCAATAACTTCCCTAGGGCCAAAAAGTGCCTTAAAAAACCTGATATAACAGTTTTTTCAAAAATAAAGCTGGTAGCATATTTTTATTTGATGATGAAATTTATCCGTAAGTGTTTATGTTATGTAAAAATACAGGGGGAACAACAATCACCATGCCACAAGTCTTTATCTTGTGCCAATAACTTCCCTAGGGCCAAAAAGTGCCTTAAAAAACCTGATATAACAGTTTTTTCAAAAATAAAGCTGGTAGCATATTTTTATTTGATGATGAAATTTATCCGTTAGCATTTATGTTATGTTAAAATACAGGGGGAACAACAATCACCATGCCACAAGTCTTTATCTTGTGCCAATAACTTCCCTAGGGCCAAAAAGTGCCTTAAAAAACCTGATATAACCGTTTTTTTCAAAAATAAAGCTGGTAGCATATTTTTATTTGATGATGAAATTTATCCGTTAGCATTTATGTTATGTAAACATACAGAGGGAACAACAATCACCATGCCACAAGTCTTTATCTTGTGCCAATAACTTCCCTAGGGCCAAAAACTGTCCAAAAAAACCTGATATAACAGTTTTTTCAAAAATAAAGCTGGTAGCATATTTTTATTTGATGATGAAATTTATCCGTAAGTGTTTATGTTATGTAAAAATACAGGGGGAACAACAATCACCATGCCACAAGTCTTTATCTTGTGCCAATAACTTCCCTAGGGCCAAAAACTGTCCAAAAAAACCTGATATAACAGTTTTTTCAAAAATAAAGCTGGTAGCATATTTTTATTTGATGATGAAATTTATCCGTAAGTGTTTATGTTATGTAAAAATACAGGGGGAACAACAATCACCATGCCACAAGTCTTTATCTTGTGCCAATAACTTCCCTGGGGCCAAAAAGTGCCTTAAAAAACCTGATATAACCGTTTTTTCAAAAATAAAGCTGGTAGCATATTTTTATTTGATGATGAAATTTATCCGTTAGCATTTATGTTATGTAAAAATACAGGGGGAACAACAATCACCATGCCACAAGTCTTTATCTTGTGCCAATAACTTCCCTAGGGCCAAAAAGTGCCTTAAAAAACATGAAATAACCGTTTTTTTCAAAAATAAAGCTGGTAGCATATTTTTATTTGATGATGAAATTTATCCGTTAGCATTTATGTTATGTAAAAATACAGGGGGAACAACAATCACCATGCCACAAGTCTTTATCTTGTGCCAATAACTTCACTAGGGCCAAAAACTGTCCAAAAAAACCTGATATAACAGTTTTTTCAAAAATAAAGCTGGTAGCATATTTTTATTTGATGATGAAATTTATTCGTTAGTGTTTATGTTATGTAAAAATACAGGGGGAACAACAATCACCATGCCACAAGTCTTTATCTTGTGCCAATAACTTCCCTAGGGCCAAAAAGTGCCTTAAAAAACCTGATATAACCGTTTTTTCAAAAATAAAGCTGGTAGCATATTTTTATTTGATGATGAAATTTATCCGTTAGCATTTATGTTATGTAAACATACAGAGGGAACAACAATCACCATGCCACAAGTCTTTATCTTGTGCCAATAACTTCCCTAGGGCCAAAAAGTGCCTTAAAAAACCTGATATAACAGTTTTTTCAAAAATAAAGCTGGTAGCATATTTTTATTTGATGATGAAATTTATCCGTAAGTGTTTATGTTATGTAAAAATACAGGGGGAACAACAATCACCATGCCACAAGTCTTTATCTTGTGCCAATAACTTCCCTAGGGCCAAAAAGTGCCTTAAAAAACCTGATATAACAGTTTTTTCAAAAATAAAGCTGGTAGCATATTTTTATTTGATGATGAAATTTATCCGTTAGCATTTCTGTTATGTAAAAATACAGAGGGAACAACAATCACCATGCCACAAGTCTTTATCTTGTGCCAATAACTTCCCTAGGGCCAAAAAGTGCCTTAAAAAACCTGATATAACAGTTTTTTCAAAAATAAAGCTGGTAGCATATTTTTATTTGATGATGAAATTTATCCGTAAGTGTTTATGTTATGTAAAAATACAGGGGGAACAACAATCACCATGCCACAAGTCTTTATCTTGTGCCAATAACTTCCCTAGGGCCAAAAAGTGCCTTAAAAAACCTGATATAACAGTTTTTTCAAAAATAAAGCTGGTAGCATATTTTTATTTGATGATGAAATTTATCCGTTAGCATTTATGTTATGTTAAAATACAGGGGGAACAACAATCACCATGCCACAAGTCTTTATCTTGTGCCAATAACTTCCCTAGGGCCAAAAAGTGCCTTAAAAAACCTGATATAACCGTTTTTTCAAAAATAAAGCTGGTAGCATATTTTTATTTGATGATGAAATTTATCCGTTAGCATTTATGTTATGTAAACATACAGAGGGAACAACAATCACCATGCCACAAGTCTTTATCTTGTGCCAATAACTTCCCTAGGGCCAAAAAGTGCCTTAAAAAACCTGATATAACAGTTTTTTCAAAAATAAAGCTGGTAGCATATTTTTATTTGATGATGAAATTTATCCGTAAGTGTTTATGTTATGTAAAAATACAGGGGGAACAACAATCACCATGCCACAAGTCTTTATCTTGTGCCAATAACTTCCCTAGGGCCAAAAAGTGCCTTAAAAAACCTGATATAACAGTTTTTTCAAAAATAAAGCTGGTAGCATATTTTTATTTGATGATGAAATTTATCCGTAAGTGTTTATGTTATGTAAAAATACAGGGGGAACAACAATCACCATGCCACAAGTCTTTATCTTGTGCCAATAACTTCCCTAGGGCCAAAAAGTGCCTTAGAAAACCTGATATAACAGTTTTTTCAAAAATAAAGCTGGTAGCATATTTTTATTTGATGATGAAATTTATCCGTAAGTGTTTATGTTATGTAAAAATACAGGGGGAACAACAATCACCATGCCACAAGTCTTTATCTTGTGCCAATAACTTCCCTAGGGCCAAAAACTGTCCAAAAAAACCTGATATAACAGTTTTTTCAAAAATAAAGCTGGTAGCATATTTTTATTTGATGATAAAATTTATCCGTAAGTGTTTATGTTATGTAAAAATACAGGGGGAACAACAATCACCATGCCACAAGTCTTTATCTTGTGCCAATAACTTCCCTAGGGCCAAAAAGTGCCTTAAAAAACCTGATATAACAGTTTTTTCAAAAATAAAGCTGGTAGCATATTTTTATTTGATGATGAAATTTATCCGTAAGTGTTTATGTTATGTAAAAATACAGGGGGAACAACAATCACCATGCCACAAGTCTTTATCTTGTGCCAATAACTTCCCTAGGGCCAAAAACTGTCCAAAAAAACCTGATATAACAGTTTTTTCAAAAATAAAGCTGGTAGCATATTTTTATTTGATGATGAAATTTATCCGTAAGTGTTTATGTTATGTAAAAATACAGGGGGAACAACAATCACCATGCCACAAGTCTTTATCTTGTGCCAATAACTTCCCTAGGGCCAAAAAGTGCCTTAAAAAACCTGATATAACAGTTTTTTCAAAAATAAAGCTGGTAGCATATTTTTATTTGATGATGAAATTTATCCGTAAGTGCTTATGTTATGTAAAAATACAGGGGGAACAACAATCACCATGCCACAAGTCTTTATCTTGTGCCAATAACTTCCCTAGGGCCAAAAACTGTCCAAAAAAACCTGATATAACAGTTTTTTCAAAAATAAAGCTGGTAGCATATTTTTATTTGATGATGAAATTTATCCGTTAGCATTTATGTTATGTAAAAATACAGGGGGAACAACAATCACCATGCCACAAGTCTTTATCTTGTGCCAATAACTTCCCTAGGGCCAAAAAGTGCCTTAAAAAACCTGATATAACCGTTTTTTTCAAAAATAAAGCTGGTAGCATATTTTTATTTGATGATGAAATTTATCCGTTAGCATTTATGTTATGTAAAAATACAGGGGGAACAACAATCACCATGCCACAAGTCTTTATCTTGTGCCAATAACTTCCCTAGGGCCAAAAAGTGCCTTAAAAAACCTGATATAACAGTTTTTTCAAAAATAAAGCTGGTAGCATATTTTTATTTGATGATGAAATTTATTCGTTAGTGTTTATGTTATGTAAAAATACAGGGGGAACAACAATCACCATGCCACAAGTCTTTATCTTGTGCCAATAACTTCCCTAGGGCCAAAAACTGTCCAAAAAAACCTGATATAACAGTTTTTTCAAAAATAAAGCTGGTAGCATATTTTTATTTGATGATGAAATTTATCCGTTAGCATTTATGTTATGTAAAAATACAGAGGGAACAACAATCACCATGCCACAAGTCTTTATCTTGTGCCAATAACTTCCCTAGGGCCAAAAAGTGCCTTAAAAAACCTGATATAACAGTTTTTTCAAAAATAAAGCTGGTAGCATATTTTTATTTGATGATGAAATTTATCCGTAAGTGTTTATGTTATGTAAAAATACAGGGGGAACAACAATCACCATGCCACAAGTCTTTATCTTGTGCCAATAACTTCCCTAGGGCCAAAAAGTGCCTTAAAAAACCTGATATAACAGTTTTTTCAAAAATAAAGCTGGTAGCATATTTTTATTTGATGATGAAATTTATCCGTAAGTGTTTATGTTATGTAAAAATACAGGGGAAACAACAATCACCATGCCACAAGTCTTTATCTTGTGCCAATAACTTCCCTAGGGCCAAAAAGTGCCTTAAAAAACCTGATATAACAGTTTTTTCAAAAATAAAGCTGGTAGCATATTTTTATTTGATGATGAAATTTATCCGTTAGCATTTATGTTATGTAAACATACAGAGGGAACAACAATCACCATGCCACAAGTCTTTATCTTGTGCCAATAACTTCCCTAGGGCCAAAAACTGTCCAAAAAAACCTGATATAACAGTTTTTTCAAAAATAAAGCTGGTAGCATATTTTTATTTGATGATGAAATTTATCCGTAAGTGTTTATGTTATGTAAAAATACAGGGGGAACAACAATCACCATGCCACAAGTCTTTATCTTGTGCCAAAAACTTCCCTAGGGCCAAAAAGTGCCTTAAAAAACCTGATATAACAGTTTTTTCAAAAATAAAGCTGGTAGCAAATTTTTATTTGATGATGAAATTTATCCGTAAGTGTTTATGTTATGTAAAAATACAGGGGGAACAACAATCACCATGCCACAAGTCTTTATCTTGTGCCAAAAACTTCCCTAGGGCCAAAAAGTGCCTTAAAAAACCTGATATAACAGTTTTTTCAAAAATAAAGCTGGTAGCATATTTTTATTTGATGATGAAATTTATCCGTTAGCATTTATGTTATGTAAAAATACAGGGGGAACAACAATCACCATGCCACAAGTCTTTATCTTGTGCCAATAACTTCCCTAGGGCCAAAAACTGTCCAAAAAAACCTGATATAACAGTTTTTTCAAAAATAAAGCTGGTAGCATATTTTTATTTGATGATGAAATTTATCCGTTAGTGTTTATGTTATGTTTTTTTTAAATTACTCTTTCTGGGAAAAATTGCGTATGCCATGTTTCTCAATTTGCACAAAAAAGAATAAACTTTACATACGGATCACTTAAGTTTTGAAAAATGCAATTTTGCTTTCATGATGAAAACGTTCGATTTTGTCCAGAATAATCCCCAACACAAGTCCATAAAATCTTTTACGAGGAACAAAATCTTGTAGTTCCAAGTTTTATTTTTTTTTCATTTTTGCGCTCAGCAATGATTTATGTTTATTGGGTTGCGTAATTTCTTAAAAAGGTCAATCGAAAAAAATCGAAGTTTTTGTTCTTTTTGTTATTTGCCATAGATCGTTGTCATTTTTGTGGCAGAAAAGCAAAAGAAAGAAATCATTTTTTGTTTTTTTAGTGTTGCAAAAGACGGGTTCGTTTTTGAATATTTTAAAAATTCATTTAACAAAATGTGGAGTTTAGTGTTGAATTTTATACCGTTTTTCTTTTTAATGTAATGATGATTAAAACGTATCTATAAAGAATGGAAAAAATCCGAATCCCATTAAATAATAATAGTTGTTGTCAGTGTTATCGCGCTCCCGCTCCCGCTACCGCTCCCGCTACCGCTCCCGCTCCAAACACATGGAGCGGCTCAGGAGCGGGAGCGGTTCCAGAAGCGCGGGAGCGGAGCGGGAGCGGTTCCGGCGGGAGCGCGCTCCCATAAGTTTTCAACAGATTTTTTTCTTCTCAAAGAAATAACGAAAATTTAAAATTTCAACAATATTCTTATGCAACATGCAAACAAAAAGCTCCAAAAATAGCAGTTTTTGTTATTTCTTTTTTAAGTTTTGATAAATGTTTAAACATAATATACACACGTGGTCGGAGGACAGATTTTAAAATTTTCGCGACCTTTTTTTCCAAAGGGTCCCCCTGTGGGTTTTTTCAAATTTTTTTTCATTTTTTGGTGAATTTCTCATTGCTTTTTTCTCATTTTTTTTATTCCAAAACTTTTATCAAGCATGTGCGTATATTGGAAAAAAAATGCGTGAATAATAATCACTATTTCAGTCTCATAAAAAACAGCATGCCTTGAGGTTATTTTACATGTAAAACGGGCTTTTGGTTTACGATAAAGCTTGCCCTTAAAATTACCATAGTCAAAAATCTACATTGACGGGAAATTGTCATAATTTAATGAAAATGCGATTTTTCGAATTGAATGGGTATAATTCACAATAAAAAAATTTTTATTGTAAAATTTTGCCTTTGAAAAGAGCTCGAAGCGGGAGCGGGAGCGGTAAAAATCAGGAGCGCTCCCGGGAGCGCTCCGGTAGCGGGAGCGGTTCCGGAAGCGCGGGAGCAGGAGCGGTAGCGGGAGCGCAACTTTTTTCGGGAGCGGGAGCGGAGCGGGAGCGGAAAAAGTGGTAGCGCGATAACACTGGTTGTTGTGAAAGTTTTTCTAAAATGTCAAAAAAAATCTTGTCTACTTTTTTTGTGTCTTTGAAAAAGTCTGTTTTAATTCATGAAAACTTTTTTGTTGCTAAAAAATCACAGAACCGAAAACTAATTTTTTGCCAAAAAAGTCGGAGGGGGCAAAGAAAAAAATTTATGGATTGAATGTCACTTTTTTAAATTTTTCTTGCCACCGTGAATGTTAAAATTTTTTCTTTACCAAAAAAATGTATAAAAATATGTGTTTTACTTTGCTCCAAAGTAAAAAAAAGGATTGATAAGGGCCTTATTTTTATGGCCCCGGCTTTGTTTTGCTACTTCTCCTTGAGGTTGACCCTGGTCTTGCCCTGTTGACAAAAAATTGACTTTTTTGGTGGTCTATCCTCTTGGGTTTTTTTTTGAAAATGTCAAAAACAAGGTTAATACCAGCTTCACAAGGGAAGGCATCAATCTGTCCCGCCGCTGTTTAAACCAGATCTATCCCATTATATTGCCCCAGAACAGTTATGCTTAACCCCAAAGTATTTAAGTGAATGCCCTTTTATTATCCTAATTTATAGGATTAAAGTTCGAAAGATGTGCGTGAAACAGGGTTTTTAGAAAAATTGTGGACCTTGGATTTTTCAAACTTCAATTCCAAAAATTAGCATATAGGAATGCCGTTCACTCAAAATACTTTGCTGTTTTGCATAACTGCCAAAAAGCTATTAATGGAATAGATCTTGTTCAAAAAGCAGTTTACCAGATTCTTGTCTTCCTTTGTCAGCCTCAGGGGCTGGAACACTGGTCCACACGGAGTTCAAAAAGCGCTCTAAGCCCTCGTCCATTCTTTGTTTCCTTTTTTAAATCTACGTTTTGTTTTCAAAGTTTTGAAACCCATTTATTTCATCACATTTTTTCCTTTGATCTTTGCCGCTTTTAAAGAGATCCTCAAATTTTGTCCCAATCTCCCCTGTGAAACAGTTAATGTCACATTTGGACAGTCTTTTTCTCAAGAAAGGTGTATAGTTTAGCACTTTTAGAAGAAAAAGGTTGTTGCATTTTTTATTGTTTTCCCATGTTTGCTTTGTGTTTTCTTTGTTATTGTTTTTTGGTGAAACCATGGCAATCTCGTTGTTTATTGCAACTTTTTGGATAATATATTTTTAACAATAGAAAGATTTGACTTGAAAAAAGTGTGACTCTTTTTTGGACATTTGAGGATGATGGCAAAATTATTTCAAAATATTTGAATCATGCTTTAAATTTTAAATTATGTGCAAGCTTTTATTTTATTGTGGAGATTTGAATAATTATAAACTTAGTGCATTGGTTATTTATTGTACTTTTTTTGGATTAGTAAATACCATTTTTCGTAGCAAAATAATAGCCATGTTTGAGCATGGTCAAGTTGAAACAAATTTTTTTTAAAATAGGGTGTAACTGATTAAAACATTTGCATAAACTATTTCTTTAATTTTAAACAAAATTATCGAAAACAACTGTCTCCCACAAATTTGCATAATTAGTTTAACCCAAAAGGTTTTATGATAAGTAATATCCACTTTTTGCATAAAAGACATTTCACCAGCTAATTTGCATAATTTGCCACCTCCCTCAAGAGATTCGTGATAGTTTTATCCCATTTTTTGTTTCCAAAAAATTTGCATAATAAATTTTTCCCTTGCGAGATTTGTGATCAGTGCATCCGCATTTTTGAGGTTTTAAAATTTTTGTATTTTGTCAATAAAATCTTATAACTTTTAAACATCATATTACTTTTCAATAAAATTTTTACATAAAAAATTGTATTTTTTCAAAAAAAGACCAAAAACGTAACCTTTCACCATGTAATTTCTTACTTCAAAAAATAAGTGTAAATTATATTTGGAACATTGCTTTACATTTTTATTAACTTTGTGTAGCAATTTTTGTTTAAAAAAGTATACTTAATTTTTATTGATTTTGTTAAAATTGTTAAAAATAGTGTTTTAAATGAAGCTTGAAAAAGTTAAAAGAAAATGAGAAAAATTTTTATGGAAAAATGTTTTCGTTGTTCCAGTTTTTTAAAAATTTGAATAAATAGTTCTTTTGTTGAAATGAAACAATTCGTGCTCTGATTTGTATCAAATAGTTGTACATTTTTTTAAAAATACTTTCAATTTTAGATAGTTTTAGTTATGGTCATTTATTCGAACTGCTTTGTTAAAACTTCCTAAATTTTGGCGTATTAAAAAGTTGAAGCAGTTTGGTGAAATTAATCAAAAAAAGATGTGGGCTGCAGCACTTTTGTAAGTTTACGTTTTTAATTTTTTACCACTTTTTTGCATCTTTTTTAAATGTCTTCTTCTTTTGTTTCTGGTTGAATCTTTTTTGCATCTATTTTTTCATAAATCTGCATATGACATGCCACTTATTTATTTTATGCTTTTTTCTCTCTCTCAATAATGCCTTAAAAAAGTATTTGTTTTTTCAAATATTATCACATTTGTGCAAAGTTCCAAAAGTTATACCTTCAATATGAAAATTTGTAACACTTTGAAATTCATCTCTTCTGTAAACTTTTAAAAAATTTGATCCAAAAAATTCTCATGAAAGTTCTCGACATTTCTGCTCGGAGGTTTTCAAGAACATATTATCTTTCATGATGTAAAAAGGGTACGTTTTTCAAATTGCAAATTTGCATATTACTACGATTTGTAGCTATTATTCGAAATTTTCATATATCTCTTATTTGTCCTTTTTAATCAAATTTTCGGCAATATTCGTTGTATTTAGCAATGGCAAGCACAAATTTGATATTTTTCCACCCTCATTTTTTGTCACTATCTGTAATTATCCCATATCTGTCATCTTACTTTTAGTCAAATTTTCTGCAATACCCTTTTCCATTTCTCTCCCTCTAAAAGATGTATTTTTAAGAAAGATTTATTTCATCCTTTTATTTTACAAAAAAAATTACAACAATTTTCTCCTTCTTCTTTTTTATTTTTTCCATGTCTTTTTTTGTTGCTCCGCCTTTTCTTCTTTCTTTATTTTTCCAAAAATGAAGAGAATCTCTGCTGTCAAAAAAAAAGAAGAAAAAAGAAAGGATACAAGCTTTTGAGAGAAAAAGTGAAGAAGATTAAAGCCTCTTTTTTGGCATTTTCCCGCGCTCAGGTTCCATTCCTTCTTCTTTTTTTGCCTTTTTAAAGCTTAATATAAAAATGCTCAAGTACCTATAACAAGCAAATTTTCATTTTTTAATAAAATTTTTTTTATCTTCTTATAATATCGTGATGGCATTTTCCTCTTAAAGCTTATTTTTGATGAAGTTAAGTGCCGCCTTGGCAACGCTTCAATTATGCTCAATTTAGATTTGCTGCTTTCTCTTGTAGCGAAAAAAATAAGAAAAAATTAATGCCTAAAAAAGACACCAAATAAATATAAACCTTTTTAATGCCATTGAAGAAGATGGAGATTTGATATATCCGTCGACACATAATCTTCTTCCATTTTTTCATTCCTGGATGCAAATATGTATACAAAATCCGATTTTTGCCATTTTAAGAAAAATCGTATTTTTGGCATTTTTTCCTGCTTTTTTTCCCATATGTATATTTTTTGCCATCATTTGTATTTTGCTTTTGTATAATGCCCTTAAGGGTGGTATTTTTCTTTAAAAATCTTAATAAAAATGCCATTCTTAAAAAAATGCCGTTTTTTAAGATATATAAAAATTAACGAGCCCCAAAGGTGGCAAAAAAGATTGCCAAAGAATTCCATTACTACTTGTTTAATTCAATTTTTAAAAATGTTGGCTAAAATGACTAAATTTTAAAATTTTATGCTACTACTTTTTTTATAAATTTTATCCATAAAATTTACTTTTACGTAGCTTTTTAAAAAGGTTTATTATTCTTGTTGGTGTTTCTCCGAGGAGGCATGCCCTAAGGGGAACATTTTTTTGCAATAAATTATGTTAGTGTTTTTCTTTTTTCTGAAAGCTATAATTAGCAAGCTTTGGCTAAAATAAAAACAAAGGAAAATAGAAAAAGAGATTGTGTGAAAAAAGGTAGGACTTTTAGAAGATGAAAGTTGCCGTAGGAATGAATGCTAAGCATTGTTAGCTTTTTTTGCGGGTGGTCTTTTGATGTTTGAAATGTTGTTGTATTTCTTGATGACTGATAGAGATGACGTAATTTTTACAAAGATCTCAGTTTGGAGTGGATTGATTTTTTGATAGTTTAGTTGCCTTAAATTAAATATATGAAGTCTAAATGAGTCGTATATGATATATATGAGTAATACATGAGTAGTATATGAGTAATATATGTATTTTATCAGATTTTTAAGATTTGTATGAATACAAGCAGGAACATTGATTCCAAGACCGAAGGGGCACGCCTTTGATCTTTTGCCGAAAGCGACAAAAAATTAAAGGATTTTCTTAGTTTTGGGAGCCTTGATTGATTGAACGCGTTTGTTATTTATGCAAATTTTAAAGTTTTTTAAACTCCATTTTTAATTTTTATTTTTATGCAAATTTAAATTTTTTTGCAGTTTTATTTTTCTCTGAGAAAACAAGCTTGTTTAAAATGAAAACTTGCTTTAGGCACACATTGTACCAAAAATATAAGTAATTTTTATTAAATAATATGATAGCATCGAAAATGCCGTTTTTTCTTGCTCCATTCATTACAGTACAAAAATAATCTTTAAAAGTTTTTATTTTAAATCCTAAATCATAAAGCTTAAATTCTTTATGAACTAATTTATCCGTTTTTTAATACTTTTAAAATCTCTTTTTTAACTCCTTAAAAATCTTCCCTAAAATTTCGATATGTTTTTCTTAAAAAACTTGGATTAATTTATTTATCGTTTTCCCATGCTCGAAAAAAAGAAAGATATGTTCGAAGCAAGGAAAAGCGCAACAAATTTTTTTAAAGAAAAAAGAAGGATGTGATTATTCTTTCTTGGTTTTTAATATTCAAGACATTGCCTTTAATTTTCACATGAGAAAAAAATATATTTATTACGCTTAAATAATTTTATATATGTTATCGTAGACATAGATTTCGTGTTGGAGTGAGTAGTGTTTGAGTATTTTTAATTACTTGGGTGTAATTGCTAAAGTGCTTAAGTAGAGGGGAAAAGAAGTTATAGTTTTGCGTGTGTTTGAGAGATTATTATTTTTCTTGTTAGTAAAGGCATTATTGTTTCCTTTCATATGTATTTTAAAGCAGCCCTTTTTAAACAGGTACTCCAAGTCCTGTTTGTTTATTACTATAGAAGGTGCCCTAAATGAATGCCTAAATTTTGAATGGTTAGTAAATTTCTGATTTTTTCAGTAAAAAATATTAAAATCCAACGTTGAACTCAAGGTAGCTTAGGATTTCGTTTTCTGCATAAAAGAAGTTTTTTCAAAAATTATGCAAATTTTGATTGGTTCCTTTCAAAAACATTAGCACCACTTTTTTCAGAGGGGACAGAAGCCATTTTAAAGGAGTCACACCTTTGATCTTTTTCCGATAACGGTAAAAGATCAAAGGATTGCCCTACCCGGGTGATCCCCTTGACAGTAATAAAAAACATTTTAAAAAATTGTTGTACTTCTTTATTACAAAAAATACTTTAAAATTAAGCTTTAACAGCACTTTTTCTCACAATTATTCAAGTAATTTGTGATTAAAAAATATAATATGTATTAGATTTTGAAAAAATTACCAAAAAAGTTTGTTTGGTTTTTTTTGGGTTTGGTTTTTGGGGTTGGTGTCTTTAGGGGGCTGCGGCATTCGGCGGCTCCGAACTTCCCCGAAGGTTGTTCGTTGCGACTCGATCAAAGCCACTGCGCCACCGCAGCCCTTGTTCGACTACTGCAAAAATGAAAGACTTTGAAATGAGAGAAAAAAGAGAGAAAAAATTTTGTTAGTTGAAAAAAATGTGTGTTTTTTTGCTTTTTTTTCAAAGCAGGAAAGATGAACCAAAGAGATGAGAGAAGGATCTGTTTACTAAAAGAATGAATGGAAAGTGAAAAAAAAATTATTTGTTTTTTAATTTGTTTAGAAATAGGCTCGTATGTTTAAATATTGGTAAAAAACATAATTAAAATTGATGCAACAGAAATCGCGGACGAGATTTAAAGATTTTGATGGTATTAAATGGGCCATGTACCCCTTGGTGCACTACCTTTCTGACATTCGGAGAAAAACATTTTCTTTTAAAAACTAAGTATATCGCTGCCACCCGTTTTTTAATAAAATTGAATAAAAAAATTAAGCTTCCATTTGAAATTTATGCATGTATTTTGTGAAACTTTGTTAAAAAAATTTAACAATTGATCGCACATGTTGCTTTTTTTTATGGCATTCATTTTTAATGAATTAAATAGGTTCAGTTTTTCCTACCTAAATAAAACCATTTCAATTTTGCTTAAACAAACGCCACAATTATTTATGTTTTAACAAGAGCTTTTGTTGTTAATGTTATATCGTAATCATAGAGCTGTGAATATTCATGTTAAGTAAATTCTGTGTTTAAAATAATTGTGTTTGATATAGAGTATTTTAAAAACATAATTCAAATTTCTGTTAGTTTAAAAGGTGTTTTGCCATTTTTAAGATACAAAAAGCTTGATATTCAAATTTAAAATGACGTGCAAGCACTGCAGCATAAAAAACTCAATATCTGGTCCAAATTGAAATGTTTTGGAGATCCGAATCAAAAATTTTCATGGGGGGCATTGAAAAAGTTTTGCCGCGAAGAGTATGACGTGTAAAATCCGTGCTAATTACAGTATCTTAAATCCCTCTAAATCTAATCTTTCTCATTTTTAAAAAAACAGGATATTCAAATTTATACCACTGCCAAAATGGAATTTAAAAATAATCTTCTTCGAGTCCATCTTTAACATTTAACTTTCTTATATCCGCTACCGTATCCCATCATTTTATTATTTTTTTTTGTATCCGTTTTTTGCTTATTTATAAAAAAACATTCTTCCAAAAATATTTTTATAATTTTGAAAATTCAACGAATGTTAAATGCAGCAATTGTGGCAGGGTATGTTCATTTTTTTATTTTTTATATTTCTTTTTTGAAGAATTTTCCAAATCTTTGATTTAAAACAAATAAAAGTCATTCATGCAAATTTATATTTTTTGTGTCTTTGAATTTCTTTTTTAAAAATTGTCTTTTTCTATTTTTTGTCTTTCTTCGTTTTTTTATGTATTTTTTATACATTTTTTATATTTAAAATTTGCAATCAAGCATTAATTAGAAATGCTTTTCTTTTTTTGACTTTGAAAGGCATAAAAATTTTGTCATTTTTTTCGAAATTTTTGAAAAATCCAAGTTCTCAAGTTTTAAGATTTTGTGATTAAAAAATTGTTAAAAAAAGTTTTTCATCAAAAGATTTTTTGCCATTTGTGTATTTTCGTTGTCTCAAAAGAATCAAAACATTCATTCGTTTTTGATTAAAATTTTTAGTGTTCGTTTTTGTCTAAAAAAATTTAATAAAAAACATCAAAATGTTTTTTATAAATCTTTGAAATGACATTTTTTTTCTTTTTTACTTGTTGAATAAATTTATGTTATTAGTCTTCTGATTATTTATGTTTCAGCTTCTAAAATCTCTTCGTTCCAAAATCCAAAACAAAGGGATTCTCCAAATCTGTCAATAGAGTTATTTAAAAGGGTTAAGTCAACATCTGATTCACATTTTAAAAACGGCAAAGATCAAAGCCAAAACTTGACGAAGGCTTTGAGAATAAGTAATATCAAACAAACATTATTAAACCCGATGTTGTTAAAATCTGACGGCTTTAAAACTTCAAAATTGCTCTTTACACCCCATTTTTTTCTTTGATCATTACCGCTTTTTTGATTAACATCAGATTTTGGCAAATTTTCTCTCACATTTGTACCTGTCTGATCTGAATTGTCTCTCTCCAGGAAATCTTTTATAAAAATTTATGCAAACGTTTTACCAAAATTAGCATAAACCATAGTATTTGTTATGAAACTTTTCGTATTTTCAAAACAAATTTTTCAAAAAACGTCTTTGTATTCTTTGTGCCTCAGATATTTTATTGGCACTTTTCCAACTGACACATTTTGTACATTTATAAATTAAATTTACCTTCTTAATTACTAACAACACTATCGATTACCTTTATACCTTTTAATTAACACTCTTTTGTCAATTTTGTCTTCTTCCTTCTTCATCTTTTTTTCGTCCCTCTCGGCTTTTTGCCAATTAAATACAAATTTAAAAAAAACAACAGTAAGAAGAACAAAAAAATAAAAAAAGAATTTTAGCAATGAGTCGGGCTATAACTACGATTAGCTAACTTTTTTTTGTACCCTCCAGTTTTTTCTTATTTTCTATGTTCTCATTTACTTATTTATTTTCTTTCTTCTTCCTTCTTTTCTCTCTCTTCCTTCTCTATTATTGAGTTTGCGTGTTTCATAACCATTTTTTATAATTTTGTTTTTTTTCCAAGAACACAATAAAGTTAGCCTTAAAAAATGGATAAGCAAAAAAATACATAGCCATTGTTTAAGTTGTTGGTGTGAGATTTATAGCAGTTAAAAATATAAGAATGTCTTGTTTCTCGTTCGGAGTCAGATTTGATTTAATCAAAAATTAGCATAAATTATTTAGCAGGAATAACCCAGATCTGAAATTGGCTTTTTGAGGGGGATAAGCTTATCCACCTTAAAAGCTGCAAAAATCAAAGGAAAACATAAAAAGCGGGTTGATAATTTCAACAGAGCCCTGATTAAAGATCTGGGCAATCCTTTTTGATAGGACTTGTCCAGATCAGATTTGAAAAAGTTCCTTTGATTTTTGGCGGCTTTTAGTTCCCGTTGCCTCTTTAAAATTGCTGATGCCAGATTTGGATATATCCGTTTTTTTAAAATAAACAATTTAAATCTCAAAAATCATCATTACTATTATCTCATTTCTTAATTGTTACTAATTTTAACAAAATTTGCATATTTTAGAAAAGTAAACCTTAATTTTGTAGATATGAAACTTTTCAAAAATAAATTACAGTTATTTTTTAAACATGTAAATTTAAAAATTCGCTATTGGAGTTAATTTTTTTTAATATGCAATGCAAATTTGAAAATGCAGGCAAACGAGTTCAAAGATCGAATGACAAAAGGGATTCGATCTTGCTGCAATTTTTATAATTTTGTTTCATTTTATGCAAATTTTATTGATGTATATAAAATTATGTTTTTGACTTATTTTCTCCCAAAACTTCTGTTGACAGACATTTTAGTTACCGTAAAAAACATAAAACTTTATTATTTCGAAATCTGCTCTCATAAGCATAAGCTTTAATAATTTTTATTCTTTTTTACTCCTAATAATTTTCAAGTTTTATGTATTTTTGCTACAAATTAATGTCTTACTTTCTCCCTTTCTATTCACTTTCCATTCATTTTATGTATCATTGTTAGTGGTAGTTAGTAGTTAGTGTATAAGTACCATATGGTTCAAGTTAAGCTTAACTTTCTTCTTTAAGCTCATTTACAACTTTTCTTCTTCATCTTCTTTCTTTTCTTCTCCCAGGGAAAAATAATGTTTAAGTTAAGTGAGATGTGTTGTTGTTGTGTTTGGATATGCATTAAAAATAAGTATAAATAACTCAATTTCAATTTTTCAATGACACAATTCTATCACTTTTTTCTTTTCTTCTACTTATTTTGCTTGCATTTTTTTCTTGGCACAAAACCAGCAACAAAGGCATTTTTTATGACCATAAAAAATTTAAAGAAAAATTGGGCATAAAGTAATGTGATAGTTTTTGGCATCCTTCTGTATTAGTTGAAAATACTTTGTTTTTGCTTTTACGGATTTAAGTGCCAAAAAGCAAAGAAGCAAAAGGTTTTTTGTTTACAAAAGTGATTTATGAGACATCTTTGCTAATTTGCTTCTTTTTTTGCTTCAAAAATGTCAGTTTCTAAGGATTTTCTTAATTTAAATTTTCGAGCAGTCAAATACACGATTTTAATTTTATTGTTAAAAAAAAGTGAAAATAGTGATTTACTAGAAAAATGTACCCTCTTCAAACAAATTTCTTCTGCGATTGTCTTGACAATAATCTAGTCCAAGTCCTTTTTTAGTTTCCTGATTCTTGTTTAGATCATCAACACCAAAAAATGTGTACTTTTTTGCCCCTGGATAAATTAAAAACCCAACACATGAATTTCGTTTTTTGTAAATTTTGATTTTTTAAACGTTTTTTGTTATCTAATGATTGCCGAAATCTTACATTAGCAAGGTCAAGTGATTTCCTAATCTCTAACCCTTTGTTAAATATTTTCCTTTGATCATTACCGCTCATTAGGTAATTATCAGATTTTGTTTGATCTCTTTTTAAAGTATTGTTATCAGGTCTGAACAAAGATGTTTATTCTTTCTTCGTTAAAACATAAACCTCTTTTTTCTAAAATTGAATATTCGTTTTACTTCTCTAGAAATTATCTTATACTTTAAAAATTTGCTTCTAAATCAACAAATTTAAAAAAAGTATCTCATTCTTCTTCTAACTCTCTTAATCTGATCTACCTTAATAAATTCAATAATAATCTTATTATATTTTAGCGGCGACAGACCGCTAGTCGGTCGCGGCGACATGTTCTTCCATGCTACATTGGCCCGGACTTTTATACAATCTTTAAGAGTCCGGGGTGATGATGATATTGTTGATCGATTAAATTATTATTATACGCCAATAATGTTAGCTATTTCATGCTTGATTATTAGTGCCAAACAGGTAATTATTATTTTTAACAAATTTTTAAGAAATTGATAAATTTGCATAATTATTAAATTTGCATAAATGGTAATTATGCAAATTTTTTGTGGACATTTAGTTTAAATATCTTTTTTTCAAAAGTAATCAATAAAATTTATGTCCTTCAAAAAATGTTTCAAAAATTAATTTATGCAAATTTTTCACTTATAGTATGGTGGTAAACCAATTGATTGTTGGACAACTCCCCACAATGAAAAGACAAAAGAAGAGTATATTGAATCATATTGTTGGATAACAAATACTTATTGGGTTCCAATGTATGAAAATATCCCAGATGACCATACTGCCCGAGAGGGTCAACAAATTGGTTATTATCAATGGGTAAGTAGTTTATGCAAATTTTTCAGTTATCTAATATTCATATATTTAGGTTCCATTTATTTTGATCGCTGAAGCGCTAATGTTCTCGCTGCCATGTATTCTTTGGAGGCTTTTAAATTCTCAATCTGGGCTAAATATTCAGAATGTTGTTGCTGCATCTTGTGAAGCTCGGACAATTGTGGATCCAATTGAAAGGGAAAAAGTTATGGATGCAATATCCTCTTCTGTCATTGATATCCTTGATTTACAAGATCAACATATTAAACCTCATCCAAGTTCGTCATGGATGAGCAGGCTAAAATTTAATAGGTAAGAAATTTGAAATAAGGCGAAATGTCGAAAGTGTTGAAAATGACGAAATTTCAATTTTTGAAATTACCGTATTTATTTAAAAGTTGGATTCCGGGATATTTCGCCATAAAATTTGTCCTGGATTTTCAGCAATTCCAAAATGTCTCAAATTTTTAATACTATTGTAATTCGACGATTTTATGGCAAAATGTCATAAAATCGTCGAAAAATCCAAGACAAATTTTTCGGCATAATGCCCTTGAATGCCAAATGTGAATTTTCAATTGTCGAAATTTCGATTTTCAAAGTTAATTCACCCCCAAAATTTTGAATTTTCCGAATTACAGTATCTTTCTAATTTCAGTTTTTTAAATGGTCATTACGTCACAATTTTATATGTCTTTATTAAATTATGTTATACAACAAATATTATGGTACAATTTATGTTGTTAAATGCTGCTTTAAAATCTTCAGAATACATGTTTTTTGGCTTTCAAGTTTTATCTGATCTCTTCAATGGCAAGCCATGGTCCGAGTCAGGACATTTTCCACGGGTATGCAAATTTTCTAATTTTGTTTATTAGTAGTTAACGTAATTAAACTAATAATGTCACAAATTACTGTACTAATAAATATGCAAATTTTTTAGGTAACTTTATGTGATTTTGAAATTCGACATCTTGCAAATCTCAATAGGTAAGCTTCAAAAGATTTACATAAAATTTAAAAAAAAATTAAAATGCTCATTTCAGATATACAGTACAATGTGCATTATTAATAAATATTTTGAATGAAAAAGTATTTGCATTTTTTTGGTGTTGGTATTTGTTATTGGCGATTGTGACGACTTTATCAACACTATTTTGGATAACATCAATAATATTTCCATCAGAGAGAATAGATTATATTTTAACATTTATGCAAATTGCTGAATCTTCGGATAAGAAGCGAAGACTGAAGCCTTCAAATGGAGATTCAATTGATAGCAAAGAAAGTTTTGAAGTGCCAGAGGCAATGTTGCTGGAGAAATTTGTTTTAGATTTCTTGAAGTCTGATGGGGTGAGTAAATTTGATAATATTGCTAGTTTGTTATTATTTGGAATATTCACTTTTGAAAAATTGACTTATCAAAAACTTAAAAAAAATTTTTGTTTCGATAGTTTAGTGATAGTGGTCAAGCCTTGAAGCCCAAAAGTTATGAGTTCGCTCTCCCATGGTACTTTTCATTTTTAAATGCAAATTTTAACTACCAATCACAAAAAATTTAAACATAGTTTTCGTTTCAATAGCTAAGTGGTAATGGTTCAGTCCTTAAAATGAATTATGCAAATTTTAATGTGGTCTAGTCAAGAAGCCCTAAGGGCATAGGTTCAAATTCATAAAAAAATTTTCAATTTGTCTATGCAAATATGAGAGAATAACGCTTTTTAGACAACGACTATTATCCTTAAAATAAATTATGCAAATTTTTCCAGGTATTTACGCTACGTTTAATGGCAAATCATGCGGGTGAATTAATTGTTGTCAATGTTGTAAAGAATTTATGGCAAGAATTTCGTGATAGAAATTTGCATAAAATTGAAGATTTCTATCAACAACAACGAAAAACAACTTTTAATTGTATTCAATCTTCAACACATTCCCAACAACACCAACAACAACAACATAATCGATTACCTCGAAATTCCGGTGGTGGAGGGGGTGGAAGATTTGTTGAAGTTCGATATAATCTAAAATCCAATCATTCAAGTATTAGTGAACCGGTAATAGTTGCAAATCCTCATGTTACAAATCCATTGCTAAGTGATTCATTAAATGAAAAAGCTATTAATTAATTATGTTAATTATAAATTTGTTTGTTATTTAATTTACAGTAGGAAATAAAAGAGAGATTATTTTTCAATTTCCAACAAAAAATTGAATAATTTTTTATCGAAAAAACGACTTTAAAGGACAAAAGGGTTAAAACGATCAAATTTTGAAGTCCTGATTATGAAATAGATTGGAAAAAAATCGATGAACGATTGAGTTATGATATATTAAGAACCTATTAATAATAAAGAGGATTACAAACATTTTATAGCACCTAAAAAGTGCCAAAACAATCAACTACCTTATTTTTATTACCATATTAAATCTGGGTCAATGGATTTTTTAGCATTTTCTCCACAGAAACACCTTAAAAACTTCGAAATCATGTCTTATGCAAATTTTTTCGAAAATTGCCATAAGTTTTTGCAACAACAAATTTTTACACTTCTTACTATTAAAATACCAAAGCATACTCCGAAGTATTTTCTTAAACAATTTGTAAGATTAATGGGTTTTGTTAACCGCCGAATTTGAATATTAATACATGACCAACCATTTTCATGATTTTATTTTAATTTTTAACACAACACTTTATGGCATAATAATTCTGTCATAACACAAAGTCAAATAAAATGCTGAATGAATAAATGACACAAAAAATTTGAATAAATTACATTTAATCAAACATCCTTTATAACATAAAAATATAAGAAATTAATTTAAATAAATAATAAACACCCATGCCTAAAAACATCGGGCATGGAAGAGCTGGAAAACCTTCAAATTTGCATTTAAACATTATTAATTCTGTCAAAGCAATACCCTATAAAATTAGCATTTACGTTACTTTTGAAAAAATAATATTTTAAAGCCTACAATAATGATTGCCAAGTAACAACAAAATGTTAAAAACCAATTGTTTTCCAAACTGACGATACCAGTAAATAATGAAAAATCTAGAAAATCACCTAATCCCAATCCACATTGTTCTAAAAATATTAAAAAGTTTTACTTTTTTTAAAGATTTTTTATACCTGCATAAACTTCTCCATTTTTTATGTAAATTTTTTGATTTTCCAGCGGATAAAATAGATTACTAAGAATATCAATATCTTGTTTGTCAGCAAATTTTATCATCAAATTGGTTGGGCCATAACGATGAAAAACAGCAAAGATATCCCAAAATGGCATTATCATTAATGTAATCCATAAAAAGGTAATCGGATAAAAGTTGATGCAAAAGTTGGATAGTAATGCAGAGAAGAGAAGAAAAAATGTCTAAAATGTAGAAATCAAGCAAATGTTTTTTTTTAAATAAAAATTTATTTGCTTGAGTACAAGAACGTCAACAGCATTTTTAATTTCGGTTTGTGGCGGTAAAAAATTAAAGGAGTTTATGATTTCACAAGGGTATTTCACATGGGTACAACAATTTGGGAGAAGATAAAAAGATCTTTAAATTCTTATCTTCTCATAATAGTCTTGAGTTTAATAAAATCCGTGTTTCACGGACACGTTTTATATATCAATTTTGGTAGTATTGTATTCCACATTATTTGTAGATAATGATAGGATAAAAAAATTACGTTAAAAATCATTTTTTAGATATACTAATTACAAAAACATTGCAAAAATTTGAACGTTTTTTGGTCCCGCAGCGACTGATTGCTATTTTTTCTAGCAATTTCTACACGCGGGTGTTTGAAAAAACATGACGTGAAAAATAAAGTTCTTGTATTTTCTGATAAAGTAGAAATTTTAATGATTTAACTTACTTTGAATAACACAAGTGAGACTTTCTTTTGGACTGACATTATAGATAAACCAGTGAAGAAGAGAACAAAAGAAGATGAAAAACCATATTTGTCATCAATATTAAATTTATAACACATTTTCCTAAAAAAAGTTATTGTTTTTGTTAAAATTCTAGTATATAGTAGTAACAAAACTTGCAGAAAAAAGAATGTGGAAACACCGAAAGATATGCATATCGTAATTCCATTTACAAATGTGGTGATAACATTTTTGGATGAAAAAAATAATAACAAGAAGAAAATTAAGCCAGTAACACTCAAAAAAGTAAAAATCGCAACTAAAACATAATTTTCGAAGTCAGCAACTTTTTTGCTAAAAAAATTTAAACATTTAATCAATTTATCATGTCTTCAAATAAAATACCTTAAACTATTCCCAAATTCTTTTTCAGCATTCAATTTATTATTAGGATCATATGTTAAATCCAGGGCAATAAAACTCAACAAAATACAAATTGAAACAGATTTCACAGTTTTCAAAAAAATTGATGAATCATATTTTAAAAATTTATTTTGATTATTATATAACGGTAAACTGGACATATTATTTGTAATAAAATATGCTACAAAAATCAAACCAAAAATTAATTACATCAAAATTGTGAATAGTTTTGCGTTAACAAAAATAAGAATTGTTATTGTAGTAGGAGGACGATTTGTTTTTATAAAATTTGTCAATTTGCACCATTAAGGATATTATTTTATTGATTTTTTGTAACAAAAAATTGTTGTTTACTCCAATGAGTCCAAAACCTTAAAGAGAAAGTAATGCCTTCCAGGGATCATTGAAATTTTGATATCTTTTTCCAAAAACAACTTTTTTAAAAATAGTCTACTTACAGTTTTTCAAGAATAGGTTTTAAAGTTTTGTTTCATTAACTCTAGAATTACTGGTTTCTTTAACCTACTTTGTTAAAGTATTTTTTCTTGGTCAAACAACAAATTAGAATAAATCTATTTTTTATTCAATTTTATAAAACTTTTATCTATCTGAGTAAAAAAAGTGATCATTTTTTTAAATTTTGGCATTAAAAATTGCTTAAAGTAATACAATGTTTGAGATAGTCAAAACACATGCCAAAAATATCTACAAAGGTTCAGCATCACGAAGTAAATGAATTATTTCTTCATCTTTTTCATGTTTTTCTTTGTCACAAATATATTTGTAACATTTAAAAGCTAAATAAAGGCCAAGAGAAAATACACAAAGTTTGATACCAATTATCCAAAGTGTAACAGTAGGAGCAGCATCAGAATAATAATTTGCTAGAGGCACTGTTAGGTAAATGAAAGAAAGTGTTTGATTTCCAAGTTTTGTGTCAGAGTATGCTTGAATTGCATATGGAATGAAAAAAATATTTCCAGCCATGACTATTATCTAAAATATAGTTTATTAATTTTAAAGGAGGAGATCCATTGCAAATAAATTTTTGTCCCATTCATTCATTAGAGGTCCCGACACGAAAATTCTAAAAACTCCAAATCAAAGAACTCTGATGACATTTCCTTTCATAAGTATTTTTTTCTGATTCCAAAATGGTATGAACTTTAAAAAAGGGTTGGATATATACTAAGTTTCAACTATTTTGTTTTAATTATCCTATTTTCAATTTTGGAGAGTTCATACAAAAGTTGAAACTTGGCTTATATATAACCATTTTCCGAAGTTCGTACCATTTTAGAATCAGAAAAAATAATTATGAAAAGAAATGTCATCAGAATTCTTCAATTTAGAGTTTTTAGAATTTTCGCGTCGGGACCTCCAATGAATGAAAGGGACAAAAATTTATTTGCTATAGGTCTCCTCCTCTAAAAAAACTTTGTTAGTTTTACCATATAAGCAATTGCTGGAATAATATACAATGGTTTAGTTTTGCTGATTCCATGTCTAGTTAATAACACAAGGAAACCTTCAAGAGTAACAAAAAATTGCATCCAATACAAACAGAAATCCATTTCAATGTCATTCACTGAGCAAATCCATAATTCTCGTGTATAACCTATGGTCACGCCCAAATTGACGCCAGAAACATATCTATAAAAGAATTCAGCTCTTCTTTTAATATGAAAAGAACAGGAAAAATATTTTGGAGCGTTTTCATCAAAGGTTGGAAATAGCAAATTAGTTGTTGACATCTGAAATAGTGTTTAAGTAGTTGACTTGTAAATTACAAAGCCACGTTCAGATATAATAATTGAGTTTTTACAATGAAAAAAGAAGGGGCAAATTTTTTTTGGAGGAGCAGTAAACAGTCCTTATTTTTGGACTTCTTTTGGTCCCCAAAGGTGGCAAGAGAAACCACTTTTTCATAGAGAGAATTTATGACATGTGTCCCTCAACCCCTCAAATCTAGAAAATCTTTGGGATTGTCCAGACGTTACATAACGGTAAAATCCTGAATCTCGAACCCCATCCACCCATTAGGTAACAAAACATCAAAGCTTTTTGCCGACAACATCAAAGCAGCATTACATTTTTCTTTCCCCTGTAACCCGTCTCCCTAAAGGGTACATCCAACCGAGACGGGCCGCCTCTCCCAGCAGCCTATAAAAGCATATCTCACTCCTAATATCTTTGCTCACTCGTTACCAATAAAGAAGGATATCCACAATCATGTCTCTCTCGCAGGGTAACATAATGGAGGTCCTACCAACAATCACTGGATAGCCCAGGGGCTTCTTCTTTGAGTTGTTCAAAGGAACCAGTCGATTGAGAACCGGTAGGATAGAGATGAGCCTCTGCTGGAAAAAACATTCTTTTAACCTGTTGTGGGTTAAAACGAGAATGTTCGCTTTGTTTTATTTTTTTTTGTTTCAACGTCAACGCAAAATTCTTTCAATCACCACCACATTCAAAACTTGTTTTACGACACCCATTCAAGATACATCTGATCAATTCAACGTTTTATCACTGAAAAAGAGCAACAAATTTTTACTGGATAATACATCAATTATTTTTTCAAGCCGCAGAAGTTCAGATAAGCTCGCCTCGCCATGGCCATCCCACCATGCCTCGCCTCCTTTATTCTCTCCTATCTCCTTGAAACGGGCACCAATCATTGATTATTGGAATTAAAAAGGACCGTATTGATTTATGAAATGATATTGAAATTGGAATTTATTTATGTCCTTCACTTTTTTGCCCTTCAGAAAGTTCGTGAAACTTTATAAAAGATGTATTTATTAATATTAATTATTTGTCGTGTTTATTCCGCGTAATATTGGAAATGAAATATTACAGTATGCTCTTCAATTAAAGGACATGTTGAAATTTTGGAAGAAAGAATCCACCAAAGCAATTCATGATCCGAAAATTGTATCAGAATGGATTACAATTATGAAAATACCAGTTTTTGACGGCACAGAAAATTTAAAAGAATTTTTAATTCAACTCCACAAAGAAGTTCGACACATGCCAGAACAACAACAGTTTAATATTTTATGCATGCGACTTCACGGTGATGCAGCAGCAAAAATAGCTGAATATTTTAAAAAGGATTTTCAACCAACATTACCTGAAACATTAAACATGCTACAACAACTGTATCCTGAAACAGAAAAGCTTACAATGCCAAAGATAAGCTATCCCGTACAACAACAGCATCAAAGCATTCTTGATTTTTCAAAGCAAATCCGAAAAACGATCAATCGAATGCATCCAAACAAAGATGGACATTCACCAAAGTCTCGCGAAAGACTGATGATCGACGCATTCATCAGCGGTACACATCCTGATTTGCGACAACATCTTCAGCATGATCAAGAAAGTCATCAATCATTTGCAGAAATTGTTCAGGCAGCCAGCAGAAGAAAGAGAGACATTCACAGTCACAACAACAGCAGCAAACACAAACCACAACAACGACAACATGCTACACCCAGTTAATTTAAATCATTGTTTTTGTTTGTTGTATATTTTTTTTTTGTAAATGTTTTAAAATTTATTTGTTTTGAGCGGGATGGGATATGCTTAGGTCATCAGAGTCGATGACAAACGGTTGGTGGGGGAGATGTAACCCGTCTCCCTAAAGGGTACATCCAACCGAGACGGGCCGCCTCTCCCAGCAGCCTATAAAAGCATATCTCACTCCTAATATCTTTGCTCACTCGTTACCAATAAAGAAGGATATCCACAATCATGTCTCTCTCGCAGGGTAACACCCCCATCCACCCATAAAACCCGTTACGTAACGTCAGGACAATCCCTTTTGATGTTTCAGAACGTTTTACGCGAATAATGAATGCCGCCAAAACCAAAAAAACAATTAACTAAAAAAACTGATTTATTACTTTATTATTTAGTTTTCCAAAAAACATGTTGTAACTTCGTGATTAGGAATTTGAAAAGACCTACTAAATTTAAAAAAGTTATTTTCAAATCCCTGATCAGGAAGTTTCATTCTTTTATTATAAAACTATTAAACCGGCTCTTCCTTTTAAAATTTTTGCTAAAACAGAAAAAAATATAGAAATGATAATTTTTATGACGCATGATTTGTGTTGCTTTTTAATACCCTTTAATTGTATTTTTTCGATAATTCGACTGACTTATCAGCAAAAATGCAAAGGAATAGTTTTATAAGCCATTGTCGAAAGTCAAAAGAATAAAAATTCTTATATGGAAGTTTGGACTTTGAAACACAAAATGGCTCAAATCTTTTCAACAAAATTTTTTCAAAGAAACATTTCAAAAGAATGATTTGCGATCTAAAAACTATAATTTGCAGTTCTTCAAAGATTTTTTTAGCAATTGATTAATATTAGTTGCCAGAACGACCAATTCATTCAACATACACAAGAGAATTATCAAATTAAAATGCCATTCTATCGAATGGTAGTGTATTCTCCAACGATGTCAAAAACTATCACTTTATTTGTATATTTTTTACTTTTACAGATATATAAAAGTAGTTAAATTATGATAAATTGTACAGTTTAGAGTAGTATTCAAATTTATATTTTTAAAAATACAAAAAAAATTTGAGAAAAATGAAAAAATTTACAGCGGTTCAGCATCTCGAAGCATACGAATTATTTCTTCATCTTTTTCATGTTTTTCTTTGTCACAAATATATTTGTAACACTTAAAAGCTAAATAAAGACCAAGTGAAAATGCAATAAGTTTTACAAAGATTAATGAAAGTTGTGTACCAGCAATTCCTTCATAGCCTAAAATTAAATTAGAAAGTAATTAATTCTATCGTAACAATAAAACTTACTTTTATCTTCATTCGCTGGAATTGTAAGATACATAAATGAAATAGTTTCATTTCCAAGAGCAGAGTCATGATCACTTGCGACAATAGTTAAGGGAATCAAACAAATATAACCAATTATAAATGCAGCCTAAAAACTTTTTATGTTTAAAAAATCTAAAAAGCTTTGTTTAATTACCATATAGGCCATCGCTGGAACAAGGTACAACGATTTGGTTTTTCTAATTCCTGAACATGTTATTAACAAAAGAGCAATTTCAATTACAATAAAAAAGAGTTTATGAAATTCCCAAAATTGCATTATCCCATAAATTTTTAGTATATATCTTGTATTTCGAATAAGGTTGGATAAGCTAAAAAAATTTACAATATTCACAAATAAACAAAATATGAATGTTCTTCTTTTAATATGAAGACAACAGGAAATATATTTTGGATCATTTTCATCAAAGGTTGAGATTACTAATGCAGTTGTTGACATCTAAAATGATTTGTATAGTATTCTGTTGGTTTAAATACAGTCGAACCTCGATTTTACGCGGTTCTGAGGAAACATAATAAATTATATTTACTCAGAACCCATTGGCAAAATGTGATCGCGTTGAATCATTATATAATATTTCAATTTTTTCATAATCTGATAAATTATGGCTGAAGACAAGCCCGTATCCAGGATTTTTTTTTGGTGGGGGCTGAAAAACTTTAGGGGGGGGGCTTTCCTTTGATCTTTATTTCTCGCCAAAATGTTCGCTATCAAAAAAGTACTAGACTCGAACCTCGATTTTACTCGGTCACTGGAAACGGGTAAAATCAAAGTTCGACTGTATGGTATAAAATAGACGAGGAGACAACATCTCTTTAAAAAGCAAAAGAGTTATTCCTCATTAGCGATAAAGTCCTGCTTTGAGTTTTGGTTCAATTTAATTTTATGAAATAAACCGGTTTTAGGAAGCGACAGTTTTCAAGAAAAGGGTAACTTAGAAGTTTATTATCCAAAAGTGTTTTTAGAAGGCGACAGTGAGTAAACGACCTTGCCGCCTTTGATGTGCGGTAAAAATGTCTTTGATGTGAGAGAGGGGCAGATATCTCATGTCACCTAATACATTTGTATTATTCCTGATAAGTCTACCAAAATGAATCAATATTTATGAATCAATATTTCCAAAAAGCGGATTTAAAAATCATTTCTTCTGATTTTTTGTAAAATTAATTATAACTTTAAACGGAATGTGTCACACATAAAAAACTCATATTCGTGCCTTTTTTATTTGATGTCTTTGTCTAAGTGGACAAAAAATAATGAAGTTGTTGTTTTATGACGCATTAAAAGAAGAAGTTATTACTCATGATATAATTTTTAATCTCTTTTTAATTGGGTTTCTAAAATTGCTTTGGCTTTTGTCAACTTAAAACTTCTTATCAGTAAAATGAAAAGCAATAACTTTTTTAATCTTCTATTATATTTTATATGTGACGCTAACTGTTGATTTATTTGTGTTTTTTAAAAAATGCTTTTTCATGTTGGAGTTCATCTATCTTTAAATAAAAATTATTTTACTGCTTATGAAGTTCAAAGGCAAGTTTGTACTTTTTTAAGTTTTCAAATAGGTACCTTAAGATACTTTATCGAAAATCTTTCATAAATAAGGTAAAAAAACAAAAAAAAGATTCTAGCTTGCATTTAAAAATGATGTCATGCGAGAATATGAAAACAAGAGGGTCATCAACAATAAAACTTTAAAATTGCGGCAAAAGATCAAAGAAACAATATTTTAGATAACGAGGGGCAATGATCAAATGAAAAGTATGACGCATAGAGAAGGATTAAAAAGATGAATTTTTGTATGACGCATATAGATTAATCTTTATCTCTGTTTTCCTTATGAGGGATGGATGCTACAGTTCAATAATATATAGGAACGATTCGAACTCATTAGATGCATAAAAATGATTTATAGACAAAAAGTAAGATCAATAGTTTACAACAAAATTATTCAAAAATCTTTTAAAAAATGTTAAAAACACTTAATATTTAACAGTTTTAAACATTTTTTAAGGCTAGCAATCATAGTTACGCTACAAGAATGGCGGGCCAAAATACGGTAGCACGAAGAAAGAACAAAAATTACGTCCTCGATATAATTCAACCTTGCCCACTTAAAGGGTGACGCTTAGTACAACTTTTTTGGTCAAAAAGATTGATTATCTCAATACGAAAAGACACTTCCAATGCAATTTTTATTGAATAAATGTTTTTTGCGTCAAAAATAAATGCAAGCGTTTTCCAGCCTTTTTTTTTCGTGTCGAGATAATCAATTTTTATAAGACCCTGCCCAAAAAAAATGGTGCTAAGTGCGACTCCCCCTTTAAGATACAAACGTTGCCATCAATAATTATGCCTAAGTTGTTTTTAGCAAAGTTACGTCTTTTAAAATCATTACAAAATTACAATGGAAAAATCCATTGATTTCTGAAGAAAAAATTAACATAAAAGAAGTGGAACAAAATGTTACGAAAATCTTTGATAATATTCGGAGCAGGTGTCCTGGAGAGCTTGGATGTTGCTGTATAACTTTATATGCACAAGATAATACTTCAAGAAAGATGTTAATAGATTTTGGAATTCAATATGGTTTTTTCAAAGTTGAAATAATTGATGCTAAAACATCATTTTATTTGCATTCAGTATTTCATTCATTATTTCAACCAACTGAAAATGATTTGATTTTTGTTTTTCAAGAGCGTTCTTGTGATATTTGGAAAATTATGGACGGTACTGCAATTTTTATCATCAAAATAGTGGAATATTGGAAAAAACTTAAACAGTTTCGACAATTGATGCAAGATTATGCAAATATTGATTCTTCCAACCATAATTCAAATGTAATCTTAAATCCAAAAATTTTATTTAACTCTCGCTTCCATACACTTTTTATCAAAAAATTTTTTTGCCGATATCCAATTTTTGAATATCAAATTGAAAATTTTGGTTATTCTTATAAGCCCATATTGTCAAAAATATGGACATATGTTCGGGGGTAAGAAAACATTTATTACTTTTAATTTAAAAGAGAAGGCCTACCACAAAAAAACTTTATTCCCTTTCATTTATTGGACGTCCCGACACGAAGATTAAAAATTTCCAAATCGAAGATATTGTACAAAATTAATACAAAAAAGTTGAAACTTAGCTTCAATCCAACAATTTTTTAAACTTCATATTATTTTTGGAATCAAAAATAATAGTTATGAAAGAAAATATTATTAGAATACTTCGATTTAGAAATTTTTAAATTTTCGTGTCGGGACCTCTAATGAATATTAATGAATATTTATTTGCAGTCGGCTTTCTCCTTTAAAATTGGTTTTTCTATTTTAGTCCAGATTTGATTGAAAAAAAGCCTGTGACGGAAGTCATCGAACATGGAGCAATTATCAGAGCTAGAATGATGGCAGCAGATGCTGCAGTTCTACCATACCGTATCCAAAGCATATTAGATCGAGATATTGTTATACGGATAAATGACTCAACTGCAAATGTTTTGTTTTCCTGTAAAATGCATGAAAAGTTACCCCTTAAAATTTGCATAAAAATGATTGGAAGCAATAATTTCAATATAACTAAATTAAAAGTGGTAAGGAATTTTTTTTAAAGCAATAACCAATATGTCAAGATTTATTTTTAGCATTCAAAACTTTTTACTTTTTCACACAGAATTTCTACAGATCCTAATGCATTTAATTTTGTCGAAATTGTTGATGAATCTCTTTCAGATTCAACTTCACAAAGGCGTAAGTTTTCACATACATTTTTTTATTGGAATCAAATATATATAGCCAATTATATCATGAAACCTAAAAATTATAAAAAAAATAATAAACGTTTTCCTGTATATGGTAATCAACCGAAATTATATAGAATCTAACCCAGGAAATTTGCAATCCCATACCTACGAATTCTTTGGCGGGTTTTGAAAAATTTAAACAAGCTGACCTTTGATATTTTGCCGCTTGCGGAAAAAGATCATAGGATTCTGTTCATTTTGATGGGTGCTTTAGCCCCCTTAGCATCCCTTAAATACGGGCTTAAAAACAGTTTTTTCAAATTTTTAAGTTTAAATTTTTTTAGTTGAAACAGTCATTCCTGTACCGGATAATAAGGCAACACTTTTAACAATTGATTTCGACCTAAATGGTATTATTTTACATAGTTTTGAAAATCTTGCCAATTTTGCAATATTAGACATTGAAGACTTCATTGCCAAATATTACCATGTAAATTTATCCCAACACTTACCTCAAAAAAGCTTCATAAATTTGACATCAAATTTTATGAAGCATAACATTACATCTTTCAACACTTTTCAAATTCCTCAATTCAATAATGGTGCCATAACTTCCTCCAATGTTGTTGGGGTACATTTTGGAAGTACAAGATGTTGTGCAGCAGTAATTCGTCCAACTGGGAAAATTGAAACTGTTGCATTGGATTCTAAGGGAGAACGAATGCTACCAGCATATGTTTCATTTTCACAAGAAAATGATTTATGTGGGCAAGTTGTTATTGATCGATTAAGAAATTATGCCAAATATACTGTATATGATGTGAAACGAGTTATTGGAAAACATCTTTCTGGAATTGAAATTGATGAAACATGGCCATTTAAGATTGTCGAAGAAAATGACAGAATTAAGTATGCCGTACAAGGCAAACATGGAGAAATTAACAAATACCCTGAAGAAGTTTCTGCTGCTTTGTTTAAAAAAATTAAACAAACTTCTGAAGAATTTCAAGGAAAAACTTTGCCTGAAGTTGTCATCACTGTTCCAGTTGAATTTAATAACGAACAAAATGATGCAATTTATGCTTCGGCATTATTGGCAGGTTGGAAATCAATAAGTTTAATTCCAGAACCAATTGCAGCAATATTTGCATATTTTATGGAACGCCCAATTCCAAGCAATTCTTCTTCTCTACTTTTATTTAAACTTGGTGGTGGAACTTTAGAAATTTGCATATTTAAAATTGAAAATAATGCAATAAAAATGTGTGCAAGAAATGGAAATTCCAAACTTGGTGGAAGGGATTTTGATAAAATTTTAGTTGAATATTTTATTAAAAAATTAGATGAAGAGTATAATGTTCAAATAAATGCCACAAAAAGATATACATTAATGTCAGAGTGTTTGAAGATTAAAGAAGACCTGTCAGAACAAGATGAATTGTTGTAAGTTTTTAAATTTGCAAATATTTTGTGGATTTTCAAGTTAAATAGAAGTTTTGGCATTACAGTCATATGAAGTTTTTTTCTCCAAACCCGGCAATTTCATCAACCTTGATTAATTTTATTAACAATAAAAAAAGTAATTTTAATGTCATTTTTTCTTAACTACATTTTTCTGACCTCAGAAATGTATGGACATAAAAAGGTGGTTTGATATTAACTATTAAAAAGGAGATCAATAATATTTGCAATTTCAAAAATTTGCATAAATCATGGTTTCTAATTTTATGTTTTGAAAAAGTTTTTTTCTGTGTTGCTGGTTGAAGAAAACTGTTTTGTGACATAATAATAGAAATCCTGAATATCAATTTATGCAAATTTCGAAATACAGCAGCAAATGACAGATCATCTTTAAGGCTTTAATTCATGGATTTAGGGAACATGTTAAATCCCAAGTCATGTCAAACCATTTTTTCTTGTCAAAATACAACTTTTGGGACCAAAAATAGTTTCCATAGAAAATTTCATTAAGATTCCTTGATTGTGAGTTTTAAAAATTTGAATAAAATTCCCGTTTTGGAACAACAACTTTGTTAGAACTTCAGTGTTCTTGTAAATACTTTATGTAAGACACATTTTTCAAAGTTTAACCACTGTTCTACCTAAAATTTTCCCTTTTTAGTTTAGCAGTGGATAATTACGACTTTTCTAAAGATGGTTATATTACTGTAACACGAAAAGAATTTGAACTTCTTACAATAAACTTATTACACAATATCCAACAACATGTTGACAAAGCTGTACAACAATTCCAATCAAAAGATATTGATAGAGTTTTGTATATTGGAGGTGGAAGTAGAATGCCAATGATCAAGCAGTTATTAAATGACATGTTTCCAAATGCTGAACATTGCTGTGAACCAAATCTTGATGAACTTGCTGGAATTGGAGCTGCTTATTATAGTCAACATTTATCTTCCAGTCAAAAAAGGCAATCATGCTCGATTATGTAAAAAGATCAATATTAACACAGGCCTTTTAAAATAAATGGTATAATTCTAGAATAGTGGAACGATTTTTTTTTATTTTTTTCAATGCACGCACAATAGATGTGCGTTCATTCCTTCATTCTTTTTTTGAATGATTGTGTACAAAAGAAAACTAAAAGGAAAATGATAAAAAAGAAAAAAGATTTTTTTATTGGAGAGAGAGAGTGTCTCTTTGGTTGTCTGTCGTCAATGACGACTTCATTGTGCAACACAAATGAAAATAGTATAAACACATTCGCATTTTAGGTTCAAAACAAATTTTGAACTCGTATGAACGGTTTTATTACCCAACATGAGTTCAACACAAAACATTTCAATGTTGTGAAAAACAACGTGAAGTGTTTTGTGTTAAAATTTTACGTTTGTCTGAACGACTTTAGTCGTTCAGACAAACGCAAAAAAAAATCGTTCCACTATTCTAGAATTGTTCCAAATAAATGATTTTTTGTATTGTTTGTTCGAAATTTAAAAAAATCTTTTTTAAACATTCACAATACCAAAATCAATGAAACCAAAACTGTATTTTCATTATTTGATCCTGGTGAGAAAACATTTATTCCAGGAAGAGATTAGATCCAGATCCAAAGTTTTGCAAATTTGCATATTACCGCAAACTGATGTGATTCTGACTTGTTGTTTGACACCTTTGATTACCGTAATTGTGGATGATTGAAAATGCAAACCAAAACAGAAAAGTAAAAAAACATTGTTAAAAAAACTGTTTTTTCCTAATTTCAACGCGTTTCATACTTTTAGTAAACAGATCCTTCTCTTTGGTTCTTCTTTCCTGCTCTGAAAAAAAAGCAAGAAAGAAAAACACTCACACATTTTTTTGTCATCGAACAATTTTTCTTTCTCTTTTTTTCTCTTTTCAAAGTCTTCCATTTTTGCAGTAGTCGAGCAAGGGGCTGCGGTGGCGCAGTGGCTTTGATCGAGTCGCTACGAACAACCTTCGGGGAAGTTCGGAGCCGCCGAATGCCGCAGCCCCCTAAATACACCAACCCCAAAACCAAACCCAAAAAAAAAACAAACAAACTTTTTTGATTATTTTTTCAAAATCTAATATTGTATTTTTTTAATTGCATACTACTTTAACTTAAATTGAACTATGAAAGCTTAATTTTGAAGTATTTTTTGGTTCAAGGAATACGGTAAAAAATTTTAAATGTATTTATCAGTACTTTTTTGTGCTGCCAATTTTCTGCATTCAAGTGTTCTACAATTTTTTAATTATTAAAAGCATTCAATTTATTGTTTCCCACAAATGTTGATAATAAATTACTTAAATTTATTTAATAAAATTGGTTTCCCTCTCCAATATTATCTGTTCCGTTCCATATTTTTACTCAATCCGTTTCCTCACATTTTTGTGACGTCTGCATTCCATTTCAATCTGGCTGGTTAAAATCAAATTTTCATCTTTGAATGTATTGTAGCTTCTAAAACTGTACTATTTGACATCAGGTGAGACATCATTTTTTATTTAAATCAGGAAATCTTACATCAAATTTCCCAGGTCCAAATATTTTTGTGCCAACTTTTCAATAAATTTCTTTAGAGAAGAACCAGGTCAACCTATCTCATATTTAGCAGCCAATGCCAAAGCAAACCTCTGTATTGATTGTTGCAGTAGAAGAAAAAAAGAGCAGAAGAACAGACTTTGTGCATATTTTTTTGTTCTTGTTATTTTTGTTATTGCATCATTATCTTTGTTTGTGTTTACTTTGGGGGTATTTTATTCAATTTTACAAACCTTTCTGCTTAAATATTCAGTTATTGCAAAGTTTTAAACCCCGAATCCACATTTCTTATATTTGATCTGATAATCCAATCTCGATATTGAAGTTTTAAAACCTTGACTTTGGGTTTTTCACTCTAATTTAATCTGAAAATGTTATCAAAACGTTTGCTTTGTTTTACTCGAATTCCAACAAAGGTATGATTTTTAACAATTAATGTACAGCGATTTTACAAAACACAAATAAACCTGTTAAAAACTCTAATCAAAAACAATGAGATTAAGAGATGTTTGCCAAACAAAGACAAAAATTTAGATATTTCCAATCGTTTAATTTTAAATAATATTCGTATTTGTTATAGTTGATTGAATTTTATAGGCTTTTCACCTTTCTGCAGCTCGACAAAATGCTACTAATAGCATTAATGCTTCAAAGATTCTTGAAAACAAAATTCTTGGTCAAGAAAAAATTAGCATAATTCTTTCCGAGAAGAATCTTAATCGCAATTACGATGGCCATCGCGATGGAAAAGAATTGGCTAAAACAAAAAATTTTAACAATTTTAAACCTGATGATATAGAAGAACTCCGAAAAAGTTTTAAAAAACTTCAAAAACTTATTGAAGACTTGGAAAAGGATTATGAAAGTAGGAAAAAGGTAAGCTGAGTTTTTTTTGTCGGATTTTTTTGCTTACAACTGGGCCCTTCTTAAAATTAAGAATAATTCTATGATATTTGTTTTAGGTAGAACGAATCACAAAAATTGCACAGGGCTGTGTCATATTCTTTTTTACCATTTTCTTTCTGGAATGGATCTTTGATACATGAAACTTCTGGAGCCACACTTGTTCCTTTTTTTATATATAATCGACTGCTTACATTACAAAAAACAATCATTCTATTATTGCTTTTTATGTTTGATTTTTATTATACCCATGTCGTATGTCTTAAATAAAGATTACCATTTACGGCACCTGTCAATTTAGTTAACTCACTTTACGTTTCGGACAAGTCTTGATCTTCGTTTGCCTGGGTGGCATTTTAAAATTAACAGGACGACCTAAGCTGAAATTTCGCAATTTTCTCCAGCGTTGTATAAATGTGGCTAACAAAAAACCCTCAAAAAACCATTTGTTAATGATTTTTTTGAGGTAATAGAATTTTCAGGAATTTTCCCGACGATATCAAAAATTCTAAAAAGTAAATTGAAACTAGTTTCAAATTTGGCAATTCACGGGTCTTAAAGTTTAAGGGTTTTTTGGTATTTTTTTCGAATATAAACATCTATTCTAATTTTGATCCTTCAAAAAGATGGTTTTTCGACATTGACATTCTGTGTTTTTTTTCATTTTTGTGGCTACGACTCAATGCGATAATATGCAAATTTATAAGTGGAAATCAAAATAAAAAAAGTTAAAAACCAGGGTCAGAAAAGCCATTTTTCTTTGTCTCAACTCCTTTTATTCTTTTAGTAAACAGATTCTTCTCTCTTTTCTTTAGTTCATATTTCTCGCATTGAAAAAAAAGCAAGAAAGAAAACAACATTATATTTTCTCTGTTTTTCTCTCTTTTCAAAGTCTTTCATTTTTGCGGTAGTTGAGCAAGGGCTGCGGTGGCGCAGTGGCTTTGATCGAGTCGCAACGAACAACCTTCGGGAAGTTCGGAGCCGCCGAATGCCGCAGCCCCCTAAAGACACCAACCCCAAAACCAAACAAAAAAAACAAACAAACTTTTTTGATTATTTTTTTAAACTAAATACTGTATTTTCAACACACGTCACGTGGAAGACTGTTGTGAAAGAGTATGGTAAAAATTTTTTCGACAGTTGTATTGTTTTTCGGTCCATGGAGTACCGTAACAGGTTTTAAATTTTTAGTGTTACCAATTTTCTGTATTCACATGTTTTTGATTGTTAGGAACATAAAAAATACTAAATGTTTTGCTGTCCAGAAATGTTGAAAATACAAAACATCAAAAAGTTTGTAAGATTTATGTTTTGTTTGCTCTAATTTTTTTTTATTTAATTTTTATTTTACTATTGAATTTGAATCCAACAAATAGATGTCATTTATTTTATTGCAAACAGAAAAAAAAGTTGATGGAGATCTGAATGTTCAATTTTATAAAAACTTCTGAGAAATGTTTGTTTAATAAAGTTTATTTCACAAAGATAAAAAAATTTGTGTTTTCTATGGCATAATCAAACTGTAATTAATAAATTAATTGTTCATTATTTTCAATCGAACACACTTGAGACAAAAATTGTCGAAGCATATCAAAAATTTATTCCGGGTTTTTGCTGTTCTTCCAAGCAACAATGTTGGATTCGGTCGAACAAACTACACAAATTGGAGTATCTTCCTTTTTTCTAACATTTCGTAAAAATGTCCCATTTGTGTTGCTGCTATTTTTTGTTGAGCTCTCTGTCAAAAGTTGGACACAAAAACATGTTCTTCTTTCTCTTTTTTTTCGTTTCAATGACTTCCATTTTTGCAGTAGTCGAGCAAGGGCTGCGGTGGCGCAGTGGCTTTGATCGAGTCGCTACGAACAAACCTTCGGGGAAGTTCGGAGCCGCCGAATGCCGCAGCCCTATAAAAACACCAAACCACAAATCCAAACAAACAAAAAAAACCAAACTTTTTTGGTCCTTTTCTATGATTAAGATATATTAATCTTTGGTAGATAAGATTTTTTTACTTGAATTACAACAATTTTTTACCCAATTAAATGCATTTTTCCATCAAATTTTCAAAAAAATTTAATATACTTTTTTCATCTCACAAAAAAACAACAACCTGTCCCGCCGCTTTTTGAACAATACTGATTCCCATTAGATAGCCTCAAGGCAGTTATTCAAAAATACAGAATATTTTCTGTGAATGCGCTACCGTTATGCAAATTTATGGATTTTGAAGTATGAAAAATGTGCGTAAAACAGGGGTTTACGAAAATCCATGTTATACGCACATTTTTTGAACTTCAATTCCATAAATTAACATAACAAAAGGCTATTCACCGGAAATATTTTGGGGTTATGCATAACTACCCTAGGGCTATCTGATGGAATAGGTCTTATTCAAAAAGCGGCGGGACAGGTTGATGCCTTCCTTTGTAACTTTAAGTCCTTCCGGTAAACTATCAATTTTACTCCTCCACCACCACAACAACCTATCAAAAGGTCACTTTAAAGAAGAAAAAAAAGGAATTAAAAGTTCAAACTTCACTGTCTTTCTTTTATTTAAAAGCTTAAAAAAATCCAACCCTAGCATCGATGATCAATTACGTCTTTGGAAAAGAGAAAAAAAACTGATAAGCACTTTTAACACCCTCCTCATCAATAAATATTCCTGATAAAAAGATTAACAAAAAAATTTAAAATGTTCGACACAAAAAATCAAGGGTAAAAAAATGTATTTTTATTATTTCAAACTTTTTTTTACACTTTCTTCTACAAAAAATAGCATGTTGAAATACTTAATCATTTTTTCAATTTTATTCCAAATTATTGATGCTGGATGCAAAAATGGGTGTTTGAAATATGAAAAAGAATGCTTTTGTCTTCATTCAAATCCAGAAAACTTTGAAATTGCAAAAAGTAATTGTTTGAAAAGTGGTGGTCACCTTGCTGGTATTCAGAATCTCAAAATCAATGAATTCATTTTTCGTAAGTTTTTTGTATTTTTAGTTAAATTTGGGATTGCCCAGATTTAACGGGAGCAGCATTGATTTTTGCTTTTCACAAAACGTTTTAGTCAAAAACAGTGTTATTAAAAATTTGCATAAAAAACAATTAAATTTTCCCAACTTTATCTCTGAAAACTTCTAGAATAATTTGTTATTGTTGAAAAAAAATAGAACACAAAAGTTTGCTAATTTTGGATACTGTAATTATGAATTGTTTTACGGGAAAAAATCTTTTTTTTTAAATTAATTATTTTCTGTTAAAATGATACTGTAAATATCAAAGTATTCTCTACCATACTTTGATATCTACAGTATCAAAGTATGGTAAATGAGTTTTTTTTAATAGAACCTTCTCCAATTTTCTTCTTTAATCCGTTTTGCCCATTGTCACGTTAATTCTTTCTTTTTTGAATGATACTTTGTTTTTGTCTTTCTTTTCTTTCAACCATTTTTTGTTGCAAAAAAATATGATGACATTGATTATGTGATTGATAGAAGGAATTTAATTGTTACCCCAAAAAACATGTTATTTTTTTATTGTTTGAAAAAGGTTAAGCTTTTTGTTTTTGTTTCTGCTTTTTTCAAACAAAACTACAAACAAAATTTGATCAGCAAAAAGTTTTTCATTATGGTAACCTTTTATGCAAATTTAGTTTTGAGGTTCTTGAAATTAGATTTAACCAAAGGATAACTGTAGCTTTACGGACATAATTTTTTTTAAATATGCAAATTTTCCTTTTGATTTTTGAAGATTGTATTTACCATACAGATTACTGTAGCTTTAAAAAAGAATATTTTTTTACAATTATGCAAATTTTCTTTTTCAGAGCAATCTATACTGAATAATTTGGGAAAGGATTTATGGATCAATGCAACTCCTAAACAAATTTCTCAACGATTTTTTAAATTATCTCAAATAACCTCTGAATATGCAAATTGGAGCTCCAACCTTAAACATGTTTCACAAAATCCATCCAAAACCTGCGCAGCCATGCTACTTTCAAATGGTGGATTCTGGTTCGCAGAATCTTGCGCCATTCCAAAACCATACATTTGTTCCTTCACTATTATGGATTCTGAAGCTGTTGATGATTCTGTAACCCCAACACCCCAATCTCCAACCGAAGAAACTACAGATGGTTGCATTGATCAAATCGCATCATGCCAGCAATATTTAAATGAATGCTCAGATCCTGATTACCAACCAATGTTGTATAAATTTTGTCGAAAAACTTGTAATCTTTGTAGTCAATGCATGGATTCTGATCCACAATGTCCTGTCTGGCAATCTCAAGGATTTTGTACTAATCCAGTTTATCAAGATAAATGGAATGAATGTGCAAAAACTTGTAAATTGTGTTAAATTCTAAAACTACAGTAATCTCATCATTTGTACTCAAAATTAGCCAAAAAAATATCTGAGATCTTTATTCAATACTTTTTTTGATTTTTTGTTATTTTACTACTGATAATAATAAAAACATACATAAAAAATATATATATTTGTAACATACATAAAACTATCCCCATCGAGATTTCTTTGCCGAGTTTGAATTTGATGATGTTGATTCTGACGATGATGTTGGAGGAGGTATATTTGAAGCTCGTCCTGGATTCATAAAAGATTTCATATGTTCATGATCAGATGCAACAGCTTTTGTAAATCCCCATCGAGCATATGTTGTTTCGGCCCGTCTTGAAGCAGATACTGAACCCATCGATCCTAAAGCTGCCCCTGAGGGGACGTAAGCTGGAGGAGGAGGAGGTTGATGATGATAACCAATTGCTCGAGGTTGTTGTTGGTGTCCTTCTTTTGACTTTGTACTTTCTTTAAATTCAATTCCAAAAAATTCACAAATTTGTTTTTTGCTTTCATCAGAAGTTAAGGTTGAAAGAATATTCTTTGCAAATGCTTCATCTTCTTTTGTTAACAGAGTATATGCAATACCACTTTGTCCTGAAAAACTTCGAATATGGGTAAGATTGTGTTAATACAGTAAGAAAAAATATACCTGCTCGACCAGTTCTACCAATTCGATGAATATGAATATCTCGATTATTTGCAGCATCATAATTTATAACATTTCGAACTTCTGCAATATCCAATCCACGAGCTGAAAAATATTAAAGTTACAGTAATCGGCTAAACAACATGTTCGAAATCGAGATTCGATTTCTTGAAATTTCCTATTTATTAGCTGAATTTAGCAATTATGCAAATTTATTGTTTTGATGGGTGGGACAGAAATAATTTCAATTTTGCAAAATTTCGAATTCGAACAGCATCAACAAATTATGCCCAAGGATACTGTAGCAACACAAAAAGTAATAAACCAACCTCCAACATTTGTCGTTAACAGTACATTAATATCTTTTCTAAATTTTTCAATATTTGCATATCGCTCTGGTTGTAACATATCACCATGAAGAACAGCAAGAGCAGATTGTCCAATTGTTCGATATAGAAATGCCGCAACAGGTTTAATCTTTTCCAAATTATTCACAAATATAATTACTTTTCCTTCTAAAAATTATTACTACTACAGTAATCATAAAACTACAGTAATTTAAACAAACCTGACATCATTCGAATAAGATTATCTTGTAAAAATTTATCTTTTTCATGTTCTTGAAGAGTTACAAATCTTTGAGTAATATTTGCTGGAACTTTTGTTGTTCCAACAACAAGCTTTAGGGGATTTGATAAAGCTTTTCGAGCAAATTTTTCTGGCAGCGATCCAAATGTTGCAGAAAACATTAGAGTTTGTCGATCAGGTCTACAATTATCAATAATTGAATTAATTTGTGGTCCAAAACCAAGATCAAAAAGTCGATCAGCTTCATCAAAGACAACAAAAGATGATCGATGAAGATCAGTATTCTTTTCTTCAATGTGTTGAATTAGACGCCCAGGAGTGCAAACTACAATATCTACACCATTTGAAAGTTCAAGTTTTTGTTGATGAAGATTATCTCCACCACTTAGGCATACAGCTGTTAAGCCAACAGCTTTACAAAAGGGATGTGAAGCAATAAAAATTTGAATACACAGTTCTCGAGTTGGAGCAATGACAATACCAATTGGTCCTCCAGGCATTTCATTGATAGCAGTTTGAGCAAGAACATGTTGAATCATTGGAAGTAGAAAGGCCAAAGTTTTTCCACTACCAGTTTCTGAGATTCCAATTATATCCATGTTATTCAATGCAGCAACAATTGCCTAAAAAGTAGTAACATGTTAGATCCTAATAATTATAAAAGAAAAAAATAAATTTTTTTGAGAATGTAATATTTGAACTAGGATTGTCCCGGGTAATAGAAAAAACGCATGAAATTTTCCACCATTTACAGTAATATTTTACCACAAATAACTTAATGACCTACAAAAGGACTGTTTACTATTAAATTCAGACATATTTGACTATTTACAACGTTTTTATTGCATATTAAATCCCCATTTTTTCATGCTTATTGTAAAAGTGCAAAGTATTACTGTAATATTTCCCTTTTGCCGCAGGAAATTGGGAAATCTCTCGGTAAAGGGAAAATCACAATCCGAAAACTTTAAGAAGTGTTGCTCCAAGAAGTCAGCAGCATTTAATTAAGGATGGGAAAGCAATAATATTTAAGGGACAAGCTCTTGGTGTTTTGCCAACGGCCATCGGCAAAAGATCACAGGATATCTCTGATTTCCAACGGATCCTGCGCCTTTGTAGCCCCATCTTGCTGCCGGCCGTGTGATGCTCTAATCACCTTATGTAATAACTACTCTTTTTCGGAGTAGTTGTTAAATTTGGATCGAATACAAAAAGCATGGAAAATTTAATCCACATTACTTTATACTTTGAGGAATACTGTACCACATTGGTGGTTTAGAACAATGTGAGTTAAGTTTAACATCACTACTACAATATTATTCGCAACTGTAAGAACATGGTGGATTACAGCCAACATAATTATAATACACAACTACAAAACTAGTTGATTCCCAAAAAAGTCCGAAAAGCAATGTATCCAAATTTTATATCCCCCAAAACTATCCACATCCTCAAAAAACATTAATAAAGTTCTTACTTGTCCCTGAACGGGTGTAGTTTCAGTAATTTCTTGTCGACGTAAAACTGCTAGCAACTTTGGATCAAGCGGGATTTGATCAAATTCTTCAACAGCTGTTGGAACTTTATGATGTGTTGAAGTTATAATACATTTTGCTTGATCTTTGCTTAATTCTTTTGGTTCAAATGAAAGTGGAAGCTCTAACAATATCCTTTGAGCATATTCAATCTTTGTATGATCAACTTTCTCCAACGGTTTTACATCTTTCTTTTGCTTCAACGCAATCATATATCCATCATCATCAAATTCTTCTTCTCCAGCAGCTTCAAGTCTTTCTCGATTCTCTTCAACATATCTGCAAAAAGAAGGATAAAGTTAAATGGGATAAACAAAGTTAATAAAGTTTAGAAGAAAGTCTTACTTGAAATAACTCTCCAAATTATCCTGTTCATCGATATCTCCTCTGCCGCTTCCACCACCTTGAAAATTATTCTTCTCTAACAGCTCTTTTGCTTTCTGCTCTGATTTCTCTGTGTCTGCTTTTGCTTCTTTTTGAATATCATTCATAAATGCATCTAGCGGATCTTCTTCCTCTTCTTCATCATCATTAGCAGCCGAATTGGATTGATAATTTGTTGCTGGTTCATCTTCATCATCAAAATATGAGCTATAAAAGAGCATGATAATTGTGTTGAGATTATGGTTTGAATTGTAGACTTACTCATCAGCATCTGATAATCTTCTCTTGGACATGATCTAAAAAATTGAATAAATTTAAGAAAATAACTCAAAGAATCAAGTGAATATAGATATCCGCGTTGTTGAGACACAAAGAAAGATTTGCATAAACTATTTCTACAATTTCGTAATACTTATTATATTAATAAAAGTTGATTTATAAAATACAAAAGCAAATTATAAAAGAAAGTTAAAAAATTTTGTTAGAAAAGTTTTTGCAATTTTTTGTTGTGTTTTTTCAAACTTGACGAAAGTTTTTGGCAAAACGTCCGAGGACAAAAACAAATGCAAACTTCTTTTAAAAAATTTTATTTTTGATAAAAAAAAAGTTTACAGTATTTTTATTTAAACTTTTTAACTACTAGTGATTTATTAATAAATAAAAAATTGCATTGGTGTGTTAAAACATTGTAAAACCAAAGCAGCAAATTTTGGATTAACAAATGAGCAGTTATCACGTTACTCATAAATTAAAGGATAATCTTTAATTAAGGAATTAATGAATGTAGATAATCAAAAAACTTTGCCGGACAACCTTTATCGTTGTATTGAAAATTAATTTGCTATCATTAGTGTTGCTTTCGTATTTGTACTGTAGTTGTATGATCATCTTTTCCTTTTAAATTAAAAATTTGTTGCAGAAAAATTTGGCCAAAATTATAAAAACTCTTAAAAATTAAAATCTGTCACACTTTTTTAACCATCGAGCACGTGCTTCCGTGGCGCAATCGGCTAGCGCGCACGGCTGTTAATTAAACAAGCAGATACCGTGAGGTTGGTGGTTCGAGCCCACCCGGGAGCGACTACTTTTTTTCCACCTTGATTTATTTATTTGGAATAATGAATTGTGTTAGGGTTACCATAAACCAATAATGCCTTTCTTTTTTCATTACTGTATATTTTTAAAGATCGTAATATTGGTTACTGTACCGTAATCATAAAAGCTAGGAGGAAATTTTTCCTATTTCTGATTATTTTTTATCAGTCAAAAAAACAAAATATTGCTTGTTGCATTTTTGAAGTGCATTTAAAAAATTATTTAATGTAGAAAACAAATTTGAATTTGATGTTTGGATTTGTGCTTTTTGAGTTTTGTGCACTTTAAAAAGGACTCCAAAAACCAGGTGTTCTAGACATAACAACCAAATTACTACCATTTAAAAAGCCTGTAAAATAATTTTAAATTGGATTTTCGTTTTGAAAATTTTATTGGTTTTTGAAGGAAGTCAAAAAAGTGTAAACTTTTGGTCTCACATTTCTTATTTTTTGTTGCTGCTAAAAATTTCCATATTTTTAAGCATGTCAAATCTTCTCCCTTTTCTTGCAACTGATATTATTGATATAAATTTTTACAATTTTATTACTCCCATTTATGAAATAATTTCAATAATTACTATCATTTTTACATTTATTGCAATTTGCATAATTTCAACAAAAACCCCTAAGGCAATGAAATCCTTTAAAACTTATCTCCTACCGTATACCATCAATCATTTACTAGTTGAAATTTGCATGTTTATAATGTGCCCTGCAATGCTTCATCCATTTGTTTATGTTTATCCCCTCGGGGTAGCAAGATATTTGCCAGCTAATTTATTTTTTCTTTGCCTTGGGCTATCAAATTATTTTGCTACTTCAATTTTTGATTGTGTAATTGCAATGAATTTGGAGAGGTTTTATGCGATAAAAAATTTGGAGAATAATAACATTTTACCTTCGAAAGTGCCATGGATTGTTTTTTGGTGTTTGACGACTGCAAGTTTAACAATTTTAGGTAAGAATTTTCATGTATGCAAATTTGCTTTATTTACACACCAAAATTTGCATAATCAATTTTATAAACTCGAACTTGAAATTTTTTAGTAATCATAAAAGATTTAATTTATGCAAAATTTTGAATTTTCAAAATCCTAAATTCGCATAATTAGCTAATTTAAACGGAGTCCGTAATTTCAATTTATGCAAATTTTGAAAAAAAAAGAAAAAGAAAGAGATAAAACTTCACTAAAAATGAACAAGTCTTTTTGGAAAAAAAGCCCAGCCCCAGGGAAACACCGGCCAATAACTTGATTTCGACATTTTTGAAATTTATGCAAATTTGCAAAAATGGCTGGAAAAGGCAAAACGGATTAAAATTTTCCGACATTTTTGCCGCGGTTGAGCAAGAAATTATCAAAGTTGATAAGGCCGGGGCTTTAATTTATGATGGTGAAACACACCAGCTGGTGTAATGCAAATAATTTTAAAAATTTGCATAAATCAAATTATCTTCGATAGACTTAAAAAATTTGCATAAATATGTTAAATTTCTTTAGGTTGAAATTTTAATTATACCTTATCCTCCGTAATCTGAACCTTCATTTCAGGATTCATTGTCATCGTTGCTTTGTACAAACCATTTTATGCAAATTTTATTATTCCACCAGAAAATGTCCAACGCTTCATTGAAAGCCGGATAAGCAATCTCGATAAAATTCTTGATCCTACAAAACTTATCATTTTTCATTCCGAGACATTATTTATCCCATTCATTCCATTTTTGCTTATGACCTCAGGCACAATTCGAGTTAATATTGCCCTTGTCACTTTTATTATCAATGCCCGACTTTCACAAACTCTTCCAACAATGCAAAATCATAATCGTCTGCTACTTCGACTTGTTTATATCCAATTTTTTGGGATTGCTGGAATCCTTTTTTCAACAATGACAATTTGCATATTTGCATATATCTTTATTAAAACCCCTTCAAATATTGTGGCATACTGTATCGGGATTATGAATTTCTTTTGTGTTTTTGATACTGCTGTTACTGTGTTATTTATTAAACCATATCGAAAAAGTTTTATTAATATTTTTAAAGTTCTTTTTTGTCTAAAAAAAGATAATTCAATCCAAAGTTTTACAACGCTGAATTAAGTTTTAAAAAATTTGAATAAATTTCTAAAAAGAGTTTTTAACTTCAAAGTTTGTAAGAATAAATTTATTGGTTTTTAAATGTAGTAGATGACATGAAACATGCAAAAATGAAAAATATAAATGTTTTTTTATTGAAACATAAAACCTCGGAACTCATTTTTATCATTTTAAAAAATCACTGAATAAATAAAAAATTGCTTCAATAAACTGCTAATAATTTAATGTCACCATCATGAGGTTCTAAAGAACATTTATCTCGAATTGTTTTGAATAATTCATAGAGTTGGCGCATATCATTTTCTCTTCCCATTAATGATAATCTTTCACGTGGCGTATTTGGAGGCAAATCAAAGTCAAACATTTGCTAAAAAAATCAAATCGTTTGAGTTTATAACAGAAAGGAAATCCCTCAGACCGACAGAGAAACTGTTGTGTTAATATTAACCAAAAGTGAGTTCTGGCTAACAAGGGGCACTCCCAATCTGCCTCGCCGAGTTTTGAAAGAAATCTATTCATTTCATTGTCCCAGGGTAGTTATTCATAACGCCCAAAATACTTTCGGTGAATGCGTTACCGTTATGCAAATTTACGAAAAAAATTCGAAAAATGTGTGTGAAACAAGGAGTTTTGAAAAATTATCGACCTTGGGGTCGTGGATTTTTCAAGCTTTATTTTCACAGATTTTCATAATAAAAGGCCATTCACCGGAAATATTTTTGGGTTAGGCCTTTCTGCCATATAGGGTTATCTAATAGGATAGATCTTGTTCCAAAAAAAGAGGGACATGTTGACAGTGTCTATTGTCAGTCATTTTTTTAGGAAATAAGGATTTTTTTAAACTTCCAAAGTGTCAAATTATTTGCATATTTATGCCATTATAAGTGTTTTCACTTTTCGTTTTAGGTTTTTATTAAAAATTCTGTGCTGTCCCTGTCAAACCATATAGATTACTTGCCAAAATTTTTATTCTTTCTCTTTTTGTGAAGAGAATCAAAGGGCTATAACCTACTTTTATGAATTGAAAAAACTGCTGAGCATCAGGAAATTCATTATCAAAGCGTAAATGTAAACTGCTAAATTTGACATTTCTTTTTAATGATAGAAGATTTTTCATTGTGTTTGAAGTTAAAATACATGGATCCTGACTGAAATAAATAAATTTCAAAACGTTGACAATTATTACACCCTACCAAAAAGAATAAACATTAGGGATATATGAAAGTACATCTTCTAATGGAGCTTTTGTTCCATCGTCGTAATAAATATAATTGAATAAAGTAACAATTTTTAAAGTTCCAGATTTTGCGAGAAATGCAAAGTCATTAATCGAAAAGTTTTTACAACAATAAATACTTAATTTATAAATATCACATTTGATAATTTTGGTAAAAATTTTATCAGGACAGCTTCCCCAGATGTACAATTTTTCATTTAAATATATATCATTTTTAAGCAAATCTGTCAAAGAATCGTTGATTTTTAATTCATAATTTTGGCATTCAATTTTAAAATGATTTGCAATCATTAAATAATCAATAATATTGTAATTAAATTTTGAATAAAAATATCGGCAGCTTTGTTGTAATTTTTTGATCATTTTTATTTCAATGTTTTTTAATAAATAATTAATTATGGTTTTTGGAAGCGAGAATTCTTGAGGCGAAATATAATCAAAAACTGCCAATTTAGTAGGAATAATTATTTCTTTAAATTCATAAACAGTAGTTGGATTTTCTTTTTTGGATTTGTTGGTCCATGAAAAACAAGACTATAACATACAGTATGTATCTACGTTGAGCAAAACAAGGTTTTATCAATGCATTTTTTGTATAATTGACACACTCGGAAAATTTGATTTTTATAGCGAAAATAGTAAAGAAGCTACCGTAGCCTTAAAACTTCAAAACGCGTTCTGGCTAAAATTCTGAGGCACAACAAAAAATGAAAATATTTGAAACCTTACCCACGTTTTCGACTACGCCTAACAAGCCCAGACTCAATGTCTTTTTTGCTAAAAGTGTCGTATTGACATTTTTTGGAGCTTAAAAGCTGTTTGTTTGAAGCCACTGTGAATCGTTAAGTGTTGAAATTTTTCTGTAATTATTCTTTTACTACAGCCTGTAGTATTCACCTATAGTCTACAGGTGATCAAATTTACGCGATCTTTTCCTCTAAATCTCGATTTAAAAAAATGGTGTTTTTAAGTTTTTACCCATTTTTCGTCGATTTTGGTATTATTTGGGTCTGTAAAAATAGAAATTAGAAGTATTTTTAAGTTCATGTCTGATTGACACCTCAAAGAAGTTATGATCAAAGTTTGGGGCAAATTTATTGAAGCACTGCTTCAAAAAAAATTGTTCTGTCCATACTTTTCCCAGCGTGTTGGTTATATTTACGGCTAATCAATCGAAAAACTATTTATTCTATACTAATAAGTTAAATGGAATAACATTTTTTTAATTTATCACAATTCGAGTTATGCATTTTTCAAAGTTTGCTACTCAACTTATTACTTTTCTTTAAAAAAATATGCCTTACTTGAAGAAAATAATGTAACATTGTGTATTGGAAGAAAGAAATCAACGAGAACAAGAGAAGTGAGAAAATCTATAAAAAAATTGAAATAATGGTTTAAAAAAACATGGAGATGTAGTGACTTCCCAAAAAAAACAAAAAAACCAATCAAAAATTATCCGTTTTGTTGGTACAAAAAGCTACACATAAAAATTCAACAAGAAAAGGAGTCAAATGTGCATCTCATTAGTTTGTCGGTTTGTGCCGTTGTATTCTGGCACCATGCAGTGACGGACTAGCTCAAATTTTTCGCGATTTGTGTATTGTGCCATTGAATTTTTTGTCACTGTTAGTTTCTAAAAAATTTGCTTAATTTTGGACAAAATTTGTTTTTCATTGATTTTCATTATTAAAATTTAATATTTAAAATTACCAAGAAGGATGCCATATTTTTTGTCTCAAGCAGAAGCTCAACATGGAATGCAATTTATAAAACGTCAAATTCCATTAAAACGAACATTTGATTTTAATGGTGAATTTCGTGAACAAGAATTTTCCCTCTCCAAATCCATCATTTATTACATCACAAAATTTCCATCCAATCCAAAAGGACATCAAAAACTGATTCAAACATGCAAATATTTTTTTACTAAAAACCCAATTATTGTTTTACGGTGTCTACACTACAGTACAACTCAAAACAGATGTTATCCTGGTTTTAGGCATGATTGGATAAGCTGTTTAAGTGAAGTTTGTGATGAAAGTGATGAAATTTGTATTAATCAATTGTTTAAAAACAATAGCAATATAAAAATATGGATTTCGGATAAAATTGATATGATTCGATTATTCAAAAGTAATTGGATCCAAAAACGTTTCATTGATGCAATTGAATTTTCTTCATTATTGACAAATTTGATGCCTAAGATTTATCGATGTGATGCTTTTGAATGTTATTTATATCATCAAATATTAAGCTTTAAACAATTTCTATTTTTGGTTTCGTCTGCAAAAAAATTGGATCTATCTTTGATGACAATCAAGAACAATGACATTGAGATTCCTTTGGAAATAATTGTTTTGAAACTTCAAAATCTTGAAGAAATTCAATAGTATGTTTTTTTCATTTGTAAATCCTTTTCATATGTAATAGGGATTGTTCAAATCAAAAAATCAAAGATTTTGGCATTCCACCGATCTCTTAGTCACATTTTCATTACACAAGAAGCTGTAATTATGGTATGGGACCTATGCATTTTTCTGTTGTTTTTATAAGGATTTTATTTTGGAAGGGATACCGACTTATTAAAGGGCGGCATGCCTTTGATCTTGTACCGCAGGTTGCTAATGTCCTTGTATATTTCGGGATTAGGAATATCCGAGGAATCCGGATAGATTGAATAAAATAGTTGTCAGCTAAAGACGAGATTTGCAATCATAACATAACTTCGGATGTTCTTTGAATTTGATAGCGTTCAACATTTTAATCTTACCAAAATAATTTTCTAAAAAATAATCTGTCGAATTGGATTTCCCTTTTAAAATACAGCCCTTTTTTCAGCGATATCAATGATGACAATACCAATTTCACTTCAGAAACTCCCAAAAACCTTTTAAAAATTCCACATTTTGCAAACATTAAAATTATCATGTTTTATGAAGTTCAAAATTCTTCTGAAGTTCAACTTTTGAAAGAATAAGCAAATGTAAGTTTTTTTGTTATTTTCTATTAAATTTTATTGTTTTAAATTTTTATAGACGCATAAACATGTTGCAATCAAATTTGATTATCGTACAACTTCTCGTCAACAAAACGCTGAAAAGGTCATTGATAGTCAGGAAGGATTTTTACTTTTGGTCAGAGAAAATCAACTTCAAAGATTTAAAGAAACACACTTTAAAAACTCAGATTGTTGAAAATTTTCATTTTACGCTTCATGTTAAATTTTTTTGACTCTTTTTATTATTTCTCAAGCTCATTGAATACTTTACTTTATAATTAATTACTACAGTATACCTTTTGATTATTGTTTTTACTGTAATATTAAAAATGCTGGCAACATTTTGTCTAAAATTTACATTTTCTCAATCATATTATTATAAATGGTAAACCTTATTGTTCATGTTTCTTTTTGAGTGACTTCTATTCTAGAATCAAAAAGCGGCACACTTTCTTTGATCTTTTCTCAAACGGGGACTATCAACAACTATAACAGGAAAACTTACTTCCCAAATCGAAAAAAACGAACTCAGAAAAGAAGTTGTTGTTCAGATGTTAGTTAATATATAAAAATTATAACTTTAAACCCCATTCATCCAATAGGTAATATTTTTCTTATGATCATTTTCTCGCACACCAAAACGGCATAATAATTGACATCTTCTCCCCGATTTTCGGCGTCGCAACTCCAGGGTGGTAAAAAACGAAAAACTTCGTGTTTCAGGACCACGAAAATATTAGCATTTTTTATTACATTGACTTACAGTATTAAACAATCATAAAGTTTAATACTTTGATAACAATCTGCAAAAAAGTATTAAATATTCAAAAACATTATTTGTTTTTTTGAGTCAAAATTTGATGTGACACAACAAAAATCTTGAAGAGAAACGTAAAAACAAACTTGATTGATAAATATCGATTTCTTTTTAAAAAGTTTAAAAACAATAGAAAATGTACTTTGTAGTTTGCTTCGATCGTTTTTGATATTTTTTTAAAAAACTTACGTCTTTTTATTTTTTTGTGTTAAAAATTGTGCATTTGAATATTTAAAAAATCTTTTAAAAGCACAAACGTTAAAAACTTTATCAAAAATCTGATAAATATATTTTTATTAATGTAGTGAGTAGGTGTGTAACTGAATTAAGATCTGTACTTGGAGCCATTAGTTACTTTAGAAGATTTATTGCTGGTTTTGCAACAATTATTCCAAAATAGGTAATCAAGTACCAAAGATAATTTTTTTTGTCAGTATAAACATTAATAAAGACATAATAATTAAGTTTTACAACTTTGTAACCTTTTTACAAGATTAAATGTCAGTAAAACATAAGATTGTAGTAAATTTTTTATTATCTTAACAAGTTTTGAGCGACAAAAAAATTATGAATAGGTAATTACAGTCTTTATTTAAAAAAAAGCCAAAATTTAAGTTTTTTTGATGATTTTTGACTGTTTTTATCATCAAAAAATCACCAAAAATGTAAAAAAAAAAGAGATCTCCCGATGGAGATCTCCCGGGAGATCTCCATTTGACAACCCTACTTTTGACAGAGAAATTGATTTGTTTTTTCTAGTAAAAAAATGCACCTTGTAGTTTGCTTTCGATCGTTTGGGAAAATTTTTTTTATAGTTTATTTTTTCAATTTTTGATGCAATAAATTGTACGTTTGAATATTTTAAAAATCTTTGCAAAAAAACTAACGTTGGAAATGTTATAATAATTGCTTTTTTTAATAATTTTGCCCTTGAAACACAAGATTAAACATGTCACGAGTATGAAGCACTATTTCACTTTAAAAAAATAGTCAAAACAATGAGACTCAACAATTTTGAAATATAAATGGGATTGAATCATGAGCATCATTTGATAATTTTAAAGAAGCTTTTATGAATCCATGAATGTCACATCTCTTTACATAATCTTTTCAATAAAAATGTTAAAGAATGAAGCAAAATTTATTGCATCATTGACAAGAAAAAGTTAGATACATCAAATAATAATAAAAAAAATTCCAATAGAAAATTATGCAAATTTTTAGTAATATCTTTATTTTAAACTTTGTAATCGTGTTCATGTCATTTTTAAGAACACAACATTTATAACATAAAAGTTTCATTTTTTACATTTTTTGCATGCAAACTTTGCAATTATTGTGGCTGATGATAAAGTACATATTACATTTTTGTACAAAATAAAAAAATTAACTTTAGGTGGAAAAGTTTTGACAAAAAAGTGACGATGAAAAGTTTTTTAGAGAAAAAATAGCTAAAAACATGAACACATTCCCGGAAAGCTTTTTCCCAAATCGAAAAACAGAAGACTGATATTCATCTGTTTTTCGTTTCGGAATACAAAAGTCATGATTTTTTTCCCCACTTTTGCGTTCAAGGGAGTGAAACTTTTTTATTTCTATCACGTTTTTATCATTGAATTTCCCTGACGATCAGGGTCTTTTTCTTTTGTTCTCTTGCCTGATTGTCAGGAAAATTCAAATGGGAAAAAAAACGACAGAGTAATAAAAAGTATCAAAAGGGTCTGCCTCCTTTACTTTTCCTTTGATTTTTTACAGCAAATAAAAGCACCGTTACCTACCCAACATTTACATTATGCATCATTGAGAGATTCCCAGAATTTGAATATTTGACCACATTTTAAAACCCACTGAATCTTTTTCATTATTTAACGAAGTTTATTTTATTTTAAAAATAACAAAATTGTAACGTTTAAAACTGACGGTATGAGACAGAAACTATACAATTTTGTACAGAATTTAAAATAGAACAAAGTAGAAAAAATCTAACAATTTAGTGATAATAAAAATTCTTGAGAGAAAAAAGTGTTAATAATTTTAATAAATTTTAAGTTTACTTAACATAAGATGTACAAAATGAAAACATTCCTGAGATTATGAATTAAGAAATATCCAAAACTGGATATAAAGAACAAAAATATATCCCCGTTCAAAGTGGTAATTTAAGAATAAAAAGTTTCAACAAGAATTGAATGTGGAACCGTGGCAAGCATGTTTCGATCAATTTCATTCTTATTTTTCGCAATGATTTTAATGCATTTTTGTTTGAGATGTTGAAAATTGTTGCCATGAGCAATTTTTACATATTCACAAACATTTTTGATGTTCACTTTTGCTTCAAATAATGCACAACACTTTGCCTAAAAATTTGCATATTATTAACGACTTTCATAAAGATTTTTGTGATCAAGGTCAATTCGGATGGGATTTTAATTGGCTTAAACAGCATTACAGTTGTATATTTTCAGTTCCAAGAACTTTAAACATGCATAAACAACGGTATGCAAATTTTCACTAAAATCCAAAAGATTGTCTTCCAAAATTAGTATATGATAAATGACTCTTTATAATATTTTTAGATCTTTTCGAATGGAATTTGATGAGACAAATTGGCATACAGATTGGTAATAGTAATAGCAGATTTACTAAAATTTGCATATGATTTTTTATACAAATTTAGAGATTACTGATTTTTGGATAGGATTTAGTGAGGCTTATGTATATCCTACATTCATTGACAATTAATTTGCATAAATAGTAGTATGAAAATTTTTGATTCCCCAAATTTGCATATAACAAATTCAATCCGTTTTTAATTTATATTACCCGAAAAGCAAACCTTTAAAGCATCAATAGAATATTCATTAGCGAATTCAAGAAGATTTAATTCATCCCCATCCAAGAGTTGATCTTTGCCATATAAAAACGATAAAGCTCGAAGAATTGTTTCTGCGCTAAATTTCATGCATTCAATTTCAACTGGTAAAGCTTCAGTGTGATACTCAAAAATAGCCTTAAAAGCTGGAGAATGTGCAGCTAAAATGGCACGATAAGATTTAAGTTCAATGCCATTTGAAGCTTTTAGGATCACATCAGTATATTCATTCTTAAGTAAAATTTGTTGAAGTTCAAGAAGAAGAGGATTCTGAAGTGGTGGTGGTGTTGAAATTTGTGATTCTAAAGTTGTTGTTGGAGAAGATGATGCAATCCCAGAAGAAGATGATGATGAAATTGTTGAAGTTGAATCTTCAACATCCGGGATTTTCATAGCAGAAAATGGCAATTCTGATGCAGATTTTTAAAGGACCATATCCTCTTCGCTGACATTCTGTTGAACTTCTAATAGTCCAATAAGACTTTTTTCAACAGATTTTTTAAGGAATTGTGTTAATTCATTGATAAATTTTGGTTGTTTTTCTTGAAGAAGTTGTGGACTTTCTATGGCAGGTTTAGGCTTGGATGTAGCAGGATTTGGTAAATCCGTCTTTCCATTTTTGCCATGTTGTACAAAACTGAATGTTCGAACATAGGTTATATCTTCTGGAAGAGCAAATTCGTCATGTAAATCACCTGGAAGTCCTGAAATATAATAAAAATGTATTACTGTAATGAAAAATTTGTATAATTGTCTCTTTAATGTAGTTGTACAATAATGTATTACTGTATAAGCTTTTATTACACTATAATAAATAAGTTGTCTTTGTTTATCACAAAGCTTAATATGCGAATTTAGTTACTGTATATAAGATTGTGGAAAAATTTGCATATTTTGCTTTAGAAACTGCTTATATTAAACATTATTACTGTACCGAAAGCTTATATATTACAGTATCACCTGAGGAAAAGGTTCTACTAAAAATTTGCATAGTTATTTGCATACTACTGTTTTTGTGGTATACTGTATTACTTCTAACGTAAGCTGTTGTTACTGTATAATAAATGACATTTTTGTCATTATACCAAATCAAAATATGCAAATTTTGCTACATAAGAAATTTACATATTTTTATCAACTTACTACTTATTCAAATCATTATAACTGTCTCAAAAGCTAATTTCACAAAAATTCTCCCCCAAAAAAATTTGCATATTCGAAAATCCTTACCATCAATTGTGTAATCGTTGGGATTTTCAATATGAATTGAAAAATATCCATCTGAGATTCTGTTAATCTTAATCTTGAATTGGGCATCATCGTTATCAGGAAGAGCGAACTGGGTACTGTAGGTCTCAGAGAAATTCAAATATTCAATTATAGTTGTTTCGAGTTTAAAAGTACAAAAGATTGTTCCATCTTTGGATTTTCCAAATTTAAAAAATCCTGGATGATCTTTTGGAGATTTGGCATTCGAAGATTCATGTGGTGAAAGTTCAAAAGTAATTTCATGGAATGATGCACAATAAAATGTTAGATAAAAGAAGGTTAGACCATTTTGTTCAAAGAAATGTATCTTTTCACAGTCACCTGAAAAAAAGGTTACTGTAGTTTTATCATGTAATTGGTATATGCTGAGGTTTTTGGTAATTTGGATAAAGTTTTTGTACAGGAAAAACTAGGTTGGTTAAACGTAAATTTGCATAAATCATATTGATGGATATCATATATCCTTTTAAGACATGGGATATCCCATTAAGCTGCGTGAACTGAAGCTTTGATTGTTGGGTTTTAAAGTCGATCGAAAAATTTACATAAAGCATTGCAGATAAACTATACACACGAAAATTTGCATAAATTATATCGATGGATATTATATATCCTTGTAAGAAAAATTATATCTGCCTAAAGTAAAACTTTGATTTTTGGATATTTCAACTCGGGTGAAAAATTTGCATATTCAACTTAAAGTGTATTACAGGAGATCTTCTGGATATATCTTAACCCATTTTATGGATAAAGCTTTTGATTTAAAATATTTAGATTAGACGATTTTAAGCAAATACTTGTACCTATAACTAAAAATTTGCATATTGGATGTGATATATCCTCTTTTAGCTTATAAAAAACTAAGTTTGCTATCCTTTACAATTAACTCATTTTTTAAAATTTTAATAAAAAGTGTTACTTTTAGTTTAAGCCATCTTAGGCTAACTACAAAAAATTTGCATATTTGATCTAGCAAATCTTTCTTTCCACTATTTGGCAATCTGCCAAACAATTAGTCATCACAAAACTTACCAGTGCATTTAATGCTTGAAATCTTTGAATTTTCAGGTAAATTTCCAATTGCATATTTCCATGGCTCATTAATATCACCTTCAATTGGAGAATAAATAATAAAAAATTTGTCATCGATAATGTCAACCTTTGTATCACAAAATGTTGAAATTTTTACAGTTTTTGTCGTAGTCATTTTTTGATGATGGCAATTGTGGGAGGTTCTGAAACGTGGAAAAAATTAATGGTGGTAAAAATAACATTGGTAAAAATTTAATTACAGCACGGATATATGTTTAATATAAAGTACAATTTTACAGTAGTTTTATAACTTGAAACACGAAAAAAATTACTGTATAACATTCTTTACAAAAAGTATTACATTTTTTGTTGCAACAAAGTACGTTCACGATGACGACAAACCTCATTGAAAAAAGTCATGTGATTATATGTGACTAAAATTTTCTTTTTAAGAATCCATGAAAGTATAATTTTGCCGACCTCAAAAATATTTGCTATATTTTTGGCAAAAACAAATTATTCACGGGCTGTCGTCCCTGTTTGTATTTTTTTAGAATAGTACAAACAGGGACGACATCTTGGGGTACTAGGGTTAGTGTCCCATCAAAACAAAAAATCCTTTAATCTTTTACCGGCATCGGCATAAGATCAAAGACATACCCCATCGAAATGGTTTCTGCCCCCTCCGAAATAAAACCCTCCTGACGTCTTTGATCATATTTATGCAAATTTTTTATATTTGCAACTTTAAACTAAAACACATCCAACCTTAAAATTACCAAAATACATATTTCTGTGAAATTCATTACCTAATAATTACTGTAAATCTTTCCATTTTATCAGCCATCGAAAAATTTATAGACAAATATTGCACAGATACAACATTACCCAACAAAAACATCAACACATCTGTGTTTTTTATGCAAATCTTTTTCTAACAAAAAAAAAACAACCAACGAAGAAGGGGAGGAAGAAAGCAAACGACCAAATCAATATGAAAATTTTTAGTGCAAATGTATTTTTTGTCCTTTTTCTCTCTCTTTTTTTCTTTGTTTGTCTTTCTTCTTTTGCAAATGCAAATCTTTGCAGAGATAAATGTTTGTAAAAAAAGAAATTTATATGAGCAGTGTTCACCCCTTCCCTCCCTTCTCAAAAATCATGGAAGAAGGGATATCCCCCTTTCGATTCTCGGAAATATCGGCACAAAAAAATGAGTTAAATAAATTGGCAACTTTTAAAAAAGACTGTTTCGCAGATGTTAAATTATGCAAAAATTGTAATTTTTTACTTACAAGGGAACCGTACCGACTATAACCCTCAATTTGAGAAAAGATATATTTTATCGTGTTCCGCATGTGTTCAAATGTATCCATGCAAATTTCTAGCGGCCCTGATTATCAAGTGTCATTTTCACCTTATTTTTGTAATGTACTATAATTTGATATCTAGTCCAGTCCTTATATTTTGAAAGCTTGTTTTTGGTTTTACAAGTTTCAGAAAGCTAGCAGCAGATAAAAAGGGTCATGTAAACGATGAATGACACATTTCTGACCATATCAAACTTTTATAAACAGAGGAAGTTAATTCAACATTTTTGTTAAAAGCAAAAACAAAGACATTTGTTTTTTCGAGAAATTTTCAACATTTTTGTTAAAAATGGTGAAAATCAACATTCTAGTCATTGGATCATTATGAAATTGACCAAGAATTTTGACAAATCGTTTTAAAAAATTTTCTCAATTTTTGTCAAACGTGACAAAAACAACGAGTAATTTCATGAACAGCATGATTACCCTGCTCATATCCTAAACATGATGAATCTGACGTGAAATTAAAAATGTCAGATTTCAGATACAAATTGTTCTGTTACAAATACGTTTTTTATTTTTTATGAAACATCGATATGCAAAAAAAAGACAAAAGGTGCACGTTTAAATTCCGAAATAAAGATTGTGAAATTTTTTAATATTTTTTGTAATATTAAAAAATTTCATAATTAAGTTTTAACAAGTTGCAAGCTTCTTGAAGCTGACATGTAATACGTTTCTTTTTAGCAACTTCATCAAATTCATTCAAATACATGATTCCAATTTTCTTTGGCTTTTCTCCAGTTTTTGTCTTAATAATTTTACGCAGTTCTTTAATAATTAATGCCATTAAAAATGCTGGTGTTGAAAGTGCAAAAGTGTCATCGAAATTTTTAAATTTAAATAATACAGGATTTTCGCCATCTGATTTTACCTCAAAATTCCATGCTTTTTCAGGAATAATATTTTCACATGGTAATGACATAACTTTAAAAATGTCTAAAAAGTATTTAATGTCAAAGTTACGCTTTATTGAAGAAAATTAACTATACCAGATGCTTTAAGTACAGTTTTGTTGCATTGATTTGAAGCATTTAGGTCAGTAACAAGAACAGGTTTTTCTTGATGAAAACTAAGAAATATATCATTACCATATTTTCCTGAAATAATTATTACTGATATTAATAAACAAGGTGTTCAAATATAATACTTAATTTTTAAAAAAAATAATGATAAGTATCAAATTTTTTCTTTTCTAGCTTTACAGTTACTTTTTTACAGTTTTGAAAGTAAGAAATTTAGTGTTACTTTCATTTTACAAAATACAATGCTTGATTAAAAAAATTGTGTTTATGGTTATCCAAAAAATGGGTGTCTTATATTTTCCCGTTTATAAACACATTCTGGCTGAAAATCTGAAAGGCTTGGCACAGTCAAAAAATGAATCTTTTTGAAACTTTACCCACGTTTTCGACTATGCTTAACAAGCCCAGATCCGAAGTCTTATTGTCCAAAAGTGCCGTTTTGGCACTTTTTTTGTGCCGTAGAAGTTCAAAACGGCATTTTCAGGTCTCCGGTGCCATTGGAGATATTGTCTTAATTTTCTTTGGTATAGGGGTAATCGAGGTCGCTGAATCCGAACTTCGTATTTTTGAGACTCGATTTTCGCGTTGGGACCCAAAAAAATCGAAAATCCGGCATTGTGCCGTTCTCCTACTTCGGCATTTTGCCGCCGGGCTTAGCTAAAAATACCATCGAATTCTCCACGTTTTTTTGCCCTGGGGGACGGAAAATATCAAAAAAATATTTATCGCTCTATCATTTTTCCTGTGGAGATTAACGCCCATCGTGGTTTTAAGAGTATGAAAAAAATGAAAAAATGTTCTAAAATCAGTTTAAAGGTGCAAAAATAGATTATTTTTACTAAAAATGTAATAAAGCATCGTTACAAATGTATTGGAAGCTTCAGAATGCCAAAAATATGCAAAATGCCAAAATCGGCAAAAATTTGTGCCAAAAATTTTTTTTCTAATTTTAGTCTTATTTTGTGCCTACAGGGGTTCTCGCTGATGGGGAATTCGATTCTGATATTTCTTTATGGTTTTTAGGAAAAATTTTAGTCGAAAACGGCATTTTTGTATTTTTAAAAGTACTGTATATATTTACATGGTAGTGCCGTTTCTGGCTTTTCTGTCGTTTTGAACTTCTACGGCACATGGACAAAATGACTTTGGATCTGGGCTTGTTAAACAAAGTCGAAAAGGTGGGTAAAGTTTCAAAAATATTCATTTTATGACTGTGCCAAGGTTTACTTGGATCACTCTTTTTTTCAGCCAGAGTGCGTTTTAAGATATAAAATTTTTTTAAAAATGAAAAGCGACAAAGGATTTTCTTCAGTTTAGCGGGCAACGATTTTTTTCAAAGTTTTTGGTTTTCAAGCAATCAATAAAAAGAAGGAATTCAAACAGATGTTCGAGATCCAATTTTTTATTAACTGCTTGAAAGCCAAAAACTTTGAGAAAATCTGCCACCCACACTGACGACAACGAAAGCCGAAGAATACTCGAGAAAACATGGCTTTCTGTCCTTTTATACTGTTTTGTTGAAAATGAACTCAGATTTGCATAAAAGTGATATGCACATTTCTGCCCGCTAAAGTGAATCAGTGCGACTATCGCGCTGCTTCACTTTAGCGGGCAATTTTCTTCCTTTTTTTATTCCAAAATTTTATTGATTCAAGCTTGATTTTTCTGAATGAAAAATGCAAAAATTTGCATCAATTAAAGAAATCATTTCAATTTTGAGAATGGAGAAAAGAAAAAAAACCAATGAAAAAATATTTGCCCGCTAAATTGAAGAAGACCCGCGACAAAAACAAATCACATTTGTTGTTTGTTTTATTATTGCTCTTTTTTAATGAATCAGTTTCTTGTATTTTTTGAGAGTAATTATAATTGCTTGAATAAAAATGGACACTGTAACCTTAAAGAACAATAACACTATTTTTTTGGTTACTTTTCTTCTATAAAAATTATCGTAATGTTTTTAAATGACAAGAGAGGAATTTCATTTGCGAAGATTGTAGATTATTAGAAAAAATTATAAACTTACCATTCCATGAATCCAAAAATCCATATCCATTTTCTTGCTTGATACAAATAACAGATGAATTATCAAAAAATGCAATTACAGGAATACCAAAATCATCTTTTTCATTAATTACTGATGACAATTTTTCAATCTCAGGAAGAATAAATTTTTCTTGATACAAAAATGGCATATTGTTTTCATCAACAATAAATGTGACTTTAATCTTATGGTAATCATGTGTTGTTGATTCAAGTGGATCAAATTCTCGAACTTTTTCATATTTTTTGTTTTGATCGTTGAGATAAGAAAGCTATAAAGAATACGATAATAGAAAAAAACAATGGCATGGGTTTTAAGGTATTATCAGAATTTAGTCATAATAAAAAATTGAGACAAAACTAAATTTGTCAGCATCAAAATGATATCGCTCAATGAATTTACTTACATATAACATTGGACTGCTGCCTCGTGGAATAAGACATGACTTAATCAATGGTAAGCTTTCATTTTCAGCTGTAACTATTAATGCATCTTCTTTACTTCCTTGAAGCACACATTCAGAGATAGCATAAGAGCTATGACATCTTGGAAAGATATGCCATTCATTAATAAGTTTATCATGCATATATCCAACAATAGCTAAAAGAAATTTTAAGGTGCTTTTTTCATATTCATATTCAACCGAAATAACATTTTCTTCATCTTTTAAAATTTCATTTTTAATCAAATTGACCAAATTTTTGTTTGAATTACACAAAACTGGTGAAACAAAAATCTTTGATGGCTTATTATTATTTCCCAGGATTTGTGATTTCAATGAGTCATAATTTCTTTTATTTTCACATTTCACATCTCGTCGTTCAAGAATTACAAAACCATCAGGCTTTCGTTTCAACTCAAGAACCATTAATTCATTGATAAGAACACAAACACATAAAACAATTTCACCAATTTCAAAGCCAACTTCAGCATTCACTAAAATTATTGTTCCAAAAATTTCTTCGATTCTCATAAATTTATATGGAGCACCATGTTTTCGAAGAATAGAAATAATTGATTCTTGACGCTCTAACTCTCGAACAAAATAAGGTGGATCTTGTGTTTCAAACATATTAAAAATAAAAACATTAACCAAATCACAAAAATCTTTACTAAAAAATCCATCAATATTTTTGATAAAATAATTATTAAGAATTTTTTGATTTGCAATATCAAATGATGAACAAAGAAGTTTTGCCGGATCATTCGTTGTAGCAATATAAAGTGTTATAGGTGTTTCTCGGGCTTCTGTTGAAATGGGAGGATATAATTTATTGTAGTGTTCCATAGTTATCTGAAGAAGTGACAAAATTATGCGATAATAAAGGAAAAATAATTCGCGCTGCCAAAACAAAAATTACTTTATAAAATTTTTCTGCAAAAGTAAAGGAAAAAAGGTCAACACCAGTGTTTCCACTCGTCCCGCCCCAACCTCGCCCCGGAGTGCCCCAACGGGGCGGTGGTTGGGGCGAGTTTCTTAAAACTACCGGGGCGTGGGGCGGTGGTGGGGCGACTTTTTATATGGTATCAGTAAACCAACATTAAAAGATTATTATTTTTGAAAATATTAGGTTGTTTTGATGTTAGAAAAGTTTTTCTTTGACATTTTGTTACAAAAATCAATGTTAAAAAGCGGAAAAAGTTTTTTAGAATTTTTTTTTTTAGAATTTTATTTGGTAAAAAATTATGAAAATTTAATGAATTTTGGGGGATTTTGGGGCGAAAAACTGACTCCGGGGCGGTGGATGGGGCGATTTTTTCAGAAAGTCGGGGCGGTGGCGGAGCGGCGCCTGAAGGATGCTGGGGAATGGGGCGAAGTTTGGGGCGAAAAAAATTCGAGTCGTAACACTGGTCAACACAAAAAAGCAAAAATTGTAAAAAAAAATTTAGTGAAAAGAAAAGAATCGATCAGCAATAAAGCAACAAAGATGTTTTCTCTTTGCAATGCATAGCAGCAATGTTTTTACGAAAAAGAAAAATAAACGTTAGTCATTTTTTTTCTTTCCATAAAAATCAATTGTCATCGATCCTGGAAAGAGGGGGGAAGGGATGTTTTTCTGTAAAAAAAAGAAAACAAAAAATTGATGCGTTTTTTGAATGCTTTTTTTCAATCATCTGACCAGCACTCTCTGCCGGACTGCACTGGATTGGGTTACTCTTTTTTTTTTATAAGGGAAAAAAGAAAACGTTCTAAGGGCAAATAGGTCGATTAATGAAAAAACCAATAAATACCAAAAATAAGGACGCTACTAATAAATGCCCGCGTAAATAATAAACCAACAGTAAAGTAATAGGAGTAAAAAATTTTATGTAAAACATTAACAAAAAAAATGCAACACAAAAATGAAAAACAAATACAAATTAAAAAGGTGGACGATAGTTTTGATAAAATTGAGGAGGAAATTGTTAGAATTGTTGATGTTGAACAGGCGAAGATATATTCAAATTAAAAGGTTGTTGATTTTGTGGTGGATGAAATCGCATAACATTTTGAGGTTGTTGAAAAAATTGTGGACGTAAAGGTTGTTGAAGCATTTGTTGTACTTCTACAAAATTTTGAACTCTAAAAAATGGATGAACGAATTGTTGTTGATGACTAATTGGTTGTTGTGGTCGAGGATTTTGTTGTTGTATAGGTTGATTTTGAATATCAAATCGACGATCAGCTTCAGCAGCAGGAAAATCTTCAGTTGTACAATAAGCTTGTTTAATAGAATAAAGCATAAGTTCTTGAATACCAAGATTTTGATGAGCTTCGAATAATACTTTCACTTCATTCTTTCTTCTAATATATCTGTCTTCAGCAAGTCGATATCTTTTTCCACTAATCTTTAGTTTTGCACCACCATTACTTTGCAGAAAATCTGCGCTTTTCAAAGCTTTCTTATATGCCATAAAGCAAAGCCGGAACGTCATTTTACGTCTAAAAACAATGTACAATTAATAATTAAAGTTTAAAATTAAAGTTTAAAATTAAAGATTAAAATAAACTGTGGTATAAGAGTATTGAAGCTGCTGTTAAAAGCTTCACAAGCATTGGTTGTTCTCGGTCCAATAGTATCGAAATAGTTGATAAATTTTAATTTCCGACGTCATTGTCTTCGGTAATATTCAGCAAATTTATTAAAATGGGTTAGTAAAGCTTGATGTATAATTGGTGGATGAGATAATAAATGATCAACGATTTGTTGATCCATCAGGTTACATTAATACTGTTTCTTTCAGATACACCATAAAATTTTCCGATCCATTCTTCTTCCATAATTACCAGATGTGATCAAAATTTTAAAAAACAACTTTGAAAAAAATTTGAAAAAAGAAATTTATATTGCATTGGTTTAAATTTTAATTTTTTTAAATATTTTAACAATAATTGTTAAATTTTTAATGTGTCCATTTAAAAAAGAAATCAAAGAAAAAAATTACAGCCACAGAGCAAACGTATTTTCCCATGTTGCAGTTAAATGTATTTTAAAATATTTTTTTAAGTCGTGAATTTGTGTTTTACGTTACATTATTTTTCCTGCCTTTTTGTTGCTACAGTTTCATTTTTAGCAACTGAAATCGTGATCGTTAAATTATAAATCGAAGAAAAGGTCAACGAAATTCATCAAAAATGAATTAAAATAAAAACAATCGTGCACCAGCTTATATGTTCTTTCCAAATGCTCAACAATTTCGGGAATCAGCAAGGCCGCAAGAATTTCCACTACCAATGTCTATCATGAAATATTGAAAACAATAAAATGATCTTCTTTGCTAATTGATAAAGAAAAAAATCAAATAAGCTTTTGGTAATTGGAGGAGTGGCCAGAGTTGCCGACGCCGGCATCGAGGCGTCGACGCTGATGCCGACGCCACCGCAGGCGTCACCCACGGTGCCGCTTTATTGGAGTCGGCGTCGAGGTTGTTTTTAAAACTGATAACAATGGGAGTGGTTAATTTAAATTGCTTTCAAATAATGTGTTATCAATAATGTATTTTGAATCTATAGGACATTGGAAAAAAAACGTCATATTTTCCAATTTCTTTTCTCTTTTAAAATTTTCTTATCTTGCTTTGCACTCTTTTTAAGTACAACTGCAATTATTTTCTTTTTCAATTTTTTCAATATAAAATGAACCAACTTTTCCCTATTTTTTCATCATTTTATTTGATAGTAAGATGTTTGGCTTGTTTTTAATACTCTTTTTTCTTCCGCTAGTATATGCTGACTGTCCAGCAAATACATTCAACTGGCCAGATGATCCCCCTTTTAAATGTTATTCTTTCGTTAATACTCCAGCTTCTTTCGATAAAGCTGAGCTAGCTTGTAATAGCATTGGAGGACATCTTACATCTGTTCATAGCGGATTTGAAAACACATTCTTACATAGTAAGCAAAAATGTTTTGTTATAATAGAATCTATTGATATCAAACATTTCAGGACAAGCAAACTCCAGCTTTACAAGCAGTTCAACAGCAGATTTTTGGATTGGTGCTAAAAAGCTTGCAAATTCAGATACTTGGAATTGGTCTGATGGAACACCATTTGATTTTACAGAATGGCAAGATTCTGGTTCAGGCAATAATCAAGCATGTGCAGCAGAATTGTTATCAACTGGTCGATGGAATGCAGTTGATTGTGGTTTGCTAAAACCATACGTTTGTAAAATTGATCAAAACTCCAATCAAACAACTTCAACGAAAACCCAAATTTCTACAACAACTGCTGCAAATACAACCCCATCTTCCCCATACTGTTCAGATCCGTGGTATTATTTTGACAATTCTTGCTATTATTGGGCGGATGATGCAACTTGGCAAAATGGTGAAGCGTCTTGTGCAAAGCTGGATTCTCATTTAATTTCCATTCATAGCGTAGATGAAATTAATTTTGTCAAAAGTAAGTCTGCGAAAAATGTAAAATAATTTACAAACGAAAATTATTTGCAATGATTTTTAGCACTACACAATGGCGATTTTTGGACTGGCCTTTATACAAACAGTTCTCCGGTTGATTGGAATTCAACGTGGCATTATACTGATAACTCAATGGTAGATTATATCCCATGGACTTATCCATATTTTCCGGTTCAAAACGGATTTAAATGTGTTAGAACAACTGCATTAAATTTCACAAATATTGACTGTTCTACAGTGTATACAACATTTTGTAAAAAGCCTGCTATTAATGCTGTCCTTACAACGCCTGCTATTCCAACTACTACTGTTAAACCGGTTGGCAATTGTTTAAACGGTTGGACTTATAACACCGCAACAAATTCATGTTATTCTTTTACGCCATATGGCGGTGGAAATTTTTCGCAGGTAGAAAAGTTTTGTCAAATGTTTGGTGGTCATTTATCATCTTTTAAAGATGAAGACGAATTTACCTTTCTCTATAGTAATATTTTGTACTGAATAATTTTTTAAAACATATGTTTAAAAAATAATTGTAGATATTGGTGCAACTTCGGCATGGCTTGGATTACATTCCGATGATAATGCTGTAACTTGGAAATTTATAGATGGAACACCATTTAATTACAGACCTTGGGGCGATAGCTATCCGGAAAGAGGTGGTAGTACTTGCGCTAATACATATCGCAAAATGTTAAATAATTATAATCCCTGCAGCACAACGATTCCTGGGGTTTGTAAAATACCATCTCTGGCGGTTTAAATTTTCCATTTGTCAACAATTTTTGTTTTTTATTGTTAATTCTGTTCATCTTTATCACATTAAAACCTGATGCCATTAAGTTATTTATAACTCAAATAAACTGATTATTTTTCAATATTTAAATTTTAAAATATGCATTCTGTACACAGAGAAACATCTTTCCTCCATTTTTAACCTTTTATTTGCATAGTCACCAAGCTTTGAACTCAAAAATCAAACAACTATGAAATCATTTGCATTCTGTCAATTAAAAAATTAATTAATGACATTTTGTCGTAATAATCCGTTTCTTACTTTTATTCACTAAACAATCTAATTTGCATGATTGTTTAATTTTGTTGCAGGTGTTAAAAAATGTATTAAATATTCAAAAAAATTATATGTCATTTTGGTCAAACATTGATGATTAAAATGTGTTAACACAAACTTAAGCTTAAAAATTAATTCTGTTTTAAAATTTAAAAAATCTGCAGTTTGTAGTTTGTTGCTTTCGTCGATGATGATTTTTTATTTTTTTTTATTTTTTCAGAAACTTTCTTTTGGGTTTTTTAATTAAAAATCACCATTAAATTTGCTACTGTGTCATTTCTAATATCTTTAATACGATGGTGAATTTGAATAGAAATATTATTTTTTAAATGTGATCAATATGCGACATTTTTCTTTCCAAATTGTCTTTTGCATATTTATTTCAATTTAACAATTTATTCATGACATCATGTTATCATAATCACCTTTTTATTTTCATTCACTAAACAATTTGCATGATTGCTTAAGTTTGTTGCTGATAAAAATATTAAATATTCAAAAAAGATTTTTGTCATTTTGACCTGACATTAATGACAAAAATCTGTTAACACAAATTTAACAGAAAAATTGATTTCTTTTTTTAAAGTTAAGAAAAACAAGAAAAAATGCACTTTGTAGTTTGCTTTGGTCGATTTTGATGATTTTGAGGTTTTCACTTCTTCACTTTTTTAATGTTATAAAAATCGCTCATTTGAATATTTAATAAATCTTTCAAAAAAAAACTAATGTTAAAAATTTTATCTAAATCATCTAATAAATATAATTATTAGATGCTCAAAAATCATCTAATAACTATATTTTTTGTTGGTAAATGAGGAATGTAATATGAATTCAAAGTTTTTATTTTCTACTTTAAAGAAACAATACAAAATTTAGATTCATCAATTTTAAAAACAAAATAATAGAATCAGAAGCATTATTTCGTATTTTTTGAAGAAGAATTTGTAACACTCCAAATACTAAATCTTATAATATAATCTTTTTAATAAAAATCAAAAAAAAGACACAAAAATTTAGCAAAATTTGTTGCATCATTGACAAAAAAAACGATAAACCAGATGATAAAAATAGTAATCCAATTTCGCAAATGGAGTAAATAACTAACAGAAATTAAATTATGACAAAAATAAAAACATCTCTTTTTTCGAGAATGTTCTTTAGGACTTTTTGTTAGAAATAAACATTGGATTTGATGTGCCATTTTCTAATATTTTTCCTTGCTGTTCGTGATTGTCCAAATATCTGATATCAGCAATTTTAATGGTAAGAGGAATACGCTCAAATCAAATGTTCACGTTAAAAGCGGAAAAGATAAAAGGACGAAATTTGAAAGAACAGCAGGTTGCTAAAAATTGAATTCTTTGGTGATTTTAGATATAAAGATCATTCTTGATGACAAAGTTTCATTGACATCAAAGGTTAATGTTATTTTTTAAAAACTGGAAATATGTCTTCCATAAAAGGCAAAATGTTTTTGTCAATTAATGTTACATTATAAAATGCCATAGAAATATACTTTTTATTTATTCATTAAACAATCCATTTCGCAAAATTTTTTAATATTGTTTAAGCCAAAAATGTATTAAATATTTTAAAAATCATTTGTCATTTTAATTTTACATTAAAAACAAAGATCTCTTAAAAAACAAAAATTTAAAAGTAATTCTTTGTGGAAGTTAAAAAAAACGAAAAATGCAGTTTGTAGTTTGCTGCTGTTGTTCATGCTATTTTAAAGAAGTTCACGTATTTTTATTGTTTTAAATTTAAAAAATATTATTTCTATTCAAAATCACCATCGTATTTAAGATATTAGAAATGACACAGTAGCAAATTTAATGGTGATTTTTAATTAAAAAACACAAAAGAAAGTTTCTGAAAAAAGCGGGGTGTTGCATTTGCACTGTTTGTCACATACTCCATTTGCAAAATCGGATCTATATTTTTTCACATTTGACTAATACATTTTTATGTTAATTATGTGCCAAGATTGGTCATGGATTTTAACTTACATTTAATTATTGTGAAATATCTGCAATGACTGCAATTTATTTAAGAAAATTTTTTTTAGATAATTTTCATAAAAATTTTATTTATTAGTTTGTTTCAAAGATTAATTAAATTTTCAAAAGTACAATTTCACAGTTAAAAAATCGAAGAAATGAAAAATTTCAAAATCATCAAAAATGATCAAAGCAAAGTAAAAAATGCATTTTTGGTTTGTTCAAAGTTAACAAAAGAAAGATATTGATTGATTTTTAAACTTTAATTTAAATTTGCATGTAACTTTTTCAAAATTCTAAAAAATGGCTTTTTTTACGCAGTTTAAGACCGCCTGGAAAGGTTTGGCACATCCTGAAATATTTCTGTCAACTGGATCTTGTTCACCATACTTAGTTGCATAAAATATTTTGCTTGCAAAAATTTTTATGTGCAAATTTTGATTTTCTGCAATGTAACTTCTTTGAAATTCTAAAAAATGGCTTTTTTACGCAGTTTAAGACCGCCTGGAAAGGTTTGGCACATCCTGAACGATTTCTGTCAACTGGATCTTGTTCACCATACTTAGTTGCATAAAATATTTTGCTTGCAAAAATTTTTATATCCAAATTTTAATTTTCTGCAATGTAACTTCTTTGAAATTCTAAAAAATGGCTTTTTTTACGCAGTTTAAGACCGCCTGGAAAGGTTTGGCACATCCTGAACGATTTCTGTCAACTGGATCTTGTTCACCATACTTAGTTGCATAAAATATTTTGCTTGCAAAAATTTTTATATGCAAAATTTGATTTTCTGCATGTAAAGTATGTCGCAAAACTTTAGCCGCACCTCAAAATATGGAGAATCTGATAGTTTTCGGTATCGGAGCAAAAAGCGATTGTTACCATCGTATTCCTCATGTTTGAAAACCCCTATAAACAAATTTTCAGCTACCGTACTCTTCTACAATTCGTTTGCGAATTTAAAATGCCAAATTTGACTGTCGCAAAACTTTAGCCGCACTTCTGAAAAAATACAAAAATGATTAATAATGGATGAAATATGGTTCAGAAATGGTTAAGCATGCTTAATTAAGGTTATTTGTGAAGAAAAAATCAAAAAATATTCATTGGTGTTAATTTGCCACCAAGTTGAAAATGCCATTTTTGCCGTTTTTGGCACTTTTTGAGTGCTGTTATCTCGGAGGGAAAACATTGTTACAAAAAACCATGTATGCCAATTTGTAGCCCATATTGAAGTTACTAAGTCCCCCCAAGTTTCATGACTTAATACCGAATGGGTGCCTTCAGGCATTTAAGCGATAAAACGCAATTTTACCTATTTTGCAGCATTTTTCACAAAAATTTGTATTTTTTGCTGATTTTGATTTGGTGCCTAAAGGCACCCATTCGGTATTAAGTTATGAAACTTGGGGGACTTAGTAACTTCAATATGGGCTACAAATTGGCATACATGGTTTTTTGTAACAATGTTTTCCCTCCGAGATAACAGCACTCAAAAAGTGCCAAAAACGGCAAAAATGGCATTTTCAACTTGGTGGCAAATTAACACCAATGAATATTTTTTGATTTTTTCTTCACAAATAACCTTAATTAAGCATGCTTAACCATTTCTGAACCATATTTCATCCATTATTAATCATTTTTGTATTTTTTCAGAAGTGCGGCTAAAGTTTTGCGACAGTCAAATTTGGCATTTTAAATTCGCAAACGAATTGTAGAAGAGTACGGTAGCTGAAAATTTGTTTATAGGGGTTTTCAAACATGAGGAATACGATGGTAACAATCGCTTTTTGCTCCGATACCGAAAACTATCAGATTCTCCATATTTTGAGGTGCGGCTAAAGTTTTGCGACATACTTTAACTTCTTTGAAATTCTAAAAAATGGCTTTTTTTACGCAGTTTAAGACCGCCTGGAAAGGTTTGGCACATCCTGAACGATTTCTGTCAACTGGATCTTGTTCACCATACTTAGTTGCATAAAATATTTTGCTTGCAAAAATTTTTATATCCAAATTTTGATTTTCTGCAATGTAACTTCTTTGAAATTCTAAAAAATGGCTTTTTTTACGCAGTTTAAGACCGCCTGGAAAGGTTTGGCACATCCTGAACGATTTCTGTCAACTGGATCTTGTTCACCATACTTAGTGGCATAAAATATTTTGCTTGCAAAAATTTTTATATGCAAATTTTTTTTTTCTGCATGTAACTTCTTTGAAATTCTAAAAAATGGCTTTTTTGACGCAGTTTAAGACCGCCTGGAAAGGTTTGGCACATCCTGAAATATTTCTGTCAACTGGATCTTGTTCACCATACTTAGTTGCATAAAATATTTTGCTTGCAAAAATTTTTATATGCAAATTTTGATTTTCTGCATGTAACTTTCTTATTATTTTTAAAAATGGCTTTTTTGACGCAGTTTAAGACCGCCTGGAAAGGTTTGGCACATCATGAACGATTTCTGTCAACTGGATCTTGTTCACCATACTTAGTTGCATAAAATATTTTGCTTGCAAAAATTTTTATATGCAAATTTTTTTTTTCTGCATGTAACTTCTTTGAAATTCTAAAAAATGGCTTTTTTGACGCAGTTTAAGACCGCCTGGAAAGGTTTGGCACATCCTGAAATATTTCTGTCAACTGGATCTTGTTCACCATACTTAGTTGCATAAAATATTTTGCTTGCAAAAATTTTTATATCCAAATTTTGATTTTCTGCATGTAACTTCTTTGAAATTCTAAAAAATGGCTTTTTTGACGCAGTTTAAGACCGCCTGGAAAGGTTTGGCACATCATGAACGATTTCTGTCAACTGGATCTTGTTCACCATACTTAGTTGCATAAAATATTTTGCTTGCAAAAATTTTTATATGCAAATTTTGATTTTCTGCAATGCAACTTCTTTGAAATTCTAAAAAATGGCTTTTTTGACGCAGTTTAAGACCGCCTGGAAAGGTTTGGCACATCCTGAACGATTTCTGTCAACTGGATCTTGTTCACCATACTTAGTTGCATAAAATATTTTGCTTGCAAAAATTTTTATATGCAAATTTTGATTTTCTGCAATGCAACATCTTTGAAATTTTAAAAAATGGCTTTTTTTACGCAGTTTAAGACCGCCTGGAAAGGTTTGGCACATCCTGAATGATTTCTGTCAACTGAATCTTTTTCACCATACTTAGTTGCAAAAAATATTTTGCTTGCAAAAATTTTTATATGCAAATTTTGATTTTCTGCAATGCAACTTCTTTGAAATTCTAAAAAATGGCTTTTTTTACGCAGTTTAAGACCGCCTGGAAAGGTTTGGCACATCCTGAACGATTTCTGTCAACTGGATCTTGTTCACCATACTTAGTTGCATAAAATATTTTGCTTGCAAAAATTTTTATATCCAAATTTTAATTTTCTGCAATGTAACTTCTTTGAAATTCTAAAAAATGGCTTTTTTGACGCAGTTTAAGACCGCCTGGAAAGGTTTGGCACATCCTGAAATATTTCTGTCAACTGGATCTTGTTCACCATACTTAGTTGCATAAAATATTTTGCTTGCAAAAATTTTTATATCCAAATTTTAATTTTCTGCATGTAACTTCTTTGAAATTCTAAAAAATGGCTTTTTTGACGCAGTTTAAGACCGCCTGGAAAGGTTTGGCACATCCTGAACGATTTCTGTAAACTGGATCTTGTTCACCATACTTAGTTGCATAAAATATTTTGCTTGCAAAAATTTTTATATGCAAATTTTGATTTTCTGCATGTAACTTCTTTGAAATTCTAAAAAATGGCTTTTTTAACGCAGTTTAAGACCGCCTGGAAAGGTTTGGCACATCCTGAACAATTTCTGTCAACTGGATCTTGTTCACCATACTTAGTTGCATAAAATATTTTGCTTGCAAAAATTTTTATATGCAAATTTTGATTTTCTGCATGTAACTTCTTTGAAATTCTAAAAAATGGCTTTTTTGACGCAGTTTAAGACCGCCTGGAAAGGTTTGGCACATCCTGAACAATTTCTGTCAACTGGATCTTGTTCACCATACTTAGTTGCATAAAATATTTTGCTTGCAAAAATTTTTATATGCAAATTTTGATTTTCTGCATGTAACTTCATTGAAATTCTAAAAAATGGCTTTTTTGACGCAGTTTAAGACCGCCTGGAAAGGTTTGGCACATCCTGAACAATTTCTGTCAACTGGATCTTGTTCACCATACTTAGTTGCATAAAATATTTTGCTTGCAAAAATTTTTATATGCAAATTTTGATTTTCTGCATGTAACTTCTTTGAAATTCTAAAAAATGGCTTTTTTGACGCAGTTTAAGACCGCCTGGAAAGGTTTGGCACATCCTGAACAATTTCTGTCAACTGGATCTTGTTCACCATACTTAGTTGCATAAAATATTTTGCTTGCAAAAATTTTTATATGCAAATTTTGATTTTCTGCAATGCAACTTCTTTGAAATTCTAAAAAATGGCTTTTTTTACGCAGTTTATGACCGCCTGGAAAGGTTTGGCACATCCTGAACGATTTCTGTCAACTGGATCTTGTTCACCATACTTAGTTGCATAAAATATTTTGCTTGCAAAAATTTTTATATGCAAATTTTGATTTTCTGCATGTAACTTCTTTGAAATTCTAAAAAATGGCTTTTTTGACGCAGTTTAAGACCGCCTGGAAAGGTTTGGCACATCCTGAACAATTTCTGTCAACTGGATCTTGTTCACCATACTTAGTTGCATAAAATATTTTGCTTGCAAAAATTTTTATATGCAAATTTTGATTTTCTGCATGTAACTTTCTTATTATTTTTAAAAATGGCTTTTTTGACGCAGTTTAAGACCGCCTGGAAAGGTTTGGCACATCACGAACGATTTCTGTCAACTGGATCTTGTTCACCATACTTAGTTGCATAAAATATTTTGCTTGCAAAAATTTTTATATGCAAATTTTGATTTTCTGCAATGTAACTTCTTTGAAATTCTAAAAAATGGCTTTTTTGACGCAGTTTAAGCCCGCCTGGAAAGGTTTGGCACATCCTGAACAATTTCTGTCAACTGGATCTTGTTCACCATACTTAGGTGCATAAAATATTTTGCTTGCAAAAATTTTTATATGCAAATTTTGATTTTCTGCAATGTAACTTCTTTGAAATTCTAAAAAATGGCTTTTTTAACGCAGTTTAAGACCGCCTGGAAATGTTTGGCACATCCTGAACAATTTCTGTCAACTGGATCTTGTTCACCATACTTAGTTGCATAAAATATTATGCTTGCAAAAATTTTTATATGCAAATTTTGATTTTCTGCAATGCAACATCTTTGAAATTTTAAAAAATGGCTTTTTTTACGCAGTTTAAGACCGCCTGGAAAGGTTTGGCACATCCTGAATGATTTCTGTCAACTGGATCTTTTTCACCATACTTAGTTGCAAAAAATATTTTGCTTGCAAAAATTTTTATATGCAAATTTTGATTTTGTGCATGTAACTTCTTTGAAATTCTAAAAAATGGCTTTTTTGACGCAGTTTAAGACCGCCTGGGAAGGTTTGGCACATCCTGAACAATTTCTGTCAACTGGATCTTGTTCACCATACTTAGTTGCATAAAATATTTTGCTTGCAAAAATTTTTATATGCAAATTTTGATTTTCTGCAATGTAACTTCTTTGAAATTCTAAAAAATGGCTTTTTTTACGCAGTTTAAGACCGCCTGGAAAGGTTTGGCACATCCTGAACAATTTCTGTCAACTGGATCTTGTTCACCATACCTAGTTGCATAAAATATTTTGCTTGCAAAAATTTTTATATGCAAATTTTGATTTTCTGCAATGTAACTTCTTTGAAATTCTAAAAAATGGCTTTTTTGACGCAGTTTAAGACCGCCTGGAAAGGTTTGGCACATCATGAACGATTTCTGTCAACTGGATCTTGTTCACCATACTTAGTTGCATAAAATATTTTGCTTGCAAAAATTTTTATATGCAAATTTTGATTTTCTGCATGTAACTTCTTTGAAATTCTAAAAAATGGCTTTTTTTACGCAGTTTAAGACCGCCTGGAAAGGTTTGGCACATCCTGAACGATTTCTGTCAACTGGATCTTGTTCACCATACTTAGTGGCATAAAATATTTTGCTTGCAAAAATTTTTATATGCAAATTTTGATTTTCTGCATGTAACTTCTTTGAAATTCTAAAAAATGGCTTTTTTGACGCAGTTTAAGACCGCCTGGAAAGGTTTGGCACATCCTGAACAATTTCTGTCAACTGGATCTTGTTCACCATACTTAGTTGCATAAAATATTTTGCTTGCAAAAATTTTTATATCCAAATTTTGATTTTCTGCAATGTAACTTCTTTGAAATTCTAAAAAATGGCTTTTTTTACGCAGTTTAAGACCGCCTGGAAAGGTTTGGCACATCCTGAACGATTTCTGTCAACTGGATCTTGTTCACCATACTTAGTTGCATAAAATATTTTGCTTGCAAAAATTTTTATATGCAAATTTTGATTTTCTGCATGTAACTTCTTTGAAATTCTAAAAAATGGCTTTTTTTACGCAGTTTAAGACCGCCTGGAAAGGTTTGGCACATCCTGAACGATTTCTGTCAACTGGATCTTGTTCACCATACTTAGTTGCATAAAATATTTTGCTTGCAAAAATTTTTATATGCAAATTTTGATTTTCTGCATGTAACTTCTTTGAAATTCTAAAAATGGCTTTTTTTACGCAGTTTAAGACCGCCTGGAAAGGTTTGGCACATCCTGAACGATTTCTGTCAACTGATCTTGTTCACCATACTTAGTGGCATAAAATATTTTGCTTGCAAAAATTTTTATATGCAAATTTTGATTTTCTGCATGTAACTTCTTTGAAATTCTAAAAAATGGCTTTTTTGACGCAGTTTTAAGACCGCCTGGAAAGGTTTGGCACATCCTGAACGATTTCTGTCAACTGGATCTTGTTCACCATACTTAGTTGCATAAAATATTTTGCTTGCAAAAATTTTTGTATCCAAATTTTGATTTTCTGCAATGTAACTTCTTTGAAATTCTGAAAAATGGCTTTTTTTACGCAGTTTAAGACCGCCTGGAAAGGTTTGGCACATCCTGAACGATTTCTGTCAACTGGATCTTGTTCACCATACTTAGTGGCATAAAATATTTTGCTTGCAAAAATTTTTATATGCAAATTTTGATTTTCTGCAATGTAACTTCTTTGAAATTCTAAAAAATGGAGTTTTTAACGCAGTTTAAGACCGCCTGGAAAGGTTTGGCACATCCTGAACAATTTCTGTCAACTGGATCTTGTTCACCATACTTAGTTGCATAAAATATTTTGCTTGCAAAAATTTTTATATGCAAATTTTGATTTTCTGCATGTAACTTCTTTGAAATTCTAAAAAATGGCTTTTTTTTGACGCAGTTTAAGACCGCCTGGAAAGGTTTGGCACATCCTGAACAATTTCTGTCAACTGGATCTTGTTCACCATACCTAGTTGCATAAAATATTTTGCTTGCAAAAATTTTTATATGCAAATTTTGATTTTCTGCAATGTAACTTCTTTGAAATTCTAAAAAATGGCTTTTTTGACGCAGTTTAAGACCGCCTGGAAAGGTTTGGCACATCATGAACGATTTCTGTCAACTGGATCTTGTTCACCATACTTAGTTGCATAAAATATTTTGCTTGCAAAAATTTTTATATGCAAATTTTGATTTTCTGCATGTAACTTCTTTGAAATTCTAAAAAATGGCTTTTTTTACGCAGTTTAAGACCGCCTGGAAAGGTTTGGCACATCCTGAACGATTTCTGTCAACTGGATCTTGTTCACCATACTTAGTTGCATAAAATATTTTGCTTGCAAAAATTTTTATATGCAAATTTTGATTTTCTGCATGTAACTTCTTTGAAATTCTAAAAAATGGCTTTTTTTACGCAGTTTAAGACCGCCTGGAAAGGTTTGGCACATCCTGAACGATTTCTGTCAACTGGATCTTGTTCACCATACTTAGTTGCATAAAATATTTTGCTTGCAAAAATTTTTATATGCAAATTTTGATTTTCTGCATGTAACTTCTTTGAAATTCTAAAAAATGGCTTTTTTTACGCAGTTTAAGACCGCCTGGAAAGGTTTGGCACATCCTGAACGATTTCTGTCAACTGGATCTTGTTCACCATACTTAGTGGCATAAAATATTTTGCTTGCAAAAATTTTTATATGCAAATTTTGATTTTCTGCATGTAACTTCTTTGAAATTCTAAAAAATGGCTTTTTTGACGCAGTTTAAGACCGCCTGGAAAGGTTTGGCACATCCTGAACGATTTCTGTCAACTGGATCTTGTTCACCATACTTAGTTGCATAAAATATTTTGCTTGCAAAAATTTTTATATCCAAATTTTGATTTTCTGCAATGTAACTTCTTTGAAATTCTAAAAAATGGCTTTTTTTACGCAGTTTAAGACCGCCTGGAAAGGTTTGGCACATCCTGAACGATTTCTGTCAACTGGATCTTGTTCACCATACTTAGTGGCATAAAATATTTTGCTTGCAAAAATTTTTATATGCAAATTTTGATTTTCTGCATGTAACTTCTTTGAAATTCTAAAAAATGGCTTTTTTGACGCAGTTTAAGACCGCCTGGAAAGGTTTGGCACATCCTGAACGATTTCTGTCAACTGGATCTTGTTCACCATACTTAGTTGCATAAAATATTTTGCTTGCAAAAATTTTGATATGCAAATTTTGATTTTCTGCAATGTAACTTCTTTGAAATTCTAAAAAATGGCTTTTTTTACGCAGTTTAAGACCGCCTGGAAAGGTTTGGCACATCCTGAACGATTTCTGTCAACTGGATCTTGTTCACCATACTTAGTGGCATAAAATATTTTGCTTGCAAAAATTTTTATATGCAAATTTTTATTTTCTGCAATGTAACTTCTTTGAAATTCTAAAAAATGGCTTTTTTGACGCAGTTTAAGACCGCCTGGAAAGGTTTGGCACATCCTGAACGATTTCTGTCAACTGGATCTTGTTCACCATACTTAGTTGCATAAAATATTTTGCTTGCAAAAATTTTTATATGCAAATTTTGATTTTCTGCAATGTAACTTCTTTGAAATTCTAAAAAATGGCTTTTTTTACGCAGTTTAAGACCGCCTGGAAAGGTTTGGCACATCCTGAACGATTTCTGTCAACTGGATCTTGTTCACCATACTTAGTGGCATAAAATATTTTGCTTGCAAAAATTTTTATATGCAAATTTTGATTTTCTGCATGTAACTTCTTTGAAATTCTAAAAAATGGCTTTTTTGACGCAGTTTAAGACCGCCTGGAAAGGTTTGGCACATCCTGAACAATTTCTGTCAACTGGATCTTGTTCACCATACTTAGTTGCATAAAATATTTTGCTTGCAAAAATTTTTATATGCAAATTTTGATTTTCTGCAATGTAACTTCTTTGAAATTCTAAAAAATGGCTTTTTTTACGCAGTTTAAGACCGCCTGGAAAGGTTTGGCACATCCTGAACGATTTCTGTCAACTGGATCTTGTTCACCATACTTAGTTGCATAAAATATTTTGCTTGCAAAAATTTTTATATGCAAATTTTGATTTTCTGCAATGTAACTTCTTTGAAATTCTGAAAAATGGCTTTTTTAACGCAGTTTAAGACCGCCTGGAAAGGTTTGGCACATCCTGAACAATTTCTGTCAACTGGATCTTGTTCACCATACTTAGTTGCATAAAATATTTTGCTTGCAAAAATTTTTATATGCAAATTTTGATTTTCTGCAATGTAACTTCTTTGAAATTCTAAAAAATGGAGTTTTTAACGCAGTTTAAGACCGCCTGGAAAGGTTTGGCACATCCTGAACAATTTCTGTCAACTGGATCTTGTTCACCATACTTAGTTGCATAAAATATTTTGCTTGCAAAAATTTTTATATGCAAATTTTGATTTTCTGCATGTAACTTCTTTGAAATTCTAAAAAATGGCTTTTTTGACGCAGTTTAAGACCGCCTGGAAAGGTTTGGCACATCCTGAACAATTTCTGTCAACTGGATCTTGTTCACCATACTTAGTTGCATAAAATATTTTGCTTGCAAAAATTTTTATATCCAAATTTTGATTTTCTGCAATGTAACTTCTTTGAAATTCTAAAAAATGGCTTTTTTTACGCAGTTTAAGACCGCCTGGAAAGGTTTGGCACATCCTGAACGATTTCTGTCAACTGGATCTTGTTCACCATACTTAGTTGCATAAAATATTTTGCTTGCAAAAATTTTTATATGCAAATTTTGATTTTCTGCATGTAACTTCTTTGAAATTCTAAAAAATGGCTTTTTTTACGCAGTTTAAGACCGCCTGGAAAGGTTTGGCACATCCTGAACAATTTCTGTCAACTGGATCTTGTTCACCATACTTAGTGGCATAAAATATTTTGCTTGCAAAAATTTTTATATGCAAATTTTGATTTTCTGCATGTAACTTCTTTGAAATTCTAAAAAATGGCTTTTTTGACGCAGTTTAAGACCGCCTGGAAAGGTTTGGCACATCCTGAACGATTTCTGTCAACTGGATCTTGTTCACCATACTTAGTTGCATAAAATATTTTGCTTGCAAAAATTTTTGTATCCAAATTTTGATTTTCTGCAATGTAACTTCTTTGAAATTCTGAAAAATGGCTTTTTTTACGCAGTTTAAGACCGCCTGGAAAGGTTTGGCACATCCTGAACGATTTCTGTCAACTGGATCTTGTTCACCATACTTAGTGGCATAAAATATTTTGCTTGCAAAAATTTTTATATGCAAATTTTGATTTTCTGCAATGTAACTTCTTTGAAATTCTAAAAAATGGAGTTTTTAACGCAGTTTAAGACCGCCTGGAAAGGTTTGGCACATCCTGAACAATTTCTGTCAACTGGATCTTGTTCACCATACTTAGTTGCATAAAATATTTTGCTTGCAAAAATTTTTATATGCAAATTTTGATTTTCTGCATGTAACTTCTTTGAAATTCTAAAAAATGGCTTTTTTGACGCAGTTTAAGACCGCCTGGAAAGGTTTGGCACATCCTGAACAATTTCTGTCAACTGGATCTTGTTCACCATACCTAGTTGCATAAAATATTTTGCTTGCAAAAATTTTTATATGCAAATTTTGATTTTCTGCAATGTAACTTCTTTGAAATTCTAAAAAATGGCTTTTTTGACGCAGTTTAAGACCGCCTGGAAAGGTTTGGCACATCATGAACGATTTCTGTCAACTGGATCTTGTTCACCATACTTAGTTGCATAAAATATTTTGCTTGCAAAAATTTTTATATGCAAATTTTGATTTTCTGCATGTAACTTCTTTGAAATTCTAAAAAATGGCTTTTTTTACGCAGTTTAAGACCGCCTGGAAAGGTTTGGCACATCCTGAACGATTTCTGTCAACTGGATCTTGTTCACCATACTTAGTTGCATAAAATATTTTGCTTGCAAAAATTTTTATATGCAAATTTTGATTTTCTGCATGTAACTTCTTTGAAATTCTAAAAAATGGCTTTTTTTACGCAGTTTAAGACCGCCTGGAAAGGTTTGGCACATCCTGAACGATTTCTGTCAACTGGATCTTGTTCACCATACTTAGTTGCATAAAATATTTTGCTTGCAAAAATTTTTATATGCAAATTTTGATTTTCTGCATGTAACTTCTTTGAAATTCTAAAAAATGGCTTTTTTTACGCAGTTTAAGACCGCCTGGAAAGGTTTGGCACATCCTGAACGATTTCTGTCAACTGGATCTTGTTCACCATACTTAGTGGCATAAAATATTTTGCTTGCAAAAATTTTTATATGCAAATTTTGATTTTCTGCATGTAACTTCTTTGAAATTCTAAAAAATGGCTTTTTTGACGCAGTTTAAGACCGCCTGGAAAGGTTTGGCACATCCTGAACGATTTCTGTCAACTGGATCTTGTTCACCATACTTAGTTGCATAAAATATTTTGCTTGCAAAAATTTTTATATCCAAATTTTGATTTTCTGCAATGTAACTTCTTTGAAATTCTAAAAAATGGCTTTTTTTACGCAGTTTAAGACCGCCTGGAAAGGTTTGGCACATCCTGAACGATTTCTGTCAACTGGATCTTGTTCACCATACTTAGTGGCATAAAATATTTTGCTTGCAAAAATTTTTATATGCAAATTTTGATTTTCTGCATGTAACTTCTTTGAAATTCTAAAAAATGGCTTTTTTGACGCAGTTTAAGACCGCCTGGAAAGGTTTGGCACATCCTGAACGATTTCTGTCAACTGGATCTTGTTCACCATACTTAGTTGCATAAAATATTTTGCTTGCAAAAATTTTGATATGCAAATTTTGATTTTCTGCAATGTAACTTCTTTGAAATTCTAAAAAATGGCTTTTTTTACGCAGTTTAAGACCGCCTGGAAAGGTTTGGCACATCCTGAACGATTTCTGTCAACTGGATCTTGTTCACCATACTTAGTGGCATAAAATATTTTGCTTGCAAAAATTTTTATATGCAAATTTTTATTTTCTGCAATGTAACTTCTTTGAAATTCTAAAAAATGGCTTTTTTGACGCAGTTTAAGACCGCCTGGAAAGGTTTGGCACATCCTGAACGATTTCTGTCAACTGGATCTTGTTCACCATACTTAGTTGCATAAAATATTTTGCTTGCAAAAATTTTTATATGCAAATTTTGATTTTCTGCAATGTAACTTCTTTGAAATTCTAAAAAATGGCTTTTTTTACGCAGTTTAAGACCGCCTGGAAAGGTTTGGCACATCCTGAACGATTTCTGTCAACTGGATCTTGTTCACCATACTTAGTGGCATAAAATATTTTGCTTGCAAAAATTTTTATATGCAAATTTTGATTTTCTGCATGTAACTTCTTTGAAATTCTAAAAAATGGCTTTTTTGACGCAGTTTAAGACCGCCTGGAAAGGTTTGGCACATCCTGAACAATTTCTGTCAACTGGATCTTGTTCACCATACTTAGTTGCATAAAATATTTTGCTTGCAAAAATTTTTATATGCAAATTTTGATTTTCTGCAATGTAACTTCTTTGAAATTCTAAAAAATGGCTTTTTTTACGCAGTTTAAGACCGCCTGGAAAGGTTTGGCACATCCTGAACGATTTCTGTCAACTGGATCTTGTTCACCATACTTAGTTGCATAAAATATTTTGCTTGCAAAAATTTTTATATGCAAATTTTGATTTTCTGCAATGTAACTTCTTTGAAATTCTGAAAAATGGCTTTTTTAACGCAGTTTAAGACCGCCTGGAAAGGTTTGGCACATCCTGAACAATTTCTGTCAACTGGATCTTGTTCACCATACTTAGTTGCATAAAATATTTTGCTTGCAAAAATTTTGATATGCAAATTTTGATTTTCTGCAATGTAACTTCTTTGAAATTCTAAAAAATGGCTTTTTTTACGCAGTTTAAGACCGCCTGGAAAGGTTTGGCACATCCTGAACGATTTCTGTCAACTGGATCTTGTTCACCATACTTAGTGGCATAAAATATTTTGCTTGCAAAAATTTTTATATGCAAATTTTGATTTTCTGCAATGTAACTTCTTTGAAATTCTAAAAAATGGAGTTTTTAACGCAGTTTAAGACCGCCTGGAAAGGTTTGGCACATCCTGAACAATTTCTGTCAACTGGATCTTGTTCACCATACTTAGTTGCATAAAATATTTTGCTTGCAAAAATTTTTATATGCAAATTTTGATTTTCTGCATGTAACTTCTTTGAAATTCTAAAAAATGGCTTTTTTGACGCAGTTTAAGACCGCCTGGAAAGGTTTGGCACATCCTGAACAATTTCTGTCAACTGGATCTTGTTCACCATACTTAGTTGCATAAAATATTTTGCTTGCAAAAATTTTTATATCCAAATTTTGATTTTCTGCAATGTAACTTCTTTGAAATTCTAAAAAATGGCTTTTTTTTACGCAGTTTAAGACCGCCTGGAAAGGTTTGGCACATCCTGAACGATTTCTGTCAACTGGATCTTGTTCACCATACTTAGTTGCATAAAATATTTTGCTTGCAAAAATTTTTATATGCAAATTTTGATTTTCTGCATGTAACTTCTTTGAAATTCTAAAAAATGGCTTTTTTTACGCAGTTTAAGACCGCCTGGAAAGGTTTGGCACATCCTGAACAATTTCTGTCAACTGGATCTTGTTCACCATACTTAGTTGCATAAAATATTTTGCTTGCAAAAATTTTTATATGCAAATTTTGATTTTCTGCAATGTAACTTCTTTGAAATTCTAAAAAATGGCTTTTTTGACGCAGTTTAAGACCGCCTGGAAAGGTTTGGCACATCCCGAACAATTTCTGTCAACTGGATCTTGTTCACCATACTTAGTTGCATAAAATATTATGCTTGCAAAAATTTTTATATGCAAATTTTGATTTTCTGCAATGCAACATCTTTGAAATTTTAAAAAATGGCTTTTTTTACGCAGTTTAAGATCGCCTGGAAAGGTTTGGCACATCCTGAATGATTTCTGTCAACTGGATCTTTTTCACCATACTTAGTTGCAAAAAATATTTTGCTTGCAAAAATTTTTATATGCAAATTTTGATTTTCTGCATGTAACTTCTTTGAAATTCTAAAAAATGGCTTTTTTAACGCAGTTTAAGACCGCCTGGAAAGGTTTGGCACATCATGAACGATTTCTGTCAACTGGATCTTGTTCACCATACTTAGTTGCATAAAATATATTGCTTGCTAAAAGTTTTAAATGCAAATTTTAATTTTCTGCAATGTAAAAAAAAATATTATCTTTATTTTTGTACCTCGGATGCTGCGCATCATAGTGGAGTACTGGACAGTGCTGGTCCCCAACTGTACAATTACAATGGAAAGTGCGTTCAAATTGCAGTCATTTCGTTTGCTGAAGTAAAGCCCGAACATACTTTTGGTAAGATTCTTTTTTTTTTTCGCGAAAACGCATTAGAACAGGTAAAAAATGGGAACATTTTTGCTGAACACCTTATATATCCAGAAATATTTTTGCGAATATTGCATCTTTGGAATTTCTTTTGTTTAATATATCTTTTATAGATTTTTTAATTCCTACCAGTTGGATATGCATTTGGATTACTCAACAAACACAAGGGCAAGTTAATTGCGAATCAATTCATTTTCCACCACAAAAAACGCATGCACTTCTTTAAGCAAATTCATATTCTGCTTTCTTGAAATGAAATAATTTTTTGGTGTACTTCTTTTATTTTTCTCCCATATCTTATAATTTTTGTCTTTTTTTAATTTTCAACAGTATTTTTTCACGTCAAAAGTTTGATTCTATTCGTCTCATGCATTTTGATCAAAACGTTTTGCAAAAAGTAATCATTGAATGTTACGTAAAAAATAAATAAATTTTCATACTCATTTCTTATTTAACCAATAATTGATCACTTTCAAGATTTTTGTTCTAAAGCAAAAAAAAATTATTTTTAACATTTTGTTCTTCGAATGACGAAACACCACCTCTTTCTTGTGACAATAAATATCGGACAAACACGCTAGGTGCATTTAAAAGAAATGTCTTTTTTTCTTATTTTTAAAAAGCAGAAATTGATTTGATATATATTTTCTGCTGAAAAAAATTTATCTCGTCCATCTGTTGATGTTAGCTTAAGCTAACAAAAAAAATTTTACCCGCTAAAAACTGCATTTTTAAAGTCAGCAAAAAATTCAGGTGTAAACTAATCTATTTTCCTTTTATTAAATTTGTTTTTTTTTAAATATCAATGGCAGAATCTACTTTAAATCCATTATTACTGAATCAAACAAAATTTGCTTTCAATTTACTAAAAATCATTGCATTAAATGATTCAGCAGTTATTTCACCGCTGTCAATTTCTCTTGGATTAGGAATGGTTCTTTTAGGTGCAAAAAATAAAACGGCTGATGAAATTCAAAATACTATTGCTAAAGGTGAGTGGAATTTTTTCTTCTCAACATTTGTTAATAGCAAAAAAGAAGAAAACATAAAAAAAACCAATTTATAAACGATCGTAACCGAGACAGTATTGTGCTTTTTACTTTTGGTCGACTCCGACTCAAAAAAATCTTGTAAAACATACAAAAATGCTTTTTTGATGCTGATTATTACTATTTTATATGTTTAATTCATATATAACTGACTTTCTGAAAAAATCGAGGAAAGGGCGATCGAACAAAAATTTCAAAATTGTTTTTTTGAGCTGAAATTTGGCGTGTAGTATCCTTAGGGGTCAAGGAGGTGTGATCAAAAAAATTTTTTTTGTTTCGTCATGCCACGGCATTTTTGTGCCGTTTTGTCGCCCTGGCCTTTGTTTTGATCCGTTTTTTACAAATGAGGTATATTCTGGTAGCCCTTGATCAGGGCTATCACATGCACACATTGGGATTTTCATTGATGGTCCCACCACGAAAATTTTGCATTCTTAAAATTTCAAAGGGGGATAAGTACCCCAAGAATTCGACACCGCAAAAATTTTTTTCTCTTAAAATATTCCTTTTTTAAAGACTCATTTATCGGTAGAAAAAAGTTTTCGATTTCGAAAAATTTTTACGAGACTTTTTCAAAAAAATCGAATTTGACCTCAAAAACGATAGTTTAAACGAAATCGGAGTTCACCATCGAATTCCCCGTGGTCGATTTGCTATTTGGGTTTAAAATCAGAGCGATTGGACCAAAAAAAATTTTTGCCGACGACCCCCCCTACGAAAAAATTTTTTTGGTCCAATCGCTCTGATTTTAAACCCATATAGCAAATCGACCACGGGGAATTCGATGGTGAACTCCGATTTCGTTTAAACTATCGTTTTTGAGGTCAAATTCGATTTTTTTGAAAAAGTCTGTTAAAAATTTTTCGAAATCGAAAACTTTTTTCTACCGATAAATGAGTCTTTAAAAAAGGAATATTTTAAGAGAAAAAAATTTTTGCGGTGTCGAATTCTTGGGGTACTTATCCCCCTTTGAAATTTTAAGAATGCAAAATTTTCGTGGTGGGACCATCAATGAAAATCCCAATGTGTGCATGTGATAGCCCTGATCAAGGGCTTTCCGCTGATACCACATTTGTAGAAAACGGATCAAAACTGAGGTCAGGAACCGCGTCGGAGCAGCCCTGCACCGGACACCAAAAATTTTTTTCGATCACACCTTTTTGACCCCTTAGGATACTACATGCCAAATTTCAGCTTCCTAAATCCATTTTGAAATTTTTGATCGATCGTCTCGCATTCATTTTCCTCGATTTTTTCAGAAAGTCAGTTATATTAACAGTTTCTGCTGGTTTTTAACAACTTTTGTTAACAAAAAAAATTTTCACACTTTTTTCAAAATTTTTTTGAAAATTTCGAAAAATCTGTTTAAACTAATTTTAAAGCTTTATTTAATAACCTAATATGCTTAGAATATCGGTAAATAATGTTTACAACGATTAAATTCAACAGAAACTGCTTTTCTTGCAATTTTTAAAATTTTGTGCCGGAGTCGACTCCGACCCACCGACTCCGACTCCAACTCCGACTCCGGTGTCGGAGTCGCAACAACACTGAACCAAGTGTTCAAGATTGTTCATGATATATGAAATTAATTTTTTTAGACATAAAAGCTGAGGAAATTCATATATATCTCTCTAATATCTTGCGTTCCTTAAAAGAAAACTTTTTCAACGAATCAATAACGTCTGTTAATAAATGCTATTATGCAAAAGATGCAGATATATTAGATTCATATACAACTGACATTCAAAAATACTATGATGGTAATTTTCAACTCATTGACTTTTCAAAGTCAAATGATGTTTCCATGGTTTTTTCTCTTTTACATTTTCACCGGTAAAAAATAATTTTGCCCATTTAGCTTATCAACAAATTTGTTGCAGAAGTTACTCATGAGAAGATACAAAACTTAGTTAATCCTAAAATGTTTTCAAAAAGTACTAAAATGGTTGTTGTTAATGCTCTTTACTTTGAACGATTATGGGAAACAAATTTTACACGACAACAATGTAATACAAAATTTTATTCTGATACAAATTCTGTGATTGAGGTAATGTATTTGTGTTATGAGCAATCATAATAACAGTGCCAATTTCACGCCCCCGTACTAGTTAAAGGAGGAGACCCATTGTAAATAAATTTTCTTCCCTTTTATTTATTGGAGGTCTCGACACGAAAATTTCAAGAACTCCGAATCGAAGAATTCTGATGATATTATCTTTCATAATTATTTTTTCTGATTCCAAAATGGTATGAACTTTAAAAAAATTGTTGAATAGAAGCTGAGTTTCAGCTTTTTTGCACAAATCCATGACTTTTCGAGAATTGATACAAAAAAGCTGAAACTCAGCTTCTATTCAACAATTTTTTTAAAGTTCATACTATTTTGGAATCAGAAAAAATAATTATGAAAGATAATATCATCAGAATTCTTCGATTCGGAGTTCTTGAAATTTTCGTGTCGAGACCTCCAATAAATGAAAAGGAAGAAAATTTGTTTACTATGGGTCTCCTCCTTTAATATTATTTTTCAGATGAATATGATGGAAAAAATTGATTTTTGTTATTATTTCAAAAATGATAAATTTCAATTTTTAAAACTTCCTTATAAAGACAACTTTTTCAACATGTTTATTATACTTCCCCTTGAGAAATTTGGATTAACATCTGTATTAGAGAACCTAGATATCCCTGAAATCTTAAAAATAATATCCATGAAAACCGAAATGATATGTCAAATAGTTATGCCATCTTTTCATTTAGAATCAACATTTGATCTCAAATCCACTTTAAAAGAATTAGGAATAGAAGATGCATTTGATGCAATGAAAGCGAACTTTGAAGGAATATCTCATACTCCTCTTCTTATCTCAAAAGTTGTACATAAAGCTTTTATTAAGGTATGTAATTTTCAAAAGTTTTATAGCTTTCACTCTTCATCAGAAGGTTTTTTTGTGTGTTTTAGGTATCTGAAACAGGAACTCAAGCATCATGTGCTACAGCACTTGTATTAGATTATCGATCTACAATACCATGTAAGCCATTGAGCTTTATTGCTGATCATCCTTTTATTTATTTTATTGCTGATGAAGAACAAAATATATGCTTTATTGGCTCATTTTTAAAATAATGTATGTAATGCTAATAAAAATGAAATCAAATATTCAGTGTTAGTGGTGTTTTCAATTGTGACTCATTTAATTATGTTGAAATATGAGCATTATATCTGATGATAATAAAACTTGTAACATTTTCTAACCAAAAAACAATAACAACATCTGATTTATTTACATTGGCAGTGGTTAAAATTATTTAAATTTCAAATTCCGTTGGAATACGTTTTTTCATATTTTCACACAAATAAAAAGTTGCCCTCATGAAACCGGCAAAAGTTATCATGTAGTTGTTTTCGAAGACTTCTGCTGCCCGAACATATTTCAATGCTTTTTCATTGCACATATTATTTTTGGATTCCAAAGTTTTGCTAAAATGTTCGATGGAAAAGTAAACAATTATTGCTCCAATTGTGAATATCAAAAATACAGAAGTCCAATATAACATTACGAAATTTAATTTTGAATTTACGTTGAAAAAGAAACAATTCTCAAAATGATCAAATTCAGGATTCAAAGATGCATTTAAAGCTTCACTTTTGATTGTTGAAATATGAATTTTTTGTTCAAAATATTCTTTTGTTTCAAAAGGCATATCAGAATAGTTGATCCACTTTTTTAATTTAAAAAAAAAACCAGAAAACGCATTTTGTAGTTTGCTGCGATCGTTTTTGATGATTTTAAAATGTTCACGTATCTTTTATTTTTTAATTATGAAATTGTTCTTTTGAATATTTAACAAATCTTTGAAACAAAGTAATAAATAAAATTAGTTTTAAGGGAAATATTTAAAAAAATTTTTAAATCAAAAGCTGTGCTTGCGAATGAATTTGCAATACTCAAATATTAATTAAAATCCTTATCTCTCTTTTTGTTAATTGGCATATAATTAACAAAAAAAAAGATAAGTCGAATGTTAAAAAATGTAGATCCAATTTTTTTTTGTTAAAAATCAACATTAAATTTGCTACAGTATCATTTTCTATTATCTTTAATACGACGGTGAATTTAAATAGAAATTATTTTTTTTAAATATTAAATATAACATCATATAAAAATTTTCTTTTCCAAATTGTATTTTGACAGGTATCAATTAAAAAATATAATTAATGACAACATATTATTAGAATAACCTTTTTATTATTCATTCACTAAACAATCTGATTTGCATGATTGTTTAATTTTGTTGCAGGTGTTAAAAAATGTATTAAATATTCAAAAAATTTAGTTTGCCATTTTGACTTAACATTAACGAAAAAAATCTGGTGACACAAACTTAAGCTTAAAAATTGATTTCGTTTTAAAATTAAAAAAAGCAACAGAAAATGCACTTTGTAGTTTGCTGCTGTCGATTTTGATGATTTGGAGATTTTGACTTCTTCAAAGTTTTAATGTTAAAAATCCCCCATTTGAATATTTAATCAATCTTTGAAAAAAACTAATGCTTTACATTTTAATAAAACTCATCTAATAACTATATTTTTTGTTGGTAAATGAGGAATGTAATATGAATTCAAACTTTTCTACTTTAAAGAGGCATAACAAGACCTGGAATCGTCATTTATGAAAACAAAAGAATAGAATCAGAAGCATCATTCTGAAGAAGATTTTGTGAAAATCCAAATACCAAATCTTAAAGTATGTCGCAAAACAAAATCAGCAAAAAATACAAATTTTTGTGAAAAATGCTGCAAAATAGGTAAAATTGCGTTTTTTCGTTTAAATGCCTGAAGGCACCCATTCGGTATTGAGTTATGAAACTTCGGGGACTTAGTAACTTCAATATGGGCTACAAATTGGCATACATGGTTTTTTGTAACAATGTTTTCCCTTCGAGATAATGGCACTCAAAAATTGCCAAAAACGGCAAAAATGGCATTTTCAACTTGGTGGCAAATTAACACCAATAAATATTTTTTGATTTTTTCTTCACAAATAACCTTAATTAAGCATGCTTAACCATTTCTGAACCATTTTTCATCCATTCTTAATCATTTTTGTATTTTTTCAGAAGTGCGGCTAAAGTTTTGTGACAGTCAAATTTGGCATTTTAAATCCGCAAACGAATTGTAGAAGAGTACGGTAGCTGAAAATTTGTTTATAGGGGTTTTCAAACATGAGGAATACGATGGTAACAATCGCTTTTTGCTCCGATACCGAAAACTATCAGAATCTCCATATTTTGAGGTGCGGCTTAAGTTTTGCGACATACTTTATAATGTAATCTTTTTAATAAAAATTTAAATGGATGGTTTTTAAAAATCAAAAAGAAGACACAAAAAATGAAGCACAAATTTGTTGCATCATTGACAAAAAAAGAAAGACAAAATAATAAAAATTGTAAATCCATTTTTTAAAAATGAGAATATGACAGAAATTAAATTAGGACAAAAATAAAAACATCTCTTTTTTCGAGAATTTTCTTGTGGGGTTTCTGTCAAAAATCAACATTGGATTTGATGTATCATTTCTGATACATTTTCTTGTTTGTTCGGGATTATCTAAATTTCTGGCATTATTTGTTTTGCGGGTAGGACGGGTAAGCTAAAATCAGATGTTCACGTTATAAGCAGAAAAGATAAAAGGAAGAAATTTGACAGAAGTGTTGGTTTCAAAAAATTGATTTTTTTGATGATATTAGATATAGAGATCTTTACTGATGAAATCTTTACAGAGTTTATGCAATTTTTTTAAAATTGGTAGAATCCGTAATACTTTTGTCAAATTTTTTATAAAATATGCTGCTAATTACAACATGAAATTTGGATAGTAGTCATTTTCGAGGAATTAATTGATTTTATTCATTAAACAATCCATTTCGCAAAATTATTTAGCATTTTCGCAGATGCTAAAAAGTATTAAATATTCAAAAAAGTTATTTGTCATTTTAATTTTACATTAAAAACAAAAACCTCTTAAAAAACGTAAATTTAAAAAGTGATTGTTTTGTTGAAGTTAAAAAAAACCAAAAAATGCAGTTTGTAGTTTGCTGCTGTTGTTCATGCTATTTTAAAGAAGTTCACGTATTTTTATTGCTTTTAACAAAAAACTATACTTTTGAATATTTGATAAATCTTAGAAAACCATAACTAATGTTTAGAATTTTATCCTCGAAACATACCTCCTGTTGGATGTGATGGTGAATGGGTTAATGATTTGAGTTAAAAACGAAACAAACATCGTTGTGTCAAAGCAATTAAAAAGAAATCCCGTCACAATGCATTACATTAATGAAATGCATTATTAGAGAGATTCAATGTTTTAAAAAATTGAATTTTTCTTGTTGCAACAAAATATGCTCACATTTGAACGTTTAATGTTAAACTTGACATAGTTTCATTATTCATAATAAAAACATTTATTTTCAAGAGCAATTAATTGTACAATAAACAAAATCAGTCATGTTATTTACATTTGTTAGTTTTTGTACTACAGTAAAAATTAGTTCTTCAACCTTGTTTGAAAAACTGAAACTTCCACGAATTTTTTAAAGTTTAACAACAAAACCGCAAACTTTTAATTCAAAAGTTTTTGATCATAATCTCTTTTTTAATGAAATTTAGCACAAAAGTCTGGAGCCAAGAATGTCAGCAAGGGTACTAATTTTTGTTTATCGCCACCTAACTATAAATTTATTTTAGTTATTTATTTATTGCGGGCGCGATCACATGATGATAATTTGCATATTGAATGTTAAAAAATTGCAATTTTTCAGTTGGTAAAATTATTATTTTTTATTGTTACATATTTTTGTTAAAAGGTTTATTATTCTTTACGCGAATTTTAAATTACCATCAGTACAAATAAATGATTTTTTTAAAATGCATATGCAGTTTTAACATTTTTGAAGACATAATTTAAACTTTTAAGAATAGTATTTTGCAGGATGGTTCTCTATTTTTATTATCGGTTGATCAGATATCGGATTCCAAGAATCAAGCATTTCCTTTATAGAATATAGTAAATCATAACAATCAACTCCAAGTTGAAAATGAATATTTACCATTGATTCACTTCCGACATGAGCCTAAAAGTTCAATATTATTGACCTTTTTTTTAAAATTCCAAACAAAAAATAAGCAAGCAATTTTTTGACAAATGGATGTATGATACTTTGCAGATATGGCAAATTGGGTTATAAAATAAAATGTGAAAGGGTCACATGTCTCGAAAATTTCCAGATCCAAAGTTACAGTACCCTTAAACATCAAAAATTTCAGATAAGGTCAAATTTGGTATTGCAATCGATTATGAGATTGAATAGATTTAAAAATTTAAGGATTTTGGACTTCCATGGGAATTCTTGCAGCAATTAAAATTACCAAATATTTTCGTGTCTAGGGATCATCCAGATATGACGTCATCCGAAAATCAGCCTAACCCCCTATACATCAAAGAGACTTTTTGCCACATATCAAAGGCGACACGGTCATTACCCCCTCCCTTCCCCATGACGTCATATCTGGACGATCCCCTACAAATATTAAGCGCACCTAATACTTAAAAATTTGCATAAACACGCAGTTATTTTCATCGTAAATTCCTATGATTTGTTTCGTGTACAATTTTTTTTATTTATTAGTAAAACGTGATGAAATTTGTTTAAAATATATGTTTTAAAATTTCAAGAACGCTGAACTTACTGTAATAAATGAGCATAAATCTGCTGTCTTTATCATTGATGGGATTAAAAATAAAGAAAAGGTTTGAATTTTGACTTTTCTTTCAAGAGTTTTGAGAACCAAAAATGTATCATTTGTGATAGCAGGAGATGGAACAAATCTGTAAATATTTTCCACAAATTTACAAATTCATTATGTTTATGTGATAATAACTAACTCAATATTTTCGGCATTTGGAAGATTGTTCATTAGTTGTTCAAGGGATATACTGGTGCCATTTGAATCTTTAACAGTTGATAATTTAAAGATGATACCTTTAACATTTTTAGAATTTGTTAAAAAATTATATTCTTTAAATGTTAAATTTTGATGATGCAGGATCAAAAATCGGACATTACAGGAAGAAAATTTTGGAAGAAAGAATGAAAGTATTTTTTCGTTTTTAGTAGAAACAAATATAGTATTAAAAACAGAAAGATTTTTAATGTTATTAATTTTTGGATTTGCAGCAGAAATAAATAGACTTTCTTTTAAAATTTGAGTTTCACAAATTTCAGAAATTGAAAATTTAAAACATAGAATTTTGTTGGTTGTAAGGAATAGTTGTTTTGATGATTTTTGTAAATTTTGAGATAACTTATAATTTCCTGCTTGACAAATATAATAAATTAATGACTCCGGAAAATCAAAATATTGATAAATAATGCCAGATTTGGTAAAATAAATTTTTGGTTGTAGCATAGGTTTTTTGATTTGAATAAATTGTTGTTGAAGAAGTTTAAAAATTTTGATGAAATTGCCCGAGGGCACTTCTAATCGAGCTTTCCTATCAAAAGCAAATTGAAGCAAATTTTTTTCTGCAATTTCTTTTGAACCAAAATCGTATTCTAATTTTATGATATCAAGCTCCCATTTTGTGGTATCAATTTTTTTAGCTGCTGCTTTGTCGATTTCTTTTCGATATCTTCTTCGAAATTTTAAATCATCAACTTTGAAACGACAATATCGCTGATATAAATCCAGAAGTTTCTAAAATTTAAAAGAATAACAGTAATAGTGATGTTATTTTTCAAATATTTTATGGGATTTAGTTTATTTGGAAAAAATGCATAAAAGAGTTCATGTGCACATAAAATACTAGTCGCAGTTAACTCTTTGCACAATGTTTATAGCTGCTTTTATATAGCATAATAAGATAATTAATTAAGATAATTTTGTACCATTCTTAAAGTTAGTCCCGACACGAAAATTTTAAAAACTCCAAATCGAAGAATTCTGAAAACATTTTCTTTCATAGCTATTTTTTCTGTTTCCAAAATGGTATTGAAGAAAAAAATAGGTTGAATATAAGCTCAGATTCAGCGTCTTTGTAGCAAAACATGGATTTCAGAGAATAAATACAAAAAAGGTGAATCTCAGGTTTTATCAAACCATTTTTTAAAGTTCATACCATTTTGGAATGTGAAAAAATAGTTACGAAAGAACTAAGTAGTCAAAGATTTCTTACCACGTAAGCGTTAAAGAATTTTTAAAAAAATATTATCTTTAAAAAAATATTATCCAACCATTTTTTAAAGTTCATACCATTTTAAAACCAGAAAAAGTAATTATGAAGAAAATGTTTTCAGAATTCTTCGATTTGGAGTTTTTAAAATTTCGGGGCGTCCAATGAATGAAAGGGACAAAAATTTATTTTCAATAGGTCTTTACCTCTTTTAAGAATATAAAAGAACTACTCTATACATTATTCTAATTCACTTACTTTTAGACTTTGCTCATTGGAATTGTTTTCGGCAGCATACTTTTTTGTATATCGAAAATAAAGCTTCCAAAGTTTTTTTGATTCAAGATCAAAACGAATATTTTGTTCAATATTTTTGATAATATAATCAGTGTCCTCTGTTACCTTCAAAGTTCCAATCCATTTGGTTTTAGAGCTTTTGTAGGTCAATAAAGCAATTTTTTGATAAGTGTTTAAAGATTGACGAATTTTGGGCAGATTTTTGAATGATTCATAATTTGCTAAAAACATAATAATTTAATTTTAGGTGAATCTCAGAAATTCTTTGAAATCCTCTTAACATAAAAATGTCGAAAGAGGCCTTTAAGGCATTATTCGCAACCCCTGGGGGCATGTTTGGAAAAGAATTTAAAAGATTCATTCTAAAAACTAAAAAAAGGGCATCGCGTAAAAATTCTTGAAGTTAATGATATTTTAAAAATACTTCGAGGAAAAACCTACTTATGTTAATTTCATACCACAAACAACTGTGATCAATGCAGTTATCACCAGAAATATGATCCCATGCAACATTAAAAATATGCCACATATCATTTTCATAATCAAAATCATTGTCGACTAACGTCTTCAACAGGACAGTATGAAAGTTATTGATTTGAGCATCTAGTGAACACTTAAAAATATTTTTTGTTTTGTAATATCGTACGATATCGAAAATTTAAAATACCTTACGGTTACCAAAACCACCTGGTTTATCAGTGAATCGAAAAGTCCATGGAAAAGAATTGTTGGAATTTGCAAATAATTGTAAAAATAATTCGAATCTGTGTTCATTAGTAAAAGTGCCATCTTCCCTAAAATAGAGTTATTAAAAATCACTAACATTTTTTCGATAAAGAACTATGTTCTTTACTATGGACACCCCCAGACAAACCTGCTGCTTTTTAAACGAGACCTATTCCATTAGATAGCCCCAGGGCAGTTATGCATGACCCCAAAATATTTCCGGTGAATGGATTTTTATTATGCTAATTTATGGAATTGAAGTTGAACAAATGTGCATAGAACAAGGTTTTTTGAATAATCGTACTAGATTTTTCAAAATTTATTTTCATAAATTTGCATATAAAAAGCCCATTCACAGGAAATATTTTGAGGTTATGCATAACTGCCCTAAGGCTATCTAATGGGATAGATCTCTTTTATGATAAAAAGCGGAGGGGTATTAGTGTCCCATGTTAGTTGTTGTTTCAAAAAATAAATTAAAAAATGAAATTTTATGCAAATTCTTAAGTTGCTTGGTCCTTGTGGTTAAAAATTAATTAACAAAAGTTTAAATTAAAATTACTTGCTTTGATTTTCTAACCTGGAAATGATAGAGTTCGTCCCATACATTAAAACCACAAGTAAATTTATCTGTAAATTCTTTTAAATTTTCAATTGTGTCAGTAAGTGACTTATTGGTGTGCATAATTTCTGCCAATTTATCTGCCGCTTTATCATAAGTTGGTGAAACTGCCTCTGGGAATAAATCTAAATTTAAATCGTTTTATATTTTAATTTTGTTTGATATATTTTTGTATTGATCTAAAAATTTGAAAAGTTATATCCTTTAAAATTTATTTTCAAAGTTTAAACCAATAACAAAAAAATTATCAAGTTGTTAATCGTTTTTTAATAGCTGTTTCATAAACTACAATTTTCAGAAAACATAAAAAATGACATACGTTTTCGATAACTTTCAAATCTCAATTCATGATACATATTGCCTCGATAAAAATTTGAATATCAACGGACTACAAGCAGAAATGTGTTGAGATATAAAAGGTATAAATTCTACTGTATTTCAGTATATATATTTCAACATTTACTCATTAATAGGTAAACTCAAACTTCATTCAAACTAATATCTTGAATATAAATATCACAAAATCTAATAGAAAAAAAATCCAATGAACCTTAAAAAACAAATATGCACAATGAAGACTTTTATTTTAAATAGCCAGCCAAAGTGCCGTTGAATTTTTTTTAGATAAATTAAATCGAGTGACTGAAAAAATCATTTTATTTTGGAAGCAGCTGTTGAAAGCTGGTGTAATAAAATGAAAAGAGAGAAAAGAGGCATATAAAAGCAAAAATAAAAATTTTAGACAAATCCTTATGTGTTGATCCCTCTATCCGACGGGTTAACCAATTGGGAAACCCAAATAAATGAAACAGACCATGTATCAACTTGATACTATCAAGCATTATCTCAAAGAACTAATTTATGCAATTTTTTTTTGCATTTTTTCAGTTTTTACTATGTACAACTGATAAATAAGGTATTGAAGTTATTTAAACATACAATATCGCTTTAAGGTGAGAATGGCACTCGGAGCCACGGGCAGCTTATAATTACAGCAAATATATTTGAACATGCGCGGATTCTCATGAAATATTTTTTGGAACAAAGCCGAAAAGATATGCTGATATGGTTCCTTCTTAATTGATAGTTTAACGTGTTCAAAGGAAAATATATTTTTTATAGTTTGATTATTTTCTTCCTTTTTTGTTGAAATTTTGTTCTTTTTTTGTTCTTTATTTTTAAATTCAAAAAGGTTTTTTTAACGTAAACAGTTAAAAAAGTTGTTTTTATTAATATTTAAGATATATTCGAATCCGCACTATCCCGATACGTTCTTCGAGAAGTTTCGTGCAACTTTTTACCTCATATTTTTCTTCGCATTGAACCTAAAAACCCAAGACATTGAAGGATTAAAAGTGAGATATGGGATATGAAAAAAAGAAAATAACATTTTTTGATTAAGGGATTTAGTATTTCTAGCATCTGTAAAAGTGTACAATATATCTACTGTAGAAGTTGACAATATTAATAACAGAGGTGAGATATCGATAGACAACAGCAGAAATAATAAATTAGGTTTATTTTTTTGTTCAAATTTTTTAAATTTGTACAAAAAAATGCGTCTTAACTTCTCCTTGAATCTGCAGTGTTCGCGAGTTTTTTTTATTTTTTACTTATGTATTATTAAAAAAAACCATGAACGATTTTTTAAAAGTTAATTTACTCATTGAACAATTCAATTTACACAAAGATTAATTTTGCAGCTGCTAAAAATGTATTAAATATTCAAAACAATTATTTGTCAGTATGACTCAACATTAACGGCACATTATATTCGTTGAAAAATTTAAACTTAAAAATTGATTTTAATAAACAACAGAAAATGCACTTTGTACTTTGCTGCTGCATCCACGAACTTTTTTTAAAAAGTTCACGTTTTTTTGAATTTTTTTAAGTAAAATAACACTTTTGAATGTTTAATAAATATTATTATTGCATTTTTTCTTGCAGATAAAACTTCACTTGAAAATCGGGAAGCTCCCGTATTACTAAATTTGAATTACAAGCTAAATCATCATTTATCGCAGTAAAACAGAAACATATTTTATATTAAATCGTCCCGTATCTAGGCATGGCTCTGGGCCCACTAGGCCCGTTTGGGCCCGAGCCGGGCCCAGGCCCTTAACAAGGCCAGTCGGGCCCAAATTTCAACTTTTTCAAGGCCCGGAGCCATGCCTTCCCGTATCCAGGAATTTTATTCGGTGGGGGCTAAAAAATTTTTGAGGAGGGCTAATCTTTGATCTTTTGCCGCCAAAGCTTTGTATTTTGTGCTTTATTTTAAATTTTTTACGTAAATCGTTTAAAAAGTTTCATTTCAAAATACATTATTTGACATTGTGATCGCTAAAAAATTGATTCTTTTACTAGTTCAAAGTGAAAGTATGCTTTCTGTAGTTTGATTTCCTTTTATTTTTTTTCTAAAAATTGTTCTTGTTTGCGATTTTTAGAATTCACTTTTTAAAAGAGTCTCTTTTGTTACATAACACGAATGAAAAAAGAAATTTTTCTGATCTTCAAAAAATATTTGAATCATAACTTTTTAAATAGGCAGTCATATTTTTAAGTATATTTATTTGACAAAGAAAAAAATGTGAAACAAATTTAGAGTTAACACCGAATAAAAAAATTTAAATAAATTTTAAGTTAAAGTGGAGCAGCAAAATTATCTACAGATAATGTAGAAATATAATATGATGTCGTAATGTTTTTTTAATTAAAGAAATTATCGTCTTTTTTGACTACAAAAAGCATTTTTAAGAAGTTAATTTACGTTATGAAAACACTACAATTTCCACGTTTTAACATTGTTGGCTGCCAAAAAATGTATTAAATATTCAAAAAAAAGATATTTGTCACTTGAAGGTCACAATTTGTGACGGAAAAAAGGCACAAATAACCGTGGAAAGCAACGTAAAAACATTTTACTTAAAAATTGAATTGATTTTTAAAACCTAAAAAAAACCAAAAAAATGCATTTTGTAGTTTGCTTCGGTCATTTTTGATGTTTTATTTTCTAATCAAAGCTTTAAAATTAGCTTATACTGTAAAGGGAGGGGTAAGTGCGGAAAGAAAAGGTATAATTTCTGTAGTTTAATTTCTGTTTGTTTTTCTCAATGAAAATTACAAGGGAACCAAAATTGATATTATTCGACAATTTACTCAAAATGTGTCTTAAAGGTATGGGCAAGCTAAAAAAACATATCTGGGAAAGTTTTAGCGGCCATAATTACCGAATTTTCGTTTAACTGTAACTTAAAGTTTTGCTAAAAAACCTTTCCGTTAAGTTCCATTTTTTATGCTTAGGAAAAATGCTCCGTTGTCAAAGTGGTTAACGCGTTTGGTTTCGCACCAAATGTAGGGTGTTTCGATATTTTTTGATTTATTATTGTTAATTCATAGTTTAACCTGTTGAAACGAAAGTATATTTTTTATAGTTTGATTTTTTTCTTCCTTTCTTTGTTGACATTTTGTTCTTTTTTGTGCTTTGTTTTTAAATTTAAAACATGTTTTTTTGTAAACAGTTAAAAAAGTTGCTTTTTTTAATATTTAAGATATATTCGAATCCGCAGTGTCCCGAAACGTCCTTCGAGAAGTTTCATGCAAGTTTTTACCGCCAATTTTTCTTCGCATTTAACCTAAAACCCCAGACAATGAAGGATTAGAAGTTAGATCTGGATTATAAAAAAAACAAAACAACATTTTATGTTTAATGGATTTAGTATTTCTAGCATCTCTAAAAGTGCACAATATATCCCCTGTAGAAGTTGACAATATTAATAACAGAGGTGAGATATCGATAGACAGTAGCAGAAATAATAAATTAGGTTTATTTTCTCATATCATAAACAGCGAATTCACTCAATCACCAGAAATTATACAATTCTTTTTTTACACGAATCTCTTTTGCTAAAGAAAAACATTAATAATCCGGAAATGTAAAATGTAAAATTTAAATATATAAGCACCATCGTTTCAATGGATTTTGAAAGTAGAATAATTTGTCAATTTTTTGAATTGTTTTATTTTTATTTAATTTTTTGGCACGGCAGGTTTGAAGCTGTTTTGAGGCGGAGTTAAGAATGTACGAGCAGCCCCATTTTTTGAATGAAAAATTGCATTTCTCAATTTTTTTCTATTATATTTTAAAACCCTCAAAATATTTTCCCAAATCAATCAATATTAATTTTGTTTACATGTAACAAGCAAATTGTTTTAATTTAAATTGGTTAAAAATATTCCTGATAATCTTTGCTTCATTAATGATCCACAGATTTTCTGGGATATTTTACCATTCACAATCTTCACTTTTCTTTTTTTTCTTTAAAAAAAAATAAAATATTCAAAAAGCTCTAAAAACATTTATAATCAATATTTTTGCTGACATTAACTAAACTGAAAAAAAGAATGCTAAAGAAAATGGTGCTCTTTTTTTTTTTTTGAAAAAACATTTTCAGTCTTTTTTGTTGCCACAATTTGTATGACCACAACCACGGTCTTTCTAAAAAACACCCTTTGAATATTCAGTTGTCTGGATGAGTAATGGAAAGAAAGAGAGAAACACCTTGCATTTCCTTTTCTCTTTTCAAAAAATAAACATGTTTCATTCGCATATCTATTTTATTGTTTTTCCTTAGCATATTGCTTCCATGTTAAGATACGTCATCTAAAAAATCAAAAAAGTTTTGTTTTACCTTGGACAGTTCCTTTGAAAAAAAAAGAAAAGTGAAGATAGTCATGGTAATACTTTTACAGGGTGGTCCATTTATAATCTTCTCACGTTTGGTGTCGCCAAATAAGTTGTAGAAGGTCCCAAGGGCTCATATTTTATGGGTATACTAGAAATCGATGCAAGTACATTTTCCACCAAAAATTTTGGCATTCTGAGACATTTCGCCAAACCGCGCCAAATTCAAATTTTTTTGATTTTAAATGTTAAATGGTGCATCGGCAACATTAACTGGGTCATTATCAACATTTTTAGATGTTGAGGACTTCTCCTGGATCGCTATTTATCGTTAAACCTTAAAAATTCGAAAAAACAATTTTTTCGTTTAAACGCCTAATTTTTGGTTTTTATAGGTTTTCGAGCATGGGGAATTCGATTCTGATATTTATTTTTAATGGTTTTGACGTGTTTTTAGTTTAATGAATAAATAATAAGCAAAGTTAAAATTTTAAATACTTCTGGATTTATATCTTCGACATTGTCGTTTTAAAATTGATGATTTTAAAATTTCGAAGAAGATATCGAAAAGAAATCGACAAAGCAGCAAAAACAATTGATATTACAAAATGGGAACTGAATTTTATTAAGTTAGAATATGATTGTAGTGAAATATTCAAAAGTACAATTTTCCATCATTAAAAATGAACTAATGTTTCATTATTTATCAGAATCCTGATAAATAGAATTTGGTGAAAACCATGGGTTGTTAATTTATGGTACTTCGGCATGAGATTGTGGCATTCAATAAATAAATATATATAATTCACATGCACATGCAAGGCTGTAGAGGGCATTTAATGCACATCCCCCACCCCTAAACGGAGAAAATCCTTTGATCTTTTGCCGCCGCTGTGTTAAAGCGGCAAAAGATCAAAGGCATGCCAACCCCTGATTTTTTTTTCTGTCTACGGCTTTGTGTCCATGTAATGAGATTTATAATGCGAGCAAAACATTTAAATAAAAAGTAAAAACATTTTTTAACATATACAGTAGTTAAAAAGTAATATTTATGGTAAAAAAATTCATTTTTTTAAAGCTGAAATTACTGTTACACTATTATTGTTGATACCGGATTTAAGTTGTTTGAAAGCTTTCTTTGGATTAGTCATAAATGCATATGCAAATTTCAAAGTTGACACAACACATTTTGAATATCCATGACATTGTTAAACATTGTAATCCAACAGCCGAAGAAATTTTAAGTGTTTGTTTAAAAGAATCTGGATTCGTTTTAAGCTGGAATTTTAGTTGCGAAAGAATTTTGTAAAAAAGAAATCCAGTACAAATAATCGATAATAAGAACATAATAGGCGAAATTAAAAATGATATGTATTTGAAGATTATAGTTACTTTTTGGCGACTTCTTAAATCAGAAGTATAATCATATTTAATTCGTTTTTGACATCGAAAATATTCTGGAATATTTTGGGTACAGTATGTTAAATTATTAGAAGGACACATGGGTTCACATTTCTCGGCATTTTCTTTGTCAAATCCGGCGTTTAAAGATGCCGTCCAAAATATTGAAACACAAAATATTAAAATGCAAAAAAAATAAAAAATTAGCATAAAAATTAGAATTTTATAACCATTTTTTGTGAAGTTTTTATAAAATCTTGAAAAATACATACAGATAAAACGAGAAAATGCCAAATGAAAAATTGGAATGAATGAAGCGTTTCGTAAAAATCTTTGGGAACCCTGTACAAGTGCAAAAATGACCGCACCATTTTCAGTAGTGGTTACTGACTTCGAATAAAAACATGTTCTTTGTAGAAAGTAATTTTTTGACCATCCAAATGAAGTCGGCCGAGAACATATAAAATCATAGCATAAAAATAAATCAAAAATTGCTTGATTTAAAATGAACCAACGATAAGATTCTTTAATACCACCAAAAATCGAAATTAGCATAACTGGAATAACAAAGGCAAATCCAATAAAGCCAATTTCGATTTTTTCTAAAAAATATGGAAGTTGAAAAAGGAAGCATGAAAATGCGGAATCCATGTACGCCTCTTTTTCTGGGGTAGAGCATTGATATGTGCCATATCGAGGAATTTGATTTCTGTCAAAAACAACAAAACCATCTTGATTTGAATAATTTGTATGTATTAATGGCCACTTTACCGTAACATATAGTTCTCGTTCAAGTTTAACCATATATTGATACATGGGGTCATTAAAATTTCAGTTGAGTTCATACCATGTTAAATTTGCTAATACTTCATCATAAAAAGTAGACATTTCTAATTTTTTCAATTAATAAAATTTTTCACAAACTCTCTTTTTCAATATTTAAATTTTAGAATTTTTACCATTTACTTTTTAAGTTTTTAGAACATTTAAAAAAAAGAGGGCGGATCAAATTTAAAAAGTTTTTGCACAAAGTTATGTCAAAAAATAGGTGCTTATTAAACTTAAAAAAGTGTACATTTCTTCAACCCATTAAAAATATAGTACTTAAATACAATTTTACACATTATTATTATTTAAGTGCGTTTTTGATGATGAACCATGTTTCCAAGAAAACTCATTTTAAGAACACAATAATTTTTTCTTGTTACATGTAATTTAAAAAACACATCGCCTGCTATTGCTTTACAGTCGAACCTCGTTATTACGTCCCTCGTTGTTATAACATTGACCTCGAACTTACGTCGTTTTTTGACGGTCCCTTCAACAAATTATAACGGAAATAAACCGTGTTATTACATATTCCATTTTTTGGATATTTTCGGAAAATTTTACTAACCGTAGACCACTTCAGAGGACCCCAGAGATAAGACACCATATTTTGCCCATATAATGGCCTAGAGTAGGGATAGTTATGGCGTAAATATTAGCTGCCGAAGTCCACCCGCTTTTGTTAAACAACAGTTTGAAAATACGACAAATACCCCTTTACTTTTTCACATTTTCAGGAGTGAATTCGGCAATTGTCCAAATTTCAACATTATTTCACGGATATATAGGTTTTCGAACATGCCGAATCCGAATATGAAACACTTGAACAAATTCGACTTCTTCAAATTCCATTATCGCATAAATATTAGGTATTTTCAAACGTTTTCGGGGATCTTTTGCGTATTTTCAAACTGCTGTTAAACAAAAACGGTGGAACCTCGCCAGCTAATATTTACCCCATAACTATCTCTACTCAAGGCCATTATATGGGCAAAATATGTGGTCTTATCTTGGGCGTCCTCTGAAGTGGCCTAAGGTAAGCAAAAAAAATTTACTAAAGTCAAGATGTTTAAATTTTCCTTTTCAATGTTTTTGTTCGACCAATTCTAGATCAAATCTTCAATGTTGTGAAGAAAGAAAGTATTCAATAGTATTTAATCTAGTATTTAATGCAGTTTGTTAAAAATTTTATTAATCTATCTCAATTATTTGATAGTTATTTGCGAGGACTTCACTTTTATGTATTCTTTTTGCAAGGTTTTTATTGAATAAAACATAATCGGCAGAGATGGTATTTGTGATAAAAAATTTTTATCGAGTACACCATTTGTTTTTGGGACTTTTATTACTTAAAAATTGTTGTTTTTTTTTATAATTCCCATAAACATTTTTGAACAAGTTAATTCATCTATTAAACAATCCAATTCGCAAAATTGTATAATGTTGTTGCAGCTAAAAAAGTATTAAATATTCAAAAAACGTTATATATCATTTTGATCTAACATTTATGACAAATATCGGTTGACATGTTTAAACTTAAAAATTGGTTTCTTTTTCAAAGTTAAAAAAATCAAAAAACTGCACTTTGTAGTTTGTTGCTTTCGTCGATGATGATTTTTTATTTGTCTTTTTTTTTTGATTTTTATAGTTTATTTTCTCAAAAATATTTATTATAACAATATATGCAACAAGAAATCATCGTTTTTGAATATTCAATAAATCTTTGAACAAGAACAAATTTAAAAACAAAAGAATAGAATCAGAAGCATGATTTCATAAATTTAAAGAAGATTTTGAGAAACTCCAAATACTAAATCTTATTACATAATCATTCCTTAAATAAAGTGAGAATGTTCGTTGGTTTGTCGGTTGAGAAACTCCAAAATGCTTAATCTCATGATGAAATTCTCATTACATTATCGTTTCATTAAAAATTTTAAGGGACTGTTTAAAAAAAAGTAATTCAACTTTGCCTTTAGAGAAAAAATTTAAAAAATATGATGATGATTTTGGCAGTTTTATAGAATCCCCCCCCCCATTTCACAAACTTTTTTTTTATGCAAGTTTTGTGCTTTCAAACGTATGCAAATTTTCGGTGGTTGCAAACTTTGCGCAACGAAAAGTATGCAAAATTTTGTAGTTGCAATCTTTTCGATTTTTTCAATCTTTGTCATTGATGTGAATGTTAAAAGATTGAATTATGGAAGATTTGCGGAACTTGAATAATAGAGAATTCTATGATCTCATTAATAAACCGGATGAAGAGTTCGAAAAATTCTTAACGAAGTGTGGTCTGCTTGGTGGTGAACAGAAAGAATATGTATGTGGTGGAACAATGAATAAGCGAGATCGTGGTGTTAAGGGTGTTACTTACCGATGCACAACAAGGAATTGTCGAAAAGAAGTGGGAAGACGCAAAGGTACTTTTTTTGATAAAAGTAATTTGTCATATAAAGATGTGAGTTATTTTTGTTAAAATTTATTATTATTTAATTCGTTATTTGTATCTATTTTAAGATATTTGAAATGAGTTATCTTTGGTGCCATGATGAGTTTAGTATCAGAAGTGCCAAAAGAAATTTGACAAATGGTAGAACAATATCTCCGAATACTGTAGTTGATCGGCGGCAATTTTTTCGTGATATTTGTTCTCATTATTTTGATCGAAATCCTATTGTTATTGGTGGTCCAGGTATTAAAGTACAAATTGATGAAACTGTGGTTACGAAGAGAAAGTATGGAAGAGGAAGAGTGCCTGCAAGTGAATGGTGGTTCTTTGGCGGATATGAGCCTGTTTCGGGGCGTGCGTTCATGATTCCTGTTCGTCGTAGAAATCGTCGCACTCTGATTCCTTTGATTAGAAGATTTATTGCAGCGGGAAGTATTATTATCAGTGATATGTGGGGCGCTTATCGAACAATTTCATCTCTTCCTGAAGGTTACCAACATCGAACAGTTAATCATAGCCGGAACTTTGTTGATCCAATTACTAAAGTTCATACAAATGCTATTGAATCCCTCTGGCAGAAATTTAAAATGCGTCACAAAAAGGAGTATGGTACAGCTCGAACTTTGATGAAACAATATATGATTCAATTTCTGTGGTCAAGGCTTTTCAAAGATGATCCATTTTATAACTTTTGGCTTCAAGTGAAACAACGTTATGTCTTATAATCAAATGGGATGAACATGAATTTTACGTGTTTACAACTTTTTTAAAAACTCATTAGTGCGGGGGGAATTATATAAAAGAAGGCAATTGCCTTCTTTTATAGTACAGGGTGTAAATTTTAACACGCATGGGTTTTAATCGCGTGAAAAACATAAAAATTTTAGGTTCCAGAACCTCAAATTTTCACAGAAGGTTTATATGGGCCTAAAGTTTGTTTTCCCAAATTTTCAGCCAAATCGAAGACCTAAACTTTTTTCGAGGATCTAGATCCTAGGTCATGACAAAAAATAAAAATTTATAGCTTTTTACATTCCTTACTTTATGGGCTATCAATTTGCTTTAAAGTTTTTTTCTTAATTTCTACATTTTTAATTTAATAAATTTTTTTTAAAATTAAAATTTTAAAAAATTTTCGAAGTCCGCGAATGCATTAACAAAATCTCGGACTTCGAAAATTTTTTAAAATTTTAATTTTTAAAAAAATTGTCAAATTAAAAATGTAGAAATTAAGAAAAAACCTTTAAAGCAAATTGATAGCCCATAAAGTAAGGAATCCAAAAAACTACAAATTTTTATTTTTTGTCAAGACCTAGGATCTAGATCCTCGAAAAAAGTTTAGGTCTTCGATTTGGCTGAAAATTTGGGAAAACAAACTTTAGGCCCATATAAACCTTCTGTGAAAATTTGAGGTTCTGGAACCTAAAATTTTTATGTTTTTCACGCGATTAAAACCCATGCGTGTTAAAATTTACACCCTGTATTCCCCCCCCCCCATTCACGTTTATACTTTAAGAATTTACATAATCTTTGAAAAGCTCTGACTAACGATATTGAATATTTGTCATCATTCACATAACCAAAATTTGCATCGATGCCTCAAAAGTGAATAAAAGGCGTGAGTGCATAATTTTACGGCTTTTCTTCGATTTTCAATTGCGTGTTGAATGGTTGCTTGATCGCTCTCCTCTTCTCAAAAATTTTCAGTCTTTTTTCTCTAGTCTTCAACAGTTTATCGAAAAACTGTTGAAGACTAGAAAAAAAGACTTTGGAAATTTTTGAGAAAGGGGGGGGATTCGATAAAAGTACCATGATTTTTTGTAAATGACCTTTTGTAAAAACTTTTATATTTTACCGCTTTATAGGTCGCCATATCAGACAAAGGAATTACATATAGTAGCAATTTTAAAAGAATCATTTAATTTTTATTAATTAAACACTCAAATCTGCAAAATTATTTAGCATTTTCGCAGATGCTAAAAAGTATTAAATATTCAAAAAAGATATTTGTCATTTTAATTTTACATTAAAAACAAAAATCTCTTGAAAAACATAAATTTAAAAAGTGATTTTTTTTAATTTAAAAAAACCAGAAAATGCACTTTGTAGTTTGCTGCTGTTTTTCATGACATTTTAAAGAACTTCACGTTATTTTTTTACCTTGCCTTTAACAAAAAAATTATACATTTGAATATTTGAGAAATCTTTGAAAACCATAATTAATGTTTAATATCTTTTCCACACACCATTTGTTGGAGGTGGTGGTAAAGTGGATTAATTAATTAAAGAAATCACTAAACGGAGAATTCAGGGTTATTGCAATTCACATGAATGTTATTCTAAGTTCAGTACATTAATGAAATACAGCAAAAAATGAGACACAATTTTTGAAGTAAAAAAAATGAATTAAGCATTAATTTTTTCGTGATTTGTTTCATGTTTCAATAATAAAAATAGTTGTAAATATTGGTTATAGCACACGTAAATTTATAACTTGTTCAGAAACATTAATGTGACTAAACTCTTTATCAAATACAAGATATCAACAATAGCAAAGAAATTGACACAAATAAGATACATTTGTACTTTTTAAACTGTTTTGTGTATATTTTTTGTATGCAAAAAAGGGTGCAATTAGAAAAATGAAAAGAATTTTTGATCCATCTTACAATTTTAAGATGGTGGTTTTGTTTAAAATTTGATACGATAAATTGAAATGAGTTATAACAGGGATGGAAAAAACCAAAATTAAATCTGTTTCATTCTGTTTGTTGAAAAATAACAAATGTGTCCAATAATTTCTGTAAAATTTTTTTTATTTTTAATGGGATCCAGAACTCTGCTTTTCTCAGTAATTTATTTATTAAACAAATTAGTTACGAAATTTTTAACAATATAGGTTCCCAAAAAATATTAAATATTCAAAGGATTTTTTGTCATTGTTAATCTCTTCCGTTGAGTGAAATATAAACTTTTCACTCAAAAATTGATTTCTTTGTTGACATTAAAAAACGAAAAAATGAAGTTTGTAGTTTGCTTCAGGCATTCATTAAATTTTTTAAAAGTTTACTTTTTTTAAGTTTTTTTGAAAAATTTCAAATTTGAAAATTTAACATATCTTTGAAGAGAAAACAAATGTTTAAAATTGGATCCTCGAAACACACACCACTTGTTGGAGGTGGTGGTGAGGGGGATTAATTAATTAATTAAAGGAATCGCCTATCAGAAAATGCAGCGTTATTTCGATTTAAAAGAAATCACCAATACATTACAATAAAGAAATGTCGAAAAAAGGGACTCGACATTTCAATAAATGAATTAAACTTAAATTTTGTATCAAAAACTTTGATTAACAAACGTGAAATAAGGACGTATTTACAAACATTAATTTTGTTGAACTCTTCATTCATAATGCTTTCTTAAGAAAAAAGATATATCAGCGATAACAATAAATTGATACAAATACAATAATCTACTTTTTAACATATTTTATTTAAATTTTTTGTATGCAAAAGAGGTGGAATTAGAAAAATTAAAAGAATTTTTGATCCAGCTAACAATTTTAAGATGATAGTTTTATTTAGGGTTGTCATGGGGTGGCGCGCCTGGGCGCGCCCGCCCGGGCGCGCCCGATGGTTGCGCCCGGTCCGAAATCCAAATGATAGTAATTTTTTCCGAAGAATTGGCAAAACAACAAATTATTTCCCTATATAATTTTCATTTTTAAGCCAAAAAACGATAAGTGGAACAATTAGCTATTTTGTCTTTAATTTTTACCATGTGTTACAGTATCATGAGGATACTGTAACGCATGTAATTTAAGAAATTCACGTTTTTTTATATTTTAAAATTAGTAACGACAAAAATAAGTAAATTCATGCTTAAATAATGCTATTTGTAGCTAAAATACCCCTTTTTGGCATTTTTATACTGTACATATTAGCAAATTTGAATTTTAAGGTCACGGGCGCATGCGCCCAGGCGCGCCCGGGCGCGCCCGGGCGGGCGCGCCCACCTTTTTCGGAAAATCGGGCGCGCCAGCAACCCTAGTTTTATTTAAAGTTTGACACAATGAATTGAAATGAGTTATAACACGGATGGACAAAACAAGAATTATAACTGTTTCATTTTGTTTGTTCAAAAAACAGATGTAAAGAGTAGTTTTTAAGTAGAATTTTTCATTTTTAATAAAAAAAATGGGGCACATTTTATAGTTTTGATTTATTATTTATTAAATAGTTATTTTACCAAAGTTTTAACATTATTGATGCAGCCTAAAAAAGTATTAAATATAATCGATTTCTTTGTTGAAGTTAAATAACATCAAAAAATACACTTTGTAGTTTGCTTTGATCGATCATGATTGTTTTTTCTAATATTCACGAGCATTTTTTTGTTTTCAATGTTAAAAATTATACTTTTGAATATTTAATAAAATTTTGAAAAAAGCAAAGGTTTAAACTTTTATCAAAAATCTAATAATTATTTTTTTATAACGTGCTCGAATGGTATGTAGAGAAATCATTGTAAATCCACGATAAATACACCAATCCAATGTGCACATCCGCTGAATCATCATTTTAAAGAATTGAATTAAATATTAATTTTTATTGTTGCAATTCGTTATACTCATTTTTTGGACGTTTGATGATAACATAAATTTAATTTCATTAATATTCTTTTAATGTTTTAAAATACTTATTTTAAACCATAATTTAAACTGTATTTGAAAACTAATACAATGAACCTTGTTATATGATTTTTTTACAGTATAAAATTTGAATCAAAATTCTTCAACCTTGTTTAAAACTATTAACTTCACACAATACTTTTTTTCTTACTTTACTTTTTTGTGGTTGCTTAATTTTTTTGTCTTCTTTTGAGGTCATTTTTTGCTCTCATAAAAAAGTTATTTATGCCTAAACGCAATGATGCATATACTAAATGAACAAACAACAGAAAATAAATTTTAGAAAACAAGTCTTAAACAAAATGGAACAAGTTAAAATAAATTTAAATAACAAACAACTCGTACTAAAACGAAGAAATTTTACAAATTTATAATAAGTTGTTTTCAATGAATCTGTAAATGACCTTAAATTTTAAAATTTGAAGTTAATGTTTTTTCGAAAAATAAAACATCAAAAAATCTTATAAATAATATTTGAAATTCCATTAATCTCATTTGTTAGACGATTTTTTGTTGTTGTAAAATTTTTATGTATTCTTTCGAGAAATTTTTTACTGAATAAAATTTACGTTATCCGCAAAGTGTTAGCAATTTTAGATAAAAATTTATATTATTAATGCCATTCCAAACTGTAACATTTATTATTAATGAGTCGACAAATCAATCATAACCGATTTTAAATAAGTTAATTTTTTCATTTTACAATCTAATTTGCATAATATTTTTATAGCGGCTAAAAAACGTATTAAATATTCAAATAAATTATTTGTTATTTTTACCTAACATTAACGGCAAAAATCTGGTGACAGACTTTAAATTTAAATATTGATTCCTTTTTTAAAGTTAGAAAAAACCAAAAAATGCACTTTGTAGTTTGCTTCGGTCGTTTTTGATGTTTTTAAAAAGCTCACATTTTTTTTTATTTATACATAAAATTGTAATTTTGAATATTTAATAAATCTGAGACAAAATTAAAGATTAAAATTTTTATCAAAATCAGTTAAGTACATTTTATGTACTATTTTTATTTCGGTGAAAATGTAGGTCAATGTTGGAAACAATAAAAATGTAGTAATTTGAATTACAATAAATTACCGCAAAATCAGAAACATCTCTTTTTTCCTTCCAAAAAAAATTTTTGTTGATGACGGTTTTTTATTAATCGTTTTCGAGTTTTTTAATTTATTTTCTCTGTAATTTATATTTTTACAACAAATAAAATGGAAAACAAAAATAAAGTAGTAAAAAATTACAGCATTTTTCTTCTTCTTTAAAAAATATTTGTTTACAAATATGAATCATTGCTTCATAAAAAATTTTTTTGTAGTTGCTTAATTTTTATTTATTCTTTGCTAGCTATTTATGGATTAAGACATGGTATCAGCAAAGTTGGTAATTTCTGATAAAAATTAATTAATGGACCAGTATCAATTATATCACAAATTTTTGTTTCTTATGAGGATATTTTAATTTTTTAAAAGACCGTAAACGATTTTTAAAAAGGTAATTTCTTCAATAAGCAATTTAATTTACATAGTTTAATTTTTTTGCAGCTAAAATAGGTATTCTACCGTGCTCTTCTACAATTCGCGTCGGGACATTAATCACAAAATTGGGGTGTCCCCAATTATAGAAAAAATTGAAACCTCAATAGGAATACATAAAATACTGTTTGGAGGTCGTTCAACATGCTTAATTAAACTTATTTGTGAAGAAAAAACCAAAAAATTTTACTGGAATCGATTTGCCACTACCATAAAAATGCCATTTTTGCCGTTTTTGACGATTTTTTCGTGCCTGTAATATGGCTCACAGTAAATTTTAGAAGATGCTACATATATCATTTTGTATTACGTAATCGTTTTTGTGCCATAGAAATTTCCGCAGGATAAATATTGTAAAAAGCTTTCTTTTGCATTTCTTGAATTTTTAAAACCTACCAAAAAAAGCCAAAGAAGATGTCACTTAAGTCTGTTTTGGCTCAGGAAGTTTTTTTATAAAAAAAATATTGGTCCGAAAAGCAAGAAAATGTCGGCGGTGCCGCCTTGATCTTCTCACTCTCCTTTTCTCGCATGCTTTTTTAAAAATGTTTTTGATTTTTCTTTCCAAGTTGCATTTTTTTCTTCATCAAAAAAGTGCAGCATTTTTTCTTCTTCTTTAAAAAATTTGTTTACAGAAATGAATCATTCAACTGCAAAATGAAAGGAAGTTAAACATTTTTTGTGATGATAAAAAAGATGGCACATCAGTCAGTCTCATACATTGCATTGCATCATTCTTACATAGTCATGTCTCGTCTAAAAGCCTTAACAATTTTTTGAAAGTGAGAAAGATAAAATCTTTGAATACTGCAAAATTGCTTCATTTTCTGTTTTTTTCTGTCGCAAAATGTTACGCTTGAAAATAGTTTTTTACTTAATTTTGTAAATCTCGTGATTTTTATTGGTGTAAAAGTAGAGCTTGAAGGTCTTTTTTGCTAATAAAAAATAGGTATTCAACAAAAATTTTCTATTACATTATTGTGTATAGTATTTTTCTCCAAAAATTATCATTTTTTATGAGGACAAAAAATTTATTAGTTGTTTTTCTTCCTTTTTTAAAGGTTTTGCCAGTCGCAAAGTTTTACCACCAGAATAAGGGATTATTCGAATCTAAAATCAGCAATTTTGAGAATCGAAAGTAGTTAGTCAAAATCTGACGTTTAGCTTAAAAGCGGTAAAGATCAATGAAAAAAATCTGCCTCAATGATGGATGAGATTGGCAAATTTGCATTTATGTCAGATCTGGATAATCCCTAAACTGTAATTATTTTAAAGAGATGTTAAAATCATATTAATATAAAAATGCGTGATAAAATTACTGTACCTTTTTAATATTAAAAACTATATCCTTTATATTTTACATTTCTAGATGTCAACAAAAGATGACTGTTTGTCTAACAAAAAAGACAAGCAAAAATCTTTTGATCTTGGTGGAAATGGTTTTTCATTTTTCAATGATCCGAAATACAGTAACCTCAATTTAAATCAAACTTTAAAATGCCAAAAAATTTGTGCTAAATCATCCCAAAGAAGTTTTGCTTCAGCTTCTTTTTGCAGTAATAAAGAAGAAAAAAATGGTAAAAAAAGATGATGAAGGCTGCAGTCCTTTTTGCTATATTTTTGGAGAAAAAAAGATAGATATTTTTTCTGGAAAACACTTTTGATTACTGTAAGCATGTTCTGGATATAAACTGGCAAATTTTGTCTATGGCTATCCAAAACTTCCCAAAAAAAATTTGCATATGTATGCACATTTTATCAATGTGAGTTTTTTATACTAGCATTTTACTCAAATTTTTAAGCAAATCAAAAAAATTTGCATATTTTATTCCTTTTGAACATGATCTAACTTTCAAACTAAATTTATGCAAATTTTTTATTTTCGAATTACACAGAAGTGAAATGGGTTAAAACTTGTCCTTGAAATTTTTAAGATTTAAATTCGCATAAAGAGTTGCATTAAAAGGCTTATCCAAGGCTGCAGCATCATCTAACATATTGTCAGATTGCCCTCGAGATGGTAGCAATTCACTTAATTCTAATAATACAAAAAGGTTATGGAAAATGGGTGATGAAGAAAGAAATAAACCATTTTTTGATCTATTTGATGATGATTTGAAACATTTCACAGAGAAAGAAAATGATACTTTTACTCGGTCAAAATCAAAAAATGCCAAAAATGATTCTGGCACCAACAAAAATAGCAGCACCCTATCCCTTCATATTGCAGCATATGAAAATGCCATTGAAGCTGCAGAATCTGTAACCAATGAAAGTTTGAATACAAACAAGTCAAAACATGTGAGTCCTTTTTTAATGGCTAACAAAAATTTGCATAATTACTGTTTTTCTTTCAGAATCTTGGTGTTAAACGATGTCTTCTAAAAGCTGCTGCAGCAGATTACAGCCTTTTTGAAGTTCCAAGACAACAAGAAGATGACAAAAGAGATTCCAATGATCCAGAGATTATGCAATTCAAAGCATCCCAAAAGCTCTTGAATCCAAATGATCCAAAATTTCAAGTTCCAACAACTGATCGAAATGGTGATAATCATCTACAATCTCAACAACCTTTGCATCAATCCCCTCCCCAACATCTTCATCATCAACCAGCTTCATCAACATATCATCATCAAGGAGGCCCACATCAAATTATTCCACATCCCCATCAACATCTTTATCAGCAACATCAGCAGCAGCAGCAACAACAACAAATATTTTATGGATATCCACAACAATATTATTATCATCCAAATGGTGCAAATTATCGAGGTATGTTGTTAACTGATATATGCCCTTAAACGATAAAACTTAAAGTGTATTTATTAGGGTTGTTCATTTCCGGGAGTTACAGTATTCCAATCTATAATAATATTTTAGCAGAATTTCTTATAAACTACAAAGGGGTCGTTAAATATTAAATTTAGACATATATGATTATTTTTAGTGCATCTTTATACCATTTTTTTATGTTTAATGTAAAAACGTCAAATAATACTGTAATGTTTCCCGGAACAAATCGGGAAATTTCCCAGGAAAAGAAAATGCACAACCTTAGTTTATATTATAATCAAATCTATTAGAAAGATTTTATGCAAATTTATTCCCTTGACTTACTCAACGATTTCATTATTATGCATATCAAATTTTTATCAATCAGTCATTCTTAAATGCTTTTTAACTTCTAACTTAATCCTAAATAGATCAAGCAAATTTTCGTTTTTAAACCCCAAAAAGATCAAAGTCTTAATACCGCGGGAATGGGAACAAGACATAGAAAACCAATAACTCATTGCAAACTCATTACCGTATATCCGTATATATGTATTTTCAGCTCCAGTGCCACAACTTTTACAACATCCCCTGCCTGGAACTTTGTTAGCTGTAAATGAACATGGACAACCTTTGGGATATATTTTTCCACAAAATCCTCAATGGAATCCTGTCCCTCAGCAATATAATGCTGCACCACAACTTCGAGGAACAAGGCCACCTCCAGTAGCTCCAAATACAACAGAATATTGGCAGCAACAACAACGTCCACCTATGGTAATGATGCCATCAACAGCAGTGCCATCTCAACAACAACAACAACCTCTGCATCAACAATGGAATCCTGCAATGCCACCACAACAATTTCAAGGAAGAATGGGATCTCCACAATTTTATTATCCACAACCATATCGTCTTCCATATTCAAATCAATCAGGTCCATCATCAGCTATGCCAATGCCAATGCCAACTCAAACATCGGATTATTGGCAACAACGTCCAACTTCAATGATGACAATGATGCCACAACCAATGCCATTACCTGCTCCATCGAATCGTCGAACTTCTTCTTCTTCAGCTGGATTTATTCCAGTTCAACCAAAATCTTCTCCTGTTGCAAAACGGCGATATCGACCACCAAGTCCTGGATCAAATACAACGGCAGGAACTTTAAATCCACAATTTCAACCTCAGCCTTCTTATTCTTCTATTTTTCCTGTAGATTCTATTGAAGCAAGTGCAGCAAAATTTCTTGGACCCCAAAAACCTACGAAAAAATTTGCAAAAGATTTTAAAGATGTAAGTTTTACTTTATTTTGTGAAGGGGGAGGGTTATGGTATGGCAATAGTTATGATCACTGTAATCTTTTTGTTACAGTAATCTTGTTCAACATAAATACTAAAATAATGTGGTACTCATTTTTGCATTTTATGAGTAAAATTTGCATGAAAGTTTTTGTATCGTACCTCTATCAAAGTAGTTTTATTGTAATATGCAAATTTTTGGCTGCAACATTCTTTGCAGCTCTACGATTTATCATTCATGCAAAAATTTTCACATTTTTATACCCCTTGAATTCAGAAATTAGCTTACATGTAGCAAAATATTCTAATTTCTTATGTTGTCTAAAATATATCTTTCGTTTAAAAAAGTCAGGTAATCTTTTTTGGAAGAATATGCAAATTTCTGGCTTTTCTTGTTTAAAAACAGCTTTTATCGAGCATCAACAATTTTTGAAAAATTTGCATATTAGTTTGATTAAAAATATCTAACTTTTGCATTTTTACAGTATTTGCGATCAAACGGCATAAAATTTGCATAATTTTTGATTTAGTTAATATGCCATTTGTAAGTTAGCAAATATGCAAACTTTAGTGGTAAAAAAACTTTATCAAAATAACTTTTTAAAATCTTTTCACGTTCTGTTGAGAATATACAGGAAAGATTCGTTCTTTGCACGTTCTTTATCGCGTCCCCTTTTTTTAGGCAACTCCTCAACGAATTATAATGGCACTTCAAGCAAATATGCATATGGAATCCGTTTGGGCTTTGAATGCTTTGACCGTGCTGCTCTATGATGATTCGATTCTTCCATTCCCATTATCTCCAGAATTATTGCATCTTATTGTTGAACATTTTTGGGCTCGTTTATCCCTTGTTTTTCCAAAACTTTTTGCTTTTGATGAAAATTTGCTTAAATCAATTTCAAAAAATGCCGAAGCCGAAAAAGAACCTGAAGTTTTTTGGTTAAAAGTTGTTGAAGATGCAAAGAAAAGTGGTGAAATAATTAAAACAAAGATGAAACTTCCACCAACAATGAAAAATCCACTTGGAAAAGATTTGAATTCTTTTTCCCGAGATGGCGTAAAAATTATTTCAAAGGATGCCGAAATGCCAAAAAAATTAAAAGAATGGAAACAACCAATAACATCAGAAATTATTGATAAATCTGATACTGTACCTGTTGCTGATGAAATGAGCTGTGAAGAACGACTTAAACTTGGTCTTCCTTCAGAATTCTCTGTCAAAGTTGCAGAATCAACAAAAGAATTTGTGGAACAAATTTGCATAAAATCTGAAAATGTAAAATTCTCAAAATGGTCTGATTCAAAAGAAAAGCATTACGAATATGATGATGACGTTCAACCAAAAGAACTTTCACTTGAACAACTTATCAATGATTCTGTAAGTTTCGATTGCATCATTCTTATGATCATTGCTTTTATGCAAATTTTCGGACAATATTTTTTCATCTCTTTTTCAATGCTTAAAACTTTATAAGTCCTTTATTAAACTCTATCAAATTTCTCTTCGACCATTTATATGCAAATTTTCTGATCAAAAAATTCATGCAGTTTCGCATTTTATGCAAATTTCCGATGAAATACCGGTTTTTTAATCAGCTTCGAAGTGTTGACAGTTACAAAAACGTTATTAAATTTAGCCAAAAAAATGCACCCCTCTGATATTATTGATGCAAATTTTTGTAATTGAAATGGTTCATGCGAATTTTCATTTTTGACAGTTTTAAATAGATATATGAAATCCATTCCGTTTTTGACCCACAATAAAGCAGTGTATTTTTTTTAAATTTTCGTTCTTTAAAAACATGTAATAGGTTTAAAATTTAACTGCTTGCTATTATGCAAATTTTTCTGACAAATTTTTGATAATTGATTTTCATGCATGTTTAAACTATTATTCTTCCCCTTTTTAGGCTGAATACAATCCTTCTTCATCTACAATATCAAATCATCATCGACTTGTTTCAAATCGAATTATTATTAATCTTGTTCCACAAAGTCTTAAATCTTATGCTGAACTTTGTCTTGGATGGTCAAATGTTATCCGAGGATTTGCTTTTAATCCTCTCAATCAAAATCTCTTCAAGAAGAATCATACTCTTTTAAGAATTTTTGGAAAGTTATTAATGATGTATGTTCGAACTCAAAATACCTTGGATGTTGATGGTGTTGCTGTTGATTGTAGTGAAAAAGCTTCAATTCAATCATATTTATCTGATGTTGCAAATCAACTTCGAGATGATGCCTTCACAATTTTATCATTTGTTTCTGGATCGGTAAACTTATATCTTATACATCCACGGCTCATAATCCAATATGCAAATTTTTTAGATTGATTTATTTGATTTGGATTCTGAAATTTCATATCCAATTTTTGATGCTTTAATTCATTGGACTGTTTCACATTCTGTCCTCTCAAAGGATCCCCTTGTGCCCTGGGGGATAATCTGCCCAAGAGATTTTTGCCTTGAAATTATTGCCAAAATGTCTGTCATTGATCACAATGTTGATCTTCTCCTTTCAACAGGATCCTGGAAAAGAATTGAAGAATTTGTGAGAATTGTTTCGGATCTCTTGAATATGGCTGAAGATACTCCAATTCAGTATGCAAATTTTTTAAGCTGTAAAAAATGCTCATGCAAATTTTTTAAAAATGTAAAAAGTTTGTTTATGTAAATTTTTTCAGCGAATTTGCATTGGTTATTATGTCAGCTTTGTGCCATACCTCAGAACGAGTTTGTAATTTTGCTGCTTTAAACACAAAAATTGTCGAAAATATTATCAATTTTTTGGAAGCTGTTAATGCCAAAGTTAGCCAGGTTAGTTTTAGTTGTTTTGTCTTTCTGTAAATATGCACACCCTTTTTCATAAAATTTGCATAGATCTTATTTTTTTCATTGAAAATAGTTTATTAGTTAGTTTATGCAAATTTTCCTGAGCTTTGTTCCTTCAGTTAACTCGTTTTTAACCCATTTTATGCAAATTATCTCATATTTGTCTTTTTAGGTTGTTTTGATAAAAGGTGTTGAATACCGTAATCATGAAGAATGTGTTGGAACATCACTTGGAATGTTGAAGAAAGCTGTTGGCTTGCTTGAAACAATGGCACAATATGAACAATGCCGACAACCTTTTACAAAGCATATCAATAAACTCAACAAATTAACATTTTCACAATTTGTAAGTTATGCAAATTTTTTTTAAATATTATTTTGCAAATCTTTATTTTTTCTATATTTATGCAAATTTTCTTTTAATTTATTTATTTTCTTATACTCCAAAAATTAATCCCTAATTCCTTGTCATTGAGATTCTTCCATTTATTCAAATTTTTTTATTTCAGTTTGATCCTCAACTTATCTGTCAAATGGCATCAATTGTTCACATGGTTCATCCTGAAAATATTGTAAATGAAAATTCTTTCCAAAAAATTTATGTTCCTGATGTTTCATTTTTGGATTTAGAAAAGTGATATTGATAGTTTTTGATGAAAAATATTTAATGCTTTTTCGATTTATTGTATGTTAAAGTTTGAATAAATTCTTGAGGATTTATGTTAAAGAAACGAACAATTTTTATTGAAAAAATGTTCTTAAAAGAAACACCTAATAAATTTAAAATAATGTTTTCAAGTTTTAGCAATTTTTTGTTGCTTGGGATAGTGGGCGTAAAGGAAAGAAGTGCCAGAGATTGTAGCGGTTGAGGTGATTGTCCATGTGTTACATTGATGTCACAATTACCCTAAAATTTTATTTAATATAACAAACAATAAGTATGCCCTTACCAAGCCGGCATTCCAATTGGTTCTTCGAGCTCTAAATTGAGATGTTCGTGGAATGAAAGTAGATATATTTATGTTAGTTGATTTACGTTATTTGGTTAATAATAATCACAAACATTATTAAGTATTTAAGAGGGAAATGTACCTTACTTGGTTTTGTTATTGATGTATTAACACATTCCTTTGAAGATATTCATTTTTTAGTAATTTAAATATTGTTAAAGTTTTATTTTTAAAAAATATTTCAACAACATGCATGCAGTCGATACAATTCATTGTTTAAACGGGTAAGGCCGTCATATGTTAGTAACAAAGCGACAACAATACAAAAAATTACCAGTTTTCCAAAAGCAAAAAGTTTTTTAAAAGCTGTAACAAAAAATGATAACGAAATCCCAAACATTGATATACCAATGTAGGAGTGATATTTAGCAGTTTGTGAATCGAGTTTTCGTAAAATCATTTCACTTTTCATAATATACATGTTACGGCATTTTTCAGATTTTGAAAGTTGAAGTTCAACCTATAACGTAATTATTCAATAGAAATGATAATATTTCTATCCAAATTATCAGCCAATTCGAAGACTTTGACTTTTTTCAAGGATCTAGATCCTTGGACTTAACAAAAAATAAAAATTTGTAGCGTTTTAGATTTTTTAAGTTTATTGAAAACAATAAAAAAATTTAAGTCCGAGGTTTTGGTAATACATTCAAGTTTTTAAGATTTTAGTTTTTAAAAAAATTTAAAAAATTTAAAATTTAGAAAATAAGAAAAAAACTTTACAGCAAATTGATAGTCCACAAAGTAAGGAATATCTAAAAAGCTACATATTTTTATTTTTTGTCAAGTCCTAGGATCTATATTTATATATGTTTTTTGGGTCAATTGTTCCATTTCTGACTGTTTTCTCATTTTTTTGAGTTTTTTTCATTTTTTCATACTTGAAAAACGGTACTTTACTAACCTGCACTTTTTCCAACCTGCACCTTACCAACCTGCACCTGTTAAATCTGCAAATTTTTTAATGTCGAAGTTTTGATTTTTTATATTTCTATATTTAAAACGGCATTTTTAGTTAAAAAGCATGCATAATTGAAAACGAAAAACAACTCAGAAAAGCAATCAATTTTTTGTTGTACTAGTGCAGCAAACTTGGACCAGCTCAAAAAGTAGTCTTGTCTAGTTTTTTTCCACCCTCCCAAAAAATACTTACTGTCATGGAAATATTGAGATAATTAACAATAATATTTTGAAATTCATTTTCCAAATTAGATCGTTCTTGACAGGGTTTAAGACATTCACTATAAATTATATAGCCTTTGTAATAAAAAATTCCAGAAACAACAAAAATTAATATAATAATTATTACAACTAATATGCAATAAATTCTTTCTTTATGAAAATCAGCTAAAATAAGATGTTTTTGATTCGCAGTATTTTTACAACATAATTTCTTTATAAACATCATTTTTTGGGAAAAATAATAATGCCATTCAATTATATTTTTTGATTTTGGCACAGCAGTTAAAGAACCATCCAGCTCTGACTCCTTTTGTTTTGGTGAATGAGACATTAATCAATATTTGTGCAAATGTTTAGAAATGAAACAATGGTTTTTTTCTTAAAAGAATTTGACACCTTTAAAATGGCATGATAGAGGGAAGACTTTGGAAGGACAGAACTCGATTTTTTTACAGACTGAAAAAAATCTCAAAGGCAAATTTTAGAAAAATATTTTCATCCCCGCAACGGGACCGGGACCATTTTTTTAGTTTTGAATCATCAACACAAAAACTTGTTATTATAGATCTTTAAATTAATTATTCATAATATCAGGAATTTTCTGAGATGCCGTTTTACAACTTTGTGAATGTGGTTTATCGTTCATAGTCACCAAGGCCGTAGAGGGGCGGGGGGCATTTGGGGCACGTGCCCCCCCCCCCCGAAACTGAGGAAAATCCTTTGATCTTTTGCCGCCGCCGTGTTAAGGCGGCAAAAGATCAAAGGCGTGCCCCCCTGAAATGAAAATGCCCACCCCGAAATTTTTTTCTCCCTACGGCCTTGATAGTCACATCACTTAAAAGCCAGAAGTAAACAATTTTAGATAAAAAAGTTTAAAAATTTATTAACAAAAATTTTTTATTATCGACAGCCAGCTTATACTCCATGGACTACTTAAAAAAACAAATTCGAAAATTATCATTAAAATTTAGAAAAGCTTAAACAGTTTTCCACTTCTTTTTTCTTATATTTGCTTTGATTTTAATCAAACGGATATATTACATATTTGGATATGGTTATTATTGAGGATATTGAGGCTGTTGAGGATATTGAGGTTGTTGAGGATATTGAGGTTGTGGGGGATATTGAGGTTGTTGAAAGGCAATATTTGCTGTTTGTGGTTGATAGTGTACGTTTTGAGGTTGATTATTATAAGGGCTTGGAGGATATTGTGGTTGAGGTTGTGAAGAATAAATGACACCTCCGCCATGGCTTGGTCGTCTACTTAAACAACAAACCCATACACATGATGCAATATTTAAAACTCCAACAACCAAAAATGCAAATAACGCACAAAACCATCCGAATTTCAGTGTCATTGTTAACTCGTAATTAGTACCATCAGGAAGTACTATCCCTAAAAAGTAAAATTATGTAGCAAAACAATTGTGAAGGATAAGCAAGATACAGTGATCTCCAAAAGTATAACATCAGCCTAATATATGCTAATTTTGGCACTTTTAGAAGTTGAATCGATTCATAGGTTTCAGATTCGGATTCAGCGTGTTCGAAAACTTTTATATGCGACAAGCAATGAAAAAATGTCAAGAGGTTTGGACTTTTTGGCAAAATATCAAAAACAATTTGTCTCCGAAAAAATATAGCATAACCTTTGAAAAATTTGCATACGATAAATTTTGAGAAAATCATCATACACGAGTTGTTAATTATTGCTGTTGGAAAATTTGCCGGTAATTAACATAATTTCTGTATTATACAGACTGTTCTTCGTTAAAAAAATTTTCATCTGTTAGCTCTTCAGCACTTTAAATTATGCTTATTTAAACTTATTGGTGAAGAAAGTATCAAAAACATTCATAAATTGTCAGTGGCATTGATTTGTTGCGCTATTGAAAATGTCATTTTTGCCGTTTTTTGTCTATAAAATGGCACACAATAAGTTCTACGAGATTCTATATTTGCCATTTTGTAGCCCTTATCAAGTTTATCATGTCTACAAAGTTTTATAACTTGATATCAAACATACGCTTTAAACAAGGATTTTCATAGAATCATTTTAGAGAAATCTTAGGTTTTTTTTGAAAAAACGCAAAAATTTTGCGTTTTTTCACGCTTCCTTCCATCAAGAATCTATCTTCAAAACGCTATTGATAGTGCTTAAAAACTTAAAAATAAAGAATATGTGATGGAAAAAAGCTCTAAGAAAATAAGAAGAAAATCTTACATGAAAAACATCCAACTGCACCTAAAGCAACAGCAGCAATTTGTAAAATGCCAGTTAAAACGGCAAGAAGCATTAAGAAAATTCGAAGTAAAGTACTGATCACTCCTTCAGGATCTTTTAAAAACATAAAGACAGTAATTCCACATATTATTGCCAGTGCAAATAAAGAAAAAAACATTAACCATCTACAAGCTGTTATCCAATCAATCTAAAAAAAATTACAAGAATTATTACTTTAATCTTTTTCTGTCATTTTTATCTTACATAGACTTCAAAACCACTATTTTGCAAGGTTCGAACCATATCAGTACATGATTGTTTGTCTTTGCTATCTGTTTTTCCATATTTGCATCCAGACCATAAATCAAAATCAACTTCATAATTATGAAAAAATTTCAATTTTGTTGTTGCCCAATTTTGTGCACATATACTAATAAAAGTTAGAAGAAAAGATATGATAAGAACAATAAGAAAAAAGATTTGGAAACCAGTTGGACGTTTAATATTCAAATTCATCATTCTAAAAAGTTCAAAAAATATTTAAATGGGGTGGGTTTTTTGTGATTATTTTGATTTAATTATTAATAATAAGTTTAAAAAACAGATAAGAGTTTCCCCAACCAAGGCAGTCTGAAATTTACGTTTTTGTCGGATACAAGTCGTATAACGGGATTTTCAAAATTTATTAAAGGGAGGAGAAACCTAGAAGGGACACTATCAACATGTCCTGCCGCTTTACGAACGAGATCTATCCCATTACAAAGCCCTAGGGTACATAACACCAAAATTTTTTTCGGTAAATGGCCTTTTGTTATGCTAATTTGTGAAAATGAAGTTCGACAAATGTGTTCGAAACAAGGTTTATGAAAATCGTCGCCCGGGGCCGTGGATTGTCTGAAGTTCATGTTCACCAATTTGCATTAAGGAAGCCTACTGTATTCAACGGAAATATTTTGGGGTTATACATAAATGCCCTGGGGCTATGTAATGGGATAGGTCTCGATCAAAAAGCGGTGGAACATGTTGATAGTGCCCTTTGTTAGTCTATTTTGCCAATGGCATTGTGAACGGGAGATGCCAGAAATGAACATTAGTCCGATGGCAGGGTCCCGGGACTTTGGTGGTTAAATGGTGATCACCCGATGGTTTCCTCCGGGGGATTCGACCACCCTACCAGGAATTAGTCCGATGGCAGGGTCCCGGGACTGGGGCAACTCAAACAACTGAAAAAGACCACAATATTTTTAAAAAATGAAAGAGAACAACCACACCCTTAATCAATAATCCTATAATTTTTCTATACTAAGAAAACTCTTTTAATTTTTATTTGGTACCATTAAAACAAAAGATAACTTAATGGTCTCAAAAAATCTTTTTATATTGCAGTCAAAAATATTTTTAATGCTTCGTTATCAGTCAATGTAATTCCAATTTTTGTGAGCTTTTTAGACAATAAAGGCTTATTGTTTTTTTATCATTAAAATTTAAGCAATCATCAAACAATTAAAAATACTGCTTGCATAATAAGGTGTGTCATACAGAAATACATTGAATTGGCAATATTTAATACATTTTTTATTGTCAATTTTCTTGTATTTTGGTTTTTTATTGCTCAATGGCTCCGACATGAATTTTTAAATATTTGTTTTCATCTCTGCAAAAAATGAAAAAACAATAAATTAAAAAATATTAATATCATTTAATTTTTGTAATCGATTAACACATTTAAGACAGATTTTGATATCGTTTTTTGGGATTACTGTATTTCATTTTTATTTTTTTTTGGCTTTTGTTAAGCTAGCTATTTTAAACCATGAAAAAAAAACTTTTATTTTTAAAAATTGCATTCATAAATAATATAATGATATCTGTTTAGCGACTAACTGATAATAGTCGTTTTTATATACAAAAACATCACTTGTAAAGTTTTTTTGATAATTTGGGCACGAATTACAGTACACATTTTTTATGTAAGCAGTGAGCAAAAAAATTCGTCCCTATTTTTCCAAATGATTGCTTTGTAACATTGTATCCGATAAAATTTAAATCTTTAAAAATTTTATTAAAATTAAACAAACAAACAGTGTTTATATTTTTTACCACAAATATAAACATATACAAAAAAGAGATGATGACAATAAAAAAAAATAACCAACAGAACAAAGAAAAAAAGTCACAAAAGTAATAATAATGAAAATCTTGAAACAAATATTTTTTCCACCTTCTCCCCCAACCTACAGTATCCAAAAAATATTTTTATAAAAAATAATGAGATTCAAAAATATACAGTAATTTTTAAACTATTAAAAAATAGCTGCTGTAAGACCAAAAATATTTTTTTGAGAGATGTTTCAAGATTTTCAAAAATAAATTTAAATAAAAAAGTTAACCCATTTTTGTATAATTTTAAACAATAAAAAAATTAATGAGGAAAAAACTGTTTTTCTAAAAAAAATTTTGTAATAAAAATTGAAACAAAAATAAATTAAGCGATATAAGTAATAAGAAACGAAACAAGGTTTGACAAAGAATGATGCAGTAAAAAAAACTCTCAAAACTAAAATATTGATTGCTTTCAGGGATGGCACAAATATCCCCTGAGACAAAGTCATTTTTCAGCAATGAAAAGAAATATTTTTATGCAAATTTTTTAAAAATAATCACTGAGACAAGTTTTTAAATGAAAAAAAAACAAAGAAAAAAATACGCGCAAAATTTTTGATAAAAAACTAAAATAAAAACTAAAAAAACTTAAATTTTACAAACAGAAAAAAATTTAAATAATTTTTTCAACCGTCAAAAAAAGAAGAAGATTTTCTTGGAACCCCTAATACAGATAAAAATAGATTCAGAATCGATGAAAAATGAAACCGGAGAGAAACAAAAATTTAGCCTGAAGTTATTGTTGTTGATTTTATTTGTGTGAGAGTAAAAAAACAAATTTGAATAATGCCATTGAAACAAGATATAAATTTGGAAGAATATTGAGGTATGCAAATTTTTGTAATTTTTTTGTCATTAAGAAATCTTATGTAACAATTGCCATTGAAGATGATGAAGAACTTGTGGTAGTCGTGGTTGGACCATTTGAAGCTGCTGCCACAGTGCCTGAGGCAGTTGAAGAAGACGATGATGGCGAAGTGCCATTGATCCTGCCATTGGTTGGTGGAGAGGTGCCATTGACGACTTCAAGTTTGGCACGTTTGGATGCTGTTGGCCCAGAGGAGGAAGAAGAAACTTCTTGTTGCTTATGATTAATCGAATTTCGAAGGATTGCTTTTACATCTTGTTTTGGCGAAGTTGTTGTTGCTGGATCTTTATGTTTATGAATGCCATTAATTCGAGTTGGTTGTTGCTTTGAAGTAGGTTCATGATTGCCATTATGGATACCATTCAATTGGGAAATACCATTTTCAAGCACCATATCAGATGCCATTGTTGATGTTGAAGTTGATGGAAGGGTCGAACTAATATCATCAAATGGTCGTTTAATGCCATTCATCTTTGTCGGTGGTGGCAAGATTAGCTTGCCATTACTCCCATCAGATTCCTTCTTAGATGATGTTGCTGGAGGGGGTTGTGGTTCAGAATCTTCCTTTTTGGGAAATTTTGGTAGTTTGTTTGGAAATAAAATTTCTGGTTCAACTGATGGCGTATCTGGAACATCCAAACATTTCCCAGACACTGCATCAATATTTGATAATTGGGCCGTATGAACAATGGAAGCAATTTGTATCGCAACTCTTGTATCCATCTAAAAAATAAGAATTTGCATAAATATTGAAATTATCAATTTTGGTTTCAACAAACTACAGTATACTTTTATAAATATCTCTCTCAAACTCAAAAAAGTCAACATAATTTGAAATTATGCAAATTTATGCATCATAATTATCATTATAAAAATAAAAATTTGCATAATTTCAAAGTACCCTCTTAAAAGTTACCAAAACTACAGTAACCCATAAATTTCAAAAAATAATAAACTTACATAATGAGAAATTGTCAAATTAATTAAATTGTTCATGTACTTCAAGAAAGGTTTCCGGCATGTTTCATACTGTACAATATATCCCAGCAAACATCCAGCTCGACGAAGCATTCCAATTGAAGTTCCAATACATTCAGGATTATTTCTAAGTTCATTCATGCCTTTCGTAGATACAACCTGAAACATGTTTAATATTAATAAATACAAAAATTATGCAAATTTGTGATTCAAATGACGTTTGCAATAAAGTATGTCCCAAAACTTTAGCCGAGGTTCAGAATTTAAGGATTCTGATAGAATCTGGTATCGGTGTTAAAAGCGGTTGTTACCATCGTATTCCTCATGTTTAAAAACCCCTATAATCAAACTTTCAGCTACCGTACTCTTCTAGAATTCGCGTCGGGACATTAATCACAAAATTTAGGTGTCCCAAAACTTTAGCCGAGGTACAAAAAAAATTGAAAACTCAATAGGAAAACATAAAATACTGTTTGGAGGTTGTTTAGCATGCTTAATTTAACTTATTTGTGAAGAAAAAACCAAAAAATTTGTACTGGCATCGATTTGCCACCAACTTCAAAATGCCATTTTTGCCGTTTTTGGCACTTTTCAGGTGCTAATATCTCTGCGGGAAAACACTGTTACAGAAAACCATGTGTGCCATTTTGTAGCCCATATTAAAGTTACTTAGTCCACCAAGTTTTAGAACTTAATATCCAATGTGCATCTTCACGCACTTTTTCGAAAAACACAATTTTCACCTTTTTTCAGTGTTTTTGATAAAATTCTGCATTTTTTAGGATTTTTGAAATTCTGATTTGAGACAGGTGTTTGAGATTGAGCCATGAAACTTTGTAGACATGTTTAGTATGATAAGGGCTACAAAATGACATATGTAGCATCTTCTAAAATTTACTGTGAGCCATTTTATAGGCACGTAAAAATCGCCAAAAACGGCAAAAATGGCATTTTCAAGTTGGTGGCAAATCGATGCCAGTACAAATTTTTTGGTTTTTTCTTCACAAATAAGTTAAATTAAGCATGCTAAACAACCTCCAAACAGTATTTTATGTTTTCCTATTGAGTTTTCAATTTTTTTTGTACCTCGGCTAAAGTTTTGGGACACCTAAATTTTGTAATTAATGTCCCGACGCGAATTCTAGAAGAGTACGGTAGCTGAAAGTTTGTTTATAGGGGTTTTTAAACATGAGGAATACGATGGTAACAACCGCTTTTAACACCGATACCAGATTCTATCAGAATCCTTAAATTCTGAACCTCGGCTAAAGTTTTGGGACATACTTTAATGTTCAATTGAATAAAGGCTTACCTCATGCATCTTAGAATCAACAGCTTCCATAAAACTGATAACATTTTTGACGACACTTGTTTCAAGAGCTGCAATAACGCAAACAGGTTCAGAAGCTTGGCACAAAGCTGACATAATAACCAATGCAAATTCACTGAAATATAAAAAATTTGCATAAATAAATTTTTACAGTGTATAAAAATTTGCATACCGAATTGGAGTATCTTCAGCCATATTCAAAAGATCCGAAACAATTCTCACAAATTCTTCCATTCTTTTCCAGGATCCTGTTGAAAGAAGAAGATCAACATTGTGATCAATGACAGACATTTTGGCAATAATTTCAAGGCAAAAATCTCTTGGGCAGATTATCCCCCAAGGCACAAGAGGATCCTTTGAGAGAACAGAATGTGAAACGGTCCAATGAATTAAAGCATCAAAAATTGGATATGAAATTTCAGAGTCCAAATCAAATAAATCAATCTAAAAATTTGCATATTAGAATGGGTACTAGGAAGGAAAGAGATATATCTTACCGATCCAGAAACAAATGATAAAATTGTGAAAGCATCATCTCGAAGCTGATTTGCAACATCAAGTAAATAAGATCGCATATCATCTTTCTCGGTTGAAACCATTGCGGCACGTTTCTTTTCATCTTCAAGTTTAACTGCGGCATCTTCTTCCGGGGTACTGTCTTTTTTGCCTAAGGCATTTTCATCCTTTCCTTCAAGCTGTTGCTTTCGACGACGTGAAATATGTTTTGGTCCATCTGAATTTTCAACATACAACATTAATAATCGACCAAGTAATCTTAGAAGGCCATGATGATTAACTAAATGTAGTTCATTGGCAGGATTAAAAGCAAATCCTCGAATAACATTTGACCATGAAAGACATAGCTGGGAATATGATTGAATTGAATTTGGGATTAAATTTATTCCAATTGGTCGTGGAACAAGGGTACAATCAAGTGGAGCTTCATGGTCATAGTATTCTTTGTCATTGGTCTAAAATGGTTTGGATTTCATATATCTGCTTAAAAGTATGGAAAAGAAAATTTGCATAAGTTTTCTTGATCACAAAATTTGCATTAAAACGATCAAAGCGAAATTTGTTAAAGGTTTTTTTAAAATATTTAAGTATCAAAAAGGGATTTAAGAAATTTTTGGCCAAAAATTTGCATAATTAGCAGTAGTCATAAGACTGACGCAATCACAGAAACAGAACTTACAGAATCATTGATAAGTTGTTCAAGAGAAAGTTCTTTCGGTTGAACGTCATCATCATATTCAAAATGCTTTTCCTTTGAATCAGACCATTTTGAAAATTTAACATTTTCTGATTTTATGCAAATTTGTTCCACAAATTCTTTTGTTGATTCTGCAACTTTGACAGAGAATTCTGATGGAAGACCAAGTTTAAGCCGTTCTTCATAGCTCATTTTATCAGCAGATACAGTATCCGAATTGTTTTTTTCAGTAATTTTTGTATTTGTTGATTGCTTCCATTCTTTCAACTTTGTTGGCATTTCGGCATCCTTTGAAATAATTTTAATTCCGCCTCGAGAAACTGAATTTAAATCTGCTCCAAGAGAATTTTTCATTCCTGGTGGAAGTTTCACCTTTGATTTAATTGTTTCACCATTTTTCTTTGCATCTTTAAGAACTTGATCCCAAAATGTCTCGGATTCTGAAGATTCTTTTGAGGATTCAGATGCCGCAGAATTATCAAGAGGGAAAGCTTTTGGAAATACCAATGATAAAGATGCTCGAAAATGTTCAATAATAATATTTAAGATTTCTGTTGAAAGCATTAACGGATTTATTGAATCATCGTAGAGCATTACAGTCAAGGCATTTAAAGCCCATATAATTTCCATATGAATATTTGATTTTAGGGCCATCATAATTCGTCGAGGAGTTGCCTGAAAAAGAGGTCGTGATTAGTTTCATTCAAGAGATTTAAAAAGAACATTTTAATAAAGTTTACTGTAATTTTTTCGCGAACTTAAATTAGCTTATTTAGAAACAAGCAATATGCAAATTTTTAGATAATTTGGGGTTAATTGAAAGCCTTAAAAAATTTGCATATTTCTTTTATTTCTAAACAAAAATGTATGCAAGTTTTGGAAAATTTGAGGTTCGATGAAAATAGTAAAAAGCAAAAGTAAAAAATTTGCATATTTCTCCAAAAAGTAAGATGCTACTTTTTTGTACAAATGGTTAATTTTAAAAACGTAATATAATATGCAAATTCGAGAAATTTGCATATAAAATTACGAGTAAGATGAGAAATATGCAAATTTCTTAAAAATTCTTAGAGCATAAGACATAAAAAAATTATGCAAATGTTAGTGTACGGTAGAATAATGTACTGGATACTGTAGAATATTCTATCACTTTAAAAATATACTGTATGGTACTGTACTAATACGGGCATCGTAATTTAAGATACTTACAGATATTAAATCTTTTGTAAACTTTTTCAATGGTCTTCGATTTGGTACATGTGGTAAAAATTGTTCTGCAATAGCTTCAACAGAATTTGGTGGAAATTTTATTGGTTGAGGAACATGTTGCTGTAATATTGGATGTTGATGTTGCTGTTGTTGAGCAGCTTGTTGATGAGAAGATGGACCTGGCATTGGCATTTGTTGTCGATGATGAGGTGGCATTTGTGGAGTTTGTTGTTGTTGTTGATGAGATGGTCCAGGTTGACCTGCTGCTGCCGGGGGCATCATCTTTGAAGATTGTGGAGTTGGGGGCATTGCTTGAGTTGAACTTGCAATGCTTGGAGTTTGTTGTTGTGCTTGTTGCATTCTTTGACTTGGTGTTGGAGATGCCTGAGGGGGTGGTTGATTTGATGGAAAATGTGGAGGCTTTTTATGTCCTGATGCTTGTTGCTGCTGCTGTTGTTGTTGTTGCTGTTGAGCAGCAGCAGCCATTGCAGCTCTTTGATGATGCTGCTGTTGCCAAAATTCTGCTGATGATTGTCCAGGTTGTTGCCCTGGTGGTCCTTGTTGCTGCTGTTGGGGAGGTGGTTGGGGTGGAACTTGTCCAGGATAACCTTGTGGGGGTGGCATTGGTGGTCTCATCATCTGGGGATTCCAACCTTGTGGCATTTGTTGCTGCTGTTGTCCATACATTTGCTGGGATGGATGTGGTGGATACATTCCAGGATGTTGTTGAGGTTGTCCAGGTTGGGGTTGTTGCTGTGAACCATCTCCAGGTTGTTGATGGGGATATCCATTTGGCATTCCTTGATGTGGAGGATATGGCATTCGCGGATACATCATGGAAGGATGCTGGGGTGGTGGTCCATACATTCCCATTGGTGGTGGTTGTCCCAATTGATTTGCCAATGCACTAAATTTAAATAATTAATAATGGTTAAAAAAGTGTTAAAAACTCAAAGCTTACTAATGAGGAAGATTTAACCTTTTTGAAATTTTAACAGTCATTTTTTAGAAATTTATACAATTTTATTTACAAAATAACTTTACTAAAAACTGCAATAATTTTTTTGCATTGCTGTTTTTATATTTATTTGATTGGCGTTCGCTCTCGTTTCGCCACAGAAATTAACAGTCAATAAAAAAGGAAGAAAACCTCCGAAAAATAAGATCAATTTTATCTTGTCTGCGCAGCAGCTCTTTTTTGATTTTATTAAAGAGATAACCTAAATCAATAAATTTTTACGAGAAGGGTTCTTATTTTGGGTCAAAAGGAAAAAAATGACGAATTGAAAATTATAAAGATTTTATGCAAATTTAAAAATTAAATAGATTTTCGTAATTGTTTTTGCTTCAAATTTTTTGGAAATTTTTAAAATTTGCAAAAAAATCTATTAACTGCTAAATAAAAGTTTTACTCGAAATAACTAATCTAATGTCCTTTTTGCAGCTAAAAATTTGCATAAAAATTTCTTAACTGCTAAATTAAAGTTTTGCTCGAAATAACTAATCTAATGTTCTCTGTGCAGCTAAAAATTTGCATACCTTGTATTTCCTGCTTCTGATGATGGAATAGAAGTTGATGGCATATTTCCAGCTGAACTTGTTGCAGCAGAATGTGATGGTTGGGGCTGCTGTGGAGCAGATACTGTAGGTGCCTGAGAAGTTGCTGGTGTTGCTGAAGTTGGTGGAGGTGGTTGAGTCACAGGTGTTTGGGGTTTTGAAGGTTGAGGGGGTTGTTGTTGTTGTTGCTCGGATGTTCCAGGAGCTGTTGAACATTGTGATGGGGGTTGTTGTTGAGGTTGAGGGGTTGGAGCATTACTCGTAGCGGCAGTTGAACCTGGTCTTTGTTGTTGTTGTTGTTGTTGTTGAAGCATTTGTCTTTGATGTTCTTCATATGAAGCTTGGTCCTGGAAAAATTTGCATAAAATTAGATACTCATAATTGTGAAACTTACCATTGGACGTCCTGGTTGTTGTTGCTGTTGATGGGGTGGTTGTTGACCTTGAGCAGTTGAAGCTTGTTGGGGTTGCTGCTGCTGCTGTGGTGGCATTCCAGGTGGAAGTCCTCCAGGTGGTGGCATACCATGTTGTTGTTGTGGAGGTGGCATTTGCATTTGTTGTTGCTGCTGTCCCTGTGGGGGTTGTTGTCCTGGGGGCATCATCATATGTGGAGGATATCTTGGAGGGGGTTGTTGAGGATAATGTGGATATCCATGTGGTGGAGGTGCACCCCATCCTGGTGGTACCCCATATCCATATGGTCCTGGTTGACCATAGGGTTGAATCGGCTGACCATTTGCATCAACAACATATGAAGGACCTGGTTGTCCAGGTGGAGGTTGTGGAACTCCTACAAAAAGAAAAGAGTAATTATTTGTTTTTTGGAGAAATTTGCATATTTTTTAATTGCATTAGTATCCCACTTTAAATTATTTAAAAATTTTTAAGGATTAAATTTTTTTGCAAAATTTGCATATTTTGTTAATTTTTGTTTTTGTTACATTCAAAGGTTTTATCCTGTAACTTTGCAAAATTTGCATATTATTTTCAATTTTTTTATCCCTCTTTTGAATTGTATGAAAATTTTTCTGCGACAAAAATTTTATGCAAAATTTGCATATTATCCATTTTTGTATTTTCCACTTAGAAAGTCCTTTTAAAATTTTTTATTTTAAAATCCCCTCAAGGCTTTTTTGTACTTTTGCTTAAAAGCAACACCTTTTTTTGCGCAATTTATTTTTTAAAATTTTATTTTAAAAACACTACCCTTAATAATTTTTGAGAACAGTCATGCAAAAAGAAAGAAGTAAGATTATGGTAAAAAAAATATGTTACCATAGAAACTATTGCCTTAAAAAAGGCTAAAAAAATTTATTTAGAAGCAGCTATTTCTATATTTTTTGTTATCTTTTAAACAGTGTATTTAAGAATTTCTCACGTCCGTTTTCTTGCGCATATTCATTTTTTCCCTGGGGAAAACTAAAAACTAAAGCTGCGCCTAAAAAAAAGCTATTTTAGAAAAAAAAGAAGAGAAAAAAAATCTTGCGCAGTTGTAAATATTATTTTCTATGTGCCTATTTTTTTTGATGAAAGAGTTGTAACCATTAATAAGAAGAAGAAAAATAAAGCTTTTAAAGGCAAAAAAACTTTGTACAAGTTTTTATAGCAGCTTCATTAGCGCTGGAAAAAATAAAGAAAAAATGTGTAAAAAAGAGAGAAAGAAAAAAATTGGGTATAAAAAAAGTAAAAGCAATTATTTTTTTGAGAAAAAAGAAAAAAGTAAAGGTTGAAGACTAATGACTAGGATGGTTGGTTGTTGAACAGGAGAAAATAAAACATATGCAAATTATGATACAAAAAAACGGTGTAATATGATGACAAAAATGCTATACTTGAATAAGCAATGTGTTGTAATATGCAAATTTGCAAAAATTTTGGGGCCTGTCTCCTTTAAGGAAGAAAACATTTTCTCGAAAAAAAACTATGGGTTAAAAATTTTCATGATAATTCTGGACATTTTTACCCAAGTTTTTGGAGAAAATATTTTTTCTTTAAAGAAGATATACTGTGAAGTTTTTCAGATTTGCATATTATCAAGAAGTGTAAAAGTCATGTTTTCGAGAAAATTAAGTATGCAAATTTTTATACAGCCTAATAATTATGCTAACTATTTGTAATTTTTAAAAAAGTTTTTGATATTAAACGGATCCTCAAAATATTTGATAACTCAGAATCACTACAGTAATATTAATAGTCATAGACAATGTTAAAATAACAGAAATTTAAGGCAGTTTTGATCCACAAAAATGAATTGATTTCCAAAAAAACTGCATTTTTGTGTAACAAAATGGTTACTGTAGATATAGCAACTTGGAAAACACAAATTTGTAAATATAAAATTACTGTAGATCACTCTTTGTAATTGATTACGGTAATAGAAGAGCTCCAAAGTTTACCTAAATTTTTACAAAATTTTTTAAGACCAATTTTTTTTCCTTCTTTTCTTTCCTCTAAAAAACTCAAAAATGAATCAATTTTTCTTTAAAAACAAAAAAAGAATAAAATCTCTAAAAATAGCACTTCAAAGTCCACTCACATACTTAATTTTTTTACATTTTTTATTGAATGAAAAAAACGGGGGAAAGAAAAAAACAGTGACTATTTTTAATTTTTGCTCTTTTTTTGCAAAAAAACAAAAACCAAACATCCGTCATTTCTAAAAAAAAATTTTTTTTCTGACACGTGCTTCTTGTTTTCATTTTTAGTTTTTCATCAATCAGAACACTCTAAAACTACAACTAAAACTCATTCCTTTCATTCTTAAAAATAAAAAAATTTTTAAACTATCAAACTATAAAAAATAAATAAATAAACAAAAAAATTTTGTGTTCGTTTTTTTGCATTTTTAAAACTGCAGCAAAAAAAAGAAGGAAGGAAGGCAAAATCAGATGATGATAAAAAAAAGAGTGTAGAATGAATTTTAAATGATGAAAGAAAAAAGAAGAATGTACTTTGGTTTTGTTTATTTTTGCGTATGTTTTGGTCAAAAATGTAAAAGTATTTAAAAATGTATGTGGAATGGAAAGGAAGAAAATTAGTCAGCAAAGATAAAAAAAACGTCTGAAGAAGGGAAAAAAAGATAAATGAAAAAAGTTGAAAAATTTGAATATCAAGGAAATGATAAAAAGGCTTTAAAGGTTGGACACAAAAATTTTAAATGATAATCTGAGATTTTAAAGCGAATTTAAAAAAACTGAAGAATGGCCAAGACAGAAATAAGATTGACGCAATTATGCAAAAACATAAGCAATATGCAAATTTCCGATCTTTCAATCAAGGACGTTAGTAAGGGGCACCTGTCCCTTCCGAAATCATAAAAATCCTTTGATCTTTTACCGCTTTCGGCAAAAGATCAAAGGGGTTCAATCTCAAAATGCTTTTGCGACCTCAAATTGCTGAATGAGCAATATGCAAATTTTATCCAATACATCTAAAATAAAAACAACTTTTGGAAATGCTAAAACTTTAACCTAAAAGTGCAACGTTTTGAAGTTTATGCAAATTTTTAGCCTTGCTGAACTCAGCTTTGGATACATTTTTAAAGCTTATTAAAACCCAAAGTTAAACTTTTCCGATTTAAACATGAATGACACCCAACAGTTTCATTCGCTAATTTTATCACTTTTGTACTCCTTACAACTACCTCGGTCATGCATTGAATAAGGGTTTGAATTTTCTTGTCGAATTCCAGGCGTTGGAAGAGGATACGGTATCCTTGGAATTACAGATCCATATGAAGAACTTGGATAAAAAGTTGCCTGAGGAGGAGGTGGAGGTTGTGGATAACCATAATATGCCAAATGTGGTGGAGGTGCCATTGCTGGATATCCACTTCCAGATGATGTTCCTCCACCTGATGATGATGAAGAAGATGAAGCTTGTTGGCCTTGGCCTTGGTGTTGTTGTTGATGATGATGGTGTTGATGATGTTGGGGAAGGGGTTGTTGAGGTTGAAGATGTGGAGGTTGTTGTGGATATCCATATCCATGTTGATGATGAAGGGATGTGGATGAAGAAGATGAAGGATGACCACCACCACTATTTCCCCCAAGGCTATTACTATTACTGCTACTGCTCACATTTGGATTAGAAAATCTTTGTTGATTCATCTTTTAATAATATTAATAGTAATAATAATTGGATGATTAATAGTTGTAATAATATTTGTATAAATAATAGTAATAATAATTAATAAATAATTAATAAGCATTTGAGAGAGAAAGAAGAAAGGAGATATTTTTAAACAACAACAAATTTTCTATTTTTAAGTTATTTGTTGTAGTTCTTTTTTTTAATATTTTTCAATTAAGGAAATATAAATGTGTAGGTAGGAAAGGTAGAAAATGGCTTAAAAACAGAAAAGGGCAAAAATAGCCTAAGACTTTGACTCCATTAAACACAAAAAATACATATATATATTTTTTTAAATTTATATATATTAATTAATCTTTTTTTTAAAGAGTGAAGAAAAGTACGTATGATGTTTTTTAATAAAACATACAAAAAAAATAATATCAAACACAAGAATTTTTAGCTTTATTTTGGGGAAGAAATAAGAAAGTAGTGCCTGTAGCTGCTGCCCTGCTCTTTCTGATGGTAGGAAAAATAGTTGAGAGGGGCAAAAAATTATATACACCTCAAAAAAAAATATAGAGAAAAGATGAAGAAAAATACATGGAAGAAGAAGAAGGAGAAGAAAAAAAAGGGGAGAGAAAAAAAATTTATGTGTTATATTTTTCAGTTGTCCAAAGTCAACCTTCTTTTTTTTCCATTGCTTTTTTTCTTTCTGTGGTTTTTGGGGTGTAAAAAAGACAAAAAAAAATCTTTTTGCTTCTTTCCTTCTTGCTGCTGCTGCTGCCTTTCTGCTGCTGTTAAAATGAGCTGCTATAGTAATATATATATCGTAATCGTAGCTAGTAGCTAGTTAGTTACAACACTTTTTCCTTTGCCTTTTCAAAGTCCCATATTTTTTCAACTACTACTAATAATAATAATATCCCTTTTTGCTTTCTTTCATAACACATATATCTCTCTTCCCTCCAGGCATGTCTTAGCTTCTATACATTCTCCTTTAGCTTCAACCAGCATCAACAACAAACAACAAAAAGCTTTCCCATTTTTCATAAGCCTTAAAAAGAATAGCCAATGATTGCTAATCAAAAAAAGACATAAATTCTAACAAAAAAAAGGCGGAGTTCGCGCAGGAAAAAGAAGCATACGTACAAAGAATAGAAAATATTTAAAAACTGTTAAGGAAAGGAAAAGAAAAAAACAACAACAGCTACATACATCACACAACCATAATGTCATATAATCATCATCATCATTAATGAACATTTGAAAAAAAATAGAAAGAAACATGTTAAGCTCTTTTTTTATTAAATTAATAATAAATTTTTTTACTTTTATACATTCTTTTGGGGCTTCTCATGACAAGTACTAGTTTCATAAATATTCAAATTTTCGTTTAATAATAACAAAAAAAGTTGAATATTCCTACGGATAAAGTTACTGCTGGCGAAAATTGTTTTAAAAGTGCTTTTTATGCCAATTTTTAAATAGTTGAAAAAGAGTGTTAAAAGAAAAAATTTGCATAATTGATGCGAACTGTTATTTTGTTTGACTTTTAAAGTTAAAAAAATTCGTCCAAGAAATTTTTAAAAAAGCCAGTACCGTAATTTTTGGAACTAGCAATACCGTAATTCTTTTGATTTTCTTGTTTCCCCAAAATTTGCATATTTTCATTGTTTTTTTTTGAATTCTTATTAATACTAGCTTTTTCAAAACTTTTGCCTTTTTTGCTATCCAAAAATTTCGTGCCTCCCCAATGCTATAAATATTTTTTCAAACCCCATATTTTACCCATGTTTTCAACAAAAAAAAAATATACTTTTTTCATTTTTGATTAAAGATTTATGGCACCCAAAATTGAACCGTGCCAAAAAAAATTGTGAATGCTAAAATCTTTTTTTAGATTTTTTTAGTTCCAAAAAACAGCTATCACTTTTTTGGCGAATTTAAAATTTGAAATAAAGTCGAAAGGAAACTGACTAATTAAACTTTGCTTTTTCCCTTCTTTTTTTGGCATTTTTGTTCTTTTTGCTTTGAAAATCTGACATATTTGAATATCTTTTTTTGCGATTATTACTTTTTTGCATATTTTTTGTGAGACTATTTGAATGCTTGAATGAGTTATATATTTTTTTGTGGTTGAAATTTCTATATATCTAAATCTCTTCATTCTTTTTCAAATAGCTAAAACATCAAAAAAATGGAAGGGAAAAATAGTGACTTAGCAATGGCACAAATACCACAATGACTTAAAGCTTAAGTGAACAGTTAACTGGGGCTTGGGATTACCTAAAAGGCTCTTCGTTACTACAATAACAACCTTGGATATAAAAATAATAATAATTGTTATTACGGCATGCATGCTTATTTTCTATATTTCATTCCTTGTCTTAGCTTTATACATTTGGCTGGATATATGAAATCCCTCTTTTAAGCTACAAAAAGCTTCACCTGCTAAAATTTTTTTCTCATCTTTAAAAAATTCTAAAATGGCGCTCATTAATTTTGTACCCTATCTTTCTTACTTTTTTTTATCCCTCAGTTTTTGGCATTTTTACTCATTTTCAGATACGGCATTTTTATTACTTTTTTTCTATTTTTCAATTTTCCATTCTCTCATTTTAAAAAAAATTTTACACCTAAGGTTTTTTTCAACTCTTTAATATATATCGCGTATTTTTCCCCTCATTTCCTAAAACCTTTGCTTAGCAACCAAAGTATACAGATTCATAGACATACGCAAGCAAGCAAAAAATAGGCTCCTCCAAACAAAAAAAATTATTTTTTTTAAAATAACTTTAAAATGTTTTTTTTCTTATTATTATTGCTATTATCGGTGTTGTTAAGACGTGGAATTTAAAAATAATAATAAAAAATTTGTCTTATTTTGTTACTACGAAATTCAGTCCCTTTTTTTACGTTTTACGTCGACTCTAAAAAATCTATCTTTTTTTGTAAAAATGTTAAAAATTGAATATTAAATAAAATACTAAAAAATAAGAAAAAGACGATGATAAAAATTCTAGACGAAAATTTAGACAATGGTAAAGACAGATTTTAGCAAAAAATCATGTAAGTTTTTAAAATTATAAAATTTTGCTCGCATTTTTTTCATAAAGCGAATATTTTACAGTAGTTTAGAGTGAGATAACAAGTTTTTAAAAATAGGAAAAATTTAGAATTTAAATAAGATTTAATAATTTGCACAACTGTCACATCATTAAAATGTTACATTTTATCTTGTAACAATTTTTCTACAGTACTTTTTTGGTTTTGTTACTGTACAACTTTACAGAAAATTACTAGTAAACTTTTACTATCACATTTGAAATGTCAAAAACATCCACAAAATGAGATTCAAAAAGTTTACTGATAAATTTGCATATGCTACAGTAACCTATTTTAGCTTATTCTTATATTCCAGAAATATAGCGCTTTTTCAAAAGTAATAATATGCAAATTTTTTTACTCTAGAGATATAGTGTTTTTTCAAAAGTAATAATATGCAAATTTTTTGCCCACTACATCCCTGTTTATAATATGTAAAATTCAAAACTAACCATGTGGATGTGGAGGTTGTTGAGAATATGCCTGCGGGGGTGGTGGTACTGGAGGTTGTAGAGTTTGTTGAGGAGGAGGTGGTTGTTGAGGAGGTTGTGCTGCTGGTGCAGCCACCGGTGCAGATGGTGGTGCAGCCGCAGCGGCCGCAGCAGCTGCAGCTGCAGCTTCTTGCTTTGGAGTTGCATGTGCCGCTCCTGGATCCTTTTCCTTCTTCTTTTTCTTTTGTTTATCCGCAATTGCAATTACTTCTTGCATATTTCGGCCCGTTTCAGAACATTCCAATTCCAATAAATGTTTTTGATAATGCCTTCTTAGCTGATATCCTGCAGCAGAAGATTCAGACATATCTGGATTTGCATGAACGCAAAGATTCTTCCATACTTTATCTTTTGTGACCTAAAAATTAGATGGAATTTTAATATTCGAAAAATTGTCCTTTTCATTTTTTTTAGTTTTTAAACGATAGTTTGCGTACTTTTTAATTCCTGATTTTCAGGTTTGTAAAGAAGCACAAACCTAACAATCAGTTTCGTTTTATCGAGGCAAATTTATGCAAATTTATTTTTGTTACGAGATCCAAAAAAATACGTAAACCATCGCATCTTTTAAGCATCAAATTTTAATTGTAGCCCTTTTTTAAAAAAAATTTTAATGTTGGGGTTACGGTATTTATAACCACTATAGCATTGTCTAAGACTTTAATTTTTTTGTATAATGCTTTTTGAAAATTTTTTATTGACTTTAAAATTTGACATTGTTATCGCTTTTGTATTGGCTGACACAAAACAAATATTTAGCTTTCTATAAAATTTAGACTAATAGTAAAAATTTTTATGTTTATAAATTTTAAAACTTTAAAATATTTCTACAAATAGTTCAAAAAAATTAAGTTTTTTATAATTTTCAAGCTTTATTTTTGCCTCTTTTTAGAAATTGTTCAGATCTATTATCAACAAAAAATGCAAATTTTAAAATCCTCCCTTTTGTTAATTTTTTTCCTTTGATCTTTGCCGCTTTTTTAAGCGTCAGATTTAGGCTCTCCCTCTCTTCCAAAACTGTTGACGTCAGATTTGGCTAATCCCTTTTAATCCAATAAATTATAAATCCAATTTACCTGTTCAAATCCGCCTTTTTCTTTAACTTTAATATATAATTTATGTAAATCAATAGGAGATTTGGAAACTTGTGGTGGGCCAGTTAATGATTCACCAGCTCTTTCAGACATGGATAAAATTGTTTCAAAGAATGCTCGACGTTGCATAGTTAGCTCTGGACCAATTTGATCAGTTGTATGGCAAAGTTTTTCGAGCACTTCTTCCCGAGTTGGTGGTGGCACATGCTTTGCTGATGGGGTTGATTTTGGTTCTTTCGGCTCCTTTGAAGTTCCAGGTGTTGCAGATGCTGATGGAGTTGCTGCAGGGGTTCTCTGAAAATGGATAAATGTAAGTTTTTATTATTTTTGGGATAAATGCTTACCGCAGGGGTATGAGCTGGAGGAACGGAAGAGGTACTTCGAATAGATTTTGTGTCTTCGCTTGTTTCGTCATGTCCACCAATAGACACTGCCCCAGGGCTTTGTAAGGCTTGTGCAACTGCAGCAATATTTGAAGATGATGCTTGAGAAGTTACTGGAGCAGCAGCAGCCGGAGGTGGTGGCAAGGGTTGCTGTTGAGAAGGTGGATGTAGAGTTTGATGAGGTGGAGGAGGATGCAATGTCTGATGAGGAGGGGGAGGTTGCATTGGTTGTTGACTTGTTTGAGGATATTGCATTGGGGGCATTCTTCCCCAATCTTGTTGCATTGGTGGATATCCATATGCTTGATGCGGAGGCATTGGTGGACCATAACCTGGAGGATATTGTTGTTGATGCATTGGATAACGAGGTTGTTGTTGCTGTTGTTGTGGTTGTTGTTGTTGATGCTGTGGGGGTTGCATCCAATATCCATTATTACCACTTGAAGGTGGTAATTGTGGATTGTTGTACATGTTAATTGGGGGATAACCTTGTTGTGGCTGGGGTTGTCCAGGATAGTTAGAAGGTGGTTGTGAAAGTGCCATGGCATCTGATGTTCCATCAGGGCCTATAAAAAGATAGTTAAATTGCTTCACATCAATTCAGTATCAGTCGTTAAAGGGTTAGAAACAAGGTTTTAAAGGTACTTACCATGTGGGGGAAGCCATTGTTGATGGGGTGGTGGTGCCATAGGTCTTTGTTGCATTGATGGATGCATTGGTTTACCCCCATAGGGATGATATGCATATCGATTATCAGGTTGTGAAGATGGTCCAGCATGCTAAAAAATTTGCATAATTAGTTTTCGTTAAAGTTGTTAAGTAGTCATAGAATTGAAACAACGATGTTAAACAAGTTTAGCTTTTTTGTTTTTTATTCATTTTTCTCAACAAGTATCCCTTTTCTTTCTATCTATGTTTTCTTGCTTAAAAATTTTAGAGAAAAGGAAGGAAAAAAGTTATTGTTCAATGGCGCCGTTTTTGCTCGTAGTCTTCGTTCATCGTCTCCTTGACTAAGTGTTTCTCATTCTATTTATAGCAACATAGGGTTTCGAAGAAGGAAAAAAGAAAAAAAATAACCACGTGAAGCCATAAATAGATAGTCGTCACTATTTAAGCTTGTTTCATTCATTCATCTGCTTTTTTTCTTCTCCGAAAAAAGAATTATGGCGGGAAAGCTTTTTTGATGGTGATGAATATTTTTGTTGTTGTTGGTCATTCTTGTTGCTTTTTTTGTGTTTTGTTTTATTTTTGGTTTTTTTTGCAAAAAAACGGAAGAAATTTATTTTTATGAGAGCGAGAAGGGAGAAGAAAAGTAATCGTTTTTGGGGGAATCCCTTCTTTTTAATGTTTGTCACTCAAGCAAAAGTCATGGAAATAGGAAAGAAGAAGGAGAAGAAGAAAGGGGATGATGATATGTATGTGACCTTTGAGCTGGAAGAATGAGAAAAGTTTAAGTGAGGGTGGAAGAAAAATTGCGACGGAAATAGAAGGAATGAAAGTGTGATGCTAAGAAAGATAAAAGAAGAGTGGTTTTAGAGAATGTTGATAGATGATAGATCAAACTAGATAAATGTAAGTAGTTGAAGGGTAGTGGTGGTGGTAGTGGTCGGAGATGGTGACGTTAAAAGTTTTGCAGGAAAGATTGATTAGATTAGAGCGATGTTGATAGAAGATTAAGAAAATTTATCAAAGTTGTAATATGGAACTTAGGTTAAATCATAGCCGCTATTTTTATGCAAATTTTGAGATTTAAGTTTTCTATTGACGGTGATTTGCTATGAGTTTCAAGTTTCAATTTTTTTTCATAAAATTGACCGCTGCAAGATGTCGTCCTCAAATTTCTTAACTTTCATATAGTATTAATAGTAACCTCTTAACAGTCCCTTGTAAGTGTTTTTATATTTCTCACCTCAGTGATCACACATGAACTTTTTACAACTTTTTATTCATTGATTCAATTTTGCAAAACAACACATTTTTGTTTCTGCCGAATTCTTCCTCGTCATTGTTGTCTCATTCATTCATTCACCCTTTTTTCAACAATCTCCTCTCTGCATTCCTTCCGAAAAATAATATTTGATCTTTGTTTAATAGATTTTTGTTTTTGCACATTCTTTGCTCTTTCTTTTTTTTTCTTCATCTAGTTTGACACATAAAAATATAACAACATCGATTAAAATAGACTTTTTCTCCTTTCTATTAAAAGGGGGTATATTATTATTGTGTTCCTTTTCTCCTCTCTTCTGCAAACTTTAAAGAAAAATAGCTACAAATTTCTTCCGTCATTATTAAGCATCAGGAAAAAATATATATTTTTTAAGTTTATTTTTTTCGATGGTCCCTTAACATTGAAGGGGGAAAACTACATTTCAACGTTTTTTGTGTGTCATTTTTTTCATTTTGCTGTGTTTTTAAGAGTTGAAGAAAGAAGGGAGAAGAGAGAGAGTTTGTCCGGCCTATAATCTTTCTTTCTATTTTTCTATTCTAACATGGCGCCAAAAAGTATTAACGCTTGCTTCACAAAAGAGAAGAAGAAGAAAAAGAGATGAGAAAAAATGAAAGAAGGAAAGAGTAGTATACGGTAGATGTTGAAAAATAGAATGCATGGCTGTGTGTGTGTGACTGCATCACGTCAAACATAAAAATGAAAAGAAAGAAAGAAAATTCTTCTTTTTTTTTCTGTTTACGATAACAAAAAAATAACGCGCGCTAGGCAAAAATGTAATGCTTTCTTTCGGTCTTTTAAAACGAGCAAAAACCATTGAAAAGAGAAGAATTTTTTTTTGTGTTTGGTTAAAAAAAAATTGAAAAGAAAGGGAGCGTGTCCTCATCTATTTTGTTCCTTTCTCACTCATTGCCAAAAGGGAGAAAAATATTTTTTGCTTTGATGAAGAAAGAGACTTGTTTGTGTATGACTGACAATCTTGCCTTTACTGCTGCTGCTGATGCTTGCTTGCTTGCGTGTGTGTTTGCTGCTGCTGCATCGTTGAAAATATTTTCTTTCATTTTGTCAAAAAAAGAGAAGAGAAAAATATATTTTTTTACGTTTTCAACATCAAAAAAAAAATGCAATCGATTTCGTTTCGACTTTTGCCGCTGACTTTTCTCTTCAAAGAAGACGAGAAAAAAAAGCCTTTTTGCTGTCAATCATTCTTAGCAGCAGCAAAGAAGAACATAGAAAACGAAAGACAACTAAAAAAATCAAAAAAAAATCTCGTGTTTTTGAGAGTTGAATTTTTCTTAAAGGCAAAAAGACAGTTAAAAAAAAGTTTGATAGAAACAGACAGAAATGAAAAAAACCCGTAACCTCCTTCTTTGGCGTTTTAAAAAAGAGATGGAATAGTTTTTTTCTCTAATAGTGATTAACGATCGGCAGAATAGAATTTGTTAGAAAAAAAAGAAAGAGATGGAACAACCTTGAACTAAGAATAAAAAGAATTAAAAGTTTGTTTTAGCAAAATCTATCTTTTAAAAAAAACAAATTTCAATTTAGAAAATGTAAAAATTGCAAATTATTCTTACAAATAGAAAATTAAAACTGTTAAAAGCAAAATTAGCGTTAATAGAAGTTAGAGATTAGTTGTTGCAAAAAAATGTAGTGCTCAATGTTGTAGAGAAACCAGTGGCCTAATTTGAGCGATGGTTACGGTAATAGGGTGATCGCTGAGAGAAACTTAGAAAACGTAAAAATTTCAAACTTTAACAAAAAGTAGTTAGTAGAAAACTAAAAACAACTCCAAATTTATCCAAATTTTTCACTAAAAACTAGCACAAGAACCAGACGAAAAGGAAGAAAAAGAAAGATATCAAGTAATAAAAATGAAAGAAAGCCAAAAAACTCAAAATGAGAAGAAGAAGGAAAGAAAAGAAAGACATCCGTTTATTCCTTCCTCTTCTACTCTTCTTTGCTTTTTTCAGAAACAACAACTACGACAAACAGATTGACAAAAAAGCAATATAAGCTGCAAAATTTTGCTTTTGTGTCGGAAGAAAAAAATAGATAGATCAAAAACCAAATGGCTTTCCTTCTTTACTTTAGAGCATTAACATTTTTTTCAAAAATAGAGCAAGAAAAATAAACGGAGAATAAAGGGATTCCCCGAGACTATTTTTAAAAAAAGAAGGAAAAAATAAAAGTGTCAAAAATGCAATATCGTCGTCATTGTTTACTTTATAGCATGTTCAAAAATGTGCTTTTTGCTTTTCCCCCGTGGGGGATTAAAAGTGCATGGGTTTTGGTTCTAAAGCTCTTAAGTGGCCACTTGAAAGAAGGGGTTTAAAGATAAAAGCTAAATCAAGATTTATGCGGGGGTTTGATTTTGGAGGGGTTGAACTTAAGGCAGCGAAGCGATAGGGACTTAACAGAATGATTTGACCTTAACGGTATCTGGGTTTAAACTTAAGGTAGTGGTGAAAGGGGTTATTGGCAACTGACTCTCAAAGGTCAACTCTTGAGATTCAGTTACCAATAACCCCTGTCACCACTACCTTAAGCTTAAACCCAGATACCCATAAGGCCAACTCATTCTGCTAAGGCCCTATTGCTACTCCAACTTTGCTTCCAACTATTCAACATTCTTATATCTACTCTTGACTCTTCTATTACTGCCATCATTCCATATCGGCAAATTACATCAAAGGAAAGAAGTCGGGAAAAAGGGGATTCCCCCATTCTTTGTTTTTTCCTCCCACATTCTTCTTTCCTTCTTCGCTCTCACTCCCATAAGTGTGATCTTTATATACATCTCGTGGAGAAAAGGAGGAATCTGTCAATCTGTTTGTCGTTATATTTTTAGATACACTTTTGTCGTCATCATCAGCATCGTGTTCCTTGTCCTTTTTACTTTCTCCCAAAAACAAAAATTCTTTCATTTTTGTTTCATTTTTTCTTCTCTCCCCCGCCGACAAAAATAACAACAACAATATATATATAACGATGACAACATGACATAAACAAAAAAAAAACGAAGGAAAGAATATGTATCTATATATTTACCAGCAGCTATTATTGCTTCCGATAGAAGAAGAAGGGAGAAGACTAGACTATATGAGAAAGAGCAACAATGAAAACACAAAAATAATAATAAAAACAAAAAATTAGTCCATGTGGCGCCATTCCTAACCCTCTTTAATTCTTTTTTTTCTTGTCAATCTCTTATTCATTCTTATATTTTTGCTACACGAAAGAAGAAAGGAAGAAGAACCATCGACAAACAGAGGTTCCGGGTTATAAATAAAAAAATTTTTATGCGTCATCTAATGAGACCGTGAGAAACTTTTCTTACTCTTCATTATTCTCCTTCTTCTATATTTTGAGTGCAAATTTAAGAGGAAGTCGGCTGGAAAGGACAAAAACAGAGATGAAAGAGAGCGAAAATAGAAAAAAAAGGATTGATTGCACCTTCTCCCCTCTGCTTTTTTTAACTAATTCAAAAATGTAGTCTGATTTTTGAGCTTAAGAATGCGTAAATTATTCATTGGGGAAATTAAGTTGCAAAACTAAAGCAAATAGGTTAAAGTTGAAAGAAAGAAAAGAAACACGAATGGATGATTAAAAGTGCAAAAAAGTTTTAGAAAGAAGGGTTTTGCTTGTATGGGGTTAACCAACAGAATAAAATTTCAAAGTTTGAATTAAATTTAAATGCTTAAAGTCCAATTTTACCTTAACTAGCAAAATTCTAACCTAATATCTCTTATAGCTAACCTTCTAAACTATTTAACATCGTTATTCAACTCTAATTATCCCCCAAAATTCTCATCCCTCAACTTACCGGCGACATCATAGCTCCTCCAGGACCTTGATTACCAACTTGGACATTCAAAGAAGCATTTGCAGCCGACGTGGAAGGTTGTTGCTGCTGCTGCTGTTGTTGGGGTTGTGCCTCAGAAGCTGGGGGAGCTCCTGCAGATGTTGAAGACATTATATATCAAATATATTTCTTCAGAAATATTAAAAGTGGTTTGTTTTAATATATATATAAATACAGGAATTTAACAGAAGAATACTTCCAAAATATATATTATTTTACTAGTTTTGCCAATAATATAAGATAATAAACTTTGATGAAAATGAGTGACAATTTGTTTAGGCATTCAGAAGATTTTCATCAACATTTTAATCTCTGAAAATTGCTTTAAATTAATTAAAATGAAATAAATTTTAGCATTGTATTGTATCAAATCAGTTAAATGTTTTAAAATAGTTTAAACTATGCTACATGGCACGAAAAATAATAAATAAAAACGTTATTTAAAAGTTTCTTTAAAAATAGTAATAACAAAAAATAAATAGCGAATATTTCCTTTAAAATGTGTGAGTTTAGAAAAAAACGTTTTTAACAATGCAAAAAACGTATACAAAACACAAATTTTGGTAAAAAAGCAAAGTAAACCTCAAAATTAACGTTTTAAAAGCAAAAAATTGAAAAAAATCACGAAAAATCCGCCATTTTTAGCAAATTTGAATCACAAACAAACAAGTTGAAAAAAATAGAAATTGGTTGATGCATAAAGAAAAGTGGATGGTCTTGAAACGAAAACTGATTGAAAAGAAGAAGAGAGTAGAGTCAAAAGAAGAGAGTTTGTGCTATGGATGGTCTATATTGCAGATATATATTTATAAAATATTTAATAAAGTTGTTTTTTAAAAATAATAAAAGAAATAAAAGGGATACAAAAAATAAAGATCTTTGGCAATTGGTTTAAAAAAAGTAGTAGAGATATAATCTTTGGAAGGCTTTCACGTTTTTTCTTTTTCCTTTTTCCGCGCAAAAATCTCTATCTTTGGGTGATGGTCAGCAGTTTTTTGCATTAATATCAAAAAAAACTTAAAACAACAACAACAAATAGAAAAAAAAGCTTAAGACCCAAGGGAACAAAAAAGGGGGAGAAAGAAAAATAAAGGGGGGACCACTGGGCTTTCATACCATTACTCCCTTTTTTCCTCCCTTCCTTTTTCCCCTTTCATGTTGCTTCTTCTTCTTCTTTCCTCACTTAGTCTTAGAAGAAGAAGAAGAAAAAAAGGTAACATTATTTTCGCCTTCTTTTTTTATTTTTAAAGTCGTCACTTTGGCATCTATAAAAGCCCGTTAGTGTTGTTGTTGTTGAAACCATGTTTTTTTTCTTCTTTCCTTCTACTTTTTTTATTTTCAATTTTAACGCGAGTGTCAGCGACAGAAAAAAAAATATATATAAGCTTTGTTCGTTTCTCATTTTTTCTTGCTTTTCAAAGAAAATAAAAACAGAAGACTAAAAAAGGAGGGGAAAAATATATTTTTTTTGAAAAATGCCAAAATTGAAAGGAAAGAAGAAAAACCATTTCACTCTATTTTTCAGCCTCTAGGGTGGTCGAAAGAAAATAGGAAGGAAAAAAAGAGAAAGAACGGAAAAAATAGAAAAAAAGCTGTGTTTTTTTATATTTCGTTTGGCAATAGCAGCAGCAAAGCCGTAACGTTGTCAATTCTTTTTCTGTCTTCTTTTTTTAAGCCAAAGCCCTAAAGGCGCAATCCATAGAGAGAGAGAGAGAAAGAAAATGTCGATGAAGAAAAAGAAGAAAGCCAAGCTGCAGTTTTCTTTCTTCTTCTGCTTCAGAACATTTCGCCAGAAGCAAGAAAAATAAGGGCTTTTTTCGCGCGCCATTGATGGTAGTTTTCCTTCTTCTTCTCCTTCTCCGTCGATGTTGTTGACGCCGCCGTAGAAAAAAAATTTTTCGTCGTTTTTCCTTTTCTCCCTTTCTATCTTCTTCTCCTTTTCCCCCTAAGGCAGCAAGCTAGCTATAAAAGCATTAGATATATTTTGAAAAAAGGAAAGGAAAAAAGGGAGAGAGAGACTGCCGCCAAAGCTGCTGTTAAGGGGATTCTATCTTCTTCTCCTTCTTTCCCCTTTTTCCCCCTTTAAAACTTTTCCTTCTCATTCTTTTTTTCTCCGCGGCTGCACCAGTCGTCGCTAAAAAAAATTTTTTCCATTCGTATTATATTTTTATTGTTAAAAGAAGGGGAGAAAAAAACTAGGAGAAGGGAAAAATATATAGAAAAATATGAAGGGAAGAAGAAGCGCGCTAGTTTTTTTCGCTTTTATAATGTTTCCCTTCCTTTCTGCCTGCTGCTGCTGCTATATTGATGCCCGAGTAGGCATTAGGTCGTCGGAGTCGTTCGATTTTGAATGCTGCTGTCGAAGGGAAGAAAAGGAAGGAAAAAAGACTCATACAAAAAAATTTTTCCTTCTCTTAGCGCAAAAAAAGACAGAGAAGATTGGGTTGGGAAGAAAAATTCTCTCTCTTTCTCTTTTCGTTTTCTCTCAAGGCATATATCGGCAAAATGCAAAAAAAAATACACATAAAAACAGGCAACGCAACGCAGACACTGATGATGATGATTGTCATTGAAAAAAAACGCAAAGGAAAAGGAAGAGAGACCCCGCCGTGAAGGTCGTGCATCTGTCAGTGCAGCAAGTAAGCAGGAGCAGCGGCGATATCGGTGTTGTACACACACACATAGTCGAAAGTTGATGTTCAAAAACTGCAAAGAGAGCCTCTCTCGCGAATGAATCAGAGTAGAAAAAGAAAGAAGATGGAGAAGGATCGCGAAGTTGTCGCGCGATTTTTTTTTGCCTCAAATTTTTTTTCTTTGTTGTGTGTCTTTCATTTCCTTTTTCCTCTTTCTTTGTGTCAGTTATAAGACCAACAATAGGGAAAGGATTTTTTTAATGCCATTGTGTATATGTGCGCACATATTGGGGTCCCCTTCGCTATTACTACTTCTTCTTCTACTTTTTTTCTATCGTCTATTTCGTTCAAAAAGAGAAGAAGAAGAAAAAAATAGTCGCATTCAATCTATTTTTCTTTTCCTTGTGTCCATTTTAATGCTGCTTTGGCTCTGTTGTTGATGTATATTTTTCCCCTTTTCAAAAAAACTGCATTTTTTTCTGTCTTTGATGGCGTTTCGTTTTAACAAAAAGAAGAGAGAAAAATTGGTCGTCGTCAACAAAATATATATATTTTTCTATCCATCCCAAACGTGCATCAAAATGGAAAAAAAGAGAAGAAAAAATTGTGAAAGAAGAAAATTTTGCTTTCAAAATAAATACGAAAAAAAATAAAGGGAGAAAGAAAAAATGTCGCACAAAAAAAAATAGAGAGAGATGCTTTTTAGAGCAACAACGAAGACGACGACAAAGACACTTATGAGTAAAACTACCATTTTGCAGCAAAAAAAATAAATTTTCAATGTAAAAAATTTTTGAACAACAAATATAAGCAATTCTTTTTCTTCCTTTCCTTCGTCGGCTTTTTTGAGGAAGGAATTAAATGCATCATTTTTTTTTTCGCGGAAATTTGCGAAAGATAAAAAAAAGAAGGAAAAGTTGTTGTTTATTTGAAATGTAATAATAATAAAAATATAAAAATTGTGTCAAAACTTTGGTCTTCTTCTTTCCGCAAAAAAATAAAATTGATGCGATCAAAAAAAAATTTGGATGATAAAAAATTTTTGAGAGAGACAGAAAAAAGATGAAAGGAAAGAAGAAAAATTTCGGAGAAGGTCATGCTTATTCAACAGGCTTTTTTATTTTTTTAAAAACAAACATTGAAAAAAATGACCACTTGTTTTTTTTGACCTTTTTTTCTTTCCTTTTTTAAAAAATGTATTTATTTTTAATTAATAAAAATTGAAATTTGTTGTTTACTTTTTAATCTTTTATAAGATTTTTATACTTTCAACATCGTAATTTTTTTGGATTTAATCTGTTTAATTTTGCAATATTCAAAATTGTGGTTAGAAAATACAAATTTTGTGTCAGCTTTACTTCATTAAAGATTTAATAAACCCATAAATGCAATTTTATTATCGATATAATATGTTATGCAAATTTAATACATTTTTCATCCACAAAGATTTGCAAATTTAATTTAGACACTTTTAACACTTTTGCAGTTAATATCTCTTTTTTGGCTTTATTAAAGTTTGTAAAAAGTTATCGCAAAATTGAATCTTTCAAAATTTGAAGAAGAGCAAAACAGTTTCTCCGAAAATTGAGCAATTTTTAATACTTTGAACAAATTCATCCCTTTTTTATCGCACCACAACATCTGTTTTTGGTTTTGTTTGTTTTTAAATTATTAAAGCCGAAATTCAACAAAAGTTTCGATATGTTTTTGGCACAGTGGATTTTATTCAAATTTGTAACTTTGATATTTTAATCAAAACACTATTTTTGAAATTTTAAAGATGGTCACAACTTGTCATGGCTGTTTTTTGAAAATTTGCATTTTTTTAAACATCGACAACGAAAAATCATAAAAATTAAAACTATAAAAGTTCAAACAAAAAACACATTTTTCAAAAATCCATAAAAACCAAATTCAATTAGGGAACAATTGCCTTTTTTAGATTTGCATATTCATAATTTTAATAAAAGCAATGGAAAACAACAACAAAGTAAAATTTTAAAAATATCAAAGAGAAACACCTTCTTGATATCACATTTTTTCAAAAATTTTATATCAAACCCAATTTTTTAAAATTTACATATTTGTCATTTTTATCGTGACAATAAAAAACAACGCAAATTTTAACTTTCGAAAATTCAAAGAAAAAAATCATTTCCAAAAAACACCTTTTTCAAAAAACATATGAAACTCAAATCGGATTAAATCCTTCTTTTTGTTGATGTCATCTCCTCCAAAATGAAGAAAAAGGATTCCCTCATTGCAAATCCATTTATCCCCCTCCAAAAAAGCCCATTACATCAGCACAAAAAAGAAAGAGAGATAATTATAATGGATGTCCTCATAAAAAAACATTCCATCACTCAACTCATCATCTTCAACAAAAAAATGCATATAAATCATTCATTTTTGCTCTAAAAGAAAATCCCTTCTTCGAAAATTGAAAGAAAAAAACAGCTTTTTTAGCACTTTTTTTGTTTTTGTTTGTTCCCGACTTTTTTTGGTGTTTTTATCCCCCCGAAAATTAAAACCATATTTTTTAATTAATGTTTCCTTTTTACCCCCTTTTAATTTTTTTATGTTGTTGTTTATCTTCTTCTTATTTTCTAACACCCTTTTATAAACAACATTTTTGAAACATCTTGATCATTAAAATAATGATCATCCTTTTTTTCTTCTTAATTAATTAATGACAAACTAAATTTGCAAAAATGCAACTATTTTTTCAAAAGTCTAAAAAAACCGAAAAAAGAATAATAGTTTCAAAAACAAGTATCTGCCAATGTGAATGATTATTCCAAAATTTATGCAAATTTTTGAGTTTCCCGTTTAAAATTGAAAAGAATCATGTTATTGACAATCTTAAAACGGGTATGGTCAAAAAAATATTTAATTATAACTTTTACGTTTTTTTGTTAGCTATATCAAAATCCCAGAATTTAATTTATTGATGTAAGATTATTCAAATCAGAAGTCTAAAAAATCCCAACTGTTTGAAATTTTTATGGCAAAGGTTTTCCTTTGATCTTTACCGCTTTTCAGATGAGCAGCTAATTTCGGTACAACTCCGTCACAATTGCTGGACGTCAGATTAAGCAATATTCGTGACAAGTTTAATTTTTTGTGATTATTAAAATTTATGCAAATTTCTAGGTTTTCATTTTTCATGATCGAAAATTCTCCAAAATTATACATGTTTGTAATTTATCTTTCTTTGTTTTGTTGATTGTTGTTTTCTATTTTTATGTTTGTCTTCAACAAAAAAATGAATAAACGTTCCAACCAAAAAATTGCCCCCCATTGAATGCTGTGACAAAAGAGGCATAATTAGATGCAAAAATAACACAAAAATGTATTTGTTGAATGAGACTCATTTTTTCTCTTCTTTTTTTGTTCTTAAAAATGCAAAAATTTTTAGGAGAAAAAAACTCCGCCTCTAAATGAGAGGGTATTCAATGTTTCAAAATATCCTTGCAGGAAAAAAATTGTAAAAACGTTTCAAAAATACAGGGTGATTCAAGAAATTCCCCCGATTTCAAATTGCTGGCAAATTTTTCCTATTCAATTTAAACAAAAACGGATTGCACCATCATACTCAGCATCTTATGCCATTTTGTTTTCTGCAAAAAAATTTTTTTCGAAAATTATGCAAATTGACGTGGTCCTGTAAAAAAAATTTTTTTTCGAAATAAAATAAATGGCATGAGATGCTGAGTTCGATGATGCGATCCGTTTTTGTTTAAATTGAATAGGAAAAATTTGCCAGCCATTTGAAATCGGGGGAATTTCTTGAATCACCCTGTATTAAATTTAAGTTAATGTAAAATACATTCTGAAAATATTGAACGCTATTTGTGACATTTAACATGATTTGATTTGATTAATTAATTAGTGCCGGTATTAACAAAATTTACATATTAAGCTGTAATTTTTCCTCATTCGATTGACAAAATATTCAAGTAAAATTGTTCAAAAAAAAACTTTTGACAATCTTGTCTTTTTTCCATTTCCATTTTCTAAAAAGCTTCTTTTTTGATCAGATAACAAAAGACGACACAGATCATCTCAAGTTTTTTAAATGCAAATGGATCTTGCACTTTAAAAATTTTAAACTTTCTGTATTTTTTGAATATTTTAGTAACAAAAAAGATAAAAACAAAAAGTTTTAATTAAATTTTTCAATTTTGAAATCAAAAACATTACAGTATAATCTTGAATAAATTTTTAAACGATGATGGCCCTAGAGATGGCCAACAGTTTACAAAAAAATATTATAAATTTGTACTGAAAAGAAAAAAATTTAGAAATTTGCCACATCTTTGAAGTAAAAAAAGAGTTTTTGTTTTATGGTTTTATTTCCCGGGAAATGGAACAGAAAGAAGAAACCTATCTCATTAAAGTTTGAACTTTTAAAGTTAAAGGAGATCTTTCATTTGATTCATTTTTTATTATTTCGCAAGAAATTTCGCGAACCGCAAATAACTGATAATCAGGAACTTTCGCTTTTTTCTATTGTTTTTTGTCAACAAAAAAAGTTTTTTTTTAAAATTTAAAAGCATCAATTTTATTTCCCCAGAAAAAAATACAGTAATCTTTATACTTCTTAGATTGATAGTACAGTAAAAATTAAGTCACCTTTGCATTTAAAAAGAAGCCAAAAATTATTTAATTTTCATGATGCCCGATCGGATCCTTCTATTTCTTGAAAATTAAACAACAACTGTATACTAAACTAAAATCTTTTTAAGTATTGATATTTGACAACAGCTACAAACTTTAATTATTGCTTACCACATGTGTGAATTATTTGAGATTTCTTTTTTGCAATCATTTTCTGTTTGTTTGGTCAATAAAATATTCAAAAAAAGTTGTTCACAAAAAAGACTTTTGAAAACACAGTTTTTTAAGATCACGTTTTTTTGAAAAACATCTTTTTGATCAGATAACAAAAATTGATCTTTTTTCAGTTTATCTTTCATTTCAAGTTTTGTTAGTTTTTTTTGAATATTTGAGTTGCAAGAAATAGAAAGAAAATGCTTGTTAGGTATATCTTTCAATATATAAATCAAAAATATTACAGTATAATCTTCAATTATTTTTTAAAGATCATTTGGCTGTGCTTATCGGGATAATAAAATGATCATTTAAAAAACAAATAATTTAAAGGAACTGTTTTTTCTTTGAGAACAAATCCTTTAGCATTTGTTCTCAAAGAAAAAATTGAAAAATATCGGATTAAAACGAATTTTTTAAAAAAAAATTAAATAAGATTAAATTTCATTTTACTTGAATCATTTGCATAATTAGTTTTCTTAATATCAAAATAAAATAATAAAGTTATTTGTGTTATTAAAGCAATCATTTTTTATTTTTGGTTATTCGGGAAACAAAATGTTTAAAAGAATCTGTTCACAAAAAAGTTCGACAACACTGTTTTTTTTTAATTTTTGAAAAGCATCTTTTTTGATCAGATAACAAAAAAAACGTTGATTATTTCTTCAGTTTATCTGTCGTTTCAGGTTTTGTTTGCTTTTTTTGAATATTTTAGTAACAAAAAATGATAAAAAAGAGAACGCATAAGTTGTCTCATTCAAAACTAAATAATTTCGAGTTATTTAATAAGCCTTAAATTAAGAAATTTTTCTTGATGATGATTTTGTTGATAGGCTTAACAGTAGTTTAAAAAATAATCTAGTTTGGTCTCAAAAAAATTTGAAAATTTATAAAATGATTAAGAACAAAAGGATTTATTTCAAAGTATGCATCTTCAAAATATACACATGTTTTCCACTAAAACATCATTTCAATTAAATTTTAATGATTAGCTAACAAAACTTTGCATAAATATAATTTGAATGATATTCAACAATATTACGTCCAATATTCTGCCATGTTTTAACTGTTTCATTTTTTTCAATTTTTGCTTTCAAGAATGAACAAGAAAAACAAAATAACTTTAAAAGTGCCATAACTCGTCTAGTCGAGGGCAATTACCAAACTGTAAACATTTAAGCATTTGTGTGTAACCCAAAACAATCTCAAAAAAATTACAATTAACGGAAATCTTCTCTGGTAAATCAATTTGAATTAAAAATACAAAAAATTTTAAATTTGATTTTTATCAGCGTGAATGGAATTTTTTAATTTCTTAATGGTTGGCTCAAATTCATCGTACTTTTTTAATACTAAAAACTTTGCAATAACATAAGTATCACAGGCATCAAACTTTCTTAAAATAAAATTATGGCAATCATTTTCTGCTTATTTGATCAATAAAATGTTCAAAAAAAGTTGTTCACAAAAAAACTTTTATTAACACTACTTTTTTATGATTTCATTTTTTGAAAAACATCTTTTTTGATCAGATAAAAAAGCCTTGATCTTTTCTTTGGTTTATCTTTCATTTTAAAATTTTTCTATCTTTTTTGAATATTTTATTGTAGTAACAAAAAAATTGAAGGAGAATGTGTTAATTATATCTTTAAATGTTAAAATCAAAAATATAAAGTACAGTATAATAAAAAAGATAATAAAGAGAATCTTATCTCTATAAAAATCTTTTCTCTTTTCTTTCCCTTTTATTTAAATCTTCAATTTCCATTTTTTTAATCCAATAAAATGATACGAATTTCTTCTCTTTTTACTATCAATGCAGAATTTTTTATACGAACTAAAGACCATTTAGTTTAATAATCTTGAGTTATTTTAAGGTGTTGATGGACAGTCAATCAATTTCATTAGATTACAAAAAAAAATCATAACGATTTGTACTTAATGAAAAAATTGGAAAATTTGTTACATCATTGATGTAAAACAGTTTTCGTGTTAGGGTTGTTCATTTCTCAGGAAATAGAACAGAAAGTGGATAATTTCCCGGCATTTCTCTGTTTACGTAATGTCACTGATTCGATACCTAAAAAAAGCCTAAAAACTTGTGTTTGGACTCTGTAAGCTTTAACTTCATCATTTTTTCAAATTTAAAAAAATTTAAACAAACAAATTTAACCATTTTTAGAAAAACAAATATTAACTGTGCCAACTGATATATTTATTTTCTTTTAAAATAGGGCAACAATTATTTAACCATCCGCCTGTTTAAGAACTCCTTTTAAACGATTTTAAAAATATGCAAATTACTTAACAACTCATTAAAGTGTTTTTAAGCAAACATTTTCTACGTATTTGTCCAAAAAAATACAGGGTGTGCCAAAAAAAATGAGCAAGGTGGTGTTAAATAAAAATGGTGAGGGCACTAAATTTGGTTATTGGTGGTAGAGTATGAGCCTTTTAGGAGTAATTTGTGGCACAAATATCATGGGTCGAAAACTTTCGCAGAAATTCAAAGTTAAAAAAAGGCTGTTTTTGGTGGTCTTGCGCGCTAGAGCATCACAATATTTCCAGAGGGCAAAAAACGAAGCTGTTGGGCAGATTTTGTGGGCCAGTGGACCTAGTCGTCCATAGGCTTTAGTTTGACGCAATAACTCTTGTGGTGGAATTATGGCGAATTTTTTTCTAAACCCTTGCGCAAAATTTTTCACTTTTAGTCAACTTTGACCGATTGCCCTACTTTTTCCTGGAGGATTTGGGGGCTCATATTTGTTGCCAACAAACTTCAGCCTATTTGTGGTCGATCTCACACAAAAATATTGAAATCTGGAAAAATGATATTTTTTCGATAATCAAACTAAAGCCTATGGACGACTAGGTCCACTGGCCCACAAAATCTGCCCAACAGCTTCGTTTTTTGCCCTCTGGAAATATTGTGATGCTCTAGCGCGCAAGACCACCAAAAACAGCCTTTTTTTAACTTTGAATTTCTGCGAAAGTTTTCGACCCATGATATTTGTGCCACAAATTACTCCTAAAAGGCTCATACTCTACCACCAATAACCAAATTTAGTGCCCTCACCATTTTTATTTAACACCGCCTTGCTCATTTTTTTTTGCACACCCTGTATTCAAAAAAAATTTTATATGAAATAATTTCGACAACAAAATTTTCTTCTTTCTATTACAATTTCGGAAAAGATTTTTTTAATCAGATAACAAAAGCGGTGTTGTGCCGTCCCTTTTTTTATCGATTACGACTTCGGCGGCATGTATTCTTTGATGTTTTAGAAGCATCGACTCCGACTCAGGAGTCGGAGTTTTAAACGAAACATTTCTTTATTTTTTATTTAAGCTTAATTTTTCGTTTTTGAATATTTCAGTAACAAAAAAATAGAAAATATGAATTACATCTTTCAGTGCTGCAATCGAAAATAGTATTTAGTTTTTATTAAGGGTAATAATAATCCTAATTAGCTACTGGAGTAATTAAATATTCACTATTTTAAAAAATCGATAAAAATTTGTCCTAAAAAAATTTAAAAAAAATGAAATTGAGTACACGAGTTACTGTATATTAAAATCAACGTACTAAACAATTAGAATCTAATAATATCCAGGATACGGTAGAACCCTGAATAACGAGGAATTTATTCTACCGTATATCGTTTTAGATTTCTGACAAGGCATCACTAGCAAAAACTACCGTATATTCTTACAATGAAGAATGTCTCCAAAAATATGAATACATTTTCTTGGTAAAACTAAATGAAGTAATATAATAATTAATTTATATATGTCACATATTTAAAAAATAAAAACACCAAAACATTACAACTCCACAAAAAATCAGCACCAAATTAATCTTGAAGAAAAACCAGAAGAGTGTTGAACTTCAAAGGAAAATGGAGAATATTGATTGGAATTATCGATTTCACGATCTTCAGCAACCGATCGAGCTTGTGCATCAATGGAATTAACAGATTCATGATTTGTTGCAGCATCGAATGAATCAGATTCAGTTTTGAATGTCTTGTCAACACTTTGTATGACTGCAGAAGCAGAAGCTAACGATGAAGATGATTGAAGATTTTGATCATAAGGATTATGACTGCTGGGAGATTCTTGATCTGCTACAGGTTCTCGGCTGATTACGGTAATTGCATCATTCTGCAAGCTTTCACCAGCAATTGCGATTCTCTCTAAAAAACATATAATTAGAATCTGGGTTGTAATAGAAACAAACTCACCTTTCAAGATAACTTCAAATTGAGTACTTGAAACAGCAAAAGCTTGAAACGATTCCCATTTTTCTTTTGGTTCTTCAATCCAACACTAGATGATTCAATCAAAGTAATATCTTCAAACAAAACTCTTCCATTTTCTTCGATAAGAACGTCATCAGCAGAATCATGAAAAGAAACTTTTAGGAATCGATCTGCTTCTTCATCAGAGTTATCAATACCTTCATCAGGATCTTCCACAATCTCTTTCTTAACAATTGTTGACATTACCCCAAGATAAAGCAGACACTGAAAAATGTAGAAAGTTTAAAAAAATGAATAACTTGCAAATACAAAAAAAACAATAACGCGAATTATTAACATTTTTAGCATAAGACATACTGTAAGCATACTATTTAAGAATAAACCATAAATAAAAGAACAAAAGCGGCGAAAATTCATAGATATTACAATACTGAAACCTATAAGCCACAAAAACGAAACATTTTTTATTCAAAAACATTGCAGAATAACTATTACGTAACTCGCAGATATGGTAACACTAGGGATTGGTGTATTACATTGGATACAAAAAAGTAAAATAAGGTACAACACTCGAAGAAATAGTAAGACCTCGCGGATATTTCATTTTTTCATGACAGATGTTTCAGATTTAAAACTTGAGTTGCTGTGTTCAAATGTGAGCTAGCTCATGAGCTATCGCTTAAAAAAGGCAGAAAACATTAAACAAAGCTGCAGGAGACACTGAAATTTGTAAAACAACTTAATAAAGATATGTAATTCAAAAATAATAATATACAATAAACACAAATTGCTCGTTTTAATGTACCGTAATCAAAACAAGTTCATCATATTGAGTGAACAATAACAAAAGCACAGAAATAGCAATCATATAATTGTTAAAGAAAAATGCAGGACAGGTTAGCCGGACAATAGCTGATAAAAAAAGATTTCAGGCTCATAACAATTTAATGATTAAATTTAATAGAAAAGAACGGTATTTTTATAATTTAATGTTTTTGAAATTCTTCTTTTTTCAAAAACCATTTCAATCACATTTTGCCAAAGCGCACCTACAAGAAAATTTGAGTTGTCTCATTTTTTTGAGCACGCAGATTTCGTTGCTTTGATTGTGCAATTTTTATAATTCTTTAATCAAACTCTTTATTTTTGGTTCCACTTTCAACAATGCAACCTCCAACAAAACTTTGTTCCACAGAATCAGAGAAGATTGCTCGAGAATTTATTGATAATTGGAGTCATTTTCTTTCACTTTTGGATACACAATCTGAATTAGGTTTGTTTACTTATACTTGTTTATCTCCACAACTTTAACATTTACAATTTTTAGATGTCCTGAAACTACTAGAATTACTTGAAAATGTTCGAGCTAACTGGCAAAAATCTGAAGCTGATGCAAGTCATTACAAAGGCAAGCTTACTGCTGCTGAAAAGAATATCAAAGATCTTAAAGCTGCGAATGAACAATTGAATGTCCAACTACTTAATTGCCAAACACAACTTGGTCATGTCTCTGAATGTAAAAGAGCTACTGAAGATGAACTTGATGAATACAAAGAAGAACGCGGAAAGTTACTACAAATTCTTAAAGTTTGTTTACTCTTGTACTTCAGTGCTTAAGATACAGTAGATTTATTTCAGGAGAGTGAACAAGAACTTATATCTGGTAATTTGCTCGCACTTTTGAGTAACAATATTCAACGAAGTGGTTCTGTTCGACGAAATGCTACCCATGATGTTACAGCGAGTAAGATAAGATATTTTTGCTTCTTTTATTAACAATTTTAATCTTGTTTAGATCGTCTTCCAAGTCTTGATGAAGAAAGTGGTGAAATATGTACTATGGAAAGTGCTCAATCTGAAATGGTTTTTGATCCAATTAGGGAATCTCTCGATGCTTCAGTTGATCTACGAAGTCGAGGAAATCATAAACGTCGTTCACATTCTGCTCCAAGTAAACGATCCCGAAATGGACATAATACTGAAATTACTGCACAAGTTCAAATTGATCCAACTGAAAAAAGAGATCCATTTGCAAATGTAACAATTCGTCGATCAATGCATCCACGTTCGTAATTTTTATTCCATTTATTTGTAGATTGTTTAGTTTTAAATTTTTATGTTTGTCTTCAACAAAATAAATAAACATTATCCTCAAAAAATGGCTGTCTAGGCATTGAATGAAATGACAAAAGAGGCATAATTAGGCAACAAACTTTTTGTAAATATTTAGAATTTTAATAAGATCATCAATACAAGTTTTTTTAATAAAATTTATAATATACTGTAGAAATTTAGCGGCTCTTCTGTATGCAAATTTCTATAACAAAATCAATAATTTAATAAGCAAATATTCATCAAAGGTAACGAAAAGAGAAAAGGGCAAAGCAACTGAAGATTCATGTACATTACTGAAATCTTCGAGCATACAAAAGCGAAATAGTTTTGGATGAAAAATAATTAAAAATTGTTTTAAAAATCGGGGAAATGGTAAAGCATTGGGGGACATTGAGATATTTGCCAAAAGGTTGTTTGTATCCGCAATTTGAAGAAGTAATAGAATTCAGCACCCCAGCTTTATCCACACTCTATCGATGGATACCAAGTTTGCGACCTTTGGTTCTTTGTGCAAAAGCATACTGTAAGAATTATGTCCTACACGAACACATGAAAATTTGTCTTTAAAAGATCAAAAATTATAAAATTTAATCTTTACTCAATGGCATTTTCACTTTCTTAATGAATTATATCCATTCGAATCAAATCAGATTTGTGGTACGGTATAACTAGAAAAAAAAAATAATTACTGTACATTTTACAGCCCACAACGAGGAATCTTGATTATATTTTCTTGTAACAAAATACAAATAAGAAGTGATACAATATTACATTTATTAACGTTGCATATCTTCAAAACAAAAACACCAAAATATTACAATTCCACAAAAATCTGCACCAAATTAATTAATTTTACTCCGTTTACTTTCAATTTCAGAATCATCGGCAAGTTCTTGAACACGTTTTCTTGCCATTGAATGAGCAGGAACATCTGGTTCAGGTTCAGAATCCAACAAAAATAAACCTTTGCAGATAAAATCCAATTCTGCTTGATTTAAGGCCTAAAAAACAAACAGATAATTTGCATAAATCAAAATACAAAACCAACAAACCTTTTTAAAATGTTTAGGTGAAAAAATATGTTGAACAATACTTTGGGGATTAGTGTTTGCAGATTTCTTGTTACACTTTTTACATTCATGAACCTAAAAAATTTAGAAAATTATGAATATTCAGAAAATCAAAAACATACTTCATCAAAATGATCCTTCAATTTATGAACATTTCTCTTTAAATATAGCAATTTTCGAATTGAAAATGTTTCTTTGTAATTTAATTTCAATTTTTTTGAAAGGATCTGACGAATAAGAGAATCTGAAACAAAAACAGCATAAACGAAATATGAAAGATTTTAGCTCACATTTATATTCAAATGCGTCTTCCAAACTTCCAGAAGAAAGGCCTTCAATTGAAAATTCTGGTGATTGTTCCAGTTCTTGATATCCAGCAAATTTTAAAGAAGCCAACTTTTGAGATTGAATAAACTTCATATAAATTTCAGGTTGAAGAAGTTTTGCAATTTGCGGAGGATCAGCACGGAATTTTATTTGATACTAAAAAGTGTAAATGGATAATTCGCATTTCAAGATTAACCAAAGAGGAACGCACCTGAGTTGCATGAAATTGTGAAATTAAATGTGAAGTATTAAAAGTTTTTACACGAATATTACAAATATCACATTCTTCACTTGCAGAAGAATCCAAATCTTTCACCAAAATATTAGATTTCCTGGCCCAATGAAGAATTCGAACAATTTCATGATTTGGATTTGAAACCATTGTTCTCTTGAAAGCATTCTTAACAAGATCTAAAAAAATAAATAACTTTCATAAATATCGAGAAGCTGATAACGAAAAATTGATACCAAAAGTTTGTGTGTACATGTGATCACCTCGACAAAGCATTAATTTCAGTTGATGACGTGATGAAACTTTGTATGCGTCGAGAACATCTTTCATAGATGGTTGACCACGTACTGTAACAGAAGTTGTTGTAGAAAATGCATTTGACTCTGTTAAAACATTTGAAGAACAGTCAGAAGAGAGTTTATCATCAGCGGAAAATGGAGCATTTTGAATGGAATTATCAGTTACAGGATCAACATTAAATGGAGGTACTTGTACATCAATAGAATCAAGAGATTCTTGATTACTTTCAGCATTTAATGAAACAACTTCAGTCACAATTCTCTTCTTAACCCTTTGTACAACACCAGATGCAGAAGCCAACGATGAAGTAGGAATACTTGGATCGCATGATTGAAGATTGCTAGATGATTCCTTATCAAATAAAAATTTTGGTAATTCTTCCATTCCTTGATATTCGGACAATCTTACAGAAGTCAGTGTTTCACGATCAATAAGTTTCATATATATTTCAGGTTCGAGAAATTTTGCAATTTCTGGAGGATCAGCATTGAATTTTTTATGGTACTAAAAATTAAAAACATCAAAAATAAATTTGTAAGAATATACAAAAGCCCACATATTTTTGAAACGACCCCTGGCAAGGTTCTGACCGCTCGGAAGGTCGTTCGAGATACTTGAAGAAACCGCAATGGAGCAAAATGGTCTAGACTTGTAAAAGCCTATTTTATGGAGAAGGTATTAATTTTGGTTCCCCAAGGATTGCCCATCGATACTGGATAAATTAAAATAACGTACTTCAGCGGAATGAATGCTTGAAAAGAAATGTCCAAAATTATTCGAAGGATTTTTACCATTATGACAAATATTACATTTCCAGCTCGCATTTGGATCCAAAGTTTTCAACATTCTATTATAATTCAATTTCTTAATCCAATGAAGAATTCGAACAATTTTATTATTTGGATGTGCAACCATTGTTCTCTTGAAAAATTTTAATACAAAATCTACAAAAATTAAAAATATTATTAAAGGCAAATGCTAAATGAAAAACATACCGAAAATTCCCCAGTACATAGAATCACCTCGAGAGAGCAAAAATCTAAGTTTTTTACGAGAAGAAACATTATATGCTGCCAGAACATCTTTCATGGTTGGTTCATCACAAGGACAACATGTAGATGGGAAAATTGGACAACCTGCAGTTGGAAAGCCGAAAGATATATATTTTGGAAAAATCAAGGAGAAATCAGAGGAAAGTTTAATATCAATCGAGAATGGAGAATTTAGAATGGAATTATCAATTTCACGATCTTCAGTAACTGATCGAGCTTGTGCATTAATGGAATTAACAGATTTATGATTTGCTGCAGCATCGAATAAATCAGATTCAGTTTTGATTGTCTTGTCAACACTTTGTACGACTGCAAAAGTAGAAGCTAACGATGAAGATGATTGAAGATTTTGATCATAAGGATTATGACTGCTGGGAGATTCTTGATCTGCTACAGGTTCTCGGCTGATTGCGGTAGCAGTATCATTCTGCAAGCTTTCACCAGCATTTGCAATCCTCTCTAAAAAACCATATCATTATAATCTGGGTTGTAATAGAAACAAACTCACCTTTCAAGATAATTTCAAATTGGGTTCTTGAAACAGCAAAAGCTTGAAAAGATTCCCATTTTTCTTTTGGTTCCTCAAAATATCCATCTACAGGTTTCAGTAATCTTCTGATGGCATCATTTCTGAAACACAAATATAAATTAGCGGTAACTCCAATATAGAAGAATATTACTGAATAAACAATCCAACACTATGTGATTTAATCAAAGTAATATCTTCAAATAATACTCTTCCATCTTCTTCGATAAGGACGTCTTCAGAAGAACCACGAAAATAAACATTAAGGAATCTATCTTCTTCTTCTTCAGAGTTATCAATAGCACCATCAGGATCTACCACGATCTCTTTCTTAACAATTGCTGACATTGCCTCAAGACAAAGCAGACACTGAAAAATGTTAAAAAGTTTAATTAAACAGGAAAGGCATAATTTAAAAAAATATATGTAAATAAACGCGAATTGTAAAAGATTTTTTGCATAAGACATACTGTAATCAGCAAATACTAATCAAGGGAAACGAAAAGAGAAAAGGGCAAAGCAACTGAAGATTGATAGTATCCACATCACCAAAACCTCTCAGTATACAAAAGCAAAACATTTTTTGATGAATAACAATGAAAAAACTGTTAAAGAACCTGAGGAAATGGTAAAGCATTGGGGGACATTGAGATATTCCCCAAAAGGTTGTTTGTATCTGCAATTTGAAGAAGTAAGATAATTCAGGAACCCAGCTTTACCCAAATTCTATCGAGTGATGTCAAGTTTGCGATCTGTGATGATCGTGTCCTTGGGGAAAGTATACTGTAAAAATTATGGCCTCCACGAACAGATGAAAATACCATTCTTGGCTTATAAGCGACAAAAAACATTGAACCCAGAGCAAGGCCGTAGAGAGGGGGGGGGGGGGCATTTGGGGCACGTACCCCCCCCCCCGAAACTGAGAAAATCCTTTGATCTTTTGCCGCCGCCGTGTTAAGGCGGCAAAAGATCAAAGGCGTGCCCCCTCCGAAATGAAAATGCCCACCCCGAAATTTTTTTTCTGCCTACGGCCTTGACCCAGAGCATGTTGAGAGCATAAACTGAATTGTAACAAAAAAAACCAGCAATTTAAAACCACCAATAAACATTAAACACGAATTAATTGTTCTAGGTATACTGTAAGCAAAATATGTTCAGCAAAAGTAACACAGAAAGGGAAAAGTAATGGAAAATTCTAAGATTTTAAATAATACTAACTACAACATCTGAAAGTATAAAGACACAACATTGTTCAGATAACAAAGTAAAAGATTTTTACACAATCCGGAGGAATGGTAATGTATTGGGGGATATATTGATATATTTTATGATAGGGTTGTTCGAGACTAGAATTAGAGGTATTTGGAGATACATAAAAATTTGTTTAAAACCTGCAAGAACGAGAAAAACTAGGTTGCCAGAGGTGAAAAAACTTTCAGATGCTGCTGATCAATCAGGGGAAAAACCATTTGCTAAAGAGATGACAGATGAAAGGAGGAAAATGTGAACATTTGTGATAAAAAAGTGTTAAAAAAGTTCCAAGGAGATAACCGTAACAAACATGATCATCTTACATATACAGTTCATCAAAGCTTTTTTGATCAAAGGTGTAGCACAGACAAGCAAGACAAAAGTTGTGATACACAAAAATGATTTTAGGGCATTCAAATTTTATTTATTTTAATCTTAACTTTTTTTAAAATTTTGTTTGAGAAAATTTGCAAATTGAAGTTCTTCTTTTTTAAAAATAGTTTTAACCACATTTTGCCAAAGCGCACTTTCAACAAAATTTGAGAGTTTTTTCGTTGCATTTTTTTTTCGTTGTCGCGATCGCAGATTTTTTCTTTTAATTGTGCATAATCTATAATTTTTTAATCAAATTCTTTATTTTTAGTTCCACTTTCAAAAATGCAACCTCCAGAAAAACTTTGTTCTACCGAATCAGAGAAGATTGCTCGAGAATTCGTTGATAATTGGAGTCATTTTCGTTCACTTTTGGATACACAATCTGAATTAGGTTTGTTTACTTATACTTGTTTATCTCCACAACTTTAACATTTACAATTTTTAGATGTCCTGAAACTACTAGAATTACTTGAAAATGTTCGAGCTAACTGGCAAAAATCTGAAGCTGAAGCAAGCCATTACAAAGGCAAGCTTACTGCTGCTGAAAAGAATGTCAAGGAACTTAAAGCTGCAAATGAACAACTGAATGTCCAACTACTTAATTGTCAAGCACAACTTGGTCATGTCTCTGAATGTAAACGAGCTATTGAAGATGAACTTGATGAATACAAGGAACAATGGGAAAAATTGCGACAAATTCTTAAGGTTAGCTTATTCTTGTACTTCACTGCTTAAGATATAGTTGTTGAGTTTCAGGATAATGAACAAGAACTCATTTCTGGTAATTTGCTTGCCCTTTTGAATCATAATGTTCAACGAAGTGGTTCCGTTCGTCGAAATGCTCCTCATGATGTTGCAGCAAGTATGATTTTACATAATTCGTATTCATAAACTAATTTAATCTTGTTTAGATCGTCTTCCAAGTCTTGATGAAGATAGTGGTGAAGTTAGTACAATGGAAAGTAGTCACTCTGAAATTGATTATGATCGAACTAATGAATCTCTTGAAGCATCCTTTGCTCGACCAAATCGGGGAAGTCTTAAACGTCGTTCACGTTCTGTAGCTCCAGAAGCTTCCCGAAATGCTACTCGCTTTGCACATTCTACTATCCAGGAAGAACCTGAGGTATGTATATTTTTGGTAGTGATAGTGTGGAATAACAGTTACAAGCTCTTCTGTACTGACTTTGCACAACTCTTTTCTTTTCTATTCCATTTATCCAACATCATCTTTTCAGTTTCATTCTGCTCCAAGTAAACGATCCCGGAATGAACATGATACAGAAATTACTGCAACATTTCGAATTGATCCTTCTGGAAATAGAGATCCAACTGCAAATGTTACAATTCGTCGATCATTAAATCGTTCAAGAAGCGAATCAACTTTAATTGAAGTTAAAGAAAAAGTTGTTCGTAAACCTTTAACACCACATTTTACTCCTGGCCGAAGTAATATGTAAGTTTTCTAATATTATGGATCAAATTATGGATTGATTTTTAGAAAAAGTCCACATAATGGTGCATCCTGGACTTGTGGACAAGAAATTGAACGCCGAATTCATCGTGTCGAAAATTTTAAGTCGCTTTTTGAAGCTTGTGATGTTTGTGCAAAAGGTTTTGGAATTAGAGCTCAAAATGCCCTCAAATGTGTTGACTGCAATATTCGTTTTCATCGACATTGTCAATCTCGTGCTCCAATGCCATGTGTTCCAAAAGTCCCGATTCCAAAAACGCCATCAAAACAAAAACGTTCGTTAATACAGTATTGTCCTGAAACACATCCATTCATTCCACCACTTATGATTTATTGTGTTGTTGCTTTGGAACGTGATCGTCTTACCGATGAAGGGATCTATCGTCTACCAGGAATTGATAATACTGTTGTAAAACTTTATTCAGAATTATTGTCTGAACGAAAAGTTCCAAATCTCACAAATTGTGAAACTGAAAATATTACTGCTTGTATTGTAAAGTTTTTAAGAGAATTAAGAGTAAGTTCTTACTGTAACCGCTGCTTCATTTACTGTATCTCCTCATTTTTAGGATTCACTTATTCCATCAACATCATATGATGATTTTATTCGAGCTGTTGCCGCTGATGATGAACAAGCTTTGGTCCAAGCTGTCTTTGAATTATCTGCTCCAAATCGTGATACTCTTGCCTACTTTATTCTTCATCTTCAAAAAGTTGCAAAACATTCAAGTCATAACAAAATGCCTATTGAAAATCTTGCTCGTGTCTTAGCTCCTACTGTAGTTGGATATTCAAAGCTTGTAACTCCTTGTGTTGAAAATGTTCAAGAACTTATTCGAAATCAATATATGATACTTCTTCGACTTTTAAGAATTCCATCTGTAAGTTTTTCATTCTTTCTTATGAGGCTAAATTACAGTAATCATACTTTTTTAGGAATTTTGGCGTCGCTTCATTGAAAATAATATGAGTGCCGTGCTAGCTGCAGAATCTCGAACACCTGGATCAAAGACTGCTTTGCTTACTGTTACTCCAACAAAGTCATCTTCTCGACGTACCAGATTTAGTAACAATAATACAACTACAGTTGAATTACATCCAGAAGTTATCAAACCACGACAACAACAATCTGCAAATTCATCATCTCCACTTATTCAACCACTTTCAATGGCATCAAAAGGAATGCGAGGAATTAGCTTTAAACCAGCTTTCTAATTTTTTTATACTTATTTATTCTTTTTTGATGCAATTTATTAAAAATGATGTAAATACATTTTTTGATTAAATTATTCTTTTGAATTTGTTTTGACCTTTTTATAAAAAAGTTACAATTTCTTTGCCTAGTGTTTATTTTCATAGATACTGTAGAAAAATATAAAACAGTGTTCAGACTACAGTAACAAGTTGTTGATTTTTGACACAGAAAACTGGTACATATAGAATCTTTATAAACAAACAACAAAAAATCTTCAACAACAATTAGAAAAAACAGTAAATTAAATAGTATCCATTGGATCATCATCTTCAATTTCATCTTTAACTTCTTTCTTTATTTCAACATCAACAGCCCTGGCAGGGAATTCCCCTCGAGCAGCAGCAATCATTTCATCAAAAACTTCTTTAACATCTACTTCAGCAACCCTTTCACATCTTTGAATAATTGATTTAACAATTTTTATATCATCCAGAGTTCCATGGATATAAATCCTTCCATTTACACCAATTGTAGTTTCAACAGCAAAACCTTTTTCAATCAAGCTTAAAATTTTGCAAGTTGATTCAAGAAGACGACGGGAATAACTACATGAAATACTAATAATTGTTCCAGAAGCAGTTCGAGGGATTAAGCCTTGTCCTTTTGCTTTACCAAGTTCATTAACACACGACATCTAAAATGATTTGGGTTAATTGGGAAACATATCAGTACAAAGACGTCAGCAGGATTTAACTTTGGAGGAGGTACAGGCCATCACGAAGGGGGCACGCGTTGATTTTCTACCGAGAGCGGTAAAAGATCAAAGGATTTTAAATGATGTTTCAGATGTGCCTCTGGTACCTCATCCTGCTGACGTCCCTGGATCAAAAGAAAAAACATACAACAGGTGGCAGATATTTGTTTACAACTTTGATATTTCCATAAAGAAGATCACCAATTCTAACATCTGGACGATTCCGCTTTGTTGCATTTTCAAATGAAGTAAATTCTATTTCAGCTTTTTCAGCAGCACCAATATCAACTTTCCAAAAATCTCCAATCTTTTGTGTTGCAATTCCAATAACCTTTTCACCAGTTTGTGGGAAGTATCTAAAATTACAAGTTGATTAAACTTTGATAAACTGATTGGTAAATAGATGAACAACTTGGTCCTTAGATCAAGAGATACATATATGCTTAGATGAAGATAAAAGTAAACTTACTTTTGTGAGAAAGTATTAATCCAAAGCCACTTCGGCGTTTCATGAACGAATCCAGTGAGAGTAGCATGAGGTTCATCATCATTTCGCATTACAATTCCTCGACCACCTATTTTATGTTGTTCATTTGATTTTAAAGCATTCTTGACAATAATTTTATCACCAGGCAGCACAAATTGTGTCATATTTCTGAAAAATAATTAGGATATTAATAAAAGTTAGAAAGATACAAGTTTGAAGATGAAGATTAAAGTTTCGCGACGTTTGTGATAAAAAATGGACAAAAACTGAGGCAGTTTAAAGCATCTAAAACCTTTATAAAGTCCTTAGGTAGCTAAAAGTAATTAATAAAAGTTGAGGGATTAAGTGGTAAAAGCTAATTGCTTCAGAATCGGCAAAAAAAGGTTTCTGTAAAAATTTAAAAAAAGTTTTTCTTTCAAAATTTTCGTTGGCAGCGAAACACGTTTTGCCAAATTTAACATTGATGAACGAAAATTAAAGTTTAAATTGCGTAATATTTTTTGCTGCTTTTTATTTAAATTTTTTATCTGTTTCGATAGAATTTTTGCCTCTAGGAAAGTAATCACCAATATCCAAGATTTGCAAAATTGATAAAGTTTTTATTAAAAATGCCAAAACTACAAGCATGATTACAGTAATATATTTTATGATATATATGCAAATTTTTATAATATACAATCAAAAAAAAAGTAGCTAAAAAGCAGATCTAAAGGATCGAACAATTGATGATGCAAGAGAGAGGGATCGTTGAAGTGGAGAAGGTTTTGGTGGAGGTTTTGCTTCTTCTGCGGATCGAACACCTCGAATTCCACCTGAACGGCCGCTGGCAAAATTATTATTCATTCTTCGAAATCTTGAAGAAAATGATCTCGGCATTGTTGGAGATGTTGAAAGTGAAGCGGTACCAGCTCCAAGGCCTGCTGGGGATGATGATGTTGAAGTGGTAAATGCAGATTTTGGAGAAGATGTTGGAGTTGGGGTTGAAGCAGTTGAAGATATTTCTGATAAAGCTGCCGCAAATGGACTCATATTTCTTGTAAGAAATTGTTTCCAAAAATCCTGTAATAAAATTTGCATATTATAGTGTTGCAAAAAGTGATGCAATTTTATCTGGAGATTTAAATAGCCACCATGCCCTGAGGGAATATTTTCAAAAACCCATCTGGAATTCTTGATATTCTTATATTCAAATTTTTAAATAATTTTTTTATATTTGATGTAATTTTACAAAGAGAATATAAGAAAAGAAGAAGTTCAAAACGGGTTTTTGAAAATATGCTCTCTGGTCATATCGGCACAAATTTGCATAATTTTTTTATTGTATCTTTAGATTCCAGATGTAAAATTATATTAAAAAATGGTAAATTTTGAAAAAAGTTGAACTATTGAGCCAGCAGAGAAAATTCCTCAAATTTTGAAAAAAGTTAAGTTTATGCAAATAAAGTAAAATTTATCGAATCATACTGTATAATTCTCCAAACGTAGAAACCCAAAAAATTGTATCTCTAAAATTTTAGTCTTCAAAATTTGCATATTCCAAAAAATGAAGCAGAAAAAATATTTTAAGCTTTAAAGCAAAATTTGCATAAAATCAGTACTTACCGATGGAAGCTTTAAAAGTCGATAAAGAATCATTGTTTGATTGCAATGAATTGTAAATTCTTCAACCATTTTATTGGGGAGTCGTTTCTTGGAATATCCAATGATTGTTGGAGCAAGAACTCGAGCAAGATTTTCAATTGGCATTTTATTTGAAGCTGAATATCTTGCAACTTTTTGTAAATGAAGAATTAAATATGCAAGGGTATCCCGATTTGGGGCAGGTAATTCAAAAATTGAATTAATTATTTGTTGCTCATTTTCTTCTTCAATTGCTTGAATAAAACTTTCATATGATGTTGAAGGAACAATACAATCCTGAAAATAGAGGGGATAAAATTAGCATAAAAGTATACTCTCATCCGAATGAGCTTTATCCAGTCAGTAAATTTTGGAAGAAAAAATTTGCATAAAGCTTACAATATGTGCTTCTGAGGGTTGGCCTTATGCAATCGATAAATTTGGTGGAAAATTTGCATAAAAAGGTGTTCTCTTTTTCAGATAAGCTTTATCCAGTACATACATTTTAGTAGAAAATTTGCATAAATGGATGTCCTCTTATCCGCAAAAGCTTTATCCAGTCAACTAATTTTTGTAGAGTTTTTTCCACTTAGCTACAGTAATTAAGACCTTCAATAACGCCGAAAATTTGCATAATCTTTTTAGTGCCAAATTTTGTTTATAGTTATTTTTGATCTAGCCGAGAATGGTATAAAATTTTGCCTAAACTATATTGTAAAAGTTTTTGTTTGAAACGCATTGTACAAAATATGTATGCCAAAATTTGCATAATTTATTCTCATCGCCTACAGTAATCTTGCGCCAAAAACTTACTTTCAATTCTTTCAAAAATTTCTTGATACAACCAGTAATATTTTCAGTTGGGGCATTTGAAAGATCTGGGATAACTCGAGAAGATAAAAAATCATTTAAAAGTTTTGTGACAGCTGAAACAGTGCCAGAAATTCGATAAATTCCTTCTCGATCCAAATGTTCACGTTCTAGAGCAATTGTGCAATGAATAATTATTGATGGAATATATGGATGTGAAGAAGAGCAAAAATCAATTAATAATGATTTTTGTTGAATTGGACTTGCTTGAAGAATTGTTTTTGGAATACATGGCCTTGGGGCAGCACTTTCACAACGACGATGAAAGCGAAGATTACAATCTGAAAAATGGGTGGGTTACTTTTTGGTTAGAAAAAGGTATTTTATGATCCCTGAAGTTGTTTTTAATCTAGCCATATTTAAAATTTGCATAAACTTTAGATTTCTATAGGGGCAGGTTTTTATGGATACGGTATTTAAAACCATTGCCCTGAGGGCCCAGCAATTAAACTTTTACTAATTTTTCTACTAAAATCTGCATATTCTAATACACAGAATATCAACACTAAAAATAATTATGCAAATTTTATTTTCAGAATTTTACCTCCGCAATACCGGACAAATTTACAGTACCATACAGTACACCGAAGTATTAAAAATAAAATTAAAGGAAAATGTAATTCATAAAAGTTTATGCAAATTTTATATTCCCTAATATTTGTCCCCGAATGAAACAATCCCAAAAAACGTTATCCCAAAATATAAGAATCCACAACGGGAACTTCGGTTTTCGACCGAAAATATAAAATTTGCATAAATTTAGTACTGAACAATATTTATTTACAGTAATAAAATTTTTAAGCACATTCTAATTTTGCATCAAATTTGCATAAGCAATCGGGGCTTTTTCTTTGCTATACTTAGATATGCAAATTTACCCCAAAATGTATTGCAGAAACGAACCTCGACATTCAACAGCATTTCGAGTAAATCCAAATCTCTTTTTACAGACATCACATGGCATCCCAAATGGAAATGAAATTGAAACACCATTATGTTCTCGTTCAGCAATTTCTTTTCCTTCGGTCCATGAAGCATCCATTAAATTTTGATGACTTCGCCTATTATAAATTTAAAGTTTTATTATTCATGAAATTTGCATATTAAGGATTGTACAGATCTGAAGTCAGCAAGTTTAAGGGTGAGGATAAGCTAAAATGCTCTAATTATGCAAATTTTTCAAAGATTTTGGCCTCTACCAGATATAAAGCAACCCTACAATATCATACAGTACTCCAAATTCATTAATATATAAAAAGAGCAAGAAGAATATGAGCAAAAATTTTATATGTAAAATTTACAAAATATTTGGTGCATTAACAATTGATTTCCATTTACAAGAGCTAGTCGGCCGACAGCAGGTGAGGAAAAATGATAGAATAAAGAAAATATAAAAGAGAAAAGGAAAAGAGAGTCCTTTCCGTGACTCATCCAGACAGTTGGATGTTGAAAGGGTGTTCTAAGAAAGATGGTGGTTTTTGATCACAAAAACCGCGACACAATCTTACAGTATCATACAGTACTCCAAATTCATTAATATATAAAAAGCAAGAAGAATATGAGCAAAAATTTTTATATGGAACAGATATGCAAATTCTGCAACAGATTTCCTATCTTTTTGGAAAAACGAGGATTAACTAAATATGACCTTTTCCGTACAAGCGGCAAAGATCAAACGAAAAGTTTTCACGAAGGGGCGGTTCGAATCTGATGCTTAAAATCTTAATTGGAACGGATATGCAAATTTTTAAAGCTATAAATTTTTCGTGATAATTGGGTTAAAAAAGGGCAAAGACGAAAGAAAAAATTCGACAGAGTTTTTCAAAAATTTTGGATTTATTGCTGACGTCAAATTTGCATAATCCCTTAACATGTTGTAGTAAATATAAACTTACATTATAAAAGTATCCCCAAACACACCATGTGGAGAAGTTTGAAGTTGTTGTTGCTGTCGAAGGAATAATGGATCCATTGAATATGCATCAGAAGCGGAAGAACATCGATTCTTTTGTTGTGATTGTTGTTGAACGATACTTTTACTTGCACCTGGAGTTCGAAATCCATTTGGATAAAATAATTTTTGGGATGCAGAAAATTGCGAAATTTCTGGTTTATTTTCAACTTTAGTTGGCTGTTGTTGTCTTGGAAATTCAAGGGTATTCTAAAAAATATAAAGAAAAATTCATAACTTTTTTAATTTGAGGCAACCATTTAGGTGTTAATCTTAAACCCTGAATTTTTATCTTGAAACGAAAAGAATGAAAAAGAATAACATGTATGCTTTCTACAGTATCCTTTAAAGAATAATCCAGATCTAACACCAGCAGTTTTAATTCTAAAAACGGGTAAGCCAAAATTTGATGCTCAATTCAAAAGCGGCAAAGAACAAAGAAAATAATTTTACAGAAGGAGCTTGGAAACTATGGATTTTTTTGCTGACGTCAAATAATTCCCTAAGGTGACAGGTTCTTTGGTGCTATTTTGCTGCGGTCAAGGACGTCAGCAGAGTAGAGCACCTGGGTCCACGTACCTATACCGTAATCAGAAAACCCCTTTGATCTTATACCGTCATGAAAATGATCAAAGGCAGCACTTCTTAAAATGGATTTCTCTCCACTGAAACAAAATGCTGCTGATATCCTTGGCTGTCCTGATGCCTGAATGGCATCTCAAAACGAAAACTTTCTTCGTTTTGTTTTTTGAACATCAAATTCAGGAATCAACGAAACCCACAACAAAAACAATAATATCAAAAACCCAATTTTTTAAATAAACTTTAAAAAATTACATCAACTTTGATTTCAGAATCCGAAATATTTTGTTCAACATTTTCACCATCTTTATTCAAATTTCCATCCATTTCACCTCCAGGCTTTATTGCATCATTTGAATTTTCATATGCCGCAATATGAAGTGAAAGGGTGCTACTATTTTTTTTGTCTCTTGCATTTTTCATATTGTCATTATTCCTTTCAGATTTATCTTTGTCACCATTGCCAAGATAATTATTCAAATTTTCAAATTTCAAAGATTTGACTGATTTATTCCATGAATCATTTTTTGTTTGTGATTCAAAACTTTTTGCAAGTTCTGTTACATTTTTTATTAAAGCTGCAATCCTTTTTTTAAAAGTCTTAGAACTTAAAAATATGCAAATTTTTACAATATTTAAAGCAAGGACATCAGCAAAAGGGTTTTATGATCCTCTCAAGTGATAAAACCCCTTTGATCTTTAGCGCCATCGGCAAAAGATCAAAGGCGGTCCTCATCGAAAGGATTTTGTCGTCCGGAATTAAAAATACAGACGACGTCCTTGAATGAGTAATATGCAAATTTGCAAAAATTCAACTTAACAATATCTTGTACAACAATTGTTATAAAACGAGGATTGCAGCTTTAATATTATTATTAATTTTACCAGAATTTTCAGATCTTTTTCTTTCAAATGGAATGCTTTTTGAATTTGTTGGACATAATAAATTACTACTTTGATTTTTATTATTCAAGTTGAGATTATTATATTGATCATGATGTAATGATGAAAATGTACAATCATTGACAAAACTTTTTTGCTTGTCTTTTGATGGATCTTTTGTTGTCATCTAAAAAACGGATTTTTTAAATTAAACTTGGTCACATAAAATTGAAAAAGAGCAAAAAGCACATTTTATCGACAAAAAGAAAAAGCTTAAATAATTTGTAATTCATCAAATCTTAATTCTTGGTTTTTTAAAAATTCTAAAAAAATTACAAAATAGAGATACAAAGTCGTTTAGAAAAACTGATATTTTTTGGCGAACAAATAAAAAACGATCACACGATTTTGGTATTTGCATAAAAAAGAAAACAGATTGCTATCAACATTTGATAGAAAAATAATGCAGTTAAAATTTTTTTGTCAAACACAAAAAAACATATTTTTCAAAATTGCGTCATTCTTATTCATCTTTGAATTTTATGCATTATTTTTTTAAAATTTTCTCAAACACGATCTCTCTTTCACGTTTCACAAATCATTTATGAAATGTTAAAATCACGATTTTTGATTTTACAAAATGGGGCAATTCATGGCACAGAAAAAATGTGGTGTCTGAAGAAAAGTGGTGATGATTTTGAGGTGTATTTATTCAAATTCTTTCTGAATTAAATATGACTCGTAAAAAAATCGAAAAATAAATAAAAAAAACAAATGAAAGCTTGGGGAAAAACTGAGGGGAAATCAGTCGTGTATTTCTTATTCAACAAAATTACATAGACAATGCAAAAATATAATAAAAAAGTATAGATGACTGGAGGCATATTAAAAATCGTTCCCAGATCATATAGTAACATTAAAAAAAACCAAAAAAATTGACCTCGATACAACAAAAAACACTTTTTTACCACCAAAAAGCAATGAGAAGAAAATACTTCGACCTTGAAATTCTGGATATGATTAAAGTGGTAATGTGCCTCCCAAAAATATTTTTTAAAGTTCAAAAATTTTTTCTATTCAAAAAGAAATTGTGTAATTCTTTACATCAAATATATTTTTTTCAATTTCAAATTTCAATTCCATAAAATCAAGTATAAATTTGTTGTGCAGCACGCGAATCTCTTATTCGTTTAATTTCTGACAAAAACTCATCATATTTTTTATCAGGAAATTTAGAGAAATGATAAAATTACAAAGTTAAAAGTCCATTCTTTTCCATATGGAGATCAGCAAATTGAAAAATATATTCCACATTTAAATCCATTCTAATTGGGCCATAACTAAATTTAATAAATTTTTTCTTTCTCTTTATTTCCATTATTTCTTTGAACATTTCTGGGGTAGAAAGAGGAACATGGCACAAACAGATTCTAAAAATGTGTTTGAAGATTAGAGATTTGTATTTCTCTTTTAACGGATTACTGTATCTGTAACTGAAAAAAAGTTCCATGGAATTACAGTAATTTTTAATGTTTTTGCATAAGCTGCAGCAAATTTTTTATAAAAATGGTGAAACTTTGAAACTTTTGTAATTAAACTATTTTAATGCCTAAAAACTCCAAAAATTTCTGCTGGAATTCTTTGATCGAAACGCCACTGTAGGTAAGTAAGTATCGTAACCCACCATTCTTTTATAGATATCATAATTTTTTTAATTTAATATTTATTGGCTTTTAAGAATTCTAATGCAAACTTTAGCCCTGAATCAACTCTGGGGATATTATATGAACCACCATCTAAGATGGGATCGCTAAACTTCTTATGCAAATTTTTTAAGTCGAATACTTGTTTCTTGCAAAAAAGCTGGCAATGGCTTTTTTTGTTTGAGGTTTCGTATTAAAAGGAAATCTATTATTCGTTGATTTTTTTGATTTCTCAAAAAAAGTTCACAGGGCTGAAAAAACTGAAATTAAGGTATTTTCACTTTTTTCTAGTGTTAATAAAGTTAAAAAAAAAGAAAGTCCCTGATTTTCAACGACTTTCAGCTTTGCGAACTTTCTTGCAAAATCAAAAAAGAACAGCAAATGACAGATCCTTTTTAACATATAAAATTACAAAAAAGATGGTTGTTCATTATCCTAAAAGAGTATAAAAATTTGCTTACTCATTCACATTTGAAAAATCCTTAATTATTGACACTGCTTTTTCGTGATGAATTCCACATAAGCAAAGTTCTTGAATTTTTAATGGCATTAATTGAATTATAAAATCAAATTGACGGCTAGGACTAGTTTTAAGGGATTTAAGTTGAGAAAAATCTGATTGAACAAGTAATCGTTGATAATGTTCTGGCAGATACCCATAAATGTATAATTCATTCCAAACTTTTAAAGAGCTGAATTTTGTTGTAATTTTTTCATTATTTGGTAGAACATCATAAATCGTATATTCATAACCTCGAAAATCTTTTACATGCCATTCCATCCATACACCAAAATTTGGGAATACTGTGGAGAGTTTATACAAATGACAAAATCCATAACGAATTTGGAGAATTCTTAAATATTTACAACAGGTCATAAGCTTCTGGGATACAAAAATATGACAATTTTTGACAATATATTTTATAATAAAAAACGGTAATGAAAATTTTTGATAATTTGGGTTTTTAAAATTTATTAAACGTTCAAAATCTTTAACGATGGAATAATAATATCGAATCTTGTTACGAGCCGATGGAGGTTGTTTTTTGTTTTTAAAATTTGAAAGAAACGAAGTAATAACGCTATGAATTTTTTGCATAATTAAGTAATAAATATTTTAGTTAATTAAAAAAAATTTATAACATCAATTTTGAGAATGGACAAGTATGGGAAGTTAATGACAAAGAAAAATATAACATTTTTAGCGCCAAAAAATTGAATGACTAGTTTCAATTTTTATGCGTTGTTCGTTTTTGTCACAAACAACTGCATTAAAACTAATTTTTTATAGGATGGTGTTGATTGTGTATTTTAAGAGGACGCAATTTTTTTTCTTAAGGTTCGACATTTTTGGCCCATTGAATTCCCTCTTCTTTGCGCTTTCTTTGATCACGTTCAATAGAAAAAATGCAAATGAAAATTGTTTTTTTAATAATTTCAAAATTGCGTCATTCTTATTAATATTTGAATGTTGTGTGTGATTTTTATTTTGAAAGATCTCCCTTTTCAGTTTAATAAATAATGTTTCAAAAATATTTATATTTTTTGGACAATTTTTTAAAAATCCGGACAATTTCGGATTTTTTTATTCAATGTTTTTAAAACAAATAAACTTGATAAGCAGCTCAATCTTTTCCCCCAAAAATGTCCGCCATTAGCATAAATTTAAACGTTAAAATAAATCAATTTTGTAGTTGTTTTGCTTTGGGGAACGAACTCTGTTTCGAAATTTTGATATTTCAGATGACAACAAAAGAGGATGTGCTGTTTTTAAAGAAGCAAACATCAAAGATCGACAAAAGCAACAAATTTTTGGATCTTAATTTAAACCAAAATCATAAATGCTCTGACTATATTTCACATAAACATTCTTTCAGCAAGTCAAACAGTAATAAAAATTCTGGTAAAAAAATTACTAATGCAATTTTATAAAATTTCAAGAAAATTTTTAAGAACAAAAATAACTCGTTTGGGATTGCCCAGATCTGGCATCAGCAAAAAATCCAAAACCCGCCTAATCCTGTCATGTTATTTCCTTTGATCTTTGTCGCTTTTAAGGTTAACATCTAATTTAACAAACCATAATTATCACAAAAAGATCTAAACTCTGTTGTAAAATTTGCATACCGGTTTAATTTAAAATTTTTGGCATTAAATTCATCATGCTTTTTTTACACTTTTTAGTTCGGGGTACTGTATGATACTGTAGGTTTGCTTCCTCTCTCGAAGAGGTCTAAATTTGAAAAATTTGCATAATTAGTCAGATTTTGGCTAACACCCACCCTCAAACTTGCTGACGTCAGATCTCGACAACTCCTTTTAAGATTTTAGAATTTCTTTTTAAATATTAAAGCTTCATGTTTTACGAATGAAAAAAGTACAAAAATATTCTTTATAAAATTGCAGTAATATGCATCACATTAGGTTGTTCGGTAACAGATATCCATGAAAAAGATAAAGAATGGAATAAATCAACAAAAGTAAAAAGTTTCAAAACTTCTGAGAGTTCAAGGTTCAGCAGCAATGATGAAAAAGAAGGGCCAAAACATTCGTTGATTGATAATAATATTTCAAATGAAAAAAATAGCAGCACCCTATCACTTCATATTGCAGCATATGAAAATTGTGTTGAAACTGCAGAATCAAATGATTTTGAAGATCTGTCAAAGAAATCAACAACATTTAAATCGAATATTTCTTTGCTAAAAGTTCAAATTAATCAGGCATGTTTTGAACATAATAATTTACCATTATTAGCAAAGCTAAAATTTGCATAAATTTAAAAACTGCGCTTCTTTTTAGTATCAAAATCTGTTTAGTTGTACTACAAAAAATTTGAATATCATGCAATCAAGGAATGGGTAGAAACATTTAAAGGAAGGCCGCTTTGATCTTTTACCGATGGCGGTAAAGATCAAAGGATATTTATGAGGGGCAAATACACCTGGTGTCCCGGCTCCTATGCTTAATGGTTGGGGTGTGATTTTTATAAAAATCCATTATGGGGTGGTGCTATCATAAAAATGACCCCAAAAAGCCCCATCCGATTCCGAAATTTAAGGACAAGGACGAAAAATTAGTTCATTGCTATTTCAAGTTCTTTTTTAACTACTTATAACTTTTTCTTTTGTTATTATAGGATTCACTTGAATTCCCTCGACAAATGGAAGATAAGGAATCTTCAACAACCCCACAAATCCAACAATTTAAAGCATCTCAAAGATTATTTACACCAAATCAAGATGGTGCTGCTACTTCAACATCGAGTGATGACCATCTTCGTCAAATGTCGAATCAAGTAAAACAAAAAGGAGTAAGTTTAAGAGTTATCGAAAGATAAAAAAACTTGCACAAATGTGATGAAATCCTTTCCTTTCAAGATTAAGCGGAACCGAAAATTAAAACTTGCTGAAACTACAAACAAAAAATGTTATACAGTTACAGAATTTTGTAAAGAGAGGTTTTCTAGTGACAAATGAAGCATTTAAATTATGCAAATTTTTGCTTCAACTTTTCTTAAAAAATAAAAAGAAAAATTATTATCATAAAATTTATTTTTTAAGAAATTAATAAAGAAAACCTTTTTAGTATCGATATTTTTATTTATCAATATTCTGATTATTTTTACTAGTAAACTGCTACCACTTAACCTTATGCATAAACTTTTTGAGGACTCACAAATTTTATATCATTTTTTATAAAAATTGGCAAAATGCACTGAGCGCCATGAAAAAAATTTGAAAGAATTTTATATATTTTTTGTTGCTGCAAAAAATCCGCAAAAAAACGAATTCCTTCTTATTATATTTTTGTTAACTACTTTTTAACTTAATTAAACTAAAATATTATTACAACTAAATATACTTACATTTAGGCAATGTCTGTATACTTTGGAACAGCAATCCCTCCAACCGGAATTAAAAATATTTTATATGGAAATTTTATTTCGGCTGAACGAAAGAGTCTTATTCTTGTTCGTCCAAATCGTCTTGATCTTTGTGAATTTAATCATTCCGGGATTAAAATTGTTCATGAAGTTGCAGCAAAGGGGAAGATTATTGGATCTGTGAAGGTTAAGATCAATCCTAATGATGTTAGTTTTGTTTTTGGATTTGATTAAATGATTCATAGTTGTATACATTTTTAGACAAAAGAATGTGTTGCATTTTTGACGACCAAGCTTCAACTAGTTTTTTATTCATTCGATGATAATGGTAATGCAGAAGTCCGGGTTATGGGAACAATTGATAAAGGAATTGGCAATGATTCAACGACAGGAATTTTGATGGTTGCTTTAAAGAAAAATGTGAGGGATTCATCACCATCAGTTATATAATAAAATTGAGTTTAGGCAATAATTGTTCATTGTAAATCTTCTTCAATTGAATATGTAACTTGGGAAAGATCTGCGGATGCAAAGAAGATGACATTTATCACAAAGCAATATCGTCGATATGCATTTATTGCAGGAATTGTTCCACTTGATAATGAAGGTATGTTTGACGAAGCGTGGATATTGTTTCATTCTTGATTTGGCAAAAACTAGGTTTACCTGTTTACTTTGTCCATTTTTATGAACCTTTAGTAGAACATGGTTGTAAAATGGCCGCAGGCTTATTCAAAATGTTGTCTTGAATTTGTGAGATTAGTTATTAGCTTAAAAAATTTAAATTTAATTAGTTAAGATCAGAACCATATACTCCATTTTGTCATAGTAATACAGTAACGGATTCTTGCTATACTTTTAAGAACGACACTTATCTAACGCAAAACGTTTAGAATAGCTGCAGACTTATAAAACTGTGAAAGTTATTCATGCCTACTGTAGCTTGAATAAAGTGGAAACTTGTCAAAGAACTTTGATGGTTCATTATAGCAAATCAAAAAATTAATTTTACCTAAAATATTTTTCCATCCTACAATTGTTTTGCTAAACATTAAATTTGTGATCACTAGTACATATGTAACCCATTTTTGCATGATAGATTTAAAAACGTATATTATTACGTTGAATTTTACGGGGAAACAAACGTCCGCACTTTAATTATAAAACCGTATAATTACAGTAACTTTAGAAGCTAATACGTTACTTACAAGCTAGTTTTTTAACGTAAATTTACCTCTAAAAGTCCTCATAGTGAATAAATTAAAGCTAAAGAACCCAAACACAAGTTTTTAGATTTTTTAGGTATCTAAGTATTAGAATTACAGAAACCTAGATATCGAAAAATCCTACATGAAGGCCACTCCCTCTGTCTCGGCTTTTTTGGATTATCAACTCTAAAGCTTTGCTAAAAACCTCTTTAATTTTATCTCATTTTCTCCTTTTTCAGAAAATCATTTTGCAATTGTTGAAAAAGATGGTCATTCATATCAATGTTCAGTTGCCCGTGAAGATATTCTCAATGAAGATATTTTACCAGTTGAAAGTTATCCAATTCAAGATGTTGGAATTGATTATCGTCTTGTAATTCCATTTGATAAAATTCCTGGTGGTGTTTTGGTTGTCTCATGTACGAAAGTGACATTTATGTCACCAAATCATGTTCAATATTTTCCACTTACTTGTCTTCAACGACAATATCTTTGTTGGACATCCTTATCTGCACAGACAAGATTCTTATTAGCTGATGATAATGGTGATATTTGTGTGCTATCAGTTGAACTAAACGGTCCTGATAAAATTGCTGATATTAAGGTTTTAGTTTTTATACAGTAATTATAAAATTAAAATGTTTGTTTAAGATTGAAAAAATTGGTGTTGGACCAATTCCAACTTGTATTCAACGATTTGATAAAGGACAATTCTTAGTTTCGTCATGGCTTGGTGATCACCAACTTCTTCGAATTGGTCGAAGTGAAGATGGATGCTTTTTTGTTGAAAATGTTGAAACTTTGAATAATCTTGCCCCAGCTGTTGATATTGTTTCAATTGAAAAACGATCTGATCGGAAGCTTGTTGTTTCTTCTGGGGCTTATAAGGTAACAAGTTTTTTCGGAGATACTGTAATTATGCAAATTTTGTGTTTTTAGCATGGTTCTCTTCGAATTATCAAAAATTGTATGAGTATCTATACCATGGCAAAATATCCATTTGCATATGTTCCAACTGTATATCCTCTGAATTTTCTTTCATCTTCAAAAAGTCGATTTGCAATTCGTCGTCAACATGGTGGATATGAAATTCTTGAAGTTAATGAATCCAATCTTTCCGTTCAACGATTTTCTAAACCTGAAACATTTGCAAGTGATTTTCCGAGTAAGAGCTTGTAACCGCTTTTCTGATTACCGTATCATCATAATTTTTTTAGGATTTGAAACTTTAAATGATACACTTTTTGTTGGAGTTATTGAACCACATTTTTATATTCATATTACTTCAAAAGGTGGAACCATTACAACTTTGACCGGCGAAACAGTGGCAACCCTTCCAGCTTGCTCTGCAGCAGATGTTAAACGATGTGGTGATATTGTAATTTCAAAAGAAAATTTTGTTCAATGGTATCATTTTGATGCTGGAAGTGGAAGCTTGACAAAACTTGCCGAACAAAAATTCCGCCGTCCTGTTTGGAATATCAAATTTGCAAATTCAGGTTTGTCTTACTGTAATAATGAAAAATGTCTAGTATTGTGAGACAACTTCAGTGACAAAATTATAGATTTTCACTGAATCGGGGTTAATGTCTAAAAATCATACTGTGTAATACTAAAGGTTCACGTTCATTCATATCTCTTGATCTAAACTTTGTCTAAAATTTGCATAATATTTTCATTCTTAATTTGGGGTATATGGTCTTGATATTTTTACGGTTGATATTCGTGCCGCCATAGCTTTTACACATCCTTCCAAAACTTTTCCAAAAATTCGTCCCTTAACACAACAGTTTTATCTTTTATATTTTTTTCGAAACTTGTAATCCCAAAAAAATTATATATCTAAAAATATCGGATCATCTGAGGTTCATTATTCTCTTTTGAATCTGAAGTTTTGTCTAATGGGTTAATTTATTCAAAAATTCCACATCTGAAATCATTCATTAATTTTTTAGAAGATTCAAACTGTCGTCTATGCTTTGTTGTACCATTTATATCAAAGAATTTTTATCTTGTTGAATATCCTGTTTCACCTGGTTCTTTAACTTCTGCCATCAAAATTCCAGTTGCTCATGGCAAAGTTGTTGTTACTCCAACGTTAATAACTTTTCCAAATTGGCGATCATATATTGTTTGTGCAATGGATGATGGCTCAGTTGATTATTATCAATATGATCCTGTCGAAAAATCTTTTGGTCATCGGGAAACTTTGAATGTTGGAGTACAACCTCCACTACTTTGTAAAATTTATGTTCAACGACAACTTCATTTAATTTTATGCTCGGATCAAACTACTGTAATGAAAAGTGATAAACATTCTCTTGGATTTTGTAATATGGATGTTAAAGATGTTGGATTTATGCTTCCCCTATCAGCTAAAGTTGATCAAGAAAGTGTTAATTCATTACTGTATTATTCAGAAGGGCATATTTGTTTGGGTATGTTTTGTTTAGGAATGAGGTACCGTAATTTTTATGTGTTATGTTATAGGAAAGATTATTGATAAACAAAAGATGACAATTCAAAAGATTGCTGTTGGTGAAACGTTGACACATTTGGAGCATGATGTTGATACAAATGTTCTTGTTGCTTCTTCTTGTCATTCAAATGTATGTTTTATCATGTCTTTTGAAAGCGTTAATTAGTGCTGTTTCGGATTACGGAGTCCAGCTCATGATTTTAAAAAATATCAAAGGAAAATGCCGCTTTGTAATTCTGCATCCGGATTCACTCAGAAGGAAAAGTATAACAGTAGCTGCACTTTAAAAATTTTATAATCAAATTTTTTAAGATCTCGAAGAATTTTCTGGTGTAATTTTCGATTTTAGCAATTTTGCATTTTTTTGTCCAATATCAAAATTTTTCAACAGATTTTGACCTTTAATTTCGATATCAAAGTGTCTTAATTTGCGTATTGATTTTGCTAGTTGTTCTTACTACTACCGTATCCCCAACCCCCAAAACTTCGACTCTTTTGTAATTATCAAATTAACCATGTCTCTTTTTTTCAGTTAATTACTGTATCTCCAAATGGACAAGAAAAAATTGATGAACCGCAAACGTTGGTTACATCATTTGAAAATCTTAAACGAATGCAATGGGCTGCTTCTGATGAATATAAATATGAAATGGGTGCTGGACCTGCTGCAATCCAGTATATTGAAGATATAACTTCTTTGGTGATCTTTGGTGCCGATCGATTTACAATTCTTGATGCAATTCAACTTTCAAGATTTGAAGAAATTCTTTGTATGACAATTGCAAAATTCTCTGGTGATACATATGTTTTTTGTGGAACTGCTCTTGCTTTTCCAGGCCAAGATAATGTTGAACAGGTATGTGAGGGATATTGAAGTTTAATGTATTACTGTAGTTTTATGGAGTACTCTAGGCCTATGGAGTATGGTAATCTCATGAGATACTGTAGTGTCGGTGGATACTTTAATGGGATATTGGTGTCTTATGGGATACTGTAGCCTAATGGGATACGGTAATCTCATGAGATACTGTAGTCTTATGGGATACTTTAGTCTAATGTGGTACTGTAGTTATACAACATATTAATGTTAACATCTTTTTAGGGAAGAATTTTGGTATTTCGAATTGAACCTGGAATAAGTCGTTCAGAGCCATCTGGAATGCTTCGACAAGTTTTGGATAAAACTGTCAAAAGTGCCGTATATGGAATTAAAGCAAATGGTAGCTCAATCAAAGCTTTTGTTGGTACTGTATGTGTTGATGTAATTTTTAATCCATCTCAACATACTCTTGAACTTTTACATATTGCCCATATTGGACATTTTGTATACTGTAATTCTACGGCATTCAATGATGAATTAACTGCTCTTACGGCATCTGATGCCTTGCAAACTCTAGTTTATGCAAAATTGGACACTGGTAAAGAAAAGGAAGATGGAAAAATTGTTGCAAGGTTTGTGACATTTCTTGAAATTTTACATGTAAAAATTTTCTGACTTTTTTCAGAGAACGTGGTCTAAGAGCATTTTTATCTTTGAATTTCTTATCAGATCATAAATTCATTGGTGCAGATTCTGAAGAAAATATTACTGTATTCTCTGATATCCCGCCAAAAGATCATGATGGATTTGCAACAAATTCCAACACTCCAGAACTTACAAATCTTGGTTCAATGTATCTTGGACAAGCAATTAATCAAATTCGAGCTGGTGCACCATTTTTACCAATTTATGCAAAACCTAAAAAATCAAATTTTAATCATCGTTATTTTTCTTCTGCTGATGGCACCGTTGGAATTTTTGCAAATGTTGAAGAAGATGTTTTTACGTAAGTTTTTGATTTTGAATTGATAAACTTTGTCAATGGAGATAGTGCAATTTTGCTGCCTCTGATTTTTGATAAGAAAAATTTGCATAATTTTTTTCTCAAAATCTTTATTTGTTTTTCTCCTTCAGATCCAGAATTTAGAGTTTCTAGGAGAACAACTTTTTTTTTCAAATACAGTATAAATTTTTTATGCAAATTTTTTTTGGATCTGAATTTTACTTAAAAGACTTTTTCTCCTCTTTTTTTGTTATGTTTATTAAATATTGCTTGTCAAAATTAGTAAACTTGTTTTTACTAATTTTGACAAGCAATTTATGCAAATTTTTTCTTATCATTGAATATATCCGTTATGCAATAGGCATTTCTTAAATTAATATATAACTAATTATTTCTTCAATTTTTAGTTTCCTGAAAGCTGTTGAAATGGCATTAAGTAAGAAGAATCCATCTGTATGTGATCAAATAACCTTCCGTTCAACTTCCAATATCCCGTATAATGAATCACCATTTATTGATGGAGATTTTCTTCGTGAACTTCTTGCTTATCCAAATCCTGATGAAATGACTGAAGGTATTGCAATTCCAAAATCTCTGGAATCTGAAAATCCTGGTCTCTCTCCTGGTTATATTGCTTTTAATTATTTGAGACAATTATGGAGTCTTCATTGAAAACGAGTTTGTATTGTTTTTTATATTTTTTATTTTGAAAAATAATTTGTAATTATTATTATTATTATTATTTGTTTATTTTTGTTAGTTTTTTTGAAGTATAAAATAAAAACGGTGAAATATATGTTTGGGGGATTACGGTAAATGGACATGGGGAAAAATGATTTGAAAAAAAATTTTTGTGTTTAATATTGGTTTACTGTAATGCTTAGCTTTGTTAAAATATAGGTTGTTTGTTTAATTACAGAAGCAAATTAGTAACTTGGCGGAATATGTTTTATGGATTACTGTAAATAGACAATGTAAAAATTACGATAATTCAAATTTTAAAAAAAATTAGTCAAATATTATTACTTCAATTAAATTAAATTTGCATGATTAAAAATTCCGAAATAATTACAATGGTTCTGCATCACGAATCAAATGAAATATTCCTTCATTTTTTTCATGGTTTTCTTTATCTCGAATAAATTTGAAACATTTAAAAGTTAAATAAAGGCCACCCAAATATTCCAAAAATTTGAATAAAAGTATAAAACGTTCGGTACCAAGAAGATCGTCGTCACCTAAAATTTTGCTTTTAATAATATGTTAATAAAATTTTGTAAACATTATACTGATAGTTTTTGTGTCAAACATTGGCCGCAAAAATGCAATGGTTTGATTTCCAAGAATTGTTGGATTTGGATATTCAGCAGCAAAAGCTAATGGAATTAAGCAAGCTGTACCAATGACATATGCAAACTAAAAATACTTGTCCTTATTCAAATTTTTGTTTTATTCCTACCAAATAACAAATGGCTGGAACAAGATATATCGATTTTGTATATCTTATCCCAGCTATGATATAGATTAATATTGCAATTTCAATAACATTAAAAAATAATGTATGTAATCCCCAAAAATCGATATGCCCAATGCTAAATAAGAGACGTCGAAGTTGATTAATATTTTGAACTTTTATCATAATACAAAATAATCCTGTTCTCCATTTTATATGCCAACAAGATATATATTTTTGAGAATTTTCATCAAACGTTGATGGGGTGACCAACGTCGTTGTCGACATCTAAAATAATGTTTTTTAACTATTAATCAGGTTGGACAGGGGTCAAAGGTTTTTTTGGTAACACCACTTCGGGTCGGGGTCGAAGATGATAAAATTTATTTTTGAAGTGTGGTGTAAAAAAGGGGTACGACGGCAAATTTTAGGAAAAAATGACGGCCTCGGCTTCGGCGCATGGACCAGGGCTTGGGCTTTTTGGGCATATGGAGGCTCACATCTTATAAAATTGCCCCTGGAAATCATAAACTGATGTATCCAACATGCTAGAGGGGATTGGTATGCATTTGTAATGCCTGAACAAATGCATTCGTTCATGCATTACGGTAGCTGCCACAAAAATTAACTATTTATTCTAAAAAATTTAGATTGAACCCAAAGTTGGGTCGAATTGATGACCTATACCTCGAAGAATGGCCCTCAAATAGACTTTCGGCAACTTTAAATTTCTTAAATACTTTTAAACATCTGTTGTTAAAAGAAATAAAACTTTCAATTCCTCGAGCAATTGATAATTCTGAAAAAAGGAAAAAAAAATAGTAATTTTTTTGTTGGCACTGCAATGGCTTTCTACAGTAACCAAATTTCGATTACTCCAAAAGAATTCACATTTTAGCTTTTTTTTAAATCTTAAAATGTCCGAGCAGACGTATTTTATTAAGTTTAAACCGGTATAAAAATATACTTCGAGTTTGAAGTAAAAGACAATTACTGAAGTTGCGACCTCGGAGCAAAAACTTTAGGAAAGCACATTGCGCCACAAGCTGTAAATGTTATGCCTAGATCTTAAAACCTTCCAGACATCAAAAGGGAATTCCAGATTTTAAAACCAACTGGACGGTTTTTAGATCTGGACGGAACTTTGGTAAAAGCAATCAAGAGGTATGGAAAAAGTAGATAAAAAATGTTAACTCCAATTTAGTTAGAGTTTATTCCAGTCAAACGAAATTTTTAATCGCTGCATTTTTATTATAAGACAAAAACTATGTCTTGCCATACCTTTTAAATACTTTTGAGATAAGAAAAAAATTTTTCGCAGTTAAAGCGATTATTCTTTTAGTCAATTTGCGTAAGACAATAACTGAATTTTTTATCATTAAAGACATTAATCATCTTAAAAAAATTTTCGTTAAAAGGTCGCAGCTAGCTTCCTTCCTTAACCATAAATGTACATTTGATCGAATGACGTTAATTGTTAATCAATCGATCCCAAAATAAAAATGCTTTTTCATGTTGGCATTTATTTATCTTTGAACAAAAATTATTTTATTTTTTATGAAGCAAAAAGGCAAGTTTAAATTCTATAAAATTTTATAAAAGATTGTTTAAATCTAATGTTAGAAAAAAATATATTAATATTCGACCCGCACCAAACTTTTTATCAGGTTTTTTCCTTTGATCTTTGCCGCTTATACGTCATTAAATTTTAGCTTACTCCTTTCCAGCGTAATCCTTGATTCTAATAAAGGAAGGCCTTCCTTATAAGGTATCAACATGTGACACCCCATTTTAAACTAGACCTCTCCCACTATGTTGCTTTAGGACAGTTATGCTTAACCCAAAAATATATCCGGTGAATGGCTTTTTATATTATGCAAATTTTTAGTAATGAAGTTTAAAAAATCGGGGTAAAACAGGGAGTTTTCAAAAATCGTCAACCCGGAGATCGCGGATTTTTCAAACTTCATTTCCACAAATTTGCATAATAAAATGCCATTTACCGGAAATGTTTTAGGGTTATACATAATTACCCTGGGGCTATCTCATGGGATAAGCCTCGTTAAAAAAGCGGTGGCACATGTTGATATACTTTCCCTTTAAAAATATTTTTGGGGCGAGGACATCCGAAAAGGGATTTTACTGAACTGACAAATTCCCTTTACCTACATTCAAAGTAATATATTTTCAGCAAAGTAACAAAATACAAAATCCTAGAAAAATTTCAATGGAGTAATCCATTGATTTCTCATGAAAAAATTAACATAAAAGAAGTCGAAGACAAAGTTAAGAAAATTTTTGACGAAATTCAAGGCAGTTGTCCTGGAGAACTTGGATGTTGTTGTATAACTTTATATGCACAAGATAATATTTCAAGGAAGATTTTAATAGATTTTGGAATTCAATATGGTTTTTTCAAAGTTGAAATAATGGATTCTAAAACTTCTTTTTATCTGCATGCAATATGCAAATCATTATTTCAACCCTTTGAGAATGATTTAATATTTATTTTTCAAGAGCATAGTTGTGATATATGGAAAATTTGGAAGAACACTCCAATCTTCATTAAAACAATAATAGAATGTTGGTCAAAACTTGAAGAATTTCGAGAATTTCTACAAGATTATGCAAATATTAATTATTCAATACAAAATGTGAATGAAAATATGAATGCATTGAAACCAAAAATACTGTACAGCAAGCACATTAATTATTATCATAAACTTTTTATTATGAAATGGTTTCGTCGATATCCAATTTATGAATATCAAATAGACCCTTTTCAATATTCATTTTATCGCTCAACAATATGGGAAATAGCTTTTCGAGGGTAAGTGAAAACTGGTTTAGTACATAGTATGTACTACATACGATCAGATTGGAATGATACCCGGATATTCTTATTGTCATATACATTGAACCAAAATGAACTAAAAAGTATTAAAGGGACTGTCGCAGTGCTGCCTGATTTAGCCAAAAGTGGTTTTAACACGAAAGAAAAGCAATGATAAAGAATGCATCGTTTGTTGTCTTCGTCCGTCAAAAAAAAACTGACTGCGACACTCCCTTTAAATTTTTCGTGTTTTACACGACGCCATGGCATTTGACCCCATGACACTTGACCCCTGACAGTTGACCCCATGACATTTGACCCTATGACCTTTGACCACCATGACGGTTGATCCTATGACTATTGACCCCAAAATATATATTTTTCTAAACAAGTTATAACAAAGGGTGTGAGGATGACTCCCTTCGGAAGCCATTCTCCCAGCCCTAATTTTACCAAACGCCATATGAATACTTTGTAATCATAAAAAGCATTGAACACGACTGGGGTATCCAACTGACCGTTGATATCACCTGGCGGAACAGATTGTGCCATGATTCAGAAAATCAACGGATCATCAACGCGTGAGATTTCATGCGTTGATGAGTGGCAGAAATGCGACAATTGAGATGGACAAATGAGTATTTATTCATTTTTGATGGGTTGAATGGAATTTGCATAATCTTTAGCATATTCACACTCTTCATTTTCTAACACAAATTTTTTTGGGGTCAATTGTCATGAAATGGTCAATAGTCATGGGGTCAACTGTCATGGGGAAATTCGAGGGGTCAAGTGTCATGGGGTCCAATGTCATGGGGTCAACTGTCAGGGGTCAAGTGTCATGGGGTCAAATGTAACGACCCCTTTTACACGGGTGAGCATCTGTTGAAAAAAATTTTGGCATTCAGGAACACTTTGCCAAGTTGCGCCAAATTCAAAAGTCTTTTAAGGAAGGTATAAAATTAGCATAATTTTAAAATCAAGAAAATTTTTTTGCACCCAATAGTCGAAAAATATAGCCTCAAGTTTGCTTTTTTTGCCATGTGTTTTTAAACACATTCTGGGACAAAATCTGGAGGGCCTGGCACAGGCAAAAAATAAATTTTTTTGAAACTTTACCCATGTTTTCGACTATGCTTAACAAGCCCAGATCCAAAGTCTTTTTGGCCAAAAGTGCCGTTTTGGCACTTTTTTGTGCCGTTGAAGTTCAAAACGGCATTTTCAGATCTCGGATGCCGTTGGAGATATTTTCTTAATTTTCTTGGGTATAGGGGTAATCGACCACGCTGAATCCGAATTTCGCATTTTCGAAGCTCGATTTTCGCGTTGGGACCCAAAAAAATCAAAATTAAAATTTTGCGCCGTTCCCACGCCAATATAAAAAATTTATAGAGGTCGTGAGTACCACCATCGGATTCCCCGTGTTTTTTTGCCCTAGGGGGTCCGGAATAGGTAAAAAACCAGGGGGAACAAAAACCTTTTAAAAATGGTTGAAAATGTTTGATCCTGATTTTCACGAAAAAATTTTTTTTTTGTTTTTGAAAAAAAAGTTGACAAAAATCATGGAAAATGTTTCAAACCTCAAAAATAAATGTTTTTTATATTTTTTATGATTAATTACGCTATTTTTAATAAATTTTTTAACATATAATAGTGATAAAATATTTATTATGCGAACAATATTGCTACATTGTGACTTAGAATTGTCAAGAGCATTAATGATGAATTTATTTTTTTGAAAATGAGTTTCAGCGTTCTGGGCCCCGCCCTCTTTTGGCCATTTGAATTTGCTTTGATGTTGTTTGTTGATTTATTGATTAAAATAAAATTTTAAATTACAATAGTTTTAACTCACTTGCTACATTGTGACTTAAAAGAGGGCGGGGCCCAGAACGCTGAAACTCATTTTCAAAAAAATAAATTCATCATTAATGCTCTTGACAATTCTAAGTCACAATGTAGCAATATTGTTCGCATAATAAATATTTTATCACTATTATATGTTAAAAAATTTATTAAAAATAGCGTAATTAATCATAAAAAATATAAAAAACATTTATTTTTGAGGTTTGAAACATTTTCCATGATTTTTGTCAACTTTTTTTTCAAAAACAAAAAAAAAATTTTTTCGTGAAAATCAGGATCAAACATTTTCAACCATTTTTAAAAGGTTTTTGTTCCCCCTGGTTTTTTACCTATTCCGGACCCCCTAGGGCAAAAAAACACGGGGAATCCGATGGTGGTACTCACGACCTCTATAAATTTTTTATATTGGCGTGGGAACGGCGCAAAATTTTAATTTTGATTTTTTTGGGTCCCAACGCGAAAATCGAGCTTCGAAAATGCGAAATTCGGATTCAGCGTGGTCGATTACCCCTATACCCAAGAAAATTAAGAAAATATCTCCAACGGCATCCGAGATCTGAAAATGCCGTTTTGAACTTCAACGGCACAAAAAAGTGCCAAAACGGCACTTTTGGCCAAAAAGACTTTGGATCTGGGCTTGTTAAGCATAGTCGAAAACATGGGTAAAGTTTCAAAAAAATTTATTTTTTGCCTGTGCCAGGCTTAATGGGAGACGTACTTTTTTTCTCCCAGAATGCGTTTTAAATCAAAGCATTAAAGGATTCCAAATCGGGGGTCTGTGAAATGGAGATTTTTATTTCAAGAAAAGCTGCAATTTTAATTTCGTTTTATTAATTAGAAACAAAATATATTTTATCTACTTTTTTCATGTTTTTATTCCAGGACATTATTGAATGAAAAGAAGTTGATGGCCCCACTTCTTGACTATGGAGGAGTAATAAATGCAAGGATAATGGCAAAAGATGCAGAACTTATTCAAAGCTGGAATATTCAAAGTATGAGTGATCGAGATATCGTTATAAAAACCAATGACTCTGAAGAAAAAATCTTATTCAGTTACAAAAGATATGAAACATTGCCACTTAAAATTTGCATAAAAATGTTGGCATGTATTAATTTAAATATAAAACAATTGATAATCGTAGGTATATTGTATATTTTGCAGTTTTTTAAAAAATGTCAAAATTTCAGGTTTCAAAACTTTTTACTTTTACACATGAAAGAATGAAATATTTTGTTCGTAATCGTGTCCTTGAAATTGTTGATGAAGCACTTGCTGATTCCATTACAGAGCGAAGTAAGGTTTAAAAGTATCGTTTGGATTTTCTTCATTTTAGCGGGCAAGAATATTTTTTTAAATATTTTTTTTAAGTTTTTGAAATTAAAGTAATTAGTAAAACTTTGGATTTCGATGTCAACTTTTCATTAGTGCACAATAAACGGAAGATTTATTAGTAAAACTTTTACTGTAAAAAAACAAAAAAATGATTTTACCAGCTTACAAGGGACCGTCTTCAAGTGTTACCCCCAGATTTCTTAGCTGATGTGTGAATTCGATAGTACCTCTTGAGTATTGAGAAACCCCAAATTATTAGCTGCCCTTTGAAGGTTTTCTCCAGATTCCAGGCTTCTGAAGTTTTCCTTTCGACACCCAAGTCATCATGAGCTTATGAGATATTTTCCACACGAGCTTGGACCTGTACATTTAAAAACATATTTTAGTCGAAAAAACCATATCATTGAACAATGATGATGCAATACTTTTAACAATTGACATTGACAAAAATGGCATTATTTCACATGACTGTGAAAGCATTGTGGATCCAGCTCAATTAAATATTGATCATTTTATTCAAAAGTATTACCGAATTACATTAGCTGAAAATCAACCAATAAAAACAAATTTTATTAATTTAACACTGAATTTGCTGAAGCAAAATACCGCGTTTTCAACTTTTTATCAATTCCCAAAACTTAGGCCTTCAACAATAAATAATGCCACAACTGGAATTGGAATTCATTTTGGAACAACAAATTGTTGTGCGGCAGTAATTCGACCAACTGGAAAAATTGAAACTGTGGCATTGGATTCCCAAGAACGGATGCTACCAGCATATGTCTCATTTGATGGTGAAAAAGCTTTATGTGGACAACTTGTTATTAAACGATTAAATCAAGCTGCTCATTTTGCTAAGACCACGGTCTTTGATGCAAAACAAATCATTGGAAAGCATTTTTCTCAAATTAAAATTAATCAAACATGGCCATTTAAGATTGTCGAAGATGATAACAGAATCAAACTTAATCTACAAGGACAAAATGCTGAAATTGTTAAATATCCAGAAGAAATTTGTGCTGCTTTATTCAAACAAATCAAAGAAAAATCTGAAGAATTTCAAGGAAAAATTTTGCCTGAAGTGATCATAACTGTTCCAGTTGAATTTAATAATGAACAAAATGATGCAATTTATGCTTCAGCACTATTGGCAGGTTGGAAGAGAATTTACTTTATACCAGAACCAGTGGCAGCCACATTTGCATATTTTATGAAACGTCTAATTCCAACTAATTCAATGCTATTTTTATTTAATCTTGGTGGAGCAACATTAGATATCTGCATTTTTAAGATTGAAAATGATGGGCTTAAGCTTGCTCATAACTCCAGGGCTCCACATCTTGGTGGAAGAGATTTTGATAATGTTTTGGTTGAATTTTTTATGAAAAAATTAAATGAAGATTTTGGAATTCAAGTGAATGACAGAAAGCGATATAAACTAATCCTTGAATGTCTTACTATTAAAGAAACTTTGTCAGAAGAAAATGAATTTTAGTAAGTACAATTTTTTTCTCGCTTACTCTCGAAGTTACAAGGGGAACTAATTATGATACTGTAACAAGCAGTTTGAATCGAGACATATTTCATTCTGTTCAAATGCATTACTGCATATTTAAAGCTACCCTTTTTATTAACAAGGGACAGTATCAATATGTTCCCGCTTTTTGAACAAGACTTATCACATTACATAGCCCAAGGGCAGATATACACAACACTAAAATATTACGGGTGAATGGCCTTTTATTATGCAAATTTGTGAAAATAACGTTAGAAAAATCCACGACATCCGGGTCGAAGATTTTTTAAAAACCCCTGCATGACGCACTTTTTTCGAACTTCATTTTCACAAATTTGCATAATGGAAGGCCATTCACCAGAAGTATTTAAGAGTTATGCATAACTGCCATAGGGCTAACTAATGAGAAAGATCTTGTTCAAAAAGCGGCGAGACATGCTGATAGTGTTCCTTGTAAGTGCCATTTTCATCTTTTTTTAAATATATACGATATATTGGTATTTACTTTATCCAAAGCTAATATCTTAAAATTGCTTTTTTTGGTTTTCAAAAAGTTATCGGCATTAGTTAAAATATCAAAATTTACGTATATTATTTTTTGAGATTATACATGTTATGTAATCAGTATTTAACGCGGATATCTGGAACAGTACTCTCCATTTTTCCTTAGGGGACTAATATGAAAATTTGCATAATTTTTCTTTTTTACGATCTTACACGATTTAATGTCTGTAAATAAAAAAGGTGCTTTAAAAATTTAAGAATTGGACAATATAAAAATATTTTCCGCATAGCTAGAATAAAGTGAAAATGGCCAGAGGGCAGCTTTGTATATATTTTCCAGAATACATTTGAACCTATGAGGAACACGATGAAATATGTCTCGAGTCATACTGTATGTTACAGTATTAATCATTTTCTCGTTGACACTTTATAATAATCCCAGCCAATAAACTCTCTTTTTAGCTTGGACGTCGGAAATTATGATGTGGCTAAAGATGATTGTTTTATAACTGTTACCCGGGAAGACTTTGAAAATCTTTCCAAAAACCTAATAAATAAAATTCAATTCAACATTTATAAAGCTATAGAAAAGCAGGATCCAAATGATATCGATAAAGTTTTATATGTTGGTGGCGGATGTAAAATGCCCATGATTAAACAGCTTTTAAAAGAGATGTTTCCAAATGCTGAACATTGTTGCGAACAAAATCCAAATGAAGTTATGGCCATTGGAGCAGCATCATATAATTATCATTTACATTCAAATCAAGAAAAAACACGTTGTTCAATTATGTAAATATAATGTTATGTTTTTAATCAAAAGTGTTAAATAAAAAACTAAGGTAATTGGAACATATGCAAATTTTTTATGAATTACTGTAATTGGAGATTTTCTAAAATTAATTTAAAATTTGAACAAATTTTATTGATACAGTTAAATTAAATTTTTATCATCGAAAAATTCCACTTTTTGTATGTGAAAAAAAACTTATTCTTGCAACAAAAAGTTTACATTTTTTGTCTCTGTTCTTAATCTTGATATGAATGGCAAAGAAGATTATGCCAATGTTAGACTATTAGATATCAACCAGAATTTTCAAAAATTTGAATAAAAGTAGTTTATGCAGCAAGTATGCAAATTTTAAAAATTTCAAAAATTTTAAATTTTCAAATAACATGATAATTTTTCTATAAATTTTATGTAAATTTGTTTTAAGGATTTCAAAAATAAATTTTGATGGAATAAATCATAGAAAAAAATAAAATTTAAAAATGCCAGTTAAACAAACACAACCTTGTCGAAATTTTTCAATTAAAATCGAGCTTCAAAGAAGTAGACTAGTTGCTGGTCACGTCTATATTTTATTACATACAGTACCCCAAAATTCATTAAATCATTTTTCAATTGCAATTTCCTTCAGTAGTTTTGGTCTTTTTAAATGTCTAATTTTTAGGTACGAACTTGACCAACAGGGTTTTTTTGGCGATGCAAATTTTCTACTTATCATATGTTTTTACACGTAATTAAAAATAATCAATATATTTTTCTATCATTCTAAAAAAAATTTTTAAAAGAAAATACTTACAAAAGTTTTTTAATTTTTTTCTTTGAGGACAGTAAACACTTTCAGAGCTGTTTTTTGAGTTTTCTTAAAAGAGAAAACTATCACTTATTTAAAATATTTTTTTGCAACTGCTAAAATTTTATTTTATTCAATCCAATTTTTTAAACTTTCATTATAAAATTTACTAATCTTCGATCTTCGTTCTTCGCGATTAAGATAGATTTGTTACTGCAATGGATAATGATCAAGTTTCAAAAGCTTTTGACTTATGCGACAATTTTGAGAATCAAGATTATGAAAATTTTTATTTCGATTTTGTTTTTCATGTTGAAGGAAGAGTAAGTTAAAATTTCAAAATAGAAGTTTATAAATTAAATTATTTTTCAGGAACTTTATGCACATAGTTTGATATTGGCACAACATTCTGATTTTTTTAATGAAATGTTTATTACAAATCGTTCAAGCCGAAATGAACCAATGATTCTTGATGATTATTCATATGATGAATTCTTTGAATTTCTTCGTCTTTTTTATCAACCAGATATAGCTTGGGATATACCACACAAATTTTTTTTGAATGTTATTGAACTTGCTGATGTTTATGAAGTTGACAGAATTACAGATTGTTTTAAGAATTCTGAGGTGCTATTCAAAACTGATGATATTGAAGAAATGTTTACAGCAATGGAATTTGCATATAAATTATCTTTGAAAGGTTATGATCTTGAAATGGTGGATTTGGGATACTATTTTTCTGATATTGTTGAATATGATGGTTTTGTTCATCTCGATCGGAAGGCTTTTGAAATTTTTCTTTTTTATGCAGCTCAATGTACTGTAGTTAGAGATAAACCAGATGAACTTTGTAAAGCGGTATTATATATTTTTTTGTATTTTTTAAGTTAAATTTTATATTTTTTTGTAGGCATATAAATGGGGAGAATTTCGTGCAATAATCAATGATGAAATGCCAGAAAAAGAAAAGATTGAACTCGTTTTAAATGAAATCAAAGATTTTCTTGAATACCTCAATTTTGAACAAATGAATGTCACCTTTTTGTTTGATTTTGCAAGTAAGCATTTTACACTATTTTGAAAATTTAAAACACACTTTTTTTTAAAAAAAAGAGATCTTATTTCGATTGAATTTTTTAGTTAAGAAAGATCTTATTTCGGTTGAAAAAGTTGTCAAAAATACTTCTGCGCCTAATTGCTTTTTTAATTTTAATGAACTTGAAGAACTTTGTACAGCGGTTTGTTTTTATCTTATGTTAATTTTTAAAATTTATCGTTCGATTTTTAGGTATACGAGTGGGGAGAACGTCAAGCAATGATTACCAAAGAAATGCCAGAAAAAGAAAAGAATGAACCTGTTTTGAATGAAATTAAAGATTTAATTCCACTTTTGCCATTTAAAAAAATAAGTATAAAATTTTTGTATGATTTTGTTGGTAAGTTTAGGGTTGGCTATGATAAATAAAAGTTTTTAAATGTTTTTTCAGTTAAGAAAAATCTTATTTCAATGGTTGAAGCACGCAAATATAAACAAAAATACGGTAAGAATTTTTTTACAAATATCTAAAAATACCGCTAATCTGATTTTTGTATTTTTAGTTCAAATCGTTTACAAAACAGGTCAAACACTTGATGGATCTTTTGTTGATGAATATGGAATTAATGATTATGCTTTAAAAGCAAATAATTCAATTTATTTGTCTTTTCAAAATAAACAAAAAGTCTGCTGCAAAAGCCAAAAATTCCAAATTCCATCAACTCCAAGTACTGCACAAAAGATGAAAGGCTGTGAATGGTATTTGCTTCTTGAAAAGGGTGGCATTTTGACTGTCAAACATGAATCAATGATCAACAAGAAAGATGATTATTTAATTGCTGAATTAAAATCGAAACAAGAATTTACTTCATTTGAAAATAAATCTGTATGTCTCAGTATTTTATAATTAAAAATGTTGATGTTTTTATTCTTTTTGTTTTGTTTCACATTTTATTACCATTTTTTTCATGCGTGTAGATAAAATTGTTTTTTGTTTTTGCTTATATAATTTTTTAATTTTTGACACTGTTGGCATTTTAAAAGTTATAGATAACATTGAACATTGGTTAGATTAGATCAAAAAGAAGAACATCTCTTTTTTTTGCAAAAAACAGCTTTTGGCGTTTTTTAAAAAAATCAACGTAAAAACTAGACAAGATTGAGCTATGAAACTTTGGGGATTTGTTAGCAATATATAGGATTACAAAATAGCACGAATTAAAATTATCTCAAACTCCGTTGTTGACAGATTTTTACCTTTTTTCGCTGATGAAATTTGAAGGCAAAGAAAAAAAGCATTTTGTTTGGTAGAAATACATTTGGTTTCGACAAGGAAAAAACTACGTATGTTAAATGCATTTAATATTTTATTAAAAACCACAAAACACATATATGTGAACATTTTGATTTTTTAAAATTTGGTATCGAATTTTATTTATTAAGTATCACCAACACCACATCCTTGCAAACAATCTTTTTAGATGCTATTATCTTTTTCTAAAAAATGCTTAAAAAGAAAGATTAGCAAATACCTGAGATTTTAAAAAACAAAACTACAGTATTTCATTCAAGTTCTAAAAATTACTACATGCTCTTTTTCCTTGTGTATCTGTGAATGGTTTATATTCGTTTTATCATAAAGAAACCTTAAATAATGCTTAACAATATAAAATCATTCAGTTTTAAGGATTCTAAAATTTCATGATTCTTCAATTTTCAAATTTAGCGGAAGTTTGGCAAAGTGAACCAAAGTTTTCTCTCGCTGAAAAAAAATTTTTGTTGAACTTTTTTTCTTCTTTCAAAAAATTAGCTCCTTCTTTTTCCTTGTTTTCTTCTAAAATTGTTAATACTTTTACTTTATAATATTTCTAACTAATGTTCACTAACATGATAAATTTAATATTTCTGATGCAAACCTCTGCGCGGTGATGCTATTTTTTTGACACTTTTTTATGCAAAAAATTCTTTGCACTTTTTCTCTGTTAATTTTCTTTCATTTTTCAGTCCATCCATTTTACTCAAGCTTGAGCTCAAGAAAGATTGTCTCAATCTCCTCTGATATAATTTAAAGCAAAAATGAATCCTGAAGATTTCATCTATGAAACTCAACTTCAAATTAAACAAGTTTTTGATTCTCAAGATCCTGAATTATTGAATGTTTGCTTTGAAGTTGATGCAAAGGTAAGTAATTATTTGTGTGTAAAAAACCTTTAATTAATACTTGAATTACTTTTAGAAGATCTACGCTGATAAATTACGACTATCTGTTATTTCCTCAACCTTCAAATCTATGCTTGCTGAACGTTGGACTTCCAAGAATGATGACCCTATTCAAATCAGCAATTACAAATTTGATGATTTTAGAGAACTTCTTTCTTTTATTTATTCTGGAGAATGCAAATTAACTGATGACAATGTTTTTGCTATCCTTGATATGGCAGAATTTTATCAAATTTCTTACCTTAAACAACTTTGTGATGCACATTTATCAAAGATGAAGATCAACATGGAAAATATTATTGAATTTCTTGAATTGTCAAACAAGTATTCTTCTTTAAAACAAACAAAAAGGTCTATGAATGATTTTGTTTCGACCAATTTTGTTTTGTTGCTTGAAAGCACGGAATTTTTGGATGCAAAGAAATCTGTGGTTGAAGAATTTTTTGAACTTGAATGTTCTGGAAAAGAACCGGAAGCGGTCTTTAAAGCTGTAAGGATATATATTTGCATAATTAAAATCTTATTAACATGTTATTTTTAGGTATATCAATGGGCTGAAAATCAAGCTATCAAAAAAGAAGAGTCATTAAAAGGTGAAACTTTAAATGCTGCAATCAAAGCTGAAATTTCTGGATTTTTGCCGTTGGTTCAATTCAAGGAAATGAGTATTGATTTTTTGCATAAATTTGTTGGTAAGTGTTTTTGACTATTTCACTTCATGTACATATATGACGTTTATGCACTCTTGTAAGCTTCCTACAATAGTTACATAACCTTCATATACATTTCATATTGGCATAAGGTAACTTTATTCTCTGATAGTTTTAATTTAATTAATGTTAATTTTTTCAGTTAAAAGAGGCTTCATTTTTTCTTCTTTCAATGAATTGAGTGATATCTTGGATAATGCAAATTTTTATCGTAAAGGTAAAATTTTAACACATTTTTATCGGTTCTATTTTATCTTTTTACTTTTTCAGTAACTATTACAAACTCAAAAGGAAAATCAATTCATGGTTTTATGCCAAATAATTCACAGTTTGTTGAAGGTATTCGATCTTTAAAAAATCAAAAATCTGACAATGATATTCGATCTTTAAGAAATCAAAAATCTGACAATGATGTTTTTGTTAAATGGTCAAAAATTTGCAGTCTTCCTTCTATTCATGGTCTAAGTAGAAATAGCAAAAAAGGAACATGGTATTTGGTAATCTCAATTGTTGGAGATGTTTCATTAAAACTCGGAAGCCTGGGTTGGAATGATTATATTCTTGCTGAAATGTATGTTGGAGAAGGTGGATTTGAAGGAACAACAAAATGTACAATTGAAATTGAATAAAAGAATCTTTGTATGTTTATTTTCTCTCTTGTATTTTTGTTAGCTATTTTAAAAATTATTTTTGATTGATGGAATTTTTGCTTTGTATGTGTTTTTTTTTTCTCATGTGAATAAATCTTTATCTCTTAAAAACTTTTACTGAAAAGACTCTTTTCTTTTTTAAATAGGATCATAATGATGCAATAAAGCTAAAAAAATTCGTCGTTTGTAAGCGAATTATAAAAATGTAAGCTTTCAGTTCAATGTTAAAGATTGAACAGGTATAACTTTTTAGATTTTTTTGAATACCCAGGACCGACCGACCGTGAGGTTGGTCGGGACGATTTTTGACGCAAGGGACGGAGTCCGTTGATTTTGGACAAATTTTTAAAGTAGTTATTAAGATTTTCAAAAGGAAGAAAAGTAAAGATTTTCACGTTGATTTTTTAACGTAAGCAGATGAATAATTAAGTTTTTTTATTTATATAACTTGCTAGTATCAAATAAAATCCTTTATCTTTCCTCTTTTTAGGTTTAGTAAACGTCCCAACTTCGTCAATTTCAGTCAGTGTAAATTTAAACTTTTATTTTATCAGCTTCTGTACAAGGTATTGTCCAGATCATACGTAAGCAATTTTATGTGCGGGGGGGGGGCGAGCCAAATCTTACGGTTCACTTAAAGATCAAAGTACAAAATCTTATTGGAAGGATAGGTTTCAAAAATTTGCATATTTGGCTTACGTAAGATCAAATCAGATTAGGCGCGCTCCCTGCATGTTCAACAACAAGTTATGGGGAGCAAATATAAGAGTTGTAGTAAATTCTTGAATTTTTTTCTTTAATTCATTGTGCACGATGGATTAATGTGGTCATTACGAAAGCGGCATTCCCCCTTAATAGCTAACAACAACGTTTTCAAAGAAAGTATTCAAGCAGAATATTTTCACATGGTAGGGAAATAATTGAGAAACAGATTTATTTAAAGAGCCCCGTTGAAGTATCAACATCAAAGAAAGGGGAAGATCTCTTTGTTTTTGTTTACACTTATTTCTTAGACTAGGTGAAGGTAATCCTAATCTTAATTCAGTGCCATAATCGATATGAACATTTTGTGAACCAGGAATGTAATAATATTAATAATAAAGAATTTATTTAAAATAACAAAAAAACGAAGTTCATATCTCAACACGAAAACAGGAGTAGAGAGAAAAAAGTTTTTCTTGGTGCAAAAAAGCTTAAAAAACTCCACTCCTACTCCACTCCAACTTCACTCCTACCCCACTCCTACCCCACTCCACTCCTCTCCAAAAAATGTGTCCAAGTTCCTGTTCCGCATTGTAAGTTAAAATTAGGTTATTAAACTAATTGCAAATTGTGCTAAAAGCCTATTCTGAAACAAGGTCAATATCACAATCAAAAGCAGTGTTGTTGCGACACCGACTCCGGAGTCGACTCGAGTCGGAGTCGATGGGTCGGAGTCGACTCCGACACAAAATTTCAAAAATTGCTAGAAAAGCTGTTTCTATTGAATTTAATCGTTATAAACCATATTTATCGATATTATAAGCATATTAGGTTATTAAAAATTGCTTTTAAATTAGTTTACAAAGGTTTTTCAAAATTATCGAAAAAAATTTGAAAAAAGTGTGAAAATTTTTTTGTTATCAGAAGTTGTTAAAAGCCAGCAGAAACTGTTAATATATGAATCAGATATATAAAATAGTAATAATCAGCATCAAAAAAGCATTTTTATATGTTTTACAAGACTTTTTCGAGTCGGAGTCAGTGTTTCCTCGCCGCCACCGCCGGCAGCTTGGCGTCGCCGCCGGCGGCGCTGCCGGCGGCGGCGGTGGCGGCGGCGTCGGCGGCGATGTTCTTGGAGCGGCGGCATCGCCGCCGGCGGTGGCGGCGACGAATTCTTCAAAACGTTCGTAATTAGCATATTATTTGTTGAACAAATTTTAGAATTTTGTTTAAATTTTGCATGGAGTAGAGGAAAAATATTATTGTTTCGTTTTCATAATCTGTTTTTTTTATCTAAAAAGAAGGCATATGCATATAAGTCTTGTCAATGTTCAAATGTTGAGAAAGGCTTCAACTAAAACAATTTGTCTTTTCAATTTAGCTGTCTTTTGTAAACGAAAAACACTTAAATCTTTCTACTCGTTTACAGTTTGAATATGCCTCCTAAATTGATAAAAAAACGAGCGGAACCGCTTAATGCCCAGTGAATTAGCCGAGTAGCTTATTACTAAGCTACTCGGCAGCTCCGGCAGCGCCGCCGGTCGCCGCCGCCGCCGCCGCCGGCGGCGGCGGTGGCGGCGGCGGCGATGTTTGAAAAATGTTGGAACACTGGTCGGAGTCGACAAAAAGTAAATAGCACAACACTGATCAAAAGCAGTAAGTTCAACGTAATTCTGATCACAATAATTATTGAAAGCATTTGACAAAACAAATTTTCCTAAAGCATTTCTCAAAAAATAATAAAAGTACTGCCGAATATGTCCCTCTTATCAAAACATTAGTTAACAAGCGGTAAAAGCTTTAAAATGATAACCACAACAAAATTATTATTAATTAAAAAATTAACAACTTCAGCCATTTTCAAGCATTTTTAAGCAATTTGACATTTCGCAGTTACTTTGAAATTATGGCCTTATTTTATTTTTAGTAAGGACATCAGAAAAAGGGCGTAAGATCGAGGTGAACGTAAAATCGAGGGACGTAAAATCAAGGTCCGGTTACTGTAATTTTCCTTGATCTTAGGTCCGGTTACTGTAGGTTTTGCCGGGACCACAGAAAAAGGACGTAAAATTGAAGTTCGAATGTAATTCATAAGACTTCTGCTACAGAAGTTCTGCTGGTTTTAATTTTCAAATATTAAATGTTTTTTTGTTTCATTTCAATTATCCAGAAAACATGTAACATTCACGATGGAGGGGGGAAAGGTTAAGATAAAGCGCTTTGATTTAAAAAGATACTACTTTTCAGTAAACAACAAAATTTTTTGTATTTGCATTACATCAATATCTTCTTTTTGGTTCTTGTTTTGAAGTTTAAAAATTCTATTATTTTTCTCTCTATTGATTGAATATAATAGTTTTTTTTTTTGAAATTACTAAAGCAACAAAATTTAGTTGACAAAAAATTCAATATAAAAATCTGAGGTCAGCCCTCTAAATATTGAAAAAGTTATCCAAAAAATTATCAATATTCATAAAAAAGGTTGCAGACAGTCTGCAGCATACTTTGTCTTCCCAAAAATTTAATCATTTCGAGGAGGTATGTTATAGAAAAAAATTTATAGAGACAAATTTATTTTAATTTTCCAGTAATATGCTTGAAATTCCATTTGCCATTCAATGGACAATTCCAGAAGAATGTTTAACACCTTTGAAAAATTCAATCAATGGTTGTCTATTCTCTACTACCATTGTAAATATTCCAGAATTTGAATATTACTTTGGTATTTTTCCAAATGGAGATACAAATGATCGACGAAAAGAAACATGGATTTTTTTATATTTAAAATATGAAAATCGATTAAAAATTGTTACAAAATGGAATATTTCAATTGAATCTGCAAATTATTCATTTTTGTTAGAATATGTTTTTGAGAAAAATACCGGTTGGGGGAAGTCTGCTTTCTGTAAAACGGAAGATTTTTTTGATCCCGAAAAGAAATTTATTGTTGATGGAGAATGTACGCTAAAAGTGAATGGAATTTTTAAATTTGAAAACAAAAGTCCTGCAAATTTTGAAAAACAAAAATGGGAAGGTATTGAATTCGGTGATCGGTTGTGGGCAAAAGATGAAAGCAAAGATTTTAAGATTATAGTTGATGAAAAAAAAGTAATTGACGCAAGTTTTTTAATAATTAATTTTTTCTTACTAGGGACACTATCCACGGGCTCATTTCGGTACCTTTTTTGTTTGGTTCCCGCGGCCTTGGTCAAAATCGATGTAGAACAACTCAGAAACATCAAAAATATACTTTACAACCCAATCGGACCGATTTCCCGAACCTGCAGGTCATATTTCAAAAATGGCCAAAATCGGGCTTTTTTGGCACTTTTTTTGATGCCATTCCGGAACTAGGGCACATATCAACAATCTGTGAATTCAGAATTTACCCTTACATGTGTTGAGCATATTCCACATGCTAAAAACTTTCTATTTGCTCTAATCACGATTTTGAGATGATAAGAAGTTTGTCAATTTTTACCAAAAATCGGGTTAAAAAAGTGGTTTTTTTGATGTTCTGAAGTTTCTAGCTGGATTAAAAGAAAACCCTGAATACAGAATTTGAAGAAGTATCTAAGAAACATATATATACAGCTAAAACCTCCTCAAGTCCTTCTTCCGCGATTTTGAGATGACAAGAAGTTAATGCACTTTTTTTTGCTTTTTTCACTCAAGTCAGCCTAAATCAATAATAAAGGCCTAAACTAAAAATCTAATCGCACCAATTTTTTTTAAATTTTGTTGTGCTGATGGGAAAATACCACGTTCACTTGCCAGAACATTACTCACAAACTAGATCACCGTAGACTAAACTGCTTTTGAAAAACACAAAAATCAAAGTTGGGCTGTAAAATCCAAACAAGGGGCTAAATAAAAAATTTAATCGCACCAAAATGTTCTAATTTTTGAGGGGAATTTTTTGAGACCACTTACAATCGTCTAGGTTCATCACTCGAACACTAGTTCAAAAAATAAGAAATATTATGCTATTTTTCATATATATGATTCAAATTAGTACTTTAATGTCCTTTAAAATAACTAAAAATGCTTGCGTTGTATTCAGAAATGTCGATTTACTTATAATAAGAGCTATGAAGCCTCAATAATAGACGGAAAAAACTTTTGCAATCAGATTGAAATGCTACAGTAAAAAATTCAGTATCTCGAACATCATTGAAGTGAGAACCAAATCTCAAAAAAACATTTAAAAAGACTTGAACCGCTTATATATATAATTTTTAGCACATTTTCTAACATTTCTAAAGATTTTTGGGTTGTAAACTTGACTATGACTGAATGCGGGAATATGAAAAATAATGTTATTACTAAAACAATAATTATGAATAAAAACGAAAAATTCCTTACCAAAACATCATATTCTGGTAAAAAATTAATTTTATTAAGCGCAGTAATAATAGTTAGGATATTTAGAAACCTTACAACAAATTTTTAAACAATATCTTGAATTGACGGTTTTCAGGTATCATGTGCAATAGTTTTTGGCAAAGTGTTCTACGCTAGAAAAAACCGATAGTACATGAAAAAAATATTATTAATTATTTTCAGAGGTTCCAAAGGATTTTATGAGGTCAAAAATCACTAAAAAAAGTTTTCGTAATATAAAAATTGCATGTTTTTTATTATATATAATATATATTAGGTAATTCTTAACAACTAAAACGTAGTCAACTTTGAAAATTGCGTATTCGATGTTCATGGAAGATATCCGAGTGAAACCTTTCACACATGTAAAAAATAGTCTAAATATAATATATCAATAAAAAAATTTAAAAAGCAATGACTTTTAAAGCTTTTTTCCCACAAAATTTTATTTTACCTAAAAATTTACCCTGATTCAGGGTTGTAATTCCGTAATAAAAAAAAAAATAGTTTATGACGTATTTTTGTTGCTTACTACAACATGTTTTTGAAGAGGCTAAAACGCGAAGCTTGTGCTCATTGATCGGCATTTTATCAACTAAAAACTACTTTTATGATGTTTACAGATGGTTTCTAACCTTTTTAGACCATTTCCAGCAAAAAAAATTTTTTTCAAAATTTTGATTTGCCTTGGTCCCCCCTGTGGATTTTTTCGAAAATTTCGTTTTTGATTTTTTTGAGGGTCATGGACGCCGAAACCAAAAAATTTTATTTCTCTAATAGTTAGCCCTTATAATAAGACACATTTTAAGAAAAAAAAATTTTCTGGTTCGGAACTCCTTGACGGCCTTCTGAAGGCTCGAAATTTTCCGGCTTCTGAATCCGAGGGTTCCGGCACGAAAGAAAAAAAATTCCGAGACATAAAATGTAGCCCTGATCGAGGGCTATCCGTCGATATCAAATTTGTAGCGATCGGATAAGAATTGACCCCAGGGCAAGCGATCTCCATAACTCAGGATTCAGAAGGCGAATCCAAAAAAAAATTTTTTTGCGCATCTCCTTGAACTATACTAATGTCATGTGGAAAGTTCCAGCTCAAAAAAATGATTTTGAAATTTTTGTGTTTCCGCCCTTATTCGATTTTTATAGAAAGTCAGTTATATAGCCCTAGGGCAGTTTTGCATAAGCTTAAAATATTTCCGTTGAATGGTTTTCCTTTATGTAAATTTGTGAAAATGAAGTTCGAAAAAAGTGCGTCACGCAGGGGTTTTGAAAAATCGTCAACAAGGGGGTCGTTCAGTTTTACATATTTGCATAAAAGGAAAACCATTCAACCCAAACATTTTGGCGGTATGCATGACTACCCTTGGGCTATATAACAGGATAGGTCTCCTACAAAAAGCGGCGGGACATGTTGATAGTGTCCCTTGTGAGTCAACCATTGTTTTTAATTATGGATGACAAGCCCAAATCCAAGTACTTTATTTTGAAAAAAAGTGCCGTTTGGGTAAGGATGGACAAGGGCCTGGGCTTGGGCCGGGCTTGGGCCTGAAGTGTCTGGGCCTGGGCCGGGCCTGGGTTTGAAATTTGAGCCCAGAAAAAGCCCGGCCCAAGCCCGTTTTTCATCGTTCTCTGAAAGCAAACTGAATTTGCACAATTTCGGTTAAATACCATCATTTCAAAGGGCTCGCCGCTGATCATGTGCCGATGGCGGTAAAAGATATAAGGATTAGACAAGTGCCCTATTCGGCTGATGTCCTTGTTTAAGTCAAAACTTATGAAGCTCAATGAATAATACCAGACGCAGCGCGCCCCGAAGGGGCGCGCTGCGGCTGTTTACGACTCAACTTCCCTACCTTTCTACCCCTAAAAATCGATTTTCGTCAATTTTAATCGTAGAGCTATGAAATTTGGCAGGTATGTAGAGAAAAAAATCGCATTTGATAATTTTTTGGTTTTGACCCCCCATGACCCCTGGGACCCGAGATATGCCCCGAAAACGCCCGGACGAGTTAAACTTTCGATGTTCCCGGTATGAGGGACGTAAGAGAGGTATCGGAATGAATCGGGCATGATTTAAATAGTACTAAATGACTTTTGGTTTGTCCCGATCGGTTCATTTTCGGGGTCAGGGGACCACTTTTTTCTTAAAAATGCGGGGTTTTGAGATTTTTTGTCGAGTACGAGCTTAAGTAAGTATTGGAATCGATAGCCCGTGATTAGATACATATGAATCGACACCTGGTTTTTTGGTATATCTTCATTTTTGACCCCAGGAGACCAATTTTTTGTTTAAAAAACGGGGTTTTGCGGGGTTTCGAGATTTTTTGTCGAGTAGAAGCTTAAATAAGTATTGGAATCGGTTACTCGTGACTAGTTACACATGAATCGACACTGGGTTTACTGATATATCTTGATTTTTAATCCCGGGGGACCACTTTTTTCTTAAAAAAGCATGGTTTTTCGGGGTTTTGGGATTTTTTGTTGAGGGTTTTGCGGGGTTTCGAGATTTTTTGTCAAGCACTAGCTTAGATAAGTATTGGAATCGATAGCCAGTTATTAGTAACATATAAATCAACACTGGGTTTTTTTCGGATATCTTCGTTTTTGACCCCAGGGGACCACTTTTTTCTTTAAAAAACGGGTTTCGCAGGGTTTTGAGATTTTTTGTCGAGTAAGAGCATTGATAAGTATTGGATTCGATAGCCCATATCAAAAATACATACAAAACGACTCCTTTTTCAGACAATATATGTTCTTTTCGATATCAGGGTCATCAGTTTTCTTAAAAAATAAAGATGGCGATTGCATATCGCTATTATTTAATCTTTTGGGTGTTTATATTTTTTGAGGGGAAAATAGTCCATATAATGTTTTAGTTTTTTTTACTTATTAAAACTAAAACATTATTTTTTTAGTTTTAAAAAGTTAAAATTAGTGGGAAAAACGTTATAAGCAGCCAATCCCGTCTGCCGCGCAGCGGTATTATGGTATTTTGCTTCGCAGCAGACGGCTCAGGAGACTAGCCAACGGGAAAACAATAATTAAAAATTATAACAAATACGGCTGTTGCAATGTTAGACGGCAAAAGAGATTAAAGGTTGCAGACGGGATTGGCTTACTGTAAGACGGGGAAAGAGATTAAAGAGAGATTCTGAATCGGCTGTAAGACAGGAAGCGAGATTAATTTTTTCTGATAGACTACCGTACAACAGCCATCGCCCTCTGCAATAAATAAAACTTTATCATTCAGCCCTCCAATTTTTTTTTAGTATAGGGTTTGCAAAAAAAATTAAATACCGGTAACTGAAATAAAATTAGTTCTATGGACAATATAAATTTCAATTTTTCAGTAAACCTATTGTATGGTCTATGTTACATATTCAGAATGCGAAAAAGCATAAATACCGGGTTCTTTTATATGATAAAATAATAAATAAAGAGACCTGAAAAAAATATAAGGGATCTGGAATGATAATACATTTAAAAAATTTTAATAAATTTATTCAAGGTGAATCAGAAATCATTTATCCGGGAAACAGGTAAATAATAAGACATTGCCATATAGATGTACATTAAATCCGGATACTTACGAGAAATATTCGAAATGTGAATTATATAAAATGCATTTGGAAATCTAAAACAAATAAAGCAAAAAACATTTGGTTGTTTTTAGTGATGTTTTCTTGCACAACTAAAGGGCGGGCATAAATGATCGCCATGAAGCGGCGATTATCAACATGTCCGCCTTTTTTTATTGCAGAGGGCGATGGCTGTTGTACGGTAGTCTATCAGAAAAAATTAATCTCGCTTCCTGTCTTACAGCCGATTCAGAATCTCTCTTTAATCTCTTTCCCCGTCTTACAGTAAGCCAATCCCGTCTGCAACCTTTAATCTCTTTTGCCGTCTAACATTGCAACAGCCGTATTTGTTATAATTTTTAATTATTGTTTTCCCGTTGGCTAGTTTTAATTTGATATAATTTTTGTAATTGTGGTTCAACTTTCTTTTTTTTAACGAAATGCAAAATTCAACGAAATGTTTTTTCTTCCATTAAGAAAAAAAGTTTATTTTAAGTTTTTAATTGCAAATTGCAATGTAAAAAATAGTGTTGCGTTTTTGTTGCAACATTTATTTATCAATAAATCACGTCTATTTTTTGGAAGTCAGAAAAACAGAATTTACTAAAAAAAAGAAAAATTAACCTTTAAAGAACAAATTTGTCTACAAACTTATTTTTTCAAAAATTCTCGAAATTGTCGAAAATTGTAACTTTTTTGAAGAGGCCCTGAAAAAACCCAAGCCCGGCCCAGGCCATGGGCCTGGGCCGGGCTTGGGCCTGAGTTACCTGGGCCGGGCCGGCCTTGGGCCTAAAATTTGGGCCCTTGTCCATCCTTACGTTTGGGCACTTTTCTTTGTGCCATTGAAGATAAAAACTGCGTTTTTGTATGCTGTAATGAGCGGGGTTTGGTCTCTCAGGGTGTTAAAGCTTTTATTTATTCCAAAACTAAACTAAGACAAAACTGGATAAAACTGGATAAATATAAGAAAAGCAATAGCGCTTTTATACAGGGCCAAAAAAGGATCGAATAAGAAGGAGATGAGAAAAGTCTAGAAAGAAAGAAAAGAACAGGTGTAAAAGATAGACAAAAAGGAATAACAAAAACAGGATACAAATTAGATCGAATTTATGCAGATTGGGAAATAGGAAAACACAATGCTAAAACAATAATATGAAATCTTACAGTAGGACACTACTACATTCCTCCTCTTTGAAAAAAAATCTTGGGGCATTAAAATGATCATTACAGAAAAATAAGGCTATCAGAAATAAAATTTTAGAAATAAAAGCAAGAGAGAATTTTCAATAGAAAAAAAACCAATAAAAAGAATCAAAAATAATTTTGATATGAATTTCAAAGTTAAAGAAAACAATTTTAATTTAAAGAGAAAAAATTTAGTTTATCAGTGTGGCGGGCACCATCACGGGTATGGTCTTGATGCATGAAAGTGATGTAACGGTTGTGCATTCTTGGAGCATTTCTTTGAAGGACATGCTTGAGACAAATGTCCACGATTGTGGCAGTGATAACATTTAGGATTGCGATGTCCACGAGGATGTCGTTTCCTTTTTATTGAAGAATGATGTACTTTCTTATTATTTTCATATTTTTCTTTCAAATAAGTTTCACCTTGATGAGCCACTTTATATAATTTTTCAAAAGTATCAAGATCAACAAATTGATCACAATGGATTCGAAGATCTGTTCGGAGACGATTTCGAAATTCACGACAAAGAATTAATTCAAATAATTCATTTGTTCCCCAGTGGTGTCAAAAATGCTTTCTTTCGATAGCAAAAGCAAAAAATTTTTTGCTTTCTTCAGCATTTCTTTTCGCAGCGAGATTTTTTTCTGGGATTGAAAGCAGCCGCTGCAGAAAGAAATGCTTTTTGCAGCGGCTGCTTTCATTCACAAAAGAGAAAGAGAGAAAAAAAACATTTATTACAAGAATTTTTTTCTTTTTTTTGAGATTAAAGTGCTGTTTATAGGAAAAATCTTTCTTTTTTTAATAAAATCAAACAAAAAAATTAATTTTAAATACATAAAAATAAATACATTTATAATTTTTAGTGTGTTTTTTTATCAAAAAGTTTTATCTTGCTTTTAATCACAGAGCTCTGTGATTGAAAGCACAAAGAAAAAAAGAATGCGTGATTTGCAGCGGCGATGTTGATCACAGAAAAAAAATCTCGCTGCAAAAAGAAAAAGAAAAAAAGCAAGCACGCGTGCTTTCTTTGCCCGCTGTTTTTTCAAAAAGCATTTTTGACACCACTGTTGTTCCCCCTTCCAGCATGAGGTTTAAAATATCAGAAATTCTTGTTGCAAATTCATCAACACTTTCATTTTTTCTTTGGTAACATTTGAATAAAGCTTCTTCTGCAGCTTGCTTTGACAATTTTATGGGAAAAAGTTCAACCAAATATTTTTCAATTTCATCAAAATTTTCCTTATTTTCAATTGGCATCCATTGATAAGCTCTAAGTGCAGCACCTTCCAATCTTCGAACCAAACAAGAAACTTTCTCAACAGATGTTGGGGTAAAAGGGAACATCCCAAAAAGTAACTTTAATTGGTTCAACCATTGTAAAACAGATGTCTCTCGCTTCCCATCAAAATTTTTAATTTTAAATCCTTTTTCAACTTCAATATTTGCAGCTCGTCGACCAAACATTTCCGCTTGGGTGAAGTTTTCCCCATTTTCGACACGTTCAATTTTACAGTTTTCATTTGAAGCAGGTGTAAAAGTTTTAGAAACATTTTTAATCAATTTTGATTCCGGCTTTTCAATAGTTGTGAGTTTTGGGCATTTTCCAGTATTCCCATTATCATATGGATCAAAATTATGTTGGAAACCATTAACATTTTCTCTAATTTCAACTTGCAATACCTCACTTTTTCCAGTGGAATGATGTGCTTTATTTTCTTCAACTTTCGTTGAAACTTTTTCAAAATTTTCTCCAAATTTTTCATTCTTAATTTCAAAACCATTTTCAAAAACAGTTTGATGTCCATTTCCATTTGGATATTCCATCACAATATCTTTAAGCAAAAAGATACTTCCCTTTTCAGTTTCAGGAGAATCACTCGATAAAACAGCAATTGTTTCACAAATTAGCTGCTTTTCCTTCATAAATTCATCAAAAATTTCATGAATTTCAACAATTGAATCAGTCAAATTTTCAAATAAAAACTTAACTTCATTTCCAATTTTACTTCCAACTTCAGCTACAGTATCAGTAAAAGTTTGGCCAAAACAATCACATCCAAATAAGCTGAGCATAATTAAACTCCTTTTTACTTTAGGATAAATAAAAATCAAATGCCTTCAAAAACAGGCAACAATTCACTCACACACAAACTTTAATTATCACAAAATTTCAATCACAAAACAATCAAATAATTCCAACCCAATTTTTCTTCAATTCAACAATTCAAATAATTTCAACCAAATTTTTTTTTCTTCAATTTAACACAATCAAATTCTTTTCAATATCAATCAGCAATCAAATTACGGTATCTGACAGACGATACAATTGGATTATCAACGTACGACAAATCCAGTCCACAGTCGGCAACGTACGCACAACAGGACAAGCAGATCCAGCTTTAAAAGCTAACCCCTTTTTGAGAAAAAACTCCCACTAATGTCCACCGGTCCTAACCACAGACGGTCGTGGCACCAACTGTAATGAGCGGGGTTTGGTCTCTCAGGGTGTTAAAGCTTTTATTTATTCCAAAACTAAACTAAGACAAAACTGGATAAAACTGGATAAATATAAGAAAAGCAATAGCGCTTTTATACAGGGCCAAAAAAGGATCGAATAAGAAGGAGATGAGAAAAGTCTAGAAAGAAAGAAAAGAACAGGTGTAAAAGATAGACAAAAAGGAATAACAAAAACAGGATACAAATTAGATCGAATTTATGCAGATTGGGAAATAGGAAAACACAATGCTAAAACAATAATATGAAATCTTACAGTAGGACACTACTACATATGCCATTAATGAAAATATCGTGTTAAGCAATATATCAAATTTTTGACATTTTTCAATGATTTTTTAACTTTTTTTACTATTATTTTTTAGGTTCATAAATTAATTTTGGCAAGCCAATCAGATGTTTTTTCTGCAATGTTTAATCCTAAAATGAAAGAATCAATTGAAGGAAAAGTCGAAATTCCAGATTTTTCATTTGATGTTGTTGAAACTGCAATTAGAATGATTTATCATTGCAATTTTATTTCAACTTTATCAATCGATGAACTAATGTTTCTGCTTCAATTCTTTGATAAATATGATCTTCTGGCCCTCAAGGTTTGTAAATTATTTTAGTTTTCTTAGTTTGCAAACTAACAAAATTTTTAGGACAAAGTCGAACAAATTTTGATTATGCAAATTTCCACTTCAAATGCATGCCGCCTTATGAATTGTTCAATTTTTACAAATTCTACAAATCTAAAATTAAAATGCACGGAATTTTTAAAGGCTTCATTAACTTCAAATATTGCTTTAGCTGATATTGAAATCCTTGATAATGATATCGTGATGGAAATTCATCAAAAATCTTTCTATCAAATTATTGAAATTGATGAATGTTAATGTTTTTATCTGTCATTTTTTCTTGTGTTTTTTGAATTTCGATGTTCGATAAATTCATTATGCAATGTATTGTAATCATGATGGTTTTAAAATTAAAAGCATTCGCAAGGAAACCTTCAGACAGATTGCGCTTTTCCAGTTTTTAGGAATCCTATAGGATTGAATACAGACATAAAATGTAAGCTGCCAATGCCGCGTGAAAAATCGAGTTACTGATTTTCAGTTACGGGAAAACAAACTTTAGGCCCATATTAACCTTCTGTGAAAATGTGAGCTTCTGAAACTTAAATTTAATATGTTTTTTGGGCAAATAAAACCCCACACAGATAAAATAAACACCCTGTATATTCAATGTCGTCCTTCAAATCTGTGGTAGAGAAAAGTTGTAGCAGTATTAAAAATACTGATTAGATTATTCTTATATTGTTTTTAACTTTGATATAAAATATAAATATTATGCAAATTTTTTATAAAATTCATATTAGATGTGTGTAATTGTTCTAGTTTTTGGCAAGTATGAGTGAGTCATTCTAAATCACTGCACTTTTACGACGGTTTGTCCGTTTTTTTTCTGCTACCTCTGTCGTTCCCTATAAGTTAAGTTAAAGCTCGCATCAGTACCATTTTTCTACCAATTATTTGACTATTTTTGCGAAGCTCAGAACATCGATATTTTTCTTCTTTTTTTTGAAAAAAGTTTGTTTTTACAAATACAAAGAGGGAGAAATTTTTTAGGCAAAAAGTGAATATAAAAAATCTCAAATTAAAGAGGTCAACAAAAAAATATTGATAAACTTTCCCAAAAAAATTATTATTTAGTTTTTTTATTTTTTTTTATAAAGGTGCTGCCTTGTTCTTTTCCAGATATATATTATTTCGTGAAGGCTTGTAAACAAAATTTGAAACTTTTTTTATTTTAATTTTTCAGATATGCTTGAAATTCCATTTTCCATTCAATGGACAATTCCAGAAGATCGTTTAACACCTTTAAAAGATTCCGTCAATGATGGTTGTCTATTCTCTACTTCCATTTTTAATAACATTCCAGATTTCGATTATTACTTGGGTATTTATCCTAATGGAGATGATGAGAAAAGGCGAGGACAAACGTGCATTACATTGGAAGTAGATAAAACAGTTGACGTAAAATGCACCTTCACTATTGATTCTGCAAATTATTCTGTATTTGGCGAAGGTACTTTTGATAATGATATTTTTTTGGCAAAAACTGTCTGTGAAACAAAAGATTTTTTTGATCCTGAAAAGAAATTTATTGTTGGTGGCGAATGTACTGTAACAGCATGTGGAACCTTCAAATTTAAAAGTGAAAACCTTTCAATGATTGAAAGTGGTGATCAACAAAAATGGGATGGTGTAGAAGTGGGTGATCGAATGTGGGGAAAAGATGAAACCAAAGATTTTACAATTATTGTTGAAGAAAAAGAAATAAAAGTAAGCTTTAAATTTATATTTTATATTCAAAAATCATTTTTACCATTTCTCAGATTCATAAAGTGGTTTTGGATGCTCGATCAGATGTTTTTTCTGCAATGTTCAATACAAAAATGAAGGAATCAATTGAAAACAAAGTTGAAATTCCTGATTTTTCATTTCAAGTTGTCGAAGCAGGAATCAAATTAATTTACAACTGCAACTTTGAATCGTCCTTATCAGTTGATGATCAAATGTTTCTCCTTCAATTCTTCGATAAATATGATCTTCCTAGTCTCAAGGTATGAAATTATTATGCTAATCTTGTTTAGTAAAATATACAATTTTTTAGAAAAAAATTGAATTACTTCTGATTAATCGAATTTCTTCTACAAATGTTTGCCGTTTAACAAATTGTTCAATTCTGACAAATTCTCAAAATCTTAAAACTAAATGCATAAAATTTATGATATCAGCAGTTGCGACAAAAACACCTTTTAATGATATCGAAATTCTTGATAAAGAAATCACCACGAAAATTCTTCAAAATTCTTTTTCTCATATTGTTGAAATTGATGATGATTGATATTGTTGTTTTATATTTTTTTCTTATTTATGAGTTTTGATGTTTGATAAATTTCTGTTGCAATGTTTCCCAACCAAGGCCGACATTCGGTGCCTGTGTCTCCCCAAAATCAAGAACATCCTTTGATCTTTTGCCCCGCCATGTTATGGCTGCAAAAGATCAAAGGTGTCCACCTCCAAAATAAAAATGCCTCCACCAAAATTTTTTTCTCCCCAAGGCCTTCTTCCCAACCACGAAGGTTCAAAACGAAAAACACTCAATTTTATTTTTAAAAGTGTTTAAGAAGCCACAGTAACAGAAAGAAAGGGTACTAAACTGTTTATTGTGTTTTTGATTTTTAGATCTTTCATACATTTTCCGTGTTTTTGACCGATAAAATTTTAATATGTATAAACAGTATTTGAGTTTTTTTTTGATTATTTTGCTTTTTAAGCAGATTTTTTGTAGCTAACATTTTTTCAAATAAACAGATGTGAGCCCATTTTATTTTTTCGATAACAACAGATTTTTTCATTTTTTGACCAATAATCAATTACATTTTGATAAGAAAGTGTGTAGTTTTACATTTTCTGATTACTGTACTACCATAATAAAAGTAATATAAATTGTTTTTGCACTATAACAGTTTTGCACCAACTTATTTACACTAAAAAAATTAACATGAAAAACATCTAAAATGAAAAGGGGACAAAACTACAGTAAATCTCAACTGTATTGTTCCACTACCTTTCGAGTATTCAAATTTATCAATGCAATTTTTGGTCGATTCATGTTGTTGACATGTTTTTTTTGCTTTCAAAGTTTTTCAAAATGATCTTAATGAACTTCATTTTTTGATCATCATCTCGTCATCAAAAAAATTATCAGCTGCTAAAAATTTTTTTTTGACAAAGAAAAGAAATATTGTTGTCATTCTTATAGTTTCTGTCTGCCTACTTCCATGTCTCTTTCGTAGACAGACTTTTTAAGGAACAAAGAAAGCTCAAAGAGTCTTCTTTGTCCTTGTTATTTTATTTTTTTAAGCTTCAAAAAATTAATGTTTTCACAGCTTTGTTTTTTCTTTCTTTAACCCACGTTTTTGGCTTGTTACACTCCCATTTTTTTAGATTTTTTGCCCTTTCTTTGTTTCAAAAATTTTTATTTGCTTTTTTCCTTCCTTTTTTTGAAGTACTGTTTTTTGTCCTATTAAAAGTCATCTCATGTTAAAAAGCTGCAATTTTCTTTGTTACATGTTTTTCTTCAACACAAAAATAAATATACAAAAATGGAAGGGCATAATTATTTGTTTTTGTGTCTGATGATAAGAAATCAAACAAAAAAGTTGGGGGTATAAAAGGGAAGTCTTTAAAGCTCAAAAAATTGAGGAAATAAAAAAATAATATTATTCTTTGTTACGGAAAAAATTAAAAAAGAAATGGTAACAAAAAAGGTTTTGTTTCTGTGTTTACTGGAGGTTGCTATTTTTAGTTCAGGTATTAGATTTTATTCAATAAAATAATAAAAAAAATCTTAAAATAATAACTTAGGGATTATCCAGAAATCACGTGACCAAAAAATCGTGATTTTCAGACCCCCTCCCTCCCCCCGTGACCAAAGATCAAAGCCTTTTACCGACAACATCAAAGCCGGGTGACCATTTGGCTTACCCCCTCCCTCCCCCCTCATGGTCACGTGATTTCTGGACAATCCCTTATGATAAAAAAAATTTATGAGGGCATGGCCCCTATTCAGGCCAATGAAGAGGCAATGTCAGGCAAACCCAGTAGAAAAAAGTAACGGGCCGGAGATGGGAATGGGCTATCACATTAAAAATCTACTTTTCTCTATCTTTTATTAATAGAAAAAAAGTTAATTTTTATAAAAATTATTAGTTTTTTCAACTAAAAATAAGCTTTATTTTCTACCAAAGTGAATGACAAATTTGCTTTTATAGTTTTTGAGATACTAAAGAAGGGCATGAAATTTTATCATTTTTAAAAAAGGTCTTTCCGCTTCATTTGGTTCTTGCTTTATGAAATCATGAAACTCTTTTAACGTCGAAATTTGCATAAAATGAACTTATTCTTTTGAATTTTTTCACCAGAAAACTGTCTAATGAAAAATCTCCATTGTTATTTTCAAAAATTATTGGTTACAATAATTTTCAAACTGATACTTTGTATTGTTTGATATTATGCAAATTTGCAAAACTATAAAGCATATTTCTTTTATGAAAACAATCTCTGAAAAATTGAGAAGCCAAAGTGTAGAAAATTTTTATGCAAATTTTTTATTCGAGTTTCGATCAAACTCTTTTTCACAACAAGTCCAAAGTTATGCATGTTTATATATCACCATTCAGTGATTGTCAGAAACTTAGGAGAATTTTGTTATATTTTAAAAAGTTTAAGGAAAGCTCAACAAAAATTCGCATAAATTGCAACTTTTATTTTTTAAAGTTTTGACAATAACAAATTCGTGTCTGATATTAGTAATATCTTTTCAAATTACAGTAACTTCCCAATACATTCGAGGCTGTTATTTCACTGATTGGGCGCATTATCGACAAGGAATTGGTAAATATGACCCAGAATCATATATTCCCGGATTATGTACACATATCTTCTTTGCATTTGCGAAAATTGATAACGATTTTACTGCGGCTGCCTTTGATCCGGCTGATCTACCCTCAGGGCCAAATGGAGGATATTTTGCTCGAGTCAATGCTTTAAAACAACAACAACCTGGCCTTAAAACTTTGTTATCCTTTGGGGGATATAGTGCGGGGACATGGATTTTTAAGGTTTGTTTTGGAAATTGATTTTTTATGATAGAAATTTGCATAAAATATTTTTGTAGCAAATGGCTTCAAGCTCACAGAATCGACACACATTCATTCAATCTGCTATCAACTTTATCAATCAATATGGTTTTGATGGTAAGAATTAAAAAAAAGGATTATGCAAATTTTTGATAATAATTTTTAGGAATTGATATTGATTGGGAATATCCAGATTCAAGTGATAAACAAGTTTTTGCAACTTTTATGAAGGTAAGCTACAGTATCATTTTTTACCACCAAAAATTACTTAACAAATCTAAATAATCGGAATTTTTTTGCTTTTTACCCAAAATTTGCATATTGAAACTTAAGGACATCAGCAGCATTTTATTTCCAAAGGGGTCAAATCTTTGTAATCGAAATAATTTTTTCTTCTTTTTGACAAAAATTTGCATACTGGAACAGAAGAATGTCAACAGCATTTTATTTAAGGGGGCAGATACCATTTAAAAAGGGAGCCGCCTTTGATCTTGTGCCGATGGAGGTAAAAGATCAAAGGATTTTTATGATTTTAGTATGTGCACCTTGGAACCCTGCTGTGCTGGGGTTGTTGATCGAAATTTAAACTTCCAAGTTATTCGAAAATTTTAATCATACTATCGATTTCTGCTTGACCAAAATTTGCATATCAAAACTCATAAGCTTCTTTATGTTTTAGGAACTCAAACAAGCTGCCGGGAATAAACTTGTGACAATTGCAGTTTCTGCAGCAGCTTACAGGGTAGATGATGGCTACGATGTTCCAGCTTTATCCCAATCATTGGATTTCGTCAATGTTATGACCTATGATTATCATGGAACATGGGAATCTCAAACAGGACAAAACAGTCCATTATTTTCAGCCCCAGGGGATACAACAAATTTTAATACAGCTTTTTCTATGAATTATTGGGCCCAACAGGGAATGCCAAAGTCAAAACTTTTAGTCGGAATTGCAACCTATGGTCGAGGATGGAGATTAACAAATCCCAATAATAATGGACTTGGTGCCCCAGGCAATCCATCTCCCCCTCAGCCCTACACTGGCACAGATGGTTTTGCAGCTTATTATGAGGTAAGATTATCTAGATCTTAGGGGATATGCAAATTTTTGAATAATAATTTGCATAGCTTGAACTAAAAAATATGCATATCGACTATGAATTTAAATTCTCTATTGACTAAAAATTTGCATATTGACCTATCGTAACATTTTGACTACTAATTTGCATAATTAAGATTTGTTCCCTGAATGGCAGTAGACAATGGGATAACGCCCAACAAGTTCCGTACCTTGTTAGTAGTAATCTCTGGTTCGGATATGATGATGTTCAATCTGTATCCGGTAAGATGACGTGGCTAAAACAAAATGGATTTGGTGGAGCTTTTGTTTGGACTTTGGATTTTGATGATTTCACAGGACAATGCGGTAGTAGATATCCGCTTTTGAATACCATTTTGAATGGGTTAAGCAATGGGGTGAGTCAGATCTGAGAGAAAGTTGATGTATTAAATCCGCTTAACGATCAAGGGGATATATCAAATCCTTTAAACGTTTTTATTTAAGCCCCAAACATCTACATCAAATCAAACTGTTAGTCCACCAACAACAAGGCCATCAACTGCTCGACCAGCAACCGGTTCATCAACTCGTCCACCAACTAGTCCATCATCACCTCCAACAACTCGTCCAACAACGATTCGTCCATCAACAAGCCAATTTCCACCTTTCCAAACAACCCCCGGAAAACCTGTTACACAAAATCCAAATCAACGTAATCTTATTAATCCAAAATTATCCAATTACAACACTTATGCAAATTTTTAGCTTTCTCATGTCCAGCCCCAAATGGCCTATTCCCTGATCCAATGAATTGTGGAATGTATTATCAATGCACTGATGGAATCCCCTTCAAAATGTCATGCCCTCCAGGTCTTTTATGGAATCAACAAATTCAGTAAGGCTCACAAAATTTGCATAAAAATCTACTAATGGCTGTTTTTTCAGAGGCTGTGACTGGCCTGCTAATGTAAATTGCATTCATCATTAATCAAAGAGAAAATTTGCATATCCAACTGCTTCTTTCATGTACATTTAAAAAGGCTTTCAAAAATATGTAAATTTTATAAATTAATTTTTTTCTCAGGGATTTTTGTAAGCTGAGATTTTTGAAATTGAAGTTTTGGTTTCATGATTTAACATAGCCTTTTGAGAAAAACTAATTTTGAAAAGAACTGGATGAACCTACAGATATGATAGCTTATTTTGTAGATTATGCAAAAAAAGCTTTTTATTCTATTGAAGAAATTTACATAATCAACAATATAAGCTATCATAGGTTTCTCTGTTTTGGTTCATCCCTTCCCTTTCAAAATTAACTTTTCTTAAAATGCAACAAAAGATCCGTTGTGGCAATTGAATCTGATCATAACTTTGATTTTGTTTTGTCTTTCTGCTACTATAACTTCTTTCAATTCATTGTACTAAAAAACACTGTAAATAAACTCATATCAGCATCATCTGAATATTTTTCCCACTCAAATCCTTTTCGAATACAGTTCAAATACAGTATAGTTAAAAAGTGATGCTGTGTTTGTGTCGATTTTATTGTTATCGCCACCTTTGTAATAACAAATTTGTTTAAAATTAGTGTTTTTACAATATCAACGATATTTGTTGATTAATCTCGGTTTTTAATAAAACAATTATTTTTGGTAAACTTTTAAACATTAGTTTTTTTTCTTAAAGATTTATTAAATATTCAAAAAAATTATTTCCCAGTGAATTAATTGTTTAATTAATTTTTTCTGAGAAAATAATTTAGAGAAACAAAAAAAAAAATGAACACATGCCCGAAGCAACCTACAAACTACAAAATGTATTATCCGTGTTATTTTTTCAAACTTTAAAATCAATTTTGTAGCTTTTAAATTTAAGTTTTTAAACGGATATTTGAAACATAAAATCACATTAACAAATAAGTTTATTTGAATGTTTAATATTTTTTGTAGCTGTAACAATAAATAAAGAATTTAGCGAATGGGATCACAGCACGTTCGCAAAAACGTGAAAGCGCAACAAATTTCTGCTTCCCATTCGGTATTCTTAATATTTTAAGACATTCTGTTGATTTCTACAGTTAGTCAAGATGCTTAACTAAAATATGAAAGAGGGATTTTTCGATATTTTAAGTTGGAGCCATTTGCCAGCCCTATGAAGCTGTGTTTCGGAAAAGGTTTAGCTTTTGTGCTTCATCGGGCTGGCAAATGGCTAAAACTTAAAATATCGAAAAATCCCTCTTTCATATTTTAGTTCAACATGTTTACTAACTGTAGCAATTAACAGAATGTCATAAAATATTTGAAAGACCGAATGGGTAGCAGAAATGTGAAAAATGCTACTCCGTCTCGAACATGCTGTGGGATAGGTTAAAAAATAAATAAGCTAACACAAAATTTTTATGAAAGTGTGGAATGATACATACAGTATATTAAAATGTAGTAAAATTTATTTATATTGAATTTTCTTCTATCGCTAAACTAAGTGATCGAAAGGTCGATCAAATAATTGCTCTCATTTTTATTGTCAATTCTTTACCCTTCATTTGCAAAAAATTTAAATAAATTTAATTTAATTTATTAACTTCAAAGCGATTGCTCACTTTAAGTAAAAATAATTTTTTTTATTTATCAAAGATTTATTAAATATTCAAACCCTTGTTTTCTCATTGCAATTTTTTGAAAATGCAGAAAAACTATGTAAAAAAAGTAAAAAAAACGTGAATTTGTTTGGTTTAATAAAAAAAGAACACGACGAAAGCAAACTACAAAGTGCATTATCTGGTGTTTTTTAAGCGTCAAAAAAGAAATCAATTGAATGAGACTTATTTTAAATTTAAGTTAATTTTTCAAGAATATTTGATATTTATGTTAGGTCATAAAACCAAAGGTTTTTGAATATTTAATATTTTTTAAAACTGCTGCAAAATAAAACAATTTTGCGAATTTAAATTAATTAAATAATTGTATTCGGATAGATTAATTTATGCACAAACAAGAGATATCTTGTTCATCAATATCATGTCGTCAAATACATTATTTTATACTTTGCCTAAAAAAATGCGAAACTTTTTAAGATATTACAATTTTTAAAATATTATGCATAATATTTACCGCCTTACAATATTGGCAGTAACATAAATAATAAATCAAAAAACGGTTTTTTCCCCCCATCTTTTTTCACAAAAGATGAATCATGGAATGTTGGATTTGGAGGTTCTTAAGTGAAACGGAGGTTTTTACTTAGAAAGGCACTGTCGCAGTCAGTGTAAAAAAGTGTTGGCTGATTTAGCCAAAGGTCGTTTTAACACGAAAGAGAGCAATAATGGAGAATGCGTCATTTGTTGTCGTCGTCCGTCAAAAAAATACACCATTCATTCCCCATCATTGTCCGTCATCTTTACATTGACTGCGACAATTCCTTTATGGCATAAAGGAAAGCAAAATCTGCGTCCCCAAAATTTGACCTTTTCCTTGTTCAACCTGTTCGTCTGTATGCTTTGACTTCATGCATCTCCTTACTCCCTTTTTTTATTCGCATAAACGTTGAGTTACTAGTTACTATGTGCATGCTTGAAATTGATCGAGGAAAATTTTTGTGGACATGAACAACATTTTTTATACCAAACGTTGATCGTTAATAAATTTTAGATTTTCCAAAAATGCCTTGTGAATTTTGTTCTTCTTACTGGCATGCTTCCTCAGATTGTACTGAGGTTGCTGCTGCTGAAGATCGAGAAAAAATTATTCAAGAAAAGCAACTTTGTCGTTTTTGTTTTGTTAAAGCTCCTAAAAATTTTTTGATTGATGAACAAAGTGAAAACTATTTATTGTCTCCAACTGAATATCATACTATATTTTGTCCAAATAGAGTTTCAGGTTAGTTCTAAATTTGTTTTTTCTCTTACCGTAGACATGCCCAACTTTCGATGGATTTGGAGCTCCATATTTTGCTCATAAGCTTTTCTAGTGCATCGAATAAACATGGCAAAAATTGGCTGCCAAATCCTCGAGCTGTGACTTTACCAGGAACATTTATCGTGTACTATTACTGCAACATTAAGTATTTTGGTCCCACCAAGAAAATTCTCGATTATAGTGATTTTCAGAATCTCAAAATTTTTGAAAAAATGGATTAAAAAAGTTTTGATAAGTGGCAAAGCTAAAAAATGCCATGCCGTTAAACACAAAATGTAAGCATAACATTCTAAAACATGTGCTAGGTACCGTAACTTTCCCGGTTAAATGTACAGTTTGATTATTCTGCAGCCAATTTTTTCCCGCACTTATTCCTTAAAAACTCAATGATCTTATGGGCAAAAGATGGCAATTCAACTTCATCAGAAAATGCATATGTCTACAAGGCCGTTGGAAGAAGGGTCATTTTCATTTTGATAGGACTTTGATCTTTTGCCGCCCTATAGGGTTATAACGTGACGGCGGCAAACTTCAAAGAATTTTCGCGGGTTTACAGGTCCCAAACGCCCTCCTCCCTCTCTACGGCCTTGCATATTTACGATTAGTAAAATCAGAAAACAACTTTTCTTGTATCAGGTTATTCAAAAAGTTTATGCTTTTTTTAATGCGGGGAGAACACTTTGCCAACTGTAATCAAACGCAAAAACTTTCTAAACTACCTGATAATTAATTATAAAGTAAAACATAAAAAACTTTTGTAAATTTCAGAATTCCAATTATTTATCCCAAAAATTGATGATGTTATACTTTCACGTTTTTTTGAAGTTTTGGATATTGATGAAAAATATTTCATAATTTCATCGAATTCATTGAAAAAGTTTCCTTTGAAACCAATAAAAGTTGTTGATTTTGTGTGTCAAAGTTATGTTCATCAATATCTTGATTCCACTATCGTTGTGAGAAAAAGTATAGCATTCGATCATGTGGACCCGTCTGAAAGGAAGCTAAAACTTATGAATTTGATTGATACAAATAAAATAATTTGCCGAGCTCGCCATTTATCCATTGCTTACTCAAATATTTCAAAAGAAAAGTTTATAAAACTTCTTTCACCATTTGTAAATACTTTAAATATTTTCTGCACATTTTCTCTATCAGGTCTTTCATTGTCTGAGCTGCTCAAATATGTTCCAAATGTTGAGGAAATTGAAATTTCTGGTTCAAATATTGAAATTTCTGAAACATGGTTAGATGATTTATTAAAATTTAAAAATCAAAGAAAGATAAAGTCCATTAAATTAGATATTTATAGTGTTTCATTTGATGCCGATAAGCTCGTCGAATTCATGATGGTAATTTTACTTTTTTATTCTCAACTTAAAAAGCTTTTTAATTACACACTTTAGACGAAATGTGTCACAAATGTCAAAGTGAAGCTTGAATTTCAGGTTTTTTTACATAATATTTCTTCAAATGTTGAAGAGGTGAAAAAAGAACTGAAAGAGAAAACTTTACATCGTTTTGTTCAAATCAATAAATCATCTACAGATGATTTGCCAATTTCAGTGCTAGATCTTTGGTTCACTGAAAGTTACGTTGTCAATTCTAAATTTAGTTATAAACGTAGCATGATAGGATATTTTGTTTTAAAAGAACAAATTTCATTATTGCCTGACAAATCTATTATTATTTAAGAACATTCTGATTTGTCGCGGAAAAACCGTAATTTATGCTAATTTATCTTTATTTATACAAATTTCTATCTTTGTTTATAAATACCTTGTTTGTCCGTTATTTTATTTTTATTTTGTACTTTTCAAATTTTGTTACTATGCTGCTTTGATAAACGAAACAATCGAATTTATTATATATTTTATTTTTGCCTCTCAAAATATGCATATGCATTTTTGGTCGAGTTTAAAAATACTACTTTGAATGTATCATTTTGTACAATAATAAAACTGTAAAATATACAAATTTGTATAGCGTTCCAAGAAATTTAAATAGCTACTAAGTTAGCTGTCTGTTTTGAGTCACCCAGTTATTTTCATCTTTCAATATCATTTGACCCAATTGGAATGGTAAGGGAAGCACAAACTAATCTTTTGAGTTCTGGACTTAAAGTAAAGAAAAAATGCACGAAACTTCTTACTTGACGTTTCGGCACACTACGATTTTAAATATATCTAAAATATTAAAAAAGCAACTTTTTTATGACTTGCGTAAAATGTAAAAAAATGCAAAAAAACTTTAAAAAAAAAAAAAAAAAAAGAAGGAAGAAATCAAACTACAAAAAGCATACTTTCACTTTAAACTTTTTAAGCAATCAATTTTTAAATCGAAAAATTTTTGCTGTAAAAATCTTTAACTTTTTTTAGGGTTAAATAAATTTTTTGAATCTTTAATAAAATTTTTGCAACAACTTTGATAAATGTTGCTTGGTACAATGGATATGAACAAGCAACTGATTTAGAAGATTACCGGTGGATAGCAATCGACATTAATGAATTAAAAACTTCTTTCAAAAATGATCATGAAAGCAATACAAATTAATTAAAGCTAGAAATTCTTTCATCGAATTTTTGGAAAAATAGAAATGTTTCAGCCAGTTTTCGTAGAACAAAAATATTGGAGATTGAGAATTATGCCCCAAACAAAAGGTTACACTAAAACGATATGTTTTGAATAACTAAAAATATGCAAATTTGGGTATGTATGGCCTCAAAATTTGTTTATGGCTTTACGGATTGTCCAAATGAAGGAAGTTGGGACAAAAAAGTTGACATTTTTATTTCGGCGAGGGCACACTCTAAATCTTTTGCCGCATACTTTTTCAAAATAATTAAAATACAGTATATTAAAAAGTTTATTTAGTATTGTGCCGACATATTGCTAACGTTTATTGGCAATTTTTGATTGAATACTCCGTCAAATTAATGCTTTAGATCACTGTTCCATTATCATTTAATGAAATGTTTACCTTTAAAAAGTATTTATTAAAGGGGAATTCCCGGTTGATACAACTTTTTTTCTTATGAAAGTTATTGAAAATCAGGGAATTGTTCTATTTTCATTAACCGTTTGACTGAAGAAAAGAGAGTGCAAAAAAGAGTTTTTGTCAATGGGGAATGAAAAAAATTCAATTCAATTCCCTGATTTTCAATAATTTTTATAAGATAAAAAGTTGTATCAAGCTCAATTCGCCGCTTTAATTTTCAGTGAAAGTCTAAAGATTAAATAAATATTCAAAACAATGATGCCGTCATATTTATTGTTTAAAATAAATATCACTGAAAAAATGACAAAGAAAAATAAACGTGAACTTTTAAAGAAAAAACATCAAAAACAACCAAAGCAAACTACAAAGTGCATTTTCAGTCGTATTTTTCAACTTTAAAAAAATAAATCAATTTTTTGTTTAAAATTTAAATCCGTCAACAGATAATTTGTCATTAATGTAAAATCACCATGACAAAACTTTTTTTGAATATTTAATACTTTTTTAAGCTGCTGCAAAATTAAACTTTCCAAAGTGCATTGTTTATTTTTGTTAAAACAAATTAATTTAGTAATAATAGTTTTTTATGGATATTTCTTAAAAGAAAACCTTGCACTAGAAACAAAAACTTCAATATGGAACACATGTGATCATCGAAGCATTATTGATTTAAAATTTTATCAGAAATTACCACTGTTTTCCACCAAAATACAATACTTCTGCAAAAAAATAAAAATTTCTAAATTGCAAAAAATTGTCAAATTTTTGCGATTAAAGTTGCTTTGACCTGTTCCCTGAACTTTTCAGTATGTTTAATTTAAGCTGCAAATAAAAAAATTCAAGAACAATGCGTTTTTTTCAACTTTCAAAATTTATGCCAAGCTTCTAAAATATAATAAAAAAAAACAAATTTTGTTTTCTGCCAAAGTAGATTTCATTAATATATTAAATTACCCCATAATTTTTCATTACAGTAATGAAATGAATACGGATAATGATAAGATTCCTTTTGTATTGTTCTATGGTGTAGCGCGGTTCGATGTTGAAGTTATACGATCCCCTTAAATGATAAACAGTAATTATATATTATTTCAGATAAACTTTAGGTGTGCTGACTTCTTCCAGTTAAAAAGTTGTGTGCATTTTTATATTTCTTTATCTTCAATCATAAAAAATTTAAACCCTGATGGACTGATATAATTAAACAAATTCTGCAAAGACAGAAAACAATGTTTATAACTTTTTATATTTGTATTTTCATAGATTTAAAATCTCAATTAACGCTTATACATTTTATATTGCAGAAGAAATAAACTCAATTTCTATCTTTACAGAATCAGTATATCTCGATTATATGCACAAAACTTCTTATTGAACGAGTCAACATACAACAGATTTTAATATATCTTAAATATTAAAAAAGCAACTTTTTTTAAATATTTTAAGTAAAAAACGTAAAATAACACACACAAAATGACTAAACTTCCATAGAAAAAAAAGTACTCCAAGCTACAAAAAGTATAGTTTCGCTTCCAACTTTTAAAACAATCAATTTTTAAGTCAAACAAATTTTTTGCTGCAAAAGTCTTTACTTTTTTCCCTGGGGCTAATATGATTTTTTTGAATCTTTAATAAAGTTTTTGCCGTAACTTGATAAATGCTGGTTCATACAGCGGATATGAAGAAATAAATGATTAAAAAAATAAACTTGGATTTGTTTGAAATATTTGAAAACATTATTCCCCATCCCATTAAAAATTCCCTTTATTGCAAAGACAATGATGGCACTTACAAAAAACTTAAACTCACTCTTTCGACAAAAAATTTGAGATTTATTTCAAAAAACTACGTATAAAAATGCCGTTTGGGAAACGGTTTTTAATTTTAAAAGTAGAAATCTGGCTTTGGTGTCATGTAGTGAACGGCACTCCGCCCCGCTCCGGCGGATTGCTCCGCCACTCCGCCCTGCCATTTTTCCTGTCCTCCGATAATCCGCCAATCCGCGAAGCGAATTGGCGGAGTGCTCCGTACTCCGCATTTTTGTTCCGCGGGGCGGAGTGCCGTTCACTACTGTCCAGTGAAATTAGTAAAACGAAAATAATGCAAATATAGAATTCATTTTGGTACCCAGACTCAAACTTGGATAATGGCAACAACTTGAAAAATAATTAATTAATTAATTATATTTTTTTAATTATGTGGATTGTTTTTGATATCTCAAATCATAAAAAACAAGTAGAAAATGATGGCACCGTTGATCATTTTTTTGCTTTTTGACCAAAATTTATTCTGTAAAACCTTATTTTAACCAAAATTTTATTAATTTTGATTAGATAATAATTTTTAGTTCCATGTAGTTTTTAAAAACCTATCACAAACGATAGACATTAATTTTATTAGAGGAGATAAACATTAGGTCTACTTTCGTTTTGGCACTTGATGAATTAAAAAATGTCTTAAATATTAAAAAAGCCACTTTTTAACTGTTAAAGTAAAAAGTAAAAGAAATGCAAAAAATTTAATATTTCAATCAAAAAAGGAAGAAAGAAATTAAACTACAAAAAGTATATTTTGGCTTTTCCACAAGTAAAACAATCAATTTTTAAGCAGAACAAAATTTTTGCTGTAAAAGTCTTTACTTTTTACTTTTTCACAGTAAGATGAGTAACTTTTTTGAATCTTTGATATAATTTTTGCAACAACTTTGGCAAATGTTGCTTCGTAAAATGGATATGAACAAGCAACTGATTTAAAAGATTATCCATGGATTTAAGGCGACGTTAAAGAAATAAATTAAAAATACTTGAAAAAATTGAACATTATTTTATAGTTTATGAAAGGCTTGAAGCAATCATAAGAACAATATAAATTAATTAAAGCTGGAAATTCTTTTATCGGGTATTTAAAAAAATTGAAATGTTTCTTTGCCAATTTTATGTAACGAAAATATATTGAAGATTGACAATTATGCGTGCAATACAAAGATATATTAACAGGAAACACAAACTTTCTGAATGACTAAAAATACGGTAACTTGCGTATTCAATGCTTCAAAATATGTTTATGGCTTTAAGGGTATCCAAATGAAGGATGTTAATGTACATTTTAGCACCAAAAATTACTCGATATTTGCAAATCTTCGGTTTGAATGAAATAACAAAATCATTAAAGTTTTGGTCAAAAAACCATGAAAAGCTCCCCTGTCACAACGATTTGACTGTTGATCTTATTTTTTGAGCTACAAAAATTAATTACTCTCCTAGTTTTGCGTATTTTCAAAATATGAACTATACTTTTGTTCAGCTACTGTAGTACAACAAAAGTCTGGTTCATTTTTCTAAAATATGCAAAACTGGAAGAGTAATTTATTTTTGAAGTTCAAAAAATGAGATCAACAGTCAAGAGAGTTTCAGTTTCGAAGTGCCCTGTAGCAACTTGCTTTGAGCATAAAATTTCAATAAAGTTTGTTCAATCAAATTGTCGATTTCGGTTTGTCCCAGCTGCTGCAATTGCTTTTCACTTAATGGATTAGTAAAAGATTGCGAATTTCATCAAATTTTTTTTCTCATTCAATTATTTTCAAATAGTCAAAATAAAATATATTAAAAAGTTAGTTGATTTGGTATTTGTGCCGACATACATATTGCTAACGTTTCATATTATTTTTGATGAACCATCATTGCTTTAGATTACTTTTTCATTATCCTTAAATGAAATGTTTACATTAAAAAATTGTATTTATTAATTTTTAATAGAAGTTTAGAAAGGATTAATTAAATATTCAAAACAATGATTCCATTATATTTTTTGTTTAAAATAAATTTCACTAAAACAATGACAAAAAAAATTTAAAAAACCATTCATGGTTTTTTAAAGAAAAACATCAAAAACGACCGAAGCAAACTACAAAGTACATTTTCTGTCGTTTTTTTAGCTTTAAAAAAAGAAATCAATTTTTTTAGTTAAATCTGTAAACAAATATTTGTCAAAAATGTAAAATCACCATGACAAAACTTTTTCGAATATTTAATACTTTTTTAAGCTGCTGCAAAATTAAACTTTCCAAAGTGCATTATTTATTCAACAAATTAATTCAGTAATGATAGTTTTTTATGAATAATTTTTAAGGAAAGCCTTGCACTAGAAACAAAAACTTTATTAGTGTTCACATCTTATATTAGAATCATTATTGATTTGAATTGTTAGCAATAATTACCACTGTTTTTCACCAAAAAAATGCTTTAATAAAGACACAAAAATTTCAAAAATGCAAACAATTGTCAAATTTTTTTGAGATTTGTGTATGCCTTGACCTGATCGTTGAACTTTACAGTATGTTTAATTTAAGCACAAATGAACGCTTTCTTTCAACTTTCACAAGTGATGTCTGGTTACTCAAATTTAATAAAAATAAATAAATATTGTTATCTGGCCTGAATGAATTTTCAAATTTTAGGTGTTATAGGTATTTTAGATCAGTTTTTGGCGGGGGTAACTTTTTTGAAGCCATTTGAACAAACAAGGCATGCTGATTCTTGTTCAGCATGACATTTTACATCATAAAAACGCATTTCAAAAAATTTGGTCACCAAACAAAAATATACTACCAGAATGAATTTTCAAATTTTGGGTGTTATAGGTATTTTAGATCAGTTTTTGGCGGGGGTAACTTTTTTGAAGCCATTTGAACAAACGAGGCATGCTGATTCTTGTTCAGCATGACATTTTACATCATAAAAACGCATTTCAAAAAATTTGGTCACCAAACAAAAATATACTACCAGAATGAATTTTCAAATTTTGGGTGTTATAGGTATTTTAGATCAGTTTTTGGCGGGGGTAACTTTTTTGAAGCCATTTGAACAAACAAGGCATGCTGATTCTTGTTCAGCATGACATTTTACATCATAGAAACGCATTTCAAAAAAATTTGGTCACCAAACAAAAATATACTACCTGAATGAATTTTCAAATTCTGGGTGTTTTAGGTATTTTAGACCAGTTTTTGGCGGGGGTAACTTTTTTGAAGCCATTTGAACAAACAAGGCATGCTGATTCTTGTTCAGCATGACATTTTACATCATAGAAACGCATTTCAAAAAATTTGGTCACCAAACAAAAATATACTACCAGAATGAATTTTCAAATTTTGGGTGTTATAGGTATTTTAGATCAGTTTTTGGCGGGGGTAACTTTTTTGAAGCCATTTGAACAAACAAGGCATGCTGATTCTTGTTCAGCATGACATTTTACATCATAAAAACGCATTTCAAAAAATTTGGTCACCAAACAAAAATATACTACCAGAATGAATTTTCAAATTTTGGGTGTTATAGGTATTTTAGATCAGTTTTTGGCGGGGGTAACTTTTTTGAAGCCATTTGAACAAACGAGGCATGCTGATTCTTGTTCAGCATGACATTTTACATCATAAAAACGCATTTCAAAAAATTTGGTCACCAAACAAAAATATACTACCAGAATGAATTTTCAAATTTTGGGTGTTATAGGTATTTTAGATCAGTTTTTGGCGGGGGTAACTTTTTTGAAGCCATTTGAACAAACAAGGCATGCTGATTCTTGTTCAGCATGACATTTTACATCATAGAAACGCATTTCAAAAAAATTTGGTCACCAAACAAAAATATACTACCTGAATGAATTTTCAAATTCTGGGTGTTTTAGGTATTTTAGACCAGTTTTTGGCGGGGGTAACTTTTTTGAAGCCATTTGAACAAACAAGGCATGCTGATTCTTGTTCAGCATGACATTTTACATCATAGAAACGCATTTCAAAAAATTTGGTCACCAAACAAAAATATACTACCAGAATGAATTTTCAAATTTTGGGTGTTATAGGTATTTTAGATCAGTTTTTGGCGGGGGTAACTTTTTTGAAGCCATTTGAACAAACAAGGCATGCTGATTCTTGTTCAGCATGACATTTTACATCATAAAAACGCATTTCAAAAAATTTGGTCACCAAACAAAAATATACTACCAGAATGAATTTTCAAATTTTGGGTGTTATAGGTATTTTAGATCAGTTTTTGGCGGGGGTAACTTTTTTGAAGCCATTTGAACAAACAAGGCATGCTGATTCTTGTTCAGCATGACATTTTACATCATAGAAACGCATTTCAAAAAAATTTGGTCACCAAACAAAAATATACTACCTGAATGAATTTTCAAATTCTGGGTGTTTTAGGTATTTTAGACCAGTTTTTGGCGGGGGTAACTTTTTTGAAGCCATTTGAACAAACAAGGCATGCTGATTCTTGTTCAGCATGACATTTTACATCATAAAAACGCATTTCAAAAAATTTGGTCACCAAACAAAAATATACTACCAGAATGAATTTTCAAATTTTGGGTGTTATAGGTATTTTAGATCAGTTTTTGGCGGGGGTAACTTTTTTGAAGCCATTTGAACAAACAAGGCATGCTGATTCTTGTTCAGCATGACATTTTACATCATAAAAACGCATTTCAAAAAATTTGGTCACCAAACAAAAATATACTACCAGAATGAATTTTCAAATTTTGGGTGTTATAGGTATTTTAGATCAGTTTTTGGCGGGGGTAACTTTTTTGAAGCCATTTGAACAAACAAGGCATGCTGATTCTTGTTCAGCATGACATTTTACATCATAAAAACGCATTTCAAAAAATTTGGTCACCAAACAAAAATATACTACCAGAATGAATTTTCAAATTTTGGGTGTTATAGGTATTTTAGATCAGTTTTTGGCGGGGGTAACTTTTTTGAAGCCATTTGAACAAACAAGGCATGCTGATTCTTGTTCAGCATGACATTTTACATCATAAAAACGCATTTCAAAAAATTTGGTCACCAAACAAAAATATACTACCAGAATGAATTTTCAAATTTTGGGTGTTATAGGTATTTTAGATCAGTTTTTGGCGGGGGTAACTTTTTTGAAGCCATTTGAACAAACAAGGCATGCTGATTCTTGTTCAGCATGACATTTTACATCATAAAAACGCATTTCAAAAAATTTGGTCACCAAACAAAAATATACTACCAGAATGAATTTTCAAATTTTGGGTGTTATAGGTATTTTAGATCAGTTTTTGGCGGGGGTAACTTTTTTGAAGCCATTTGAACAAACAAGGCATGCTGATTCTTGTTCAGCATGACATTTTACATCATAAAAACGCATTTCAAAAAATTTGGTCACCAAACAAAAATATACTTCCAGAATGAATTTTCAAATTTTGGGTGTTATAGGTATTTTAGATCAGTTTTTGGCGGGGGTAACTTTTTTGAAGCCATTTGAACAAACAAGGCATGCTGATTCTTGTTCAGCATGACATTTTACATCATAAAAACGCATTTCAAAAAATTTGGTCACCAAACAAAAATATACTACCAGAATGAATTTTCAAATTTTGGGTGTTATAGGTATTTTAGATCAGTTTTTGGCGGGGGTAACTTTTTTGAAGCCATTTGAACAAACGAGGCATGCTGATTCTTGTTCAGCATGACATTTTACATCATAAAAACGCATTTCAAAAAATTTGGTCACCAAACAAAAATATACTACCAGAATGAATTTTCAAATTTTGGGTGTTATAGGTATTTTAGATCAGTTTTTGGCGGGGGTAACTTTTTTGAAGCCATTTGAACAAACAAGGCATGCTGATTCTTGTTCAGCATGACATTTTACATCATAGAAACGCATTTCAAAAAAATTTGGTCACCAAACAAAAATATACTACCTGAATGAATTTTCAAATTCTGGGTGTTTTAGGTATTTTAGACCAGTTTTTGGCGGGGGTAACTTTTTTGAAGCCATTTGAACAAACAAGGCATGCTGATTCTTGTTCAGCATGACATTTTACATCATAGAAACGCATTTCAAAAAATTTGGTCACCAAACAAAAATATACTACCAGAATGAATTTTCAAATTTTGGGTGTTATAGGTATTTTAGATCAGTTTTTGGCGGGGGTAACTTTTTTGAAGCCATTTGAACAAACAAGGCATGCTGATTCTTGTTCAGCATGACATTTTACATCATAAAAACGCATTTCAAAAAATTTGGTCACCAAACAAAAATATACTACCAGAATGAATTTTCAAATTTTGGGTGTTATAGGTATTTTAGATCAGTTTTTGGCGGGGGTAACTTTTTTGAAGCCATTTGAACAAACAAGGCATGCTGATTCTTGTTCAGCATGACATTTTACATCATAGAAACGCATTTCAAAAAAATTTGGTCACCAAACAAAAATATACTACCTGAATGAATTTTCAAATTCTGGGTGTTTTAGGTATTTTAGACCAGTTTTTGGCGGGGGTAACTTTTTTGAAGCCATTTGAACAAACAAGGCATGCTGATTCTTGTTCAGCATGACATTTTACATCATAAAAACGCATTTCAAAAAATTTGGTCACCAAACAAAAATATACTACCAGAATGAATTTTCAAATTTTGGGTGTTATAGGTATTTTAGATCAGTTTTTGGCGGGGGTAACTTTTTTGAAGCCATTTGAACAAACAAGGCATGCTGATTCTTGTTCAGCATGACATTTTACATCATAAAAACGCATTTCAAAAAATTTGGTCACCAAACAAAAATATACTACCAGAATGAATTTTCAAATTTTGGGTGTTATAGGTATTTTAGATCAGTTTTTGGCGGGGGTAACTTTTTTGAAGCCATTTGAACAAACAAGGCATGCTGATTCTTGTTCAGCATGACATTTTACATCATAAAAACGCATTTCAAAAAATTTGGTCACCAAACAAAAATATACTACCAGAATGAATTTTCAAATTTTGGGTGTTATAGGTATTTTAGATCAGTTTTTGGCGGGGGTAACTTTTTTGAAGCCATTTGAACAAACAAGGCATGCTGATTCTTGTTCAGCATGACATTTTACATCATAAAAACGCATTTCAAAAAATTTGGTCACCAAACAAAAATATACTACCAGAATGAATTTTCAAATTTTGGGTGTTATAGGTATTTTAGATCAGTTTTTGGCGGGGGTAACTTTTTTGAAGCCATTTGAACAAACAAGGCATGCTGATTCTTGTTCAGCATGACATTTTACATCATAAAAACGCATTTCAAAAAATTTGGTCACCAAACAAAAATATACTACCAGAATGAATTTTCAAATTTTGGGTGTTATAGGTATTTTAGATCAGTTTTTGGCGGGGGTAACTTTTTTGAAGCCATTTGAACAAACAAGGCATGCTGATTCTTGTTCAGCATGACATTTTACATCATAAAAACGCATTTCAAAAAATTTGGTCACCAAACAAAAATATACTACCAGAATGAATTTTCAAATTTTGGGTGTTATAGGTATTTTAGATCAGTTTTTGGCGGGGGTAACTTTTTTGAAGCCATTTGAACAAACAAGGCATGCTGATTCTTGTTCAGCATGACATTTTACATCATAAAAACGCATTTCAAAAAATTTGGTCACCAAACAAAAATATACTACCTGAATGAATTTTCAAATTTTGGGTGTTATAGGTATTTTAGATCAGTTTTTGGCGGGGGTAACTTTTTTGAAGCCATTTGAACAAACAAGGCATGCTGATTCTTGTTCAGCATGACATTTTACATCATAAAAACGCATTTCAAAAAATTTGGTCACCAAACAAAAATATACTACCAGAATGAATTTTCAAATTTTGGGTGTTATAGGTATTTTAGATCAGTTTTTGGCGGGGGTAACTTTTTTGAAGCCATTTGAACAAACAAGGCATGCTGATTCTTGTTCAGCATGACATTTTACATCATAAAAACGCATTTCAAAAAATTTGGTCACCAAACAAAAATATACTACCAGAATGAATTTTCAAATTTTGGGTGTTATAGGTATTTTAGATCAGTTTTTGGCGGGGGTAACTTTTTTGAAGCCATTTGAACAAACAAGGCATGCTGATTCTTGTTCAGCATGACATTTTACATCATAAAAACGCATTTCAAAAAATTTGGTCACCAAACAAAAATATACTACCAGAATGAATTTTCAAATTTTGGGTGTTATAGGTATTTTAGATCAGTTTTTGGCGGGGGTAACTTTTTTGAAGCCATTTGAACAAACAAGGCATGCTGATTCTTGTTCAGCATGACATTTTACATCATAAAAACGCATTTCAAAAAATTTGGTCACCAAACAAAAATATACTACCAGAATGAATTTTCAAATTTTGGGTGTTATAGGTATTTTAGATCAGTTTTTGGCGGGGGTAACTTTTTTGAAGCCATTTGAACAAACGAGGCATGCTGATTCTTGTTCAGCATGACATTTTACATCATAGAAACGCATTTCAAAAAATTTGGTCACCAAACAAAAATATACTACCTGAATGAATTTACAAATTTTGGGTGTTATAGGTATTTTAGATCAGTTTTTGGCGGGGGTAACTTTTTTGAAGCCATTTGAACAAACAAGGCATGCTGATTCTTGTTCGGCATGACATTTTACATCATAAAAACGCATTTCAAAAAATTTGGTCACCAAACAAAAATATACTACCTGAATGAATTTTCAAATTTTGGGTGTTATAGGTATTTTAGATCAATTTTTGGCGGGGGTAACTTTTTTGAAGCCATTTGAACAAACAAGGCATGCTGATTCTTGTTCAGCATGACATTTTACATCATAGAAACGCATTTCAAAAAATTTGGTCACCAAACAAAAATATACTACCTGAATGAATTTACAAATTTTGGGTGTTATAGGTATTTTAGATCAGTTTTTGGCGGGGGTAACTTTTTTGAAGCCATTTGAACAAACAAGGCATGCTGATTCTTGTTCGGCATGACATTTTACATCATAAAAACGCATTTCAAAAAATTTGGTCACCAAACAAAAATATACTACCTGAATGAATTTTCAAATTTTGGGTGTTATAGGTATTTTAGATCAATTTTTGGCGGGGGTAACTTTTTTGAAGCCATTTGAACAAACAAGGCATGCTGATTCTTGTTCAGCATGACATTTTACATCATAAAAACGCATTTCAAAAAATTTGGTCACCAAACAAAAATATACTACCTGAATGAATTTTCAAATTTTGGGTGTTATAGGTATTTTAGATCAGTTTTTGGCGGGGGTAACTTTTTTGAAGCCATTTGAACAAACAAGGCATGCTGATTCTTGTTCAGCATGACATTTTACATCATAAAAACGCATTTCAAAAAATTTGGTCACCAAACAAAAATATACTACCTGAATGAATTTTCAAATTTTGGGTGTTATAGGTATTTTAGATCAGTTTTTGGCGGGGGTAACTTTTTTGAAGCCATTTGAACAAACAAGGCATGCTGATTCTTGTTCAGCATGACATTTTACATCATAAAAACGCATTTCAAAAAATTTGGTCACCAAACAAAAATATACTACCAGAATGAATTTTCAAATTTTGGGTGTTATAGGTATTTTAGATCAGTTTTTGGCGGGGGTAACTTTTTTGAAGCCATTTGAACAAACAAGGCATGCTGATTCTTGTTCAGCATGACATTTTACATCATAAAAACGCATTTCAAAAAATTTGGTCACCAAACAAAAATATACTACCAGAATGAATTTTCAAATTTTGGGTGTTATAGGTATTTTAGATCAGTTTTTGGCGGGGGTAACTTTTTTGAAGCCATTTGAACAAACAAGGCATGCTGATTCTTGTTCAGCATGACATTTTACATCATAAAAACGCATTTCAAAAAATTTGGTCACCAAACAAAAATATACTACCAGAATGAATTTTCAAATTTTGGGTGTTATAGGTATTTTAGATCAGTTTTTGGCGGGGGTAACTTTTTTGAAGCCATTTGAACAAACAAGGCATGCTGATTCTTGTTCAGCATGACATTTTACATCATAAAAACGCATTTCAAAAAATTTGGTCACCAAACAAAAATATACTACCAGAATGAATTTTCAAATTTTGGGTGTTATAGGTATTTTAGATCAGTTTTTGGCGGGGGTAACTTTTTTGAAGCCATTTGAACAAACAAGGCATGCTGATTCTTGTTCAGCATGACATTTTACATCATAGAAACGCATTTCAAAAAAATTTGGTCACCAAACAAAAATATACTACCTGAATGAATTTTCAAATTCTGGGTGTTTTAGGTATTTTAGACCAGTTTTTGGCGGGGGTAACTTTTTTGAAGCCATTTGAACAAACAAGGCATGCTGATTCTTGTTCAGCATGACATTTTACATCATAAAAACGCATTTCAAAAAATTTGGTCACCAAACAAAAATATACTACCTGAATGAATTTTCAAATTTTGGGTGTTATAGGTATTTTAGATCAGTTTTTGGCGGGGGTAACTTTTTTGAAGCCATTTGAACAAACAAGGCATGCTGATTCTTGTTCAGCATGACATTTTACATCATAGAAACGCATTTCAAAAAATTTGGTCACCAAACAAAAATATACTACCTGAATGAATTTTCAAATTTTGGGTGTTATAGGTATTTTAGATCAGTTTTTGGCGGGGGTAACTTTTTTGACGCCATTTGAACAAACAAGGCATGCTGATTCTTGTTCAGCATGACATTTTACATCATAGAAACGCATTTCAAAAAATTTGGTCACCAAACAAAAATATACTACCTGAATGAATTTACAAATTTTGGGTGTTATAGGTATTTTAGATCAGTTTTTGGCGGGGGTAACTTTTTTGACGCCATTTGAACAAACAAGGCATGCTGATTCTTGTTCAGCATGACATTTTACATCATAGAAACGCATTTCAAAAAATTTGGTCACCAAACAAAAATATACTACCTGAATGAATTTTCAAATTTTGGGTGTTATAGGTATTTTAGATCAGTTTTTGGCGGGGGTAACTTTTTTGACGCCATTTGAACAAACAAGGCATGCTGATTCTTGTTCAGCATGACATTTTACATCATAGAAACGCATTTCAAAAAATTTGGTCACCAAACAAAAATATACTACCTGAATGAATTTACAAATTTTGGGTGTTATAGGTATTTTAGATCAGTTTTTGGCGGGGGGTAACTTTTTTGAAGCCATTTGAACAAACAAGGCATGCTGATTCTTGTTCAGCATGACATTTTACATCATAAAAACGCATTTCAAAAAATTTGGTCACCAAACAAAAATATACTACCAGAATGAATTTTCAAATTTTGGGTGTTATAGGTATTTTAGATCAGTTTTTGGCGGGGGTAACTTTTTTGAAGCCATTTGAACAAACAAGGCATGCTGATTCTTGTTCAGCATGACATTTTACATCATAAAAACGCATTTCAAAAAATTTGGTCACCAAACAAAAATATACTACCAGAATGAATTTTCAAATTTTGGGTGTTATAGGTATTTTAGATCAGTTTTTGGCGGGGGTAACTTTTTTGAAGCCATTTGAACAAACAAGGCATGCTGATTCTTGTTCAGCATGACATTTTACATCATAAAAACGCATTTCAAAAAATTTGGTCACCAAACAAAAATATACTACCAGAATGAATTTTCAAATTTTGGGTGTTATAGGTATTTTAGATCAGTTTTTGGCGGGGGTAACTTTTTTGAAGCCATTTGAACAAACAAGGCATGCTGATTCTTGTTCAGCATGACATTTTACATCATAAAAACGCATTTCAAAAAATTTGGTCACCAAACAAAAATATACTACCAGAATGAATTTTCAAATTTTGGGTGTTATAGGTATTTTAGATCAGTTTTTGGCGGGGGTAACTTTTTTGAAGCCATTTGAACAAACAAGGCATGCTGATTCTTGTTCAGCATGACATTTTACATCATAAAAACGCATTTCAAAAAATTTGGTCACCAAACAAAAATATACTACCAGAATGAATTTTCAAATTTTGGGTGTTATAGGTATTTTAGATCAGTTTTTGGCGGGGGTAACTTTTTTGAAGCCATTTGAACAAACAAGGCATGCTGATTCTTGTTCAGCATGACATTTTACATCATAAAAACGCATTTCAAAAAATTTGGTCACCAAACAAAAATATACTACCAGAATGAATTTTCAAATTTTGGGTGTTATAGGTATTTTAGATCAGTTTTTGGCGGGGGTAACTTTTTTGAAGCCATTTGAACAAACAAGGCATGCTGATTCTTGTTCAGCATGACATTTTACATCATAAAAACGCATTTCAAAAAATTTGGTCACCAAACAAAAATATACTTCCAGAATGAATTTTCAAATTTTGGGTGTTATAGGTATTTTAGATCAGTTTTTGGCGGGGGTAACTTTTTTGAAGCCATTTGAACAAACAAGGCATGCTGATTCTTGTTCAGCATGACATTTTACATCATAAAAACGCATTTCAAAAAATTTGGTCACCAAACAAAAATATACTACCAGAATGAATTTTCAAATTTTGGGTGTTATAGGTATTTTAGATCAGTTTTTGGCGGGGGTAACTTTTTTGAAGCCATTTGAACAAACAAGGCATGCTGATTCTTGTTCAGCATGACATTTTACATCATAAAAACGCATTTCAAAAAATTTGGTCACCAAACAAAAATATACTACCAGAATGAATTTTCAAATTTTGGGTGTTATAGGTATTTTAGATCAGTTTTTGGCGGGGGTAACTTTTTTGAAGCCATTTGAACAAACAAGGCATGCTGATTCTTGTTCAGCATGACATTTTACATCATAAAAACGCATTTCAAAAAATTTGGTCACCAAACAAAAATATACTACCAGAATGAATTTTCAAATTTTGGGTGTTATAGGTATTTTAGATCAGTTTTTGGCGGGGGTAACTTTTTTGAAGCCATTTGAACAAACAAGGCATGCTGATTCTTGTTCAGCATGACATTTTACATCATAAAAACGCATTTCAAAAAATTTGGTCACCAAACAAAAATATACTACCAGAATGAATTTTCAAATTTTGGGTGTTATAGGTATTTTAGATCAGTTTTTGGCGGGGGTAACTTTTTTGAAGCCATTTGAACAAACAAGGCATGCTGATTCTTGTTCAGCATGACATTTTACATCATAGAAACGCATTTCAAAAAATTTGGTCACCAAACAAAAATATACTACCAGAATGAATTTTCAAATTTTGGGTGTTATAGGTATTTTAGATCAGTTTTTGGCGGGGGTAACTTTTTTGAAGCCATTTGAACAAACAAGGCATGCTGATTCTTGTTCAGCATGACATTTTACATCATAAAAACGCATTTCAAAAAATTTGGTCACCAAACAAAAATATACTACCAGAATGAATTTTCAAATTTTGGGTGTTATAGGTATTTTAGATCAGTTTTTGGCGGGGGTAACTTTTTTGAAGCCATTTGAACAAACAAGGCATGCTGATTCTTGTTCAGCATGACATTTTACATCATAAAAACGCATTTCAAAAAATTTGGTCACCAAACAAAAATATACTACCAGAATGAATTTTCAAATTTTGGGTGTTATAGGTATTTTAGATCAGTTTTTGGCGGGGGTAACTTTTTTGAAGCCATTTGAACAAACAAGGCATGCTGATTCTTGTTCAGCATGACATTTTACATCATAAAAACGCATTTCAAAAAATTTGGTCACCAAACAAAAATATACTACCTGAATGAATTTTCAAATTTTGGGTGTTATAGGTATTTTAGATCAGTTTTTGGCGGGGGTAACTTTTTTGAAGCCATTTGAACAAACAAGGCATGCTGATTCTTGTTCAGCATGACATTTTACATCATAAAAACGCATTTCAAAAAATTTGGTCACCAAACAAAAATATACTACCTGAATGAATTTTCAAATTTTGGGTGTTATAGGTATTTTAGATCAGTTTTTGGCGGGGGTAACTTTTTTGAAGCCATTTGAACAAACAAGGCATGCTGATTCTTGTTCAGCATGACATTTTACATCATAAAAACGCATTTCAAAAAATTTGGTCACCAAACAAAAATATACTACCTGAATGAATTTACAAATTTTGGGTGTTATAGGTATTTTAGATCAGTTTTTGGCGGGGGTAACTTTTTTGAAGCCATTTGAACAAACAAGGCATGCTGATTCTTGTTCAGCATGACATTTTACATCATAAAAACGCATTTCAAAAAATTTGGTCACCAAACAAAAATATACTACCAGAATGAATTTTCAAATTTTGGGTGTTATAGGTATTTTAGATCAGTTTTTGGCGGGGGTAACTTTTTTGAAGCCATTTGAACAAACAAGGCATGCTGATTCTTGTTCAGCATGACATTTTACATCATAAAAACGCATTTCAAAAAATTTGGTCACCAAACAAAAATATACTACCAGAATGAATTTTCAAATTTTGGGTGTTATAGGTATTTTAGATCAGTTTTTGGCGGGGGTAACTTTTTTGAAGCCATTTGAACAAACAAGGCATGCTGATTCTTGTTCAGCATGACATTTTACATCATAAAAACGCATTTCAAAAAATTTGGTCACCAAACAAAAATATACTACCAGAATGAATTTTCAAATTTTGGGTGTTATAGGTATTTTAGATCAGTTTTTGGCGGGGGTAACTTTTTTGAAGCCATTTGAACAAACAAGGCATGCTGATTCTTGTTCAGCATGACATTTTACATCATAAAAACGCATTTCAAAAAATTTGGTCACCAAACAAAAATATACTACCAGAATGAATTTTCAAATTTTGGGTGTTATAGGTATTTTAGATCAGTTTTTGGCGGGGGTAACTTTTTTGAAGCCATTTGAACAAACAAGGCATGCTGATTCTTGTTCAGCATGACATTTTACATCATAGAAACGCATTTCAAAAAAATTTGGTCACCAAACAAAAATATACTACCAGAATGAATTTTCAAATTTTGGGTGTTATAGGTATTTTAGATCAGTTTTTGGCGGGGGTAACTTTTTTGAAGCCATTTGAACAAACAAGGCATGCTGATTCTTGTTCAGCATGACATTTTACATCATAAAAACGCATTTCAAAAAATTTGGTCACCAAACAAAAATATACTACCAGAATGAATTTTCAAATTTTGGGTGTTATAGGTATTTTAGATCAGTTTTTGGCGGGGGTAACTTTTTTGAAGCCATTTGAACAAACAAGGCATGCTGATTCTTGTTCAGCATGACATTTTACATCATAAAAACGCATTTCAAAAAATTTGGTCACCAAACAAAAATATACTACCAGAATGAATTTTCAAATTTTGGGTGTTATAGGTATTTTAGATCAGTTTTTGGCGGGGGTAACTTTTTTGAAGCCATTTGAACAAACAAGGCATGCTGATTCTTGTTCAGCATGACATTTTACATCATAGAAACGCATTTCAAAAAAATTTGGTCACCAAACAAAAATATACTACCTGAATGAATTTTCAAATTCTGGGTGTTTTAGGTATTTTAGACCAGTTTTTGGCGGGGGTAACTTTTTTGAAGCCATTTGAACAAACAAGGCATGCTGATTCTTGTTCAGCATGACATTTTACATCATTAAAACGCATTTCAAAAAATTTGGTCACCAAACAAAAATATACTACCTGAATGAATTTTCAAATTTTGGGTGTTATAGGTATTTTAGATCAGTTTTTGGCGGGGGTAACTTTTTTGACGCCATTTGAACAAACAAGGCATGCTGATTCTTGTTCAGCATGACATTTTACATCATAAAAACGCATTTCAAAAAATTTGGTCACCAAACAAAAATATACTACCAGAATGAATTTTCAAATTTTGGGTGTTATAGGTATTTTAGATCAGTTTTTGGCGGGGGTAACTTTTTTGAAGCCATTTGAACAAACAAGGCATGCTGATTCTTGTTCAGCATGACATTTTACATCATAGAAACGCATTTCAAAAAATTTGGTCACCAAACAAAAATATACTACCAGAATGAATTTTCAAATTTTGGGTGTTATAGGTATTTTAGATCAGTTTTTGGCGGGGGTAACTTTTTTGAAGCCATTTGAACAAACAAGGCATGCTGATTCTTGTTCAGCATGACATTTTACATCATAAAAACGCATTTCAAAAAATTTGGTCACCAAACAAAAATATACTACCAGAATGAATTTTCAAATTTTGGGTGTTATAGGTATTTTAGATCAGTTTTTGGCGGGGGTAACTTTTTTGAAGCCATTTGAACAAACAAGGCATGCTGATTCTTGTTCAGCATGACATTTTACATCATAAAAACGCATTTCAAAAAATTTGGTCACCAAACAAAAATATACTATCAGAATGAATTTTCAAATTTTGGGTGTTATAGGTATTTTAGATCAGTTTTTGGCGGGGGTAACTTTTTTGAAGCCATTTGAACAAACAAGGCATGCTGATTCTTGTTCAGCATGACATTTTACATCAAAGAAACGCATTTCAAAAAATTTGGTCACCAAACAAAAATATACTACCAGAATGAATTTTCAAATTTTGGGTGTTATAGGTATTTTAGATCAGTTTTTGGCGGGGGTAACTTTTTTGAAGCCATTTGAACAAACAAGGCATGCTGATTCTTGTTCAGCATGACATTTTACATCATAGAAACGCATTTCAAAAAAATTTGGTCACCAAACAAAAATATACTACCTGAATGAATTTTCAAATTCTGGGTGTTTTAGGTATTTTAGATCAGTTTTTGGCGGGGGTAACTTTTTTGAAGCCATTTGAACAAACAAGGCATGCTGATTCTTGTTCAGCATGACATTTTACATCATTAAAACGCATTTCAAAAAATTTGGTCACCAAACAAAAATATACTACCTGAATGAATTTTCAAATTTTGGGTGTTATAGGTATTTTAGATCAGTTTTTGGCGGGGGTAACTTTTTTGACGCCATTTGAACAAACAAGGCATGCTGATTCTTGTTCAGCATGACATTTTACAAGCCATTTTCTGAATTTTGCAAACACTGGCTGGCACAATGATTTCATAATTCGTATTTTTTCATGATTCTTTGCCTCTAGGGGTTTTTCACGATGGGGAATCCGAATTTGATATCAGCTGATACGGTTTTTCTGGTGGATTCTGACTTCTGGGATTCTGAATCCAACTTCAAAATCCATTTTTCAGAATCCATTAAAAAATGATATAAACCGAAATGACAGCTCATAGCGAGTGTAGAATGATAAAAAAAATGACTTTAAGTGCCCTAGTTTTAATTTAACAACACTTTGAAAATTTTTGAAACGTCGACTTTTGCGGCATCTGAGATAACTCGAAAACTTAATACCTGGGGCATTTCTAGAACTATCATGTTTCGAAAGAGCACAAAACAAGGTACCGAAAAACACCAAAAAAATAAAAATCTGAGTATGGCTCGAAGTACACCATTGACGTGAACTTACTAACACAATACCCCCAACATCAAAAAATATTCGAAATTTCTGAAATATGTTATGAATTTGCTTTAGGTGACTTGCAGGATGAACCATGATGTTATTGGAGATTTTTGGGAAAGTTTCAGCCCACCAACATCAAATCTTGAGGTTTGCGATCTATTTAAAATATCAATTTTTACCTAAATGAACAACATTACTAAACAAATTCCAAAAATGGTTTTTTCTTATGAAATATTTTTTATTTTGCTTTATTAATTTAACCTACATGTCTGTGCAACAGAAAAACACATAAACAATGACATACGGGTCAAACTGGATTTTTACGGATTTTTTCAAAATACATCAGAAAATCATCAAAAATGACCAAAAGTTAAAAAATCCGTAAAAATCCAGTTTGACCCGTATGTCATTGTTTATGTGTTTTTCTGTTGCACAGACATGTAGGTTAAATTAATAAAGCAAAATAAAAAATATTTCATAAGAAAAAACCATTTTTGGAATTTGTTTAGTAATGTTGTTCATTTAGGTAAAAATTGATATTTTAAATAGATCGCAAACCTCAAGATTTGATGTTGGTGGGCTGAAACTTTCCCAAAAATCTCCAATAACATCATGGTTCATCCTGCAAGTCACCTAAAGCAAATTCATAACATATTTCAGAAATTTCGAATATTTTTTGATGTTGGGGGTATTGTGTTAGTAAGTTCACGTCAATGGTGTACTTCGAGCCATACTCAGATTTTTATTTTTTTGGTGTTTTTCGGTACCTTTTTTTGTGCTCTTTCGAAACATGATAGTTCTAGAAATGCCCCAGGTATTAAGTTTTCGAGTTATCTCAGATGCCGCAAAAGTCGACGTTTCAAAAATTTTCAAAGTGTTGTTAAATTAAAACTAGGGCACTTAAAGTCATTTTTTTTATCATTCTACACTCGCTATGAGCTGTCATTTCAGTTTATATCATTTTTTAATGGATTCTGAAAAATGGATTCTGAAGTTGGATTCAGAATCCCAGAAGTCAGAATCCACCAGAAAAACCGTATCAGCTGATATCAAATTCGGATTCCCCATCGTGAAAAACCCCTAGAGGCAAAGAATCATGAAAAAATACGAATTATGAAATCATTGTGCCAATCGATCCAAATAAAGCTCGAAGAATTCAGAAAATGGCTTTTACATCATAAAAACGCATTTCAAAAAATTTGGTCACCAAACAAAAATATACTACCAGAATGAATTTTCAAATTTTGGGTGTTATAGGTATTTTAGATCAGTTTTTGGCGGGGGTAACTTTTTTGAAGCCATTTGAACAAACAAGGCATGCTGATTCTTGTTCAGCATGACATTTTACATCATAGAAACGCATTTCAAAAAATTTGGTCACCAAACAAAAATATACTACCAGAATGAATTTTAAAATTTTGGGTGTTATAGGTATTTTAGATCAGTTTTTGGCGGGGGTAACTTTTTTGAAGCCATTTGAACAAACAAGGCATGCTGATTCTTGTTCAGCATGACATTTTACATCATAGAAACGCATTTCAAAAAATTTGGTCACCAAACAAAAATATACTACCTGAATGAATTTACAAATTTTGGGTGTTATAGGTATTTTAGATCAGTTTTTGGCGGGGGTAACTTTTTTGAAGCCATTTGAACAAACAAGGCATGCTGATTCTTGTTCAGCATGACATTTTACATCATAAAAACGCATTTCAAAAAATTTGGTCACCAAACAAAAATATACTACCTGAATGAATTTTCAAATTTTGGGTGTTATAGGTATTTTAGATCAGTTTTTGGCGGGGGTAACTTTTTTGAAGCCATTTGAACAAACAAGGCATGCTGATTCTTGTTCAGCATGACATTTTACATCATAGAAACGCATTTCAAAAAATTTGGTCACCAAACAAAAATATACTACCAGAATGAATTTTCAAATTTTGGGTGTTATAGGTATTTTAGATCAGTTTTTGGCGGGGGTAACTTTTTTGAAGCCATTTGAACAAACAAGGCATGCTGATTCTTGTTCAGCATGACATTTTACATCATAGAAACGCATTTCAAAAAATTTGGTCACCAAACAAAAATATACTACCTGAATGAATTTTCAAATTTTGGGTGTTATAGGTATTTTAGATCAGTTTTTGGCGGGGGTAACTTTTTTGAAGCCATTTGAACAAACAAGGCATGCTGATTCTTGTTCAGCATGACATTTTACATCATAGAAACGCATTTCAAAAAATTTGGTCACCAAACAAAAATATACTACCTGAATGAATTTACAAATTTTGGGTGTTATAGGTATTTTAGATCAGTTTTTGGCGGGGGGTAACTTTTTTGAAGCCATTTGAACAAACAAGGCATGCTGATTCTTGTTCAGCATGACATTTTACATCATAGAAACGCATTTCAAAAAATTTGGTCACCAAACAAAAATATACTACCTGAATGAATTTACAAATTTTGGGTGTTATAGGTATTTTAGATCAGTTTTTGGCGGGGGTAACTTTTTTGAAGCCATTTGAACAAACAAGGCATGCTGATTCTTGTTCAGCATGACATTTTACATCATAAAAACGCATTTCAAAAAATTTGGTCACCAAACAAAAATATACTACCTGAATGAATTTTCAAATTTTGGGTGTTATAGGTATTTTAGATCAGTTTTTGGCGGGGGTAACTTTTTTGAAGCCATTTGAACAAACAAGGCATGCTGATTCTTGTTCAGCATGACATTTTACATCATAGAAACGCATTTCAAAAAATTTGGTCACCAAACAAAAATATACTACCAGAATGAATTTTCAAATTTTGGGCGTTATAGGTATTTTAGATCAGTTTTTGGCGGGGGTAACTTTTTTGAAGCCATTTGAACAAACAAGGCATGCTGATTCTTGTTCAGCATGACATTTTACATCATAAAAACGCATTTCAAAAAATTTGGTCACCAAACAAAAATATACTACCTGAATGAATTTACAAATTTTGGGTGTTATAGGTATTTTAGATCAGTTTTTGGCGGGGGTAACTTTTTTGAAGCCATTTGAACAAACAAGGCATGCTGATTCTTGTTCAGCATGACATTTTACATCATAGAAACGCATTTCAAAAAATTTGGTCACCAAACAAAAATATACTACCTGAATGAATTTACAAATTTTGGGTGTTATAGGTATTTTAGATCAGTTTTTGGCGGGGGTAACTTTTTTGAAGCCATTTGAACAAACAAGGCATGCTGATTCTTGTTCGGCATGACATTTTACATCATAAAAACGCATTTCAAAAAATTTGGTCACCAAACAAAAATATACTACCTGAATGAATTTTCAAATTTTGGGTGTTATAGGTATTTTAGATCAATTTTTGGCGGGGGGTAACTTTTTTGAAGCCATTTGAACAAACAAGGCATGCTGATTCTTGTTCAGCATGACATTTTACATCATAAAAACGCATTTCAAAAAATTTGGTCACCAAACAAAAATATACTACCTGAATGAATTTTCAAATTTTGGGTGTTATAGGTATTTTAGATCAGTTTTTGGCGGGGGGTAACTTTTTTGAAGCCATTTGAACAAACAAGGCATGCTGATTCTTGTTCAGCATGACATTTTACATCATAAAAACGCATTTCAAAAAATTTGGTCACCAAACAAAAATATACTACCTGAATGAATTTTCAAATTTTGGGTGTTATAGGTATTTTAGATCAGTTTTTGGCGGGGGTAACTTTTTTGAAGCCATTTGAACAAACAAGGCATGCTGATTCTTGTTCAGCATGACATTTTACATCATAAAAACGCATTTCAAAAAATTTGGTCACCAAACAAAAATATACTACCTGAATGAATTTACAAATTTTGGGTGTTATAGGTATTTTAGATCAGTTTTTGGCGGGGGTAACTTTTTTGAAGCCATTTGAACAAACAAGGCATGCTGATTCTTGTTCAGCATGACATTTTACATCATAAAAACGCATTTCAAAAAATTTGGTCACCAAACAAAAATATACTACCTGAATGAATTTTCAAATTTTGGGTGTTATAGGTATTTTAGATCAGTTTTTGGCGGGGGTAACTTTTTTGAAGCCATTTGAACAAACAAGGCATGCTGATTCTTGTTCAGCATGACATTTTACATCATAAAAACGCATTTCAAAAAATTTGGTCACCAAACAAAAATATACTACCAGAATGAATTTTCAAATTTTGGGTGTTATAGGTATTTTAGATCAGTTTTTGGCGGGGGTAACTTTTTTGAAGCCATTTGAACAAACAAGGCATGCTGATTCTTGTTCAGCATGACATTTTACATCATAAAAACGCATTTCAAAAAATTTGGTCACCAAACAAAAATATACTACCAGAATGAATTTTCAAATTTTGGGTGTTATAGGTATTTTAGATCAGTTTTTGGCGGGGGTAACTTTTTTGAAGCCATTTGAACAAACAAGGCATGCTGATTCTTGTTCAGCATGACATTTTACATCATAGAAACGCATTTCAAAAAATTTGGTCACCAAACAAAAATATACTACCTGAATGAATTTACAAATTTTGGGTGTTATAGGTATTTTAGATCAGTTTTTGGCGGGGGTAACTTTTTTGAAGCCATTTGAACAAACAAGGCATGCTGATTCTTGTTCAGCATGACATTTTACATCATAAAAACGCATTTCAAAAAATTTGGTCACCAAACAAAAATATACTACCAGAATGAATTTTCAAATTTTGGGTGTTATAGGTATTTTAGATCAGTTTTTGGCGGGGGTAACTTTTTTGAAGCCATTTGAACAAACAAGGCATGCTGATTCTTGTTCAGCATGACATTTTACATCATAAAAACGCATTTCAAAAAATTTGGTCACCAAACAAAAATATACTACCTGAATGAATTTTCAAATTTTGGGTGTTATAGGTATTTTAGATCAGTTTTTGGCGGGGGTAACTTTTTTGAAGCCATTTGAACAAACAAGGCATGCTGATTCTTGTTCAGCATGACATTTTACATCATAGAAACGCATTTCAAAAAATTTGGTCACCAAACAAAAATATACTACCAGAATGAATTTTCAAATTTTGGGTGTTATAGGTATTTTAGATCAGTTTTTGGCGGGGGTAACTTTTTTGAAGCCATTTGAACAAACAAGGCATGCTGATTCTTGTTCAGCATGACATTTTACATCATAAAAACGCATTTCAAAAAATTTGGTCACCAAACAAAAATATACTACCAGAATGAATTTTCAAATTTTGGGTGTTATAGGTATTTTAGATCAGTTTTTGGCGGGGGGTAACTTTTTTGAAGCCATTTGAACAAACAAGGCATGCTGATTCTTGTTCAGCATGACATTTTACATCATAGAAACGCATTTCAAAAAATTTGGTCACCAAACAAAAATATACTACCTGAATGAATTTACAAATTTTGGGTGTTATAGGTATTTTAGATCAGTTTTTGGCGGGGGTAACTTTTTTGAAGCCATTTGAACAAACAAGGCATGCTGATTCTTGTTCAGCATGACATTTTACATCATAAAAACGCATTTCAAAAAATTTGGTCACCAAACAAAAATATACTACCAGAATGAATTTTCAAATTTTGGGTGTTATAGGTATTTTAGATCAGTTTTTGGCGGGGGTAACTTTTTTGAAGCCATTTGAACAAACAAGGCATGCTGATTCTTGTTCAGCATGACATTTTACATCATAAAAACGCATTTCAAAAAATTTGGTCACCAAACAAAAATATACTACCAGAATGAATTTTCAAATTTTGGGTGTTATAGGTATTTTAGATCAGTTTTTGGCGGGGGTAACTTTTTTGAAGCCATTTGAACAAACAAGGCATGCTGATTCTTGTTCAGCATGACATTTTACATCATAAAAACGCATTTCAAAAAATTTGGTCACCAAACAAAAATATACTACCAGAATGAATTTTCAAATTTTGGGTGTTATAGGTATTTTAGATCAGTTTTTGGCGGGGGTAACTTTTTTGAAGCCATTTGAACAAACAAGGCATGCTGATTCTTGTTCAGCATGACATTTTACATCATAAAAACGCATTTCAAAAAATTTGGTCACCAAACAAAAATATACTACCAGAATGAATTTTCAAATTTTGGGTGTTATAGGTATTTTAGATCAGTTTTTGGCGGGGGTAACTTTTTTGAAGCCATTTGAACAAACAAGGCATGCTGATTCTTGTTCAGCATGACATTTTACATCATAAAAACGCATTTCAAAAAATTTGGTCACCAAACAAAAATATACTACCAGAATGAATTTTCAAATTTTGGGTGTTATAGGTATTTTAGATCAGTTTTTGGCGGGGGTAACTTTTTTGAAGCCATTTGAACAAACAAGGCATGCTGATTCTTGTTCAGCATGACATTTTACATCATAAAAACGCATTTCAAAAAATTTGGTCACCAAACAAAAATATACTACCAGAATGAATTTTCAAATTTTGGGTGTTATAGGTATTTTAGATCAGTTTTTGGCGGGGGTAACTTTTTTGAAGCCATTTGAACAAACAAGGCATGCTGATTCTTGTTCAGCATGACATTTTACATCATAAAAACGCATTTCAAAAAATTTGGTCACCAAACAAAAATATACTACCAGAATGAATTTTCAAATTTTGGGTGTTATAGGTATTTTAGATCAGTTTTTGGCGGGGGTAACTTTTTTGAAGCCATTTGAACAAACAAGGCATGCTGATTCTTGTTCAGCATGACATTTTACATCATAAAAACGCATTTCAAAAAATTTGGTCACCAAACAAAAATATACTATCAGAATGAATTTTCAAATTTTGGGTGTTATAGGTATTTTAGATCAGTTTTTGGCGGGGGTAACTTTTTTGAAGCCATTTGAACAAACAAGGCATGCTGATTCTTGTTCAGCATGACATTTTACATCAAAGAAACGCATTTCAAAAAATTTGGTCACCAAACAAAAATATACTACCAGAATGAATTTTCAAATTTTGGGTGTTATAGGTATTTTAGATCAGTTTTTGGCGGGGGTAACTTTTTTGAAGCCATTTGAACAAACAAGGCATGCTGATTCTTGTTCAGCATGACATTTTACATCATAAAAACGCATTTCAAAAAATTTGGTCACCAAACAAAAATATACTACCTGAATGAATTTTCAAATTTTGGGTGTTATAGGTATTTTAGATCAGTTTTTGGCGGGGGTAACTTTTTTGAAGCCATTTGAACAAACAAGGCATGCTGATTCTTGTTCAGCATGACATTTTACATCAAAGAAACGCATTTCAAAAAATTTGGTCACCAAACAAAAATATACTACCTGAATGAATTTACAAATTTTGGGTGTTATAGGTATTTTAGATCAGTTTTTGGCGGGGGGTAACTTTTTTGAAGCCATTTGAACAAACAAGGCATGCTGATTCTTGTTCAGCATGACATTTTACATCATAAAAACGCATTTCAAAAAATTTGGTCACCAAACAAAAATATACTACCTGAATGAATTTTCAAATTTTGGGTGTTATAGGTATTTTAGATCAGTTTTTGGCGGGGGTAACTTTTTTGAAGCCATTTGAACAAACAAGGCATGCTGATTCTTGTTCAGCATGACATTTTACATCATAAAAACGCATTTCAAAAAATTTGGTCACCAAACAAAAATATACTACCTGAATGAATTTTCAAATTTTGGGTGTTATAGGTATTTTAGATCAGTTTTTGGCGGGGGTAACTTTTTTGAAGCCATTTGAACAAACAAGGCATGCTGATTCTTGTTCAGCATGACATTTTACATCATAGAAACGCATTTCAAAAAATTTGGTCACCAAACAAAAATATACTACCAGAATGAATTTTCAAATTTTGGGTGTTATAGGTATTTTAGATCAGTTTTTGGCGGGGGTAACTTTTTTGAAGCCATTTGAACAAACAAGGCATGCTGATTCTTGTTCAGCATGACATTTTACATCATAAAAACGCATTTCAAAAAATTTGGTCACCAAACAAAAATATACTACCTGAATGAATTTACAAATTTTGGGTGTTATAGGTATTTTAGATCAGTTTTTGGCGGGGGGTAACTTTTTTGAAGCCATTTGAACAAACAAGGCATGCTGATTCTTGTTCAGCATGACATTTTACATCATAAAAACGCATTTCAAAAAATTTGGTCACCAAACAAAAATATACTACCTGAATGAATTTTCAAATTTTGGGTGTTATAGGTATTTTAGATCAGTTTTTGGCGGGGGTAACTTTTTTGAAGCCATTTGAACAAACAAGGCATGCTGATTCTTGTTCAGCATGACATTTTACATCATAAAAACGCATTTCAAAAAATTTGGTCACCAAACAAAAATATACTACCTGAATGAATTTTCAAATTTTGGGTGTTATAGGTATTTTAGATCAGTTTTTGGCGGGGGTAACTTTTTTGAAGCCATTTGAACAAACAAGGCATGCTGATTCTTGTTCAGCATGACATTTTACATCATAGAAACGCATTTCAAAAAATTTGGTCACCAAACAAAAATATACTACCAGAATGAATTTTCAAATTTTGGGTGTTATAGGTATTTTAGATCAGTTTTTGGCGGGGGGTAACTTTTTTGAAGCCATTTGAACAAACAAGGCATGCTGATTCTTGTTCAGCATGACATTTTACATCATAAAAACGCATTTCAAAAAATTTGGTCACCAAACAAAAATATACTACCAGAATGAATTTTCAAATTTTGGGTGTTATAGGTATTTTAGATCAGTTTTTGGCGGGGGTAACTTTTTTGAAGCCATTTGAACAAACAAGGCATGCTGATTCTTGTTCAGCATGACATTTTACATCATAGAAACGCATTTCAAAAAATTTGGTCACCAAACAAAAATATACTACCAGAATGAATTTTCAAATTTTGGGTGTTATAGGTATTTTAGATCAGTTTTTGGCGGGGGTAACTTTTTTGAAGCCATTTGAACAAACAAGGCATGCTGATTCTTGTTCAGCATGACATTTTACATCATAGAAACGCATTTCAAAAAATTTGGTCATTAAACAAAAATATACTACCAGAATGAATTTTCAAATTTTGGGTGTTATAGGTATTTTAGATCAGTTTTTGGCGGGGGTAACTTTTTTGAAGCCATTTGAACAAACAAGGCATGCTGATTCTTGTTCAGCATGACATTTTACATCATAGAAACGCATTTCAAAAAATTTGGTCACCAAACAAAAATATACTACCAGAATGAATTTTCAAATTTTGGGTGTTATAGGTATTTTAGATCAGTTTTTGGCGGGGGGTAACTTTTTTGAAGCCATTTGAACAAACAAGGCATGCTGATTCTTGTTCAGCATGACATTTTACATCAAAGAAACGCATTTCAAAAAATTTGGTCACCAAACAAAAATATACTACCAGAATGAATTTTCAAATTTTGGGTGTTATAGGTATTTTAGATCAGTTTTTGGCGGGGGTAACTTTTTTGAAGCCATTTGAACAAACAAGGCATGCTGATTCTTGTTCAGAATGACATTTTACATCATAAAAACGCATTTCAAAAAATTTGGTCACCAAACAAAAATATACTACCAGAATGAATTTTCAAATTTTGGGTGTTATAGGTATTTTAGATCAGTTTTTGGCGGGGGGTAACTTTTTTGAAGCCATTTGAACAAACAAGGCATGCTGATTCTTGTTCAGCATGACATTTTACATCAAAGAAACGCATTTCAAAAAATTTGGTCACCAAACAAAAATATACTACCAGAATGAATTTTCAAATTTTGGGTGTTATAGGTATTTTAGATCAGTTTTTGGCGGGGGTAACTTTTTTGAAGCCATTTGAACAAACAAGGCATGCTGATTCTTGTTCAGAATGACATTTTACATCATAAAAACGCATTTCAAAAAATTTGGTCACCAAACAAAAATATACTACCAGAATGAATTTTCAAATTTTGGGTGTTATAGGTATTTTAGATCAGTTTTTGGCGGGGGGTAACTTTTTTGAAGCCATTTGAACAAACAAGGCATGCTGATTCTTGTTCAGCATGACATTTTACATCATAAAAACGCATTTCAAAAAATTTGGTCACCAAACAAAAATATACTACCAGAATGAATTTTCAAATTTTGGGTGTTATAGGTATTTTAGATCAGTTTTTGGCGGGGGTAACTTTTTTGAAGCCATTTGAACAAACAAGGCATGCTGATTCTTGTTCAGCATGACATTTTACATCATAAAAACGCATTTCAAAAAATTTGGTCACCAAACAAAAATATACTATCAGAATGAATTTTCAAATTTTGGGTGTTATAGGTATTTTAGATCAGTTTTTGGCGGGGGTAACTTTTTTGAAGCCATTTGAACAAACAAGGCATGCTGATTCTTGTTCAGCATGACATTTTACATCATAAAAACGCATTTCAAAAAATTTGGTCACCAAACAAAAATATACTACCAGAATGAATTTTCAAATTTTGGGTGTTATAGGTATTTTAGATCAGTTTTTGGCGGGGGTAACTTTTTTGAAGCCATTTGAACAAACAAGGCATGCTGATTCTTGTTCAGCATGACATTTTACATCATAAAAACGCATTTCAAAAAATTTGGTCACCAAACAAAAATATACTACCTGAATGAATTTTCAAATTTTGGGTGTTATAGGTATTTTAGATCAGTTTTTGGCGGGGGTAACTTTTTTGAAGCCATTTGAACAAACAAGGCATGCTGATTCTTGTTCAGCATGACATTTTACATCAAAGAAACGCATTTCAAAAAATTTGGTCACCAAACAAAAATATACTACCAGAATGAATTTTCAAATTTTGGGTGTTATAGGTATTTTAGATCAGTTTTTGGCGGGGGTAACTTTTTTGAAGCCATTTGAACAAACAAGGCATGCTGATTCTTGTTCAGAATGACATTTTACATCATAAAAACGCATTTCAAAAAATTTGGTCACCAAACAAAAATATACTACCAGAATGAATTTTCAAATTTTGGGTGTTATAGGTATTTTAGATCAGTTTTTGGCGGGGGTAACTTTTTTGAAGCCATTTGAACAAACAAGGCATGCTGATTCTTGTTCAGCATGACATTTTACATCATAAAAACGCATTTCAAAAAATTTGGTCACCAAACAAAAATATACTACCAGAATGAATTTTCAAATTTTGGGTGTTATAGGTATTTTAGATCAGTTTTTGGCGGGGGTAACTTTTTTGAAGCCATTTGAACAAACAAGGCATGCTGATTCTTGTTCAGCATGACATTTTACATCATAAAAACGCATTTCAAAAAATTTGGTCACCAAACAAAAATATACTATCAGAATGAATTTTCAAATTTTGGGTGTTATAGGTATTTTAGATCAGTTTTTGGCGGGGGTAACTTTTTTGAAGCCATTTGAACAAACAAGGCATGCTGATTCTTGTTCAGCATGACATTTTACATCATAAAAACGCATTTCAAAAAATTTGGTCACCAAACAAAAATACACTACCAGAATGAATTTTCAAATTTTGGGTGTTATAGGTATTTTAGATCAGTTTTTGGCGGGGGTAACTTTTTTGAAGCCATTTGAACAAACAAGGCATGCTGATTCTTGTTCAGCATGACATTTTACATCATAAAAACGCATTTCAAAAAATTTGGTCACCAAACAAAAATATACTACCTGAATGAATTTTCAAATTTTGGGTGTTATAGGTATTTTAGATCAGTTTTTGGCGGGGGTAACTTTTTTGAAGCCATTTGAACAAACAAGGCATGCTGATTCTTGTTCAGCATGACATTTTACATCATAAAAACGCATTTCAAAAAATTTGGTCACCAAACAAAAATATACTACCTGAATGAATTTTCAAATTTTGGGTGTTATAGGTATTTTAGATCAGTTTTTGGCGGGGGTAACTTTTTTGAAGCCATTTGAACAAACAAGGCATGCTGATTCTTGTTCAGCATGACATTTTACATCATAGAAACGCATTTCAAAAAATTTGGTCACCAAACAAAAATATACTACCAGAATGAATTTTCAAATTTTGGGTGTTATAGGTATTTTAGATCAGTTTTTGGCGGGGGTAACTTTTTTGAAGCCATTTGAACAAACAAGGCATGCTGATTCTTGTTCAGCATGACATTTTACATCATAAAAACGCATTTCAAAAAATTTGGTCACCAAACAAAAATATACTACCAGAATGAATTTTCAAATTTTGGGTGTTATAGGTATTTTAGATCAGTTTTTGGCGGGGGTAACTTTTTTGAAGCCATTTGAACAAACAAGGCATGCTGATTCTTGTTCAGCATGACATTTTACATCATAGAAACGCATTTCAAAAAATTTGGTCACCAAACAAAAATATACTACCAGAATGAATTTTCAAATTTTGGGTGTTATAGGTATTTTAGATCAGTTTTTGGCGGGGGTAACTTTTTTGAAGCCATTTGAACAAACAAGGCATGCTGATTCTTGTTCAGCATGACATTTTACATCATAGAAACGCATTTCAAAAAATTTGGTCACCAAACAAAAATATACTACCAGAATGAATTTTCAAATTTTGGGTGTTATAGGTATTTTAGATCAGTTTTTGGCGGGGGTAACTTTTTTGAAGCCATTTGAACAAACAAGGCATGCTGATTCTTGTTCAGCATGACATTTTACATCATAGAAACGCATTTCAAAAAATTTGGTCACCAAACAAAAATATACTACCAGAATGAATTTTCAAATTTTGGGTGTTATAGGTATTTTAGATCAGTTTTTGGCGGGGGTAACTTTTTTGAAGCCATTTGAACAAACAAGGCATGCTGATTCTTGTTCAGCATGACATTTTACATCATAGAAACGCATTTCAAAAAATTTGGTCACCAAACAAAAATATACTACCAGAATGAATTTTCAAATTTTGGGTGTTATAGGTATTTTAGATCAGTTTTTGGCGGGGGTAACTTTTTTGAAGCCATTTGAACAAACAAGGCATGCTGATTCTTGTTCAGCATGACATTTTACATCATAGAAACGCATTTCAAAAAATTTGGTCACCAAACAAAAATATACTACCTGAATGAATTTTCAAATTTTGGGTGTTATAGGTATTTTAGATCAGTTTTTGGCGGGGGTAACTTTTTTGAAGCCATTTGAACAAACAAGGCATGCTGATTCTTGTTCAGCATGACATTTTACATCATAAAAACGCATTTCAAAAAATTTGGTCACCAAACAAAAATATACTACCAGAATGAATTTTCAAATTTTGGGTGTTATAGGTATTTTAGATCAGTTTTTGGCGGGGGTAACTTTTTTGAAGCCATTTGAACAAACAAGGCATGCTGATTCTTGTTCAGCATGACATTTTACATCATAGAAACGCATTTCAAAAAATTTGGTCACCAAACAAAAATATACTACCTGAATGAATGTTCATATTTTGGGTGTTATAGGAAGAAATTAAACTACAAAAAATATATTTTGGCTTTTCCACACGTAAAACAATCAATATTTAGCAGAACAAAATTTGTGCTGTAAAAGTCTTTACTTTTTACTTTTTGACATTAAGGTGAGTAACTTTTTTGAATCTTTGATAAAATGTTTGCAACAACTCGGATAAATGTTGCTTCGTACAATGGATATGAACAAGCAACTGATTTAAAAATTATCCTTGGATCAAAGGTGACGTTAATGAAATAAAAATAAAATCTAACAAAAACAACAGAACTTTAATTTTTTGTTTATGAAAGACTTGAAGCAATCATAAGAACAATATAAATAAATTAAAGCTGGAAATTCTTTTATTGGATTTTTGGAAACATAGAAATGTTTCTGCCAATTTTATGTAAGAAAATTATCTTAAAGATTGACAATTATGCGTGCAACACTAATATATATTAACAGGAAACACAAACTTTCTGAATGACTAAAAATACGGTAATTGTCGTATTCCATGCTTCAAAATATGTTTTTGGCTTTAAGGGTGTCCAAATGAAGGATGTTAAAGTAACTTTTGGCACCAAAAATTACTCGATATTTGCAAATCTTAGGTATAAACGCGATTTTTTATAAAAATCGGACATTATACCGGATTTTGAAAAAAATAAATTTCAAGTTTGAAGGCTAATTCTTCGTCTATATAGTAAATCGAGGTCGTAGATCACGAAAATGAAGTCGATTTTGGCCAAAAATGCCATGGCACGGAGATATGCCATGGCACGTGCCACATAGTGCCATAAATCACATTTTCAAAAAAGTGCCTTAGGATGCATATGGATCGACTCCTCTCAACTCAGTGAGTCATAATATAACAGATTTGACCATTTAAACTTATTTTTTCCGTAATTGGGGGATATCACAGAAAATATTACTGACGTGCATAACTTTTTTTGGTCTCATTCAATTCCCCAAATAATTTTGCATATATGTGGGTAAAAATGAATGAAAAAAGTGAGGCTGCGAGGGTGTTTTCCCGCTTTGAAACCAAAATCTGTATCTCCAGCATCATGTTGGGGGCTAAACTCAATGATTACGAAAGATATTGTCATACGGTGGCTTTTATTATATAATACTATGCTAATGAATGAATTCTCTGGCAAGTTTCAACACTATTGGATACGATTTGGAGATATGGCATCATAATGAAATTTCAGAATTACGCAACATTAACCTCTTGGCCAAAAGTCAAAGTTATGTTAATTTTTCCTTACAAATATAAGTGTTAGTGCTTTTAAAATGTAAATTAGATACAGAAATATCATTTCGATGCATAATACACTTCATTCCATGACTTGTTTGTTTTTAGGGACAGGTCAAAATTTACCAATATTTTTGTGTTTATTCACAGTACCAAAATGATATCAAAACTACAAGATATTTGTTATTATTAGATGTTTACAATAAAATTCAGCATGTTTGAGATGTTTGGGATGATTTTTACAACCCTCGACACGTATTTTTTGTTTCACGACATTTCAAAAATGAGATGTTCTTCGCTTATTAAAATTGTGGCAAAAATGGAAACTGCTTTTACCTGAGTATTGAAATCACCCAAAAATGACTTAAACATGCTGAATTTTATTGTAAACATCTAAATAAATATAAAAATTGAAAAATATTCATGTTGAATCTAAAAAGTTTTGACTTTAATTACCTGTAGAGGCGTTTCGACCATTTCTGACAAAAATCTATTTATTTTTTTCATAATCCGAAAAAATAGCAAAAATGTTCGAAAATTGCAAAAAATCGCTTTTAAATGAGATAACAAAATCATCAAAGTTTGGGTCAAAAAACTATAAAAAGCTCCGCTGCCACAACGATTTGACTGTTGATCTCATTTTTTGAGCTTCAAAAATTAATTACTCTCCCAGTTTTGCGTATTTTCAAAATATGAACTATACTTTTGTTCAGCTACTGTAGTAGAACAAAAGTATAGTTCATTTTTGTAAAATACGCAAAACTAGAAGATTAATTAATTTTTGAAGTTCAAAAAATGAGATCAACAGTAAAGAGAGTTTCAGTTCGCAGTGCCCTGTAGCAACTTGCTTTGAGCATAAAATTTCAATAAAGTTTGTTCAATCAAATTGTCGATTTCGGTTTGTCCCAGCTGCTGCAATTGCTTTTCACTTAATGGATTAGTAAAAGATTGCGAATTTCATCAAATTTTTTTTCTCATTCAATTATTTTCCCATGCAAATAGTCAAAATAAAATATATTAAAAAGTTAGTTGATTTGGTATTTGTGCCGACATACATATTGCTAACGTTTCATATTATTTTTGATGAACCATCATTTCTTTAGATTACTTTTTCATCATCCTCAAATGAAATGTTTACCTTAAAAAATTGTATTTATTTATTTTTAATAGAAGTTTAGAACTTTAGTTTTTTTAAAGATTAATTAAATATTCAAAACAATGATTCCATTGTATTTATTGTTTAAAATAAATTTCACTGAAACAATGACAAAAAAATTTAAAAAAAACATGAATTTTTTAAAGAAAAAACATCAAAAACGACCGAAGCAAACTACAAAGTGCATTTTCAGTCGTATTTTTCAACTTTAAAAAAATAAATCAATTTTTTGTTTAAAATTTAAATCTGTTAACGGATTATTTGTCATTAATGTAAAATCACCATGACAAAACTTTTTTAAATATTTAATACTTTTTTAAGCTGCTGCAAAATTAAACTTTCCAAAGTGCATTGTTTGTTTTTGTTAAAACAAATCAATTTTATAATAATAGTTTTTTATGGATATTTCATAAAAGAAGAAATTGCACTAATACAGTAATGAAGTGAATAAGAATAATGGTTAAATCAATTTACTATTGGTCTATGATGTAGCATGCTGTATGTTGAGATTATAAGACTCTTTCGAACAAAAATCAATAATTTTATTAACTTAGATAAATTACAAGTATGCTGACTTCCTCCAGTTAAAAAATTGAGTGCATTTTTATATTTCTTCATCGCAATCAAAAAATCCCAGTCTTGAATGATTGAAGTAATTTAACCAAATTATTCAAAAACAAAAAAAAGCTTATGAATTTTCGTTTATATGTATTATCACAGATTCTAAATTTACAGGGTTCAGAATCCAACAATAAATTTTTCTTCAAAAGCCACAAAATTCGTATTAAAGCAATTGTATCAATCAGCAAATTTTAAAAATCAATAAATTCTAGTTTTTGGGGATTGTGTAGTTGAAACATCAAAAAAGAAAAATTTTAAACGCTGAATTTGATTTCAGCTTTTACAAAAAGGAAAAATTTTTACATTTTTTTAGTTTAATTTTTTAACCAAATACACTGATATCGATATTATTAAATCTAGAAACCAGGTGATTCAGAATCTCCGTTTTTTAAGATAATACACATATATATTGAATATGGTTATTTCATGTTCTCCAGTGTTTAATTCGATTTAATTGCTTCAATCCCACAAGATTTAGGATTCTCGAATCAAAGTGAAGGCGATAAAAAATGCCCAAAACTTCTCATTGGACATTTTGGCATATCATCTAAATATATCTCAAATATTAAAAAAGCAACTTCTTCTTTAAATGGTTAAATATAAAATAAAGTGCAAAAAATATTTTTAAAAATATGAAAAAAGAAATCAAACTACAAAAAGTATACTTTCCTTTAAACACGTAAACCAATCATTTTTTAAAGTCAAATAAAATTTTGCTGAAAAATTTTTCACTTTTTTGACATTTTAATGTTAAAAGATGTGTAATATTTTTGAATCTTTAATAAAGTTTTTGCTGCAAATTGATAAATGTTCTTTCATGTAACGAATATGAACAAAAAAACTGATTTAAAACTTAAACGCTGACATATACAAATCTTTACAACCATTATCCAACATTGTATAAGGAAAGCTGTCTACCACAAAAAACGATATCTAAAAGAACCCGCTTTAAAAGAATATAAACTTGCTTATTCTGCAATTTGTGATTTATGCCTGTTTCTAAAAGTAGTCAATGAAAAAATTTTGGGTACAGTATATTTATTTGCAATTTATTAACTGTCGAAATTATTTTCAATAGGAAATGACCCAAATGTGCTGTTTATGTTGCTATAAAAATTGTGTAATTTAAGGACATTCTTTCACTTATAATGAGACAAAAACCTGATTTTCTGTAATCATTTTTTGCAGGTGAATCATTTGTGTACACAAAATTTGATAAAAAGAAGGTTAATTTTTTGCTTAAAGGGATTGTCCAAGGCAGTACAAAACTTTTTTTATTTTTTAGATGACGTATCTTAACACGAAAGCAATATGCTCAGGAAAAACAAAGGAAAAGAAAAGAGAGAGCACAAAAAGAACACATGTTTCACTCGCGTATCCATTGTTTTTCCTGAGCATATTGCTTTCGTGTTAAGATACGTCATCTAAAAAATAAAAAAAGTTTTGTACTGCCTTGGACAATCCCTTTAAGCAAAAAATAATGCAGTTTGAAAGAAAAATCCAAAACTATAAAAAAAAAATAATTTGAAAATGATCGTATGTTTTTGCTTTTTGACCAAAATTTATTCTACAAAAACCTTTATTTGAACAAAAATTTTATTAATTTTGAACAGATAATGCACAGAATCCTTAAACTAAAAATTTCTTCTTTTTTTGTAATTTATTATTCATTGCGAAGACATCAATATTTTGGAATCTAAAGTAAAAAAAGTATTGGATTCAGAATCCAGTTTATCCCAAAAAAGTAGATTCGAAATCTACATTTTTGGGATAATACATATATAATATTTATTGAAAATCTTAAAATTTCATTATAAAATAATTTTTTTATCTGCTAAAAACTTTTAGATATTGGACATCGCAATCTGCAGTGAAGAAAAACTTGTGATTAAAATGCACAAAATTTCTTAATGGACGTTTCGGCACATTATGGTTTTAAACATATCTTAAATATTAAAAAAGCAACCTATTTTAAATTTGTTTACTTAAAGCTCAAAAAAACGCAAAAATCAAAAAATGAAAAAGAAGAAAGAATTCAAACTATAAAAAGTGTACATACTTTAGAAAGCATTTAACACGTAAAACAATCAATATAAAAGTTCAATAAAATTTGCTGTAATTTTTTTTGGTGGGCTACCTTTGTTTTTGAATCTTTGATAAAGTTTTTGCTGCAATTCGATAAATGTTGGTTAGGAACAATGGATAGGCACAAGTGATTGAATAAAAACATAAACTTTCATATTCCAGATATGTCCAAAACATTATTCCCCATCCAATAAAAATGCAGTAAATTACAAAGATAATGACGGCGCTTACAGTGAATATAACCTCTTTCGGTCTATCACGGCAGCCCCGAACAATAGAAAAATGAAAGTGAACAAACGCGTGCCAAAAAGTCAAGTGCTTTTAAAATCTTTTTTCTATTGTTATTTTTTGCAAAAACGAGCGTTTCAGATCTCAACTTCTAGACTATCTTTTTTGATTCTTGTTTTTCCTACCCATTAGTTGGGTCAAATAAAAAAGATTTACCTAGATTTTTAGCATTTAATAACCTAGAAGCTGAGATATTTAAATTTTTATGCATTTTTACAGCAAAAAACAATAGAAAAAAGCTTTGACCTTTGCAAAAAAAATTTGCTGAAACAATAGAAAAAGTGAAAAAGAAAAACCACTTGACCTAGTTTTGATTTTTTTTCACTTTCATTTCAGGGCGGCCGTGTCTACAAATCCTGATAATTGTACATTTCGAAAAGAAGCATATGAAAAGGTTTTGTGTGGATAATGATTAATTTATTATCAAATTCTACTGTTTTTTGGGAGGCAATTAAAAAGATTGGACATGATTTTCCTGTTATTTAAAAAACTTGTGCAATTAAAGGAAATTCTTTCGATTATAATGAGAAAAAAATCAAGCTTTTGGCGTTCATTCATTCTTGCCTTAGTTGATTCAATTCTTTAAACAAGTTTTTGCTACAGAAAAAAATTAATTTGAAAGAAAAATTAAAAAGCAGAAAATAAGACAGGGCGAACATGATGGCACTGTTGATCTTTTTTTTGCTTTTTGACCAATATTTCTAAGTTGAACCAAAATTTTATTAATTTTTGTCAGATATTGATTTATTGTTCCATGAAGTTTTTAAAAACCTATCTCAAACGATAATCATTAATTTATTAGAGGAGATAAACATTAGGTCTGCTTTCGTTTTGGCACACGATGGATTTAAATATGTCTTAAATATTAAAAAAGCAACTTCTTATCTGTTAAATTAAAAAATAAAAAAATGCAAAGAAATAAAATATTTGAAAAGAAAAAAGGAAGTAAATAAACTACAAAAAGTATATTTTGGCTTTTCCACAACTAAAACAATCAATTTTTAAGTTAAATAAAATTATGTCGTAAATGTTTTTACCTTTTTGACGGTAAAATGAGTAGGTTTTCTGAATCTTTGATAAAGTTTTTGCTGCAAATTGATAAATGATATTTTGTATGAAAGATATTGAAAAAGCAAGGGATTGAAATCATAGACAGTGTTGTGCTTTTTTATTTTTGGTGACTCCGACTCCGACTCTGACTCGCGAGTCGGAGTCGAATGAGTCGAGTCAGAGTCGACTCGTGAATCGAAAAAGGGCTTTTTTCCTTTGATCTCTGAAATTTATGGGCTCCGACTCATGAGTCGGAGTCGATAAATGAGTCGCAACAACACTGATCATAGAGTATGCTGTTTTTTTTGCGGCCCATTAGTAAAATATGTTTTAGCCTTAAAATTAATAACATTTTGTTTTGCCATATGTGAAATTGTAATAAGATCAATATAAGTAAAGTATAAAAGCTAAATATCTTTCTTTGATCTTTTCCGCTTTTAAAGTGTCTGCAAGATTTTGACTTGCTTTAACTTTGTTACAAAATATTTTTAAGCAAAAATAAAAAATAAATCACAAAAATATAACAAACTTAAAAATAGATAGAAAGCAAACTACAAAAACTATAGTTTTGTTGTCTCTTAAAACAATCAACGTTTGAGTCAAATATAATTTTTCTTTAAAAGTCTACTTACTTTTTTATTCTTGGAGGACTTTTTTGAATTTTTGATAAAGTTTTTGCTGCAACTTGATAAATGTTGCTTTGTACAAAATATATCGATATACAAGCAAATTAAGCTGCAAAAAATACGAACTTTTTGAAAAGTTAATGAAATAATTCAGCATTGTGAAAATGATAAATCCCGTTCTTAAAAACGTGTTTGTTCGTAAGGAATCAATATAAATATTATTTGAAAAATGTGTTGTTATCCATTTAAAAATGTATATTGTGTTTTTAACGATATATCAGTAAAAATAATATTTGAGATTAAAAATACACAAGAAAAGTAGAATACCTATGTAACATAAAGACCATATGCTTACAATAACATGCAAATCGCGTATGCATCGCCTTAGGCAATATTGTTCGGATTGTCCAGGTAAATTTCAGGGAAAAATCAAAAAGTTTAAATCCTTGCGACAACTTTTTTGCTTTGATCTTTGCCGCTTTTAAGGTGAGTAATAAGGACATTAACAGCGTTTTTATTTCGGAAAGAGCAAAGACCACTTCGAAAGGGGGTATGCCTTTGATCTTGTGCCGATAACTGTAAAAGATCAGAGATTTTGATGTGACGTGCCCCACCCTGCTGAGGTTCGTGGAGATTCAAATCAAATTTATAAAGCACCAAAAGCTTATAATCTTAAAAATTTGTTCGTGAAAAGATATAGAATTTTTTTAACAAATGGCATTTTCTTTGGACAAACCTTTCTTATATATTTACAATTACCTACTCGAAGCCACTTAATTAGAACAGAATTTTATGATTTATTAAAAACTTGAAAATGACAACAGTGCCAGACATTGTCTAAGATTTATTAAATATTCAAAACAGTAACTTTTTATTATATGCTGAAATAATAATTTTAAAAAAGTCGATAATTTTTTTTGAAATAAAATATGTTACGAATGACAAAAGCAATCTACAAACTACAAAGTGCATTTTTTGTTCTACTTTTAAAGTTTCAAAAAGAAATGAATTTTTGAGTTTAACTATGTCAATAAATTATTTGTCATTAATGCTAGGTCACAATAAGAAATAACTTTTTTGAATGTTTAATACTTTTTTTAACTGCAACACTACCAAAATTTGATTTTTTGTTTTACAAATTAGCTTTTTAAAAATAGTTCTTTTGAAATGAAAAAAAAGTCCAAACATCAAAAATTAAAACTGGAACCATTTACAATACCGATACATTTTGACATATACAATAAAAAATTACTATCAAATTGACTTTAAACATGTTAAATTGCTGTGACGATGTGAGCATAGTCTTGGGTTTTTACAACACATTTAATTCGAGTTACAAATATAAGTTTTCAAAATAAGATAAGAAAGAAATCAAACTATAAAAAGTATATTTTTGCATTCAAATTTTAAAACAATTAATTCTTAAGTCGAACAAATTTTTGCTGTAAAAGTCATTATTTTTTTATTCCCCGGAGGTAAAATGATTTTATTTGAATCTTTAATAAAGTTTTTTCAACTTGATAAATGTTGTTTTGTACGGAGCTATGAACAAACAACTAATTTAAAACTTAAACGTCGACGTTTTTGAAACATTACAAACATTATCCGATATTATTTTAAAAAATCCAGTATACTGCAAGGATGAGGATGGCGTTTATAAAGAATTTAAACTTGCTCATTCTTCAATCCACAATATGAGAAATTTCAAAAAAGCAATACATGAAAAAGCATTAATTATATCTTGTATCATGAATAATAGTCAAAATTCTTTTGGGAAGCAATAGAAATGGCCCGGATATTTTATATCTGTTATTTTTGGAGAAATTTTTGATTAATATGACATTCTTTGAATTTCGATGAGAAAGGATCTTGATTTTTTGTCTTCATTTTAGTTCATTCAATTCTTTAAACATAATTTTTGGCACAGAAAAATATTCCATACGCAAAAAAAGATCAAATACTTAAAAATAAATTTGCCTTTTAAAAGGAATTTGTCTGTTCAGCATTTTCCTTTAGGGATTCTGTAGTGAGCTGACCTCCTCCCTTCAAAATTTATTTTTGTATCATTTTTATGTAAAGTCAAAGATCTGCTTGAACCAAAACAGACGTTTTTGATTGATTTTTCTATTTTTTTATTGAGTTGTATTCTTTACCTTTTCCCCCTATGGTTTTTACTTTCTAATTACGAAAACACTGCTTTTTAATAATAATAATAATAATAAATTTATTCATGCCCAAACGCATGATGCATTAATAATAAACAAACAATAAAATAAAATTACAAACACAAGTCTTAGATATATAAAACAAGATAAATTAAATAAATAAATGAACAACTCAAACCAAACTAATGAAATTACTAATTGAAAAAAAGAAAAACAGAAAGAAAAACAACAAAAATGTGAGTGAAAGTAAATAAAATTAAATTAGAATATACAAGTTTAAAGTGATAGTAGTAGCTTTCTTTTAGGTATTGTTAGAGTTTTAATGCCTGGAGATTTTGACCAAACTTTATTCTACAAAAACTTTAGTTGAACCAAAATTTTATTAATTTTGATCAGATAATGCATTTTTGTTCCATGTTGATATTAGAAATCAATCGCGAATGATTATTATTAATTTAATTAAATGAGATAAACCTCAGGTCTACTTTCGTTTTGGCAAACGATAAATTTAAATATGTCTTAAATATTTAAAAAACAACTTTTCAACTGTTAAAGAAAAAAATAAAAAAAGTGCAAAGAAATAAAATATTTGAAAAGAAAAAAGGAAGTAAATAAACTACAAATCGTATACTTTCCTTTTAACACGTAAAACAATCAATTTTTACCTTTACAAAACAACTAGATAAATATGATGTTTTGTTTGAAAGATAAAAACTGATTGAAATCATACAGCATGTTGCTATTACTGTGGTTCATTAATAAAATATTATAATTTGCAATCGGAATGATTGCACTGTCTTTTGCTGGCTGAGAAACGTTATTTAAATCAATATTATAAAAATTGAATTTGTTATATGTTGCTTACTAAAGTGAAAAAAACCCTAAAACACCTTCATTTGATTTATTCCTTTGATCTTTCCCGCTTTTAAGGTGTCCGCAAGATTTGCTTTCTTTAACTTTGTTACAAAATCTTTGCCGAACATATTCCAATCAATATTTAAATTAACAAAATATATCCAAAAACTGAAATATGTACCTATTGGAACCTTAAAATGATATGTTCAAAACAATAAAAATTATGCAAATTTGTGTGTGAATAAACTTAAGATTAGTTGACTTCTGATTGCCTCAGATCAAATGTTAGAGATAAATCAGAAAATTTTAAATCCTTGTGATAATTTTGTTGCTTTGATCTTTGCCGCTTTTAAGTTGAGCTAAAAGGACAAAGACATCAACAACATTTTTATTTCGGAAAGAGCAAAGACCAGTTCGAAGTGGGCATGCCTTTGGTCTTGTGCCGATGACTGTAAACGATCAAAGGATTTTATGTGACCTTCTTTGCTAAGGTTCGTGAAGATTCGAATCAAATTTTGGGTCACTCCATTAAAGTTACAGACGCTTATAAAGCCCGATTTTTGAAAAACTTAAACATTCCTTGGCACAGGAGGCTGAAAGTCATGTCAGAAGGGTATAAAGTGTGTTTTCTAGGTAAACAAGGTCCAAAAACGTCATTTTCGTTGTCATTTTCGTTCTAAGTGCCCTAGTTTTCGATATGCAAATTTGTCAGGTCGAAAATGAAAAATCGCCATCTTTGAGGATAAAATGACAAATGTGGTACCATTCGAAAGCCCTTGACGAGCTGAGTTCAAAAAAGTTAGGGTCTAAGACATTTGACCCTTTTGAAGGGGCGATAACTGTCACAGAACGCCAAAAACAGTAAAAATTTGCAAAAATGTCGTCGTAACTCGTTTTTTCATACTGTCTCACCTGGTTTTCTCAACGGAATCGGATTCTCCATCATTTTTTGCCCTAGGAACTGAAAATATTAAAAAAATTTAGGTGGGTTTAGGGGGTCGGCTGAATTTTTGAAAGTACTGCGTCATTTAACTCAAAAATGCAAAAATCGTCATTTTTGGTCCAATTCTGCCAAATTTGGGGGGAAATGATAGATCATAGTTAGAAATGATTTTAGCAAAACATTTTGGATCAAAATATGCAAATTTGGATTTTTAAGACCACGATTTAGGTCAAAACCCATAAAAATGGCATTTTTTGGGGATAAAATCCCTAAAATGGTTACGGTAAGGTATTATTGTGTCCTGATGGTTTTATAATTATCATTAGTATGTCTACTAACTGTTTCTAACATATTAACATCATATACTCTCGGTAACCTAATTTTTTAAGGTCATTAAAAACCCTCATTTTTAGGCAAAAAAACGTGATTTTTGACAAATCTCAAAATAAGTAAAACTTCAACTATAATTTCAAAATTTTCTTTTAAAATATTTGTTTAGGCTACTAGTACTTAATAAAATCATAATATACCACATAACATATCTTATTTCGAAATCCCATCATTTTAAACATAGTTCGTTTTTGCCAAAAAAGCAATTATCCTTTCATGTAATTTTTTCTTAAGAATAATATTTTTATCACTTAATTAATGTTCGAAAAATGTTTTTTCATAGTATTTTAAAATATTTAACAGGCTTAAACTCCTTAAATTGTGATCAAACTTTCAAAATCGCGATCACCTATATTCGGATGTTATCCAAAAGCAAAAAGATAAAAGTGGATATTGTAAATGAGGTCATTGTCACTTATTATTAAATATCAAATCAAATTTTTAAAAAATTATTTTTTCTTTTTTCATTTATTTTTGTTATCCTTAATTATTTTCGTTAGCTACCTTGTAATTTATTTGTATTTATCAATCGTCAGGATTAAAAATTTCAAATGTCAGAAATAGAAGAAAAATGTTATTTTAACGTCGAAAGGATTCCGAAAAATGATTTGATTTCTGTTGCTCCACAATCTGAAGTTAGCCAAATTTGTGGTGGCAAATTAACAAAGTTTGTTTTTTAAAAATGGTTATTCCAATTTTGATAATTTAATTGTCTTTTATAGTTTTCAAGAATTATTTGAAAAATCAACGAATTATTCAAAAAAAACTATTGCTGAAATTATTCTTGCCAGAGGTGCTGCGAAATTTGAAGTTCCGAAAGACGATTTTATTAATGAAAAAATTTGTGATTATCATCTGAAAGAATTGTGGGGACGAAAGTGAAGAAGAAAGTGAAGAAGAGGAAGCAGCAACAATAAAAACCACACCAACAAATAAAACCCGAAGAAAAAGTACTCCAAAACAACCAACTTCAACACCAGCAACACAAAAACGATTATCAAAAGAAAATGAAACTCCGACAACAAATGACAATTCAACAAGAAAATCGCGTAGAAAGAATGTATCGCCTTCTGAAAAACTTACTTCTTCAACTTTTGGATCATCAAAGAGAACCGCACAACAACCACAAGAAACTCCAAAAAACAAAAGAAGAAAAAGTTAAAATAATTTTTCAAAATTTTGATTTATTTGCCACAATAAATATGTAAAAATTGTTTTTTTTTCAAATTGAAAAGCGTAAAAATCATTGTAAAATGTACTTTAATTTTTTTCAAAGAAATGACTTATGTTTAAAATGATGGGATTTCGAAATAAGATATGTTATGTGGTATATTATGATTTTATTAAGTACTAGTAGCCTAAACAAATATTTTAAAAGAAAATTTTGAAATTATAGTTGAAGTTTTACTTATTTTGAGATTTGTCAAAAATCACGTTTTTTTGCCTAAAAATGAGGGTTTTTAATGACCTTAAAAAATTAGGTTACCGAGAGTATATGATGTTAATATGTTAGAAACAGTTAGTAGACATACTAATGATAATTATAAAACCATCAGGACACAATAATACCTTACCGTAACCATTTTAGGGATTTTATCCCCAAAAAATGCCATTTTTATGGGTTTTGACCTAAATCGTGGTCTTAAAAATCCAAATTTGCATATTTTGATCCAAAATGTTTTGCTAAAATCATTTCTAACTATGATCTATCATTTCCCCCCAAATTTGGCAGAATTGGACCAAAAATGACGATTTTTGCATTTTTGAGTTAAATGACGCAGTACTTTCAAAAATTCAGCCGACCCCCTAAACCCACCTAAATTTTTTTAATATTTTCAGTTCCTAGGGCAAAAAATGATGGAGAATCCGATTCCGTTGAGAAAACCAGGTGAGACAGTATGAAAAAACGAGTTACGACGACATTTTTGCAAATTTTTACTGTTTTTGGCGTTCTGTGACAGTTATCGCCCCTTCAAAAGGGTCAAATGTCTTAGACCCTAACTTTTTTGAACTCAGCTCGTCAAGGGCTTTCGAATGGTACCACATTTGTCATTTTATCTTCAAAGATGGCGATTTTTCATTTTCGACCTGACAAATTTGCATATCGAAAACTAGGGCACTTAGAACGAAAATGACAACAAAAATGACGTTTTTGGACCTTGTTTACCTAGAAAACACACTTTATACCCTTCTGACATGACTTTCAGCCTCCTGTGCCAAAATGATTTCAAAAAGCTGTAGTTTCTCAAAAATCGGGCTTTATGCAATATCGTTTTAATATGTTCACGATTACCTTAATAGAAAAAAACTTGACGATTTATTAAGATATTGAAAATGACAACAGTGTCAGTTGAAGATTTATTAAATAGTAATTTTTTTATCATACACTGAAAAAAATCGGTGACGAATTCGACACTCATACCATCACCGCGGTGAGAAAAATTCCCTCACCAATGTTGAATTCGACACTGTGGCGTCACCGTTAGTGACGAATTCGTAACCGATAAGTCACCGGTGAGAGTTTTTTTGTCACCGGTTTTTTTCAGTGTATGCTGAAACAATTATTTTAAAAAAAGTCGAGATTTCTTTTTAAAAATAAACTGTGTAATGAATAACAAAGACAATCAACAAACTACAAAGTGCATTTTTGTTCTTCTTTTGAAGTTTCAAAAAGAATAGAAGTTTAAGTTTAAATTTGTCAATAGATTATTTGTCATTAATGTTAAATCAAAGTGACAAATACTTTTGAATATTTAATACTTTTAATAACTGCAACAGCACCAAAATTTTATTTTTTTGTTTAACAAATTAATTTATTGAAAATATCTTTTAAGAAATGCAAAGAGTCCACACATAAAAAATTAAAATTCTAATCAAATTTGATACCGACACATTTAATATAAAAATTACCATCAAATCGATTTCTGCATAGTCTTGGTTTTTTACAACATATTTAACTCAAATGGAAAATAAAAGTTTCTTCAAAAAAATATTGCTTACAGATCGTCTCTTTAATACTCATGCTTTTTAGTAATTGTCAAAAATAACTAATTCAACCAATTTTCAATAAGTTAATTATTGAATTAGATTCGGGGTGTGCAAGAAACTGTAGTTTTTATCAAATAAATTCTTTTTATAATAAGGTAATTTCTAAAATAACACTTCAATGTTTAAATATTTACAAAATCACAAATATTTTTTTGAATGCTTAATACTTTTTTTTAGCTGCAACAACAACAATTTTGTGAATTGGTTTGTTTTATTAAAATTTTAATGCATTTTTATGATACACATGTCTGACATAGATATCAATATTATGGAATCTGAAGTAAAACGTATTGAATTTTGAATCCAGCAGATATGAAATCTATATTTTTGGGATAATATATTTATTGAACAATTGTTAATTTTCAATTCGGGTTAAAATAATTTTTTTAATCTGCTTAAAACCTTCAGATTTTGAATATCTTAATTTGCAGTGAAGAAAAACTGTTCATAAAAAATGCACAAAACTTCTCAACGGATGTTTAGCACACGATGTATTTAAATATGTCTTAAATATTAAAAAACTACTTTTTCAAATGATTTAAGTTAAAAACAAAAAAGAACAAATTTTTTAAAAGGAAGAAAGAAAACAAACTACAAAAATTATACTTTCTCTTTCAACTTTGAAAAACAATCAATTTTTAAGTCGAAAAAATATTCCCTTTTTTTGGGGACTTTTTTGAATCTTTAATAAAATTTTTGCAACAACTTGTTAAATGCTTTTTCATACAACGAAAATGAAAAAGCAACTGATCAAAACATATGCATTAAGAAATTTATGACACATTAATGAAATAAATTAGATCTTAAATGTGAAAACATTTTTCTTTGCAGCTCATGACATAGCAGTAAAAACAATATAAATTTTACAAATCCAAAATGTTTCATATTACCACTTGAACTGAAAACGACTCCAAAGCACTTCCATAATTGCTTTGATATTAGCCGCTTTTTAACACTTTGACTTAACCCTTTTCACTTCTAAAACTATTCAACTGTCAAAACGAATGTAAAAAGCTTGAGTTGGGATTAAATATTTTATTAGCTCCCCCGGCCGGGGCTGATTGACTTCAAATAGCAAACGTTAAAAAGAAAGAAGAGAAGAAGTGAAGTGAAAAAATGTTAGCGATCTATCTTTTTTATACAAAAAGATAAAGAAAAGAAATATTACAATAAAAAAGGATGCTTTCGTTGAAATTCAACGGAAGTAAAAAAATCGTGATTTGTTGTAACAGTGACAAATCTCGACATCAACATCAATTGAATATTTTCTTTGAAAAATTAATCTGCAATTTATTTTCAATTAATGTCGCACGTCATGTTTTTTTTAAACTCCCGCGTGTAGAAATTGCTAGAAAAAATAGCAATCAATCGCTACGAGACCAAAAAACGTTTAAATTTTTGCAACCTTTTTATAATTAACAGTTCTAAAAAATGATTTTTAACCTTATTTGTGTATCTTATTATTATCTACAGATAATATAGAGTATGATAGTACTAAATTTGACATAGAAAACTTGTCTTTGTGGAATAAAATCTTGAATTTTTTAAAATTGCTTTTCTTGGACAACTATGGCAAGGCAATTTTGGTACTATCATACTACACAGTACCTGTAGAGAATGATAGGATAAAACAACAACGTTAAAAATAATTTTTAAGAACTATTAATTATAAAAAAGCAGCAAAAATTTGAAGATTTTTTGGTCTCATAGCGATTGATTGCTATTTTTTCTAGCAATTTCTACACGCGGGAGTTTAAAAAAAACATGACGTGGTCGATGAGAAAGGATCTTTATTTTTGGTATTCACTTTGGCATCAATTCATTCAATTTTTTAAACAACTATTTGCTAAAGAAAAATATTCCATTCGAAAAAAGATCAAAATCTAAAAGAACAGGAGGGAATGAACAGTGAACAAAAACGGGATCATTTCATGCTTGCTGACCAAAATTGTTTTCTGCAAAAATTTGCTTGAACCAAAACAGACATTTTTGATTGCCTTTTTTATTTTTTTAGTGTCGTAATCTTACCCTTTTTGTCTTATGGTTTCTATTTTCAGATTACAATAATCATTAACTTAATCAGATGAGATAAACTTCAGGTGTGCTTTTGTTTCAGCACACGATAGATTTAAATATGTCTTAAAATATTAAAAAACAACTTTTTTTATTAATTTACATAAAAAACGTGGAACAACTCGCAAAAAAAACAAAGCTTTCGGTGAAAAAAAGAAAAAAGAAAACAAACTACAAAAAGTATACTTTTATTTTCAACTTTTTAAAACAATCAATTTTTAATTCAAATAAAACTTTGCTGTAAAAATTTTCACCTTTTTATTCCTTTGAGGGTTAAAAAACTTATTTGAATCTTTGATAAAAATTTTTGCTACAACTCGATAAATGTTGTTTTTTACGACAGATGAGAACATGCAATTTATTAAAAACTTAAACACAGATGTTTAAAAAATATCACAACCATTATCCGATATAATTTAAAAAAATACTCTATACCGCAAAGATAAAGACAGCGTTTATAAAGAATTTAAACTTGCTCATTCTACATATCACAATTATTGTTTATTTTAAAAAAACAGTACATTGAAAGGCATTAATTATGTGGATTGTTTTTGATATCTCCTATCTAAATAACAGATGAAATTCTTTTCGGAAGCAATCGATAAAATTTCGATATGATGTTATTGTTATTTTTAAGAAAAATGTGCATCAAAGGGCATTCTTTGAATTTCGATGAGAAAGACCCCTGATTTTTTGTATTCGTTTTTGCATCATTTGATTCATTTCTGTAAACAAATTTTTGTAGTAAAAAAAGTTGCTTTATTGCTAAAGAAAAAATTGAATTTGAAAAAAAAGATAAAAATCTAAAACAAAACAGGAGGGAAAGTGAGTACAGTTTTTTCTTTGCTGACTAAAATTCTTTTCTGCAAAGATCTGGTTAAACCGACATAAACGTTTCTGATTGTCTTCTTTATTTTTTTAGTGTTGTGTTCTTACCCTTCTCCCCCCATGGTTATTACTTTCAGAAGTAGTTATACACCCGTTTTCACCTTAAAAAAATACGGTAGTTTTTTCAAGGGGGGAAAATCGGGATACAGTATCCTTAATCCTTTTTCCCCCTCCCGATCGGGCATCTGGCATTGCAACTTTTTTAGGTTGCATATTTTTTTTGCAACTTTTTTTTTCCTTTCCAGATTTTTTTCTTTTCAAAATTTTTTTCAAATTTTTTTAAAAAATTTTAAAATCCATGAAAATCATGAAAAACTTTTTTTCACCCCAATCCTTCAAGTGATACACCGTTCGACTCCTCGTGACACGGGGATCTCTTTTTTCAGTATCACGTATAATTTTTTCACCTTTTGACTTTTTTCATCAAAGAAAAAAAAGAGACGCATTTTTTTGGCGCGCAAAGAAAGAAAGAGAGAGAGAGACAGCTTCTTTTGTGCGTGCGCATGCCGCGGCACGTCTGTTCTCTTTTCCTTTCTTCTTTGTGACTGGCGCGCGTCTCCCTTTTCTTTTCCTTTGTTCTTTTTTAAATTTTATTAAAATTTTTTAAATTTAAATTTTAAAATCATGAAATACATGTTAAAAATTTTTTTCTCCAAAAATACACAAATGATACATCATTCGAATCGCCGTAACCTCAGGATCACCCCTGTCATAGTAGCTACTTATAAAAAAATTTGTCCCACATCCAAAAACGTTATTTTAATTATAAAAAGTTTATTCCTTGCGGGAAAAAAGGGATATTCAAACATACAAATAAAAAGTGAAATTCAACCAAATAAAAAAAACTCATTTTGGATTCTTTTTAAATTCAAGCTGAACAAAACCATTAGCTCCAGCGCCAAATACAGGATTGCCATAAAAATCTTTGAATTCAATTTCAACAGCATCAATTCTATTTTTAGCCACTTTTAAGTAAATTTGTGGTGTATGAGTTAAAAGCTCAGAATCAGAAGATACTGTTAACATATTCACGATTGGTTCTTTTGAGGGACCACAATAAATAGGACACACAATATCGTTAAGGAGAATCTTGATGCGACTATGAAGATTTTCTTTTTTTGGCGGCGAAGAAGCTACATTATTGTTAAAAATAGCTTCTTTGAAACCCAAAGCTTGTTGGAATCCGTTACTGAGATGGATTCCTCTGACATATTCAGGATCAAAAGTAATTTCATAGCGATCATTTTTTCCGTTATAAGAAAATTTTACAGAATTATTTGCATATTCAGTAAAATAATTAGCTCTTGGAGGAAGTTCTGGGGAAAACAAGAAAGCATCCTTGAAATTTTTGTAAACAATATAGTATTTATCTTTACCCGCTTTTCCTGGTTCATCAGATGGAAATTTGACTGATTGCATTCTTTCATCAGTAATTTTTGGTTTTTGCGGTGGTAGATCAAAAGGCATAAGACTTGGTGGTGGTGTAATTGGCCGCTTTGGTTTTTCACCAGTTTTATGATCTTCCTTCTTTGTAAAATCAAATGGAAACAACGAGGGTGGTGGTGTTACTTCTCTTTCCTCTTCTTTGGCAGAACTCGTGTTAAAAGTGACTTCATCAAAAATGTTATCACTTCTTTTTGGCCTAATTTTACCAAACATTTCTTCCAAAACCATGTCAACGTGTTCCACAGAATGCAGATATTTTGGTTTTAATGTTGATTTGTAACCATTGGTATAAACGATGGTTATAGTTTCATTTATCAATGACCATTTCTTCTCCAAGCTAAATTCCTTAAGGCAACAATACCACCCTTCTCCTTTGAGCTCAATACTTCCTGCCAGTTGTTTGTATATTTTTGAAGTTTTATCCAATTTAAAGGGGATAAATATATGTTCGATTAACATTTTTTTTCTGAAAATAAAAAAAATTAGCACGATAATCAAAGACGCGCATTCAATTGCGCAATATTTTTCCGTTGCGCAATAAAAATATTAAGATTTTGATCGCTATTTTCAATTTAAACAAAACAGACGGAAGAAAGTTGTCTCTTTTCAATCCAGAAAAACAGTGGTTAAGGATTAAAAAATAAGAAAACAGAAACAAAAAACATTCTTAAAAAAATCGCCGCCAAAAGAGATTTTCCGGCAAAACAGTGGTTAAGGATAGACTTCGATGGATAAAAGGACACTTTTTTGGTGCGTGTGTATGCCCGCGTGTGTGTGACGGAGGCAAATGGCGCGCAAAAAAAGACGCGCGCATCACCCGATGGCACTGGATTAGAAAAAAGAACAGCTGTTGTTGACCTCGGTCTGTTTTTTGAACACACCTTTGAAGAATTCCTATTGTTGTAACTGCTTAATCCGTGACCTCAAAAAAACTTTGGCAAAACAATAGAGATAAAAAACATTAAAAGTGGTTAATTTTTGAATTCAGGGGGGCTTGAATAGAAACTTTTAGAAAAAGGTCAAACCAATCCATCGGTCAAAATGCATTCATTTCAATAAATTTCGTAATCGGCGGTCACTCGCTTTTTTATTTTATTTTCATTTTTTCTGATTTTTTATTGAATCATGGCAAAGTTAGATCCTCAAAGTGTCGAACGAATGCCTGAATCTGTTGATTTTTTCAACGTAAAACCTAGTTTAGTTGGGATCGAACATGGTTCTTTTGCTGAATATCCCGCTGTTCACCCCATAAGCAACGGCAATATCCAATTTCGCATAAATTCTGGACAATGTTTCATTGATTTCTCAAAGACTTATATGGTCACAAAATTTGCGCTCCTTAAAAAAGAAGGAAATACATTTGTACCTGTTACAAAAGATGATCCTGTTAGCTTTATTCAAGGATTTGGTGCAACTTTTATAAAAAATCTAAAAGTTTTATTCAATAAACAACCTGTTTTTAACGGAAATGATTTGTATGCTTATAATGCGTACATGAAACGTTGTTTAGGAATTGATAAAAAGCATGATATGCAAGATTTACAAGCAATTGGGTATTTTGAAGATGGCTTAAGTCAAACAAGTGGTCCTGGATTTGATGCAAGACGCGCATTATGCGCAGAAGGAAAAAAGTTTGAAACTGCATGCTCTTTGGACGTTGACATTTTTCATCAAAAGAAGCTTTTCCTTGATAATATGATCATTGATATTGAAATTATCCCAAATAATGCTGCTTTTACATTGCTTGCTACTGATAAACAGGAATATAAATATGAGATTTTAGATTGCAAACTTTTTGTTAAAACTTATTCACTTAACCCTGAATTAAATCAACCACTTCAAGAAGGCCTCAATAAAGGAGCTATTGCTAAATACAATTACACGCGCAACATCATTAAAACTGAATTTATTTCACCTGGAAGACTTGAATATGATTCAGTTTTGTTTACAAATAGACTTCCAAAACGTGTATTTGTTGGTCTTGTTGATGCCCAAGCTTACCATGGTAAAATTGGAATGTCACCATTTGAATTTAAACCTCATGGCCTTCTATCTCTTAAACTTTCTGCCAACGGAGTTACGGTTCCAAATAGCCCCTACAAATTAGATTGGAAGGAAAACAGTTATATTCGCGCTTACAAAGATTTATCAGATGCTACAAAACATGGTATTTCTCTTGAAAAATATGAAGCTCATTCAACCTTTTATGCATTTGACTTGCAATTGGAGCATGATTCAGACATTGTTGCCCTACAAAAAACTGGATCTACAGCTATTTCATTGAATTTCTCTGTCCCAGTTCCTCAAAACGGCTTACAATTAATCTATTATGGGGAATTTGATTCCATTCTTGCTCTAGATTGTGCCCGCTCTCCAACATCAGATGTCTCAGTTTAAGGTTTTTCTTTCTTACATTTAAGTAAAATTCAATTTCTTTATTTTTAGCATGGCTGTTGCAAACAAATGCGCATTTTTTTCAATCGAAGTCTTCTGAAATCCCCAACAACAACATTTTCTTCAAATCCTTCGGCTTCTAAATTAACATTTTTAATTTTTTTTATGTTTTTTATTACATTTATACCAAAAATATTTTGTTTTTGTACGTTTAAATATAATAATGGCCCAATAAATATTCATTTTATATCCATTCGTTTATCTTTTTACAAGAGTTTTTACCTTTTTAAATATTTTAAATACAATGATTCTTCCTTTTTTCGTGAAATTTGTTAATATTTTTAAATCCGTCGGTTTTTTAATAGTCTAAAACATGTTTATCTGTTTTAGTATGAAGAAGTTCATTGCAATACCAATGTCACATTATCAAAATTTGACTCATAATGCGAAATCAAATGCTGGATTAGAGCAAACGATACATGCGACAATCAAAAATAAGGAAAATGAAGATCTTTTGCAACGACAACACTATTACGACGAAGTTCAAGAAGAAATGCCAAAGAATCATAACAAAGTTATTCCCATGACGGGAGTAACTGCAATGCCACCTCCTCCCTTGCTTAAGATTCATGAACACAAGATAAGAAGAAAAAGAATGACAAATGCTGAATTAGATGCGCTTTTTGTACCACAAAAGAAGAAATTTCTAAAACCAAAACCACAGAAGCCCATAATTATGAAGCCAACCAAACCAAAAACGACAACAGTTTCAGCCACAAAACAAAAATTTAATCTCTTTGATCCTAACGCTTTTCATAAGAAAGCCAAATCTGCCAGCTAAAAATGCAACCGAAAAAAGTTGCATTTTGATGCAACCATAAAAAAGTTGCATTTTAATGCAACCATAGAAAAGTTGCAATTGGATGCAACTTTTTTTTGATGCAACTTTCGTTGCAAATTTTTGACAACTTTTTGATCAGGCTTTTTTATGGATCGTTAGTTTTATGATTTTCACGTATATTTTTCTTGTTTATTTCACATTTTTGTTAGTAATCCTCTACAACAACACCACCTCAAACAAGTGATATGAAAGTTAAGTTTGGCCCTCTTGAAAGAACACTTTTTGTTGTTTGTACTATTTCAATGTTTCTTTTTGGTGGCTTGAGTCTTGTTAATTGGATTTTACGCATGCTTCAATAATTTTTTTCCCTGTTTTATATTCCTTGCAAACTTTTTTATTTGTCTTTGAACTTTCTTTTTTATTTGGTTGAATTTCACTTTTTATTTGTATGTTTGAATATCCCTTTTTTCCCGCAAGGAATAAACTTTTTATAATTAAAATAACGTTTTTGGATGTGGGACAAATTTTTTTATAAGTAGCTACTATGACAGGGGTGATCCTGAGGTTACGGCGATTCGAATGATGTATCATTTGTGTATTTTTGGAGAAAAAAATTTTTAACATGTATTTCATGATTTTAAAATTTAAAAAATTTAAATAAAATTTAAAAAAGAAGAAAGGAAAAGAAAGGGGAGACGCGCGCCAGTCACAAAGAACAAAGGAAAAGAGAACAGACGTGCCGCGGCATGCGCACGCACAAAAGAAACTGTCTCTCTCTCTTTCTTTCTTTGTGCGCCAAAAAAATGCGTCTCTTTTTTTTTCTTTGAAGAAAAAAGTCAAAAGGTGAAAAAAATTATACGTGATACTGAAAAAAGAGATCCCCGTGTCACGAGGAGTCGAACGGTGTATCACTTGAAGGATTGGGGTGAAAAAAAGTTTTTCATGATTTTCATGGATTTTAAAATTTTTTAAAAAAATTTGAAAAAAAATTTTGAAAGGAAAAAAATCTGGAAAGGAAAAAAAAAGTTGCAAAAAAAATATGCAACCTAAAAAAGTTGCAATGCCAGATGCCCGATCGGGAGGGGGAAAAAGGATTAAGGATACTGTATCCCGATTTTCCCCCCTTGAAAAAACTACCGTATTTTTTTAAGGTGAAAACGGGTGTATAACTACTTTCAGATTACAATAATCTTTAATAAAATTAGATGAGACAAACTTAAGGTATGCTTTTGTTTAAGCACACAATGAATTTAAATATGTCTTAAATATTAAAAAAGCAACTTTTTAAGATAACTGACGTAAAAAACGTGGAATAAATTGCAAAAAAGAGAATCTGAAAAAAAGAAGAAAGAAAACTACAAAAAGTATACTTTCGCTTTCAACTTTCATAAACAATCATTTTTTATGTTGAATAAAATTTTAATCTTTTTTTCTATGGGGTAAAATGACTTTTTTTGAATCTTTGATAAAGTTTTTGCACCAACTTGATAAATGTTTTTTCGTACAACGGATATGAACATGTAATAAGTTTACTACATATATGAACATTATGAAACATTAATCAAAAATATTCATATTTTATAAATGACATCATGATGTTTACCAAACTCAATTATTCTGAAACTCGATATAAATTTTTGTTGGAAAAATATTGTGTGATACATCAAAAAACAATGTTTTTGAAAAAAAAATTTAAAATTACTTTCTGAAAAAAGGTACTTGAAAAAATATCGTATTGTTTTTAAAAAATGATAATATTTAGCTTTCTGAAAACAGATGTAATTCGAGAAACTGAAATCCAGAATGATTGAAATAAGGGATTGTCCAGACGTTACGTAACGGATTTTATGGGTGAGTGGTGTGAAGACAAATGTTACGCGGCTTTGATGTTGTCGGCAAAAAGCTTTGATGTATGTTACCTAATGGCTGGGTGGGGTTCAGTGTTGTGCTTTTTACTTTAGTTTGACTCCGACTCCGACTCCGGAGTCGGAGTCACTGGAGTCGACTCCGGAGTCATGTTTTACAAGATTTTTTGGAGTCGACTCCGGCTCCAAAAAATCTTGTAAAACATGTAAAAATGCTTTTTTGGCACTGATTATTACTATTATATCTAATTCATATATTAACTGTTTCTGATGATTTTAACAACTTCTGTTAACAAAAAAATTTTTCACACTTTTTTCAAAATTTTTTGATAATTTCGAAAAATCTGTTTTAACCAATTTAAAAGCTGTATTTAATAACCAAATATGCTTATAATATCTGTAAATGATGTTTACAACGATTAAATTAAACAAAAACAGCTTTTCTGGTAATTTTTAAAATTTTGTGCCGGAGTCGACTCCGACCCATCGACTCCGACTCCAACTCCGACTCCGGAGTCGACTCCACGACTCCGGAGTCGGAGTCGTAACAACACTGGTGGGGCTCGAGATTTGGGATTTTACCGTTATTTAATTTCTGGACAATGCCTAATCCCTAATTTGAGCTAATTCTGTAGCGACAGAAATGAAGCTTATAATTTTTTAAACATAATATCAAAAAATGGAGAAAATTGTGAATACCCCGTAGCATATTTTTGATCTGTTTAAATTTGTAGAATAAAACGCAAAAAAGAACAAACTTTTAATGAAACAAAGAAGAAAGAAATTAAACTATAAAAAGTGTATATTTTAAAAAAAAGCTTTTTTCATTTCAGCTCATAAAACAATCCATTTTTAAGTCGAATAAAATTTTTCTGAAAAAGTCTTTACTTTTTAAATCCCTGGGGGTGAAATGAGCTTACTTGAATCTTTAATAAATTTTTTGCCACAGCCTTTGATAAACGTCGATTCGTACAATGAATAATTATATGCAGTTGATTAAAATCATAAAACATAATGTTTTTTTGTGGTGCATTAATAAAAAAATCAGTGAATTTTAAAATTGATGAAATTTTGCTTTGCAGTTTGTGAGATCATCGTTAAATCAATATAAATTATAAAAGTTGAAAATGTTTCTTATTGCCCACGGAAGCACAAAACCACTCCATCCTGTTTTTTCCTTTGATCTTTCCCGCTTTTAAGGTAAACTCAAGACTTTGATTTGTTCCCTCATCCTTCTTCTTCATCTTCAGATCTAGACAATTCCATGTCAACTGCATTCGTAGGTGAATACAAGTTACAAAAAGCTTTTCATGGCTTTGAACGGACAAAATTTTAATAGATATTCTAAATTTCCTTTTCTTCCACAATAAAATCTACAATTTTTTATTAAAAATCAAGTTTTTATTTTACCTTCACCCATAATCACTGGACGTTTCGGCACACAATGATTTAAATATGTCTTAAATATTAAAAAAGTAACTTTTTAAGGTAACTGGCGTAAAAAACGTAGAATAAAGCGTAAAAAAACAAAGCTTTCAATGAAAAAAGAAAAAAGAAAACAAACTACAAAAAGTATACTTTTGCTTTCAACTTTTAAAACAATCAATTTTTAGTCGAATAAATTTTTTCTGCAAAATTCTTTTCGCTTTTTCAATTTTTAACCGTCAAAAAAGCGATTTTTTTGAATCTTTGATAACATTTTTGCCACAACCTTTGAATTATCCCCTAATCATCTTCTTTTCTATCATCGGATCTAGACAATTCCGTGTCGGGATCAAGTGCATTTGAAGTTTAATATGAGTTATGAAAGCTTTTTCAGAGCTTTAAACGGATAAAATTTAAATAGATATTCTAAATCCCCTTTTCTCCCACAATAAATCTCTAACTTTATGTTAAAAATCAAATTATTATAAATTTCACCCATAATCACTGGACGTTTGGGCACACGATGTATTTAAATATTCTTAAATATTAAAAAACAGCTTTTTTAACTGTTTAAGTTAAAAAAACAAAAAACAAAGCTCAAAAAAGAACAAATTTTTTAAAAAAAGGAAGAAAGAAATCAAACTACAAAAATTATATTTTCGCTTTCAACTTTTAAAAACATCAATATTTAAGTGAAAAATTTTTTTGCTGTAAAAGTCTTTACTTTTTTTGACGGCGAAATGAGTGACTTTTTTTTGAATCTTTGATAAAGTTTTTGCTACAACGTCCAAAAATATTGCTTTGTATAACGGATCTGAAAAATCAACTGATTAAAAAACATTGCAGCATGCTGCATGCTGCATGCTCTGCGGTCCTTAATAAATTAAATTAGAGTTTTAAAAATGAAAACATTTTACAATGCGCGTTTCAAAACAATATAAATTTTATAAATGAAAAATGTTTCATTGAAGAAAAAAAGACCGCAAAATCTCTCCATCATGTCTTTTCTTTGATCTTTCCCGATTTGAAGGTGAACTCAAGACATTGAATTATTCCCTAATCCTTCTTCATTATCATCAGATCTAGACAATTCCATATCGGGATCATCTGCAGTTTGTAGGTAAATACAAATAATAAAAAGCGTTTCATAGCTTTGAACGGATAAAATTTAAATAGATATTCTAACTTCCCTTCTCTCCTAAAATAAATCTACAACTTTTTTATTAAAAATCATGTTTTTCGCACATAATTTTATCGAAAATTGTACTTGAAAAAGAAATTGCAGCTGAAAGCCTTTTATTGATTTTTTTTAGAAATTTACATAAAAAACTACAATAATAATTCTACTTTTACAAAATACAAATACATTTGGATAAAAGAGGATATAAAAAATCTTAAAAAAGATTTTACAAAAATTGTTAAACATCCAAATCCTATACTTAAAAAGATAGCTTTTTTAGAAGAATTTAAGGATAAAGGGGGATATCACATGATAAGATAAGATAAAATTCATAGAGAAAAATAAAAGAGAAATACAAATTTGAATAATTTATGAAAAAAATTACGAACTTGTAGAGTATTGCAAAAATTTTTGGCGGAGAAAGTCATTTTTACAAGAGAACAAGAAAAAAATGTAAAACACTAAAGTTGGGAAAATTTGCATAAAAAAGAATTATTTACAGTATTAAGCTTGAAACTCTTATAACAAGTTTCTCCGCCAAAAAGATTTAAGGAAAAATGGGGCCTTTACATAAAAAAAATACAGTATGAAATTTTAAGGGAGGGTGTCAGTTCACTGCAAAATCCCTAACGAACAATGGTGAACAGACAAACTGCTTTTAATAGGGAAAAAAAGATAATAAAAAGAAAGGGATTTGACTGGGGCAAAAATATATAGCAAAAAACCAGTAATTTTAATTTCCACGAAGAATAAAATGCACCTTCTTCCAATCAGTCAGTCAATCAATAAAATTTATCATTGTGCAGAATAAAGAAGATTGCTGAGGGTTGCTTCATTTGCACGAAGTTCATCAAGTAATGCAAGATTTCGTTGATTAAGATATTGAGCAAACTGAAAAAAAGATGAACGAAATTAGTTTTGGGGATAATTTAATATTTAAATTTATTTTTTCAATTCAATTGTACATTATACAGTAAGCAATTTTTAAAAATGTACCCTAATTTGATTACAGTTTTTTACAGTAATTTGTGATCTTTTTACAGTTTGAAAACTGATGGTAGCGAAAAACTAGTAAAAATTATATAACACAGTAAAATACAGTATTTTTTCAATTAATTTTTTGAATCTACCGTAATCTATGTGTTAAAACAAGTACCAAAAAGGATTAACTTTTTTTGTATTTTTACAAATAATTTGCATTTTAAAAGTTTGAAGGTACGGTAGAAAACTTAGTTCAAAAGAAGTCGAAAAAAATTGAAATTAAATATTTTGAGTGAAATTCAACATTTAATAAAATAAAAAGTACGGTAATTTGGAAATTGGTAAAAAATGTGGAGCCAATCTCGATAAAAATTTACATTATTTTTAGGACATTTTTGGGCCGAAAGTTTTTCGAGAACTCATTATTTTCAGGCAGAAGATAGGTTTAAGAATTGGGCAAATTTGCATATTCCAGCAAATGATAGGGCTCGAAAATTTAGCAAATTTGCATATTTTAGTGCTGCACTACTTTTCTTTTTTGCTCTTTTAAAAAAGTTTGTTTAAAAAGTTTTAAACTTATTAAAGTTTGTTTAAATACAATATTTAAAAGCGTAAAAAGCTGATAAACTTACGTCAACAGGATTATAGGTTGTTGTAACAAGTGGAAGGGAAGAGGGTTGTTGATTTGGATATTGTTGATAGCCATGATATGGTGCAACTCCTGTTGCAGCTGCTGTAACAGAAGGTGGTGGAGCAGAAGATTGAAGATAATATGCTGAATAAGCAGGAACAACAGATTGAAGGCATTGTTGTTGTTGAGGTTGTTGTTGTGAACCATGGCATCCTGATGATGGAGGTGGTGGTGGAGGTGGAAGTGGAATAGCTTGATGTTGTTGAGGTGTTGGAATGCCAGAATGATTAAGATATTGTTGATATATTGGATGTTGTTCAGGACCAATACTTGTACAAGATGGATCAACATAGACTTGAACTTGTTGTTGATGTTGCTGTTGTTGGAATTGTTTGGCAGCGGTAGCAGCAGTGGCACATTTGGCCAAACGACGAGCAATTTGATTTTGAGTTGGTGGTTCTCGGCGGGATGTAGCTGCAGCACTTGGAGCAGAAATAATTGAAAGTGGAGCAACATCTTGTTGATGGCATTCCATGCCCTCAGGATATGCATAAAATTGTTGATGAGCGGGATTAGGGAAGAAGATTCGAGAATTATAAGATTGAATTAAAGCTCTTTTAAGTTGCCGAAAAGTTTTTTCAAGTTTTTCCCGTGGAAGCCGAGATAATTCGGATAAAGGTGGAAAATGGGGATTAATGGATGGCAAATTATGTTGTTGATCATCAGTGATATCAAAAACGGCACAAAAAATTTCCATTCCTGAAAAAAATGATGGAAGATTTATTACAGTATTTATGCAAATTTTGTTATTTTAGGGTACAACTAAAATACATCAGATATCGGCTATCCGATGGTTCTATGGTATCTTGTGGATATATGATATCCCCAGATATTCTATATCCATCTTATCTCATACTCTCATACTGTAACAAAACCTTTTCAAAAGTTACCGTATCGCAAAAACAAAAAATATTCAAAAGATATACGATATTCGATGGATTTATGAAATCCCATATACAAAAGAAACATACCTCCAGAAAGTTCCATCAATTTTAAGAAGATCTTGAATTTTTCAATATTTTCTTCATCTCCAAACATCTTTGAAAGGGCTTCAGAATTTTCAGAAAGGATATGTCGGAAATCTGAAATACAAAAAAGGATACTGTAATTTAGGGAAATTTTTCTTAAACAAAAATTTGAATAAAATCAAAATTTTAGGGTACATTTTGGACGTTAAAAAATATCAGGACCGACAAACAAGATGGGGCACTAGGGGCACATGTATAGAGATTTAAAAATCCTTTGATCTTTTACCGTCATTGATAAAAGATTAAAGGCGGCTAGCCGCGATATGATTTTTACCCCCTCCGAAATGAACTGTTGCTGTCGTACCGTAACCCAAAAGGAATTATTTAAAACAAATTTGTATAAAATACCTTACCATTAACATGAAAATCATGATTGCTTGCACCAGAATCTCCACGACCAGAATCATCAAGAATGGCATCACTGTCATTGTTGTCGGCATTTGCATCTTTGGAGGCAACATCTTCAACAATAGCATCTTCATGATAATCAAATTCTTCGGCATTTTCAAAATCACCTTCATTTTTGGCTTCATCAGTTGATGAAGAGATGGTATTATTGATATCAGAAATTCCTTTGGTAATCTTATCAGCTTCAATAAGATTGCCATTTTCATTATCAGCAACTTTTTCTTTTGATGGCATATCAACTTTCTCAGGAACAACAGGTTCAGAATGAATGTCATTGTTCTTGGCATCATTTCGAGGTGATGGTGGAACAATTTTTGAGTTATAAAATTGTTTAGTAGGAACTTTGTTGGGACCATTTCTTCCAAATCCACCATTATTCTTATATCCGCCATTGTAATTGATATTGTAATTGGGATTATTATTTTTGGCATTTTTATTGTAGGCATCATTCTTTCCAAACTTATTATTGTTACCACCAGATTTATCAAATTTATCAATGGCATTCTTTGATGTTTCAATGGCATTTTTCTTTTCAGCAACTTTGATAGCATTATTCTTATGTTTTCCAACAACCTTTGCCCAACTCAAATCAACGGCATCAGTTTCATCATCTTTCTTCTTTTCAGTGCCATTGATAGCAGCATCCTTTTCAGTGCCATCGATAACAGCATTCTTATCAGCTTCATTAATGGCATTCTTCTTTTCAACTTCAGTGACGGCATTGATGACATCAACTTTGCTTTTAGTTCCATTCATGATTGCATCATTCTTATCATTTTCATCGATACCATCTGCTTTTTTATCAGCTTTATCAACGGCATTATTCTTTTTATTTGTATCGACGGCATTGACGGCATCAATTTTGCTAAGAGTTCCATTCATGGTTGCATCATTCTTATTAATTTTTTTGATGGCACTGGCATTCTTATCAGCTTTATCAGTGGCAGACATTTTGTCAACGATTTTCTTTTCAGCTTTATCAATGGCATTCTTCTTTTCATCGACGGTATCAGTCTTAACATTAGTTCCATTCATGATTTCATCATTCTTATCATTTTCATTGATGCCATCAGCTTTCTTAACAGCTTTATCAGTGGCAGGCATTTTTTTATTTTTTGCATCTTTCTTGCTAGTTTTATCAATGGCAATCTTCTTTTCAATTCCATCGACGGCATTGATGGCATCAACTTTGCTAATAGTGCCATCCATGATTGTATCATTCTTATCACCTTTATTGTTGGAAATGGCATTATTATCAGTGGCAGGAACTTCTTTAACGATTGCATCATTCTTATCATTCTTATCAATGGCATTCTTCTTTGCAACTCCATTGATGGCATTGATGGTATCAGCCTTGGTTCCACCCATGGTTGCATCATTCTTATCACCTTTATTATTGGCAATGGCATTCTTATCAGCTTTATCAGTGGCAAGACCTTCTTCAACGATGGCATCACTTTTATCATTCTTATCAATGACATTCTTCTTTGCAACTTCTTTAATGGCATTGATGGTATCAGCCTTGGTTCCACCCATGGTTGCATCATTCTTATCACCTTTATTATTGGCAATGGCATTCTTATCAGCTTTATCAGTGGCAAGACCTTCTTCAACGATGGCATCACTTTTATCATTCTTATCAATGACATTCTTCTTTGCAACTTCTTTAATGGCATTGATGGTATCAGCCTTGGTTCCATTGATGATGGCATCATTCTTATCACCACCATTGCTTTGAACATCTTCAACACTTTTAGCAGGATCAGAAATACAAAACAGAAAATCATCAACATCACCACGAGATTTTGGTTTTGGTGGAGCACTTTCTTCAGTCTTTTTTGCCGCGGCATTATTCTTTTTTCGATTCTTTTTTGGTGCAGGTGGTGATGCCTGTGCAGATGATAAAGTTTCAAAGATTTCATGCTTTGGTGATGATGATGCCGCAGGGCTTTCGCTCTTTGGTGGAAGTGGAAATTCATCAAGCATTGAACCCCGTTTAAGATTTGATTGAAGTATTTTTGCATAACTTTGAGGAGCCATTTTCTTGAATTTGTTAAAGCTTTGAATCTTCTTAGTAGAACTAAAAAAAATAAAAAATTGGGAACTTTTTAAAAAACAAATAGTTGAAGTTGGATTGCCGCGAAATAAATTGTTAGAGTTCATAAACAATGAATTGGATTAATAAGATGAACAAAAAAGGTCAAAGATTTTAGGGTAATAAAAAATGTTTCTGGTCCGGGTAAGAAAATGTCCCAAATATTTTACATTTGTTTCCTCAAATTTGTTTTTTGATTAAATAAGTCAAAAAAAGTTCTGTTACCAACATTGTCTTATTCGTATCAAAACCATCAACGAAAAAAGTAGAAAAAATTGTATAATGGAAAAAGATAAGGTTTTTGATTATACAGTAATTGAAGATTACTGTGTAAAACTGAAAATAGCCAAAACGATGACAAAAGGATAAAAATCTTTTTCTTAATAAAAGAATATCAAATGTCAAAGTGGTTTTATAATTCAAGACAATGATAAAAACTGTTAAAACTGTAACCATTGTTTTTCAGATTTTTGCCAAAAATAATAGCCTATTAAATGTTATAAAATTTAACCCAAAAAACTCTAACCTCAAATTGCAAATTAAAAGGAATACAGATTAAATAAAAAAACTAATTTGCCTAAAAAAAGGCAAAATGTGAATGCAAATTTATTTTAACAATGAAAAAATGAAGTCAAAAAAGGTTATTGTTGTTGTCAAAAATGAAAGAATAGAAAAACTAGATTTACTAAATACATCTCATTTTGGCAGTTTTTATTTAATGATAACCTAATGTCTTTGGAGCTAATAACAGTTTTTTGAGTAAAAAGGTAGAAGAGAGAAGTTATTAATAGACAAAGGTCTTCTTCAAAACTGGTAAAACCTTTTTGATCTTTACCGACAGCTTATAATTGGTCATATCCAAAAAAGCTGATTTACTAAAAACCAAGCTAACGATTAAACATTTAAAGAAATTTTTAAACCACTGAAAAAAGAAAGAGAAAAAGCGTTTTCGCCGCCACAAATGAAATCAAAAAAGACTGAAAATGAAAAGTGAAAAAGTGAAAAAATTTCGCTAAAATTTATATTTTTTTCAATGTTGCAGTCGCGGCTTTTAAACGCCATATTTATTTCAACAAAAAACCAAAGGAGGTGGAGTGTCTAGAAAATTTTGCTGTTCTTTCACAGCCACAAAAACTGCACGAAAAAAAAGATGTTACAAAAAACATCATCAAAAAAAAATATGAAAAAATGTAAAAATAGCGCTGAAGCAGTCTTTCAAATTTATTTCTTCGAAATGTCGATGTTCAGCTGTGACTTTTGATTCCTTTTTTTAATATAAACAAAAAATTCCATTCTGTTTTTTTGAACGCGAAGAAGAAGGATATGTTTAGGCTTATTTTTAGTTTAAAACGAAAATTTTATTAGAGCTTAAAAATTTTTTGATCATGAGAGATAGCCCAAAAGCTCATAACATAAATTCTTTAGCGCTGCAACGGCATTTCTAAGAATGATGACATCGTTTAAATGGAACTGCAAAATGTTGAAATATCTCAGACTTAATTTCTAAGAAACATTTTTAAGTTTAAAAACTAGTAAATGATTAATTAACTTTAATGAATATCATTTAATGCAAAGAATTAAACAAAAACGAAAGCAAATTTGGAGAACAAAGATCACGAAAAATGAAAAAGGACGTTCAAAGCGTCTTTAGAAAATTCTACGAAAAAGGCGATTGTTTTTCTTCACCTTTAAGGTTTGGAAAAAATGGCAGTAAAAAATTGTAAAGAAGAAGTGAATAAAATTTATAATATTTGATCCACTAAAATAAATATTTAAAAAAACTACTTGAAGAAGAAGGATATCTTTAGGTTTTTTATTTAGTATAAAACGAAAATTAATTAAAGGACGAGACACATCGTGAATAAACTTTTTACACGCAACTTCGATTGCAATGTCTCGACACGAAAGCACCTGAATTGGAGCTTGTTTTTTTCTTCATTGCCGCTGCAAAAAAGAAAAGAAAAAAGCAGCTCCAATGATTTTTGTAAAAAAAAAGTTTATTCACGATGGATTTCCTCCGTTAAAGCTTAAAAATTTTATGATTATGAGTGCTGAAGCTCAAAACATAAATTCTGCCGTTGCATTTCTAAGAATGATGACATCACTAAAATGCAACAGGTATGATTTACTTCACCCCAAAAATATCTCTCAACCTCTAACAAATACGTGAAAATAGAAAATAGTTAACTTCAAAGAAAGCATTGCTACCAAAAACGAAGCAAAATTTGAAAAAAAACAAAAACCTCGAAAAATGCTTGTGAAAAACTCTAAAGCGTCTTTAAAAAATTCAACAAAAAAGCGACTGTTTTTCTTTCGCTTTTAAAGGAGGAGACCCACTTCATATAAATTTTTTAACAGAGGGAGCAGAGAAAAAGAGACATCTCTGCCAGTCAGAGAAAAGAAAAGAGTGCATCTTTTCTCTTCTTCTTCCCTGATTTTCAGTACCGGTAAACAAAAAAGATTTATATGAAGTGGGTCTCCTCCTTTAAGCTTTGGAAAAAATGGCAATAAAAATTGAGAAAACTAAAGAAAATATTGTTAGAAACTTTGGTAAAAAAGAAGAAGGATATATTTAGGCTTTATATTAGTTTAAAATGAAAAACTTAAAGCTTAAAAAATTCCAGCTGCTGGAGAGACAGTTCAAAAGCTCACAACATAAATTCTTTTGGTTCTGCAATGAAGTTTTTAAGAATGATGACATCGTTTAAATGCGAACTGTTTGATTATCTCTTCACAAAGTTACCGACTTCTTAAAAACACTCAAAATATAAAATAATGGTAACTTTGATGCGACGAAAAAATAAAGCAAATTTAAAAAACAAAGATCACCAAAAAATGTTTGTAAAACTTTTTAATGCTTATTTTAAAAATTAAACAAAAAAAGACGATTGTTTTCATTCACGTTTAAGAGTTGAAAAAAGAAGAAAATTAATTAATTAGAGAAAAGATTTATAGAAACTAAGATAATTGAACTTAAAAATATTTGGAAAGATGGATTTTATTATTCTGTTGTAATTTTTAAAAACAGAGCAAAAATGTGGTTAATATAAATTTAATTAGTAATTACTAAATTTTTTAGTTTTTATATTTCTAATTTTAGTTAATAAAAGGAATTATCCGTGATAAAAAAAGGAAGGGATAATCAATATCCAGATCTGGGGTAACTGTTGCAACAAAAAATGTATTATTCAGAGTTTTATCTCAAAGAATTAAAAAACTTTCATGATACAAAAATTTAGCCAGTTAAGCTGTTAAAAGCTTGCAAAACGTTACAGCATTATAAATGTTGTGGATAGGACTTTTAAATCTCTCATCACTAAATTTTATCGAACTGTCTGAATCTTGCATCCAAGAAGTCCTTTTAACTTTGACTCCATTAAAGTTTTACAAACTACCGTAGGTTATTTTCTAAGCCCTGATGGGAAGCTTTAAAAATCCACAGGTAATTAAAACAAAAACACCAAAAAAGTAGAAACCATCAAAACACGAAGGATCACAAAAAATGCGGAATTGTGATCAGAAATATCTGCAAATATTTAGCATGACTAATTTCGTCTGAGAATTTTCCTTTGCCTTTTTTGATTTCAACGACAGCAGTTTTTTGTAAAAAATTTTATTTACAAAATCTTCAACGAAATAAGATAGATCAGTTTTTGCGATAAATTTTTGCCGTCATTTTTGGTCAACAAAATTTTTTTTCTCACAAAAAATTGCGACAAAATAAAATTTTAGGCAAAAGAACACGATCATTTTTGTTTTTTTTGGAAATTTAAAAAGCAAAAAATGTAACGAAAAAAAATGCTGCAGGCAAGTGTCTGCATTTTTTTGCTTTACAAATTTTTAAAGTTTTTGATCAAAGATTTTTAGGGTTTCAAAATTTTAAAAAAATAGCTGGACAAAAAATTAACCTAAATTATCACAAAAACTTTTTCATCGTTTAAGTAGGTGCCTGATTAGTTACTTTTTGGTTTTTTTGAGTCAAGTAACGAAAATAAATTTGAATAAATTTGTTCCGACAAAAAGAATCCTGATTTTTAGGTTCACAAAACTGAAAATGAGTGATCAAAACTTAAAAACTTAAAAAAACCGCCACCACCTTTAAAAAGTTTCTATATTTTGATAAAGAATTCTCAATTAATCATACGCAGCCAAAATCAATGTAAAAATAGCTCGACAAAAAGCAAAAGAAAAACAAAAATTAATCCTGGATAAACTATATTTTTATTTAATAATATCCAGAGAAAAATTTTAGCTGAAAATCAAAAAACATCAAATTTTGTAAATAAGCAAAAATCTTTGAAAGTGAAAGCGAAAACAATTGCGTCATTCTTATGCCATATATGTATATGTATTTGATAATAAGCATATTTCATCGAATGCAGTTTATGCAAATTCATTTTTACAAATTATTATTTCAATTTTGAAATATTTTAATGCACAAAATAGTTCTTCTTACAGAAAATAATAATAATTAAGGGTCTAGGAATGGATTTTTAAACAAGAAGGGGTCAAAAACAGAATAAAACAATATTAAAAAGTGCATTCGATGCAATCACAGACATACTACTGTATCTGCTAAACTTATCAGAATGTTAAAAATTAATAAAATTCTCTTTACCTTTTTTATGCAAATTTTTATTTTTATTAAACAACAATCTTATTTCAACAAAAAAGCAGCCCTTAATATTCAACATATTTTACTTTTTTGCTGACTTAATTTCCAGTTTGTTAAATATCATATTGCTTAATGCATTTATACAGTAATGATTTAAACTGGAATTTGCTTTAATAACAATAAAATGTATGTACGTAATATTAAACTACAGTTTTTCTTTACACTTATTAAAAAGTTAAAAAGTGATGAAATTCTAGTAACTTTTTTATGATAATTATTAGTAAATTATTAACAACAAATTAATTTCAACAAAAAGATAATCGGTAATATTCCACGAAAATTATCGCGAATCTTAATTTCTTAACTTAAAACAGCAATTTCCTTCGTCAAAAATGAAAATCAAAAACTGATTTCGTAAATAAACAAAAATCGATTGGAAATCTTTTCAAGCAAAACAAAAACGATTGCATCATTCTTTTGCCAAAAATGAACATTTAAAAAATAAATCGCAAAATCTGCAGTTCATCCAAATTTATTTTTAAGAATTATTAATTCAGTTTTGGAATATTTTAATTTCCATCATAAAATTTTGCTTTTATATTTTTTAAAAATGCTTAGAAAAGATCTTCAAGAATGTTTTTCGAATATATCTTGGGTTTAACTGGAGGAAAACATTAATTAAAAATTACATTTTCCATGTTCCGAATAAAACACATATTAGTTTAATTAAAATTATATTACCTGCTTACATTTACTTAACAGCAAACGAAATTCCCTTAAATTTATTCGTGCAAATTTTCTTTCAATAAAACCTGCATGATTTTATTTATGCAAATTTTTATATCCACGAAACGTTAATCAAAATTCGATAAAAGGACTACCCCTTTAATACCAAACGAATAAAGTAAATTTTAGCAAACTTAATTCCTAAACGGAAAATCAAAAAAGATATTTTGTAAATTAACTAAAATCAATTACAAATCTTTGAAAATAGAAACAAAACGATTGCATCATTCTTATGTCATACACCTCTTATATGTTTTAAACAAAATATTATTCTCTTTCAGCTCGTTCAAATTCATTTTTATAAATTATTAATATTGCTTTGGAATATTTTAATTAACAACATAAACCTTTTTCTTTTCTTCCATGTTTGAAAAATGAATACAATAGGGCTACAAATATGGTTGATGAAAGATCAATTGATTGTTACAATAATTAAAAATTGCATTTGCCTCACTCGCAATAAAATACATAATTGTTTAATAAAAACTACAGTATCTGCATACACTTATTATTAAGATAAAAAAAACCATATTTTCACAACTTTTTCTATTCAAGATTTCTTATTTATAAAACCACCATCAAATTTCAACAAAAAGACAACCCTTTAGTTTTCTACAAAAACAATAAATTTTAGCAAAACTTAATTTCTAAACTGGAAATCGAAAAAAGTTTTTTGTAAATAAACAAAAATCGATTGGAAATCTTCGAAAATGAAAACAAAAAGGATTGCGTCATTATTATGTCATACATGTATTTTAAAATAAGTCGCAAACAACATATTATTATATTGCAGTTCATCCAAATTCACTTATACGAATTATTAATTTTGCTTTTGAAAATTTTAATTAACTCTTAATAGTCTTTCATCATATTTATAAAAATGATTAGAAAAAAGGTTGCAGGAATGGCTTGTTAAATACAAAAATGGAAAAAGAGGTGTTGCTCAATAATAAAAAAACAGCAATTTCTTCAGTCTCAATAAAACACATATTTGTTTAATAAAAACTACAGTATATCGGTTTACACTTATGAAAAATTTAAAAACTTAAGTTTAATTTTAAAAAACTTTTGTACTTTCATTTATGCAAATTTTCATAAAATTAAATTTTCATAATTTAATTTATGCAAATTGTAATATTAAACAAACAACAATCTAATTTCAACACTTTTTTTTCAAGCATGTAAATACATATCAGCAAATAAGATTACTCTGAGGGCTTTGGAATTGGAGTATCAATGGCAACTGCAGGCCCGAAATTTGGAGATCCATCAGCATTCCATGTAAACTTTTGAATTCTTGGACTTCTAAAATCCTCACATGCTTGCCCAGCTTTTGGATTAGCATGATAGATAATCCAATCTTCTGTACCATCTGGGGATTTGAAGAATCCATTATGGCCAGTGCCAAAAGCCCCTCCGGCAGGATTTTGTGAAAACACCGATGAATTTGATTTTGACCAATCTTCGGCATTCATGGGATCACCATTTTCTTTTAAGCTTAACAATCCCAAATTGTAGTTATCTGTCCAGCAGCCCGAAGCTGAATAAGTAACAAATAATCTCCCCTCAGGGTTTATCAACCCTTCAGGGCCTTCATTAACTGTTGGAGGAGCACCAATTGTTTCCCAATCATATTGTGGCGTGGAAATCATTACTCGAAATCCATCAAGTGTCCAAGGATTAGCAAGTTTTGCAATATAAATATTTTGGGCATGATTTTCATCTGCTTCCCATCCGCTCCAAAGCATATATCTTTGACCTTGATATTCAAAGGAATCAACATCAATCGCCCAATGATCATTCGCAAGATCAGCAACTTTTCCTGAAAAAAATGGAAGATTTACATAAAAGTTGTAATTTCTTAGCAACATTTGTGGTGTTAATCTGGTACAATAAATGGTAACAAAAAATTTGAATGGATCATTATTCAAATTTTTTGAGAGACGAAAAATTTGCATAATAATTTTGAAAAAAACCAATCTTTTGAATTTTAAATAGGGTGAAGCCTTGTTTTTGTCCACTAAAATTTATAGTAAAAAATTACGTCTATGACCCTTTTTTGACATTAGTAATGTTAAAAATAGGTTCATGCCCAAATATAAAACTTTAAATGATTAAATTAAATGTTCAACAATTTTAATGTTGGTCAAAAGCAAACTTTAGATAATAAACTTACTGTTATTTCAAAAACAATAATTTGGGAAAATTATTTGTTGTTCTAAATTTTGCAATTTGCATAAACGCTTCAAATTTTAAGATCTCTAAACTACAGTAATAATATTTCAAATTTTATTCATATAAAGCTATCACCGTCTCAACTAAAAGACTTCAGAGGATTACAGCATGGCAGTAGACAGAAAAAAATTTTGTGGAGGGCATTTTCGATTTGGAGGGGGCATACTTTTTGATCTTTTGCCGCAAGCCCTCTTTTCTCTACGGTCTTGGGTTACGGTAGTTGGATACCAATGGTAATTTACCATAAAAATACTATCATCAACAAAATAGTTAGAATTACGCAAATTTTGTAGTATCATTGTTACACGAGTGTTATTAAAGATAAATTTAGAAAAAACTACTGCTAAAGTTTTCAAACTTTGGGATTAAATTTTATGTTTAAAACTAATTTTAATAAAATTACATACCTTTAAAAGTCCAGTTCCCGATTGTTGGATCAGGTGAAGGATTTTCAAGGCAATAAATTCGATGATTATCATTATTTCCATTATCAGCAGCAAAATAAATATAAAATTTATTATCAATAAAATGAATTTCTGGTGCCCAAACTTCTTTAGAATAATTTTGATTTTGAGGAGGGATCCAAACTGTAACAGGGATAACAGATTTCATTTGTGACACTGCTTTAGTTTTGTAAAGAACAATTGAATCTTGCATTGTATGGGTGTAATAATAATAATCACCATGTTTAAGAACCCATGGATCTGGGCCAAAATGAAGAATGGGATTTTTGAAAGTATTAACTTCAGGAACTGGGGTGATGGAACAAACAAATGGAACTTTTTGAGTACAATCATGGGAATGCCAAAGCCCAGTTAGAACACTAACAACGAGGCAATTGTTGGTGCTTGAATCAACTGGTTCATCTGAAATCCGTTATACTTGGCATGATATGCAAATTTTAAAGTTAAAGGGAGGGTGGAAGCTAAGCAAAATCATTTTAGGAATGTTCAGAACTGACACACCCCAAATTTTTTCGCAGATACCTTATTTTATATTTTTCTATTGACGATTACGATATTTGCATAAAGAAATTGTGTTGATTTTAAATTGAAACAACATTTTTATGCAAATTTTTATCCACCATAAACTACCGTATCTGTAAGCCTAACAGTCAAAAAATACTTACAATTTGCCCAATCAGAAAAATCAAAATTACTGTTATCAATCCAAGCCCATTGTTTGTGATCTTGTAAATCATTTCCGCCAAGGTAATAATCATCAGCTTGTGAAAATACTTGTCTAGCTTGATCTAAAATTATGTAAAACTGTTAAAAAATTTGCATAATTTTTTTTATGCAAATGTGCCATGTTCCAATAATGAAACTTTGTTACGCTTAGAGCCAACATTGAAAAAATGAATGAGCAAAAAATATGCAAATTTTTTTAAATTTCAATAACAAAGAATATAAAAATTTGCATAACTTAATTCATTTAGAAAAATGAGATACTCCAATACGATTATCACATAGGGATTTTTAGGCCTAATAAATGTAGATAAAAATATGCAAATTTTTATCATCTCAAAAACAAACCTGCCAAATATAAATTGTTAAAAGCATCATGAATGCTCGTTAAATGTCCACCATTTTGTTGACAAAATTTTTCAGCTTCAATAAAATTCAGGGTATTTTTGGAGAACAACCAACATGTGCCATTTGTATATCCGCTTATTGATCCGGAGGGGCAGACATTAGCTGCTTTTGAGATTAAGAAAGACCCAAAAATGCAAATTAAAAATAAAATAAATTGATTAAACAACATTTTTTGTCAATAATAGAATGGTTGAGGACCCTTTTTTGATTGTTTTGAGCAAAAAAATATGTTTTTTGATAGACTTGAAAAAATGAATGAAACGAAAAAATGTAGTCAATAAAAGGAGGACGTCAGTGATAAGAAATGAAGAAATAACTTGGAGAAAATTAATGAATCAAATCAGTTTTTCCGATATGAAGCTGCTCTAAAAACATCCAATTATTTTTTGTTGTGTTTTAATGAGTGCATTTTTGCGAGACAAGTATTTTTTAGCACAACAATCATCAAATTATTTTGTTTTGTTTATTTACTATATATATGAAATATGATATTTCTTATGAAATTTTTTTTAAAATTGCATTTACATGAGATATCTAACGGTGTATAATATCAGTAAATCGTGTTTAAAAAATTTGCATATTAATGTTTTTTTCTAAACAAACCTTTTATGTTCTAAAAAAGTTATTTTCCCAATATTTGTAGAAATGCCTAAAATTATCTACAAAGTTTAACTTTTTTTACTACATTTTTAAGTTCGCAAAAAATAAAGATGCTAAAATGAACATCATTTTTCAAGTATTGGTATATTTCTTTCCTAAAATTCTTACTAATTTCTATATTTTTGCAACTGTGCATACAACCAGACTGTAACACTTCAGGGTACCATGTTGCACCTTACACATTTTCAAATGATAAGGGCCTTAAATTGAAGTGTCAAGTGGTACAAGTACAACGTTTTCTTTTTTGAATGAAGTTGTAAAAAATTTCCATATAAATACAAGAAATACATGCATTGAAATTAAACAAAATTTTATTGTTTATTGTTAATTGTTGTTAAGAATCACATAAATTTTTATTCAAATTTTATCACGAGTTTTAAAAGGCTAAAAATTTTAACAAAATGAAACTTTATTGTTTTTTTAATAATTCAATTGGTATTGTTACTTCAACGTTGGTTGTCTATATTTCTCTTGCCAATGCTGCCTGTCCCTCTGGAAGTTTAGAATGGAATTCTCGTTGTTACCTATTTGAAGTAAATAAAAATTCATTTGTGGCAGCTGAAGAGAGATGTGTTTCAAATGAGGGTCATCTTGTTTCTATCCATGACGAATTTGCAAATATGTTTTTGACTCGTAAGATTTATTTTGACCATTATACATTAAAACTGCTTTTTTGCAGAATCTGGATCACAGATTTTTGATGAAAGTTCAGCAAATTCAATGTGGATCGGAGCATTTCTTTCATCATTCTCACCAAATCCAAAATGGACTTGGGCTGATAAAAGTGATTTCAATTATGTAAATTGGGATAACGGGGAACCAAATAATTCAACAAATGACGATTGTGTATCAATAAATTTGGAAACAGGAAAATGGCAAGCTGAAGATTGCTTCAAACAGAAGCCATCTGTATGTGTCACAGCTCCTTTGCCACCAATAAATTATTGTCCCTTGGGATTTGTCTATTATGAACCTTCAAAATCATGTTTTGGAATAAATTATCGTGGACAAAGATATCCCATTGTTACATCATGGTCAGATGCAAATGAATACTGTAAAAATAATGGTGGAGAATTGCCATCATTTCATGATCTAAATGAATTTTATGTTTTACAAGGTATACCAAATTTTTTGTTACATTTTATATTTGTCCAAAAAAGCTATCATAATTTTGTTAATAAAAAGTGTACTAAAAATAGGGGTTAAAGGTATCAGAATAATAAAACGTTCTTCTGGATTCTGAATCCAAAATCAATGCTTTCTCCTGAATACATAATATTGGTATCACTGAAGTCGCCTCAAAGAAAAGATTACAAAAGAGAATTAATTTTTAATTTTTGGGGATTCTGTAGCCGATCAAAGAAAAAAATGTGAGGAAAAACTTTCAGATGCAGAAATGGGCGGGCTTCAGAATCCTCAAAATTTGATAATTTCTTTTAGTTCTAAAATATACTCTTCAATAAGACTTCATTGATACCAATAATGTAGAATCTGGAGAAAAACGATTTTAGGATTCAAAATCCTCTAATCTGATTTAGAATCTAAAAAATCTTTTTTAAATTTCTCAAACATCTTAAAAATTATTATTTTTACATTTTTTGGTTCCAAAATTAGCTTTTTTTTGATAAATTCAAAAAATATAAAAATGGAAGTGAAAATTTTTGAGCTCTTTGTTCATTTGTGATGCTAAAATTTTTTGTAATCGTTGATAGCATTTTAGCTTTTATAATATCATCAATGAAACCAATATGGATTGGCCTTAAATCGACAGATTATGGAAGCACTTGGACATGGTCAGATGGAAGTGTCGTAGATTATCTTCCATGGCAAAAAGATAAAGGTTTTCCATTGTTATCGATGGAGACCAGTTGTGGAATAGCAAATATTACTTTTATTGAAAACCAAGATTGTAATACAAAAGCTTGGGTTATCTGTAAACAACCATCTTATTAATATTTTTATTGTAACAAATTTAAATAAAAGTTGAAAAATTATTTATCATCATGATACCATAATATAATATTTTCTGCTGCTTTTTTGGAGGCCTCAAATAATGTATTTTTTTCGTTTTTTGAGTCTCGCAACAAAAATAAATTTGAATAAATTTGCTTCGAGGTAAAGACCATGATTGTCAGGTTTGCAATTCTCAAACCTAAAAATCAGGGTTTTCAAAAAGTAGGTAAACCGCCTCCTTTTTTTATGTAACCTAACCATAATAAAACTATAAATTACTAAAAATTAAATATTATTGTATGCACATTTGATACAGTAATACTTTTTTTTTTCGTGACACTGTAAATGTCAAATGTAAAAGCAAACATTTTATTTAAAAAAATATATGAATCAGGTCAGTAAAAAAAATTCAAAAAAAGTTTATGAACTAAAGTTGTGAAAATCAAACCAAATTTAAACAAGCACAATGTGAAAAAAGACAATTTGTTTTTTTTAAATATTGGGTACATTAATGGAGTAACATTTTTACCCGAAAGAAAGTTTTTTTTTTCAACTAATAATAGTTGTTCATAAACTTAAAAGAACAGATAATTTTGAGAGGTTTTTAAAATTAATAAAATATTCAAAAAAAATCGTCAAAAACATGTTAGTCCATGATTCATGTTAGGGTTGTGCATTTCCATTTCCAGGAAATTACTCATTTTTTTGGAATAATTACAGTATTTTTTTAGTTTTTTCATGTTACAACTCTTTTTAAATTAAAAAATTGGTTAAATTTACATTTTAAAACTTTCAATTAACATTAATTATTATTAATATTAAGTTTAAAGAGTTTAAACATAAGCTACAAGACTTTTTGTAGGTATCAAAATTCTAAAATGCAAAAAAGGAAAAACTCAAAAATTTCCTGCATTTTTTCCCATTTTCCCAGAAAATGAACAACCCTTACTTGGAGAACATGAATGAAAAGAAATTTTTATTTTCTGGTCTTTTAAGACAACATTTTTTTCACCATTGATTGACCAAGTTAAAATGAAAAGGTGTTAGACATGCCCAAAAAAACCTTTGTTACTCCCATGTCTTTGTATGTCTTGTCCTTTTTTAAAACTCTTCGCTTTTTTGTTGCAATCGTAAAAAAAATTTTTTCACATAACCAAAGCAGCAAGAAAAACGTTTGGCATTTTTTATGAGAAAGAAAGCAAAGAAATTGAAGGTGGATGCCTCAAAAATCAATCAATTGTTTATTTTTTCTAAAATTAAATGCAATTCTTTTAAAATAAATTACTGTAAATTAATTAATATTGAGTGCATTTTAGATACTGTAAAATTTAATTTGTAGCAAAATAACTTTTTTTTCAGAAATTACAGTGTAAATACTGTAATTTCAGAGGGTGTGATGCAGCACATCAATGCTCTTTTTTGCACGCTATTAATGAAGTCATTTAAAATACGAAATACTGAGAAAAAGTCTTGAAAATCTTATCTTACTTAAACAAACACAACGTCAATAAAAAAAATTATATTATTTAATATTGCAAATTATACTATCAGTGTCTGTGTTTTTAACATGTTTTTAATATACACATTATTTTCTCGTTTCTGTTAAAGTTCAGATAATTTTGTGAGTTATGTGAAAATGACCAAAATATTCAAAAAACACCAAAAAAACGTTGTTTCTAAAAAAGATGACACGAATAAAAGAAACAGTCAAGGACGAATGAGTGTTAAAATCCTTTGTTATTCACATGTTTTGTATGTCTGGTCTCTTTTTAATTACCCTTAATTTTCTTGCAATAGTAAAAAATAAAAATTTGTCGTGACCAAAAAAAGAAAAAAGAGGTTAGGTATTTTTCTGTCAAAGAAAGAAAGAAAGCAACAAAATTGAAGTGACTCACCAAAAATTTTAGTCAATTGTTCCTTGATTATTTGTTTTATTTCGGTTCAAAATGGCGAATTCAACAAAAATAACTGAGCATAAGACGTAATAAAAATTTACACAACTTTAACAAAAAATATAATGTCAAAAAAGAGATTTTACATTTTATTTATATATTGAAAAAATCGAAAATTACATTGTCTGTATCTGTGTTTTTTTACGTGTTTTAGTATTTCCCAGTTTTTGTTACTGTTAAAGTTCCAATAATTTTTTGTGGTATTAAAAAATGGCTAAAATATTCAAAAAAAGGCAAAGAAAAGGTTCTTTTTAATGCAGCACAAGAATTAAAGAAACAGTTGAGAACTCAATGACCACATATTTTTGAAGAATGATTGTGAAAGTTCTTTGTTAGTCACATGTTTAGTATGTCTTGCCTCTTTTTAATAACCCTTCATTTTTTGTTGCAATGTTAAAAAAATTTCCTATAACCAAAACAAAAAAAGAGATTTGCCATTTTTTTACGAGAAAGAAAGCAACGACAAAATCGAAGATGACTCACAAAAAAAATTCAATCAATTGTCCCTTTCTTTCGGTCTTCAGATTGAAAAATTCAATTCAAATTACTGAAAAAAAGACGTAAAAATTTACTGAACATTTAAAAACAATTGTCAATAAAAAGGTTTGGTTTTTTTTTATAATAATGTTGATAATACTGCCTGAGTTTTTAACATATTTTTTCCATCATATTTTTAATCTATTAATAGTCCTTATGTCTGTAAAAATAATGATAATTTTGTGAGGTATTAAAAATGGCTAAAATATTCAAAAAAAAAAGCAAATGAAATCGTTATCCACGAAATAATTAAGAAAAAAAAAACAGTTGAGAACTTGATGGCTACAAATTTTTTGTCAAAGGGTTTTGTTAAAGTCCATTGTTATTCACATATATTTCGTATGTCTTGCCTCTGTTTTATAACCTATCTTTGTTTGCTAGAATTTGCAAAAATTAAAATTTCACATGACCAAAATAAAAAAAGAAACAACAACAACAAAAACCAAGGTGCCTCACACAAAAAGTTTTAATCAATTATTACTTGATTATTTTTCTTCTTTCGCTCTAAATTTTACTGCAATTTGTTTTTTATAAACTACTGTAATTTATCTGTTTTGAAAAAATTATGAAAAGTGACATTTCAAAAATTTCAATGCCAAAATCGTAAAAATCTGATCAAACTTCAACAAATTGTGTAAATAAAGAAATTTTATATTTTTTAAATATTGGGATATAAGATCATTTGATCTGATACTCTAACATCTTTTAGCATATATTTTTTTCGTTGGCGGTACTTTTTGAAAACAATAATTAATGGTCCATCAAAAATGGTTAAAATATTCAAAAAAATGCAAAAATATTACTATCCCTTTTAAATGAAGCAAATGAATTAAAGAAAAAAATGCAGTCTTTCGGGACCTCATATTTTTCTCCCAATGATTGTTCACAATTTTTTAAAAACATATATGTTTTGCCTCTCTTTTATAACCGTTCACATTTTTGATATCGTAAAAAAAATTCACAAGATCAAAACAGAAAAAGAGTTTTGTATTTTTTTAGTCAAAGAAAGCAAGCAACAACAAAACCGAAGATGACTCACCAAAAATTTTCATTTATTGTTCCTAGGTATTTTTTCTTTAAATCACAAATTCAATACAAAATATTGAGCAAAAGTCGTAAAACATAATGTCAATAAAGAGATTTTATATATTTTTTAAATGTATTTAAAAATTTATGGAAACAGTATCTGTGTGTTTTTTATGTTTTTCATACACATTTTTTTAAGTTTTTTGTGCTGTTGAAGTTTCAGATTTTGAGATATTTAAAAATAGCTAAAATATTCAAAAAACGCAAAATAAAGTTTCCTTTGAAAAAACACACGATTAAAAGAAATTATCGAAGTTCATGGACTCAATGGCCACATGTTTTTGACCAATGGTTGTTCAAGTCCTTTGTTATTCACATATTTTGTTTGTCTTGCCCTTTTTTAAAACTCATCTCTTTTTTTGCTAAAATCACTAAAAATAAAATTTTCTCATGACCAAAACAAAAACGGAGGTTAGTATGTGAAAGAAAACAACAATCAAAGATAACACACTTAAAATTTTTAATCAATTTTTCTTGTTTTTTATTTAATCTAAAATTTATTGCATTTTTAAAAATATAAATTACTGTAACTTGATTAATACTATGTGCTCATTAGATCTAATTTCTTTTGTTATACTGTAATTTTAACTTGTAACCAATCAGCGCACATTCATTTTAAATACTATTGATGAAGTCATTAAAAGAAAAACTCACTACAAATTATTGAGCGTAAAAATTTTATCTCTGTTAACAAACACTGAATCGAGAAAGAGATTTTACATTTTTATACTATAATGAATATTATGGAATCCGTGTCTGTGTTATGTTACATATATTTTTTATAAACATTTTTTTGTATTAATAGTTGTTGTCGCAGTAAAAGTACAGATGATTTTGTGAGGTATCTAAAAAATTGCTAAAATATTAAAAAAAACATAAACAAATGCTGATCTCAAAAACGAAGCCCATGAATGAAAATAAAAAAAACTGAGGTCTTTCAGCACTACATATTTTTGACCAATGGTTGTCCAAGTTTTTTGCCATTCATGTATTTAGTCCGTCTTGTCTCTTTTTTAACCCATCTCTTTTTTTGCTGGAATCATTAAAAATAAAATTTTCTCATGACCAAATCAAGAAAAGAGGTTTGGCATTTTTTTTTGTCAAAGAAAGAAAGCAATGAAATTGAAGATGACTCACTCAAAGTTTTTTTTATCACTTGTTCCTTGATTTTTTTCTTCTTCTTTCTTTTTAAAATTTGCTGCATTTCTGTTGTAATCATTTTTCGAGTATTTTTTTGTTTACGTTTATTCATCAGTCTTTTATTTTTTCTCATCATTATAATTAACTTTTATTAATTTTAGAGTCAGTGTGAATATTTTATTTGTAATCATGAAAGTAACCTTCCAAACTATTACTCGTGAAATGTTTCAACTTTCTATCAATGAAGATCAAACTGTAAGTTGTTTATTGAGATCCTTAAATTAGCATGCTAACGCCTCTCTCTATTGTACTGTATTGTTGTTTAGCGTGCTAAAATAATCGTAGTCTTTCTTTTATTGTTAAATCTCCCGGGAGATTTAAAATAGCGGGAGATCTCCCCACGGGCTATTTTTGCGTCCGGTTAACGCGGCCTTGGCTTAAAATGGTCCAAAATAGCTTAAAAATGATTAAAAACCATATCCCAGATGTTTTTAAGGTGTTTTATGAAGGTGCGCCAAAATTTTGAAAATCATGAAAAATGCCTGATTTTAGCGGTTTTTTGGGTAAAAATGATACAAAAAATCAAGATAGTAAAAAACGCCTGCAGCATTTTTAGAGCTTAGTATATGCCAACTTTTAGTAACCCAAGATCCAATCTAGTGGCATGCTTTAAGACGTTTCAGCGTCCCGAAAATTTCAAAAAATGGCCTAAAAACCCAATTTTTTAAATTCTTTGTGGTGCCCTGACTATATTACCGCCTCAAATAAAAATCTGTTGCGCCAAATTGAAGCCCTACATCTATTTTACAAGTTCCAATGACGACTACACCCATTGCTTATCAAAAAAATGACTTTCAGCGAGCCGAAAATGGTGCACTTTTTTGATGTTGTAGTAGTAGTATAACTTGAAGGTGCTCTATTTCAAGAACAAGGTACAATAATGGAAAATCCTCCTGCCAAAACTTAGATAATATATTTATGATTAAAAAAAAGTAGTAGTTGAGTTTTTATCTCTTGAAATAAAAATTTGTATAAACATTTTCTAAGACACATTTTAGTGGAGAAAATGACGTTGTAAATTTTAAATTGTTGGGAAATGAGAACCAGGTCTCCAATTGAAATTTCCTCCTGCCAAAACTTAGAAAATATAGTTGAGAGTTGGATAAAAGCAACAGAAAACGTTTTCGGGGCATATTAAAAATTTGCATAAACTATTACGGTTTACTGTCACTTTTGACACTTAAATCATTCTAGAATATGATTAAAACGTCGGATACACTTCTTTTCGCCCAGAAATTATTTAAAAACCTTATTTTTATTATTTCCAACCAATTTAGGTCAATATTTATTTATACAAAAATCGAAAAATAAATTTTTGTGAACAAAATCCACAGGGGGGACCACGTGAAAAATTCAAAAAATCGAAAATTTTTATTTTTCTATTTTTTGCTTTAAATTGTTAGAAACATGTCTGATATTGCTTATTTTTCAATATTTATACCGAAAATCCTTAAAAAAATGAAAAAAACTCATTTTATACGAAAAATTTTTTTTGGGATTCTGAATCCCGCTCCAGAATCCGTAAAACTTGATGAAAACATCAGGCACCCTCCCAATATTAATCAGTGAGTATTTGGCTATCATTTGGTACCAAAATCACCTCTGTATCATCACTCTATGCAAAATCCGCCTTAACCGGACGAAATAGGGGTAAAAAAGAGCCCGTGTCCCGTAATCTCCCGATTTTCCAAAATAGGTAGTCCGTTACCAAAAATGAATTTTTCTTTAATGTAAACATTAACAAATTTAAAATAATTAAGTTTTACAACTTTGTAACCGTGTTACATGATTAAATGTCAGTAAAACATAAGATTGTTTGACAACCCTACTCTGTATTTTGTATTCCTCTTTTTTGTCTGCGTTGACTGAGCGTTAGACTTTCTTCCCCGGTTGTTTATTATATACGCAGCCAAAGTAACTTATCCCCCGATTTCTATCTTGATATGTTTCTTATATATCTTCTATTATTTATTATCTCTAATAAATATTTGTTCGTTTATGTGTTGTTTACTAAAACAGTTACAACATTGTTATTTTTTACTTAAGATGAACATGGACCAAAATTTGCGGTCCGGACCTTGCTTTTTATGCATGGATATTTTTATAGATTTTGGGGGAATTTGATTTTCTCGCCTCCAACCAACTATCTGTTCCTTGACCATTTTTTTACTAATTATTAATTATCATTTTGTTTTTAGATCCTTGAAGTAAAGAATGCCATTGCAAAATTTCGTGGAGAAGATGCCTGTCCTGTTGAACGACAAAAACTAATTTATAATGGAAAGTTTTTGGATGATTCTGTTACCTTTGATTCACTGGAGTATGATATGAAGAAATATATTATTTTGATTTTAAAAGCTGCTAAGAAGCCTGTTGAAGAAGAATCTGTCAAGAGTAATGATGCAAAGATTGAAGCAACAAAGAATGAAGAAAAAGAAGATGCTGCTCCAGAAGCTTCAACAACTCCTCCAACATCTTCAACAACAACAAAAGCAGCATCTGAAGTTGCAGAATCTTCTCGCAATTCTGGTCCACGTAAGTTTTTTGTAAAAGTTTGTTTAATTAGAAAAATTCAACAAACTTGTACTTTTTTTCGCCTCCAACGGGAATCGAACCACCGAGTAGACGGCTTCCAAGAAGACGCGCTACCATTGCGCCATTGAAACAACCACCCGAAAAATTTCTCACTTTTATTATAACCATCGTTTTTAGTTACTGCTGAAAATCAAGAAAAACTCAACAATCTCGTTGGAATGGGATATCCTGAATCTGAAGCCTTGGCAGCTCTTCAAGCATCATATTTTAACCAATCCCGAGCTGTTGAATATTTGATTAACGGTATTCCAGAAGCTGCAACAAAAGCACCTTTAGCAGCAGCTGAACCATTATCAACTGAGAATGCCAAAACTGTTGGATTAGATTTTCTTCAACAGAATGAGGCATTTGGACAAATTCGTCAAATGGTACAAGGAAATCCTGAAATTCTTCCAGAAGTTCTTCAACAAATTGCTGCTCTCAATCCTGCTTTAATGTCTGCAATTACACAAAATGAAAGTGATTTTCTTGGATTATTAAATAATGATATTACTGGTTCTTCTGGATCTCAAGATGCTAATCCTGTGCAGCAGCAACAAGGTGGAACTCGGGGTCGTCGTGAACATGTCGTTGAAGTAACTGAAGAAGAACGGGATGCTATTAATCGAGTAAGTTTTTTTACTTTTATTAACATTGATAGTTGTATACTGTAACCGAGGACGTCAGACGCTTACCAATGACATATACTCCTTTCAAAAATCTTTTGATCTTTTACCGCCTTCGGCACAAGATCAAAGGCGTGCCTTCAAAACGGTTTTCGTCCCCATCACAATAAAATTCATCAGCTGACGTCCTGGGATACTGTAACAATAGTCGTTTTAAATATGTCTTCACTTTGTGAAACTTAAGCAAATTATTGGTGGCTACAGTAATTTTTACCCGTCATCTAATATTCATTTTTTGTTTCAGCTCCAAGATATGGGTTTTCCTGAACAACTTGTAATTGAAGCTTATCTTGCTTGTGATAAGAATGAAGAACTTGCAGTTGATTATATCATTGCTCGAATGGCTGAATTTCATCTTTAATTATCGTCTCCTGATATCTCTGACAATCTGGTGCTGAAAGAATTCCATCACCCAAATCTGTACATCATTTATCTTTATTATGAATTTGTATTTCAATGATATATTTATATGATTTCCATTGTATATTTGATATAAATATTATCACCAAGAATTTTTTTATCAAATACAATCATAAAAACTATTACAAGCTTTGTCTCTTTGCACAACGTAAAGAAAACTATTGTTACAGTATCCAAGGTTCATTCAGCAAAAATAGTCAATTGAGCAATTTATTACATTTTTACCAAAAATTTATTTTTTGGAATTTTCAAAAACCTGATTTGTTTGTTGTTTTGGGAATTCAAATTGATTCTGAAAAAAATCGATTTTAATGACCAATTTTATTTATTTTTTATTAAAATCATACACTGATAATTGATAACAAAGTCATAGGTTTAACATTTGCAAAATTTTTAATAAACTTTGATTTATCTTTACTTTGATCATTTCCTTCAAGTGAATCAGATGCAGCAGCAGCTTCAATAGAATTTTCATATGCGGCAATATGAAGGGAAAGGGTGCTAGCATTTTTGTTTTTGTTTAAAACCTTTTCATCTTTTAATTCATTTTTATCAGATCCAGAATGAATGTTTAAATATTCAGAAGGCAATTTACTTATAGATTTTTTCCATGAAAGTGAAGATGTGCATTTTAATGTATTATGATTAAATTCTGAGAGTTGTGGTCAGATTGCAGTTTGTAATGGAAAAGGAACTGTTGATTTCTTCATTATTTTTTACATACTCAAAAAAACTAAGATCTTTATTTATAAAAAAACTGCAGCCTCAGAAGTGATCATTTTACCGTAATTTTGAATTTTTTTGTTTTGATTAGAAATATCATTTGATTGTAGAGGTTCAATATTTAAACATTGATGCTTTTTTTAGCAACACAAAAAAAACAAACTTCTTTTTGTTTCAACAAATCTTGGCATCGTGTTCATTTGTTTACCCAAAAAAGAACTTGAAATTTCTCTCGACTTTTTTTCCTTGAAAACTTTTTTCCATCGCTGTTTTTACTTTCTGATTCATTTATTCACGTTTTTAAATGTATTTTTATCCTTCACTTTTGCTCATCTGTATCCAGAAGATATCCCCTTTCCTTTAAAAATTAAGTTTATGCTGCTAATAATTAGATAATCAACAAAAAATTGCTACAAAGTACTTTGCATTTTGCAAATTTATCAACAAACCTATCTTCAAAAAACATCTTATCCCTTTTCTATGTCTTCCGTCATCATCTAATCCTCTTTTCCCTTCTTCATTTTTGTCCTTCCCCAAATGCGAACCAGCGACACAGAAAATAATTGTAGTTGTTTTTTCGTCGGCAAAGTCCTTTTCCTTTGCTTTTCTTGCTTCCTCTATATTTTATCCTTTATGTATTTGACCATTTATTTCATTGACTTTTTTCTTTGTTGAATTCAAATGTCCTCTTTTCGCCTTTGCATCAAACCCGTGCTTTTTTGTTAGTTTTTTTCTCTCTTTTTTAATGTTTGTATTTTAAACATTGATACTTTTTAGATCTTCTACTAACTTACCGTTCACAATGTCGACTGTTAAAAGTAAGTATTCTCTATCGTTCAGCTTTTTCTAATTCTATTCTTTTTTTTGCAGAGAAGTCAACTAAAGCTAATGGGACCGCAACCGAAAATGGAACTTCTGAAGAGAATGTAATGTTTTATCCCTTTTCTCTGATATATTTATAATACATTTTATTTTCAGCCTATGGATGTCTTTCAATCTCTCGATAATAATAATAACGGCAAAAGAATGTCCATCGAAAATATGTATCAAAGAAAAACTCAATTGGAACATATCCTTCTTCGTCCTGATACTTACATTGGATCTACTCCAAAACTTGAAGATGCAAATGATGCTGGAACTAAGAATTCTCATATGTGCACCTTAATCATAACCCAAGGAGATTCAGCCAAAGCTTTTGCTGCTGCCGGGCTTGGAATCCTTGGTCGTGATCGATATGGTGTATTTCCACTTCGTGGTAGAATGTTGAATGTCCGTGAAGCGAAACCTGAACAGGTTTGTCGACTATTTTTTTCGGCGATATTTATTATATTGTTTTTTAGGTCATGAAGAATGCCGAAGTTACATTGCTTCTCAAGATTCTTGGTCTTCAATATGAGTTGAAATATGATACTGAAGAACAAATGAAAACTCTTCGATATGGAAAAGTTATGATAATGGCTGATCAGGATATGGATGGCTCACATATCAAAGGGCTTGTAATTAACTTTGTTCATTACAATTGGCCAAATTTGATCAAGAAGAATTTTGTTGAAGAATTCATTACCCCTATTATCAAAGCCACTAAAAACAAAGAAGAAGTTTCATTCTACAGTATCCCTGAATATACGGAATGGCGGCAAAATACTGCTAATTGGAAAACTTACCGTATCAAATACTACAAAGGTTTGTTATTTTTTAGCTTCTTACAACTTTTAATTGTTTATTTATAGGGTTGGGTACCTCGACATCGAAAGAAGCTAAAGAATACTTCTCTGATATGCTTCGTCATCGTATCAAATTCAAGTATGATGGAAAAGAATGTGATGATGCAATTGATCTTGCATTTTCAAAGAAGAAGATTGAAGAACGAAAAATTTGGCTGACACGTTGGATGGATGTTCGAAAGCAGATTCGTGAAGAAAATGGAACTGAAGATTATCTCTATGATAAATATACTCGAGCAGTAAGCTACAGTGACTTCATCAATCGTGAACTTATTCTTTTCTCGAATACTGATAATGAACGTTCAATTCCAAGTCTTGTTGATGGATTGAAACCTGGTCAACGAAAAGTTCTCTTTACCTGCTTTAAAAGAGCTGACAAGAAAGAAGTCAAGGTTGCACAACTTGCTGGTGCCGTCTGTGAAATTTCAGCATATCATCATGGTGAAGTATGTTTTTGTGATGATTATATTTTCATTTCCTCTAATGTATTTTTTAGCGATCCCTTATGTCTACAATTGTAAATTTGGCTCAAGATTTTGTTGGTTCAAACAATATTAACTTATTGCTTCCTGTTGGTCAATTTGGTACTCGTTTACAAGGTGGTAAAGATTCTGCCAGTCCTCGCTACATTTTCACTCAATTGAAGTAAGTTATTGATCATTTCTTTAATATGTGTATTAATCATATGTTGTTTTAGTCCTGTAACCCGTACTCTTTTCCCTCATGATGATGATAATGTTCTTCGATTTTTGTATGAAGAGAATCAACGAATTGAACCTGAATGGTATGCTCCAATTATTCCACTGATACTTTGTAATGGTGCAGAAGGCATCGGTACTGGATGGTCAACCAAGGTTCCAAGTTATAATCCACGTGATCTTGTTGAAAATATTCGTCGTCTTATGCGTGATGAACCTGTGAAGCCTCTTGTTCCATGGTACAAGCATTTCAAGGGAACAATTGTTCCAATAGATGATGCTCATTATTGTTCCAATGGCGAAGTTAGTGTTATCAATGATGATACTGTTGAAATTACTGAACTTCCGGTAAATAAATTTAAATTTTTTCACCTTTTTTTATAATGAAAAAATTTTTAGGTTAAAGTTTGGACACAAAATTACAAAGAATCTGTGATTGAACCCATGATGGAATCTGATGCCAAAGCAGACGTTACAATTTCTGATTTCAAAGAATACCATACTGATGTTACTGTAAAATTCATCGTGAAGATCCCTTCAGATAAGTTGGTCAAAGCTGAAGCACAAGGCTTGCATAAGGCTATGAAGCTTCAAACTTCAATTACAACTACTTCTATGGTTTTATTTGATGGTGCTGGATGTTTAAGAAAGTTCAGTTGTCCTGAAGATATCTGTCGTGAATTTTATAATGTCAGAAAACAAATGTATATTGATCGTAAACGATTTTTGGAAGGAATGCTTCAAGCACATAGTGATCAACTGTCATATAAAGTAAGCTTAACATTATTCTTGGTTTTTTGTTTATCATTTGTAATATTTTAGGCTCGTTTCATTTTGCTCAAGAATGAAGGTAAAATCTTTATTGAAAATAGAAAGAAAGCTGATATCATTGATCAACTTGTTAAACTTAATTTTCCACTTGATCCAGTCAAACGATGGCAAGATAATCAAATGAAGAAAGAAATGGAAGCTGCTGGTGAAGTTGGAAATATTGACGAAGAAGATGAGGATGCTGCTGCCGCTGAAGCCCAAGAAGGTGTTGGGAAACGTGTCGCTGATTATGATTATCTTGTTGGTAAGGATATTTTTAACCCATCATGGAGGCATTTTATTGGAAAAATATTTTTAGGTCAGGCATTGTGGAAGCTTTCAACAGAAGAAAATGATAAACTTCTTGCTGATTTTGAAGCTAAGAAACAAGAACTTATTGTTCTTCAATCTAAATCTTGGAGTGATTTATGGGAAGAAGATTTAACCAAATTCCTTGAAGCTTTGGAAAAACAAGAGAAGAAAGAACAAGGCGATATTGAAGAAGCTATCAAAGTTGCAGCAAAGAAAATTCTCAAAGATAAAGCTGCAGGTAATAAAAAAGCTGAAGCTTTGTTTGCTGATATCAAGCCAAATCCTAATGCTGTTCGGTTTGTGAATTTATTTTGCGTTTATAAATTCTGTATTTATTAATATTTTAGAGTTGAACCAACCATTAATCATATGAAAGAAAAGTATGGAAAGAAAGCAAAGCCAAAGAAGCCTGAAGCAGAACCTAAAGTCAAGAGTGAAGGAATGGATATGGATGAATTTTTGGAGGAAAAAAATAACAGTCCTAATGAAGTTCCAAAAAAGAAAGCTGCACCTGCTAAGAAGAAAAAGCCTGTTGAAGACGATGATGATGTAATGGTTCTCTCTGAAGATGAAACTCCTCCAGCTCCAAAATCAAAGCCGAAACGTGCTGCTGCTAAAAAACGCTGTGTTGATGATGACGACGATTTTGATCCATCTGAAGAAAAAACTCCAAAGAAAAAGAATCGTCGAATTGCTGTATCATCTGATGAAGATGATGATTTCTTTGTTTAATTTTCGTCTATTGATCTCATTTTTTATTTTCGCATTCTGTACTTTTATATCTTTAATATTTGAATAAACTTGTAAAATATGTTTTTTGTGTATTTGACAATTTTGGTGGGATTAATGTTGGTAGAAAAAACTTTTCTTTGTGGGTTTTGAACAGAATATTATTTTTAATAGCTTAATTTTAATGACAGCATTTTCTAAAATACAAATATTTTATCGGATTATGTCTGATTTGTTTACAGAAGTTAGTTATGCACTAAAATGATATGCATTTTTTTCCATTTTTCGTTGATTAAAAATGTTGCTAAAAAAAGATTCTGTAATCCTTATTGAATTACTGTAGCATGTGCTTACGAGAATAAAAATTGGTAGATTTTAAAGCAGGCTGTCTAACATAATTGTGAATCTAGGATTTTTTTAGAATTTCAATCCCAAGGTAAGACAAGATCTGATAGTTTAAATTCCTCCAAAAACTCATTTAAATTAATCAAAGAATTTGAAGACTATTTTCGCTTGCGTTTTTCAAACAAAAGAAAGAAATATAAAAAATTTATTGCTCAAATAATAATAAAACATTCAAAAAATACAAAAAATGATAAAAACAAAAAGTACAATTTCAACGACTACCGTAATTACAACATCGAATATTGATTTTGAAGATAACTTTGATATCTTTTTCATTTGACGGTGATAAAACAGTTTCCGGTAATTCTGACACTTGATACTTTAACGGATTTTCTCTTTCATTTAATTCAAAAACTTGTACACCTTTTTTGAACAATAAATTGCATGAGTTGTTGAAATACAAATAAAAAGATTCACAGAATACATTAGGAAAAGTACCAATCCAGCAATGAAGTCATGCAATAGAATATATCCATGTTGAACTAAAAAAGTAGAAATTAGAAATTTGCATAAATTTTTTAAATTTTTACCTTCACAGAAAATTTCATAACAAAAGCATGCAAGCAAAGCAACACTAAAAAGTACCTAAAAAATAAAACATTAATTAAGGACTTCAATTTTTATAAATTAGCATACCCATGCAGTAATAACAACAATACAAAGTTTCTTAAAATTGAACCAAATTGCAGAAAGATTAAAAATTGCTGTTAAAAATGGAAGAAGCAAAAATAGAAGAAGTGCAGGATGAAATTGCAAGAATCCATTATTTTCATTTACAGCAATAAAAAGGCAATAAATATACAATAAAGTTGTAAACAAAATTGCAAAATTGTAAAGTGTAAGAATTTTTGAGTTGCACAAAATTTGAGAAAAATTGAATTTGATTTCTTTGTAATATCCAAATTACGGTAATCGTCATTAAATTTTTTGCTTTGTTGAAAGCAAAAAAGTGTTGAAAATAAACCAAAGACGGCAAGACGAAAATGGAAATTTGAAACGATGAAAAATCCATACTGCCCCATGCATAATAATTACCTACAAAAAATGTTATTAGAATTTGAATCAAATTTTAGGGATTGTCAAAATCTGATATCAGCAGTTTAAAGAATGAGATAAGCAAAATCTGATATTAGTGAAACAGCGACAAACATCAGCCATTTTTGAGGAGTACCGTCTTTGCCATTAAAAATACCGGAGTTGAAGATTTCTTTTCTCCAAGATGGTTATCAACTGTCATTAAAACAGGATGATCAGAATCAGATGTAATTGAATATCCAAAAGTTTGAAGGGATGGCAATTTAGCTGGTGGAGTTGACATAACTTTAATAAGATCTAAATTTTGAAAGTTGTTTAATACATTACACCACATTCATTACCGTAATCCAAAAAGGAACTTACCATGAATAACCGAATTACTGAAAGACGTAAATTTCTGAACAGCTTTTTCAAAGAAAACAGGGTTTTCTTGATCAAAACTAACGTAAAGATCTTTTCCAAGTTTACCTAAGATTCATTCATTAAATCAGTGCTTGTAAAAAACTATATAGAAAAACATACCATTCCAGCTATCCATAAATTTATATCCACCATCTTTTTCTTTAACATAAATAAATGAAAGTTCACCACAGAATCCAACAACCGGAAAAGAAATATCTTTGGCATCAAGTTTTGTTGGTAAAAGAGAAATCTTCTTATAAATCAATCCACTACAGAATGCAAACATGAAATTACTTTCATCAACTTCTAATGTGAATTTTAAGGCGTGTACTTCTCTTGAAATTTCCATTTCATTTTGAATAAGAATATCAATTTCATTGTCAGCAGCACAATCACGCTAAAAAAATAGCTATATTAATTTATGTTAACTAATATTATTTAAGATGCAAAACGGTATAATGTCAACCTCCTAAATTAGCATGCTTATCCAGAAATAACTACAACAAAACACTCAAATTCATGAACCCCATTACTTTCCTTTAATCACTACCGTTTACAAAGAGAGCATCAAATTTTGGCTTACACACACAAAAGTGCTGAAGTCAGATTTGTAAGATCCCTTAAGGGCCTTTTTACCATTAACTAAAAGCATTATCAACTTTCAGGTGCTATTAAGGAAATCTGCAAATTTGCATTCGTAGTGCCAAAAAATAAAAACAAAGGGCCTCAACAAATTATCAAAATAGACAAGAAGCTATGCGTGCAACACACAAAAACATTTTAACTTGCAAGAGACTTCAAACTCCAAATGTACCACAAATAATCAATGGAAAAAAGAACTTACAAAATATTGAAGAAAGGATTTTGGGATTATCACTTCTTGCTTCAAAGGCAAAACAGCATCTTTCTTACAAGTAAGAAGATGATGTTGTTTTCCAGCATATTTAAAAGTGAACATGTAATCCCGGAATGATTGTTGGCAGACATAAAATTTGGTGTAACTTTTATCAAACAACCATTTAATCGTTTCATTTCTCCATTTTTCTTCATATTCAGTTGGAGGTTCTTCAATGATCAAAACCTTTGAAGATGGCACAGTATTCAAGACGTTCTTCTTCAAGAATTTCGTAGCTTCTTTACCAGGAGAATTTGCATGACAGGCAATTTTGACAGGATTATTTGGACCAAGAGTTCTTCGACGAATTGCTTCAGGGGTTATCTTCTTGTAAGGCTTACAATCACGTCGATCACATTCAAGGAAGCCAGTGTAAATCAATTCAGAAACAACATATCCATTATCATCAATCAAAACTTCAACAATTCGATCATTTTCCTTGAGGGAAAGATTTCCAGCAATCAAAATGCCAGCTCGCATATATTCTGATGGAGTAAAATAGACGAATGGAATTATGCCCAAATTAATTCGAGTTGCTCGAATAAAGTCAGCATTTACAGGAGAGCCATCAACGCGAAAGACGAAAGCTTTTAACTTTGAATCCTTAAAAACTTTAAGAAATTCAGAGACAAAAACTTCTCGGGTACAAGTAATTTGTCCAAGAACTGCTTTACTTTGAGCACCATAAAGTGTTAAAAAGATCATATTCTTTAATGCTGGGCTTTTTCCACTCACGAATGTTGAATCTTTAGCAAATCCATAAATTTCTTTTTCATTTTTTGAGCATTCAGCGACTGCAGCAGCAGTAAAAGCAGACATGTCTAAAAAATGAACATAAAAGTACAACAAATATGTATAATTATTATTAGCAAAAATAATTAAAAGTTAAATTAATAACACGAGAAACATCGAGGTAATAGAAATCAAATTTTAGTTGCGCAAAAAAAACTTTGGCAGATCTGCTGCGTTAAAAAAGTTCGCGAACAAACGCGTGTTTTTTTTGGTATTGTAAATGCGCAAAAAAGTGTAGATATTTATCTAGAAATGAAACAAAAATTATTACAAATATGTTTAATTATTATTAGCAAAAGTAATTAAAGATAAAATAAACAAACACGGAGAAAAATGAGACAACAAAAATTTATTTTAGTTGCGCAAAAAAAGGTTTTTGATTTTTTGACAGAGCTGCTGCGTTAAAAAAGTTCGCGAACGAACGCGTGTTTTTTTGGTTTTGTGCTTGCCCAAAAAAAGTATTCATCTTTTTTGTTGTAAAGTAGTTTGTTTTTTTATAGCAAAGGAACAACGAAAATGGCACTTTTTTAAGTATTTTAGCGATGTCTTGATTGTCAGCAGGATAGATAATTCACCAATTATCTGTTCTAGCGTTATTCTACAAAAACTATGAAACAAACATATCTAATAATGAAAAAAAAGTACAACAAATATGTGCAATTATTATTAGTATAATTAATAAAAGATAAATATAAAAACACGGGAAAAAATGCGGTAATTAAAATCAAATTTTAGTTGCGCAATAACCAACTTTTTATTTTTGACAGAGCTGCTGCGTTGAAAAAAAAGAAAAAAGTTCGCGAACGAATGTTTGTTTTTTTGCTGTAAAAAGTTGAGAAAACCTTTTTTTTCCCTAAAGAATTTAATATTTACCTTTAATTGGGTAATTACCTCAACCATATCAAAGAAGAAAAAAAAAAGATTTTAGAATTTTTCGATCTTTCAAGTTATGAAAATGATTCAACAATTCTTCCAACGAAATATTTTTGACGAAAGATTCCAACAATTAAGAAAAACTGCTGCTAAAAAGGGAGAATTATTTGATTTTAACAAAGAAACTGTAGTTTTTCCGAATGATAAATTACCGAAAGTCGCAAATGAAAATTCTTTGGGAAAAAGTTCAAATACAGTAATCGCTGGATCGTCAACTGATAATAATAATGATGCTGAAACATTAAATGATGCTGATTTAGATATGCCATTATTAGAAGCTATGGAATTAGATATTTATGAACCATTGACAAAAAAAAGTCGGCTTGAACCGTATCCAAATTTTCCATCAATTACTGATACAGCATGTCAAACTGATCTTCGATTAAGTCATATGTTGGAGCTCGAAAAGTCAAACACAAAGCTGAAAAATTTAAAAAATAAAATTTACTATCATAGGAAAAAATCAGAAGCTTTAAAAGAACGAAATGAAGAATATGAAAGCCATGTTGCTGGTCTCGAAGAAGATTATAATTTATTGGATGAAGAGATTAATCAATTGCATAAACACCGTGATGAAAATGAAAAGTTGAAAGAAGAAATTCGAGAAAGGGATGAAATAAATATGGATTTAAATGATCAGTTGAGCAATCTTCAAAAGGGCAACAAATTTTTATTAAAGAATAAAAATGGAAAATTTACTGTTGATGCACATGCTTGCTTCAGTCGTTTAATATCTCAAGGATGTGTTGCACAAGATAAAGTGCCAATCATTATTCTTATTGTTGCTGATTTATTTAAGATTTCCATTGATGCAGTTCCATCCCGTTGGACTGTTGGACGTGATATTCATATGGTACAATCATTAAATTGTGAATATATTGCAAGAATGATTAATGAATGTTCAAATTTATCATACTTGTCTGATGAAACTACAAAATTCACTAAAAAATTGCAAGCTACAGTACTCATGGGTAAAAGCAATAAAACTCACAAAACCATTCTTATTGTTGCAGGAGTTTGTGAAGTTCCAAATAAATCTGCTGAAAGATGCTTACAAGAATTTAAGCAACTTCTTTCAAATATTGCAAAAACTGGTGGTTATGATGTTGAAAAATTTATTTTTAATACTGTAATTAATATTCAAAATTTGATGGGTGACCAAGCTGCAACTACAATTTATTATTGCATCTGAAATTATGTATAATCGTGATGAATAAATTGGATTCCTTGAACATTTGGGAACTGCAGATGAAGCATTATTAAATTTAATAGCTGCTTTAAAAAATGATACGATCGTTCTCCATCTTCATGTGCTGGCAATATTGGGTACATTAATTCTTCAACCAATGTGGCAATTAAGTGAAGCATCTGAATCTGTTCTTCAAATGTCATTGTATGCTCCAGCTTTGATCAATTATTTGAAAGATCTTGTTGCAGATCCTTTGCTTCTCTTCACTTTTGTTTCTCCTTTTGATGCTTTTCCTGCTGCTGCACCAAAAGAAAAATCAAAAGCTGCAGCATTTCTTGCATCCTTAAAAAAACGCCCAATTCCTGTTGGTGTTACTGAAGGTGTGCCGATGGTAGCTAAAAATCTTTTGGATTATTTTGAAAAACAGCTTGAACCATTTCTTTCTGGAATTTATGCTTCTCCTGATATGGCTTTAGAAAGAGAAACAGCTGGTGCACCATCAACAAATATGCCATGTGAATCAGTATTTGGTCACACGGATCGTTTGTTTACTACAAAACCAAACATGACAACATATAACAGATCTGCATTATCAGTTGCTGCTTAAAATCGACTTTTTGATTATATTACAAAATTACCAGAAGCAGAGCAACGTGAAATGTATGATAAAGCATTCAATAATAAGCAAATTAGCGCAAAATTAGCTGCTGAAAAGACCCAACAAATCCATCGGGAAAATATTGAAAGAATTGCACTATCGTTTTAGCGACCCAAGAAGTTCTGATAGTGTTAAAGATGATCGTGTCGAGAAAAATGAACCTTCCTCTGCCTATCTTTTTTTTCTTTCTTTTTTTGTCGCAACAAAAAAAAATAAGGCAGCTGAAGGCTCATTTTTCTCAACACGATCATCTTTAACACTATCAGAACTTCTTGGGTCGACTAATATGAAAGTGAAACGATAGTGATTGAACAAATTGCACTAAAACAGCAACTCGAGAAAAAGAAGAAAGAGGCAAAAAGAAAGCAAATTGCGGTGGAACTTCGTGAATGCGGATTTTGGTTATCAATTGAAGAAATGGAAGCTGCACTTTTAAATGTTCCAACAGCTACTGCAATTAAATATGTTAAGTCCAATATTCGATTTAGAAAAGCAGTATGGACTCCAAAATTCCAACCAAAGAATCTTCTCCAATTTTCTCACAAAAAGCATACATACGCCGCTTCTCTGGGCAAAGAAAGAATCAAAATGAACCGTCTCTTTTGTGCATTTTTTGATTTTGTAAAAATAAAATTGGGACCAATTTTCGTTGTTTTAATTACCCAATTAAAGGTAAATATTAAATTCTTTAGGGAAAAAAAAAGGTTTTCTCAACTTTTTACAGCAAAAAAACAAACATTCGTTCGCGAACTTTTTTCTTTTTTTTCAACGCAGCAGCTCTGTCAAAAATAAAAAGTTGGTTATTGCGCAACTAAAATTTGATTTTAATTACCGCATTTTTTCCCGTGTTTTTATATTTATCTTTTATTAATTATACTAATAATAATTGCACATATTTGTTGTACTTTTTTTTCATTATTAGATATGTTTGTTTCATAGTTTTTGTAGAATAACGCTAGAACAGATAATTGGTGAATTAACTATCCTGCTGACAATCAAGACATCGCTAAAATACTTAAAAAAGTGTCATTTTCGTTGTTCCTTTGCTATAAAAAAAACAAACTACTTTACAACAAAAAAGATGAACACTTTTTTTGGGCAAGCACAAAACCAAAAAAACACGCGTTCGTTCGCGAACTTTTTTAACGCAGCAGCTCTGTCAAAAAATCAAAAACCTTTTTTTGCGCAACTAAAATAAATTTTTGTTGTCTCATTTTTCTCCGTGTTTGTTTATTTTATCTTTAATTACTTTTGCTAATAATAATTAAACATATTTGTAATAATTTTTGTTTCATTTCTAGATAAATATCTACACTTCTTTGCGCATTTACAATACCAAAAAAAAACACGCGTTTGTTGCATCAACAAGGCACAGTTTTAAAAAGGGGGAAATTTTTCCATTAAAATCTTTTTTTATTGTTTTCTTTTTAAACAAACGCTTATAAAAGTTACCAATAGTAATTTTCCCCAAAACTGATTTCTGTTTTCGTTTTTATCATAAATTTATGCCTTTTTAAAATTGCTGTTCTTTTCGAACCTTTTTATTTATGTTTTTTTGCCCTGCTTTAAAAGCATGGTATTCCAAAATTCATTTAAATTCACCACAGATTTTGTCTGGGCATCGAATTTTTACCTCAAACTTTAATGGGTTCTTAATAAATTATGGCAGTAGAAGCAAGTTAAAGGGTACAGTATTTTAATCGTAAAAGCAAAAATTTGCATCAATATTTTTATGTTTAAAAAACGTAAATAAAATGTATCCAATTTTTTGCTTCTAGGTCATAGTTTGGATATCTTCAAGCTCTACGGAATCCCCGCAATTCTACATAAAACAAAAATTTTATTTTTTATGATAAAACAAGTCATGGGGCATGTGCAAATCCAATTTTTGTGACCTGAAAAGCTTTTATAACAATTTTTGTTTTTTTTTCACCTTTGATCTTCAGCGACATGCTTTTTAATTTGCATAATAGTTTTTGGTTGAAAATTAAGGTATTGGGTTCTTTTGATTTAAGAAAACGAAAAGAATTTAAGCAAACAAAAAAGAAACAAATTGTTTTAGAACACGCCAAAAACATATTGAACCCATTTTTGTTGCCACTGGATAATTAATTTGGGAAGAAAAATGGTCCTGTTTCAATACTCTATTATTAAGTCATTCAGGTATAATCATGCAAAAATTTAAAGAAGACGTTTCTTTCTGCTCATCATAAACTACCGAAATCCGTTTTTTTGCAAATTATCAATTAAACAAGTCATTGGGAATGACTTTTTGACTTTTTCAGAACCTGGAAAGCTTTGATGCAAATTTTTGTTTTTGGCACACCATTACCGTAACCTTTAAATTTAACTTTTATTTTTTCGTTTGCCAAAAATTGTTGAACAAATTGATTTTAGCCCATCAAAAACCGCGACGTTAATTTTTTGTGATCATCGTTAACATAACGGCGTGAATAAATAAAAGCTAGGATCAAATGTTCTTTTTATAAAAATTTGAAAAACATCAATATCAAAAGAAGGATAACGTTAAAAATAAATGAAAAGGAGAAGCAATAAAAAGAAAGGTTTGAAATGAAAAAACAAAATTTATAAATTTCATACTTAAAATTCCGAAAAACAAGAAACACACCTTTTTTAAAGAAAAAACATTGAACAAAAATAGAGATGTGCATTGGCGTTATGCGACGCGAGTGTTCCCCGCATTTTTTTTCAGTCAAAGGAAATTGAAAGAGAGGTATACTGTGGAAATTAAAACTTTTTTGTTAATAATTTATTTTTATCCTACCAAATGCAAAATTTTACGGAGATTCCGAAAATCCAACTTTCAAACATTGTTTTCCTGTAAAAAATCAGAGAAAATTTCATTTTTTATGTTTTTTTGATGTTGATACACTACACTCCGCCAAGCCCCGATTTGGGAATACACCTATTCGATTCAGAATTTTTTTCTGCATCGGATAGGATATGCCAAAAATGAGCTCAAGTTAGCAGAAAAATATTTGCGCCTACGTCCAAGTGTTAGAGACGATGCGCAACGATCCGAAGGTCACAGGTTCGAATCCCCTCCGATGTTTTTTTTTACTTTTTAGTTAACAATGTCAAATTTTGAAATAAAAAATGTATCTTTTATTATTAGTCTTATGTTTTTTTATATATTGACGCAGATTATTCATATGCACGGAAAAGCAAAACAAATAGTGCATTTGAGTTGGTATTTTTTTTATATGGATTATCAAGCAAATTTTTATCATAAGATTTTTAAATATGAATTTAATATTGTGAAAAAAGGTGAATTTTACATTGCATAATTTACCATTTGCTATTGGCTGACATTTTCTTTCTCTAATTTTTTCTGCCAGTGAACAACGTTCTCTTTCTGCACTTGATGTTTCGAAAGTGTTTCTTAGTCTTTCTTTTTTCATCAAATTTGTTTAAGTTGAACCATTTTGTTTCTTTCTCTTTAGTTTTTGCATTGAAGGCCTAAATTTTTATTGTAAATAACTGGGTTGATTATAATAAGCAAAATTTTAGATGGCAACAAAAGATTCCTTTTTGCCTTCAAAAGACAAAAAAGATACTTTTGTTGTAGTAGGTTCCAATAGCCAATACAGTAATTTCAACCTTAACCAAAGTCATCAATGTTCAAACAAATTTGATTTGCAATCTACATTTTTTGAAACTGATACCAAAAAAGATGAAAAAATTGCAGCTGTAAAAAATGCCACAGATTTTACTGTTAACAATAGTTCACAAACAGTTAAAGGTTTCGATTCATTTAATAAATCAATTGGAAATTTGCCATCGGATTATTTAAATCTCCATCATGATTTGGATAAAAAGAAGCACAAAAAACAAAATAATTCATCTAAAAAGAATATCAGCACTCTTTCCCTCCACATTGCAGCGTATGAAAATTTAATTGAAGCTGAAAGTGATTACTGTATGAGTGGTAAAAGTAAATTCTCAACAGATAAACGGGGAAAATCTGGTTTGGTTAAAACATTAAATATTGCAAAACAAGCTGATACTGAAAAATCAATTTTTCAAGTAATTTTTCACGAAAGTTTAAATCTGATAATTATTAAAATATTTACAGAATCCATTTAAATTTCCTAGACAGCAGGAGTATGAAGCAACGGATCCAGAAATTATGCAATTTAAAGCATCCCAAAAGTTATTCAGTCCAAATGCATGTTATTCTCGGATTGATTATTCCAAATTCTACAGTAATAAAATATTAAATGCCTGTGGCTAAAACTTATCGTATAAATTAACAGATTTATTGTCAAATGAACAAAAAGATTTCTTTTCAAAATATGAAGAACAGAAAACGAATTATTGAAAGTTCAAAATCTTCTTCAAAAAGAAAGAAAAGAAAACGAAAGACTCAAAAAATCAGTTATTTTCAATGATCAAAGAGAAAGCGTTCAACCAGTTACAGCAAATTTAAGTGCAAATATTGGTGCTGAAATTCCTTTAAAAGAGTATTGAAAAAGGGCCATTTTTCTTCCCTGACAAATCTGTTGTATAATTTATTTATGCAAATTGATTACCCAGTGGCAACAAAAATGGGTTCAATATGTTTTTGGCGTGTTCTAAAACAATTTGTTACTTTTTTGTTTGCTTAAATTCTTTTCGTTTTCTTAAATCAAAAGAACCCAATACCTTAATTTTCAACCAAAAACTATTATGCAAATTAAAAAGCATGTCGCTGAAGATCAAAGGTGAAAAAAAAATAAAAATTGTTATAAAAGCTTTTCAGGTCACAAAAATTGGATTTGCACATGCCCCATGACTTGTTTTATCATAAAAAATAAAATTTTTGTTTTATGTAGAATTGCGGGGATTCCGTAGAGCTTGAAGATATCCAAACTATGACCTAGAAGCAAAAAATTGGATACATTTTATTTACGTTTTTTAAACATAAAAATATTGATGCAAATTTTTGCTTTTACGATTAAAATACTGTACCCTTTAACTTGCTTCTACTGCCATAATTTATTAAGAACCCATTAAAGTTTAACTTGCCATAATTTATTAAGAACCCATTAAAGTCATAATTTATTAAGAACCCATTAAAGCTGGCGCGACTTTCCAGCATCTGCACTTAGCATTTAGGTGTCCGGATCTAAGATCCTTGCCGGCGCAACCCGGTGGTGGACCACCCCCTTTCGGGAACCTTCCACTCGAGCGGAGAGCTCATGTGAGTGTACCCATTGCCTTCCAATTGGTAGCGCCTGGGTTGGGCACGCACGGGGATTCGAACCTTCCACTCTTTCGAGTATCTGTCCGACCGAGAGTCTGTCGCTCAAACCACTCGGCCACCCGTCCGCACTTTAAAAGCATGGTAAAATAATTAAAATAATGTTATTTTATTTAGACTTCCACAGCCGTGGAAATTAATAAATAGGTCCACCATTTTCGAGGAAGATCCATTTTCATGGAAGTTAAAAAATACTTCCACGGAATCCGTGAACATTGTTTTAAACTTCCACGGCAGCCGTGAAAATAAATAAATAGGTTAACCATTTTCGTGGAAGTTAAAAAATACTTCCACGGAATCCGTGAACATTGTTTTAAACTTCCACGGGATCCGTGGAAATTAATAAATAGGTCCACCATTTTCGTGGAAGTTAAAAAATACTTCCACGGAATCCGTGAACATTGTTTTAAACTTCCACGGCAGCCGTGGAAATTAATAAATACGTTAACCATTTTCGTGGAAGTTAAAAAATACTTCCACGGAATCCGTGGACATTATTTTAAACATCCACGGCAGCCGTGGAAATTAATAAATAGTTCCACCATTTTCGTGGAAGTTAAAAAATACTTCCACGAAATCCGTCTTGATTGGGGGTCTTCAGAAAAAAATTAATAAATAGTTAATTTATACGATAAGTTTTAGCCACAGGCATTTAATATTTTATTACTGTAGAATTTGGAATAATCAATCCGAGAATAACATGCATTTGGACTGAATAACTTTTGGGATGCTTTAAATTGCATAATTTCTGGATCCGTTGCTTCATACTCCTGCTGTCTAGGAAATTTAAATGGATTCTGTAAATATTTTAATAATTATCAGATTTAAACTTTCGTGAAAAATTACTTGAAAAATTGATTTTTCAGTATCAGCTTGTTTTGCAATATTTAATGTTTTAACCAAACCAGATTTTCCCCGTTTATCTGTTGAGAATTTACTTTTACCACTCATACAGTAATCACTTTCAGCTTCAATTAAATTTTCATACGCTGCAATGTGGAGGGAAAGAGTGCTGATATTCTTTTTAGATGAATTATTTTGTTTTTTGTGCTTCTTTTTATCCAAATCATGATGGAGATTTAAATAATCCGATGGCAAATTTCCAATTGATTTATTAAATGAATCGAAACCTTTAACTGTTTGTGAACTATTGTTAACAGTAAAATCTGTGGCATTTTTTACAGCTGCAATCTTTTCATCTTTTTTGGTATCAGTTTCAAAAAATGTAGATTGCAAATCAAATTTGTTTGAACATTGATGACTTTGGTTAAGGTTGAAATTACTGTATTGGCTATTGGAACCTACTACAACAAAAGTATCTTTTTTGTCTTTTGAAGGCAAAAAGGAATCTTTTGTTGCCATCTAAAATTTTGCTTATTATAATCAACCCAGTTATTTACAATAAAAATTTAGGCCTTCAATGCAAAAACTAAAGAGAAAGAAACAAAATGGTTCAACTTAAACAAATTTGATGAAAAAAGAAAGACTAAGAAACACTTTCGAAACATCAAGTGCAGAAAGAGAACGTTGTTCACTGGCAGAAAAAATTAGAGAAAGAAAATGTCAGCCAATAGCAAATGGTAAATTATGCAATGTAAAATTCACCTTTTTTCACAATATTAAATTCATATTTAAAAATCTTATGATAAAAATTTGCTTGATAATCCATATAAAAAAAATACCAACTCAAATGCACTATTTGTTTTGCTTTTCCGTGCATATGAATAATCTGCGTCAATATATAAAAAAACATAAGACTAATAATAAAAGATACATTTTTTATTTCAAAATTTGACATTGTTAACTAAAAAGTAAAAAAAAACATCGGAGGGGATTCGAACCTGTGACCTTCGGATCGTTGCGCATCGTCTCTAACACTTGGACGTAGGCGCAAATATTTTTCTGCTAACTTGAGCTCATTTTTGGCATATCCTATCCGATGCAGAAAAAAATTCTGAATCGAATAGGTGTATTCCCAAATCGGGGCTTGGCGGAGTGTAGTGTATCAACATCAAAAAAACATAAAAAATGAAATTTTCTCTGATTTTTTACAGGAAAACAATGTTTGAAAGTTGGATTTTCGGAATCTCCGTAAAATTTTGCATTTGGTAGGATAAAAATAAATTATTAACAAAAAAGTTTTAATTTCCACAGTATACCTCTCTTTCAATTTCCTTTGACTGAAAAAAAATGCGGGGAACACTCGCGTCGCATAACGCCAATGCACATCTCTATTTTTGTTCAATGTTTTTTCTTTAAAAAAGGTGTGTTTCTTGTTTTTCGGAATTTTAAGTATGAAATTTATAAATTTTGTTTTTTCATTTCAAACCTTTCTTTTTATTGCTTCTCCTTTTCATTTATTTTTAACGTTATCCTTCTTTTGATATTGATGTTTTTCAAATTTTTATAAAAAGAACATTTGATCCTAGCTTTTATTTATTCACGCCGTTATGTTAACGATGATCACAAAAAATTAACGTCGCGGTTTTTGATGGGCTAAAATCAATTTGTTCAAGAATTTTTGGCAAACGAAAAAATAAAAGTTAAATTTAAAGGTTACGGTAATGGTGTGCCAAAAACAAAAATTTGCATCAAAGCTTTCCAGGTTCTGAAAAAGTCAAAAAGTCATTCCCAATGACTTGTTTAATTGATAATTTGCAAAAAAACGGATTTCGGTAGTTTATGATGAGCAGAAAGAAACGTCTTCTTTAAATTTTTGCATGATTATACCTGAATGACTTAATAATAGAGTATTGAAACAGGACCATTTTTCTTCCCAAATTAATTATCCAGTGGCAACAAAAATGGGTTCAATATGTTTTTGGCGTGTTCTAAAACAATTTGTTTCTTTTTTGTTTGCTTAAATTCTTTTCGTTTTCTTAAATCAAAAGAACCCAATACCTTAATTTTCAACCAAAAACTATTATGCAAATTAAAAAGCATGTCGCTGAAGATCAAAGGTGAAAAAAAAACAAAAATTGTTATAAAAGCTTTTCAGGTCACAAAAATTGGATTTGCACATGCCCCATGACTTGTTTTATCATAAAAAATAAAATTTTTGTTTTATGTAGAATTGCGGGGATTCCGTAGAGCTTGAAGATATCCAAACTATGACCTAGAAGCAAAAAATTGGATACATTTTATTTACGTTTTTTAAACATAAAAATATTGATGCAAATTTTTGCTTTTACGATTAAAATACTGTACCCTTTAACTTGCTTCTACTGCCATAATTTATTAAGAACCCATTAAAGTTTGAGGTAAAAATTCGATGCCCAGACAAAATCTGTGGTGAATTTAAATGAATTTTGGAATACCATGCTTTTAAAGCAGGGCAAAAAAACATAAATAAAAAGGTTCGAAAAGAACAGCAATTTTAAAAAGGCATAAATTTATGATAAAAACGAAAACAGAAATCAGTTTTGGGGAAAATTACTATTGGTAACTTTTATAAGCGTTTGTTTAAAAAGAAAACAATAAAAAAAGATTTTAATGGAAAAATTTCCCCCTTTTTAAAACTGTGCCTTGTTGATGCAACAAACGCGTGTTTTTTTTTGGTATTGTAAATGCGCAAAGAAGTGTAGATATTTATCTAGAAATGAAACAAAAATTATTACAAATATGTTTAATTATTATTAGCAAAAGTAATTAAAGATAAAATAAACAAACACGGAGAAAAATGAGACAACAAAAATTTATTTTAGTTGCGCAAAAAAAGGTTTTTGATTTTTTGACAGAGCTGCTGCGTTAAAAAAGTTCGCGAACGAACGCGTGTTTTTTTGGTTTTGTGCTTGCCCAAAAAAAGTGTTCATCTTTTTTGTTGTAAAGTAGTTTGTTTTTTTTATAGCAAAGGAACAACGAAAATGACACTTTTTTATTAATTTCCATGGCTGCCGTGGAAGTGTTTTTTAACTTCCACGAAAATGGTGGAACTATTTATTAATTTTGTTTTGAAGGCTCTTAATCAAGAGCGGGGACCAAGTTGACTTTTTTTCAAATTTTTTTGAAATCCTCCAATCAAGAGTGGGGACCAAGCTGACTTTTTTTCATATTTTTTTGAAGTCCCCCAATCAGGAGTGGGGACCAAGCTGACTTTTTTTCATATTTTTTTGAAGTCCCTCAATCAAGAGTGGGGACCAAGTTGACTTTTTTTCATATTTTTTTGAAGTCCCCCAATCAAGAGTGGGGACCAAGTTGACTTTTTTTCATATTTTTTTTTTTTTTAATTTCCACGGCTGTGGAAGTTGCAAATAATTTTCACGGATTTTGTGGAAGTATTTTTTAACTTCCACGAAAATGGTGGAACTATTTATTAATTTCCACGGCTGTGGAAGTTGCAAATAATGTTCACGGATTCGGTGGAAGTATTTTTTAACTTCCACGAAAATGGTGGAACTATTTATTAATTTCCACGGCTGCCGTGGAATTTTTAAATATTTTTTATGGCTGCTGTGGAAGTATTTTTTAGCTTCCACGAAAACGGTGGAACTATTTATTAATTTCCACGGCAGCCGTGGAAGTTTAAATTAATGTTCACGGATTCCGTGGAAGTATTTTTTAACTTCCACGAAAATGGTGGAACTATTTATTAATTTCCACGGCTGTGGAAGTTGCAAATAATGTTCACGGATTCGGTGGAAGTATTTTTTAACTTCCACGAAAATGGTGGAACTATTTATTAATTTCCACGGCTGCCGTGGAATTTTTAAATATTTTTTATGGCTGCCGTGGAAGTATTTTTTAGCTTCCACGAAAACGGTGGAACTTTTTATTAATTTCCACGGCTGCCGTGGAAGTTTAAAATAATGTTCACGAATTCCGTGGAAGTATTTTTTAACTTCCACGAAAATGATGAAACTTTTTATTAATTTCCATGGCTGCCGTGGAAGTGTTTTTTAACTTCCACGAAAATGGTGGAACTATTTATTAATTTTGTTTTGAAGGCTCTTAATCAAGAGCGGGGACCAAGTTGACATTTTTTCATATTTTTTTGAAGTCCCCCAATCAAGAGTGGGGACCAAGTTGACATTTTTTCATATTTTTTTGAAGTCCACCAATCAAGAGTGGGGACCAAGTTGACTTTTTTTCAAATTTTTTTGAAATCCTCCAATCAAGAGTGGGGACCAAGCTGACTTTTTTTCATAGTTTTTTGAAGTCCCCCAATCAAGAGTGGGGACCAAGTTGACATTTTTTCATATTTTTTTGAAGTCCCCCAATCAAGAGTGGGGACCAAGTTGACATTTTTTCATATTTTTTTGAAGTCCACCAATCAAGAGTGGGGACCAAGTTGACTTTTTTTCAAATTTTTTTGAAATCCCCCAATCAAGAGTGGGGACCAAGCTGACTTTTTTTCATATTTTTTTGAAGTCCCCCAATCAAGAGTGGGGACCAAGTTGACTTTTTTTCATATTTTTTTGAAGTCCCCCAATCAAGAGTGGGGACCAAGTTGACTTTTTTTCATATTTTTTTTTTTTTAATTTCCACGGCTGTGGAAGTTGCAAATAATTTTCACGGATTTTGTGGAAGTATTTTTTAACTTCCACGAAAATGGTGGAACTATTTATTAATTTCCACGGCTGTGGAAGTTGCAAATAATGTTCACGGATTCGGTGGAAGTATTTTTTAATATCCACGAAAATGGTGGAACTATTTATTAATTTCCACGGCTGCCGTGGAATTTTTAAATATTTTTTATGGCTGCCGTGGAAGTATTTTTTAGCTTCCACGAAAACGGTGGAACTATTTATTAATTTCCACGGCAGCCGTGGAAGTTTAAATTAATGTTCACGGATTCCGTGGAAGTATTTTTTAACTTCCACGAAAATGGTGGAACTATTTATTAATTTCCACGGCTGTGGAAGTTGCAAATAATGTTCACGGATTCGGTGGAAGTATTTTTTAACTTCCACGAAAACGGTGGAACTATTTATTAATTTCCACGGCAGCCGTGGAAGTTTAAATTAATGTTCACGGATTCGGTGGAAGTATTTTTTAACTTCCACGAAAATGATGAAACTTTTTATTAATTTCCACGGCTGTTGAAGTTTAAAATAATTTTTACGGATTCGGTGGAAGTATTTTTTAACTTCCACGAAAATGGTGGAACTATTTATTAATTTCCGCGGCAGCCGTGGAAGTTTAAATTAATGTTCACGGATTCCGTGGAAGTATTTTTTAACTTCCACGAAAATAATGGAACTATTTATTAATTTCCACGGCTGCCGTGGAAGTTTAAAATAATGTTCACGAATTCCGTGGAAGTATTTTTTAACTTCCACGAAAATGATGAAACTTTTAATTAATTTCCACGGCTGCCGTGGATTTTTTAAATATTTTTTATGGCTGCCGTGGAAGTATTTTTTAACTTCCACGAAAACGGTGGAACTATTTATTAATTTCCACGGCTGCCGTGGAAGCTTAAAATAATGTTCACGGATTAGGTGGAAGTATTTTTTAACTTCCACGAAAATGATGAAACTTTTTATTAATTTCCACGGCAGCCGTGGAAGTTTTAATTAATGTTCACGGATTCCGTGGAAGTATTTTTTAACTTCCACGAAAACGGTGGAACTATTTATTAATTTCCACGGCAGCCGTGGAAGTTTAAATTAATGTTTACGGATTCGGTGGAAGTATTTTTTAACTTCCACGAAAACGGTGGAACTATTTATTAATTTCCACGGCAGCCGTGGAAGTTTTAATTAATGTTCACGGATTCCGTGGAAGTATTTTTTAACTTCCACGAAAATGGTAGAACTATTTATTAATTTCCACGGCTGCCGTGGAATTTTTAAATATTTTTTATGGCTGCCGTGGAAGTATTTTTTAACTTCCACGAAAACGGTGGAACTATTTTTTAATTTCCACGGCAGCCGTGGAAGTTTAAATTAATGTTCACGGATTCCGTGGAAGTATTTTTTAACTTCCACGAAAATGGTGGAACTATTTATTAATTTCCACGGCAGCCGTGGAAGTTTAAATTAATGTTCACGGAATCCGTGGAACTATTTATTAATTTCCACGGCTGCCGTGGAATTTTTAAATATTTTTTATGGCTGCCGTGGAAGTATTTTTTAACTTCCACGAAAACGGTGGAACTATTTTTTAATTTCCACGGCAGCCGTGGAAGTTTAAATTAATGTTTACGGATTCGGTGGAAGTATTTTTTACCTTCCACGAAAACGGTGGAACTATTTATTAATTTCCACGGCAGCCGTGGAAGTTTTAATTAATGTTCACGGATTCCGTGGAAGTATTTTTTAACTTCCACGAAAATGGTGGAACTATTTATTAATTTCCACGGCAGCCGTGGAAGTTTAAATTAATGTTCACGGAATCCGTGGAACTATTTATTAATTTCCACGGCTGTGGAAGTTGCAAATAATGTTCACGGATTCGGTGGAAGTATTTTTTAACTTCCACGAAAATGGTGGAACTATTTATTAATTTCCACGGCAGCCGTGGAATTTTATAATATTTTTTATGGCTGCCGTGGAAGTATTTTTTAACTTCCACGAAAATGGTGGAACTATTTATTAATTTCCACGGCTGCCGTGGAAGTTTAAATTAATGTTTACGGATTCGGTGGAAGTATTTTTTAACTTCCACGAAAACGGTGGAACTATTTATTAATTTCCACGGCAGCCGTGGAAGTTTTAATTAATGTTCACGGATTCCGTGGAAGTATTTTTTAACTTCCACGAAAATGGTGGAACTATTTATTAATTTCCACGGCAGCCGTGGAAGTTTAAATTAATGTTCACGGATTCCGTGGAACTATTTATTAATTTCCACGGCTGTGGAAGTTGCAAATAATGTTCACGGATTCGGTGGAAGTATTTTTTAACTTCCACGAAAATGGTGGAACTATTTATTAATTTCCACGGCAGCCGTGGAATTTTATAATATTTTTTATGGCTGCCGTGGAAGTATTTTTTAACTTCCACGAAAATGGTGGAACTATTTATTAATTTCCACGGCTGCCGTGGAAGTTTAAATTAATGTTTACGGATTCGGTGGAAGTATTTTTTAACTTCCACGAAAACGGTGGAACTATTTATTAATTTCCACGGCAGCCGTGGAAGTTTTAATTAATGTTCACGGATTCCGTGGAAGTATTTTTTAACTTCCACGAAAATGGTGGAACTATTTATTAATTTCCACGGCAGCCGTGGAAGTTTAAATTAATGTTCACGGATTCCGTGGAACTATTTATTAATTTCCACGGCTGTGGAAGTTGCAAATAATGTTCACGGATTCGGTGGAAGTATTTTTTAACTTCCACGAAAATGGTGGAACTATTTATTAATTTCCACGGCAGCCGTGGAATTTTATAATATTTTTTATGGCTGCCGTGGAAGTATTTTTTAACTTCCACGAAAATGGTGGAACTATTTATTAATTTCCACGGCTGCCGTGGAAGTTTAAATTAATGTTCACGGATTCCGTGGAAGTATTTTTTAACTTCCACGAAAATGGTAGAACTATTTATTAATTTCCACGGCTGTGGAAGTTGCAAATAATGTTCACGGATTCGGTGGAAGTATTTTTTAACTTCCACGAAAATGGTGGAACTATTTATTAATTTCCACGGCTGCCGTGGAATTTTTAAATATTTTTTATGGCTGCCGTGGAAGTATTTTTTAACTTCCACGAAAACGGTGGAACTATTTATTAATTTCCACGGCAGCCGTGGAAGTTTAAATTATTGTTCACGGATTCCGTGGAAGTATTTTTTAACTTCCACGAAAATGGTGGAACTATTTATTAATTTCCACGGCTGCGGAAGTTGCAAATAATGTTCACGGATTCGGTGGAAGTATTTTTTAACTTCCACGAAAACGGTGGAACTATTTATTAATTTCCACGGCAGCCGTGGAAGTTTAAATTAATGTTCACGGACTCGGTGGAAGTATTTTTAACTTCCACGAAAACGGTGGAACTATTTATTAATTTCCACGGCTTGATTGGGGGACTTCAAAAAAATATGAAAAAAAGTCAACTTGGACCCCACTCTTGATTGGGGGACTTCAAAAAAATATGAAAAAAAGTCAACTTGGTCCCCACTCTTGAGTGGGGGACTTCAACAAAATTTGAAAAAATGTCAACTTGGTCCCCACTCTTGATTGGGGGACTTCAAAAAAATATGAAAAAAAGTCAACTTGGTCCCCACTCTTGAGTGGGGGACTTCAACAAAATATGAAAAAATGTCAACTTGGTCCCCACTCTTGATTGGGGGACTTCAAAAAAATTTGAAAAAAAGTCAACTTGGTCCCCACTCTTGATTGGGGGACTTCAAAAAAATATGAAAAAAAGTCAACTTGGTCCCCACTCTTGATTGGGGGACTTCAAAAATATATGAAAAAAAGTCAACTTGGTCCCCACTCTTGATTGGGGGACTTCAAAAAAATATGAAAAAAAGTCAACTTGGTCCCCACTCTTGATTGGGGGACTTCAAAAAAATATGAAAAAAAGTCAACTTGGTCCCCACTCTTGATTGGGGGACTTCAAAAAAATTTGAAAAAAAGTCAACTTGGTCCCCACTCTAGATTGGGGGTCTTCAGAAAAAAATTAATAAATAGTTCCACCATTTTCGTGGAAGGTAAAAAATACTTCCACGGAATCCGTGGACATTATTTTAAACATCCACGGCAGCCGTGGAACATAATAAATAGGTCAACCATTTTCGTGAAGTTAAAATATACTTCCACCGAATCCGTGAACATTCAACTTGGTCCCCACTCTTGTTTGGGGGACTTCAAAAATATATGAAAAAAAGTCAACTTGGTCCCCACTCTTGATTGGGGGACTTCAAAAAAATATGAAAAAAAGTCAACTTGGACCCCACTCTTGATTGGGGGACTTCAAAAAAATATGAAAAAAAGTCAACTTGGTCCCCACTCTTGATTAGGGGACTTCAAAAAAATATGAAAAAAAGTCAACTTGGTCCCCACTCTTGATTGGGGGACTTCAAAAAAATATGAAAAAAAGTCAACTTGGTCCCCACTCTTGATTAGGGGACTTCAAAAAAATATGAAAAAAAGTCAACTTGGTCCCCACTCTTGATTGGGGGACTTCAAAAAAATATGAAAAAATGTCAACTTGGTCCCCACTCTTGATTGGGGGACTTCAAAAAAATATGAAAAAAAGTCAACTTGGTCCCCACTCTTGAGTGGGGGACTTCAACAAAATATGAAAAAATGTCAACTTGGTCCCCACTCTTGATTGGGGGACTTCAAAAAAATATGAAAAAATGCCAACTTGGTCCCCACTCTTGATTGGGGGACTTCAAAAAAATTTGAAAAAAGTCAACTTGGTCCCCACTCTTGATTGGGGGACTTCAAAAAAATATGAAAAAATGTCAACTTGGTCCCCACTCTTGATTGGGGGACTTCAAAAATATATGAAAAAAAGTCAACTTGGTCCCCACTCTTGATTGGGGGACTTCAAACAAATATGAAAAAAAGTCAACTTGGTCCCCACTCTTGATTGGGGGACTTCAAAAATATATGAAAAAAAGTCAACTTGGTCCCCACTCTTGATTGGGGACTTCAAAAAAATATGAAAAAAAGTCAACTTGGTCCCCACTCTTGATTGGGGGACTTCAAAAAAATATGAAAAAAAGTCAACTTGGACCCCACTTTTGATTGGGGGACTTCAAAAAAATATGAAAAAAAGTCAACTTGGTCCCCACTCTTGATTAGGGGACTTCAAAGAAATATGAAAAAAAGTCAACTTGGTCCCCACTCTTGATTGGGGGACTTCAAAAAAATATGAAAAAAAGTCAACTTGGTCCCCACTCTTGATTGGGGGACTTCAAAAAAATATGAAAAAATGTCAACTTGGTCCCCACTCTTGATTGGGGGACTTCAAAAAAATATGAAAAAAGTCAACTTGGTCCCCACTCTTGAGTGGGGGACTTCAACAAAATATGAAAAAATGTCAACTTGGTCCCCACTCTTGATTGGGGGACTTCAAAAAAATATGAAAAAATGCCAACTTGGTCCCCACTCTTGATTGGGGGACTTCAAAAAAATTTGAAAAAAAGTCAACTTGGTCCCCACTCTTGATTGGGGGACTTCAAAAAAATATGAAAAAATGTCAACTTGGTCCCCACTCTTGATTGGGGGACTTCAAAAATATATGAAAAAAAGTCAACTTGGTCCCCACTCTTGATTGGGGGACTTCAAAAAAATATGAAAAAAAGTCAACTTGGTCCCCACTCTAGATTGGGGGTCTTCAGAAAAAAATTAATAAATAGTTCCACCATTTTCGTGGAAATAGCAAATGGTAAATTATGCAATGTAAAATTCACCTTTTTTCACAATATTAAATTCATATTTAAAAATCTTATGATAAAAATTTGCTTGATAATCCATATAAAAAAAATACCAACTCAAATGCACTATTTGTTTTGCTTTTCCGTGCATATGAATAATCTGCGTCAATATATAAAAAAACATAAGACTAATAATAAAAGATACATTTTTTATTTCAAAATTTGACATTGTTAACTAAAAAGTAAAAAAAAAACATCGGAGGGGATTCGAACCTGTGACCTTCGGATCGTTGCGCATCGTCTCTAACACTTGGACGTAGGCGCAAATATTTTTCTGCTAACTTGAGCTCATTTTTGGCATATCCTATCCGATGCAGAAAAAAATTCTGAATCGAATAGGTGTATTCCCAAATCGGGGCTTGGCGGAGTGTAGTGTATCAACATCAAAAAAACATAAAAATGAAATTTTCTCTGATTTTTTACAGGAAAACAATGTTTGAAAGTTGGATTTTCGGAATCTCCGTAAAATTTTGCATTTGGTAGGATAAAAATAAATTATTAACAAAAAAGTTTTAATTTCCACAGTATACCTCTCTTTCAATTTCCTTTGACTGAAAAAAAATGCGGGGAACACTCGCGTCGCATAACGCCAATGCACATCTCTATTTTTGTTCAATGTTTTTTCTTTAAAAAAGGTGTGTTTCTTGTTTTTCGGAATTTTAAGTATGAAATTTATAAATTTTGTTTTTTCATTTCAAACCTTTCTTTTTATTGCTTCTCCTTTTCATTTATTTTTAACGTTATCCTTCTTTTGATATTGATGTTTTTCCAAATTTTTATAAAAAGAACATTTGATCCTAGCTTTTATTTATTCACGCCGTTATGTTAACGATGATCACAAAAAATTAACGTCGCGGTTTTTGATGGGCTAAAATCAATTTGTTCAACAATTTTTGGCAAACGAAAAAATAAAAGTTAAATTTAAAGGTTACGGTAATGGTGTGCCAAAAACAAAAATTTGCATCAAAGCTTTCCAGGTTCTGAAAAAGTCAAAAAAGTCATTCCCAATGACTTGTTTAATTGATAATTTGCAAAAAAACGGATTTCGGTAGTTTATGATGAGCAGAAAGAAACGTCTTCTTTAAATTTTTGCATGATTATACCTGAATGACTTAATAATAGAGTATTGAAACAGGACCATTTTTCTTCCCAAATTAATTATCCAGTGGCAACAAAAATGGGTTCAATATGTTTTTGGCGTGTTCTAAAACAATTTGTTTCTTTTTTGTTTGCTTAAATTCTTTTCGTTTTCTTAAATCAAAAGAACCCAATACCTTAATTTTCAACCAAAAACTATTATGCAAATTAAAAAGCATGTCGCTGAAGATCAAAGGTGAAAAAAAAACAAAAATTGTTATAAAAGCTTTTCAGGTCACAAAAAATTGGATTTGCACATGCCCCATGACTTGTTTTATCATAAAAAATAAAATTTTTGTTTTATGTAGAATTGCGGGGATTCCGTAGAGCTTGAAGATATCCAAACTATGACCTAGAAGCAAAAAATTGGATACATTTTATTTACGTTTTTTAAACATAAAAATATTGATGCAAATTTTTGCTTTTACGATTAAAATACTGTACCCTTTAACTTGCTTCTACTGCCATAATTTATTAAGAACCCATTAAAGTTTGAGGTAAAAATTCGATGCCCAGACAAAATCTGTGGTGAATTTAAATGAATTTTGGAATACCATGCTTTTAAAGCAGGGCAAAAAAACATAAATAAAAAGGTTCGAAAAGAACAGCAATTTTAAAAAGGCATAAATTTATGATAAAAACGAAAACAGAAATCAGTTTTGGGGAAAATTACTATTGGTAACTTTTATAAGCGTTTGTTTAAAAAGAAAACAATAAAAAAAGATTTTAATGGAAAAATTTCCCCCTTTTTAAAACTGTGCCTTGTTGATGCAACAAACGCGTGTTTTTTTTTTGGTATTGTAAATGCGCAAAGAAGTGTAGATATTTATCTAGAAATGAAACAAAAATTATTACAAATATGTTTAATTATTATTAGCAAAAGTAATTAAAGATAAAATAAACAAACACGGAGAAAAATGAGACAACAAACATTTATTTTAGTTGCGCAAAAAAAGGTTTTTGATTTTTTGACAGAGCTGCTGCGTTAAAAAAGTTCGCGAACGAACGCGTGTTTTTTTGGTTTTGTGCTTGCCCAAAAAAAGTGTTCATCTTTTTTGTTGTAAAGTAGTTTGTTTTTTTTATAGCAAAGGAACAACGAAAATGACACTTTTTTATTAATTTCCATGGCTGCCGTGGAAGTGTTTTTTAACTTCCACGAAAATGGTGGAACTATTTATTAATTTTGTTTTGAAGGCTCTTAATCAAGAGCGGGGACCAAGTTGACATTTTTTCATATTTTTTTGAAGTCCCCCAATCAAGAGTGGGGACCAAGTTGACTTTTTTTCAAATTTTTTTGAAATCCTCCAATCAAGAGTGGGGACCAAGCTGACTTTTTTTCATATTTTTTTGAAGTCCCCCAATCAGGAGTGGGGACCAAGCTGACTTTTTTTCATATTTTTTTGAAGTCCCTCAATCAAGAGTGGGGACCAAGTTGACTTTTTTTCATATTTTTTTGAAGTCCCCCAATCAAGAGTGGGGACCAAGTTGACTTTTTTTCATATTTTTTTTTTTTTTAATTTCCACGGCTGTGGAAGTTGCAAATAATTTTCACGGATTTTGTGGAAGTATTTTTTAACTTCCACGAAAATGGTGGAACTATTTATTAATTTCCACGGCTGTGGAAGTTGCAAATAATGTTCACGGATTCGGTGGAAGTATTTTTTAACTTCCACGAAAATGGTGGAACTATTTATTAATTTCCACGGCTGCCGTGGAATTTTTAAATATTTTTTTATGGCTGCTGTGGAAGTATTTTTTAGCTTCCACGAAAACGGTGGAACTATTTATTAATTTCCACGGCAGCCGTGGAAGTTTAAATTAATGTTCACGGATTCCGTGGAAGTATTTTTTAACTTCCACGAAAATAATGGAACTATTTATTAATTTCCACGGCTGTGGAAGTTGCAAATAATGTTCACGGATTCGGTGGAAGTATTTTTTAACTTCCACGAAAATGGTGGAACTATTTATTAATTTCCACGGCTGCCGTGGAATTTTTAAATATTTTTTATGGCTGCCGTGGAAGTATTTTTTAGCTTCCACGAAAACGGTGGAACTTTTTATTAATTTCCACGGCTGCCGTGGAAGTTTAAAATAATGTTCACGAATTCCGTGGAAGTATTTTTTAACTTCCACGAAAATGATGAAACTTTTTATTAATTTCCATGGCTGCCGTGGAAGTGTTTTTTAACTTCCACGAAAATGGTGGAACTATTTATTAATTTTGTTTTGAAGGCTCTTAATCAAGAGCGGGGACCAAGTTGACATTTTTTCATATTTTTTTGAAGTCCCCCAATCAAGAGTGGGGACCAAGTTGACATTTTTTCATATTTTTTTGAAGTCCACCAATCAAGAGTGGGGACCAAGTTGACTTTTTTTCAAATTTTTTTGAAATCCTCCAATCAAGAGTGGGGACCAAGCTGACTTTTTTTCATAGTTTTTTGAAGTCCCCCAATCAAGAGTGGGGACCAAGTTGACATTTTTTCATATTTTTTTGAAGTCCCCCAATCAAGAGTGGGGACCAAGTTGACATTTTTTCATATTTTTTTGAAGTCCACCAATCTAGAGTGGGGACCAAGTTGACTTTTTTTCAAATTTTTTTGAAATCCCCCAATCAAGAGTGGGGACCAAGCTGACTTTTTTTCATATTTTTTTGAAGTCCCCCAATCAAGAGTGGGGACCAAGTTGACTTTTTTTCATATTTTTTTGAAGTCCCCCAATCAAGAGTGGGGACCAAGTTGACTTTTTTTCATATTTTTTTTTTTTTAATTTCCACGGCTGTGGAAGTTGCAAATAATGTTCACGGATTCGGTGGAAGTATTTTTTAATATCCACGAAAATGGTGGAACTATTTATTAATTTCCACGGCTGCCGTGGAATTTTTAAATATTTTTTATGGCTGCCGTGGAAGTATTTTTTAGCTTCCACGAAAACGGTGGAACTATTTATTAATTTCCACGGCAGCCGTGGAAGTTTAAATTAATGTTCACGGATTCCGTGGAAGTATTTTTTAACTTCCACGAAAATGGTGGAACTATTTATTAATTTCCACGGCTGTGGAAGTTGCAAATAATGTTCACGGATTCGGTGGAAGTATTTTTTAACTTCCACGAAAACGGTGGAACTATTTATTAATTTCCACGGCAGCCGTGGAAGTTTAAATTAATGTTCACGGATTCCGTGGAAGTATTTTTTAACTTCCACGAAAATGGTGGAACTATTTATTAATTTCCACGGCAGCCGTGGAAGTTTAAATTAATGTTCACGGATTCCGTGGAAGTATTTTTTAACTTCCACGGAAATGGTAGAACTATTTATTAATTTCCACGGCTGTGGAAGTTGCAAATAATGTTCACGGATTCGGTGGAAGTATTTTTTAACTTCCACGAAAATGATGAAACTTTTTATTAATTTCCACGGCTGTTGAAGTTTAAAATAATTTTTACGGATTCGGTGGAAGTATTTTTTAACTTCCACGAAAATGGTGGAACTATTTATTAATTTCCGCGGCAGCCGTGGAAGTTTAAATTAATGTTCACGGATTCCGTGGAAGTATTTTTTAACTTCCACGAAAATAATGGAACTATTTATTAATTTCCACGGCTGCCGTGGAAGTTTAAAATAATGTTCACGAATTCCGTGGAAGTATTTTTTAACTTCCACGAAAATGATGAAACTTTTAATTAATTTCCACGGCTGCCGTGGATTTTTTAAATATTTTTTATGGCTGCCGTGGAAGTATTTTTTAACTTCCACGAAAACGGTGGAACTATTTATTAATTTCCACGGCTGCCGTGGAAGCTTAAAATAATGTTCACGGATTAGGTGGAAGTATTTTTTAACTTCCACGAAAATGATGAAACTTTTTATTAATTTCCGCGGCAGCCGTGGAAGTTTAAATTAATGTTTACGGATTCGGTGGAAGTATTTTTTAACTTCCACGAAAACGGTGGAACTATTTATTAATTTCCACGGCAGCCGTGGAAGTTTTAATTAATGTTCACGGATTCCGTGGAAGTATTTTTTAACTTCCACGAAAATGGTAGAACTATTTATTAATTTCCACGGCTGCCGTGGAATTTTTAAATATTTTTTATGGCTGCCGTGGAAGTATTTTTTAACTTCCACGAAAACGGTGGAACTATTTTTTAATTTCCACGGCAGCCGTGGGAAGTTTAAATTAATGTTCACGGATTCCGTGGAAGTATTTTTTAACTTCCACGAAAACGGTGGAACTATTTATTAATTTCCACGGCAGCCGTGGAAGTTTAAATTAATGTTCACGGAATCCGTGGAACTATTTATTAATTTCCACGGCTGCCGTGGAATTTTTAAATATTTTTTATGGCTGCCGTGGAAGTATTTTTTAACTTCCACGAAAACGGTGGAACTATTTTTTAATTTCCACGGCAGCCGTGGAAGTTTAAATTAATGTTTACGGATTCGGTGGAAGTATTTTTTACCTTCCACGAAAACGGTGGAACTATTTATTAATTTCCACGGCAGCCGTGGAAGTTTTAATTAATGTTCACGGATTCCGTGGAAGTATTTTTTAACTTCCACGAAAATGGTGGAACTATTTATTAATTTCCACGGCAGCCGTGGAAGTTTAAATTAATGTTCACGGAATCCGTGGAACTATTTATTAATTTCCACGGCTGTGGAAGTTGCAAATAATGTTCACGGATTCGGTGGAAGTATTTTTTAACTTCCACGAAAATGGTGGAACTATTTATTAATTTCCACGGCAGCCGTGGAATTTTATAATATTTTTTATGGCTGCCGTGGAAGTATTTTTTAACTTCCACGAAAATGGTGGAACTATTTATTAATTTCCACGGCTGCCGTGGAAGTTTAAATTAATGTTTACGGATTCGGTGGAAGTATTTTTTAACTTCCACGAAAACGGTGGAACTATTTATTAATTTCCACGGCAGCCGTGGAAGTTTTAATTAATGTTCACGGATTCCGTGGAAGTATTTTTTAACTTCCACGAAAATGGTGGAACTATTTATTAATTTCCACGGCAGCCGTGGAAGTTTAAATTAATGTTCACGGATTCCGTGGAACTATTTATTAATTTCCACGGCTGTGGAAGTTGCAAATAATGTTCACGGATTCGGTGGAAGTATTTTTTAACTTCCACGAAAATGGTGGAACTATTTATTAATTTCCACGGCAGCCGTGGAATTTTATAATATTTTTTATGGCTGCCGTGGAAGTATTTTTTAACTTCCACGAAAATGGTGGAACTATTTATTAATTTCCACGGCTGCCGTGGAAGTTTAAATTAATGTTTACGGATTCGGTGGAAGTATTTTTTAACTTCCACGAAAACGGTGGAACTATTTATTAATTTCCACGGCAGCCGTGGAAGTTTTAATTAATGTTCACGGATTCCGTGGAAGTATTTTTTAACTTCCACGAAAATGGTGGAACTATTTATTAATTTCCACGGCAGCCGTGGAAGTTTAAATTAATGTTCACGGATTCCGTGGAACTATTTATTAATTTCCACGGCTGTGGAAGTTGCAAATAATGTTCACGGATTCGGTGGAAGTATTTTTTAACTTCCACGAAAATGGTGGAACTATTTATTAATTTCCACGGCAGCCGTGGAATTTTATAATATTTTTTATGGCTGCCGTGGAAGTATTTTTTAACTTCCACGAAAATGGTGGAACTATTTATTAATTTCCACGGCTGCCGTGGAAGTTTAAATTAATGTTCACGGATTCCGTGGAAGTATTTTTTAACTTCCACGAAAATGGTAGAACTATTTATTAATTTCCACGGCTGTGGAAGTTGCAAATAATGTTCACGGATTCGGTGGAAGTATTTTTTAACTTCCACGAAAATGGTGGAACTATTTATTAATTTCCACGGCTGCCGTGGAATTTTTAAATATTTTTTATGGCTGCCGTGGAAGTATTTTTTAACTTCCACGAAAACGGTGGAACTATTTATTAATTTCCACGGCAGCCGTGGAAGTTTAAATTATTGTTCACGGATTCCGTGGAAGTATTTTTTAACTTCCACGAAAATGGTGGAACTATTTATTAATTTCCACGGCTGCGGAAGTTGCAAATAATGTTCACGGATTCGGTGGAAGTATTTTTTAACTTCCACGAAAACGGTGGAACTATTTATTAATTTCCACGGCAGCCGTGGAAGTTTAAATTAATGTTCACGGACTCGGTGGAAGTATTTTTTAACTTCCACGAAAACGGTGGAACTATTTATTAATTTCCACGGCTTGATTGGGGGACTTCAAAAAAATATGAAAAAAAGTCAACTTGGACCCCACTCTTGATTGGGGGACTTCAAAAAAATATGAAAAAAAGTCAACTTGGTCCCCACTCTTGAGTGGGGGACTTCAACAAAATTTGAAAAAATGTCAACTTGGTCCCCACTCTTGATTGGGGGACTTCAAAAAAATATGAAAAAAAGTCAACTTGGTCCCCACTCTTGATTGGGGGACTTCAAAAATATATGAAAAAAAGTCAACTTGGTCCCCACTCTTGATTGGGGGACTTCAAAAAAATATGAAAAAAAGTCAACTTGGTCCCCACTCTTGATTGGGGGACTTCAAAAAAATATGAAAAAAAGTCAACTTGGTCCCCACTCTTGATTGGGGGACTTCAAAAAAATTTGAAAAAAAGTCAACTTGGTCCCCACTCTAGATTGGGGGTCTTCAGAAAAAAATTAATAAATAGTTCCACCATTTTCGTGGAAGGTAAAAAATACTTCCACGGAATCCGTGGACATTATTTTAAACATCCACGGCAGCCGTGGAACATAATAAATAGGTCAACCATTTTCGTGGAAGTTAAAATATACTTCCACCGAATCCGTGAACATTCAACTTGGTCCCCACTCTTGTTTGGGGGACTTCAAAAATATATGAAAAAAAGTCAACTTGGTCCCCACTCTTGATTGGGGGACTTCAAAAAAATATGAAAAAAAGTCAACTTGGACCCCACTCTTGATTGGGGGACTTCAAAAAAATATGAAAAAAAGTCAACTTGGTCCCCACTCTTGATTAGGGGACTTCAACAAAATTTGAAAAAATGTCAACTTGGTCCCCACTCTTGATTGGGGGACTTCAAAAAAATATGAAAAAAAGTCAACTTGGACCCCACTCTTGATTGGGGGACTTCAAAAAAATATGAAAAAAAGTCAACTTGGTCCCCACTCTTGAGTGGGGGACTTCAACAAAATATGAAAAAAAGTCAACTTGGTCCCCACTCTTGATTGGGGGACTTCAAAAAAATATGAAAAAAAGTCAACTTGGTCCCCACTCTTGATTGGGGGACTTCAAAAATATATGAAAAAAAGTCAACTTGGTCCCCACTCTTGATTGGGGGACTTCAAAAAAATATGAAAAAAAGTCAACTTGGTCCCCACTCTTGATTGGGGGACTTCAAAAAAATATGAAAAAAAGTCAACTTGGTCCCCACTCTTGATTGGGGGACTTCAAAAAAATTTGAAAAAAAGTCAACTTGGTCCCCACTCTAGATTGGGGGTCTTCAGAAAAAAATTAATAAATAGTTCCACCATTTTCGTGGAAGGTAAAAAATACTTCCACGGAATCCGTGGACATTATTTTAAACATCCACGGCAGCCGTGGAACATAATAAATAGGTCAACCATTTTCGTGGAAGTTAAAATATACTTCCACCGAATCCGTGAACATTCAACTTGGTCCCCACTCTTGTTTGGGGGACTTCAAAAATATATGAAAAAAAGTCAACTTGGTCCCCACTCTTGATTGGGGGACTTCAAAAAAATATGAAAAAAAGTCAACTTGGACCCCACTCTTGATTGGGGGACTTCAAAAAAATATGAAAAAAAGTCAACTTGGTCCCCACTCTTGATTAGGGGACTTCAAAAAAATATGAAAAAAAGTCAACTTGGTCCCCACTCTTGATTGGGGGACTTCAAAAAAATATGAAAAAAAGTCAACTTGGTCCCCACTCTTGATTAGGGGACTTCAAAAAAATATGAAAAAAAGTCAACTTGGTCCCCACTCTTGATTGGGGGACTTCAAAAAAATATGAAAAAATGTCAACTTGGTCCCCACTCTTGATTGGGGGACTTCAAAAAAATATGAAAAAAAGTCAACTTGGTCCCCACTCTTGAGTGGGGGACTTCAACAAAATATGAAAAAATGTCAACTTGGTCCCCACTCTTGATTGGGGGACTTCAAAAAAATATGAAAAAATGCCAACTTGGTCCCCACTCTTGATTGGGGGACTTCAAAAAAATTTGAAAAAAAGTCAACTTGGTCCCCACTCTTGATTGGGGGACTTCAAAAAAATATGAAAAAATGTCAACTTGGTCCCCACTCTTGATTGGGGGACTTCAAAAATATATGAAAAAAAGTCAACTTGGTCCCCACTCTTGATTGGGGGACTTCAAACAAATATGAAAAAAAGTCAACTTGGTCCCCACTCTTGATTGGGGGACTTCAAAAATATATGAAAAAAAGTCAACTTGGTCCCCACTCTTGATTGGGGGACTTCAAAAAAATATGAAAAAAAGTCAACTTGGTCCCCACTCTTGATTGGGGGACTTCAAAAAAATATGAAAAAAAGTCAACTTGGACCCCACTTTTGATTGGGGGACTTCAAAAAAATATGAAAAAAAGTCAACTTGGTCCCCACTCTTGATTAGGGGACTTCAAAGAAATATGAAAAAAAGTCAACTTGGTCCCCACTCTTGATTGGGGGACTTCAAAAAAATATGAAAAAAAGTCAACTTGGTCCCCACTCTTGATTGGGGGACTTCAAAAAAATATGAAAAAATGTCAACTTGGTCCCCACTCTTGATTGGGGGACTTCAAAAAAATATGAAAAAAAGTCAACTTGGTCCCCACTCTTGAGTGGGGGACTTCAACAAAATATGAAAAAATGTCAACTTGGTCCCCACTCTTGATTGGGGGACTTCAAAAAAATATGAAAAAATGCCAACTTGGTCCCCACTCTTGATTGGGGGACTTCAAAAAAATTTGAAAAAAAGTCAACTTGGTCCCCACTCTTGATTGGGGGACTTCAAAAAAATATGAAAAAATGTCAACTTGGTCCCCACTCTTGATTGGGGGACTTCAAAAATATATGAAAAAATGTCAACTTGGTCCCCACTCTTGATTGGGGGACTTCAAAAAAATATGAAAAAAAGTCAACTTGGTCCCCACTCTAGATTGGGGGTCTTCAGAAAAAAATTAATAAATAGTTCCACCATTTTCGTGGAAGGTAAAAAATACTTCCACGGAATCCGTGGACATTATTTTAAACATCCACGGCAGCCGTGGAACATAATAAATAGGTCAACCATTTTCGTGGAAGTTAAAATATACTTCCACCGAATCCGTGAACATTCAACTTCGTCCCCACTCTTGATTGGGGGACTTCAAAAATATATGAAAAAAAGTCAACTTGGACCCCACTCTTGATTGGGGGACTTCAAAAAAATATGAAAAAAAGTCAACTTGGTCCCCACTCTTGATTAGGGGACTTCAAAAAAATATGAAAAAATGTCAACTTGGTCCCCACTCTTGATTGGGGGACTTCAAAAAAATATGAAAAAAAGTCAACTTGGTCCCCACTCTTGAGTGGGGGACTTCAACAAAATTTGAAAAAATGTCAACTTGGTCCCCACTCTTGATTGGGGGACTTCAAAAAAATATGAAAAAATGTCAACTTGGTCCCCACTCTTGATTGGGGGACTTCAAAAATATATGAAAAAAAGTCAACTTGGTCCCCACTCCTGATTGGGGGACTTCAAAAAAATATGAAAAAAAGTCAACTTGGTCCCCACTCTTGATTGGGGGACTTCAAAAAAATATGAAAAAATGTCAACTTGGTCCCCACTCTAGATTGGGGGTCTTCAGAAAAAAATTAATAAATAGTTCCACCATTTTCGTGGAAGGTAAAAAATACTTCCACGGAATCCGTGGACATTATTTTAAACATCCACGGCAGCCGTGGAACATAATAAATAGGTCAACCATTTTCGTGGAAGTTAAAATATACTTCCACCGAATCCGTGAACATTCAACTTGGTCCCCACTCTTGATTGGGGGACTTCAAAAATATATGAAAAAAAGTCAACTTGGTCTCCACTCTTGATTGGGGGACTTCAAAAAAATATGAAAAAAAGTCAACTTGGACCCCACTCTTGATTGGGGGACTTCAAAAAAATATGAAAAAAAGTCAACTTGGTCCCCACTCTTGATTAGGGGACTTCAAAAAAATATGAAAAAATGTCAACTTGGTCCCCACTCTTGATTGGGGGACTTCAAAAAAATATGAAAAAAAGTCAACTTGGTCCCCACTCTTGAGTGGGGGACTTCAACAAAATTTGAAAAAATGTCAACTTGGTCCCCACTCTTGATTGGGGGACTTCAAAAAAATATGAAAAAATGTCAACTTGGTCCCCACTCTTGATTGGGGGACTTCAAAAATATATGAAAAAAAGTCAACTTGGTCCCCACTCTTGATTGGGGGACTTCAAAAAAATATGAAAAAAAGTCAACTTGGTCCCCACTCTTGATTGGGGGACTTCAAAAAAATATGAAAAAATGTCAACTTGGTCCCCACTCTAGATTGGGGGTCTTCAGAAAAAAATTAATAAATAGTTCCACCATTTTCGTGGAAGGTAAAAAATACTTCCACGGAATCCGTGGACATTATTTTAAACATCCACGGCAGCCGTGGAACATAATAAATAGGTCAACCATTTTCGTGGAAGTTAAAATATACTTCCACCGAATCCGTGAACATTCAACTTGGTCCCCACTCTTGATTGGGGGACTTCAAAAAAATATGAAAAAAGGTCAACTTGGTCCCCACTCTTGATTGGGGGACTTCAAAAAAATATGAAAAAATGTCAACTTGGTCCCCACTCTTGATTGGGGGACTTCAAAAAAATATGAAAAAAAGTCAACTTGGTCCCCACTCTTGATTGGGGGACTTCAAAAAAATATGAAAAAAAGTCAACTTGGTCCCCACTCTTGATTGGGGGACTTTAAAAAAATATGAAAAAAGTCAACTTGGTCCCCACTCTTGATTGGGGGACTTTAAAAAAATATGAAAAAATGTCAACTTGGTCCCCACTCTTGATTGGGGGACTTCAAAAAAATATGAAAAAAAGTCAACTTGGTCCCCACTCTTGAGTGGGGGACTTCAACAAAATTTGAAAAAATGTCAACTTGGTCCCCACTCTTGATTGGGGGACTTCAAAAAAATATGAAAAAATGTCAACTTGGTCCCCAGAATCTGAAATTGATTATTCTGCCATCCCTCTCAAAATCAAATAATTACAGCAGGGCTTTTAAAATGGTACAGAATGGTTTGAATGTATCTGATATGAAATAGTTCATTTAAATTAGTCAAAAAACATGCAAAAATAGATTTGAAGTCTCAGGAATTGCACATTCGAAAATTGATTATTCTGCCATCCCTCTCAAAATCAAATAATTACAGCAGGGCTTTTAAAATGGTACAGAATGGTTTGAATGTATCTGATATGAAATAGTTCATTTAAATAAGTCAAAAAACATGCAAAAATAGATTTGAAGTCTCAGGAATTGCACATTCGAAAATTGATTATTCTGCCATCCCTCTCAAAATCCAATAATTACAGCAGGGCTTTTAAAAAGGTACAGAATGGTTTGAATGTATCTGATATAAAAAAGTTCATTTAAAATATTCAAAAAACATGCAAAGATTGATTTGAGGCAAATAAAGTTGCAGAATCTGAAATTGATTATTCTGTCATCCCTCTCAAAATCCACTAATAACAGTTGGGGTTTTAAAAAGGTACAAAATGGTTTGAATGTATCTGATATAAAAAAGTTCATTTAAAATATTCAAAAAACATGCAAAGATTGATTTGAGGCAAATAAAGTTGCAGAATCTGAAATTGGTTATTCTGCCATCCCTCTCAAAATCCACTAATAACAGTTGGGGTTTTAAAAAGGTACAAAATGGTTTGAATGTATCTGATATAAAAAAGTTCATTTAAAATATTCAAAAAACATGCAAAGATTGATTTGAGGCAAATAAAGTTGCAGAATCTGAAATTGATTATTCTGTCATCCCTCTCAAAATCCACTAATATTAGTTGGGGTTTTAAAAAGGTACAAAATGGTTTGAATGTATCTGATATAAAAAAGTTCATTTAAAATATTCAAAAAACATGCAAAGATTGATTTGAGGCAAATAAAGTTGCAGAATCTGAAATTGATTATTCTGCCATCCCTCTCAAAATCCACTAATAACAGTTGGGGTTTTAAAAAGGTACAAAATGGTTTGAATGTATCTGATATAAAAAAGTTCATTTAAAATATTCAAAAAACATGCAAAGATTGATTTGAGGCAAATAAAGTTGCAGAATCTGAAATTGGTTATTCTGCCATCCCTCTCAAAATCCACTAATAACAGTTGGGGTTTTAAAAAGGTACAAAATGGTTTGAATGTATCTGATATAAAAAAGTTCATTTAAAATATTCAAAAAACATGCAAAGATTGATTTGAGGCAAATAAAGTTGCAGAATCTGAAATTGATTATTCTGTCATCCCTCTCAAAATCCACTAATAACAGTTGGGGTTTTAAAAAGGTACAAAATGGTTTGAATGTATCTGATATAAAAAAGTTCATTTAAAATATTCAAAAAACATGCAAAGATTGATTTGAGGCAAATAAAGTTGCAGAATCTGAAATTGATTATTCTGCCATCCCTCTCAAAATCCACTAATAACAGTTGGGGTTTTAAAAAGGTACAAAATGGTTTGAATGTATCTGATATAAAAAAGTTCATTTAAAATATTCAAAAAACATGCAAAGATTGATTTGAGGCAAATAAAGTTGCAGAATCTGAAATTGGTTATTCTGCCATCCCTCTCAAAATCCACTAATAACAGTTGGGGTTTTAAAAAGGTACAAAATGGTTTGAATGTATCTGATATAAAAAAGTTCATTTAAAATATTCAAAAAACATGCAAAGATTGATTTGAGGCAAATAAAGTTGCAGAATCTGAAATTGATTATTCTGTCATCCCTCTCAAAATCCACTAATAACAGTTGGGGTTTTAAAAAGGTACAAAATGGTTTGAATGTATCTGATATAAAAAAGTTCATTTAAAATATTCAAAAAACATGCAAAGATTGATTTGAGGCAAATAAAGTTGCAGAATCTGAAATTGGTTATTCTGCCATCCCTCTCAAAATCCACTAATTACAGTAGGGGTTTTAAAAAGATACAGAATGGTTTGAATGTATCTGATATGAAATAGTTCATTTAAATTAGTCAAAAAACATGCAAAAATAGATTTGAAGTCTCAGGAATTGCACATTCGAAAATTGATTATTCTGCCATCCCTCTCAAAATCAAATAATTACAGCAGGGCTTTTAAAATGGTACAGAATGGTTTGAATGTATCTGATATGAAATAGTTCATTTAAATTAGTCAAAAAACATGCAAAAATAGATTTGAAGTCTCAGGAATTGCACATTCGAAAATTTATTATTCTGCCATCCCTCTCAAAATCAAATAATTACAGCAGGGCTTTTAAAATGGTACAGAATGGTTTGAATGTATCTGATATGAAATAGTTCATTTAAACTAGTCAAAAAACATGCAAAAATAGATTTGAAGTCTCAGGAATTGCACATTCGAAAATTGATTATTCTGCCATCCCTCTCAAAATCCAATAATTACAGTAGGGCTTTTAAAAAGGTACAGAATGGTTTGAATGTATCTGATATAAAAAAGTTCATTTAAAATATTCAAAAAACATGCAAAGATTGATTTGAGGCAAATAAAGTTGCAGAATCTGAAATTGGTTATTCTGCCATCCCTCTCAAAATCCACTAATTACAGTAGGGGTTTTAAAAAGGTACAGAATGGTTTGAATGTATCTGATATGAAATAGTTCATTTAAATTATTCAAAAAACATGCAAAAATTGATTTGAGGCAAATAAAGTTGCAGAATCTGAAATTGATTATTCTGTCATCCCTCTCAAAATCCACTAATAACAGTTGGGGTTTTAAAAAGGTACAAAATGGTTTGAATGTATCTGATATAAAAAAGTTCATTTAAAATATTCAAAAAACATGCAAAGATTGATTTGAGGCAAATAAAGTTGCAGAATCTGAAATTGATTATTCTGCCATCCCTCTCAAAATCAAATAATTACAGCAGGGCTTTTAAAATGGTACAGAATGGTTTGAATGTATCTGATATGAAATAGTTCATTTAAATTAGTCAAAAAGCATGCAAAAATAGATTTGAAGTCTCAGGAATTGCACATTCGAAAATTGATTATTCTGCCATCCCTCTCAAAATCAAATAATTACAGCAGGGCTTTTAAAATGGTACAGAATGGTTTGAATGTATCTGATATAAAAAAGTTCATTTAAAATATTCAAAAAACATGCAAAGATTGATTTGAGGCAAATAAAGTTGCAGAATCTGAAATTGATTATTCTGTCATCCCTCTCAAAATCCACTAATAACAGTTGGGGTTTTAAAAAGGTACAAAATGGTTTGAATGTATCTGATATAAAAAAGTTCATTTAAAATATTCAAAAAACATGCAAAGATTGATTTGAGGCAAATAAAGTTGCAGAATCTGAAATTGGTTATTCTGCCATCCCTCTCAAAATCACCTAATTACAGTAGGGGTTTTAAAAAGGTACAGAATGGTTTGAATGTATCTGATATGAAATAGTTCATTTAAATTATTCAAAAAACATGCAAAAATTGATTTGAGGCAAATAAAGTTGCAGAATCTGAAATTGGTTATTCTGCCATCCCTCTCAAAATCCACTAATTACAGTAGGGGTTTTAAAAAGGTACAGAATGGTTTGAATGTATCTGATATGAAATAGTTCATTTAAATTAGTCAAAAAACATGCAAAAATAGATTTGAAGTCTCAGGAATTGCACATTCGAAAATTGATTATTCTGCCATCCCTCTCAAAATCCAATAATTACAGCAGGGCTTTTAAAAAGGTACAGAATGGTTTGAATGTATCTGATATGAAATAGTTCATTTAAATTAGTCAAAAAACATGCAAAAATAGATTTGAAGTCTCAGGAATTGCACATTCGAAAATTGATTATTCTGCCATCCCTCTCAAAATCCAATAATTACAGCAGGGCTTTTAAAAAGGTACAGAATGGTTTGAATGTATCTGATATGAAATAGTTCATTTAAATTAGTCAAAAAACATGCAAAAATAGATTTGAAGTCTCAGGAATTGCACATTCGAAAATTGATTATTCTGCCATCCCTCTCAAAATCCAATAATTACAGCAGGGCTTTTAAAAAGGTACAGAATGGTTTGAATGTATCTGATATGAAATAGTTCATTTAAATTAGTCAAAAAACATGCAAAAATAGATTTGAAGTCTCAGGAATTGCACATTCGAAAATTGATTATTCTGCCATCCCTCTCAAAATCCAATAATTACAGCAGGGCTTTTAAAAAGGTACAGAATGGTTTGAATGTATCTGATATGAAATAGTTCATTTAAACTAGTCAAAAAACATGCAAAAATAGATTTGAAGTCTCAGGAATTGCACATTCGAAAATTGATTATTCTGCCATCCCTCTCAAAATCCAATAATTACAGTAGGGCTTTTAAAAAGGTACAGAATGGTTTGAATGTATCTGATATAAAAAAGTTCATTTAAATTAGTCAAAAAACATGCAAAAATAGATTTGAAGTCTCAGGAATTGCACATTCGAAAATTGATTATTCTGCCATCCCTCTCAAAATCCAATAATTACAGCAGGGCTTTTAAAAAGGTACAGAATGGTTTGAATGTATCTGATATGAAATAGTTCATTTAAATAAGTCAAAAAACATGCAAAAATAGATTTGAAGTCTCAGGAATTGCACATTCGAAAATTGATTATTCTGCCATCCCTCTCAAAATCCAATAATTACAGCAGGGCTTTTAAAAAGGTACAGAATGGTTTGAATGTATCTGATATGAAATAGTTCATTTAAATAAGTCAAAAAACATGCAAAAATAGATTTGAAGTCTCAGGAATTGCACATTCGAAAATTGATTATTCTGCCATCCCTCTCAAAATCCAATAATTACAGCAGGGCTTTTAAAAAGGTACAGAATGGTTTGAATGTATCTGATATGAAATAGTTCATTTAAATTAGTCAAAAAACATGCAAAAATAGATTTGAAGTCTCAGGAATTGCACATTCGAAAATTGATTATTCTGCCATCCCTCTCAAAATCCAATAATTACAGCAGGGCTTTTAAAAAGGTACAGAATGGTTTGAATGTATCTGATATGAAATAGTTCATTTAAATAAGTCAAAAAACATGCAAAAATAGATTTGAAGTCTCAGGAATTGCACATTCGAAAATTGATTATTCTGCCATCCCTCTCAAAATCCAATAATTACAGTAGGGGTTTTAAAAAGGTACAGAATGGTTTGAATGTATCTGATATGAAATAGTTCATTTAAATTAGTCAAAAAACATGCAAAAATAGATTTGAAGTCTCAGGAATTGCACATTCGAAAATTGATTATTCTGCCATCCCTCTCAAAATCCAAAAATTACAGCAGGGCTTTTAAAAAGGAACAGAATGGTTTGAATGTATCTGATATGAAATAGTTCATTTAAATAAGTCAAAAAACATGCAAAAATAGATTTGAAGTCTCAGGAATTGCACATTCGAAAATTGATTATTCTGCCATCCCTCTCAAAATCCAATAATTACAGCAGGGCTTTTAAAAAGGTACAGAATGGTTTGAATGTATCTGATATGAAATAGTTCATTTAAATAAAAAAAAAAAAAAAATGAATAATTTAAATGAACTTTTTTATATCAGATACATTCAAACCATTTTGTACCTTTTTAAAACCCCAACTGTTATTAGTGGATTTTGAGAGGGATGACAGAATAATCAATTTCAGATTCTGCAACTTTATTTGCCTCAAATCAATTTTTGCATGTTTTTTGAATAATTTAAATGAACTATTTCATATCAGATACATTCAAACCATTCTGTACCATTTTAAAAGCCCTGCTGTAATTATTGGATTTTGAGAGGGATGGCAGAATAATCAATTTCAGATTCTGCAACTTTATTTGCCTCAAATCAATTTTTGCATGTTTTTTGAATAATTTAAATGAACTATTTCATATCAGATACATTCAAACCATTCTGTACCATTTTAAAAGCCCTGCTGTAATTATTGGATTTTGAGAGGGATGGCAGAATAATCAATTTTCGAATGTGCAATTCCTGAGACTTCAAATCTATTTTTGCATGTTTTTTGACTAATTTAAATGAACTATTTCATATCAGATACATTCAAACCATTCTGTACCTTTTTAAAAGCCCTGCTGTAATTATTGGATTTTGAGAGGGATGGCAGAATAATCAATTTTCGAATGTGCAATTCCTGAGACTTCAAATCTATTTTTGCATGTTTTTTGACTAATTTAAATGAACTATTTCATATCAGATACATTCAAACCATTCTGTACCTTTTTAAAAGCCCTGCTGTAATTATTGGATTTTGAGAGGGATGGCAGAATAATCAATTTTCGAATGTGCAATTCCTGAGACTTCAAATCTATTTTTGCATGTTTTTTGAATATTTTAAATGAACTTTTTTATATCAGATACATTCAAACCATTTTGTACCTTTTTAAAACCCCAACTGTTATTAGTGGATTTTGAGAGGGATGACAGAATAATCAATTTCAGATTCTGCAACTTTATTTGCCTCAAATCAATCTTTGCATGTTTTTTGAATATTTTAAATGAACTTTTTTATATCAGATACATTCAAACCATTTTGTACCTTTTTAAAACCCCAACTGTTATTAGTGGATTTTGAGAGGGATGGCAGAATAACCAATTTCAGATTCTGCAACTTTATTTGCCTCAAATCAATCTTTGCATGTTTTTTGAATATTTTAAATGAACTTTTTTATATCAGATACATTCAAACCATTTTGTACCTTTTTAAAACCCCAACTGTTATTAGTGGATTTTGAGAGGGATGGCAGAATAACCAATTTCAGATTCTGCAACTTTATTTGCCTCAAATCAATCTTTGCATGTTTTTTGAATATTTTAAATGAACTTTTTTATATCAGATACATTCAAACCATTTTGTACCTTTTTAAAACCCCAACTGTTATTAGTGGATTTTGAGAGGGATGGCAGAATAATCAATTTCAGATTCTGCAACTTTATTTGCCTCAAATCAATCTTTGCATGTTTTTTGAATATTTTAAATGAACTTTTTTATATCAGATACATTCAAACCATTTTGTACCTTTTTAAAACCCCAACTGTTATTAGTGGATTTTGAGAGGGATGACAGAATAATCAATTTCAGATTCTGCAACTTTATTTGCCTCAAATCAATCTTTGCATGTTTTTTGAATATTTTAAATGAACTTTTTTATATCAGATACATTCAAACCATTTTGTACCTTTTTAAAACCCCAACTGTTATTAGTGGATTTTGAGAGGGATGGCAGAATAACCAATTTCAGATTCTGCAACTTTATTTGCCTCAAATCAATCTTTGCATGTTTTTTGAATATTTTAAATGAACTTTTTTATATCAGATACATTCAAACCATTTTGTACCTTTTTAAAACCCCAACTGTTATTAGTGGATTTTGAGAGGGATGACAGAATAATCAATTTCAGATTCTGCAACTTTATTTGCCTCAAATCAATCTTTGCATGTTTTTTGAATATTTTAAATGAACTTTTTTATATCAGATACATTCAAACCATTCTGTACCTTTTTAAAAGCCCTGCTGTAATTATTGGATTTTGAGAGGGATGGCAGAATAATCAATTTTCGAATGTGCAATTCCTGAGACTTCAAATCTATTTTTGCATGTTTTTTGACTTATTTAAATGAACTATTTCATATCAGATACATTCAAACCATTCTGTACCATTTTAAAAGCCCTGCTGTAATTATTTGATTTTGAGAGGGATGGCAGAATAATCAATTTTCGAATGTGCAATTCCTGAGACTTCAAATCTATTTTTGCATGTTTTTTGACTAATTTAAATGAACTATTTCATATCAGATACATTCAAACCATTCTGTACCATTTTAAAAGCCCTGCTGTAATTATTTGATTTTGAGAGGGATGGCAGAATAATCAATTTCAGATTCTGCAACTTTATTTGCCTCAAATCAATCTTTGCATGTTTTTTGAATATTTTAAATGAACTTTTTTATATCAGATACATTCAAACCATTTTGTACCTTTTTAAAACCCCAACTGTTATTAGTGGATTTTGAGAGGGATGACAGAATAATCAATTTCAGATTCTGCAACTTTATTTGCCTCAAATCAATTTTTGCATGTTTTTTGAATAATTTAAATGAACTATTTCATATCAGATACATTCAAACCATTCTGTACCTTTTTAAAAGCCCTACTGTAATTATTGGATTTTGAGAGGGATGGCAGAATAATCAATTTTCGAATGTGCAATTCCTGAGACTTCAAATCTATTTTTGCATGTTTTTTGACTTATTTAAAAGAACTATTTCATATCAGATACATTCAAACCATTCTGTACCTTTTTAAAAGCCCTGCTGTAATTATTGGATTTTGAGAGGGATGGCAGAATAATCAATTTTCGAATGTGCAATTCCTGAGACTTCAAATCTATTTTTGCATGTTTTTTGACTAATTTAAATGAACTATTTCATATCAGATACATTCAAACCATTCTGTACCATTTTAAAAGCCCTGCTGTAATTATTTGATTTTGAGAGGGATGGCAGAATAATCAATTTCAGATTCTGCAACTTTATTTGCCTCAAATCAATCTTTGCATGTTTTTTGAATATTTTAAATGAACTTTTTTATATCAGATACATTCAAACCATTTTGTACCTTTTTAAAACCCCAACTGTTATTATTTGATTTTGAGAGGGATGGCAGAATAATCAATTTTCGAATGTGCAATTCCTGAGACTTCAAATCTATTTTTGCATGTTTTTTGACTAATTTAAATGAACTATTTCATATCAGATACATTCAAACCATTCTGTACCATTTTAAAAGCCCTGCTGTAATTATTTGATTTTGAGAGGGATGGCAGAATAATCAATTTTCGAATGTGCAATTCCTGAGACTTCAAATCTATTTTTGCATGTTTTTTGACTTATTTAAATGAACTATTTCATATCAGATACATTCAAACCATTCTGTACCATTTTAAAAGCCCTGCTGTAATTATTTGATTTTGAGAGGGATGGCAGAATAATCAATTTTCGAATGTGCAATTCCTGAGACTTCAAATCTATTTTTGCATGTTTTTTGACTAATTTAAATGAACTATTTCATATCAGATACATTCAAACCATTCTGTACCATTTTAAAAGCCCTGCTGTAATTATTTGATTTTGAGAGGGATGGCAGAATAATCAATTTCAGATTCTGCAACTTTATTTGCCTCAAATCAATCTTTGCATGTTTTTTGAATATTTTAAATGAACTTTTTTATATCAGATACATTCAAACCATTTTGTACCTTTTTAAAACCCCAACTGTTATTAGTGGATTTTGAGAGGGATGACAGAATAATCAATTTCAGATTCTGCGACTTTATTTGCCTCAAATCAATTTTTGCATGTTTTTTGAATAATTTAAATGAACTATTTCATATCAGATACATTCAAACCATTCTGTACCTTTTTAAAACCCCTACTGTAATTAGTGGATTTTGAGAGGGATGGCAGAATAACCAATTTCAGATTCTGCAACTTTATTTGCCTCAAATCAATCTTTGCATGTTTTTTGAATATTTTAAATGAACTTTTTTATATCAGATACATTCAAACCATTTTGTACCTTTTTAAAACCCCAACTGTTATTAGTGGATTTTGAGAGGGATGACAGAATAATCAATTTCAGATTCTGCAACTTTATTTGCCTCAAATCAATCTTTGCATGTTTTTTGAATATTTTAAGTGAACTTTTTTATATCAGATACATTCAAACCATTCTGTACCATTTTAAAAGCCCTGCTGTAATTATTTGATTTTGAGAGGGATGGCAGAATAATCAATTTTCGAATGTGCAATTCCTGAGACTTCAAATCTATTTTTGCATGTTTTTTGACTAGTTTAAATGAACTATTTCATATCAGATACATTCAAACCATTCTGTACCATTTTAAAAGCCCTGCTGTAATTATTTGATTTTGAGAGGGATGGCAGAATAATCAATTTCAGATTCTGCAACTTTATTTGACTCAAATCAATCTTTGCATGTTTTTTGAATATTTTAAATGAACTTTTTTATATCAGATACATTCAAACCATTTTGTACCTTTTTAAAACCCCAACTGTTATTAGTGGATTTTGAGAGGGATGACAGAATAATCAATTTCAGATTCTGCAACTTTATTTGCCTCAAATCAATTTTTGCATGTTTTTTGAATAATTTAAATGAACTATTTCATATCAGATACATTCAAACCATTCTGTACCTTTTTAAAACCCCTACTGTAATTAGTGGATTTTGAGAGGGATGGCAGAATAACCAATTTCAGATTCTGCAACTTTATTTGCCTCAAATCAATCTTTGCATGTTTTTTGAATAATTTAAATGAACTATTTCATATCAGATACATTCAAACCATTCTGTACCATTTTAAAAGCCCTGCTGTAATTATTTGATTTTGAGAGGGATGGCAGAATAATCAATTTCAGATTCTGCAACTTTATTTGACTCAAATCAATCTTTGCATGTTTTTTGAATATTTTAAATGAACTTTTTTATATCAGATACATTCAAACCATTTTGTACCTTTTTAAAACCCCAACTGTTATTAGTGGATTTTGAGAGGGATGACAGAATAATCAATTTCAGATTCTGCAACTTTATTTGCCTCAAATCAATTTTTGCATGTTTTTTGAATAATTTAAATGAACTATTTCATATCAGATACATTCAAACCATTCTGTACCTTTTTAAAACCCCTACTGTAATTAGTGGATTTTGAGAGGGATGACAGAATAATCAATTTCAGATTCTGCAACTTTATTTGCCTCAAATCAATCTTTGCATGTTTTTTGAATATTTTAAATGAACTTTTTTATATCAGATACATTCAAACCATTCTGTACCTTTTTAAAAGCCCTACTGTAATTATTGGATTTTGAGAGGGATGGCAGAATAATCAATTTTCGAATGTGCAATTCCTGAGACTTCAAATCTATTTTTGCATGTTTTTTGACTTATTTAAATGAACTATTTCATATCAGATACATTCAAACCATTCTGTACCATTTTAAAAGCCCTGCTGTAATTATTTGATTTTGAGAGGGATGGCAGAATAATCAATTTTCGAATGTGCAATTCCTGAGACTTCAAATCTATTTTTGCATGTTTTTTGACTAATTTAAATGAACTATTTCATATCAGATACATTCAAACCATTCTGTACCATTTTAAAAGCCCAGCTGTAATTATTTGATTTTGAGAGGGATGGCAGAATAATCAATTTCAGATTCTGCAACTTTATTTGCCTCAAATCAATCTTTGCATGTTTTTTGAATATTTTAAATGAACTTTTTTATATCAGATACATTCAAACCATTTTGTACCTTTTTAAAACCCCAACTGTTATTAGTGGATTTTGAGAGGGATGACAGAATAATCAATTTCAGATTCTGCAACTTTATTTGCCTCAAATCAATTTTTGCATGTTTTTTGAATAATTTAAATGAACTATTTCATATCAGATACATTCAAACCATTCTGTACCATTTTAAAAGCCCTGCTTTAATTATTTGATTTTGAGAGGGATGGCAGAATAATCAATTTTCGAATGTGCAATTCCTGAGACTTCAAATCTATTTTTGCATGTTTCTTGACTAATTTAAATGAACTATTTCATATCAGATAGATTCAAACCATTCTGTACCTTTTTAAAAGCCCTGCTGTAATTATTGGATTTTGAGAGGGATGGCAGAATAATCAATTTTCGAATGTGCAATTCCTGAGACTTCAAATCTATTTTTGCATGTTTTTTGACTTATTTAAATGAACTATTTCATATCAGATACATTCAAACCATTCTGTACCTTTTTAAAAGCCCTGCTGTAATTATTGGATTTTGAGAGGGATGGCAGAATAATCAATTTTCGAATGTGCAATTCCTGAGACTTCAAATCTATTTTTGCATGTTTTTTGACTAATTTAAATGAACTATTTCATATCAGATACATTCAAACCATTCTGTACCTTTTTAAAAGCCCTGCTGTAATTAATGGATTTTGAGAGGGATGGCAGAATAATCAATTTTCGAATGTGCAATTCCTGAGACTTCAAATCTATTTTTGCATGTTTTTTGACTAATTTAAATGAACTATTTCATATCAGATACATTCAAACCATTCTGTACCTTTTTAAAACCCCTACTGTAATTAGTGGATTTTGAGAGGGATGGCAGAATAACCAATTTCAGATTCTGCAACTTTATTTGCCTCAAATCAATCTTTGCATGTTTTTTGAATATTTTAAATGAACTTTTTTATATCAGATACATTCAAACCATTTTGTACCTTTTTAAAACCCCAACTGTTATTAGTGGATTTTGAGAGGGATGACAGAATAATCAATTTCAGATTCTGCGACTTTATTTGCCTCAAATCAATTTTTGCATGTTTTTTGAATAATTTAAATGAACTATTTCATATCAGATACATTCAAACCATTCTGTACCTTTTTAAAACCCCTACTGTAATTAGTGGATTTTGAGAGGGATGGCAGAATAACCAATTTCAGATTCTGCAACTTTATTTGCCTCAAATCAATCTTTGCATGTTTTTTGAATATTTTAAATGAACTTTTTTATATCAGATACATTCAAACCATTTTGTACCTTTTTAAAACCCCAACTGTTATTAGTGGATTTTGAGAGGGATGACAGAATAATCAATTTCAGATTCTGCAACTTTATTTGCCTCAAATCAATCTTTGCATGTTTTTTGAATATTTTAAGTGAACTTTTTTATATCAGATACATTCAAACCATTCTGTACCATTTTAAAAGCCCTGCTGTAATTATTTGATTTTGAGAGGGATGGCAGAATAATCAATTTTCGAATGTGCAATTCCTGAGACTTCAAATCTATTTTTGCATGTTTTTTGACTAGTTTAAATGAACTATTTCATATCAGATACATTCAAACCATTCTGTACCATTTTAAAAGCCCTGCTGTAATTATTTGATTTTGAGAGGGATGGCAGAATAATCAATTTCAGATTCTGCAACTTTATTTGCCTCAAATCAATCTTTGCATGTTTTTTGAATATTTTAAATGAACTTTTTTATATCAGATACATTCAAACCATTTTGTACCTTTTTAAAACCCCAACTGTTATTAGTGGATTTTGAGAGGGATGACAGAATAATCAATTTCAGATTCTGCAACTTTATTTGCCTCAAATCAATTTTTGCATGTTTTTTGAATAATTTAAATGAACTATTTCATATCAGATACATTCAAACCATTCTGTACCTTTTTAAAACCCCTACTGTAATTAGTGGATTTTGAGAGGGATGGCAGAATAACCAATTTCAGATTCTGCAACTTTATTTGCCACAAATCAATCTTTGCATGTTTTTTGAATATTTTAAATGAACTTTTTTATATCAGATACATTCAAACCATTCTGTACCTTTTTAAAAGCCCTACTGTAATTATTGGATTTTGAGAGGGATGGCAGAATAATCAATTTTCGAATGTGCAATTCCTGAGACTTCAAATCTATTTTTGCATGTTTTTTGACTAGTTTAAATGAACTATTTCATATCAGATACATTCAAACCATTCTGTACCATTTTAAAAGCCCTGCTGTAATTATTTGATTTTGAGAGGGATGGCAGAATAATCAATTTCAGATTCTGCAACTTTATTTGCCTCAAATCAATCTTTGCATGTTTTTTGAATATTTTAAATGAACTATTTCATATCAGATACATTCAAACCATTCTGTACCATTTTAAAAGCCCTGCTGTAATTATTTGATTTTGAGAGGGATGGCAGAATAATCAATTTTCGAATGTGCAATTCCTGAGACTTCAAATCTATTTTTGCATGTTTCTTGACTAATTTAAATGAACTATTTCATATCAGATACATTCAAACCATTCTGTACCTTTTTAAAAGCCCTGCTGTAATTATTGGATTTTGAGAGGGATGGCAGAATAATCAATTTTCGAATGTGCAATTCCTGAGACTTCAAATCTATTTTTGCATGTTTTTTGACTTATTTAAATGAACTATTTCATATCAGATACATTCAAACCATTCTGTACCTTTTTAAAAGCCCTGCTGTAATTATTGGATTTTGAGAGGGATGGCAGAATAATCAATTTTCGAATGTGCAATTCCTGAGACTTCAAATCTATTTTTGCATGTTTTTTGACTAATTTAAATGAACTATTTCATATCAGATACATTCAAACCATTCTGTACCTTTTTAAAAGCCCTGTTGTAATTAATGGATTTTGAGAGGGATGGCAGAATAATCAATTTTCGAATGTGCAATTCCTGAGACTTCAAATCTATTTTTGCATGTTTTTTGACTAATTTAAATGAACTATTTCATATCAGATACATTCAAACCATTCTGTACCATTTTAAAAGCCCTGCTGTAATTATTTGATTTTGAGAGGGATGGCAGAATAATCAATTTTCGAATGTGCAATTCCTGAGACTTCAAATCTATTTTTGCATGTTTTTTGACTAATTTAAATGAACTATTTCATATCAGATACATTCAAACCATTCTGTACCATTTTAAAAGCCCTGCTGTAATTATTTGATTTTGAGAGGGATGGCAGAATAATCAATTTCAGATTCTGCAACTTTATTTGCCTCAAATCAATCTTTGCATGTTTTTTGAATATTTTAAATGAACTTTTTTATATCAGATACATTCAAACCATTTTGTACCTTTTTAAAACCCCAACTGTTATTAGTGGATTTTGAGAGGGATGACAGAATAATCAATTTCAGATTCTGCAACTTTATTTGCCTCAAATCAATTTTTGCATGTTTTTTGAATAATTTAAATGAACTATTTCATATCAGATACATTCAAACCATTCTGTACCTTTTTAAAAGCCCTACTGTAATTATTGGATTTTGAGAGGGATGGCAGAATAATCAATTTTCGAATGTGCAAATCCTGAGACTTCAAATCTATTTTTGCATGTTTTTTGACTTATTTAAATGAACTATTTCATATCAGATACATTCAAACCATTCTGTACCTTTTTAAAAGCCCTGCTGTAATTATTGGATTTTGAGAGGGATGGCAGAATAATCAATTTTCGAATGTGCAATTCCTGAGACTTCAAATCTATTTTTGCATGTTTTTTGACTAATTTAAATGAACTATTTCATATCAGATACATTCAAACCATTCTGTACCATTTTAAAAGCCCTGCTGTAATTATTTGATTTTGAGAGGGATGGCAGAATAATCAATTTTCGAATGTGCAATTCCTGAGACTTCAAATCTATTTTTGCATGTTTTTTGACTTATTTAAATGAACTATTTCATATCAGATACATTCAAACCATTCTGTACCATTTTAAAAGCCCTGCTGTAATTATTTGATTTTGAGAGGGATGGCAGAATAATCAATTTTCGAATGTGCAATTCCTGAGACTTCAAATCTATTTTTGCATGTTTTTTGACTAATTTAAATGAACTATTTCATATCAGATACATTCAAACCATTCTGTACCATTTTAAAAGCCCTGCTGTAATTATTTGATTTTGAGAGGGATGACAGAATAATCAATTTCAGATTCTGCAACTTTATTTGCCTCAAATCAATCTTTGCATGTTTTTTGAATATTTTAAATGAACTTTTTTATATCAGATACATTCAAACCATTTTGTACCTTTTTAAAACCCCAACGGTTATTAGTGGATTTTGAGAGGGATGACAGAATAATCAATTTCAGATTCTGCAACTTTATTTGCCTCAAATCAATTTTTGCATGTTTTTTGAATAATTTAAATGAACTATTTCATATCAGATACATTCAAACCATTCTGTACCTTTTTAAAACCCCTACTGTAATTAGTGGATTTTGAGAGGGATGGCAGAATAACCAATTTCAGATTCTGCAACTTTATTTGCCTCAAATCAATCTTTGCATGTTTTTTGAATATTTTAAATGAACTTTTTTATATCAGATACATTCAAACCATTCTGTACCTTTTTAAAACCCCTACTGTAATTAGTGGATTTTGAGAGGGATGGCAGAATAACCAATTTCAGATTCTGCAACTTTATTTGCCTCAAATCAATCTTTGCATGTTTTTTGAATATTTTAAATGAACTTTTTTATATCAGATACATTCAAACCATTCTGTACCTTTTTAAAAGCCCTACTGTAATTATTGGATTTTGAGAGGGATGGCAGAATAATAAATTTTCGAATGTGCAATTCCTGAGACTTCAAATCTATTTTTGCATGTTTTTTGACTAATTTAAATGAACTATTTCATATCAGATACATTCAAACCATTCTGTACCATTTTAAAAGCCCTGCTGTAATTATTTGATTTTGAGAGGGATGGCAGAATAATCAATTTTCGAATGTGCAATTCCTGAGACTTCAAATCTATTTTTGCATGTTTTTTGACTAATTTAAATGAACTATTTCATATCAGATACATTCAAACCATTCTGTATCTTTTTAAAACCCCTACTGTAATTAGTGGATTTTGAGAGGGATGGCAGAATAACCAATTTCAGATTCTGCAACTTTATTTGCCTCAAATCAATCTTTGCATGTTTTTTGAATATTTTAAATGAACTTTTTTATATCAGATACATTCAAACCATTTTGTACCTTTTTAAAACCCCAACTGTTATTAGTGGATTTTGAGAGGGATGACAGAATAATCAATTTCAGATTCTGCAACTTTATTTGCCTCAAATCAATCTTTGCATGTTTTTTGAATATTTTAAATGAACTTTTTTATATCAGATACATTCAAACCATTTTGTACCTTTTTAAAACCCCAACTGTTATTAGTGGATTTTGAGAGGGATGGCAGAATAATCAATTTCAGATTCTGCAACTTTATTTGCCTCAAATCAATCTTTGCATGTTTTTTGAATATTTTAAATGAACTTTTTTATATCAGATACATTCAAACCATTTTGTACCTTTTTAAAACCCCAACTGTTATTAGTGGATTTTGAGAGGGATGACAGAATAATCAATTTCAGATTCTGCAACTTTATTTGCCTCAAATCAATTTTTGCATGTTTTTTGAATAATTTAAATGAACTAATTCATATCAGATACATTCAAACCATTCTGTACCTTTTTAAAACCCCAACTGTTATTAGTGGATTTTGAGAGGGATGACAGAATAATCAATTTCAGATTCTGCAACTTTATTTGCCTCAAATCAATCTTTGCATGTTTTTTGACTTATTTAAATGAACTATTTCATATCAGATACATTCAAACCATTCTGTACCTTTTTAAAAGCCCTGCTGTAATTATTGGATTTTGAGAGGGATGGCAGAATAATCAATTTTCGAATGTGCAATTCCTGAGACTTCAAATCTATTTTTGCATGTTTTTTGTCTTATTTAAATGAACTATTTCATATCAGATACATTCAAACCATTCTGTACCTTTTTAAAAGCCCTACTGTAATTATTTGATTTTGAGAGGGATGGCAGAATAATCAATTTTCGAATGTGCAATTCCTGAGACTTCAAATCTATTTTTGCATGTTTTTTGACTTATTTAAATGAACTATTTCATATCAGATACATTCAAACCATTCTGTACCTTTTTAAAACCCCTACTGTAATTAGTGGATTTTGAGAGGGATGGCAGAATAATCAATTTTCGAATGTGCAATTCCTGAGACTTCAAATCTATTTTTGCATGTTTTTTGACTAATTTAAATGAACTATTTCATATCAGATACATTCAAACCATTCTGTACCTTTTTAAAAGCCTTACTGTAATTATTGGATTTTGAGAGGGATGGCAGAATAATCAATTTTCGAATGTGCAATTCCTGAGACTTCAAATCTATTTTTGCATGTTTTTTGACTAATTTAAATGAACTATTTCATATCAGATACATTCAAACCATTCTGTACCTTTTTAAAACCCCTACTGTAATTAGTGGATTTTGAGAGGGATGGCAGAATAATCAATTTTCGAATGTGCAATTCCTGAGACTTCAAATCTATTTTTGCATGTTTTTTGACTTATTTAAATGAACTATTTCATATCAGATACATTCAAACCATTCTGTACCTTTTTAAAAGCCCTGCTGTAATTATTGGATTTTGAGAGGGATGGCAGAATAATCAATTTTCGAATGTGCAATTCCTGAGACTTCAAATCTATTTTTGCATGTTTTTTGACTTATTTAAATGAACTATTTCATATCAGATACATTCAAACCATTCTGTACCATTTTAAAAGCCCTGCTGTAATTATTTGATTTTGAGAGGGATGGCAGAATAATAAATTTTCGAATGTGCAATTCCTGAGACTTCAAATCTATTTTTGCATGTTTTTTGACTAATTTAAATGAACTATTTCATATCAGATACATTCAAACCATTCTGTACCTTTTTAAAAGCCTTACTGTAATTATTGGATTTTGAGAGGGATGGCAGAATAATCAATTTTCGAATGTGCAATTCCTGAGACTTCAAATCTATTTTTGCATGTTTTTTGACTAATTTAAATGAACTATTTCATATCAGATACATTCAAACCATTCTGTATCTTTTTAAAACCCCTACTGTAATTAGTGGATTTTGAGAGGGATAGCAGAATAACCAATTTCAGATTCTGCAACTTTATTTGCCTCAAATCAATCTTTGCTTGTTTTTCGACTAATTTAAATGAACTTTTTTATATCAGATACATTCAAACCATTCTGTACCATTTTAAAAGCCCTGCTGTAATTATTTGATTTTGAGAGGGATGGCAGAATAATAAATTTTCGAATGTGCAATTCCTGAGACTTCAAATCTTTTTTTGCATGTTTTTTGACTAGTTAAAATGAACTATTTCATATCAGATACATTCAAACCATTCTGTACCATTTTAAAACCCCTACTGTAATTAGTGGATTTTGAGAGGGATAGCAGAATAACCAATTTCAGATTCTGCAACTTTATTTGCATCAAATCAATCTTTGCTTGTTTTTTGACTAATTTAAATGAACTTTTTTATATCAGATACATTCAAACCATTCTGTACCATTTTAAAAGCCCTGCTGTAATTATTTGATTTTGAGAGGGATGGCAGAATAATAAATTTTCGAATGTGCAATTCCTGAGACTTCAAATCTATTTTTGCATGTTTTTTGACTAATTTAAATGAACTATTTCATATCAGATACATTCAAACCATTCTGTATCTTTTTAAAACCCCTACTGTAATTAGTGGATTTTGAGAGGGATAGCAGAATAACCAATTTCAGATTCTGCAACTTTATTTGCCTCAAATCAATCTTTGCTTGTTTTTTGACTAATTTAAATGAACTTTTTTATATCAGATACATTCAAACCATTCTGTACCTTTTTAAAAGCCCTACTGTAATTATTGGATTTTGAGAGGGATGGCAGAATAATCAATTTTCGAATGTGCAATTCCTGAGACTTCAAATCTATTTTTGCATGTTTTTTGACTAGTTTAAATGAACTATTTCATATCAGATACATTCAAACCATTCTGTACCATTTTAAAAGCCCTGCTGTAATTATTTGATTTTGGAGGGATGGCAGAATAATAAATTTTCGAATGTGCAATTCCTGAGACTTCAAATCTATTTTTGCATGTTTTTTGACTAATTTAAATGAACTATTTCATATCAGATACATTCAAACCATTCTGTATCTTTTTAAAACCCCTACTGTAATTAGTGGATTTTGAGAGGGATGGCAGAATAATAAATTTTCGAATGTGCAATTCCTGAGACTTCAAATCTATTTTTGCATGTTTTTTGACTAATTTAAATGAACTATTTCATATCAGATACATTCAAACCATTCTGTATCTTTTTAAAACCCCTACTGTAATTAGTGGATTTTGAGAGGGATGACAGAATAATCAATTTCAGATTCTGCAACTTTATTTGCCTCAAATCAATTTTTGCATGTTTTTTGAATAATTTAAATGAACTTTTTTTTATCAGATACATTCAAACCATTTTGTACCTTTTTAAAACCCCAACTGTAATTAGTGGATTTTGAGAGGGATGGCAGAATAACCAATTTCAGATTCTGCAACTTTATTTGCCTCAAATCAATCTTTGCTTGTTTGTTGACTAATTTAAATGAACTATTTCATATCAGATACATTCAAACCATTCTGTACCTTTTTAAAACCCCTACTGTAATTAGTGGATTTTGAGAGGGATGGCAGAATAACCAATTTCAGATTCTGCAACTTTATTTGCCTCAAATCAATCTTTGCATGTTTTTTAAATATTTTAAATGAACTTTTTTATATCAGATACATTCAAACCATTTTGTACCTTTTTAAAACCCCAACTGTAATTAGTGGATTTTGAGAGGGATGACAGAATAATCAATTTCAGATTCTGCAACTTTATTTGCCTCAAATCAATTTTTGCATGTTTTTTGAATAATTTAAATGAACTATTTCATATCAGATACATTCAAACCATTCTGTACCTTTTTAAAAGCCCTACTGTAATTAGTGGATTTTGAGAGGGATGACAGAATAATCAATTTCAGATTCTGCAACTTTATTTGCCTCAAATCAATTTTTGCATGTTTTTTGAATAATTTAAATGAACTATTTCATATCAGATACATTCAAACCATTCTGTACCTTTTTAAAACCCCAACTGTAATTAGTGGATTTTGAGAGGGATGACAGAATAATCAATTTCAGATTCTGCAACTTTATTTGCCTCAAATCAATTTTTGCATGTTTTTTGAATAATTTAAATGAACTATTTCATATCAGATACATTCAAACCATTCTGTACCTTTTTAAAACCCCTACTGTAATTAGTGGATTTTGAGAGGGATGGCAGAATAACCAATTTCAGATTCTGCAACTTTATTTGCCTCAAATCAATCTTTGCATGTTTTTTAAATATTTTAAATGAACTTTTTTATATCAGATACATTCAAACCATTTTGTACCTTTTTAAAACCCCAACTGTTATTAGTGGATTTTGAGAGGGATGACAGAATAATCAATTTCAGATTCTGCAACTTTATTTGCCTCAAATCAATCTTTGCATGTTTTTTGACTAATTTAAATGAACTTTTTTATATCAGATACATTCAAACCATTCTGTACCTTTTTAAAAGCCCTACTGTAATTATTGGATTTTGAGAGGGATGGCAGAATAATCAATTTTCGAATGTGCAATTCCTGAGACCTCTAATTAATTTTTGCACGTTTTTTGACTAATTTGCATGAACTTTTTCATATCAGATACATTCAAACCATTCTGTACCATTTTAAAAGCCCTGCTGTAATTATTTGATTTTGAGAGGGATGGCAGAATAATCAATTTTCGAATGTGCAATTCCTGAGACTTCAAATCTATTTTTGCATGTTTTTTGACTAATTTAAATGAACTATTTCATATCAGTTACATTCAAACCATTCTGTACCTTTTTAAAAGCCCTACTGTAATTATTTGATTTTGAGAGGGATGGCAGAATAATCAATTTTCGAATGTGCAATTCCTGAGACTTCAAATCTATTTTTGCATGTTTTTTGACTAATTTAAATGAACTATTTCATATCAGATACATTCAAACCATTCTGTACCATTTTTAAAGCCCTGCTGTAATTATTTGATTTTGAGAGGGATGGCAGAATAATAAATTTTCGAATGTGCAATTCCTGAGACTTCAAATCTATTTTTGCATGTTTTTTGACTAATTTAAATGAACTATTTCATATCAGTTACATTCAAACCATTCTGTACCTTTTTAAAAGCCCTACTGTAATTATTTGATTTTGAGAGGGATGGCAGAATAATAAATTTTCGAATGTGCAATTCCTGAGACTTCAAATCTATTTTTGCATGTTTTTTGACTAATTTAAATGAACTATTTCATATCAGATACATTCAAACCATTCTGTACCTTTTTAAAAGCCCTGCTGTAATTATTGGATTTTGAGAGGGATGGCAGAATAATCAATTTTCGAATGTGCAATTCCTGAGACTTCAAATCTATTTTTGCATGTTTTTTGACTAATTTAAATGAACTATTTCATATCAGATACATTCAAACCATTCTGTACCTTTTTAAAAGCCCTACTGTAATTATTGGATTTTGAGAGGGATGGCAGAATAATCAATTTTCGAATGTGCAATTCCTGAGACTTCAAATCTATTTTTGCATGTTTTTTGACTAATTTAAATGAACTATTTCATATCAGATACATTCAAACCATTCTGTACCATTTTAAAAGCCCTGCTGTAATTATTTGATTTTGAGAGGGATGGCAGAATAATCAATTTTGGAATGTGCAATTCCTGAGACTTCAAATCTATTTTTGCATGTTTTTTGACTAATTTAAATGAACTATTTCATATCAGATACATTCAAACCATTCTGTACCTTTTTAAAAGCCCTACTGTAATTATTGGATTTTGAGAGGGATGGCAGAATAATCAATTTTCGAATGTGCAATTCCTGAGACTTCAAATCTATTTTTGCATGTTTTTTGACTAATTTAAATGAACTATTTCATATCAGATACATTCAAACCATTCTGTACCATTTTAAAAGCCCTGCTGTAATTATTGGATTTTGAGAGGGATGGCAGAATAATCAATTTTCGAATGTGCAATTCCTGAGACTTCAAATCTATTTTTGCATGTTTTTTGACTAATTTAAATGAACTATTTCATATCAGATACATTCAAACCATTCTGTACCATTTTAAAAGCCCTGCTGTAATTATTGGATTTTGAGAGGGATGGCAGAATAATCAATTTTCGAATGTGCAATTCCTGAGACTTCAAATCTATTTTTGCATGTTTTTTGACTAATTTGCATGAACTTTTTCATATCAGATACATTCAAACCATTTTGTACCTTTTTAAAACCCCAACTGTAATTAATTAACGATATGGCTCCCGGGGCAAGGAGCACATCCCTATGTCCATCCTTATATACCACCTTCTCTATTCCACGCCTTCTCACTCTCTCGATCTCTCGATCTCTCCTTCTCTTGATCTCCTGATCACTTGATCTCTCACTCGATCAACATCAGTTGATCCACGCCTGATGGCGTCACATCTCCCCCATCCCAAAGGGTCCCAACAAGTTTATAATAGTTTTTCAATGGCTGGGCACCATGCCCCTCACCTAAGGTTGGACATAACGTCTCTTTTAGTTTTTGTCATTTGTCTTTCACTTTTAGCGTTATCAATTGTACCGAACACATCGGTGTGAAGGAATACTTCACTTCACTTATTCATCCAACAATCTTTTATTTCATGCCCCTGACGCCGGCATCTATAACATATTTGTCTATGAATCGGCCGTACGGCGATTTGGTACAAATTAGCATGATTAGCATTTGGTAGCCATGCTTGTCCACCGTTATACTGTTGCCCGCAACGCCATCCTTGACGAAAGCCATCTTGATATGCCTGTGTCCGTTTAATTTTCCAACATTTGTCCATTATGTGACCAGTTAAGCCACAAAATCTACATAATCTGTCTTCAACAGCTTTCTTTTCATGATTACTTGGTTCTGCTGTTTTTCTGTCAAATGCTACTCTGGTTGACCCATTTTTCTTTTTAACCAGTACAATTGGCGCAGTTGCATGTTCTTTTTGTTTTTCTATAATTCCATTTGCCAGCATTTGAGGAATTACTTTTCGAAGTGTATTATTCTCATTTCCTTTCACATCACTCTTACTATCCTTCTTGATGTCATGAAATCTTTCCGTATTTAACTTAACATTACGCATTCGGCTCATCCTGCATCTCTCATCATATATTGTACGATATGATCCTGATTGTCCTGCTACCTCGTTATTCTCAATAACATAACTGCCGTAGACTTCTTTACTTCCACAAAGGGCAGTATCTGATACTGTAGATCTAACACTTTGTTCAGAATAACATGTTCTTTTTAACGTTCTACCGAAAATTTCCATGTTTACTTGTACTCCTCCAAACCACATCACCCGATTCGCACAATCAATTCCAATTTCGGATCCTCTTTCTAAAGTGTCACAACCAATAATTATTTCACATTTCCCTGATTGATTTAATTTTGGGATATTTAAAACAAAGACTTCTGTTCTGTAAAAAGAACCACCTATCCGAATATTTCCAATTATAGACCCACATATTTTTCCTGAATTTCCGAAAAGTCCGCTAACCTCCCGATTTGTTTCACGTATCTGAGCATGCAATGTTTGTGCAAGTGGTAAGGGACATAAGGTAATTGAACTTCCAGTATCAATCAAGCCTGTGAACGAAACATTGTTTACTTCCACTGCTGTGACGGCAATAGTTCTCGTTTTCATTTCACTAAGAAGAGTGCATACCGTATCCTTAATAATTATGTCTTCTATCCCTTCATTGTCTTCTTCTCTTTCTATCATTAAAATTATCTCATCATTATTCTTTCTGGGTATCCTTAAATCATTTCCTTCACTTTTATTGTCCCCTGCAAGTGTAATTATATCTTTTCCATCTTTATCTTCTCTTTTACAAAATTCATTCATCGTTTTGCTGTTTGCTTCTTCAAAATTTAAAACATATCCTGTTAAACTTTGTTCTGCTTTTTGCTCTTCCGTTTGCAAAAAATCGTCATACCAATCATTGTAAACATCCTGTCCTGTTTTTGTTTCTATCATGCTTTCAAGTTTTCTTGCATCCGTTTGATCTTTGATCTCACAGCTGTAACTTCGATCAACTTCTTCTCTTTTTCGCTTTGGTGTCGTCATCGAATATTGTATTACAGTAGTCATTTCTGTGCTGTGTTCAACTCTTTCAACAATACCTTTTACGTGCCCAATAACAGTTGTTGCTTCACTTAATCTCCTTCGTAACTCATTAATCTCTTCATTAAACAGTTTGATCTCTTCTGTTGTCTTTGCTTTAAACTCCTTAAACTCTTTTGTAACATTTTTGAGTTCTCCTTCATTCCTGTCATATGCCTCTCCTTCTTCACATATTAATTTATCCAATTCCTTTTGCACTTTTCTTATTTTGGGATTCTCTTCATCACCAATATGATCAATCCCTCTTTTTACTCCTTTAAGTGCTTCAACCACTTTCCGAGTTCTTTTAAGGTCAGGAATTGTTATCTTCGTCCTGATTGGCCCTTCACCTGTTCCAAAACCAAATATAGTGATAGAGCTCATTTTGTTTAAGTTAATTTCAGTTGAGTGGCACCTTGCCTTGTATCAAATTAATTTAATGTCCTCTTTTCCAACAAAGGACAAATAAATATTAATATTGTCACCTTTAGGAGGTGGAAAATCCTACTGAATATCAGTAAGCTTATTTAAAAAAATAATAAAATAATTTTGTTTAAAAAAAAGAAATTTTTATTGATAATTTTTTTTTTGTTTTTGGATTATGATTATGAGATTACGAAAAGAAATTTATACAAAAAATCTTTGTGTTGTTTTTAACAGCAACACTTTAAATAATTACAAGAAATTTTGTGATACTTTTAACAATACCACCAGGAAGAATGATTTTAAAAAATTTGTGTTACTTTGAACACTAAAACAGAGCTAAAAGGGAAAAAAATTATATTTTTTTTAGTATTTTATTTTTATGCCTAAAGGGCAACAAGATATCTTATGAGAAGATGAAACCAAGAAATTGTGTACGACTTTTAACAGTAGCACTAAAGAAAAAGAAACTAAATTGTATTATTTTTAACAATAATACTACACAAAAAAAGGAATTTTTACAAAAAAAAACAAGAGAAATAAAAAACGGATGTTTATAAAAAATTTTGTGTTGCTTTTAACAGCGACACTAAAAAGACGGTTGTAATACTTTTAAAAAAAATAAAAGAATGTATCACTTTTAACAGCACCACAAGAAAGAGCAAAATTTAAAAAAAAACTTTAAAGATTTGAAATGCATAAAGAGCACTAAAAATGAGATTTTTAATGACAGGAGATCAAATTTGTATTATTTTTAACAATAATACTAAAAAAAACTGATTTGCACTATTTTTAACAATAGCACCGAAAAAAAAAAGTTGTACTACTTTTAACAATAGCACCGAAAAAAAGGGATAGTTCCGCAGAACTTGCGCAATGGGGCAGGGGAAACGTTCCTCAGAACAAAATAATTTTCTTAATTTTTTAATTCAATTTTCAATTTCAATAATAATTATAACTTTTATTCAATTTTATTTCAATTCAATTTTTCTTTTTTTTTAAAAAAACAATCATAAATTTTATTTAATATAATTCAATTCTTTTTTCTTTTCAAACAAAAACGATTTTCTTTTCTTTTAACAATTTTTAAAAGGGAACGATAACTTTAAAATGAACGCGGCTGGACGTCTCCAGCTCGCTGCTACCATTAACGATATGGCTCCCGGGGCAAGGAGCACATCCCTATGTCCATCCTTATATACCACCTTCTCTATTCCACGCCTTCTCACTCTCTCGATCTCTCGATCCTTCTCTTGATCTCCTGATCACTTGATCTCTCACTCGATCAACATCAGTTGATCCACGCCTGATGGCGTCACAATTAGTGGATTTTGAGAGGGATGGCAGAATAATCAATTTTCGAATGTGCAATTCCTGAGACCTCTAATTAATTTTTGCATGTTTTTTGACTAATTTGCATGAACTTTTTCATATCAGATACATTCAAACCGTTTTAGACCTTTTTAAAACACCAACTGTAATTAGTGGATTTTGAGAGGGATGGCAGAATAATCAATTTTCGAATGTGCACTTCCTGAGACCTCTAATTAATTTTTGCATGTTTTTTGAATAATTTGCATGAACTTTTTCATATCAGATTCATTCAAACCATTTTGTACCTTTTTAAAACCCCAAGTGTAATTAGTGGATTTTGAGAGGGATGGCAGAATAATCAATTTTCGAATGTGCAATTCCTGAGACCTCTAATTAATTTTTGCACGTTTTTTGACTAATTTGCATGAACTTTTTCATATCAGATACATTCAAACCGTTTTAGACCTTTTTAAAACACCAACTGTAATTAGTGGATTTTGAGAGGGATGGCAGAATAATCAATTTTCGAATGTGCACTTCCTGAGACCTCTAAATAATTTTTGCATGTTTTTTGAATAATTTGCATGAACTTTTTCATATCAGATTCATTCAAACCATTTTGTACCTTTTTAAAACCCCAAGTGTAATTAGTGGATTTTGAGAGGGATGGCAGAATAATCAATTTTCGAATGTGCAATTCCTGAGACCTCTAATTAATTTTTGCATGTTTTTTGACTAATTTGCATGAACTTTTTCATATCAGATACATTCAAACCGTTTTAGACCTTTTTAAAACACCAACTGTAATTAGTGGATTTTGAGAGGGATGGCAGAATAATCAATTTTCGAATGTGCACTTCCTGAGACCTCTAATTAATTTTTGCATGTTTTTTGAATAATTTGCATGAACTTTTTCATATCAGATTCATTCAAACCATTTTGTACCTTTTTAAAACCCCAAGTGTAATTAGTGGATTTTGAGAGGGATGGCAGAATAATCAATTTTCGAATGTGCAATTCCTGAGACCTCTAATTAATTTTTGCATGTTTTTTGACTAATTTGCATGAACTTTTTCATATCAGATACATTCAAACCGTTTTGTACCTTTTTAAAACCCCAACTGTAATTAGTGGATTTTGAGAGGGATGGCAGAATAATCAATTTTCGAATGTGCAATTCCTGAGACCTCTAATTAATTTTTGCATGTTTTTTGAATAATTTGCATGAACTTTTTCATATCAGATTCATTCAAACCATTTTGTACCTTTTTAAAACCCCAAGTGTAATTAGTGGATTTTGAGAGGGATGGCAGAATAATCAATTTTCGAATGTGCAATTCCTGAGACCTCTAATTAATTTTTGCATGTTTTTTGACTAATTTGCATGACCTTTTTCATATCAGATACATTCAAACCGTTTTGTACCTTTTTAAAACCCCAACTGTAATTAGTGGATTTTGAGAGGGATGGCAGAATAATCAATTTTCGAATGTGCAATTCCTGAGACCTCTAATTAATTTTTGCATGTTTTTTGACTAATTTGCATGAACTTTTTCATATCAGATACATTCAAACCGTTTTGTACCTTTTTAAAACCCCAACTGTAATTAGTGGATTTTGAGAGGGATGGCAGAATAATCAATTTTCGAATGTGCAATTCCTGAGACCTCTAATTAATTTTTGCACGTTTTTTGACTAATTTGCATGAATTTTTTCATATCAGGTACATTCATACCATTTTGTACCTTTTTAAAACCCCAACTGTAATTGGTGGATTTTGAGAGGGATGGCAGAATAATCAATTTTCGAATGTGCAATTCCTGAGACCTCTAATTAATTTTTGCATGTTTTTTGACTAATTTGCATGAACTTTTTCATATCAGATACATTCAAACCATTTTGTACCTTTTTAAAACCCCAAGTGTAATTAGTGGATTTTGAGAGGGATGGCAGAATAATCAATTTTCGAATGTGCAATTCTTGAGACCTCTAATTAATTTTTGCATGTTTTTTGAATAATTTCCATGAACTTTTTCATATCAGATTCATTCAAACCATTTTGTACCTCTTTAAAACCCCTACTGTAATTAGTGGATTTTGAGAGGGATGGCAGAATAATCAATTTTCGAATGTGCAATTCTTGAGACCTCTAATTAATTTTTGCATGTTTTTTGAATAATTTGCATGAACTTTTTCATATCAGATTCATTCATACCATTTTGTACCTTTTTAAAACCCCTACTGTAATTAGTGGATTTTGAGAGGGATGGCAGAATAATCAATTTTCGAATGTGCAATTCCTGAGACCTCTAATTATTTTTTGCATGTTTTTTGAATAATTTGCATGAACTTTTTCATATCAGATTCATTCATACCATTTTGTACCTTTTTAAAACCCCTACTGTAATTAGTGGATTTTGAGAGGGATGGCAGAATAATCAATTTTCGAATGTGCAATTCTTGAGACCTCTAATTAATTTTTGCATGTTTTTTGAATAATTTGCATGAACTTTTTCATATCAGATTCATTCATACCATTTTGTACCTTTTTAAAACCCCTACTGTAATTAGTGGATTTTGAGAGGGATGGCAGAATAATCAATTTTCGAATGTGCAATTCTTGAGACCTCTAATTATTTTTTGCATGTTTTTTGAATAATTTGCATGAACTTTTTCATATCAGATTCATTCAAACCATTTTGTACCTTTTTAAAACCCCAAGTGTAATTAGTGGATTTTGAGAGGGATGGCAGAATAATCAATTTTCGAATGTGCAATTCCTGAGACCTCTAATTGTTTTTTGCACGTTTTTTGACTAATTTGCATGAACTTTTTCATATCAGATACATTCATACCATTTTGTACCTTTTTAAAACCCCTACTGTAATTAGTGGATTTTGAGAGGGTTGGCAGAATAATCAATTTCAGATTCTGCAATCTTATTTGCCTCAAATCAATTTTTGCATGTTTTTTGACTAATTTGCATGAACTTTTTTAAATCAGATACATTCAAACCATTCTGTACCTTTTTAAAACCCCTACTGTAATTAGTGGATTTTGAGAGGGATGGCAGAATAATCAATTTTCGAATGTGCAATTCCTGAGACCTCTAATTATTTTTTGCATGTTTTTTGACTAATTTGCATGAACTTTTTCATATCAGATACATTCATACCATTTTGTACCTTTTTAAAACCCCTACGGTAATTAGTGGATTTTGAGAGGGTTGGCAGAATAATCAATTTCAGATTCTGCAACTTTATTTGCCTCATATCAATTTTTGCACGTTTTTTGACTAATTTGCATGAACTTTTTCATATCAGATACATTCATACCATTTTGTACCTTTTTAAAACCCCTACTGTAATTAGTGGATTTTGAGAGGGATGGCAGAATAATCAATTTTCGAATGTGCAATTCTTGAGACCTCTAATTGTTTTTTGCACGTTTTTTGACTAATTTGCATGAACTTTTTCATATCAGATACATTCATACCATTTTGTACCTTTTTAAAACCCCTACTGTAATTAGTGGATTTTGAGAGGGATGGCAGAATAATCAATTTTCGAATGTGCAATTCCTGAGACCTCTAATTGTTTTTTGCACGTTTTTTGACTAATTTGCATGAACTTTTTCATATCAGATACATTCATACCATTTTGTACCTTTTTAAAACCCCTACTGTAATTAGTGGATTTTGAGAGGGTTGGCAGAATAATCAATTTCAGATTCTGCAATCTTATTTGCCTCAAATCAATTTTTGCATGTTTTTTGACTAATTTGCATGAACTTTTTTAAATCAGATACATTCAAACCATTCTGTACCTTTTTAAAACCCCTACTGTAATTAGTGGATTTTGAGAGGGATGGCAGAATAATCAATTTTCGAATGTGCAATTCCTGAGACCTCTAATTATTTTTTGCATGTTTTTTGACTAATTTGCATGAACTTTTTCATATCAGATACATTCATACCATTTTGTACCTTTTTAAAACCCCTACGGTAATTAGTGGATTTTGAGATGGTTGGCAGAATAATCAATTTCAGATTCTGCAACTTTATTTGCCTCATATCAATTTTTGCACGTTTTTTGACTAATTTGCATGAACTTTTTCATATCAGATACATTCATACCATTTTGTACCTTTTTAAAACCCCTACTGTAATTAGTGGATTTTGAGAGGGATGGCAGAATAATCAATTTTCGAATGTGCAATTCTTGAGACCTCTAATTGTTTTTTGCACGTTTTTTGACTAATTTGCATGAACTTTTTCATATCAGATACATTCATACCATTTTGTACCTTTTTAAAACCCCTACTGTAATTAGTGGATTTTGAGAGGGATGGCAGAATAATCAATTTTCGAATGTGCAATTCCTGAGACCTCTAATTGTTTTTTGCACGTTTTTTGACTAATTTGCATGAACTTTTTCATATCAGATACATTCATACCATTTTGTACCTTTTTAAAACCCCTACTGTAATTAGTGGATTTTGAGAGGGTTGGCAGAATAATCAATTTCAGATTCTGCAATCTTATTTGCCTCAAATCAATTTTTGCATGTTTTTTGACTAATTTGCATGAACTTTTTTAAATCAGATACATTCAAACCATTCTGTACCTTTTTAAAACCCCTACTGTAATTAGTGGATTTTGAGAGGGATGGCAGAATAATCAATTTTCGAATGTGCAATTCCTGAGACCTCTAATTATTTTTTGCATGTTTTTTGACTAATTTGCATGAACTTTTTCATATCAGATACATTCATACCATTTTGTACCTTTTTAAAACCCCTACGGTAATTAGTGGATTTTGAGAGGGTTGGCAGAATAATCAATTTCAGATTCTGCAACTTTATTTGCCTCATATCAATTTTTGCACGTTTTTTGACTAATTTGCATGAACTTTTTCATATCAGATACATTCATACCATTTTGTACCTTTTTAAAACCCCTACTGTAATTAGTGGATTTTGAGAGGGATGGCAGAATAATCAATTTCAGATTCTGCAACTTTATTTGCCTCATATCAATTTTTGCATGTTTTTTGACTAATTTGCATGAACTTTTTCATATCAGATACATTCAAACCATTTTGTACCTTTTTAAAACCCCAACTGTAATTAGTGGATTTTGAGAGGGATGGCAGAATAATCAATTTTCGAATGTGCAATTCTTGAGACCTCTAATTGTTTTTTGCACGTTTTTTGACTAATTTGCATGAACTTTTTCATATCAGATACATTCATACCATTTTGTACCTTTTTAAAACCCCTACTGTAATTAGTGGATTTTGAGAGGGATGGCAGAATAATCAATTTTCGAATGTGCAATTCCTGAGACCTCTAATTGTTTTTTGCACGTTTTTTGACTAATTTGCATGAACTTTTTCATATCAGATACATTCATACCATTTTGTACCTTTTTAAAACCCCTACTGTAATTAGTGGATTTTGAGAGGGTTGGCAGAATAATCAATTTCAGATTCTGCAATCTTATTTGCCTCAAATCAATTTTTGCATGTTTTTTGACTAATTTGCATGAACTTTTTTAAATCAGATACATTCAAACCATTCTGTACCTTTTTAAAACCCCTACTGTAATTAGTGGATTTTGAGAGGGATGGCAGAATAATCAATTTTCGAATGTGCAATTCCTGAGACCTCTAATTATTTTTTGCATGTTTTTTGACTAATTTGCATGAACTTTTTCATATCAGATACATTCATACCATTTTGTACCTTTTTAAAACCCCTACGGTAATTAGTGGATTTTGAGAGGGTTGGCAGAATAATCAATTTCAGATTCTGCAACTTTATTTGCCTCATATCAATTTTTGCATGTTTTTTGACTAATTTGCATAAACTTTTTTAAATCAGATACATTCATACCATTTTGTACCTTTTTAAAACCCCTACGGTAATTAGTGGATTTTGAGAGGGTTGGCAGAATAATCAATTTCAGATTCTGCAACTTTATTTGCCTCATATCAATTTTTGCATGTTTTTTGACTAATTTGCATGAACTTTTTCATATCAGATACATTCAAATCATTTTGTACCTTTTTAAAACCCCAACTGTAATTAGTGGATTTTGAGAGGGATGGCAGAATAATCAATTTTCGAATGTGCAATTCCTGAGACCTCTAATTAATTTTGCACGTTTTTTGACTAATTTGCATGAACTTTTTCATATCAGATACATTCATACCATTTTGTACCTTTTTAAAACCCCTACGGTAATTAGTGGATTTTGAGAGGGTTGGCAGAATAATCAATTTCAGATTCTGCAATCTTATTTGCCTCAAATCAATTTTTGCATGTTTTTTGACTAATTTGCATGAACTTTTTTAAATCAGATACATTCATACCATTTTGTACCTTTTTAAAACCCCTACGGTAATTAGTGGATTTTGAGAGGGTTGGCAGAATAATCAATTTCAGATTCTGCAACTTTATTTGCCTCATATCAATTTTTGCATGTTTTTTGACTAATTTGCATGAACTTTTTCATATCAGATACATTCAAACCATTTTGTACCTTTTTAAAACCCCAACTGTAATTAGTGGATTTTGAGAGGGATGGCAGAATAATCAATTTCAGATTCTGCAATCTTATTTGCCTCAAATCAATTTTTGCATGTTTTTTGACTAATTTGCATGAACTTTTTCATATCAGATACATTCATACCATTTTGTACCTTTTTAAAACCCCTACGGTAATTAGTGGATTTTGAGAGGGTTGGCAGAACAATCAATTTCAGATTCTGCAATCTTATTTGCCTCAAATCAATTTTTGCATGTTTTTTGACTAATTTGCATGAACTTTTTTAAATCAGATACATTCATACCATTTTGTACCTTTTTAAAACCCCTACGGTAATTAGTGGATTTTGAGAGGGTTGGCAGAATAATCAATTTCAGATTCTGCAATCTTATTTGCCTCAAATCAATTTTTGCATGTTTTTTGACTAATTTGCATGAACTTTTTTATATCAGATACATTCAAACCATTTTGTACCTTTTTAAAACCCCTACTGTAATTAGTGGATTTTGAGAGGGATGGCAGAATAATCAATTTCGGATTCTGCAACTTTATTTGCCTCAAATCAATTTTTGCATGTTTATTGACTAATTTGCATAAACTTTTTCATATCAGATACATTCAAACCATTCTGTACCTTTATAAAACCCCAACTGTAATTAGTGGATTTTGAGAGGGATGGCAGAATAATCAATTTTCGAATGTGCAATTCCTGAGACCTCTAATTATTTTTCGCATGTTTTTTGACTAATTTGCATGAACTTTTTTAAATCAGATACATTCATACCATTTTGTACCTTTTTAAAACCCCTACGGTAATTAGTGGATTTTGAGAGGGTTGGCAGAATAATCAATTTCAGATTCTGCAATCTTATTTGCCTCAAATCAATTTTTGCATGTTTTTTGACTAATTTGCATGAACTTTTTTATATCAGATACATTCAAACCATTTTGTACCTTTTTAAAACCCCTACTGTAATTAGTGGATTTTGAGAGGGATGGCAGAATAATCAATTTCGGATTCTGCAACTTTATTTGCCTCAAATCAATTTTTGCATGTTTATTGACTAATTTGCATAAACTTTTTCATATCAGATACATTCAAACCATTCTGTACCTTTATAAAACCCCAACTGTAATTAGTGGATTTTGAGAGGGATGGCAGAATAATCAATTTTCGAATGTGCAATTCCTGAGACCTCTAATTAATTTTTGCACGTTTTTTGACTAATTTGCATGAACTTTTTCATATCAGATACATTCATACCATTTTGTACCTTTTTAAAACCCCTACGGTAATTAGTGGATTTTGAGAGGGTTGGCAGAATAATCAATTTCAGATTCTGCAATCTTATTTGCCTCAAATCAATTTTTGCATGTTTTTTGACTAATTTGCATGAACTTTTTTAAATCAGATACATTCATACCATTTTGTACCTTTTTAAAACCCCTACGGTAATTAGTGGATTTTGAGAGGGTTGGCAGAATAATCAATTTCAGATTCTGCAATCTTATTTGCCTCAAATCAATTTTTGCATGTTTTTTGACTAATTTGCATGAACTTTTTTATATCAGATACATTCAAACCATTTTGTACCTTTTTAAAACCCCTACTGTAATTAGTGGATTTTGAGAGGGATGGCAGAATAATCAATTTCGGATTCTGCAACTTTATTTGCCTCAAATCAATTTTTGCATGTTTATTGACTAATTTGCATAAACTTTTTCATATCAGATACATTCAAACCATTCTGTACCTTTATAAAACCCCAACTGTAATTAGTGGATTTTGAGAGGGATGGCAGAATAATCAATTTTCGAATGTGCAATTCCTGAGACCTCTAATTAATTTTTGCACGTTTTTTGACTAATTTGCATGAACTTTTTCATATCAGATACATTCAAACCATTTTGTACCTTTTTAAAAACCCAACTGTAATTAGTGGATTTTGAGAGGGTTGGCAGAATAATCAATTTCAGATTCTGCAATCTTATTTGCCTCAAATCAGTTTTTGCATGTTTTTTGACTAATTTGCATGAACTTTTTTATATCAGATACATTCAAACCATTCTGTACCTTTTTAAAACCCCAACTGTAATTAGTGGATTTTGAGAGGGATGGCAGAATAATCAATTTCAGATTCTGCAACTTTATTTGCCTCAAATCAATTTTTGCATGTTTTTTGACTAATTTGCATGAACTTTTTCATATCAGATACATTCAAACCATTCTGTACCTTTTTAAAACCCCAACTGTAATTAGTGGATTTTGAGAGGGATGGCAGAATAATCAATTTTCGAATGTGCAATTCCTGAGACCTCTAATTATTTTTTGCATGTTTTTTGACTAATTTGCATGAACTTTTTCATATCAGATACATTCAAACCATTTTGTACCTTTTTAAAACCCCTACTGTAATTAGTGGATTTTGAGAGGGATGGCAGAATAATCAATTTCGGATTCTGCAACTTTATTTGCCTCAAATCAATTTTTGCATGTTTATTGACTAATTTGCATAAACTTTTTCATATCAGATACATTCAAACCATTCTGTACCTTTATAAAACCCCAACTGTAATTAGTGGATTTTGAGAGGGTTGGCAGAATAATCAATTTCAGATTCTGCAATCTTATTTGCCTCAAATCAATTTTTGCATGTTTTTTGACTAATTTGCATGAACTTTTTTATATCAGATACATTCAAACCATTTTGTACCTTTTTAAAACCCCTACTGTAATTAGTGGATTTTGAGAGGGATGGCAGAATAATCAATTTCGGATTCTGCAACTTTATTTGCCTCAAATCAATTTTTGCATGTTTATTGACTAATTTGCATAAACTTTTTCATATCAGATACATTCAAACCATTCTGTACCTTTTTAAAAACCCAACTGTAATTAGTGGATTTTGAGAGGGATGGCAGAATAATCAATTTTCGAATGTGCAATTCCTGAGACCTCTAATTATTTTTTGCATGTTTTTTGACTAATTTGCATGAACTTTTTCATATCAGATACATTCAAACCATTTTGTACCTTTTTAAAAACCCAACTGTAATTAGTGGATTTTGAGAGGGTTGGCAGAATAATCAATTTCAGATTCTGCAATCTTATTTGCCTCAAATCAGTTTTTGCATGTTTTTTGACTAATTTGCATGAACTTTTTTATATCAGATACATTCAAACCATTCTGTACCTTTTTAAAACCCCAACTGTAATTAGTGGATTTTGAGAGGGATGGCAGAATAATCAATTTCAGATTCTGCAACTTTATTTGCCTCAAATCAATTTTTGCATGTTTTTTGACTAATTTGCATGAACTTTTTCATATCAGATACATTCAAACCATTCTGTACCTTTTTAAAACCCCAACTGTAATTAGTGGATTTTGAGAGGGATGGCAGAATAATCAATTTTCGAATGTGCAATTCCTGAGACCTCTAATTATTTTTTGCATGTTTTTTGACTAATTTGCATGAACTTTTTCATATCAGATACATTCAAACCATTTTGTACCTTTTTAAAACCCCTACTGTAATTAGTGGATTTTGAGAGGGCTGGCAGAATAATCAATTTCAGATTCTGCAACTTTATTTGCCTCTAATTAATTTTTGCACGTTTTTTGACTAATTTGCATGAACTTTTTCATATCAGATACATTCAAACCATTCTGTACCTTTTTAAAACCCCAACTGTAATTAGTGGATTTTGAGAGGGATGGCAGAATAATCAATTTTCGAATGTGCAATTCCTGAGACCTCTAATTAATTTTTGCACGTTTTTTGACTAATTTGCATGAACTTTTTCATATCAGATACATTCAAACCATTCTGTACCTTTTTAAAACCCCAACTGTAATTAGTGGATTTTGAGAGGGATGGCAGAATAATCAATTTTCGAATGTGCAATTCCTAAGACCTCTAATTAATTTTTGCATGTTTTTTGACTCATTTGCATGAACTTTTTTATATCAGATACATTCAAACCGTTTTGTACCTTTTTAAAACCCCAACTGTAATTAGTGGATTTTGAGAGGGATGGCAGAATAATCAATTTTCGAATGTGCAATTCCTGAGACCTCTAATTAATTTTTGCATGTTTTTTGACTAATTTGCATGAACTTTTTCATATCAGATACATTCAAACCATTTTGTACCTTTTTAAAACCCCAACTGTAATTAGTAAATTTTGAGAGGGATGGCAGAATAATCAATTTTCGAATATTCAATTCCTGAGACCTCTAATTAATTTTTGCATGTTTTGTGACTAATTTGCATGAACTTTTTCATATCAGATACATTCAAACCGTTTTGTACCTTTTTAAAACCCCAACTGTAATTAGTAGATTTTGAGAGGGATGGCAGAATAATCAATTTTCGAATGTGCAATTCCTGAGACCTCTAATTAATTTTTGCATGTTTTGTGACTAATTTGCATGAACTTTTTCATATCAGATACATTCAAACCGTTTTGTACCTTTTTAAAACCCCAACTGTAATTAGTGGATTTTGAGAGGGATGGCAGAATAATCAATTTTCGAATGTGCAATTCCTGAGACCTCTAATTAATTTTTGCACGTTTTTTGACTAATTTGCATGAACTTTTTCATATCAGATACATTCAAACCATTTTGTACCTTTTTAAAACCCCAACTGTAATTAGTAAATTTTGAGAGGGATGGCAGAATAATCAATTTTCGAATGTGCAATTCCTGAGACCTCTAATTAATTTTTGCACGTTTTTTGACTAATTTGCATGAACTTTTTCATATCAGATACATTCAAACCGTTTTGTACCTTTTTAAAACCCCAACTGTAATTAGTGGATTTTGAGAGGGATGGCAGAATAATCAATTTTCGAATGTGCAATTCCTGAGACCTTTAATTAATTTTTGCATGTTTTTTGACTAATTTGCATGAACTTTTTCATATCAGATACATTCAAACCGTTTTGTACCTTTTTAAAACCCCAACTGTAATTAGTGGATTTTGAGAGGGATGGCAGAATAATCAATTTTTGAATGTGCAATTCCTGAGACCTCTAATTAATTTTTGCATGTTTTGTGACTAATTTGCATGAACTTTTTCATATCAGATACATTCAAACCGTTTTGTACCTTTTTAAAACCCCAACTGTAATTAGTGGATTTTGAGAGGGATGGCAGAATAATCAATTTTCGAATGTGCAATTCCTGAGACCTCTAATTAATTTTTGCATGTTTTGTGACTAATTTGCATGAACTTTTTCATATCAGATACATTCAAACCGTTTTGTACCTTTTAAAAACCCCAACTGTAATTAGTGGATTTTGAGAGGGATGGCAGAATAATCAATTTTCGAATGTGCAATTCCTGAGACCTCTAATTAATTTTTGCATGTTTTGTGACTAATTTGCATGAACTTTTTCGTATCAGATACATTCAAACCATTTTGTACCTTTTTAAAACCCCAACTGTAATTAGTAGATTTTGAGAGGGATGGCAGAATAATCAATTTTCGAATGTGCAATTCCTGAGACCTCTAATTAATTTTTGCATGTTTTGTGACTAATTTGCATGAACTTTTTCATATCAGATACATTCAAACCGTTTTGTACCTTTTTAAAACCCCAACTGTAATTAGTGGATTTTGAGAGGGATGGCAGAATAATCAATTTTCGAATGTGCAATTCCTGAGACCTCTAATTAATTTTTGCACGTTTTTTGACTAATTTGCATGAACTTTTTCATATCAGATACATTCAAACCATTTTGTACCTTTTTAAAACCCCAACTGTAATTAGTAAATTTTGAGAGGGATGGCAGAATAATCAATTTTCGAATGTGCAATTCCTGAGACCTCTAATTAATTTTTGCACGTTTTTTGACTAATTTGCATGAACTTTTTCATATCAGATACATTCAAACCATTTTGTACCTTTTTAAAACCCCAACTGTAATTAGTGGATTTTGAGAGGGATGGCAGAATAATCAATTTTCGAATGTGCAATTCCTGAGACCTCTAATTAATTTTTGCATGTTTTGTGACTAATTTGCATGAACTTTTTCATATCAGATACATTCAAACCATTTTGTACCTTTTTAAAACCCCAACTGTAATTAGTGGATTTTGAGAGGGATGGCAGAATAATCAATTTTCGAATGTGCAATTCCTGAGACCTCTAATTAATTTTTGCACGTTTTTTGACTAATTTGCATGAACTTTTTCATATCAGATACATTCAAACCGTTTTGTACCTTTTTAAAACCCCAACTGTAATTAGTGGATTTTGAGAGGGATGGCAGAATAATCAATTTTCGAATGTGCAATTCCTGAGACCTCTAATTAATTTTTGCATGTTTTGTGACTAATTTGCATGAACTTTTTCATATCAGATACATTCAAACCATTTTGTACCTTTTTAAAACCCCAACTGTAATTAGTGGATTTTGAGAGGGATGGCAGAATAATCAATTTTCGAATGTGCAATTCCTGAGACCTCTAATTAATTTTTGCACGTTTTTTGACTAATTTGCATGAACTTTTTCATATCAGATACATTCAAACCATTTTGTACCTTTTTAAAACCCCAACTGTAATTAGTAAATTTTGAGAGGGATGGCAGAATAATCAATTTTCGAATGTGCAATTCCTGAGACCTCTAATTAATTTTTGCACGTTTTTTGACTAATTTGCATGAACTTTTTCATATCAGATACATTCAAACCGTTTTGTACCTTTTTAAAACCCCAACTGTAATTAGTGGATTTTGAGAGGGATGGCAGAATAATCAATTTTCGAATGTGCAATTCCTGAGACCTCTAATTAATTTTTGCATGTTTTTTGACTAATTTGCGTGAATTTTTTCATATCAGGTACATTCATACCATTTTGTACCTTTTTAAAACCCCAACTGTAATTAGTAAATTTTGAGAGGGATGGCAGAATAATCAATTTTCGAATGTGCAATTCCTGAGACCTCTAATTAATTTTTGCACGTTTTTTGACTAATTTGCATGAATTTTTTCATATCAGATACATTCAAACCATTTTGTACCTTTTTAAAACCCCAACTGTAATTAGTGGATTTTGAGAGGGATGGCAGAATAATCAATTTTCGAATGTGCAATTCCTGAGACCTCTAATTAATTTTTGCATGTTTTGTGACTAATTTGCATGAACTTTTTCATATCAGATACATTCAAACCGTTTTGTACCTTTTTAAAATCCCAACTGTAATTAGTGGATTTTGAGAGGGATGGCAGAATAATCAATTTTCGAATGTGCAATTCCTGAGACCTCTAATTAATTTTTGCACGTTTTTTGACTAATTTGCATGAACTTTTTCATATCAGATACATTCAAACCATTTTGTACCTTTTTAAAACCCCAACTGTAATTAGTAAATTTTGAGAGGGATGGCAGAATAATCAATTTTCGAATGTGCAATTCCTGAGACCTCTAATTAATTTTGCACGTTTTTTGACTAATTTGCATGAACTTTTTCATATCAGATACATTCAAACCGTTTTGTACCTTTTTAAAACCCCAACTGTAATTAGTGGATTTTGAGAGGGATGGCAGAATAATCAATTTTCGAATGTGCAATTCCTGAGACCTCTAATTAATTTTTGCATGTTTTGTGACTAATTTGCATGAACTTTTTCATATCAGATACATTCAAACCGTTTTGTACCTTTTTAAAACCCCAACTGTAATTAGTGGATTTTGAGAGGGATGGCAGAATAATCAATTTTCGAATGTGCAATTCCTGAGACCTCTAATTATTTTTTGCACGTTTTTTGACTAATTTGCATGAATTTTTTCATATCAGGTACATTCATACCATTTTGTACCTTTTTAAAACCCCAACTGTAATTAGTGGATTTTGAGAGGGTTGGCAGAATAATCAGTTTCAGATTCTGCAATCTTATTTGCCTCAAATCAATTTTTGCATGTTTTTTGACTAATTTGCATGAACTTTTTCATATCAGATACATTCAAACCATTCTGTACCTTTTTAAAACCCCAACTGTAATTAGTGGATTTTGAGAGGGATGGCAGAATAATCAATTTTCGAATGTGCAATTCCTGAGACCTCTAATTATTTTTTGCACGTTTTTTGACTAATTTGCATGAATTTTTTCATATCAGATACGTTCAAACCATTTTGTACCTTTTTAAAACCCCTACTGTAATTAGTGGATTTTGAGAGGGTTGGCAGAATAATCAGTTTCAGATTCTGCAATCTTATTTGCCTCAAATCAATTTTTGCATGTTTTTTGACTAATTTGCATGAACTTTTTCATATCAGGTACATTCATACCATTTTGTACCTTTTTAAAACCCCAACTGTAATTAGTGGATTTTGAGAGGGATGGCAGAATAATCAATTTTCGAATGTGCAATTCCTGAGACCTCTAATTAATTTTTGCACGTTTTTTGACTAATTTGCATGAATTTTTTCATATCAGATACATTCAAACCATTCTGTACCTTTTTAAAACCCCAACTGTAATTAGTGGATTTTGAGAGGGATGGCAGAATAATCAATTTTCGAATGTGCAATTCCTGAGACCTCTAATTATTTTTTGCACGTTTTTTGACTAATTTGCATGAATTTTTTCATATCAGATACGTTCAAACCATTTTGTACCTTTTTAAAACCCCTACTGTAATTAGTGGATTTTGAGAGGGTTGGCAGAATAATCAGTTTCAGATTCTGCAATCTTATTTGCCTCAAATCAATTTTTGCATGTTTTTTGACTAATTTGCATGAACTTTTTCATATCAGATACATTCAAACCATTTTGTACCTTTTTAAAACCCCAACTGTAATTAGTGGATTTTGAGAGGGATGGCAGAATAATCAATTTTCGAATGTGCAATTCCTGAGACCTCTAATTAATTTTTGCATGTTTTGTGACTAATTTGCATGAACTTTTTCATAACAGATACATTCAAACCGTTTTGTACCTTTTTAAAATCCCAACTGTAATTAGTGGATTTTGAGAGGGATGGCAGAATAATCAATTTTCGAATGTGCAATTCCTGAGACCTCTAATTAATTTTTGCACGTTTTTTGACTAATTTGCATGAACTTTTTCATATCAGATACATTCAAACCATTTTGTACCTTTTTAAAACCCCAACTGTAATTAGTAAATTTTGAGAGGGATGGCAGAATAATCAATTTTCGAATGTGCAATTCCTGAGACCTCTAATTAATTTTGCACGTTTTTTGACTAATTTGCATGAACTTTTTCATATCAGATACATTCAAACCGTTTTGTACCTTTTTAAAACCCCAACTGTAATTAGTGGATTTTGAGAGGGATGGCAGAATAATCAATTTTCGAATGTGCAATTCCTGAGACCTCTAATTAATTTTTGCATGTTTTGTGACTAATTTGCATGAACTTTTTCATATCAGATACATTCAAACCGTTTTGTACCTTTTTAAAACCCCAACTGTAATTAGTGGATTTTGAGAGGGATGGCAGAATAATCAATTTTCGAATGTGCAATTCCTGAGACCTCTAATTAATTTTTGCATGTTTTTTGACTAATTTGCATGAACTTTTTCATATCAGATACATTCAAACCGTTTTGTGCCTTTTTAAAGGACGTTTTTTGTAACATTTGAGAATTTTTGGCGATATTTGGCATTAGGAAAATTTTTTTTTCTCAGAATCGGCTGAAAATGTGTTCCTAGGGTAATTTTGGCCCAGGAATTCGAATTTCGTCATAATATTTGAGATTTTTCAGGTGGATTCTGAGATCCAGAATCTGTGACCCAGAATCTGGATTCAGAATCCATGTTTTCAAAAAATCCCAAAAATGATACTATTCGAAAGCCCTGAACGTATTTAGTCAGGAAAATGCAAATATATTCATGTTTGACCCTTTTTAATGGTTTTATGCCCCCGGGATGTTCAAAAATGGCCTAAAATTACGGTAATTGGGTTCCAGAATCCACTTTTACAACTTACTTAAAGCCCGTTCATATTTTTTTATAAACTTTGACTAGTTGGGCATCGAAAAATACCATAATCTTGAAAAACTAGGTGGATCCGAAAAAATTTTTCCTGTGCTACTTCTGTCGACTTCAACAAAATTCAATATTTCCAACATAAACAAAAAATCAGAACTTTGGAAAACGACTATCAATCACCTTCCGGTGACTTTTATGATGAAATATGATATATTTGTAGCATTTTTGAAAAGTTTCAGCTCACCAACATCAAGTATGTACATTTGGGACCACCTTAAAATATCTGGTTTTTACCTAAATTAACACCAAAATACAAAAAATCGCAAAACTGATTTTTTTATCTAAAATCATTTTTCTTGTGCTTTATTAATTTAAACTACATGTATCTGCAATAGATTAACGCATAAATAATGATATTTGGACCAATATGGATTTTTTACGAATTTTTGAAAATACCTCATTTTTGGTCATTTTTCATGATTTTCGAATTTCATGAAATATGTTTGATATGAACTTTTTTGAGTGTTTACCATGAAATATATGCTAAATAAAAATTTTGTGCAAAGGTTCAACCCCAAAAACCCAGTACCAGCTACATAGGGATGATTAAAAATTTGTGATAACATTGCTAAAATAAAATTTGATCCCAAATATTCGGTATAGGTGTTAGTGGGTTGAACCTTTGCACAAAATTTTTATTTAGCATATATTTCATGGTAAACACTCAAAAAAGTTCATATCAAACATTTTTCATGAAATTCGAAAATCATGAAAAATGACCAAAAATGAGGTATTTTCAAAAATTCGTAAAAAATCCAGATTGGTCCAAATATCATTATTTATGCGTTAATTTATTGCAAATACATGTAGTTTAAATCAATAAAGCACAAGAAAAATGATTTTAGATTAAAAAATCAGTTTTGCGATTTTTTGTATTTCGGTGTTAATTTTGGTAAAAAACAGATATTTTAAGTTGATCCCAAATGTAGAGATTTGATATATGGGGGCTGAAACTCTTCAGAAATGTCCCATATATATTATATTTCATTATAAAAGTCACCGGAAGACGATTCATAGTCGTTTTCCAAAGTTTTGAATTTTTATTAATGTTGGAGATATTGAATTTTGTTGAAGTCGACAAAAGTAGCACAGGAAAAATTTTTTCGGATCCACCTAGTTTTTCAAGATTATGGTATTTTTCGATGCCCAACTAGTCAAAGTTTATAAAAAAATATGAACGGGCTTTAAGTAAGTTGTAAAAGTGGATTCTGGAACCCAATTACCGTAATTTTAGGCCATTTTTGAACTTCCCGGGGGCATAAAACCATTAAAAAGGGTCAAATATGAATATATTTGCATTTTCCTGACTAAACACGTCCAGGGCTTTCGAATAGTATAATTTTTGAGATTTTTTGAAAACATGGATTCTGAATCCAGATTCTGGGTCACAGATTCTGAATCTCAGAATCCACCTGAAAAATCTCAAATATTATGACGAAATTCGAATTCCTGGGCCAAAATTACCCTAGGAACACATTTTCAGCCGATTCTGAGAAAAAAAAATTTTCCTAATGCCATGAAATTCTCGATTGTTACAAAAAACGTCCTTTAAAACCCCAACTGTAATTAGTGGATTTTGAGAGGGATGGCAGAATAATCAATTTTCGAATGTGCAATTCCTGAGACCTCTAATTAATTTTTGCACGTTTTTTGACTAATTTGCATGAATTTTTTCATATCAGATACATTCAAACCATTTTGTACCTTTTTAAAACCCCTACTGTAATTAGTGGATTTTGAGAGGGATGGCAGAATAATCAATTTTCGAATGTGCAATTCCTGAGACCTCTATTTAATTTTTGCACGTTTTTTGACTAATTTGCATGAATTTTTTCATATCAGATACATTCAAACCATTTTGTACCTTTTTAAAACCCCAACTGTAATTAGTGGATTTTGAGAGGGTTGGCAGAATAATCAGTTTCAGATTCTGCAATCTTATTTGCCTCAAATCAATTTTTGCATGTTTTTTGACTAATTTGCATGAACTTTTTCATATCAGATACATTCAAACCATTCTGTACCTTTTTAAAACCCCAACTGTAATTAGTGGATTTTGAGAGGGATGGCAGAATAATCAATTTTCGAATGTGCAATTCCTGAGACCTCTAATTAATTTTTGCACGTTTTTTGACTAATTTGCATGAATTTTTTCATATCAGGTACATTCATACCATTTTGTACCTTTTTAAAACCCCAACTGTAATTAGTGGATTTTGAGAGGGATGGCAGAATAATCAATTTTCGAATGTGCAATTCCTGAGACCTCTAATTAATTTTTGCACGTTTTTTGACTAATTTGCATGAATTTTTTCATATCAGATACATTCAAACCATTTTGTACCTTTTTAAAACCCCTACTGTAATTAGTGGATTTTGAGAGGGATGGCAGAATAATCAATTTTCGAATGTGCAATTCCTGAGACCTCTATTTAATTTTTGCACGTTTTTTGACTAATTTGCATGAATTTTTTCATATCAGATACATTCAAACCATTTTGTACCTTTTTAAAACCCCAACTGTAATTAGTGGATTTTGAGAGGGTTGGCAGAATAATCAGTTTCAGATTCTGCAATCTTATTTGCCTCAAATCAATTTTTGCATGTTTTTTGACTAATTTGCATGAACTTTTTCATATCAGATACATTCAAACCATTCTGTACCTTTTTAAAACCCCAACTGTAATTAGTGGATTTTGAGAGGGATGGCAGAATAATCAATTTTCGAATGTGCAATTCCTGAGACCTCTAATTAATTTTTGCACGTTTTTTGACTAATTTGCATGAATTTTTTCATATCAGGTACATTCATACCATTTTGTACCTTTTTAAAACCCCAACTGTAATTAGTGGATTTTGAGAGGGATGGCAGAATAATCAATTTTCGAATGTGCATTTCCTGAGACCTCTAATTATTTTTTGCACGTTTTTTGACTAATTTGCATGAATTTTTTCATATCAGGTACATTCATACCATTTTGTACCTTTTTAAAACCCCAACTGTAATTAGTGGATTTTGAGAGGGATGGCAGAATAATCAATTTTCGAATGTGCAATTCCTGAGACCTCTAATTAATTTTTGCACGTTTTTTGACTAATTTGCATGAATTTTTTCATATCAGGTACATTCATACCATTTTGTACCTTTTTAAAACCCCAACTGTAATTAGTAAATTTTGAGATGAGTGGCAGAATAATCTATTTTCGAATGTGCAATTCCTGAGACCTCTAATTAATTTTTGCCCGTTTTTTGACTAATTTGCATGAATTTTTTCATATCAGATACATTCAAACCATTTTGTACCTTTTTAAAACCCCTACTGTAATTAGTGGATTTTGAGAGGGTTGGCAGAAAAATCAGTTTCATATTCTGCAATCTTATTTGCCTCAAATCAATTTTTGCATGTTTTCTGACTAATTTGCATGAACTTTTTCATATCAGATACATTCAAACCATTCTGTACCTTTTTAAAACCCCAACTGTAATTAGTGGATTTTGAGAGGGATGGCAGAATAATCAATTTTCGAATGTGCAATTCCTGAGACCTCTAATTAATTTTTGCACGTTTTTTGACTAATTTGCATGAATTTTTTCATATCAGGTACATTCATACCATTTTGTACCTTTTTAAAACCCCAACTGTAATTAGTGGATTTTGAGAGGGATGGCAGAATAATCAATTTTCGAATGTGCAATTCCTGAGACCTCTAATTAATTTTTGCACGTTTTTTGACTAATTTGCATGAATTTTTTCATATCAGGTACATTCATACCATTTTGTACCTTTTTAAAACCCCAACTGTAATTAGTGGATTTTGAGAGGGATGGCAGAATAATCAATTTTCGAATGTGCAATTCCTGAGACCTCTAATTAATTTTTGCATGTTTTTTGACTAATTTGCATGAACTTTTTCATATCAGATACATTCAAACCATTTTGTACCTTTTTAAAACCCCAACTGTAATTAGTGGATTTTGAGAGGGATGGCAGAATAATCAATTTTCGAATGTGCAATTCCTGAGACCTCTAATTAATTTTTGCACGTTTTTTGACTAATTTGCATGAATTTTTTCATATCAGGTACATTCATACCATTTTGTACCTTTTTAAAACCCCAACTGTAATTAGTAAATTTTGAGAGGGATGGCAGAATAATCAATTTTCGAATGTGCAATTCCTGAGACCTCTAATTAATTTTTGCACGTTTTTTGACTAATTTGCATGAATTTTTTCATATCAGATACATTCAAACCATTTTGTACCTTTTTAAAACCCCAACTGTAATTAGTGGATTTTGAGAGGGATGGCAGAATAATCAATTTTCGAATGTGCAATTCCTGAGACCTCTAATTATTTTTTGCACGTTTTTTGACTAATTTGCATGAATTTTTTCATATCAGGTACATTCATACCATTTTGTACCTTTTTAAAACCCCAACTGTAATTAGTGGATTTTGAGAGGGATGGCAGAATAATCAATTTTCGAATGTGCAATTCCTGAGACCTCTAATTAATTTTTGCACGTTTTTTGACTAATTTGCATGAATTTTTTCATATCAGGTACATTCATACCATTTTGTACCTTTTTAAAACCCCAACTGTAATTAGTGGATTTTGAGAGGGATGGCAGAATAATCAATTTTCGAATGTGCAATTCCTGAGACCTCTAATTATTTTTTGCACGTTTTTTGACTAATTTGCATGAACTTTTTCATATCAGATACATTCAAACCATTCTGTACCTTTTTAAAACCCCAACTGTAATTAGTGGATTTTGAGAGGGATGGCAGAATAATCAATTTTCGAATGTGCAATTCCTGAGACCTCTAATTAATTTTTGCACGTTTTTTGACTAATTTGCATGAATTTTTTCATATCAGGTACATTCATACCATTTTGTACCTTTTTAAAACCCCAACTGTAATTAGTGGATTTTGAGAGGGATGGCAGAATAATCAATTTTCGAATGTGCAATTCCTGAGACCTCTAATTAATTTTTGCATGTTTTTTGACTAATTTGCATGAACTTTTTCATATCAGATACATTCAAACCATTTTGTACCTTTTTAAAACCCCAACTGTAATTAGTGGATTTTGAGAGGGATGGCAGAATAATCAATTTTCGAATGTGCAATTCCTGAGACCTCTAATTAATTTTTGCACGTTTTTTGACTAATTTGCATGAATTTTTTCATATCAGGTACATTCATACCATTTTGTACCTTTTTAAAACCCCAACTGTAATTAGTAAATTTTGAGAGGGATGGCAGAATAATCAATTTTCGAATGTGCAATTCCTGAGACCTCTAATTAATTTTTGCACGTTTTTTGACTAATTTGCATGAATTTTTTCATATCAGATACATTCAAACCATTTTGTACCTTTTTAAAACCCCAACTGTAATTAGTGGATTTTGAGAGGGATGGCAGAATAATCAATTTTCGAATGTGCAATTCCTGAGACCTCTAATTATTTTTTGCACGTTTTTTGACTAATTTGCATGAATTTTTTCATATCAGGTACATTCATACCATTTTGTACCTTTTTAAAACCCCAACTGTAATTAGTGGATTTTGAGAGGGATGGCAGAATAATCAATTTTCGAATGTGCAATTCCTGAGACCTCTAATTAATTTTTGCACGTTTTTTGACTAATTTGCATGAATTTTTTCATATCAGGTACATTCATACCATTTTGTACCTTTTTAAAACCCCAACTGTAATTAGTGGATTTTGAGAGGGATGGCAGAATAATCAATTTTCGAATGTGCAATTCCTGAGACCTCTAATTATTTTTTGCACGTTTTTTGACTAATTTGCATGAACTTTTTCATATCAGATACATTCAAACCATTCTGTACCTTTTTAAAACCCCAACTGTAATTAGTGGATTTTGAGAGGGATGGCAGAATAATCAATTTTCGAATGTGCAATTCCTGAGACCTCTAATTATTTTTTGCACGTTTTTTGACTAATTTGCATGAATTTTTTCATATCAGGTACATTCATACCATTTTGTACCTTTTTAAAACCCCAACTGTAATTAGTGGATTTTGAGAGGGTTGGCAGAATAATCAGTTTCAGATTCTGCAATCTTATTTGCCTCAAATCAATTTTTGCATGTTTTTTGACTAATTTGCATGAACTTTTTCATATCAGATACATTCAAACCATTCTGTACCTTTTTAAAACCCCAACTGTAATTAGTGGATTTTGAGAGGGATGGCAGAATAATCAATTTTCGAATGTGCAATTCCTGAGACCTCTAATTAATTTTTGCATGTTTTTTGACTAATTTGCATGAACTTTTTCATATCAGATACATTCAAACCATTCTGTACCTTTTTAAAACCCCAACTGTAATTAGTGGATTTTGAGAGGGATGGCAGAATAATCAATTTTCGAATGTGCAATTCCTGAGACCTCTAATTATTTTTTGCACGTTTTTTGACTAATTTGCATGAACTTTTTCATATCAGATACATTCAAACCATTCTGTACCTTTTTAAAACCCCAACTGTAATTAGTGGATTTTGAGAGGGATGGCAGAATAATCAATTTTCGAATGTGCAATTCCTGAGACCTCTAATTAATTTTTGCACGTTTTTTGACTAATTTGCATGAATTTTTTCATATCAGATACATTCAAACCATTTTGTACCTTTTTAAAACCCCAACTGTAATTAGTGGATTTTGAGAGGGTTGGCAGAATAATCAGTTTCAGATTCTGCAATCTTATTTGCCTCAAATCAATTTTTGCATGTTTTTTGACTAATTTGCATGAACTTTTTCATATCAGATACATTCAAACCATTCTGTACCTTTTTAAAACCCCAACTGTAATTAGTAAATTTTGAGAGGGATGGCAGAATAATCAATTTTCGAATGTGCAATTCCTGAGACCTCTAATTAATTTTTGCACGTTTTTTGACTAATTTGCATGAATTTTTTCATATCAGATACATTCAAACCATTTTGTACCTTTTTAAAACCCCAACTGTAATTAGTGGATTTTGAGAGGGTTGGCAGAATAATCAGTTTCAGATTCTGCAATCTTATTTGCCTCAAATCAATTTTTGCATGTTTTTTGACTAATTTGCATGAACTTTTTCATATCAGATACATTCAAACCATTCTGTACCTTTTTAAAACCCCAACTGTAATTAGTAAATTTTGAGAGGGATGGCAGAATAATCAATTTTCGAATGTGCAATTCCTGAGACCTCTAATTAATTTTTGCACGTTTTTTGACTAATTTGCATGAATTTTTTCATATCAGATACATTCAAACCATTTTGTACCTTTTTAAAACCCCAACTGTAATTAGTGGATTTTGAGAGGGTTGGCAGAATAATCAGTTTCAGATTCTGCAATCTTATTTGCCTCAAATCAATTTTTGCATGTTTTTTGACTAATTTGCATGAACTTTTTCATATCAGATACATTCAAACCATTCTGTACCTTTTTAAAACCCCAACTGTAATTAGTAAATTTTGAGAGGGATGGCAGAATAATCAATTTTCGAATGTGCAATTCCTGAGACCTCTAATTAATTTTTGCACGTTTTTTGACTAATTTGCATGAACTTTTTCATATCAGATACATTCAAACCATTCTGTACCTTTTTAAAACCCCAACTGTAATTAGTAAATTTTGAGAGGGATGGCAGAATAATCAATTTTCGAATGTGCAATTCCTGAGACCTCTAATTAATTTTTGCATGTTTTTTGACTAATTTGCATGAACTTTTTCATATCAGATACATTCAAACCATTCTGTACCTTTTTAAAACCCCAACTGTAATTAGTAAATTTTGAGAGGGATGGCAGAATAATCAGTTTCAGATTCTGCAATCTTATTTGCCTCAAATCAATTTTTGCATGTTTTTTGACTAATTTGCATGAACTTTTTCATATCAGATACATTCAAACCATTCTGTACCTTTTTAAAACCCCAACTGTAATTAGTAAATTTTGAGAGGGATGGCAGAATAATCAATTTTCGAATGTGCAATTCCTGAGACCTCTAATTAATTTTTGCACGTTTTTTGACTAATTTGCATGAATTTTTTCATATCAGATACATTCAAACCATTTTGTACCTTTTTAAAACCCCAACTGTAATTAGTGGATTTTGAGAGGGTTGGCAGAATAATCAGTTTCAGATTCTGCAATCTTATTTGCCTCAAATCAATTTTTGCATGTTTTTTGACTAATTTGCATGAACTTTTTCATATCAGATACATTCAAACCATTCTGTACCTTTTTAAAACCCCAACTGTAATTAGTAAATTTTGAGAGGGATGGCAGAATAATCAATTTTCGAATGTGCAATTCCTGAGACCTCTAATTAATTTTTGCATGTTTTTTGACTAATTTGCATGAACTTTTTCATATCAGATACATTCAAACCATTCTGTACCTTTTTAAAACCCCAACTGTAATTAGTAAATTTTGAGAGGGATGGCAGAATAATCAATTTTCGATTGTGCAATTCCTGAGACCTCTAATTAATTTTTGCACGTTTTTTGACTAATTTGCATGAATTTTTTCATATCAGATACATTCAAACCATTTTGTACCTTTTTAAAACCCCAACTGTAATTAGTGGATTTTGAGAGGGTTGGCAGAATAATCAGTTTCAGATTCTGCAATCTTATTTGCCTCAAATCAATTTTTGCATGTTTTTTGACTAATTTGCATGAACTTTTTCATATCAGATACATTCAAACCATTCTGTACCTTTTTAAAACCCCAACTGTAATTAGTAAATTTTGAGAGGGATGGCAGAATAATCAATTTTCGAATGTGCAATTCCTGAGACCTCTAATTAATTTTTGCACGTTTTTTGACTAATTTGCATGAATTTTTTCATATCAGATACATTCAAACCATTTTGTACCTTTTTAAAACCCCAACTGTAATTAGTGGATTTTGAGAGGGTTGGCAGAATAATCAGTTTCAGATTCTGCAATCTTATTTGCCTCAAATCAATTTTTGCATGTTTTTTGACTAATTTGCATGAACTTTTTCATATCAGATACATTCAAACCATTCTGTACCTTTTTAAAACCCCAACTGTAATTAGTAAATTTTGAGAGGGATGGCAGAATAATCAATTTTCGAATGTGCAATTCCTGAGACCTCTAATTAATTTTTGCACGTTTTTTGACTAATTTGCATGAATTTTTTCATATCAGATACATTCAAACCATTTTGTACCTTTTTAAAACCCCAACTGTAATTAGTGGATTTTGAGAGGGTTGGCAGAATAATCAGTTTCAGATTCTGCAATCTTATTTGCCTCAAATCAATTTTTGCATGTTTTTTGACTAATTTGCATGAACTTTTTCATATCAGATACATTAAAACCATTCTGTACCTTTTTAAAACCCCAACTGTAATTAGTAAATATTGAGAGGGATGGCAGAATAATCAATTTTCGAATGTGCAATTCCTGAGACCTCTAATTAATTTTTGCACGTTTTTTGACTAATTTGCATGAATTTTTTCATATCAGATACATTCAAACCATTTTGTACCTTTTTAAAACCCCAACTGTAATTAGTGGATTTTGAGAGGGTTGGCAGAATAATCAGTTTCAGATTCTGCAATCTTATTTGCCTCAAATCAATTTTTGCATGTTTTTTGACTAATTTGCATGAACTTTTTCATATCAGATACATTCAAACCATTCTGTACCTTTTTAAAACCCCAACTGTAATTAGTGGATTTTGAGAGGGATGGCAGAATAATCAATTTTCGAATGTGCAATTCCTGAGACCTCTAATTAATTTTTGCACGTTTTTGGACTAATTTGCATGAACTTTTTCATATCAGATACATTCATACCATTTTGTACCTTTTATAAACCCCAACTGTAATTAGTGGATTTTGAGAGGGATGGCAGAATAATCAATTTTCGAATGTGCAATTCCTGAGACCTCTAATTAATTTTTGCATGTTTTTTGACTAATTTGCATGAACTTTTTCATATCAGATACATTCAAACCATTCTGTACCTTTTTAAAACCCCAACTGTAATTAGTGGATTTTGAGAGGGATGGCAGAATAATCAATTTTCGAATGTGCAATTCCTGAGACCTCTAATTATTTTTTGCACGTTTTTTGACTAATTTGCATGAATTTTTTCATATCAGGTACATTCATACCATTTTGTACCTTTTTAAAACCCCAACTGTAATTAGTGGATTTTGAGAGGGATGGCAGAATAATCAGTTTCAGATTCTGCAATCTTATTTGCCTCAAATCAATTTTTGCATGTTTTTTGACTAATTTGCATGAACTTTTTCATATCAGATACATTCAAACCATTCTGTACCTTTTTAAAACCCCAACTGTAATTAGTGGATTTTGAGAGGGATGGCAGAATAATCAATTTTCGAATGTGCAATTCCTGAGACCTCTAATTATTTTTTGCACGTTTTTTGACTAATTTGCATGAATTTTTTCATATCAGGTACATTCAAACCATTTTGTACCTTTTTAAAACCCCAACTGTAATTAGTGGATTTTGAGAGGGTTGGCAGAATAATCAGTTTCAGATTCTGCAATCTTATTTGCCTCAAATCAATTTTTGCATGTTTTTTGACTAATTTGCATGAACTTTTTCATATCAGATACATTCAAACCATTCTGTACCTTTTTAAAACCCCAACTGTAATTAGTGGATTTTGAGAGGGATGGCAGAATAATCAATTTTCGAATGTGCAATTCCTGAGACCTCTAATTAATTTTTGCACGTTTTTGGACTAATTTGCATGAACTTTTTCATATCAGATACATTCATACCATTTTGTACCTTTTATAAACCCCAACTGTAATTAGTGGATTTTGAGAGGGATGGCAGAATAATCAATTTTCGAATGTGCAATTCCTGAGACCTCTAATTAATTTTTGCACGTTTTTTGACTAATTTGCATGAATTTTTTCATATCAGGTACATTCATACCATTTTGTACCTTTTTGAAACCCCAACTGTAATTAGTGGATTTTGAGAGGGATGGCAGAATAATCAATTTTCGAATGTGCAATTCCTGAGACCTCTAATTAATTTTTGCACGTTTTTTGACTAATTTGCATGAATTTTTTCATATCAGGTACATTCATACCATTTTGTACCTTTTTAAAACCCCAACTGTAATTAGTGGATTTTGAGAGGGATGGCAGAATAATCAATTTTCGAATGTGCAATTCCTGAGACCTCTAATTAATTTTTGCATGTTTTTTGACTAATTTGCATGAACTTTTTCATATCAGATACATTCAAACCATTCTGTACCTTTTTAAAACCCCAACTGTAATTAGTAAATTTTGAGAGGGATGGCAGAATAATCAATTTTCGAATGTGCAATTCCTGAGACCTCTAATTAATTTTTGCACGTTTTTTGACTAATTTGCATGAATTTTTTCATATCAGATACATTCAAACCATTTTGTACCTTTTTAAAACCCCAACTGTAATTAGTGGATTTTGAGAGGGTTGGCAGAATAATCAGTTTCAGATTCTGCAATCTTATTTGCCTCAAATCAATTTTTGCATGTTTTTTGACTAATTTGCATGAACTTTTTCATATCAGATACATTCAAACCATTCTGTACCTTTTTAAAACCCCAACTGTAATTAGTAAATTTTGAGAGGGATGGCAGAATAATCAATTTTCGAATGTGCAATTCCTGAGACCTCTAATTAATTTTTGCACGTTTTTTGACTAATTTGCATGAATTTTTTCATATCAGATACATTCAAACCATTTTGTACCTTTTTAAAACCCCAACTGTAATTAGTGGATTTTGAGAGGGTTGGCAGAATAATCAGTTTCAGATTCTGCAATCTTATTTGCCTCAAATCAATTTTTGCATGTTTTTTGACTAATTTGCATGAACTTTTTCATATCAGATACATTCAAACCATTCTGTACCTTTTTAAAACCCCAACTGTAATTAGTAAATTTTGAGAGGGATGGCAGAATAATCAATTTTCGAATGTGCAATTCCTGAGACCTCTAATTAATTTTTGCACGTTTTTTGACTAATTTGCATGAATTTTTTCATATCAGATACATTCAAACCATTTTGTACCTTTTTAAAACCCCAACTGTAATTAGTGGATTTTGAGAGGGTTGGCAGAATAATCAGTTTCAGATTCTGCAATCTTATTTGCCTCAAATCAATTTTTGCATGTTTTTTGACTAATTTGCATGAACTTTTTCATATCAGATACATTCAAACCATTCTGTACCTTTTTAAAACCCCAACTGTAATTAGTAAATTTTGAGAGGGATGGCAGAATAATCAATTTTCGAATGTGCAATTCCTGAGACCTCTAATTAATTTTTGCATGTTTTTTGACTAATTTGCATGAACTTTTTCATATCAGATACATTCAAACCATTCTGTACCTTTTTAAAACCCCAACTGTAATTAGTAAATTTTGAGAGGGATGGCAGAATAATCAATTTTCGAATGTGCAATTCCTGAGACCTCTAATTAATTTTTGCACGTTTTTTGACTAATTTGCATGAATTTTTTCATATCAGATACATTCAAACCATTTTGTACCTTTTTAAAACCCCAACTGTAATTAGTGGATTTTGAGAGGGTTGGCAGAATAATCAGTTTCAGATTCTGCAATCTTATTTGCCTCAAATCAATTTTTGCATGTTTTTTGACTAATTTGCATGAACTTTTTCATATCAGATACATTCAAACCATTCTGTACCTTTTTAAAACCCCAACTGTAATTAGTGGATTTTGAGAGGGATGGCAGAATAATCAATTTTCGAATGTGCAATTCCTGAGACCTCTAATTATTTTTTGCACGTTTTTTGACTAATTTGCATGAATTTTTTCATATCAGGTACATTCATACCATTTTGTACCTTTTTAAAACCCCAACTGTAATTAGTGGATTTTGAGAGGGTTGGCAGAATAATCAGTTTCAGATTCTGCAATCTTATTTGCCTCAAATCAATTTTTGCATGTTTTTTGACTAATTTGCATGAACTTTTTCATATCAGATACATTCAAACCATTCTGTACCTTTTTAAAACCCCAACTGTAATTAGTGGATTTTGAGAGGGATGGCAGAATAATCAATTTTCGAATGTGCAATTCCTGAGACCTCTAATTAATTTTTGCATGTTTTTTGACTAATTTGCATGAACTTTTTCATATCAGATACATTCAAACCATTCTGTACCTTTTTAAAACCCCAACTGTAATTAGTGGATTTTGAGAGGGATGGCAGAATAATCAATTTTCGAATGTGCAATTCCTGAGACCTCTAATTATTTTTTGCACGTTTTTTGACTAATTTGCATGAATTTTTTCATATCAGGTACATTCATACCATTTTGTACCTTTTTAAAACCCCAACTGTAATTAGTGGATTTTGAGAGGGATGGCAGAATAATCAGTTTCAGATTCTGCAATCTTATTTGCCTCAAATCAATTTTTGCATGTTTTTTGACTAATTTGCATGAACTTTTTCATATCAGATACATTCAAACCATTCTGTACCTTTTTAAAACCCCAACTGTAATTAGTGGATTTTGAGAGGGATGGCAGAATAATCAATTTTCGAATGTGCAATTCCTGAGACCTCTAATTATTTTTTGCACGTTTTTTGACTAATTTGCATGAATTTTTTCATATCAGGTACATTCAAACCATTTTGTACCTTTTTAAAACCCCAACTGTAATTAGTGGATTTTGAGAGGGTTGGCAGAATAATCAGTTTCAGATTCTGCAATCTTATTTGCCTCAAATCAATTTTTGCATGTTTTTTGACTAATTTGCATGAACTTTTTCATATCAGATACATTCAAACCATTCTGTACCTTTTTAAAACCCCAACTGTAATTAGTGGATTTTGAGAGGGATGGCAGAATAATCAATTTTCGAATGTGCAATTCCTGAGACCTCTAATTAATTTTTGCACGTTTTTTGACTAATTTGCATGAATTTTTTCATATCAGATACATTCAAACCATTTTGTACCTTTTTAAAACCCCAACTGTAATTAGTGGATTTTGAGAGGGTTGGCAGAATAATCAGTTTCAGATTCTGCAATCTTATTTGCCTCAAATCAATTTTTGCATGTTTTTTGACTAATTTGCATGAACTTTTTCATATCAGATACATTCAAACCATTCTGTACCTTTTTAAAACCCCAACTGTAATTAGTGGATTTTGAGAGGGATGGCAGAATAATCAATTTTCGAATGTGCAATTCCTGAGACCTCTAATTAATTTTTGCACGTTTTTGGACTAATTTGCATGAACTTTTTCATATCAGATACATTCATACCATTTTGTACCTTTTATAAACCCCAACTGTAATTAGTGGATTTTGAGAGGGATGGCAGAATAATCAATTTTCGAATGTGCAATTCCTGAGACCTCTAATTAATTTTTGCACGTTTTTTGACTAATTTGCATGAATTTTTTCATATCAGGTACATTCATACCATTTTGTACCTTTTTAAAACCCCAACTGTAATTAGTGGATTTTGAGAGGGATGGCAGAATAATCAATTTTCGAATGTGCAATTCCTGAGACCTCTAATTAATTTTTGCACGTTTTTTGACTAATTTGCATGAATTTTTTCATATCAGGTACATTCATACCATTTTGTACCTTTTTAAAACCCCAACTGTAATTAGTGGATTTTGAGAGGGATGGCAGAATAATCAATTTTCGAATGTGCAATTCCTGAGACCTCTAATTATTTTTTGCACGTTTTTTGACTAATTTGCATGAATTTTTTCATATCAGGTACATTCATACCATTTTGTACCTTTTTAAAACCCCAACTGTAATTAGTGGATTTTGAGAGGGATGGCAGAATAATCAATTTTCGAATGTGCAATTCCTGAGACCTCTAATTAATTTTTGCACGTTTTTTGACTAATTTGCATGAATTTTTTCATATCAGGTACATTCATACCATTTTGTACCTTTTTAAAACCCCAACTGTAATTAGTGGATTTTGAGAGGGATGGCAGAATAATCAATTTTCGAATGTGCAATTCCTGAGACCTCTAATTAATTTTTGCACGTTTTTTGACTAATTTGCATGAACTTTTTCATATCAGATACATTCATACCATTTTGTACCTTTTTAAAACCCCTACTGTAATTAGTGGATTTTGAGAGGGATGGCAGAATAACCAATTTCAGATTCTGCAACTTTATTTGCCTCAAATCAATTTTTGCATGTTTTTTGACTAATTTGCATGAACTTTTTCATATCAGATACATTCAAACCATTCTGTACCTTTTTAAAACCCCTACTGTAATTAGTGGATTTTGAGAGGGATGGCAGAATAATCAACTTTCGAATGTGCAATTCCTGAGACCTCTAATTAATTTTTGCACGTTTTTTGACTAATTTGCATGAACTTTTTCATATCAGATACATTCATACCATTTTGTACCTTTTTAAAACCCCTACTGTAATTAGTGGATTTTGAGAGGGATGGCAGAATAACCAATTTCAGATTCTGCAACTTTATTTGCCTCAAATCAATTTTTGCATGTTTTTTGACTAATTTGCATGAACTTTTTCATATCAGATACATTCAAACCATTCTGTACCTTTTTAAAACCCCTACTGTAATTAGTGGATTTTGAGAGGGATGGCAGAATAATCAACTTTCGAATGTGCAATTCCTGAGACCTCTAATTAATTTTTGCACGTTTTTTGACTAATTTGCATGAATTTTTTCATATCAGGTACATTCATACCATTTTGTACCTTTTTAAAACCCCAACTGTAATTAGTGGATTTTGAGAGGGATGGCAGAATAATCAATTTTCGAATGTGCAATTCCTGAGACCTCTAATTAATTTTTGCACGTTTTTTGACTAATTTGCATGAATTTTTTCATATCAGGTACATTCATACCATTTTGTACCTTTTTAAAACCCCAACTGTAATTAGTGGATTTTGAGAGGGATGGCAGAATAATCAATTTTCGAATGTGCAATTCCTGAGACCTCTAATTAATTTTTGCACGTTTTTGGACTAATTTGCATGAACTTTTTCATATCAGATACATTCATACCATTTTGTACCTTTTATAAACCCCAACTGTAATTAGTGGATTTTGAGAGGGATGGCAGAATAATCAATTTTCGAATGTGCAATTCCTGAGACCTCTAATTAATTTTTGCACGTTTTTTGACTAATTTGCATGAATTTTTTCATATCAGGTACATTCATACCATTTTGTACCTTTTTAAAACCCCAACTGTAATTAGTGGATTTTGAGAGGGATGGCAGAATAATCAATTTTCGAATGTGCAATTCCTGAGACCTCTAATTAATTTTTGCACGTTTTTTGACTAATTTGCATGAATTTTTTCATATCAGGTACATTCATACCATTTTGTACCTTTTTAAAACCCCAACTGTAATTAGTGGATTTTGAGAGGGATGGCAGAATAATCAATTTTCGAATGTGCAATTCCTGAGACCTCTAATTATTTTTTGCACGTTTTTTGACTAATTTGCATGAATTTTTTCATATCAGGTACATTCATACCATTTTGTACCTTTTTAAAACCCCAACTGTAATTAGTGGATTTTGAGAGGGATGGCAGAATAATCAATTTTCGAATGTGCAATTCCTGAGACCTCTAATTAATTTTTGCACGTTTTTTGACTAATTTGCATGAATTTTTTCATATCAGATACATTCAAACCATTCTGTACCTTTTTAAAACCCCTACTGTAATTAGTGGATTTTGAGAGGGATGGCAGAATAATCAACTTTCGAATGTGCAATTCCTGAGACCTCTAATTAATTTTTGCACGTTTTTTGACTAATTTGCATGAATTTTTTCATATCAGGTACATTCATACCATTTTGTACCTTTTTAAAACCCCAACTGTAATTAGTGGATTTTGAGAGGGATGGCAGAATAATCAATTTTCGAATGTGCAATTCCTGAGACCTCTAATTAATTTTTGCACGTTTTTTGACTAATTTGCATGAATTTTTTCATATCAGGTACATTCATACCATTTTGTACCTTTTTAAAACCCCAACTGTAATTAGTGGATTTTGAGAGGGATGGCAGAATAATCAATTTTCGAATGTGCAATTCCTGAGACCTCTAATTAATTTTTGCACGTTTTTGGACTAATTTGCATGAACTTTTTCATATCAGATACATTCATACCATTTTGTACCTTTTATAAACCCCAACTGTAATTAGTGGATTTTGAGAGGGATGGCAGAATAATCAATTTTCGAATGTGCAATTCCTGAGACCTCTAATTAATTTTTGCACGTTTTTTGACTAATTTGCATGAATTTTTTCATATCAGGTACATTCATACCATTTTGTACCTTTTTAAAACCCCAACTGTAATTAGTGGATTTTGAGAGGGATGGCAGAATAATCAATTTTCGAATGTGCAATTCCTGAGACCTCTAATTATTTTTTGCACGTTTTTTGACTAATTTGCATGAATTTTTTCATATCAGGTACATTCATACCATTTTGTACCTTTTTAAAACCCCAACTGTAATTAGTGGATTTTGAGAGGGATGGCAGAATAATCAATTTTCGAATGTGCAATTCCTGAGACCTCTAAATAATTTTTGCACGTTTTTTGACTAATTTGCATGAATTTTTTCATATCAGGTACATTCATACCATTTTGTACCTTTTTAAAACCCCAACTGTAATTAGTGGATTTTGAGAGGGATGGCAGAATAATCAATTTTCGAATGTGCAATTCCTGAGACCTCTAATTAATTTTTGCACGTTTTTTGACTAATTTGCATGAACTTTTTCATATCAGATACATTCATACCATTTTGTACCTTTTTAAAACCCCTACTGTAATTAGTGGATTTTGAGAGGGATGGCAGAATAATCAACTTTCGAATGTGCAATTCCTGAGACCTCTAATTAATTTTTGCATGTTTTCTGACTAATTTGCATGAATTTTTTCATATCAGGTACATTCATACCATTTTGTACCTTTTTAAAACCCCAACTGTAATTAGTGGATTTTGAGAGGGATGGCAGAATAATCAATTTTCGAATGTGCAATTCCTGAGACCTCTAATTAATTTTTGCACGTTTTTTGACTAATTTGCATGAACTTTTTCATATCAGATACATTCATACCATTTTGTACCTTTTTAAAACCCCTACTGTAATTAGTGGATTTTGAGAGGGATGGCAGAATAATCAACTTTCGAATGTGCAATTCCTGAGACCTCTAATTAATTTTTGCATGTTTTCTGACTAATTTGCATGAATTTTTTCATATCAGGTACATTCATACCATTTTGTACCTTTTTAAAACCCCTACTGTAATTAGTGGATTTTGAAAGGGATGGCAGAATAATCAATTTTCGAATGTGCAATTCCTGAGACCTCAAATCAATTTTTGCATGTTTTTTGACTAATTTGCATGAATTTCTTCATATCAGGTACATTCATACCATTTTGTACCTTTTTAAAACCCCAACTGTAATTAGTGGATTTTGAGAGGGATGGCAGAATAATCAATTTTCGAATGTGCAATTCCTGAGACCTCTAATTAATTTTTGCATGTTTTCTGACTAATTTGCATGAATTTTTTCATATCAGGTACATTCATACCATTTTGTACCTTTTTAAAACCCCAACTGTAATTAGTGGATTTTGAGAGGGATGGCAGAATAATCAATTTTCGAATGTGCAATTCCTGAGACCTCTAATTAATTTTTGCACGTTTTCTGACTAATTTGCATGAATTTTTTCATATCAGGTACATTCAAACCGTTTTGTACCTTTTTAAAACCCCAACTGTAATTAGTGGATTTTGAGAGGGATGGCAGAATAATCAATTTTCGAATGTGCATTTCCTGAGACCTCTAATTAATTTTTGCATGTTTTGTGACTAATTTGCATGAACTTTTTCGTATCAGATACATTCAAACCATTTTGTACCTTTTTAAAACCCCAACTGTAATTAGTGGATTTTGAGAGGGATGGCAGAATAATCAATTTTCGAATGTGCAATTCCTGAGACCTCTAATTAATTTTTGCACGTTTTTTGACTAATTTGCATGAACTTTTTCATATCAGATACATTCAAACCATTTTGTACCTTTTTAAAACCCCAACTGTAATTAGTAAATTTTGAGAGGGATGGCAGAATAATCAATTTTCGAATGTGCAATTCCTGAGACCTCTAATTAATTTTTGCACGTTTTTTGACTAATTTGCATGAACTTTTTCATATCAGATACATTCAAACCGTTTTGTACCTTTTTAAAACCCCAACTGTAATTAGTGGATTTTGAGAGGGATGGCAGAATAATCAATTTTCGAATGTGCAATTCCTGAGACCTCTAATTAATTTTTGCATGTTTTGTGACTAATTTGCATGAACTTTTTCATATCAGATACATTCATACCATTTTGTACCTTTTTAAAACCCCAACTGTAATTAGTGGATTTTGAGAGGGATGGCAGAATAATCAATTTTCGAATGTGCAATTCCTGAGACCTCAAATCAATTTTTGCATGTTTTTTGACTAATTTGCATGAACTATTTCATATCAGATACATTCAATTATTTGTGTGTTTAATTAAATCCCCTACTGTAATTATTGGATTTTAAGAGGGATGGCAGAATAATCAACTTTCGAATGTGCAATTCCTGAGACCTCTGATTAATTTTTGCATGTTTTTTGACTAATTTGCATAAACTATTTCATATCAGATACATTCAAACTATTCTTTACCTATTTAAAAGCCCTACTGTAATTATTGGATTTTGAGAGGGATATAAAAAATGTCAACACATAGTGTCCAGTTAGTTGCAGATCATTTTGTAACCGAAATGTCTTTGCTAGTAGTTTTTTTTTCAGTAAACGACAGAAACTTCTGTTGTTAAAGGGAACACGAGAGATGCAGAAGAATAAATACTTGAAAAAAATTTTAGAAAGTAAGATCTCATCGATGTCGTGTTAAGAACACCCACAAACCATAAAATAATAATCTTCCATCCGACACGCTCTCTTTAAAATGAATTCTGTAGTCTTTTATAATTTACAATTTTGTCAGTTAAAATTTAATACACCTTTGATTAACATTGCCGCAACGAATAAATGCATTGTATTTAGATTTTTTTTAAATTAACCCATACGTCTTCACTATCAGTTTTTCTTTTTAAGGCTTTAAAATTGATGAACAACTAGGATTGATAAGAAAACCATTTTAAGTTGGATAAAAAATAAATAAAAAAGACTTAATTCAAAAATATAGAATTTAAAAACAATAATTCAAAGTTAACCTTGCCTGTTTAACAAAATAAATTTAAAAAAGTTTTCTTCCAATTACAAAAGGCATAAATTTACCAGATACAGTTATACAAAATTTTAATGATTGTCCCCTCAAAAATGGTTGATGTTTTATATTAAAACAAATTAAATTACCATTTAATGTTGAAGAATCTTTAATTTAGTTGTCTGCAGTTTACTATAATAAAAAATTAAAAGCTTCGATTTAAAGAGATAAAAATTATTTGCGAATGTTTATTTTCGTTTTTTAAATTAAAAAAATTCATTAAGACAGTTGAATCAGTTTGTTAGAATTTAATTCTCATTTTGAAATACCGTTTTTGAAAAGCTAGATTCTATTCTTCCCTTTGAATAAATAAATGAATCAAAAGTAAAGTAACTTAATTTCGGTGATAGCAATGTTGTGGTTCACAACTTTTTAAAATTCATCTCACATCACTTTCCACAGTTTATTATTATCGTTCAGTTTCATCTTTCCATGCATTTTCGATTTTTGAGTTCCACAGATTTTCTCCCAATTTGATTAGTGAGCTCAAAAAGGACAAATCTAAATTTGATACAAGTAAAGAACTCGTCAAACAGTTGATATGCCTTTGTCACTTAGCTATTTCGATCTATCAATTCTTAAAATTCATTTCGACCCACCAGATTTCCAAAAATAATGAGTTCCATTAAGAATTTGACCTTACCGCCCATCTCCTTCGGTTCGTAAAACTTTTCAAAGTTTTTTTCTTCGACGATGTTTAACAATTTTGTAGACAAACTTGCAAAAACATAAAAGTGCACAACGCAAAGAAAGCTTCTCCAGTTAAATTACTTTTAAACATTAATGTTTGTGGTCTTTAAAAAGCTTCAAATTATATTTGATTGTAAAAATTGTAATTTTGAAATTTTATGTTCTCTTTAACCTTAATTTTTAGAAAAATTAAGGTTACACAGTTTTTAAAATTGCAATTAGGGTTCCAGTTTTTCAAATGTCAAAAGATTTTAAAAAGTATAATGAAAAAATTAAGATTGATGTCTATGTTAACGATATTAATTAAATTAAGACAAAAAATAATTTGCTGATATATCACATATGCCAAAAAGAACAAGTGACACCAGTTTAAAAAATATGAGATAAAATTACGTAGAGGAAACAGAAAGACGCTTTCGTATTTTTTTGTTATCATATATTTCTTTTCATCGAATTACAATTATTACTACCAGTTTTTAAATTAAAAAAATTAAAAAGCTGTTCAGATACAAAAAGGTATAGCTTTAAATTCACTAGTACGAAAAAATGTCGCAGTTTATATTCTAAAGTTCATTTTTTAGTTGACCAACAATTGGCCACATTTTAAATCAACTGTTAATTCCTAAACTATAATAACATCACATAATGAATACTAGAAACAAAACACGGATTAGAAGTTCTAAATTTAAAACATATTCATATAACATTGTTTTAATTTACTCTTTCATACAATTTTTATGACAATTTATAAAAAGTTTTAGTTCTTGGAAAGAGATTTCATTTTAACTGTGGATTGTAAGATTCCAACAGTTTAAAAAGATTCTCACGAAAATTATTCACGTTATAATTGTTTTGAAAAAACAATTGCAGTTTTTGTTATTAACATTTTTTTATCATTTTGAACTTTAAAGGTTTTTCAGAAAAGGGTTTTTATGTAATTAATCCCTTCAAATAACAGTTTTTGACAAGTCTCTTAAAGCAATCAATCATTGCAGTTTTAAAATCGATTTTTTAAAAATTATATAATTTACATATCACGATAAAAATTCTAATACATTTTTTTCTATAAAATGATATGCACTTCTTTGAGATCTTTATATTCAAGATTTTTGTGTTAGCTGTTTTTGTAAGAAAATCATACGAAAAATAACCGAAAAATTTTGCCTCAACGAATGCTCCAAGCAGGACTCGAACCTGCGACGTCTTGATTACCGGTCAAGGACTCTACCGACTGAGCTATTGGGGCACCGCCTTGGCCTTTGGAAATTTAGAGGATACTCTTTTCTGGTAAGGAAAAGACGAACATTGCCAATGGAGAGTGGGAATTCGGGATTCCTCGCCAAACAACCAATGGAATGAACATTTTTAAATTAGTCAGAAAATCATACGAAAAATAACCGAAAAATTTTTTTTGTGTTAGCTGTTTTTGTAAGTATAAAAATGGCAGGACTTGAACGGAAAGAAATTGATTACTGTAACCCAATAGCAAATGTTTCTTTACTTTCTGATGAAGTCTTCCTCTTTTCGTGAAAAAAGCCTTTTTTTATTATTAAAATTGTGGCTTATAAAAACAGAATTAGCAATCTATTTTTTAGATGAAAAGAACACGGCTACAGTTAATATTTTTTGTAAAGTTACAATTCTCATAAATCTTTAAAGTTTTCACGTTTCCCGTTACCAATGAAAAGTTACATGTCTCACATTTTTTCTATTATCACGAAAGGTGATTATTGTGACCTGGCTTTGGTGTAGAGAGAGAAGGGTTTTTGCGTCTGCTCTTTATTGAATGAAAACCGCGGAATAAATATATTTTGCGAAAGAAAGGAAAGGAGAGAAAGGAATAGTGTTTGGTGATGACCAGCTTTTATTTGGCAACACAGCCTTTGCCACATCTATTATGTTTTAAAAACCTTAAAAAATTTTCCAAAATCAATCAATATTAATGTTTTTTATGTAACAAGCAATGTATTTTAATTAAATTGGTTAAAAATATTCCTGATAATCTTTGCATCATTAATGATCCATAGTTTATCAGGATTTTTCTTCCTTTAACTCTTTGCTTTTGCTTATTATTTGGTATGCAGACGTTTCCCTGACTTCCATTTCCCTGACCGACGTTTCCCTGACTGACATTTCCCTTACCGGGACGTTTTCCTGACTATTTACTTTTACCATTTTACATTGTAACATATAACTTTTTTTCCAATTTACGACGTGATTACACTGTCTTACCGTAGACATCTCCAACTAATGATGGAGTTGAGGGCCCATATTTTGCCCATAAACTCGTCTAGTATAAGGAATAATTGTGGCAAAAAATTAGCTGCTAAATCCTTATACTGTAGATTTAACATGGACTTAAAGTTACGGCACCTGTCTCACAAATGACGCATCTTGGCTCACAAAAACTAAGGGCAATATATTTTATGACCCTGTAAGGTCTAAAAAATTGTATAATTTATATTTAAAAATATTTTGAAGGTCCTAAATATATTAAAATACCATCGAAAGTTTTCGTGTTGGGACCAAATTTCACAAAAATGTGGCCACTAATCAATTTTTGTCAAAATATTGCAATTTTTTATTTATCTATTGTTTTTTAAAAAAACACTTTCTAAATTAAAAATTTTGAGATTTTCTTGCCTATTATTGGTTAAAATTTCCTAAAAAAAGTTCCAAAAAAATCATTTATAATTTAAAAAAAAACAATAGATAAATAAAAAATTGCAATATTTTGACAAAAATTGATTAGTGGCAACATTTTTGTGAAATTTGGTCCCAACACGAAAACTTTCGATGGTATTTTAATATATTTAAGATCTTCAAAATATTTTTAAATATAAATTATACAAATTTTTATACCTTACAGGGTCATAAAATATAATGCGCTTAGTTTTTGTGAGCCAAGATGCGTCATTTGTGAGCCAGGTGCCGTAACTTTAAGTCCATGTTAAATCTACAGTATAAGGATTCAGGGAAATGTCATAGTCAGGGAAACGTCTTAGTCAGGGAAATGTCATTCAGGGAAACGTCGGTCAGGGAAATGGAAGTCAGGGAAACGTCTACTAATCTTATTATTTAATATATATAAAAGTATTACCATGATAATCTTCACTTTTCTATTTTTTTAATCCAAAAAATCAAATATTCAAAAAACTCGAAAAACATATAATCAATATTTTTGTTGACATTTACTACTAACAAAAACTTTAAATTTAAATGGGTAAATTTAGAAAAGCCTGTTTTTATATAACAAAAATAATACGAAAAATGCCTTCAAAAAAGAACTCCAAAAAAGCACAGAAAATCTTCCAACTTCAAAAATCGGAAATGAAGTCAGCAGCAACTATTTTTGAATATATTTTTTTTCTTCTTTGCTGCTTTTTTTTACTATCATCTTTTTGTGGAAGAGAAAGAAAATGCAACAGAAACAGAAAAAAAGGCAGTCATATTGCTGCAAGAGGGCTTATAAAGTTATTGTTGTTGGTGTTGCTGCTTCATCATTCTTGTTGAATTTCGGCATTTTTTTCTTTTCACCAGTTTTTCCATTTTTGCTTCTTCGCTTTTTTCTTCAAAAAAATGAATCATTCGTTAAAAAAATATCAACGTTTTAAATGTAAAAAAAGAAGCCCAATTTCTTCTTTGCCCTATTTTATTAAAGTTTTGTTTTTGTATTAGTTTTGTCGGAACCAAACATTGATGTTTCTGATCGGCATCACTTTTTTGTCTAAGAAAAATGAATGAAAAATATCAAGCCTGAAAGTCGGAAATAAAAACTGGAAAAGCATTGTTAAACCAAAGATGAACAAAATGATAAAAAAAGGTTACTGTAATCAACAAAAAAGATAAAGCTTCAAATGATTGACGTAAAAATTTATTCTTTTCTCTTGATACACCTCATCAGTAGTAATATTCATGTACAACACAGAAAAAAAAACACAAACTTAATGATTCAAGGAAAGCAGTTTTCTTTCCAATTTTAACAAAACTTGGCTCAAAATCTGGCATTTCAATTTCACATTCAATATTCTTTGGAGTTCCATCAGGTTCAACCATTTTAATATTGAATTTAAGAGTAACACCTTTTGCATCTTCTTTAATACTTTGAATTAATATAGTATTTGTTGAAGCTTTTGAACCAGAGGTTGTTGATTTTTTACTTCGAGTTGTTGCAGATACGGTAGTTGTTGGTAATGGTGGAGTAGTTTCTGCTGCTGCTGATTCATCAACACCACGAAGTTGATTCAATTTCTTCAAATTTAGCTTTAAAGGTTCACCATTTACAGCAAAAATTTCACGAGTATACTGAAAGACATAATTTTTTAATAAATATTACAGTAATCTGAAAAATACTAAAAGGGAAAATTCGGGGTGGACGTTTGACCTTTGATTTTTCACTGTCAATGGCATAGACTCTGAATGCCACCCCCTCATTACAATCTTGATGTGAAAGGTATCACATTACCCCAAAATGCCCCGAGGGGTTAAAAAACCACAGTACTAATTTGCCATTGCTTAATAACATCTTATTCCCACCAGTAATTAAAACCAAGTCCTTACCATATTCTTTCCACGACATTTAAAATATCGATCACTACAATAAATATGTTCTTTATCAAAGACACCATGAGTAATTGGAAGTGGCATGCCATTGCAGTCACATTCAGAAGCATGTTCAGCAGCAGTTGAAACAGATTGTGATGGAGAAGTTGACCGTGATGTAGTAGTTGAATCTAATGCTTTCCTACTCTTTATATTAAGCTTTTTTGGTTGTTTTTCTTCAAGAGTTCTACGCTTTGGATTTTCATCGATTGGAATAAGTTCTGATCGAGTTTAAGTTGATGTTGAAGTTGATGATGTTTATTCAGCTGCAGGGGATTGAGCTCGAGGAATTTGTTTCAAAGTCTAAAAGGATAAAATGAATTAATGAAACAAAATAGTAAAGACAAGTAAAAGTAATATACAGAAAAAATTCAACAACAAACACACAAAAAACTTACATCAGCAATTTCATCAATATCAGTAATCAAAAGCTTTTTAATATTTTTTCTTGCTTCTGCTGGTGAAAGAAGTTCTTCAGTAATCTTTGATGAAGAAGTTGTTGAACGACGTTGTCGACGTTGCTTTTCTGGTGGTGGTGCAGAAGACATTTGTATTTTGATTGATCAATGAAGCAAGCAAAAAAAAAGAAATGATGACAGCAACTTGACGGAAAAGAATTTGATGCAAAGTAAGCATTCGCATGATTATGCAAATTTCGCTGGCAAAAACAATAGTAAAAAAAGTGAGATATGTAAAAACAAAGGTAACCAAATGTATTCGTAGAACATATCGATAAAAAAAATTTACAGTAATACAGCATAACTTTATATCTTTCACAAAAAATAATACAAATAGAATAAAACAAAATTATGAATGAATACGATCATAATCAAAATCATCAGAATCTTCAGCATCATATTCTTGAGGTTCACAAACACGTGGATAATTTCCAAATTTAATTGTATATTGATGTTTGAGTTGTTAATTCCATATCATTGATGGTGGGATCTTCAGGTATAAAAGGCTTCGGCTTGCAAACATGAATTCCTCTTCCCATTCGAATATATTCACCATTTATGTCATCATACAGTTTTTCAGCATAAACATAAGCATTTTGTTTTTCACATGTACAACAAAAATATCGATTTGCACTACGTCGCCATGTCATATCAAAGCATTGATTAGCATCATTTTCATCAAATACAACAAGATGTTCGAAAATTTTGTTACGGTATCGACGTTTTATAATTCGGTATTTTGGAGCTATGATGAAACGAGCATAATTGGATGTGAAGTAATTATCAACAGCACAAGCTGAACATGGACAATAATTTCTAAAAATATCAAACGAATTAATGCACATCTATGATTCATTATTAAGGGAAAAAACCACAAGTGACATCAGATACAATGCTGAATGATATTGTAAAAAATCATGAAAAGGTGACAAATGTCTACAGTATCCCCAGGGGGAGCTTTTGGAAGATGGGTTGGGAAGCTGAAGCCTAATATATCCTCCAAAATGAGTTGGAATACTGTAGAAGAAGTCTTTTTGTATCGAATGTGATGAAAAGAGAACGGTTTGTCTCAAATTTCATGTGATTCCAAAAACTTCCCTTAGTGCCCCCAAAACTAACCACACTAAATATCCTTAATAAAAGCTTTTTGAAATTAACTCACCTTCTTTTTTTGCCATTGTTTTAAGAATTGCTGCATGTTAAATTCAAATTTGAAACATTATCCTGATTTTGGAGAGATCTTGCAACATGAGTATGCTTTTGTTTACGGCTTTTCCTAAAAAAAAACATTTTCAAACTTTGAAAACGATCAAAAGGGATTGTCGAGATCTTTCGTAAGCAGGACAGGAGGGTGAGCCAAATCATACGATTCACGTTAAGTGCGGCAAACATCAAAGGAAAAAATCTTAAAATAAGGGTGGTAGGTTAGAAAAACTAGGATATTTTGTTTACGGAAGATCTGAACAATCCCTTAAACTAACTCTCGAGGACCATTCATAACAGTTCTTTCATCAGCTAATTCAAAAGTATTATCTGCATCATCGATTTCAGAAATATTAGATAAATATCGGCAAGGCCTTATAGCATTGGCATGAATTCGCTTTCGACTTTTCCTGAAAAAAAAAAGGTTTGAAATGGTCTTCAAAAATTAGAAACAAACTCTTGAGGACGATTAATAACAGTTCTTTCTGCATTTGATTCAAATGTAAAGTCTTCATCATTATTTCCAGAAGCAGCAGCACGACTTTGAGCGGGTCTTGTAACATTAATTTGAGGTTGTTTACGGCTTATCCTGAAAAAAAGGTTTGTATTGGTCTTCAACGGTTATAAAAAGATTGTTAAAAAACATACTTCTTAGAAAGTTTTACACCACGACGTCCTTCATCAACTTCCATATTAGTTCAAATAAAGTAATATTAGTAAAAATTTAATGTTGTTGTTAATAATACCAATGTAAAAATAAATCAGAAAACTAACTACAAATCTTTTTTCAAAAAAAGTTGGAGGAAAAAAATGTTGAACATGAATTTTTTCATTGTATCTGTTCGCACTCGTTTTGCCAAAAAAGAATGCTTATTTAAAATTGTTTCAATTTTTTTCTGTTGAAATACGGTATGTTTTTGTATTAATTTTTTATCACTTTTTTATTCAAAATTTTGTAATAATAGCAGAAAAGTTGACAAAAAACATTGTTTTATTCAAATTATCAAGATTATCAGGTTTTTTTGTTCAAAGAACCGTAATCTACTTTATATACGGCATACTTCATAAATTTCATTTTTGACGGTGTCATTAAACTTTCACATGTAGTTACTGAAGTTATTTTTATAATAAAGGAACTACAGATTTTTGTTGAACAATAAACCAACACAAAATGAGTAACTTTCATATGCTTTTAAAAATACAATTTTTCGATCAAAGTTTTTTTTCAAGTTACTGTATTTAAAACTGCATGTAAGCAGAAGAAACCAATTAGTAAAAATCACTTGGGAAGTTGTGAGCTCTCAATGTTGAGTAATTCGTACTAACAGTTTGTTAAGTAAATAATGTATGTATTGAGATTTAGTTGCTGTGATTGACCTGAATATCAGGGATTAAAAAAATAAGGAGACCGCCGAATCCTTTAATAATTATTTTCTTTAAATTAATTTTTTATGCAATTCGTTCAGGTTGAAAAAAAAACTTTATTTAAAACGATAAAGGCCAAAAATTAAATAAAATTTGCATAAAACTGCCGTTGTTACAATCTTCTTTTAATACGCTTCAATTACAAGTTGTTTCTGTACTACGACTTGCAATCAATTTTTTGTGTTGTCCGCAAAAAAACATTATAAAAAATACAAAAAAAGTTTAAAAAGAAAAAAATGGATTGAAAATATTAAAAACATAATTTTTTTCTCCCCAATAACTTTTCACGTTTTCGATTTTGATTTACTTATGAATATTTAATTTTTTTGTAATGCTAATGTTATAGTAAATATTTGTTGTAATCCTAAGTTGGATTTCAAACGTGGATGCGATGAATCTTTTTTAATTATTACTCATTTTTAATCAATCAATTTTATTCTTACCTTAAAGAAGCAATTTAGTTGTTTAAAAAAGTTCAACAAAAAATACAGGATTGAGGTTACAAATAATATAACATTATTTTTGATGGCGAAGACATTTCCTGGATGTCTTATCAAAAACAGAGCTTAAATAACTTTTTGTTTAGAAGAAGGGAAAAAAAGATCAAAAAAGTCTAAATTCTGCTACGCGATATTTCATCATTACTTGTTTATTCAAAAATGCAGGCAAATCTTTAAAAAATGTTTCCCACGTTAGTCAAAAAGTCAACTTTGTGGCAAAGTGTTCTTTTTCTGTTTTACAATTTTTGATGCTTGAGTAGTTTGTGAGATATATATCTGTTTACTGAGATATAATTTCCTATAGAGTCCTTAATGCTTTGCAATATTGCTAACTTTAAAGTACATAAAAAATGCAACAAAATGAGATATAAATTGTATTTGTATGAAAATAAACAGTCTATTTCAGTCAAACCTCGTTATAACTTTTACTTCGTTATTATGGCTCTTTCGATGAGGAGCTCATGTTAATTGGACGTCGTCAAACCTCGATGATATTTCATGGTTCATTGAGAAACGTTATAACGAGGTTCGACTGTATTTTTGAAAAACTTAAACTACAGTCGAACCTCGTTATTACGTTCTTCAAGGGATTGACGAAAAACAACGTAACAACGAAGTCAACGTAAGATCGAGGTTCATTATTTTGGCAAAATTTTTTCATTTTTTTATAAAAATCGATTAACAAACGTAAACAATAACAAATTAAAACAACATGTATGATAAGAGTTGATCCATTTTAGTTTGAACAGCTTTTTTACGTTGTTCCATATATAAAAATTTTCTTATTTTGATCGTATTCCAATGGCACCTTTGCATTTTTGAATTTGGCTTCAAGGTTTTCCCAATGACAAGCAAATATACTTTTTCTGTTTCACTCAATTTCAGTGTTTTCCCGATTCCATTTTTTCCGATTGTTTTTTGGGATCAATTCCATTTATTTTTCCAATTCCAATTCCGATTCCACTGACAAGAATCGATTCTAACACGATAATCGATTCTAGTTCCCGATTCTGATTCCATCGATTCTTACATAAGAATCAAGAATCGGAATCAGGCAAACACTGCTCATGTTTGAATCGACGAGAACAGTAATTTTTCTTTGCTTTTTTACCAATGGTACACTTGTCACTTTTGAAAGTTAACGTTTTGCTTCGTAAAATTATCCGAAAAAATTGAAAAACGTAATAACGAGGTTCATTTGCCTTATAATTTGTTAAAGGGACCGCCGAAAAACAACGTAAGATCGAGGCCAAGACATGTTAATTCCAAAAACATTGCGAAAATTTGAACGTTTTTGGGTCTCGAAGCGATTGATTGCTTTTTTTTCTAGCAATTTCTACACGCGCGGAGTTTGAAAAAAAACATGACGTGACATGGAAATATTTAAAAATCAAAACCACTCAATTTTCAACGTAAACAATATCATAACTCAAAAAAATTTAAACATTTGTATAGGTTAAATTAATGTTAAGTTACTTCAATCATTGATATAACCATTTATTAAAATTTAATGACATTACAAGATGAAAAAAATTGTCTGTGAAAAAATTGCTTTGATTCCAGACGTTTATGATATAATTTTCTGGAATTTGGAATTTAAAAGCTATTTATTATTGTTTTTGTATGATCTCTGTCATAATTAGGGTTGCCGTCCCCCCCCCCCCCCGAAACACGGGGATCCCCGCGGGGATCCCCGTTCGGGGGTTTCCCCGTTCCCCGTCCCCGGACGATTTTTGATTTTCGGGGATCCCCGAACCCCCGTCCCCGAAGACATTTTTCCCGGATTTTTCGATTTTCGGGGGGGGGGGGGGGGGGGACGGCAACCCTAGTCATAATCGAAACAAATTTTTAAAATTACAATTTTTTATGAATCTTATTTAAAAAGCTTATTTATTAAATGCAAGAGAAAAATAAAATATCCAAAAATTGATAAGGCTTCAAATTTCATAGTGTTTTTTCTAAACAAAAAGTCTCCCAAAAAATGTGTTTCTTTTTTCGAACAACTTTTAAATGGAAAAGATCGCAACAAATTTGAAATAAGAAAGAAAATTTCATTTTTTCTGTGAAATATTAAATTTTCTCATTGAAAAAAGCAACCGCGAAATATTTGCGATGTTTTTCAACATAATTTTATTCGTTTCTAAACTTCATTTTCGATATTTGAATACTTTTTTCTCTTTTTTTTGAATTTATTATTTATCAAATAAAAATTTCATTTATTAATGAATTAAAACAAAAAATGTTTTTAAATTTGCAATCAATTACTGAAACCTACAATTTGGAAAAATTGTTGGTTTTAAAATTTTTTATGAAACACGATTAACTCTAATATTTTTGTAAAAAAGGTGATCTGAAACTTTTATTCTTAATGAGTTTCCATCAATAATTAACAGCTGCCAGATTTTTGTTTAAGTAAAATTGGTGAAGGATTTGTTTGTCACAGGGATTTTATCAAATTATTATTGTCATCGAAAAATTGTACACAATGTTTGCCGAATTTTTCAACCAATTAATTTTTGTACATTTTTTGATTTAAAGTTTTTGAAAATTTTGATTACTTTGTCTTAGAATTTATTAATGAATAAAAAACTCAATTTACCAATACATAAATAAAGGTGCAATCAATAATATAGTTTAAATCATTGGGCTTTTTTTCAATTTTTGTAAAGACCCTCAATCGATTTCTCACGTCTGCTATAAAGTAGGAAAAACAAAAAAATTTGAATTTATAATTTATAAAATACTTTTTTTGTTATTTTCATCATGCACAAGGCATTTACATACGAACTGAAATGAATTAAAGATAAAATGTCAATCTCAAAAAAAAATCAGTGATTCATCATTACAACAAATATGTCATTTCTCTTTTCATTTCTTTTCTTCTTTCATAAACAATGTTTGGTTGTTCAATAAAAAGTGGTCGATTCTCGATTTTCGCAAAATTTTATTATAAACGTTGATTTTGGCTCTATTTTGAATTGCTGTGATCAGGGCCCCAACTCACAGCGGACCTTTTCTTGCTTTTTGGCAAAATGTTTTTTGTGTGTGCAAAAAAAGGTGCATGCAATTAGATATTGTAAAAAAATTACCTGGTAAATCCAAATATTTTTTTTGCATGTGGAATCGATAAAAAACATATCAGGGATTATAAAAATGTAAAAATTAGTTAAAAAATGTAAAAATATTACTGTAAAATACCATGTTGAAATTATCGACTTTTCGAAATTTTGAAAAATCAGAAAACGAAATTGTATGAACGGATTCTGAAACTTTATGGCTTAAAAATCTTGTCATACCATGGGGCAACAGAAAAATATAATTTGGTTGTTTACCTGCTGTTAAAACATTTTTCACAGGTAATTTTGTAAATATTCCCATATAAAACAATAGATAGGGGTACTGTAACTTCAGAATCCGGCTTCTGAAAAATTAAATCGCTCTGTAACTTTTCGCCCTGGGTCTATTGTAATAACTTCTGATACTTTTTACCGCATTTCAATTACTCATCTCTGAGTAATAGCGCGTCTAAAATTGGTTACGGTAGCTATTTCAACATACCACAACAATTACTCTAAATCATTAAAACAGATCGCAAATGCTAAATCTAGTCTAAGAACATGCATATTAATGGTTTTTAACAAAAAAACTTGCTTAAATTAGTAAAAAGCAATATTTATAAATTAATTAATTTTTCAACAAAATGCTTGAAAATGACCTTTTTTCAGATAATTAATATTACTGTTTAAAACAATTTTAAAGACGTCAAAACTATTAAAAACATTGAATATAAGTGTATTGAACTCCAGGAATTCGTTTGCGATCTGTTTTAATGATTTAGAGTAATTTTTGTGGTATGTTGAAATAGCTACCGTAACCAATTTTAGACGCGCTATTACTCAGAGATGAGTAATTAAAATGCGGTAAAAAGTATCAGAAGTTATTACAATAGACCCAGGGCGAAAATTTCAACATGGTATTTTACGGTAATATTTTTACATTTTTTAACTAATTTTTACATTTTTATAATCCCTGATATGTTTTTTATCGATTCCAATGCAAAAAAATATTTGGATTTACCAGGTAATTTTTTTACAATATCTAATTGCATGCACCTTTATTTGCACACACAAAAAACATTTTGCCAAAAAGCAAGAAAAGGTCCGCTGTGCCAACTTGGTTAAATCAAAGGAGGGTAAAGAAGGGGGAAATTCGCTACTTTGTTTCCCCAAGTTGCGGCTCTGGTGGAAATGATTGGAACAATGAGCTAGAAATGACCTCTTTCAATAAACTTTTTTTAAAGGGGGAGGCGCATCGCCTGTAGTTTTTTTGATGCGACTATGAACTTTTTTTTACAAAAATCAGGGACTCATTGGAGCTGCTTTTTTCTTTCTTTTTTTGCAGCTGCAGTGAAGAAAAAAACAAGCTCCAATGAAGGTGCTTTCGCGTCGAGAAATGCAATCGACTTTGCATCAAAAAAAACTACAGGCGATGCGCCTCCCCCTTTAAATGCTGTTTTTTGTTACATTATTATAAGAAAGAAGAAAATTTAAAAACCAATTATCAAACAGGATTTTCCAAAAAGAAGCTATAAGCCACTCCTCTGCAGAGCATTTTAATAATTAACTTAATCGTTCAACAATATCTTTATGTACCGAATATTTCAGCCATATTAATTTCGTCATATGGAAAGTTCATCTGTGTTTTGTCAGAAATGGACCAATCATGAGCCAGCATTGTTAAACTAAAAAAATTTTACAGAATTTGATTTATAAAAACTTTTTCATCAAAAGTGAAAGATAATTAAATATGCAAAAAATAAACATTTTCCAAAAAATAAAATTTTCCTTAAAATTCTTTTTTGTTGCAATAAATGTTTTTATCGAAATACCATGACGAGCTCAAAAAAGTGTGTCTGCTTTTCAAAGAAATGTAAAGATTTCGTCATTGAAAAAAGCAAGCACCAAAAATTTGCGGCGTTTTTCAACAAAGATTTTTTTCCATTTTGTATAAATTCGTTTTCGATTTTTCAACGTTCTTTTCGTTTTTTTTTTAAAATTAACAAATGTTCTTTTTGTCTCTATTTTTGAATGTTTGATTGCCTATTTTAAAAAGTACAAATATAAATAAATAATAAATTATGAAAGAAAAAAAGCAATCACCACATCCACAACATGCATGACTGATGATCCCATTAATCATTTTTAATTATTTTTTAATGATTCATTTTTGTATATAAAATATTCTAGTAAAACGTTATCAAAAAAATTTTTCGGAGCGGATTGGATAGAATAAATTCATTTTTTTCAACACATGTGGTCCCACCCCGAATGCTCTCTACTAATCGAGTAAAAAAATTTTTTGAGCTGCAACATATCAACATTTTCCTCGATTAGTAAAGAGCTTTTGAGGTGGGACCAAGTGTGTTAAAAAAATAAATTTATTCTATCCGATCCGCTCCCTTGAAATTTGATTAGTTTTCTTAAAAATGGTTTTTATTATTTATGAATCATTTATCTTATTCTATATTAACAAAATAATGCCGATTTTTTGTGATGACAGAGCTTGCCTAAGAAGAATGATTTATTTCAACATTATTAAATTTTAATAAAAACTTAAAAACTTTTTCCCAAATAATATTTTATATATTTTTTAAACTAAAAAGTAAACAAATAAAAAAAAATAGATTTTACAGAAAAAGTTTAATCGAAATGTCTGTTCGCTTTTCGTTGAAATACAAGATTTCGTCACTAAAAAAACGGCATAAAATGTTTTGAGTGTCTATCAACAAATATATTTTTATTTATTGGGGAAAAAAGCCAAGTTACCAAAAACCGAATATGAAATAGAAATGTAACCTGTCGATTGTAAAATGATTATAAAATTATCTGAACATTATTATATTTATAGAAATTATGGAACACTGTATACATTTTTTACTTTAATTTAATTGTGATTTCTAAATTATCGTAAACAGTGTTTTTGTAATAATCGGAGTTATATGATACTTATTTTGTCAAAACGAGAGGCTTTATACAATTAAAAGTCTATTGTTTTAAAAAAGCTTTTTGTCACAAAAAAAATTTTCTAAGTCGGAACTCCATGGGTGACTTCTGAAGGCTCGAAATTTTCCGACTTCTGAATCCGAGGGTTCCGGCACAAAAGAAAAAAACTTCCGAGACATAAAATGTAGCCCTGATCGAGGGCTATCCGTCGATATCAAATTTGAAGCAATTGGATAAGAATTGACCCCAGGACAAGCGATCTCCATAACTCAGAATTCACTCCATAAATAAATTTTTGAGGCGAATCCATAAAAAAATTTTTTTTGCGCTTCTCCTTGAACCACATTGATGCCATATGGAAAGTTTCAGCCCGAAAAAACAACTTTGAAGTTTTTGTGATTCGCCCCTCATTCGATTTTTATAGAAAGTCAGTTATATTTCAAAAAGTTTATTTAATCGAAATATTAAAATATGCAAAAAATCTTTTTTTTTCACGGACAAATAACCAAAAATAAAAAAATAATTTTTTTCGTTAGAATTTTTGAAACAAAAAGATGGCGACAAATTTAACACAAAAGTAGCCAGAAAAATGTCTCCTTTTTTGCTCAACGAAATATTTTGTCGATGAAAAAAGTGAGCCCCAAATGTTTGCAATGTTTTTCAAGAGACTAATTTTTATTCATTGGAAAGCTTAATTTACGAATTTTGAATATTTTAATTTTGAATAATAAAGGACGAGTTTTAAAAAATGTGTTTGCTTTTTAAAGAAATGTTAAGACTTCGTCCCTGAAATAAGCAACGCCAAAAATTTGCGGAGTTTTTAAACCTTTTTTTTAAGATTCGTTTTCGATTTGTGAACATTTTGTTCACTTTTTTAAAATTTATAAATGATCAAATGTTTTTTTCGTCTTCTTTTTTGAATGGTTGATTTCATATTTCATAAGAGTATAAATTTAAATAAATGATAAGTTATGAAAAGAAAAAAAAATGCAATTACGACATCCAGAACAATGTTTTTCAAATTTATTAATGGACAAGGAAGTTATTTATTTATCAAAGAGACGCCAATTATTTAATTTTATGTGCATTATCTCTTCATTTTCTTGAACGATAATAAAAAACGTATTATGAAATTTCATGATGCATCATTATTTTTAAAAAACTGATTAAATTCTTTTTTTACTGATTTTTTTTAAAATTTTTATTATTTATTTGTTTGATTATAAAAGATCATGTTCATTTATCTTTAAAAACTTGTGCAATTTTATTCATTTAATTTAACTGTAAATGTGCATTAAAACCAAATTTAAGCTGAAAAGATAATAAAAACTGGGATTGTAAATGACAATTGTGATTTTGACATTAAAAGTAATGACAACAGATTCCAAATAACTTTAATGTCTCTGATGTTAGAGAAATATTACTAGTCTGAAAATAATTATTGTTTAAAACAATTTAATGGCACTGTTTTGATAGTTTGTAATTAGCTATACTTAAATATTTTTGTCAAAAAAGCAATTTTGTGCATTAAAACCAAAAAAAAACTTGGAGTTAAAATGATTACTTCGATTTTCAAATAGAAAATCAGTGCAACAAAATCGAATTAAAATTGCTGTATCGGATTTTACAGAAATCCTCTCATAAAACTGCCACTGTTCGTTTGTTGGTGTCTGCGTCACTTTTTATTTCAAAGGAAGCGGGTGCTTGGCAAACTGTGTACAACGTCAATCATAAACGCAGCAACTTTTTTTTATGATTTTTTGTGTAAAAACAAAGCAAACTTGATTGTGTTAATACTTTTTATTCTATTAACTTTTTTGTTTAATCCAAAACAGCAGTTGCTTACTGTTTTAACAATAAACAAGTGCTGGCGGGCCGTAGGCCTGCTTTAGCCCCTAGTATTATAAAACTGTGAATAATTAATGTTTTAAATTTTTTCGACATTGTTTTGATAATCTGAGATCAGCTAACCTTTAATATTTTTTGTAAAATAAGTAATTTTGGAAATTCTTTTTATTAATGGTGGGAAATAACACATATGCCGGTTGCATGATTTTAAAACAAAAAAATGTTGCAGAATTTATTTTATATAATTTTTTTCACGAAAAGTGAAAGAAAAATAAAATGTGCAAAAAAATAGTAATAAAAAACAAGATTTTTAAACACTTTCCGAAAAAGTAAATAATTTCTTTAAAATTCTTTTTTGTTGCGATTCGAAAACTTTTTTTCGCAACAAAAAAGAATATACGACGAGTTTTAAAAAATATGGCTGCTTCTCAAAGAAATGTAAGGATTTTGTCATTGAAAATAGCAAGCACAAAAATTTGCGACTTTTTTCAACAAAGATTTTTTTTTCATTTTGCATAAATTCGTTTTCGATTTTGACCATTTTGTTCTCTTTTTTTAAATTTATAAATGATCAAATGTTTATTTCATCTTCTTTTTTGAATGTTTGATTTCATATTTCAAAAAGTACAAATTTAAATAAATAAAAAAGTTATGGAAAGAATAAAATAAGCAATTACGACATCCACAACAATGTTTGAATAATCATTAATAATTTAATAATGATTCGTTATTGTCTATAAAAATTCTTGTAAATTAAGTTTGATCATTTTTCGTAAAAAATAGTTCAGTATTTATTATTTATGATATAACAGAAAATTTAATCAAATACTTAATCAACTCCCAAAAATGTTCTATTCGTTATTATATTTAAAAATACTTTTTACTTAAATTGTGATTTCTAAACTAAGTTTAACAGTGTTTTAATATAAACCGGAATCAACGGTTTTTTGTAAATGACATGTTTTTTATAATATTCTGGGACTTTAATGAAATATTCTAAAAATACTTCTTTCGCCGACAAAAAAACAATAAAATCCCAGAATATTAGTTATTTGTCGTTCACGAACTTTCCCGTGAAATAAAAAAAATGAATCAAAATGAAAGACCTGCTTCAAATTTAACATGGTTTCCTCTCATAAAACTGCCACTGTTCGTTTGTTGGTTTGTGAATGCGTTTTTATTTCAAAGGAAGCGGTTTGTTTGGCAAACTGTGTACAACGTTAATCATAAACGCAGCAACTTTTTTTTATGATTTTTTTTTGTAAAAACAAAGCAAATTTGATTGTGTTAATACTTTTTATTCTATTAACTTTTTTGTTTAATCCAAAACAGCAGTTGCTTACTGTTTTAACAATAAACAAGTGCTGGCGGGCCGTAGGCCCGCTTTAGCCCCTAGTTTTTATAAAAACCATCGTAAAAAAATGGATGTTGTCGTTTGAATAATTTTGAAGAAAAAGAGGCAGAAAAAATGTTTCGTTTTTGTTGAAACAAAAACATTTCATCGTCGAAAAAATCATTTACTCAAAGCTTGCGGCAATGTATTTTTATTTCCTGCAATTAATTTGAATATTTTATTCTCTTTTTTGCTATAAATTTTACGACCATGGCCGAAAATTCATTATTACTGGCTTTTATTAGAATAATTTTAGGTTCAATAAAAGTGCCACTTTGTGAAACATTCATATAATCGAATAATTGGTAATGAAACCAATTTTTAAAATATGTTTGGGCCAGTTATTTACTAATTTTGTAAACAATTATACATTTTTATTCATTTTTTACAAATAAAAAAACTTCAAAAAGCTTTTTGCTCTGCTTTGTAATTGTAATGCTTCATCGAAGAAATATGATGAAACACATTTTTTGTTGTGTCTTCTTTTTTTTAAAGAGTTTGGGATGAAAAAGAAAGAACGAAACTAATGGAAAATGCATAACATTTTGACGCGAAAAAAAGACACTGACAAATTTCTTTTTTGAATTTTTTGTTATTTTTGAAAAAATTAATATTACCAGATGCAAAATGCAAAGTTGATACAAGCAGTTTTTAAAAATTAGTGAAAGCAGAAGACATTATTAAAATATAAAATGAGTTAAAACGGATGTGTGTCACTTTTTTTAGAAATTTTACTGGAAGATTACACCCTAAAATGATTGAGTGATTTTCTTTCTATTTCTTTCAGTATAAATGAAACAAAACATTTAAAGAATAATAATTGAAAGAAGTAGATTTATTAATTTTTTTAAATCAACAAAATAACTTCTTTTTTTAACAACAAAAGATCAATGACACATTGTTTGAAAAAATATTCAACTTTAAATGATTTCGAAATTTCATTAGTCATCGCCTAAAATCATTATAATGCTTTCAACACATTCTTTTACTGTCATTAAATTTATTAAACACTTTTTCTACTGGTGTTGTTTCTTTTCGTCTTCTTTTTTTTGGACTTTTTTTGTTTTTCACGATAATGGGGGGGGGGGGGGGGGGGAGGGGGCACAGGTGCCAAATGCCCCTTACCTCATGCAAAAATTGTTGCTCACCGTTTTTTGGAACTAACCAAATGACGAGATTTTGCTCAAATACTTTTGTTTAATTTATTCTAATTCAATCATGTACTAAGTTAGTACTAATTACCAAAGACACATGAACTTAAATCTATTATTTAGATTAGGTAAGTTCAAGTTTCATCGCAATTTTTTTCTATGAAAAAATGTTTAAATATTTTATCTGTGAATAAGTTTTTCCTGGCTTTTTAAAGATTGAAAACCTCGCACAATTTCGCTCACACAAAATTTACAACTTCCTCCCTTAAAACTCATCAAAAATTTTAAAACCGGTTTTTTCTGTCAACAAAATGGTAAATTCATATTTCATTATTGTAAGTATAGACGTGTTTGCAACATTTTAATTGGTGGCATAATGTTTCAGTTAAAAGTTCTTTTTTATTAATGTGAACTCGATTATTTTCTTTCCAGAGTCAACAAGAGGTGAAGTTTAATTGTGGTGAAGCGCAACAAACAGCAATCAAAAATATTTGTTATTACTAAAATATTCAAAAATGAATTGGAAAAATAAAAAACTTTGCAATGTTTTTAAAAAAATCTGTACTTCAAGATGACAAATCTTCTAGCAATGAATTTAATTTTGCAGCAAAAAATATATCAAAATTATTAAAAAAAAGGAAAGTTGGTCATCAATAAAATAAAAAAAATATTCAGAAGATTTCAAAATTGCTGCTGCAAAGATCTCCATAAATAATTTTAAATGCGTTGAACTCATTCTTTTACCGTCATTAAATTTACAAATAATTTTTCTGTTTGCTATTGTTCTTTTACAATCTAACTTTTTTGAAATTTTTTTGATAAACCATCTTTTTTTCTGTGGTTTTCATTGAATAGAGAGCACTTGTAAAAAACACACATCTGCCGCATCACATTTTTTTTCATCTTTTTGCTTTCCTTTTTCTTTAAGCAGACTATTTGAATATTTTTATCTGTAAAAGTTATTTCTGTCACATAATAATTTTGTTGTTATTGTTGATGAATTTCATATATCAAACAAGATAAATCGGCAATGGCATCTGATAATTTTAATTAAAAATTCAACTGTTTAATTTTACAATATAAAAATATAAATTTTTTTAGCATTCTTCGTTTCACATGAACACTGTCATTGCTTTAAATTATTTACATTAAGCTTGGCAAATTTTTTGAGAACAAACATTTTTATCGCCAATTTTAATTGCCGTTCATTCCAAAAGTGCATCATTCCCTTCCGTTCCAATTCTTTGATAAGCATCTTTAATTTGCATGGCATGATCTTCCCATTTATAAATTATCAATGAACCAAGCAAAGTTTCTTGAATTAGTTTCAAAACTTCAAGTTTACTTTTAATTTTGACTTCAATCTTTTTTGGACTAAGAGGTCATGAATATTTTGTGGTTCATCAAGTAACTGATTAATTAAAAAAAAGCAGGGCAAATACAATTTCTTTTCCCAAAAAAAGGTTTTTGTAAAAATTCCTTTTTGTTACATAAATTTTTTGTGTCGAAATGTCACGACGAGCCTAAAAAGCGTGTCTGCTTTTCAATGAAATGTAAAGATTTCGTTATTAAGAAAGGGCACAAAATTTTTCCTTATTTTGTTAGGTTTGATGTCTCGGATATCACAAAAATGTTACAAAATGAAAAATAATTTTTGCTTTTTAATTTTTTCCCACTGTTTTGTTAATCTGAGATTAGCTACATTTTAATACTTTTGAGAAAAAGGCAATTTTTGAAACTTTTATTATTAATAAATGCATGATAAAAATAAACAATAAGACGGAGGCAGTTTTATTAAAAAGGAAAGTTATTGAATTTGTTTTAAAAATTTTTTCATAAAAAGTGAAAGGAAAATAAAATATGCAAAAAATAGTAATAAAAAAAGGTTTTCGAACATTTTCCCAAAAAGTAAATACTTTCGAAGAAATTTCGTTTTGGTTGCGAAACCTTTTATGTCGAAATATCACGACAAGCTAAAAAAGAATCTTTCCACTTTTCAATGAAATGTGATGATTTCATCACTAAAAAAATGAGCGCCAAATGTTGTTGGCGGATGTTTGTGAACAAACATATTTTTTTTAGTGCAAAGTTTTATTTACGATTTTAAATATTTTGTTCTGTTTTTTTAAAAATTTATTAATGACCAATAATGCAATATATTTAACATTGAATAGCATTAAAAAAAATTTTCCTTTATCAACCAGAAAGGTACATCAGACATTATTTAAAAAAAAATTTGATTGGAGACTTTTGTTACTGTTTTTTTTTAAATTAATAATATTTGATTTTGACTGATTACAAATGATCATGATCTGTTTTATTTTCAACCTTGTATAACTTTTATTTATTCAAGTTAACTATAAATGTGCATTTAGGAAAAATTTAAGCAAACAAGAGCATAAAAATTGAGTAAAAACGAACGTGAAAATACAAAAGAAAAAAGGAGCAAAATAATCCACTTAAAATTTGATATCTTGGATATTACAAAATGGCAAAAAAATTATTGCTTTTAAAATTTTGTTTGACACTGTTTTGATGATTCGAGAACAGCAACACTTTTATATTTTTGTAAAAAAGGCAAATTGCAAAGTTTTGTTATTAATGGATGGAAATAGCACGTTGGACGCAAACAGCTTTTTTAAACAAAAATGGTTTTAAAATTCGTTAAAGAAATCTGTTTCATCAAATGTGAAAGGAAAATAAAATATGCAAAAAGTAAAAATAAAAAAAGTTTTTCAAACATATTCCCAAAAAATAAATATTTTCGTAGAAATTCCATATTTGTTGCGAAACCATTTATGTCGAAATATCACGACAAGCTAAAAAAGAATCTTTCCACTTTTCAGTGAAATATAAAGATTTTGGCATTGGAAAAAGAGCACGAAATATTTGCGGCGTTTTTCAACAAATATATTTTTATTCATTTTGCAATGATTCATTTTCGATTTTTAAATATTTCGTTCTTTTTTTAAAAAATGTATTAATGAATAAAAAATAAAAGGTTTAGTCATCGATGACAGTTTAGATCTAAAAAAAGATGCTAGTGTTTTCGGCAATATATTATATATATTCACTATTAATAGATTTCAAAACTGCTGCGAAGATCGCTAGGAACAATATTTGAAGCTTTCAAGACATTTTTCTTCTTTTTATAAATATTTAATAATTTTTTTTTCGAAAGACATTAATTTAAATAAAAAAGTTCATTACAAAATTATGAAATGAGATAAAAACAATTAATATCCCATCTGCAATCCACAAGATCATTCCTCTGGTCATTAATAATTTAATAATGACCCCGAATTGTCTTTTAAATATTTTTAAAATAATTAATTTGATTATTTTCATTTAAAATAATAAATATATATTCGATATTTAACTTCACGACACGTTCCGCCCGCAAATTAATCCTGAATTTTTGAGAAGACCAAAATGTCCAAACTTTTAAACAAATGTAATGAAACAATTACCTTCTAATTCCGCGTTAAGCTTCAAGAGTCAAGAAAAATCTTTAACAAGAAAATAACGAAATTTAGGAAAATCCCAAATTTTTGCTTAAAGTTTTCGAATAACTCTTAATTTTTAAAACTCGAAATGCAAATTTCTATCAATAAAAAGAAAACACACCATCAAAAGAATCAAAATCGAAAGCTGTCGTTTTTTTGCTTTCATAATAAACAATTATTAAAAGAATAATAGCTCATTTTTAAAGGATAATCACCTTTAAAAGATTTCGAAATTGTTGTCGTCTAGACATATTTTTTGAAACTTTCATCAAAATTTCTTGCTGTCATAAAAATGATGTTGTTCTTTGTTATCGTTATTATTCTGTTCGTCTTCTTTTTTTGAATTTTTAATAAATTTTATTCTTTCAAAGCATATTTACAAAATTAAAAAAAGGTAAAATTAAGGAATGATATCAAATCCACAACATGTCCCAAAATCGATCAATTTTTGAAAACATTAATAATAATGACTCGATATTGTCTTTCTCAAACTTTAAATTATTTTTTTAATAATTTTTATCAAAATTATTTACAGATACTTCTTAATGTTTATTTTTAAATATTTATAAATATAATTTTTTTGGTTTCTTGTGATGACAAATCTCCATGACTAATTAAAGAGGACGATTTATTTCTACATAAATTGATTAGATAAATTTAATGACTTTTCCAAATAACATAACATATTACTTTTAAAAAGGATAAACAACAACAAAAAAAAGTTTAATCAAAATGTTCTTTGTCGAACATATATTCTCCAAGACCTGGGCCAACCCGTTTCAAAGCTGTAATCATTTTTCCAATTTCTTCAATTGATTCAACCTGTTCTTTCAAGAATGTTCCTTCAAGAAAGTCTAAAAAAAAGATGATGATGAGATATTTGAAAGCTGGTTATGTGAATAGGGGATTACTGTAATCATAGTTAATTTATGAAATTTACATTTTTACAGTAATTATATGATTTTAATGGCTACAGTAATCCATTTATTTCCAAGGATTACTGATTTAAAAAATTTAGAGAGCTGATATCTACTAACGTTGCCACGGGGCAGGCATTTGCAACTCGAAAATCCTTTGATCTTTTACCGCTAATGGCAAGAACGTAGGTAAAAAAAATTGAAGCGGACATTTTCATTTTGGAGGGAAACGCTTTTGATCTTTTGCCGCTTAACACGGTGGCGGCATAAGATCAAAGGATTTTCATGATTTGGGAGGCACCCCAACTTAACGACCTTAGTCGTCGGCACAAGATCAAAAGTGTGCCCTTCTCGAAATGTTTTATGTCCCCTTGAAACATGGTCCAGGCATAAAGTATAAGCGAACCCGGTCCGGGGGTTTTAAACGAGCTTTTTTAATGCATTTTCATAAGTTTTTTTCATGTTCACAAAAGTCAAATCCAGGAAGGGCCAAACCGGATCTGTCTTAATTTTTTCAGGGTTCAATCCGTTGTCAAATATCTTTTCATGACTACAGTATATCCTCTACAGTACTACTACAGTACCCCCAACAATATAATAAATTCCTTACCACACATTTGACTATCATTATTTTCACCAGCAAGATCATGAAGTTCAAGCAAGGATTTATTATTGAATCTTTCAAGAGCGAGGGCAGCTTCAAAGGCTTCCAAAGCTGTTCCCCATTCATCTTTTTCTGGTTTTTGAACATTTTGAAGTACAAGTCTTCCACCACGAGTATTCTGATATTTCATTAAAATTTGTGCATGTTCACGTTCTTCGTCACTTTGTTTCTGCAAGATTTTATTAGTTTACATGATGCGTTGGAGATTTAAGTTTTTGGATTCCGGAGTGGAAAAAAACTTTTCTCTTCGGAATCCATAAACTTGATATCATTAGGAATTTATTGTATTAGTAGATTGCAGATATGATTTTGACTTTTTGAGAATTCTGAAGCTGTTTTTGGCATTTCGAAGTTTTTACTTTTCTTTTCTTAAAGGACTTCAGAATCCACAAATAGTAAAATTTTTTCATATTTTTGTAATCCACTAATTTAGATGATTCCCAATATTGGACTTTTCAACAATTTAAATTGTAATTATATTAATTGTTTCAGTTTTATAGGAAAAACCTTATCGAGATTTAGAATCCTGCTGATTCAGAATCCTGTTTAATTTTTTTAGGAACGTTTATCAAATTTTTCAAGTTTCGTAATACAGTTATTTTATCTATCAAAATTTGACTAAAATTATTACAAATGATATCATTTTATCAAAAAAGTGTTCATAACCAAAACAGTTTTAAAAAACCTATTCATTCATCATTTTATCAGTCTAATCAATCAATTAATTACATGTGTGGTGGTATTGATCAAACTCTCATAAAAAAAATTTTTTTGTTGTAACAATAAGAAAAGTTCAAATTTGCACTTTAATTTTAAGTTTATCATCAGCAAAAAAAATTAATGAAAAGATAAAAACAATATTTTGAAGGGTCTAATTTTTTGTCAATTCGCTAATTTGATCAGAGTATATTTTAAAACTATGGAAATTACTGATAAGAAAAATTGGACTTTAGAAAAATGCTTTTAATGAAGTTGAGTTTTTTTGATTTTTAAAGCCACCTGAAATAATGAATGAATGCAGCTACAGTATGCTTTCCCCTAACATGAAAAGGAATGTAAGCGTTGAAAGAGGGGGTAAGCAAAAAGATTTCCTGACTCAGGACGGATTTTTCACAGCAGTTTTTGTTACATTTTTGATATTTTTAGTTTCAATTTTTATTCAAAGTACTCCTCATTTTTGCAGGACTTTGATCATTAAAGTTTAATTTATGTTAGAAAAAATATTACGGTAACTTTTATTATTTCATCATGGCAACTTTTTAGTTCATTAAAAAATGATGAAACTTACTTTCATCCATTTTGCGATATTTTCAAGGGCAACATCATCTCGATCAAAGTAATAGCTCATTGAGAGATAGACATAGCTGGCATATAATTCAATATTAATCTATAAAAATTACTATTTTTAATATGGTTTTTCAGAAACACAGTAAAATCAATTCAACAAATTTGCGTGAAAATTTAAAAATCATTTAAAATTTCACCAAAATTAGAATAGGGATTTTTAATTCATCTATTTTTTTCATTTGAAGGGATTAAAAATTCGAGTATTTTTGGTTAAAATTTGCTTATTTTTGGCAGCGTAAAATTGCACAAAAATTTGGTTCACCAATTTTTTCAGGGTAACATTAAAATAAACAGCCCTATGTTTGAAAAATTTGCATAAAGTCCATCTTAAAAACAAAAGTGTATTCATGGATCTTAGATATAAAAATTTAAAATTTTTTTTAGAAATTTTGCCATTGGACGTTTTTTAAATCCAGTTAACTGATGTTGGAAAGCCCGAAAACATTTTATGCAAATTTTCCTGCCAAAGGACTTTCATGCATTCCAGCCCTTTTTCCATGTAAATCGGAGGTGAACTGTTGCAAGCGCAGAAACTAAACTATTACCTGTTTGTTAAGACCTGCTTCAACAGCAGTGGCAAAGTTTTGACGAATTAAGGATTCACCTTTATTTAAAGACATGATTTCTTTTTAGCTGCTGAAAAGGAAACTTTTAGGGACAAAAAGGAAATTGGAAGAAAGTGCTGTTTTTGCGACTGGAAAATAATAACAATAATCAAAGGTAGAAGATAAAAATGAAAAAAGTTAAAGTTAAAGAAAGACAAAAAAGAAGGACGTGACTTAAAAGCAATCTTTAATTGCACGTTTGCGTTCATGAACAACGAAAAAAATTGGGAAAAAGACAAAAAAACCTCCCTAAAAAATCACTGATAAAAACTCCAAAAAAGGTTTTTGGAGGCTTATCAGTGCTGCTGTAGTAAGCAAAAAATGGCAGTATTCAATTAAGTTCTTTTTAGAAGGATGATAAAAAAATTAATGAGAAGGTAGGAAAAAATTTTCGTGAAAACTGTCAACTTTTTTCTCTTGATTTCAGCATAAACAGTAATGGAGAAAAAATACGTGACTTTTATCTTCCAAAATTATGCACGTCCTGTTTTTTCCATCTTTTTTATTTTTCATGTATCTCTCTTGAATATTATTTTTCTCTAAGGGGTAAAACAAAACATAAAAGAAAACATAAGAGAAAATTGGAAGAAGGAAACAAAAACGGCCCATTTTCATTTTATGACCCACACACCAGTCACAATCATCATCTTCACTAACATCCTTCCAAAAAAGAAAAAAATAATGATAAAATTGATAAGGGTCTGATCTTTGATTGTGTCAACAATAAAAAACTAATATTTTGTTTTTCTTCATTTTTTCATGTGAGTGGATCATGGTTGTTGTTTTCAGTCAGTTGATTCATCTTCCAAAAAATAATAATCAATCATTTGAAACTTTTTTTCATGATAAATAATATATTAATACACTAATTTTTAGTCATTCAAGTTTCTAAATATTATGGTAAGAAAAAAACATCTGTTGAAATAAAAAGCAAAAGGTAGTCCTCCTTGTGGACAACTAGCTACTTACAGTACTTTTATTTCTTCAAAACTTATTACGATTCTGCTGATAATATCTACCTTAAATCTTATTACAGTATACCACGACAAGAATACAAACTCCAACGCCTTCAAACTACATATACAGTGTACAAAAAAGATATACACATGATCATTAACATACAAAAGCAAGAATTTACAACTTTGGTAAAACCCAATAATTTATTTAAAACTCAATTAAAACAAAGCAACAGAAAAAAATAAAGCATACATCAACAATTAATATTCATCATCAGAATCACCACCAGGGACATCATCTTCACCAATTTGATCAACATCAACAACCAAAGGAGTTCGAGAAAGTTGCCCATCAGCATATGCCCAATTATCATCATCACCAAAAATAAAGTCATCACCATCCAAAGATTCTCCATCAGAATTATCTACTCCAGAAAGGTCACCACTTCGAAGATTATCAACACGCTTTCGATTATCATTTTCCCAATTATCATCATTGCAATCAACGGATTCTGTATCACTTTTCTGTTCATCATGTACATCTGGAGAGGGCGTGTAATTTTGAGAAGGTCGACCAACGAATTTGTATTTCTTTTCAACAACATCCAAAACATACAAGTCACCAATTTGAAGTTTCTTTTGAAGTTTCTGAAACAAAAATAAATATACAGAACAAATAAAACAATAAAAAACTCACCATTTCAGGTACTACAGTAACCAAAGGTTTTGGAAAACTTTCATCAAATTCAAATGCATATATATCCGTGATTGAAAGAGTATCCATTTCACCGTAATCAACAAAAATAACACTAATTTCTTCATCCACAAGTAAGCTTTGAAGAAGTTTAACACGTTTGTAAATGAAAGATACAGAATTGTATCCAGTTTCAAGATCAGAAGAACCTTCATCAGAATCATTTTGTGAAGCAAAAACAACAATTGTACCATCTTTAATCAATCGTTGGACTTCTGATGTTCCAATTGGAGTGAGTTCATTGTATTCGATCTTCCTGAAAATATACAAATGATTAAAAGAAAATCACAAATAATAAAGCTTACTTCATGACCTTTTCAACTTGATAACGTTTATATTCATTTTTCTCAGTCAAAATGCAATCAGAGCTGCCAGCAATTCGTCCACAAAATGTCTGCAAGCCATAGGCATAATTCAAATATTGGAACAAAAGTTGATTATCACTTTTAACTTCATTGAAATCTTCATATCGAGTTTCAGGGAATTTATCCTAAAATTGAAGATCGTATAACGTGTGCAATTTAGGATAGTAAAGGAACATACTTCAGGAAAATCATCAATTGTTAAGCCAAGCATTGGATTGATATAGAACTGAAAAAGGTAAATAAGGATTATATAAGGCTTCTGATAGCTTGCTGTCTAAACGTTGGACTCCAAAGCATGGAAATGTCTATCGACCTTTACCAATCTATATAGCAGCAGAGATTCATAAAGAAAAAAACTTACATAATCATCATGATTTGCTTCATGAAATCTTTCTCCCTTCATTCTTGTCAGAGCTCCCTTACGATATCGAAAGATTGCTGGAGTATTGGGATAAGCAAGAAATTCATAGTCTTCATCAACATGAGGATTTTTGAACATCATTGGATACATATTAAGCAAGTAAATGCTCAATGAGGAACCAAATCCAACAGGAGCAGCCAAAGCAAGAATATTTTGCAAATATTTTTTACTTCCTTCCACTAAAACAATCACATCATTTAAATATCTTTGGACATGTTAGTTAAGTAACTGATTATAGTATATGCTATAAACACAACTATAACAACATTTAAGAAAGCCTAGTTCGAGTCATAATCTCAAAAAGCTTATCACTAATATCTCTTAGCACAATCTTATAACAAGAAAAACTCACAAAAGAAACAATCAAGTACAGATGATCGAATAGAATGTAGACCCATAGTATTAGGTTGTCGACCACCAGCATAACAATCAAAGACCCAAAATAAAAAATCATGTCGATTAGAAGATCGTTCAAGTTCTTTCAAGAATTCCAAGTATCTTTCAGGCTTTAAACAAGCTGATCGATAAAGATGAAAGGGAATATCTCCACAAATTCGATCAGGAACAAACTTATATTGATTATTCGGTGGATATTTGAGTGGTTTTTCGAAGCCATTTCCATCATTTACAGTCCTAAAAACAGAACAAAGATTATTATTTGGAGAATAGTAAATCAGTAATAAAAGAATGGGAAAATGAACAACTGATAGGTGATTAAAGGATAAAAGAATATAAGAAACGTTGAAGAAAAAGAAGGAAAAAACTTACTTCCAAAAATCAGATGCCGTAACTTCAGCAGTATCATCAAGATCATCATCTTGTGCAAGTGATGATGGATTGTTACTTTGCATTATATCTATTGGTTTAAAGAGATTATCAAAACAAGTTAAGCACAAAAAGATTAAACAATAATTAATGCACAAAAAATTTTGTTGCAAAAAAAGTTGAAAAAAGAAAACAAAATGTTTTTCGTCAATGAAACGTTTTCGTGTTGAGACAAATTTTATTTAAGACATGTTTCTTCTTGTTACTGTAACATTCTTTTTGGGCTTGATTATCATTAACAATTTTAGGAAAGCATTTTTTATGCAAATTTCAGCTGGCTTTTATTATTATTTAAAACATATGTTTAATTAATTGTACTAATAACTGTGAACTCTGGTATACAGTATAACGTGAAAGACAAAAGTTTATTTATAAAACATACAAAAATGTGATACAAAGTACAAAAAATATACAAAAATACAAGATTTTACATACAAGAAAACAAAATCAATTACTCAAAATCTTCATGCTTTTCAGAATGTAACTTCTTCTTTAAAACATTAAATTTATGGCCATGTGTTTGTCGCCATTTCTTTACAGCCAAGTGATAATCATGCATTTCTTGAGCAAATTTATCCATATAAGTTTTCATTTCTTCATCAGAAAGTTCTTCGAAATGTTCTTTTATTTTATCAAGAGAAAATTTGCCAGGTTCAATGGATCTTCGGTAGACATCAAAAATTGATAAAGGGCAATTTGGGTATTCAGTTTTTTCAAAAAATTTGAATAAAATTATTTGTATCCGTTTTTCATGATGTTCTTGAAGCTTTAAAGAGCGTTGATGTTCAGGAAGTTGATGGAATTCTTGAAACTTTTCGATAGCTTTCATTTTTTGAAGATCAGCAAATCTCTGAAAAACATAAGGGTGAGTAAGTAAACGTTAAAAAAATTTGCATAATTTGTGGATATAACACTAATAGAATTAGTTTCTTCAGTTTGCTTAAAAAGCTTAGTTTAAAAGCCCTGATTGGGAATCGAACCCAAGACTTTCTGACTTATAACCTTCTGCACTAACCACTGCGCCACCGAAACAAACACTCCAAAACCTTTACCAATAAAATTTACCAATAAAATCAACTAACCTCTTTTTCTTCACTTGGAAGTTGTTTCCATTCTTCTGAGAGTCGAGAAAATTCAATTTTTGTTAGAGGATTTTGTTTAAGTCGTTCTTGAATATAAATTGCAAAAGTTGTTGGTGGATTATAACCAGTTTGGGCCACTTAACTATCATAAATGTCTTTTAAGTTATTATTATACGAAGAAACAAAGACTTTTATTATTTAAAAACAACTGAAAAAAGAAACGCCAAATAAAAAAAGACGTCGAAAAAAATTACACGAATATTTAAATTTAAAATGATTTCTGAAAATTCATCTTTCGTCTCGAGTGTAAAAACTAGCTGGAACTTTTTCATAAATAAATAAATAACCCAAAAAAACTTCAAATTAAATATTCAAAAAATCATTTCAAAATAATGGAATCACATCTGCGCTGTTTTTTTGGAAAAGACAAATTTTGAGACATTTATTTTTCATCAAAAGCAAAGACGTTTTCTTATTGTCAATTTTATGTGGGTTGAAACATCTGTTGCGAAAAAATTTTTAAAAGAAATTTATTTTAGACGTGGTTTTCTTTCATTCTTATTTACAAAACATTATTCAATAGTCTGGGAAAATGTTTTTTGAATATTTTATTTTGGCTTTGTATTTGCAAAAATTTCACGCTCGTCCCAGCATTGAATTAAAATACAAAAGTGTTAATTAAAAGATCTACTTAATAAATGAAATTTTGTAACTTACAAGAAAAGCAACAGTTGCATTATTAAATAAATTCTATGTTTTAATTTTCCACGAATTTAATTTTAATGAATTATTATACATTTTGCTAAAAAAACATAAAAAAAGGTAAATAAAAAATTTCATATGTCAAATGTACAAAATCAAAACATGTCATAATGGTTAAAGAAGCAATTACGCACTATTTACCATTTATAATGATCCAGAAAAAGGAAATGGATATGTTATGAAATCGACTCTTACATTTTCTATGTCTAAACCAGTCGCAACTGTTAAAAAAATTTCTCGTCAACAGAAAACAAAAAAATTTTTCAAATATTAAAAATATATAAAAATATGAACTGGTAAACCTATAGAAAATATGTTTCTCTATCACCCTGGCTAATCAGATTTTAAAAATATTTAAATTAAAAAATGGGGCTGCCCTAAGACTTTTGTCAATTTTGACCAAAATACACAGTAAAAAAGAGATTTTTTTGCTTACATTTTTTTCTAAAAATGGCCTATTTTTTCTAGGGGGCTAATTCAAAAAAGTGATCTGGGAGATCGATAGAGAATTTTATGGAGAATCTTATGGTATGACTCATTAAGCAATTTCTTCATTTTTAAAAATGGGGCTGCCCTAAGACATTTTCCATTTTCAAATATTGAATAAAAACTTTATATTTGAAAGCTACAAACCTGTGTACGGCTTAAAATGTTTGTAATAGTTTTTAAAAAATGTTAGAATAAAAAAATAATATATTTAAATTTAATTTAACTTTAAAAATATATAATTAAAAGTACATCTTTTTCTTTGACATTGCAGCTTTTTTAAATAATAGAGGCAAAAGCGTCTCCCAACACGAAAATGTAAACTTCTTTCAAGCTTCTTTTCTCCGCTTTGAATCTGCCGTGGCTAATTATTTTTTTAAATCACTTTTTAAGATTTTTTCTGCTAAATGATTTTTTCTTAAACATTTTTACGAAATAATGTTTTAAAAAAAATTTTCGTCTGCGTTGTTTGTTTTTTTTATTCTTATTCGAGAAAATCATCAATCTATCGAACGACCTTTTGAATATTTTACTTTATGTTTGCATAAATTTCGCTTTCATAACAGCATTGAAAAAATACAAACCTTTAAGGATCTATCTTAAATAAATTGTTAAATACCAGTGGTAGTTTAAGAAATAAATTGGTTCAAAATGGAGTTTTATCAAAGAATAAATTTCTTTTGGAACTGCATTTTTGTGGCTGATTCGCCCAAACCATAAAAATAATTTATTGTAAAATACAAGTGATATGGTTGTTGAGGAAATAAATTGGTCCAAAATGGATTGATATGATTGATTTACGTTTATAAATATTTGTGCAATCTTTGGTTTCTGAAATGAATTAATAAAATAGTTCAATGCCGTAGACAGAAAAAAATTTTGGAGTAGGCATTTTTATTTTAGAGGGGACACACCTTTGATCTTTTTCCACCTGAACACGGCACCGACAAAAGATCAAAAGATTTTTTCGATTTTGGAATGGGGCACAGGTACCGAATGCCTACCCCCTAAATACGGCCTTGAATAGTTTGTCTGTAAACGTTTTTTGAAACAATCTTTGTTTAATCGCTAAAAATTATTATTCAAATAACTACATTTTTTCTACGTAATGAGATTTCGTTGCTGTTTTCATTTTACTTGATTTCAGTATACATTCTAATTAATAAAGAACTGAAAATTAGATAATGTTTCAGCTGCTTTGCATAAATTAACTTTTCTTATAAATTAAAGTGATGAATAAATGTTTTGTCATTGGAATTTTTAAAATAATGTTTTCAACTCCAATTAACGACAAAGATGTTGACAAAAAATACAACATGTTAAATTAATAAATCATACCCAAAGAAAAACATTTTATCTTACTCAAATATTGAAAAAATATGAAATCAGGAATATTAAAAATATCGTCCTAGTCGACGACCAATGATCGTCATTTAAATATATCTTGTAAAAAACAGTCATCATTAGAAAAAGGCAAACCCTTTTTTTGCGCTCTCCCCCAAAAATAGAACATTTTCGAAATTTTAAAAAAAGGACAAACATCGCTGTTTTTAAACTTCTGCTTTAACTTATTTTCAAACACGAAAGATTTAGTTTTCTTTCAACACCAAAATACAATTTTTTTCAAACATTTAAAAATTATGCCTTTTGACACTTTCACATTTTGCCACAAAAAACTCTCACAACAATTTTCTTCAACAAAAAAAGTCAAAATCATTCATTCTTTTTTCAACCAAAAATTCTAATTTTTTGTCGTCTCTAAATTTACCCAAATTTATTTATCTATTCTTATATTTTTTCATCACAACTATTGATGAGCCTAAAAAGCTATAAAAAAATTTATACCTTAAAAGCTGTCTAGTTGTATCCAAGGCGAAACAGCTAATCGTGCACGTGTAATTTTTGTTAAATTTAATTTATAAAATTTATATATCTCTTTTTTCTTTATTTGAAGGGGAATGAAAAGACAAGCGGCAGTGAAAAACTGATTTTATCGTTCTTCTTACAATTTTTTAGACATTTTTTAAAATATCCATTGTGACTTTGTTTTTTTTCAAATAACGTTTTTGAATATTTTAATTTTGAATTGTTAACAAAAATTGTAAAGAAATTCAATAAATTAAGAATTCAAGATTAAGAGAAAAAGAATGATCATAGTTTTAGCTTGGTGAAATATAGAAGCAAATGTTACCATTATTTAAAGTTTACGTGTATATTAATTTATGGCAACGGTCGATTTTTCTCAATCATTACTATCAAAAAATTTGAGCATGACACGATGTTCACCCCAACGAATAACGGAAAAGTAAGAGTTCTTTTTGTTTGACTTTTTAAAGTCAAATAAATAAAAATAATGACAAAAAATTCATTTGCTGATTTTTCGCAGTAGATTGAAAATTGGTCGGCTTAAACCTTTGATATACTGTAACTACCGTGAGAAATTTTTTTGAGCAAAAACAGAAGGCAGGATCGTCTTCTCCATGCTTGTTTTACCTATGGGCAAAATTTAGGGCAAATCTATTTTTGGTCTGTGCCGGCCTCCTCTTGATTTTTTTGAATGACAGCCAGAGTGCGTCTTAAACAGAATTTTTAACAACAAATAATAAGTTTCAACATTTTTGTAAGTCTTTCGTGCTCAAAAAACCCTTTATTGTTCCTAAAAAAGTGCATTTGCTGTCTATAAAAACCTCCAAACATCTGTTTTCATAATTTGGCAAAGAAATGCTATTGAAACAAAAAAATATCACTGATATTAAAATATACGTGTGTTATGTTATATATATTATTACAATACTTTAAATAATACTTTAATATTCAAATTAGTTGCACAATTACAATTATATTATCCAGTACTTTTCACTTATACAAAAAACATATTTTTTAAACATTTTTCAAAATCATATGGGGTAAAACGCGTTCATCGATTTCATATTTTATTGTTCTAAAACTTCTACTTCTGGTGGTTTCATCGCAGTGTAGAAACGCTAAAGAAAAAAATCACTTTTATGTATTAATTTTAAAATAAAAAAACCATTAATAGATAAAATCTTCAAAAATTTTAGCGCTTATTATTTTATTTTTTATTTTTCACATATGAACAGTCGTCTAAAAAGTTTTTTTGAAAAAAAAGATCGCAAAAACATCAGTTTCTGTCGATAAAAAAACTCCCAAATATATTTTTTTTTTAAATTTGCAAAAAAGCTTATAAAAATGCAGCAAAAATTTTCTGTAATTTTTTTGAATATTTTATTTACTAATTCTGTGCTTAATTTAAGGTCTCCTATGCCCAATTTTGATATTAAATAGTTTTATATCATTTCAGTGATTTTTGAAATTTTTGAAAAAGGATAAATTCAAAAACACTTTATAAAAAATAAAATTTAAAAAATCAATAAAGACCCGTAATGAATTTTGTTTATTGTTTCAGGTTTTGAACTTTAATTTGTGTGATTAATTAATAGCTTCCAAAAAAAGAAAGAAAAAATGAGTAACAAAAACCATTGATAATTAAGATCTTAAATTTAAGATTAATTGTTTTTGGGTTTTCGCATTTTTATGCTTTAATTCCCGTAGCTAGAAAAATGTTTTAATTTCAAATGAATAAAAATAACCAAATCAAAAACAATTTTTGTTTCAATTTTTACCACACAATGACCTTTGAAGTTCCAGGTGAAAATTTAACTCTTTTGGTTTCACTTTAAAGTCGTAAACTACTTTTTTTATTGACAGTGAATTTCTAGTTTGATTTTTTTGTCGATCAAAAATACCAAAACAGGAAATAAAAAGAAGAAAAAAAAGGAAGGTTAAATTTTCTTAAAAGTTTATTTTCACCTTTTTTCTAACTTTGTCAGTTTTTTCTACCTAAAAATAATGAAATTTTTTATTTGTTTGATTATGTTATTATCAATTTTAATTTTTTGTGAAGCTATTAAATGTGAAAGATGGACGAAATTGGATAACGATGATGTTGTAAAATTTTATGTCTCGGATTGTACTTCTCATTGTTTGATGGGATACAAAAAAAACTGTGGATGGAGTTTTTTATGAAGGTGATTGTTCAAATGTGAGTTTTATAATTATTCATTTAAGGTGATTCACTACCAAATATCCCATATGTGGCTTTTTATCACTGACTACAATAATCCGGATTGGGGTACTGTAGTCGGAGATAAACAACAATTTATCCTAATACTGTCGAAAAATTTGCATAAATAAATTTTATGTTATTGAAAAAAGCTAGAATTGACTTCTGGTGTAACAGATAACCCAGAAACTAATTTATGCAAATTTCTGTCTTTTGATTTTTGATTATCAATTAAAATTAGGGGATCAAAATTTTTTTATTAATTTAAGTTTTTGTTTCATTTATGTTTTTTGGCATCCAACATTACTTTTAATGATTATTAGGGTGAATTCTTAGATCGATGTTATCATGATCAAAAAAATTTTATATGTGGTTGTAGGGATGTGGGCGCGCCTGGGCGCATGCGCCCGTAACCTTAAAATTCAGATGTACTAGAAATTTTTTCAGAAACCCTTAAAAACTAGTGTTTTTGGCTTTTTTAGCGTTATTAAAGCTTGTTTTTGAATGTATAAAAAATTAAAGTAGTTTCTAAAGATAAATAACGCAAACTTAAAAAATATAGTATTTTTAGGTTGCTGTAAATCCTGATAAATACTGTATCAAGATTAGTTCAAACTGATTTAGTCTTAAAGTTATCACTTTTTGGGAAGTTTTTAAAAAAACATGCTTAAAATAATGAATTTTTACCACTTTGCTTAAAATTTTTTAGTTTATAAATTTTTTGGTCCGGGCGCAAAAAATGGGCGCGCCCAGGCGCATAGGTGTCTGCGCCCAGGCGCGCCCGGGCGCTTAGGCTTAGGCTGCGGTTATCTTACAATAAAAATACAAAGGTAAAAACGATGACAAAAATAAAGAGGAGAGAGACAGAAAAAGGGAGAGAGACGTCTAAGTTGCATTTCGCCAAAAGAGGCAATCTTTTAAATATTCTCAACACTTTTTAAAATTATTAACTGCAGATTCAAAAAAATGTTTATCAAGAAAGCATTGATTCATTTTTAAAAATTCAATCTTATTTATTATTGGTAATAGTGTCCATGTTGAACATTTATAGCTAAATCACATGTTCGATTTCTGTGCTGTTAATTACAAAGAATCGAAGTTCATTTTTTCCAAAGCATTATAAGTTTAAATATTCAAACAATATTTCGAATCGAAAAATAATTTTTTATAAAATTTCAAACGAATCGATTTTTTCTTTAAAGAAATAAAAATTTTTGGGAAGGAGAAAGAAAAATATTTAACGACAGCGAACATTTAATATAAAAAAATTCATTTTGTTGCTGCAAAAAATTCGAATTTGAAATTTTGTTACAGGCTTTTTGAATATTTTTCATAATCAAAAAAATGTACAGAAATTTAATAAATTAAGATTAAAAGGAACGAATGATTACAGTTTTAGCTTAATCAATGGTTGATGCTAAACTAAACATTATTTAAAATTTATGTCTATATTAATCTTAATTTTTTCATTCCAAAAATTTTGTTTTTAATAATTTTTAATCACTGATTGGTGTTCATGTTGAAAAAAAACTGAATGTAATACTTTAAACTAATGTATTTTTAAAACAGCTTCTCGGAAAACGATTTAGTTGTTGGCCAAATCATGCCACAGCTATTTATTAAACGTTTTTTCGTGCAAATGTTTAATACTATCACAGATTAATACATTCACAACATTGTTATCGACGTGCGTAGAAAGTTTGCTAAACATTTTTCACAATTGTCAGACAAAAAACGAAAAAAATAACGCTCTAAAAACAGTTTCGGAATACAACAACTTTACAAAAAATGATTCAAAAAATAGATGACAAAAAAGATGTTTTTTTCAAATGAGATGTGTTTGCAAAATCAAATGTCAATTTTTTTAGCGCTCTATTTTTTAAATTTTTAATATTGTTATGTTGATTCAACGGTTATTCAAAAGTTGCGATAATTCTTTTTTTTATGTTGTAGCTTTATTCTTTAATATTACAATATTTTTAAAAGCGAATTAACTAATGTTTGAGTTCGGTTGGACATATATTTTTTTGTTGTATCACTTTCTATGCAAAAAGTAAATAATTTGAATAAAAGAAATCAAAAAATTCAGATTTCGTTTGCGACAGCAAATTTTTCGACAAAAAATGAACAGAAATTCGAAAAAAGTTTCTGTTTCAACATTTAAAAAAAAACCTTTACGGAAGGAAAAGAAAAAATTTCAATGATTTTGCGCCTGCAAAAATACGAACTGGAAAATTTGTTACAAGGTATTTTGAATATTTAAAAGTACAAAAAAGAAATTTAATGAAATTTCATTAGAATTTTGAATGTGCAAATGTGATTATGTTTTAACACAAACATTTAAAAAAAATGAAAATGGAATCAATTTTTATAAAAATTGTGTCTTTGATCACACAAACATTTAAAAAATATATAAAATCAATTTTAAATCAACTATTCCTGCAATAATCCACATGTTTTCTATACAAAATGATATTATTTGCATTTATTTTTTTTCTGTCAAAAAAAATTTTTACGAAAGAAAAAGATGACCAACGTTCAAAGAAATAAACAATTTTATATTTTTTCCCCCGACAAAACAAAACATAAGATTCACAAAAAAGAGAAATATTTCGTTAAAACATTTTTGAATGTTTGATAAATGTTGAATTACACTTCTTTTAGGAACTAAATTAAAAGAAGGATATTATTTTTAAAATTACAATTTTAAGAAACTTTTTCTTGACTAAAAAAATAAGTTTTCACTTTATTGTTGAATTTTCTATCGATTATCCCTATACCCAAAAAAATTATGACAACAACTCTAACGACACGTGTGATCCAAAAATGCCGTTTTAAACTTGTACCAAATTACTCTATTAAAATTATTTATTGCTGATTCAAAAAAGGTTTTACAAGAAAACAATGTTTGATTTTAATAACTTTTATTTCTTTAATATTGGAAGAACAAAGATACTAGATAAATAGGTGCAACTAATTTTTTTTTCAATTTCTAGCATGTGGCTTACAAAGAACTGAATTTAAAAAAACAATTTTATAAATTTTAAAAATTCAAATATTGAAAGAAGCGAAGATCGAACAATTCCGTTAAAAAAATCGAACGAAATTTTTTTTACATCATTTTGTCTTTATGAAAAATTTTATGTGATTCAAAACAGCGGCGGGAGCGGTTGTTGTAACAAAAACCAACATTTTTTTCTTCAACAAAAAAATTGTTTGGAAAGAGAAACAAATGTTTTTTGTGACAACAAACATTCAAAGCAAAGAAATTTCATAGATTAGGTGTCTTTGCTTCGACAAAAATACCAAATGTTTAAAAGCCATTTTGAAGTCGCATTTTTGAAGCTTTAAAAGTTTAAATAAAGAACAAAAATTATTAAGAAATTCAAGGAATTGTTCAAGTAAACATTATTAAAAATTTATCTCACCAATAATCAACTCCCTACTAAAATTCAATCTTAAATAGCTTTAATTTATTATTGTCTCTTTCCTTTGATGTCATTATGATTTGATTTTTTGCGGACCTAAAGAAGTACCAAAAATACCAGACGCAGCGCGCCCCGAAGGGGCGCGCTGCGGCTGTTTACGACTCAACTTCCCCACGTTAGTCAAAAATTCAACTTTGTGGCAATGCGTTCTTTTTTGCAAACGCAAATGTTGATGATGTTAGATGTATATCTTTGTTGCTAATTTTATACGTCAAACACTGATTTTAATCGTTTGTCATATTTTTTAATATAAGCTACAAGAAAGAGGGAAAAAAATGAGATATAGATCTCCCAGCAAAACAAAGTTTTGTAGTAAAAATTTTGCTTCGCAAAATTGCTCGCATTCATTTTCGAAGAGTTTAATCATACTATTTTTCTTATTTCTCCGTTATCGTCCATAGGATTTGCAAAATTTATATTAGGACACTCTATGAAGATTGTATGGTCGTCGTGTTTTATTATTTGGAACACAAATTTTTGTAAAACCCTGGATTAATCTTTTCTATAGTGTGAGGATCTTTTAGTCCAAAGGGAGTACGTGAAAAAGTCAAAAAAATAAAAAAATTTTTTTTCTATTTTTTTTGTTCAAAATGGATACCTAGGAGTGTGTTGAGGTGTTCTGTGAAATTTTTAGGCATAAAAATACATATTCGACCATTTAGAAGCATATTAATGAGGTAAAATTACCGTAACTTTTCCATGAACGTTTAAAAACTTGTAAAATTGTTTTTATGGATTCTAATTCATTTTATATAATGCATAAATGATTAAATAATATATGTATTATCATTTTTGAGGTCATTTATGAATTCTAGAAAAAAGTTCCTTTGGCAAACTTCTAATTTCTTTGAATTACAGTACCTCAGCACTTAAAATCGACTTTTTTTCAAAATCGAGTAACACCGTCCAACGCGACTTTTTTAAAATGATCCTATGGACTTGTAACTTTGCAGATAAGGTAAATAGGGTCAAAAAATAAGTTTGGAAAGGGTTTCAAGTCCTGAAAATGTCTAGGTTCCGAGTTACAGTACCCACCTACCTCACCCGTGGAAAAAATCAAAAAACTAAAAGCTATAATTGACTTCTGGAGTAGCAGATATACCGGAAACTAATTTATGCAAATTTCTGGCTATCAAGGCCATAGATGGGGGGGGGCTGCATTGAGGGCACGCGCCCTTATAACTGAGAAAATCCTTTGATCTATTGCCGTCGCCATGTAAAGGCGGCAAAAGATCAAAGGCGTGCCCCTGCCGAAGTGAAAATGCCCGGGTTGAAATAGTCTCCGAATTTGGGTACCAGAAACCTATTTATGCAAATTTTTAACTATTGATTTTTGATTATCACATAAAATTAGGGGATCAAACTTTTTTTATTAATTTAAGTTTTTGTTTCATTTATGTTTTTTGACATCCAACATTACTTTTAATGATTTTTAGGGTGAATTCTTAAATCGATGTTATCACGATCAAAAAAATTTTGTTTGTGGTTGTGACACCTTTGATCAGTGCAATAAATACGCTGAACTTGTAAAAAAGATGAAAGCAAATAATGCAACAGTTTAAAAATGCAAAATTGAAATTAAATTTGTTAACTTTCAAGTTATGATGGAATCATGCAGAATCTGAATTAAAAAAAATAAAATTTTCTTTTTACAAGTGGCTCAAAAAGTAGAATTTAATTTTTGAACAAAAGGAAGGGGAGTTGTACAATTTGTGAGGGGTGGAAATAATACTTTATGGGGAAGTATGACCTCTTCAACATTTTTGTGTCGGGGGTTTCGACGTTCCTGAATTTGAAAAGTACAGTTTTTTGATTCATACGTAGAATAAAGTTCTTGGGTGAACCAAAAAGGCTGAAAAAAGAAAATGGGGGATTCAGATAGCCCATATGTCAGATTCGTCGACGCAACAAAGTTTCGGTTTATAAATGTGGTACTGTTCTAGTTTACATGATACTATTTTAAAAACTGCAGTCTTCAAAAAATCTTTGTCAAAAATAATACTGTATTTCTTTAAAATTGTTGTTTAAAAAATTGCTATTTCTTATTTCTGTTTTATCGCGCTTTCGTAAGTGTAAAATATCACAGAAAAGAGAGAAACAAAGAGACATTCTTTTTTCAAACGTTCTTTTTTGTTCAACGTTTCTCTCACATATTGAAATTGCGCGCCGTCAACCCTTTTTTGGTGTTTCTTATTTTATAAAAGTACTAATTAGTTGTGGGCGTTTTGGGCATTTTTTAGTCGGTTTTTAGACACTTTTATAATCCACGACTCTCTTGTGATCTACCAAAAATGTACTTGATATTTTTTCAAAATAACAAATTATCTTATTAAAATTATTAACAGCAGATTCAAAAAAATGTTTATCAAGAAAGCATTGATTCATTTTTAAAAATTCAATCTTATTTATTATTGGTAATAGTGTCCATGTTGAACATTTATAGCTAAATCACATGTTCGATTTCTGAGTTGTACCTTACAAAGAATCGTAGTTCATTTTTTCCAAAGCATTATAAATTTAAATATTCAGACAATATTTGCAATTTAAAAATAATTTTTTAAATAAAATTTTAAACGAATCGATTTTTTCTTTAAAGGAATAAAAATTTTTGGGAAGGAGAAAGAAAAACATTATACGACAGCGAACATTTAATACAAAAAAATTTCATTTTGTTGCTGCAAAAAATTCGAATTCGAAATTTTGTTACAGGCTTTTTGAATATTTGTATTTTTCATAGTCAAAAAAATGTACAAAAATTTAATAAATTAAGATTAATAGGAACGAATGATCACAGTTTTAGCCTAATCAATGGTTGATGCTTTTAACGTTATTTAAAATTTATGTCTATATAAATCTTAATTTTTTCAATCCCAAAATATTATTTTTAATAATTTTTAATCACTGATTGGTGTTCATGTTGAAAAAAAACTGAATGTAATACAGGGTGATTCAAGAAAAAGTCCGATTAAAGGATCACTATAACTTTTAAAATTTTTAAGTTAAGAAAAAATTGATAGTACCATTGGACTCAGTATTGGTTGCCATTTTTAATTATTTAGTATTGCGTTTTGACAACAAAAGATTGAAATCCCTCAAGATAGGTTGTTTTTCTTAAGTTAAAAAAAGCGAATTGAGGAGTAAACTCTGGATGCACTACCTAAATCGACTCTTTACGATTTAGTATTGCGTTTTGACGACAAACGAATGAAATCCCTCAAGATAGGTTGTTTTTATTAGGGTTAAAAAAAAGCGAATTGAGGAGTAAACTCTGGATGCACTACCTAAATCGATTGCTTACGATTTAGTATTGCGTTTTGACGACAAACGAATGAAATCTCTCAAGATAGGTTTTTTTTTTCTTAGGGTAAAAAAATTGTTAAAGATGAGGAGTAAACTCTGGATGCACTACCTAAATCGATTGCTTACGATTAAGTATTGCGTTTTGACGACAAACGAATGAAATCCCTCAAGAAAGGTTGTTTTTCTTAGGGTAAAAAAATTGTTAAAGATGAGGAGTAAACTCTGGATGCACTACCTAAATCGATTGCTTACGATTTAGTATTGCGTTTTGACGACAAACGAATGAAATCCCTCAAGATAGGTTGTTTTTATTAGGGTTAAAAAAAAGCGAATTGAGGAGTAAACTCAGGATGCACTACCTAAATCGATTGCTTACGATTTAGTATTGCGTTTTGACAACAGAAGAATGAAGTCCCTCAAGATAGGTTGTTTTTCTTAGGGTAAAAAAATTGTTAAAGATGAGGAGTAAACTCTGGATGCACTACCTAAATCGATTGCTTACGATTTAGTATTGCGTTTTGACGACAAACGAATGAAATCCCTCAAGATAGGTTGTTTTTCTAAGGGTTAAAAAAAGCGAATTGAGGAGTAAACTCTGGATGCACTACCTAAATCGATTGTTTACGATTCAGTATTGCGTTTTGACAACAAAAGATTGAAATCCCTCAAGATAGGTTGTTTTTCTTAGGGTTAAAAAAAGCGAATTGAGGAGTAAACTCTGGATGCACTACCTAAATCGATTGCTTACGATTTAGTATTGCGTTTTGACAACAAAAGAATGAAGTCCCTCAAGATAGGTTGTTGTTAATAGGGTTAAAAAAAAGCGAATTGAGGAGTAAACTCTGGATGCACTAACTAAATCGATTGTTTACGATTCAGTATTGCGTTTTGACGACAAAAGAATGAAATCCCTCAAGATAGGTTGTTGTTATTAGGGTTAAAAAAAAGCGAATTGAGGAGTAAACTCAGGATGCACTACCTAAATCGATTGCTTACGATTTAGTATTGCGTTTTGACGACAAAAGAATGAAATCCCTCAAGATAGGTTGTTTTTCTTAGGGTAAAAAAATTGTTAAAGATGAGAAGTAAACTCTGGATGCACTACCTAAATCGATTGCTTACGATTTAGTATTGCGTTTTGACGACAAACGAATGAAATCCCTCAAGATAGGTTGTTGTTATTAGGGTTTAAAAAAAGCGAATTGAGGAGTAAACTCAGGATGCACTACCTAAATCGATTGCTTACGATTTAGTATTGCGTTTTGACGACAAACGAATGAAATCTCTCAAGATAGGTTGTTTTTCTTATGGTAAAAAAATTGTTAAAGATGAGGAGTAAACTCTGGATGCACTACCTAAATCGATTGCTTACGATTTAGTATTGCGTTTTGACGACAAACGAATGAAATCCCTCAAGATAGGTTGTTTTTCTTAGGGTTAAAAAAAGCGAATTGAGGAGTAAACTCTGGATGCACTACCTAAATCGATTGCTTACGATTTAGTATTGCGTTTTGACAACAAAAGAATGAAGTCCCTCAAGATAGGTTGTTGTTAATAGGGTTAAAAAAAAGCGAATTGAGGAGTAAACTCTGGATGCACTAACTAAATCGATTGTTTACGATTCAGTATTGCGTTTTGACGACAAAAGAATGAAATCCCTCAAGATAGGTTATTTTTCTTAGGGATAAAAAAAAGCGAATTGAGGAGTAAACTCTGGATGCACTACCTAAATCGACTCTTTACGATTTAGTATTGCGTTTCGACAAGACGAGAATGAAATCCCTCAAGATAGGTTGTTTTTATTAGGGTTAAAAAAAAGCGATTTGAGGAGTAAACTCTGGATGCACTACCTAAATCGATTGCTTACGATTTAGTATTGCGTTTTGACGACAAAAGAATGAAATCCCTCAAGATAGGTTATTTTTCTTAGGGATAAAAAAAAGCGAATTGAGGAGTAAACTCTGGATGCACTACCTAAATCGACTCTTTACGATTTAGTATTGCGTTTCGACAAGACGAGAATGAAATCCCTCAAGATAGGTTGTTTTTATTAGGGTTAAAAAAAAGCGAATTGAGGAGTAAACTCTGGATGCACTACCTAAATCGATTGCTTACGATTTAGTATTGCGTTTTGACGACAAAAGAATGAAATCCCTCAAGATATGTTGTTTTTCTTAGGGTTAAAATAAAGCGAATTGAGGAGTAAACTCTGGATGCACTACCTAAATCGATTGTTTACGATTCAGTATTGCGTTTTGACAACAAAAGAATGAAATCCCTCAAGATAGGTTGTTTTTATTAGGGTAAAAAAAAAACGAATTGAGGAGTAAACTCTGGATGCACTACCTAAATCGACTCTTTACGATTTAGTATTGCGTTTCGACAAGACGAGAATGAAATCCCTCAAGATAGGTTGTTTTTATTAGGGTTAAAAAAAAGCGAATTGAGGAGTAAACTCTGGATGCACTACCTAAATCGATTGCTTACGATTTAGTATTGCGTTTTGACAACAAAAGAATGAAGTCCCTCAAGATAGGTTGTTGTTAATAGGGTTAAAAAAAAGCGAATTGAGGAGTAAACTCTGGATGCACTAACTAAATCGATTGTTTACGATTCAGTATTGCGTTTTGACGACAAAAGAATGAAATCCCTCAAGATAGGTTATTTTTCTTAGGGATAAAAAAAAGCGAATTGAGGAGTAAACTCTGGATGCACTACCTAAATCGACTCTTTACGATTTAGTATTGCGTTTCGACAAGACGAGAATGAAATCCCTCAAGATAGGTTGTTTTTATTAGGGTTAAAAAAAAGCGATTTGAGGAGTAAACTCTGGATGCACTACCTAAATCGATTGCTTACGATTTAGTATTGCGTTTTGACGACAAAAGAATGAAATCCCTCAAGATAGGTTATTTTTCTTAGGGATAAAAAAAAGCGAATTGAGGAGTAAACTCTGGATGCACTACCTAAATCGACTCTTTACGATTTAGTATTGCGTTTCGACAAGACGAGAATGAAATCCCTCAAGATAGGTTGTTTTTATTAGGGTTAAAAAAAAGCGAATTGAGGAGTAAACTCTGGATGCACTACCTAAATCGATTGCTTACGATTTAGTATTGCGTTTTGACGACAAAAGAATGAAATCCCTCAAGATATGTTGTTTTTCTTAGGGTTAAAATAAAGCGAATTGAGGAGTAAACTCTGGATGCACTACCTAAATCGATTGTTTACGATTCAGTATTGCGTTTTGACAACAAAAGAATGAAATCCCTCAAGATAGGTTGTTTTTATTAGGGTAAAAAAAAAACGAATTGAGGAGTAAACTCTGGATGCACTACCTAAATCGACTCTTTACGATTTAGTATTGCGTTTCGACAAGACGAGAATGAAATCCCTCAAGATAGGTTGTTTTTATTAGGGTTAAAAAAAAGCGAATTGAGGAGTAAACTCTGGATGCACTACCTAAATCGATTGTTTGCGATTCAGTATTGCGTTTTGACAACAAAAGAATGAAATCCCTCAAGATAGGTTGTTTTTCTTAGGGTTAAAATAAAGCGAATTGAGGAGTAAACTCTGGATGCACTACCTAAATAGATTGTTTACGATTCAGTATTGCGTTTTGACGACAAAAGAATGAAATCCCTCAAGATAGGTTATTTTTCTTAGGGATAAAAAAAAAGCGAATTGAGGAGTAAACTCTGGATGCACTACCTAAATCGACTCTTTACGATTTAGTATTGCGTTTTGACGACAAAAGAATGAAATCCCTCAAGATAGGTTGTTTTTATTAGGGTTAAAAAAAAGCGAATTGAGGAGTAAACTCTGGATGCACTACCTAAATCGATTGCTTACGATTTAGTATTGCGTTTTGACAACAAAAGATTGAAATCCCTCAAGATAGGTTGTTTTTATTAGGGTTAAAAAAAAGCGAATTGAGGAGTAAACTCTGGATGCACTACCTAAATCGATTGCTTACGATTTAGTATTGCGTTTTGACGACAAAAGAATGAAATCCCTCAAGATATGTTGTTTTTCTTAGGGTAAAAATAAAGCGAATTGAGGAGTAAACTCTGGATGCACTACCTAAATCGATTGTTTACGATTCAGTATTGCGTTTTGACAACAAAAGAATGAAATCCCTCAAGAAAGGTTGTTTTTATTAGGGTTAAAAAAAAGCGAATTGAGGAGTAAACTCTGGATGCACTACCTAAATCGACTCTTTACGATTTAGTATTGCGTTTCGACAAGACGAGAATGAAATCCCTCAAGATAGGTTGTTTTTATTAGGGTTAAAAAAAAGCGAATTGAGGAGTAAACTCTGGATGCACTACCTAAATCGATTGTTTGCGATTCAGTATTGCGTTTTGACAACAAAAGAATGAAATCCCTCAAGATAGGTTGTTTTTCTTAGGGTTAAAATAAAGCGAATTGAGGAGTAAACTCTGGATGCACTACCTAAATAGATTGTTTACGATTCAGTATTGCGTTTTGACGACAAAAGAATGAAATCCCTCAAGATAGGTTATTTTTCTTAGGGATAAAAAAAAAGCGAATTGAGGAGTAAACTCTGGATGCACTACCTAAATCGACTCTTTACGATTTAGTATTGCGTTTTGACGACAAAAGAATGAAATCCCTCAAGATAGGTTGTTTTTATTAGGGTTAAAAAAAAAGCGAATTGAGGAGTAAACTCTGGATGCACTACCTAAATCGACTCTTTACGATTTAGTATTGCGTTTCGACAAGACGAGAATGAAATCCCTCAAGATAGGTTGTTTTTATTAGGGTTAAAAAAAAGCGAATTAAGGAGTAAACTCTGGATGCACTACCTAAATCGATTGCTTACGATTTAGTATTGCGTTTTGACGACAAAAGAATGAAATCCCTCAAGATATGTTGTTTTTCTTAGGGTTAAAATAAAGCGAATTGAGGAGTAAACTCTGGATGCACTACCTAAATCGATTGTTTACGATTCAGTATTGCGTTTTGACAACAAAAGAATGAAATCCCTCAAGATAGGTTGTTTTTATTAGGGTAAAAAAAAAACGAATTGAGGAGTAAACTCTGGATGCACTACCTAAATCGACTCTTTACGATTTAGTATTGCGTTTCGACAAGACGAGAATGAAATCCCTCAAGATAGGTTGTTTTTATTAGGGTTAAAAAAAAGCGAATTGAGGAGTAAACTCTGGATGCACTACCTAAATCGATTGTTTGCGATTCAGTATTGCGTTTTGACAACAAAAGAATGAAATCCCTCAAGATAGGTTGTTTTTCTTAGGGTTAAAATAAAGCGAATTGAGGAGTAAACTCTGGATGCACTACCTAAATAGATTGTTTACGATTCAGTATTGCGTTTTGACGACAAAAGAATGAAATCCCTCAAGATAGGTTATTTTTCTTAGGGATAAAAAAAAAGCGAATTGAGGAGTAAACTCTGGATGCACTACCTAAATCGACTCTTTACGATTTAGTATTGCGTTTTGACGACAAAAGAATGAAATCCCTCAAGATAGGTTGTTTTTATTAGGGTTAAAAAAAAGCGAATTGAGGAGTAAACTCTGGATGCACTACCTAAATCGACTCTTTACGATTTAGTATTGCGTTTCGACAAGACGAGAATGAAATCCCTCAAGATAGGTTGTTTTTATTAGGGTTAAAAAAAAGCGAATTAAGGAGTAAACTCTGGATGCACTACCTAAATCGATTGCTTACGATTTAGTATTGCGTTTTGACAACAAAAGATTGAAATCCCTCAAGATAGGTTATTTTTCTTAGGGATAAAAAAAAGCGAATTGAGGAGTAAACTCTGGATGCACTACCTAAATCGACTCTTTACGATTTAGTATTGCGTTTCGACAAGACGAGAATGAAATCCCTCAAGATAGGTTGTTTTTATTAGGGTTAAAAAAAAGCGAATTGAGGAGTAAACTCTGGATGCACTACCTAAATCGATTGCTTACGATTTAGTATTGCGTTTTGACGACAAAAGAATGAAATCCCTCAAGATATGTTGTTTTTCTTAGGGTAAAAATAAAGCGAATTGAGGAGTAAACTCTGGATGCACTACCTAAATCGATTGTTTACGATTCAGTATTGCGTTTTGACAACAAAAGAATGAAATCCCTCAAGAAAGGTTGTTTTTATTAGGGTTAAAAAAAAGCGAATTGAGGAGTAAACTCTGGATGCACTACCTAAATCGACTCTTTACGATTTAGTATTGCGTTTCGACAAGACGAGAATGAAATCCCTCAAGATAGGTTGTTTTTATTAGGGTTAAAAAAAAGCGAATTGAGGAGTAAACTCTGGATGCACTACCTAAATCGATTGTTTGCGATTCAGTATTGCGTTTTGACAACAAAAGAATGAAATCCCTCAAGATAGGTTGTTTTTCTTAGGGTTAAAATAAAGCGAATTGAGGAGTAAACTCTGGATGCACTACCTAAATAGATTGTTTACGATTCAGTATTGCGTTTTGACGACAAAAGAATGAAATCCCTCAAGATAGGTTATTTTTCTTAGGGATAAAAAAAAAGCGAATTGAGGAGTAAACTCTGGATGCACTACCTAAATCGACTCTTTACGATTTAGTATTGCGTTTTGACGACAAAAGAATGAAATCCCTCAAGATAGGTTGTTTTTATTAGGGTTAAAAAAAAAGCGAATTGAGGAGTAAACTCTGGATGCACTACCTAAATCGACTCTTTACGATTTAGTATTGCGTTTCGACAAGACGAGAATGAAATCCCTCAAGATAGGTTGTTTTTATTAGGGTTAAAAAAAAGCGAATTAAGGAGTAAACTCTGGATGCACTACCTAAATCGATTGCTTACGATTTAGTATTGCGTTTTGACAACAAAAGATTGAAATCCCTCAAGATAGGTTGTTTTTCTTAAGTTAAAAAAAGCGAATTGAGGAGTAAACTCTGGATGCACTACCTAAATCGACTCTTTACGATTTAGTATTGCGTTTTGACGACAAACGAATGAAATCCCTCAAGATAGGTTGTTTTTATTAAGGTTAAAAAAAAGCGAATTGAGGAGTAAACTCTGGATGCACTACCTAAATCGATTGCTTACGATTTAGTATTGCGTTTTGACAACAAAAGAATGAAGTCCCTCAAGATAGGTTGTTTTTCTTAGGGTAAAAAAATTGTTAAAGATGAGGAGTAAACTCAGGATGCACTACCTAAATCGATTGCTTACGATTTAGTATTGAGTTTTGACGACAAACGAATGAAATCCCTCAAGATAGGTTGTTTTTATTAGGGTTAAAAAAAAGCGAATTGAGGAGTAAACTCTGGATGCACTACCTAAATCGATTGCTTACGATTTAGTATTGCGTTTTGACAACAAAAGAATGAAGTCCCTCAAGATAGGTTGTTTTTCTTAGGGTAAAAAAATTGTTAAAGATGAGGAGTAAACTCTGGATGCACTACCTAAATCGATTGCTTACGATTTAGTATTGCGTTTTGACGACAAACGAATGAAATCCCTCAAGATAGGTTGTTTTTCTTAGGGTTAAAAAAAGCGAATTGAGGAGTAAACTCTGGATGCACTACCTAAATCGATTGTTTACGATTCAGTATTGCGTTTTGACAACAAAAGATTGAAATCCCTCAAGATAGGTTGTTTTTCTTAGGGTTAAAAAAAGCGAATTGAGGAGTAAACTCTGGATGCACTACCTAAATCGATTGCTTACGATTTAGTATTGCGTTTTGACAACAAAAGAATGAAGTCCCTCAAGATAGGTTGTTGTTAATAGGGTTAAAAAAAAGCGAATTGAGGAGTAAACTCTGGATGCACTACCTAAATCGACTCTTTACGATTTAGTATTGCGTTTCGACAAGACGAGAATGAAATCCCTCAAGATAGGTTGTTTTTATTAGGGTTAAAAAAAAGCGAATTAAGGAGTAAACTCTGGATGCACTACCTAAATCGATTGCTTACGATTTAGTATTGCGTTTTGACAACAAAAGATTGAAATCCCTCAAGATAGGTTGTTTTTCTTAAGTTAAAAAAAGCGAATTGAGGAGTAAACTCTGGATGCACTACCTAAATAGATTGTTTACGATTCAGTATTGCGTTTTGACGACAAAAGAATGAAATCCCTCAAGATAGGTTATTTTTCTTAGGGATAAAAAAAAAGCGAATTGAGGAGTAAACTCTGGATGCACTACCTAAATCGACTCTTTACGATTTAGTATTGCGTTTTGACGACAAAAGAATGAAATCCCTCAAGATAGGTTGTTTTTATTAGGGTTAAAAAAAAAGCGAATTGAGGAGTAAACTCTGGATGCACTACCTAAATCGACTCTTTACGATTTAGTATTGCGTTTCGACAAGACGAGAATGAAATCCCTCAAGATAGGTTGTTTTTATTAGGGTTAAAAAAAAGCGAATTAAGGAGTAAACTCTGGATGCACTACCTAAATCGATTGCTTACGATTTAGTATTGCGTTTTGACAACAAAAGATTGAAATCCCTCAAGATAGGTTGTTTTTCTTAAGTTAAAAAAAGCGAATTGAGGAGTAAACTCTGGATGCACTACCTAAATCGACTCTTTACGATTTAGTATTGCGTTTTGACGACAAACGAATGAAATCCCTCAAGATAGGTTGTTTTTATTAAGGTTAAAAAAAAGCGAATTGAGGAGTAAACTCTGGATGCACTACCTAAATCGATTGCTTACGATTTAGTATTGCGTTTTGACAACAAAAGAATGAAGTCCCTCAAGATAGGTTGTTTTTCTTAGGGTAAAAAAATTGTTAAAGATGAGGAGTAAACTCAGGATGCACTACCTAAATCGATTGCTTACGATTTAGTATTGAGTTTTGACGACAAACGAATGAAATCCCTCAAGATAGGTTGTTTTTATTAGGGTTAAAAAAAAGCGAATTGAGGAGTAAACTCTGGATGCACTACCTAAATCGATTGCTTACGATTTAGTATTGCGTTTTGACAACAAAAGAATGAAGTCCCTCAAGATAGGTTGTTTTTCTTAGGGTAAAAAAATTGTTAAAGATGAGGAGTAAACTCTGGATGCACTACCTAAATCGATTGCTTACGATTTAGTATTGCGTTTTGACGACAAACGAATGAAATCCCTCAAGATAGGTTGTTTTTCTTAGGGTTAAAAAAAGCGAATTGAGGAGTAAACTCTGGATGCACTACCTAAATCGATTGTTTACGATTCAGTATTGCGTTTTGACAACAAAAGATTGAAATCCCTCAAGATAGGTTGTTTTTCTTAGGGTTAAAAAAAGCGAATTGAGGAGTAAACTCTGGATGCACTACCTAAATCGATTGCTTACGATTTAGTATTGCGTTTTGACAACAAAAGAATGAAGTCCCTCAAGATAGGTTGTTGTTAATAGGGTTAAAAAAAAGCGAATTGAGGAGTAAACTCTGGATGCACTAACTAAATCGATTGTTTACGATTCAGTATTGCGTTTTGACGACAAAAGAATGAAATCCCTCAAGATAGGTTGTTGTTATTAGGGTTAAAAAAAAGCGAATTGAGGAGTAAACTCAGGATGCACTACCTAAATCGATTGCTTACGATTTAGTATTGCGTTTTGACGACAAAAGAATGAAATCCCTCAAGATAGGTTGTTTTTCTTAGGGTAAAAAAATTGTTAAAGATGAGGAGTAAACTCTGGATGCACTACCTAAATCGATTGCTTACGATTTAGTATTGCGTTTTGACGACAAACGAATGAAATCCCTCAAGATAGGTTGTTGTTATTAGGGTTTAAAAAAAGCGAATTGAGGAGTAAACTCAGGATGCACTACCTAAATCGATTGCTTACGATTTAGTATTGCGTTTTGACGACAAACGAATGAAATCTCTCAAGATAGGTTGTTTTTCTTATGGTAAAAAAATTGTTAAAGATGAGGAGTAAACTCTGGATGCACTACCTAAATCGATTGCTTACGATTTAGTATTGCGTTTTGACGACAAACGAATGAAATCCCTCAAGATAGGTTGTTTTTCTTAGGGTTAAAAAAAGCGAATTGAGGAGTAAACTCTGGATGCACTACCTAAATCGATTGCTTACGATTTAGTATTGCGTTTTGACGACAAACGAATGAAATCCCTCAAGATAGGTTGTTGTTATTAGGGTTTAAAAAAAGCGAATTGAGGAGTAAACTCAGGATGCACTACCTAAATCGATTGCTTACGATTTAGTATTGCGTTTTGACGACAAACGAATGAAATCTCTCAAGATAGGTTGTTTTTCTTATGGTAAAAAAATTGTTAAAGATGAGGAGTAAACTCTGGATGCACTACCTAAATCGATTGCTTACGATTTAGTATTGCGTTTTGACGACAAACGAATGAAATCCCTCAAGATAGGTTGTTTTTCTTAGGGTTAAAAAAAGCGAATTGAGGAGTAAACTCTGGATGCACTACCTAAATCGATTGCTTACGATTTAGTATTGCGTTTTGACAACAAAAGAATGAAGTCCCTCAAGATAGGTTGTTGTTAATAGGGTTAAAAAAAAGCGAATTGAGGAGTAAACTCTGGATGCACTAACTAAATCGATTGTTTACGATTCAGTATTGCGTTTTGACGACAAAAGAATGAAATCCCTCAAGATAGGTTGTTGTTATTAGGGTTAAAAAAAAGCGAATTGAGGAGTAAACTCAGGATGCACTACCTAAATCGATTGCTTACGATTTAGTATTGCGTTTCGACAAGACGAGAATGAAATCCCTCAAGATAGGTTGTTTTTCTTAGGGTTAAAAAAAGCGAATTGAGGAGTAAACTCTGGATGCACTACCTAAATCGATTGTTTACGATTCAGTATTGCGTTTTGACAACAAAAGATTGAAATCCCTCAAGATAGGTTGTTTTTCTTAGGGTTAAAAAAAGCGAATTGAGGAGTAAACTCTGGATGCACTACCTAAATCGACTCTTTACGATTTAGTATTGCGTTTTGACGACAAAAGAATGAAATCCCTCAAGATAGGTTGTTTTTCTTAGGGTAAAAAAATTGTTAAAGATGAGGAGTAAACTCTGGATGCACTACCTAAATCGATTGCTTACGATTTAGTATTGCGTTTTGACGACAAACGAATGAAATCCCTCAAGATAGGTTGTTGTTATTAGGGTTTAAAAAAAGCGAATTGAGGAGTAAACTCAGGATGCACTACCTAAATCGATTGCTTACGATTTAGTATTGCGTTTTGACGACAAACGAATGAAATCTCTCAAGATAGGTTGTTTTTCTTATGGTAAAAAAATTGTTAAAGATGAGGAGTAAACTCTGGATGCACTACCTAAATCGATTGCTTACGATTTAGTATTGCGTTTTGACGACAAACGAATGAAATCCCTCAAGATAGGTTGTTTTTCTTAGGGTTAAAAAAAGCGAATTGAGGAGTAAACTCTGGATGCACTACCTAAATCGACTCTTTACGATTTAGTATTGCGTTTCGACAAGACGAGAATGAAATCCCTCAAGATAGGTTGTTTTTATTAGGGTTAAAAAAAAGCGAATTGAGGAGTAAACTCTGGATGCACTACCTAAATCGATTGCTTACGATTTAGTATTGCGTTTTGACAACAAAAGAATGAAGTCCCTCAAGATAGGTTGTTGTTAATAGGGTTAAAAAAAAGCGAATTGAGGAGTAAACTCTGGATGCACTAACTAAATCGATTGTTTACGATTCAGTATTGCGTTTTGACGACAAAAGAATGAAATCCCTCAAGATAGGTTATTTTTCTTAGGGATAAAAAAAAGCGAATTGAGGAGTAAACTCTGGATGCACTACCTAAATCGACTCTTTACGATTTAGTATTGCGTTTCGACAAGACGAGAATGAAATCCCTCAAGATAGGTTGTTTTTATTAGGGTTAAAAAAAAGCGAATTGAGGAGTAAACTCTGGATGCACTACCTAAATCGATTGCTTACGATTTAGTATTGCGTTTTGACGACAAACGAATGAAATCCCTCAAGATAGGTTGTTTTTCTTAGGGTTAAAAAAAGCGAATTGAGGAGTAAACTCTGGATGCACTACCTAAATCGATTGCTTACGATTTAGTATTGCGTTTTGACGACAAACGAATGAAATCTCTCAAGATAGGTTGTTTTTCTTATGGTAAAAAAATTGTTAAAGTTGAGGAGTAAACTCTGGATGCACTACCTAAATCGATTGCTTACGATTTAGTATTGCGTTTTGACGACAAACGAATGAAATCCCTCAAGATAGGTTGTTTTTCTTAGGGTTAAAAAAAGCGAATTGAGGAGTAAACTCTGGATGCACTACCTAAATCGATTGCTTACGATTTAGTATTGCGTTTTGACAACAAAAGAATGAAGTCCCTCAAGATAGGTTGTTGTTAATAGGGTTAAAAAAAAGCGAATTGAGGAGTAAACTCTGGATGCACTAACTAAATCGATTGTTTACGATTCAGTATTGCGTTTTGACGACAAACGAATGAAATCCCTCAAGATAGGTTGTTTTTCTTAGGGTTAAAAAAAGCGAATTGAGGAGTAAACTCTGGATGCACTACCTAAATCGATTGCTTACGATTTAGTATTGCGTTTTGACAAGACGAGAATGAAATCCCTCAAGATAGGTTGTTTTTCTTAGGGTTAAAAAAAGCGAATTGAGGAGTAAACTCTGGATGCACTACCTAAATCGATTGCTTACGATTTAGTATTGCGTTTTGACGACAAACGAATGAAATCCCTCAAGATAGGTTGTTGTTATTAGGGTTTAAAAAAAGCGAATTGAGGAGTAAACTCAGGATGCACTACCTAAATCGATTGCTTACGATTTAGTATTGCGTTTTGACGACAAACGAATGAAATCTCTCAAGATAGGTTGTTTTTCTTATGGTAAAAAAATTGTTAAAGTTGAGGAGTAAACTCTGGATGCACTACCTAAATCGATTGCTTACGATTTAGTATTGCGTTTTGACGACAAACGAATGAAATCCCTCAAGATAGGTTGTTTTTCTTAGGGTTAAAAAAAGCGAATTGAGGAGTAAACTCTGGATGCACTACCTAAATCGATTGCTTACGATTTAGTATTGCGTTTTGACAACAAAAGAATGAAGTCCCTCAAGATAGGTTGTTGTTAATAGGGTTAAAAAAAAGCGAATTGAGGAGTAAACTCTGGATGCACTAACTAAATCGATTGTTTACGATTCAGTATTGCGTTTTGACGACAAAAGAATGAAATCCCTCAAGATAGGTTGTTGTTATTAGGGTTAAAAAAAAGCGAATTGAGGAGTAAACTCAGGATGCACTACCTAAATCGATTGCTTACGATTTAGTATTGCGTTTCGACAAGACGAGAATGAAATCCCTCAAGATAGGTTGTTTTTCTTAGGGTTAAAAAAAGCGAATTGAGGAGTAAACTCTGGATGCACTACCTAAATCGATTGTTTACGATTCAGTATTGCGTTTTGACAACAAAAGATTGAAATCCCTCAAGATAGGTTGTTTTTCTTAGGGTTAAAAAAAGCGAATTGAGGAGTAAACTCTGGATGCACTACCTAAATCGACTCTTTACGATTTAGTATTGCGTTTTGACGACAAAAGAATGAAATCCCTCAAGATAGGTTGTTTTTCTTAGGGTAAAAAAATTGTTAAAGATGAGGAGTAAACTCTGGATGCACTACCTAAATCGATTGCTTACGATTTAGTATTGCGTTTTGACGACAAACGAATGAAATCCCTCAAGATAGGTTGTTGTTATTAGGGTTTAAAAAAAGCGAATTGAGGAGTAAACTCAGGATGCACTACCTAAATCGATTGCTTACGATTTAGTATTGCGTTTTGACGACAAACGAATGAAATCTCTCAAGATAGGTTGTTTTTCTTATGGTAAAAAAATTGTTAAAGATGAGGAGTAAACTCTGGATGCACTACCTAAATCGATTGCTTACGATTTAGTATTGCGTTTTGACGACAAACGAATGAAATCCCTCAAGATAGGTTGTTTTTCTTAGGGTTAAAAAAAGCGAATTGAGGAGTAAACTCTGGATGCACTACCTAAATCGACTCTTTACGATTTAGTATTGCGTTTCGACAAGACGAGATTGAAATCCCTCAAGATAGGTTGTTTTTATTAGGGTTAAAAAAAAGCGGATTGAGGAGTAAACTCTGGATGCACTACCTAAATCGATTGCTTACGATTTAGTATTGCGTTTTGACAACAAAAGAATGAAGTCCCTCAAGATAGGTTGTTGTTAATAGGGTTAAAAAAAAGCGAATTGAGGAGTAAACTCTGGATGCACTAACTAAATCGATTGTTTACGATTCAGTATTGCGTTTTGACGACAAAAGAATGAAATCCCTCAAGATAGGTTATTTTTCTTAGGGATAAAAAAAAGCGAATTGAGGAGTAAACTCTGGATGCACTACCTAAATCGACTCTTTACGATTTAGTATTGCGTTTCGACAAGACGAGAATGAAATCCCTCAAGATAGGTTGTTTTTATTAGGGTTAAAAAAAAGCGAATTGAGGAGTAAACTCTGGATGCACTACCTAAATCGATTGCTTACGATTTAGTATTGCGTTTTGACGACAAAAGAATGAAATCCCTCAAGATAGGTTATTTTTCTTAGGGATAAAAAAAAGCGAATTGAGGAGTAAACTCTGGATGCACTACCTAAATCGACTCTTTACGATTTAGTATTGCGTTTCGACAAGACGAGAATGAAATCCCTCAAGATAGGTTGTTTTTATTAGGGTTAAAAAAAAGCGAATTGAGGAGTAAACTCTGGATGCACTACCTAAATCGACTCTTTACGATTTAGTATTGCGTTTCGACAAGACGAGAATGAAATCCCTCAAGATAGGTTGTTTTTATTAGGGTTAAAAAAAAGCGAATTGAGGAGTAAACTCTGGATGCACTACCTAAATCGATTGTTTGCGATTCAGTATTGCGTTTTGACAACAAAAGAATGAAATCCCTCAAGATAGGTTGTTTTTCTTAGGGTTAAAATAAAGCGAATTGAGGAGTAAACTCTGGATGCACTACCTAAATCGACTCTTTACGATTTAGTATTGCGTTTCGACAAGACGAGAATGAAATCCCTCAAGATAGGTTGTTTTTATTAGGGTTAAAAAAAAGCGAATAAAGGAGTAAACTCTGGATGCACTACCTAAATCGATTGCTTACGATTTAGTATTGCGTTTTGACAACAAAAGATTGAAATCCCTCAAGATAGGTTGTTTTTCTTAAGTTAAAAAAAGCGAATTGAGGAGTAAACTCTGGATGCACTACCTAAATCGACTCTTTACGATTTAGTATTGCGTTTTGACGACAAACGAATGAAATCCCTCAAGATAGGTTGTTTTTATTAAGGTTAAAAAAAAGCGAATTGAGGAGTAAACTCTGGATGCACTACCTAAATCGATTGCTTACGATTTAGTATTGCGTTTTGACAACAAAAGAATGAAGTCCCTCAAGATAGGTTGTTTTTCTTAGGGTAAAAAAATTGTTAAAGATGAGGAGTAAACTCAGGATGCACTACCTAAATCGATTGCTTACGATTTAGTATTGAGTTTTGACGACAAACGAATGAAATCCCTCAAGATAGGTTGTTTTTATTAGGGTTAAAAAAAAGCGAATTGAGGAGTAAACTCTGGATGCACTACCTAAATCGATTGCTTACGATTTAGTATTGCGTTTTGACAACAAAAGAATGAAGTCCCTCAAGATAGGTTGTTTTTCTTAGGGTTAAAAAATTGTTTAAGATGAGGAGTAAACTCTGGATGCACTACCTAAATCGATTGCTTACGATTTAGTATTGCGTTTTGACGACAAACGAATGAAATCCCTCAAGATAGGTTGTTTTTCTTAGGGTTAAAAAAAGCGAATTGAGGAGTAAACTCTGGATGCACTACCTAAATCGATTGTTTACGATTCAGTATTGCGTTTTGACAACAAAAGATTGAAATCCCTCAAGATAGGTTGTTTTTCTTAGGGTTAAAAAAAGCGAATTGAGGAGTAAACTCTGGATGCACTACCTAAATCGATTGCTTACGATTTAGTATTGCGTTTTGACAACAAAAGAATGAAGTCCCTCAAGATAGGTTGTTGTTAATAGGGTTAAAAAAAGCGAATTGAGGAGTAAACTCTGGATGCACTAACTAAATCGATTGTTTACGATTCAGTATTGCGTTTTGACGACAAAAGAATGAAATCCCTCAAGATAGGTTGTTGTTATTAGGGTTAAAAAAAAGCGAATTGAGGAGTAAACTCAGGATGCACTACCTAAATCGATTGCTTACGATTTAGTATTGCGTTTTGACGACAAAAGAATGAAATCCCTCAAGATAGGTTGTTTTTCTTAGGGTAAAAAAATTGTTAAAGATGAGGAGTAAACTCTGGATGCACTACCTAAATCGATTGCTTACGATTTAGTATTGCGTTTTGACGACAAACGAATGAAATCCCTCAAGATAGGTTGTTGTTATTAGGGTTTAAAAAAAGCGAATTGAGGAGTAAACTCAGGATGCACTACCTAAATCGATTGCTTACGATTTAGTATTGCGTTTTGACGACAAACGAATGAAATCTCTCAAGATAGGTTGTTTTTCTTATGGTAAAAAAATTGTTAAAGATGAGGAGAAAACTCTGGATGCACTACCTAAATCGATTGCTTACGATTTAGTATTGCGTTTTGACGACAAACGAATGAAATCCCTCAAGATAGGTTGTTTTTCTTAGGGTTAAAAAAAGCGAATTGAGGAGTAAACTCTGGATGCACTACCTAAATCGACTCTTTACGATTTAGTATTGCGTTTCGACAAGACGAGAATGAAATCCCTCAAGATAGGTTGTTTTTCTTAAGTTAAAAAAAGCGAATTGAGGAGTAAACTCTGGATGCACTACCTAAATCGACTCTTTACGATTTAGTATTGCGTTTTGACGACAAACGAATGAAATCCCTCAAGATAGGTTGTTTTTATTAAGGTTAAAAAAAAGCGAATTGAGGAGTAAACTCTGGATGCACTACCTAAATCGATTGCTTACGATTTAGTATTGCGTTTTGACAACAAAAGAATGAAGTCCCTCAAGATAGGTTGTTTTTCTTAGGGTAAAAAAATTGTTAAAGATGAGGAGTAAACTCAGGATGCACTACCTAAATCGATTGCTTACGATTTAGTATTGAGTTTTGACGACAAACGAATGAAATCCCTCAAGATAGGTTGTTTTTATTAGGGTTAAAAAAAAGCGAATTGAGGAGTAAACTCTGGATGCACTACCTAAATCGATTGCTTACGATTTAGTATTGCGTTTTGACAACAAAAGAATGAAGTCCCTCAAGATAGGTTGTTTTTCTTAGGGTTAAAAAATTGTTAAAGATGAGGAGTAAACTCTGGATGCACTACCTAAATCGATTGCTTACGATTTAGTATTGCGTTTTGACGACAAACGAATGAAATCCCTCAAGATAGGTTGTTTTTCTTAGGGTTAAAAAAAGCGAATTGAGGAGTAAACTCTGGATGCACTACCTAAATCGATTGTTTACGATTCAGTATTGCGTTTTGACAACAAAAGATTGAAATCCCTCAAGATAGGTTGTTTTTCTTAGGGTTAAAAAAAGCGAATTGAGGAGTAAACTCTGGATGCACTACCTAAATCGATTGCTTACGATTTAGTATTGCGTTTTGACAACAAAAGAATGAAGTCCCTCAAGATAGGTTGTTGTTAATAGGGTTAAAAAAAGCGAATTGAGGAGTAAACTCTGGATGCACTAACTAAATCGATTGTTTACGATTCAGTATTGCGTTTTGACGACAAAAGAATGAAATCCCTCAAGATAGGTTGTTGTTATTAGGGTTAAAAAAAAGCGAATTGAGGAGTAAACTCAGGATGCACTACCTAAATCGATTGCTTACGATTTAGTATTGCGTTTTGACGACAAAAGAATGAAATCCCTCAAGATAGGTTGTTTTTCTTAGGGTAAAAAAATTGTTAAAGATGAGGAGTAAACTCTGGATGCACTACCTAAATCGATTGCTTACGATTTAGTATTGCGTTTTGACGACAAACGAATGAAATCCCTCAAGATAGGTTGTTGTTATTAGGGTTTAAAAAAAGCGAATTGAGGAGTAAACTCAGGATGCACTACCTAAATCGATTGCTTACGATTTAGTATTGCGTTTTGACGACAAACGAATGAAATCTCTCAAGATAGGTTGTTTTTCTTATGGTAAAAAAATTGTTAAAGATGAGGAGAAAACTCTGGATGCACTACCTAAATCGATTGCTTACGATTTAGTATTGCGTTTTGACGACAAACGAATGAAATCCCTCAAGATAGGTTGTTTTTCTTAGGGTTAAAAAAAGCGAATTGAGGAGTAAACTCTGGATGCACTACCTAAATCGACTCTTTACGATTTAGTATTGCGTTTCGACAAGACGAGAATGAAATCCCTCAAGATAGGTTGTTTTTATTAGGGTTAAAAAAAAGCGAATTGAGGAGTAAACTCAGGATGCACTACCTAAATCGATTGCTTACGATTTAGTATTGCGTTTTGACAACAAAAGAATGAAGTCCCTCAAGATAGGTTGTTGTTAATAGGGTTAAAAAAAAGCGAATTGAGGAGTAAACTCTGGATGCACTAACTAAATCGATTGTTTACGATTCAGTATTGCGTTTTGACGACAAAAGAATGAAATCCCTCAAGATAGGTTGTTTTTATTAGGGTTAAAAAAAAGCGAATTGAGGAGTAAACTCTGGATGCACTACCTAAATCGACTCTTTACGATTTAGTATTGCGTTTCGACAAGACGAGAATGAAATCCCTCAAGATAGGTTGTTTTTATTAGGGTTAAAAAAAAGCGAATTGAGGAGTAAACTCAGGATGCACTACCTAAATCGATTGCTTACGATTTAGTATTGCGTTTTGACGACAAACGAATGAAATCCCTCAAGATAGGTTGTTTTTCTTAGGGTAAAAAAATTGTTAAAGATGAGGAGTAAACTCTGGATGCACTACCTAAATCGATTGCTGACGATTTAGTATTGCGTTTTGACGACAAACGAATGAAATCTCTCAAGATAGGTTGTTTTTCTTATGGTAAAAAAATTGTTAAAGATGAGGAGTAAACTCTGGATGCACTACCTAAATCGATTGCTTACGATTTAGTATTGCGTTTTGACGACAAACGAATGAAATCCCTCAAGATAGGTTGTTTTTCTTATGGTAAAAAAATTGTTAAAGATGAGGAGTAAACTCTGGATGCACTACCTAAATCGATTGCTTACGATTTAGTATTGCGTTTTGACGACAAACGAATGAAATCTCTCAAGATAGGTTGTTTTTCTTATGGTAAAAAAATTGTTAAAGATGAGGAGTAAACTCTGGATGCACTACCTAAATCGATTGCTTACGATTTAGTATTGCGTTTTGACGACAAACGAATGAAATCCCTCAAGATAGGTTGTTTTTCTTAGGGTTAAAAAAAGCGAATTGAGGAGTAAACTCTGGATGCACTACCTAAATCGACTCTTTACGATTTAGTATTGCGTTTCGACAAGACGAGAATGAAATCCCTCAAGATAGGTTGTTTTTATTAGGGTTAAAAAAAAGCGAATTGAGGAGTAAACTCTGGATGCACTACCTAAATCGATTGCTTAAGATTTAGTATTGCGTTTTGACAACAAAAGAATGAAGTCCCTCAAGATAGGTTGTTGTTAATAGGGTTAAAAAAAAGCGAATTGAGGAGTAAACTCTGAATGCACTAACTAAATCGATTGTTTACGATTCAGTATTGCGTTTTGACGACAAACGAATGAAATCCCTCAAGATAGGTTGTTTTTCTTAGGGTTAAAAAAAGCGAATTGAGGAGTAAACTCTGGATGCACTACCTAAATCGACTCTTTACGATTTAGTATTGCGTTTCGACAAGACGAGAATGAAATCCCTCAAGATAGGTTGTTTTTATTAGGGTTAAAAAAAAGCGAATTGAGGAGTAAACTCTGGATGCACTACCTAAATCGATTGCTTACGATTTAGTATTGCGTTTTGACGACAAAAGAATGAAATCCCTCAAGATAGGTTGTTTTTCTTAGGGTAAAAAAATTGTTAAAGATGAGGAGTAAACTCAGGATGCACTACCTAAATCGATTGCTTACGATTTAGTATTGCGTTTTGACGACAAACGAATGAAATCCCTCAAGATAGGTTGTTTTTCTTAGGGTAAAAAAATTGTTAAAGATGAGGAGTAAACTCTGGATGCACTACCTAAATCGATTGCTAACGATTTAGTATTGCGTTTTGACGACAAACGAATGAAATCTCTCAAGATAGGTTGTTTTTCTTATGGTAAAAAAATTGTTAAAGATGAGGAGTAAACTCTGGATGCACTACCTAAATCGATTGCTTACGATTTAGTATTGCGTTTTGACGACAAACGAATGAAATCCCTCAAGATAGGTTGTTGTTATTAGGGTTAAAAAAAAGCGAATTGAGGAGTAAACTCAGGATGCACTACCTAAATCGATTGCTTACGATTTAGTATTGCGTTTTGACGACAAACGAATGAAATCTCTCAAGATTGGTTGTTTTTCTTATGGTAAAAAAATTGTTAAAGATGAGGAGTAAACTCTGGATGCACTACCTAAATCGATTGCTTACGATTTAGTATTGCGTTTTGACGACAAACGAATGAAATCCCTCAAGATAGGTTGTTTTTCTTAGGGTTAAAAAAAGCGAATTGAGGAGTAAACTCTGGATGCACTACCTAAATCGACTCTTTACGATTTAGTATTGCGTTTCGACAAGACGAGAATGAAATCCCTCAAGATAGGTTGTTTTTATTAGGGTTAAAAAAAAGCGAATTGAGGAGTAAACTCTGGATGCACTACCTAAATCGATTGCTTACGATTTAGTATTGCGTTTTGACGACAAAAGAATGAAATCCCTCAAGATAGGTTGTTTTTCTTAGGGTAAAAAAATTGTTAAAGATGAGGAGTAAACTCAGGATGCACTACCTAAATCGATTGCTTACGATTTAGTATTGCGTTTTGACGACAAACGAATGAAATCCCTCAAGATAGGTTGTTTTTCTTAGGGTAAAAAAATTGTTAAAGATGAGGAGTAAACTCTGGATGCACTACCTAAATCGATTGCTAACGATTTAGTATTGCGTTTTGACGACAAACGAATGAAATCTCTCAAGATAGGTTGTTTTTCTTATGGTAAAAAAATTGTTAAAGATGAGGAGTAAACTCTGGATGCACTACCTAAATCGATTGCTTACGATTTAGTATTGCGTTTTGACGACAAACGAATGAAATCCCTCAAGATAGGTTGTTGTTATTAGGGTTAAAAAAAAGCGAATTGAGGAGTAAACTCAGGATGCACTACCTAAATCGATTGCTTACGATTTAGTATTGCGTTTTGACGACAAACGAATGAAATCTCTCAAGATTGGTTGTTTTTCTTATGGTAAAAAAATTGTTAAAGATGAGGAGTAAACTCTGGATGCACTACCTAAATCGATTGCTTACGATTTAGTATTGCGTTTTGACGACAAACGAATGAAATCCCTCAAGATAGGTTGTTTTTCTTAGGGTTAAAAAAAGCGAATTGAGGAGTAAACTCTGGATGCACTACCTAAATCGATTGTTTACGATTCAGTATTGCGTTTTGACAACAAACGAATGAAATCTCTCAAGATAGGTTGTTTTTCTTATGGTAAAAAAATTGTTAAAGATGAGGAGTAAACTCTGGATGCACTACCTAAATCGATTGCTTACGATTTAGTATTGCGTTTTGACGACAAACGAATGAAATCCCTCAAGATAGGTTGTTTTTCTTAGGGTTAAAAAAAGCGAATTGAGGAGTAAACTCTGGATGCACTACCTAAATCGATTGTTTACGATTCAGTATTGCGTTTTGACAACAAAAGAATGAAATCCCTCAAGATAGGTTGTTTTTCTTAGGGTAAAAAAATTGTTAAAGATGAGGAGTAAACTCAGGATGCACTACCTAAATCGATTGCTTACGATTTAGTATTGCGTTTTGACGACAAACGAATGAAATCCCTCAAGATAGGTTGTTTTTCTTAGGGTAAAAAAATTGTTAAAGATGAGGAGTAAACTCTGGATGCACTACCTAAATCGATTGCTTACGATTTAGTATTGCGTTTTGACGACAAAAGAATGAAATCCCTCAAGATAGGTTGTTTTTCTTAGGGTTAAAAAAAGCGAATTGAGGAGTAAACTCTGGATGCACTACCTAAATCGATTGTTTACGATTCAGTATTGCGATTTGACAACAAAAGATTGAAATCCCTCAAGATAGGTTGTTTTTCTTAGGGTAAAAAAATTGTTAAAGATGAGGAGTAAACTCTGGATGCACTACCTAAATCGATTGCTTACGATTTAGTATTGCGTTTTGACGACAAACGAATGAAATCCCTCAAGATAGGTTGTTTTTCTTAGGGTAAAAAAATTGTTAAAGATGAGGAGTAAACTCTGGATGCACTACCTAAATAGATTGGTTACGATTCAGTATTGCGTTTTGACAACAAAAGAATGAAATCCCTCAAGATAGGTTGTTTTTATTAGGGTTTAAAAAAAGCGAATTGAGGAGTAAACTCTGGATGCACTACCTAAATCGACTCTTTACGATTTAGTATTGCGTTTCGACAAGACGAGAATGAAATCCCTCAAGATAGGTTGTTTTTCTTAGGGTTAAAAAAAGCGAATTGAGAGTAAACTCTGGATGCACTACCTAAATCGATTGCTTACGATTTAGTATTGCGTTTTGACGACAAAAGAATGAAATCCCTCAAGATTGGTTGTTTTTCTTAGGGTAAAAAAATTGTTAAAGATGAGGAGTAAACTCTGGATGCACTACCTAAATCGATTGCTTACGATTTAGTATTGCGTTTTGACGACAAACGAATGAAATCCCTCAAGATAGGTTGTTTTTCTTAGGGTTAAAAAAAGCGAATTGAGGAGTAAACTCTGGATGCACTACCTAAATCGATTGTTTACGATTCAGTATTGCGTTTTGACAACAAAAGATTGAAATCCCTCAAGATAGGTTGTTTTTATTAGGGTTAAAAAATTGTTAAAGATGAGGAGTAAACTCTGGATGCACTACCTAAATCGATTGCTTACGATTTAGTATTGCGTTTTGACGACAAACGAATGAAATCCCTCAAGATAGGTTGTTTTTCTTAGGGTTAAAAAAAGCGAATTGAGGAGTAAACTCTGGATGCACTACCTAAATAGATTGGTTACGATTCAGTATTGCGTTTTGACAACAAAAGAATGAAATCCCTCAAGATAGGTTGTTTTTATTAGGGTTTAAAAAAAGCGAATTGAGGAGTAAACTCTGGATGCACTACCTAAATCGACTCTTTACGATTTAGTATTGCGTTTCGACAAGACGAGAATGAAATCCCTCAAGATAGGTTGTTTTTCTTAGGGTTAAAAAAAGCGAATTGAGGAGTAAACTCTGGATGCACTACCTAAATCGATTGCTTACGATTTAGTATTGCGTTTTGACGACAAAAGAATGAAATCCCTCAAGATAGGTTGTTTTTCTTAGGGTAAAAAAATTGTTAAAAACGAAGAGTAAACTCTGGAAGCACTACCTAAATCGATTGCTTACGATTTAGTATTGCGTTTTGACGACAAACGAATGAAATCCCTCAAGATTGGTTGTTTTTCTTAGGGTAAAAAAATTGTTAAAGATGAGGAGTAAACTCTGGATGCACTACCTAAATCGATTGTTTACGGTTTAGTATTGCGTTTTGACGACAAAAGAATGAAATCCCTCAAGATAGGTTGTTTTTCTTAGGGTAAAAAAAAGCGAATTGAGGAGTAAACTTAGGATGCACTACCTAAATCGATTGCTTACGATTTAGTATTGCATTTTGACGACAAAAGAATGAAATCCCTCAAGATAGGTTGTTTTTCTTACGGTAAAAAAAAGCGAATTGAGGAGTAAACTTAGGATGCACTACCTAAATCGATTGCTTACGATTTAGTATTGCGTTTTGACGACAAAAGAATGAAATCCCTCAAGATAGGTTGTTTTTCTTAGGGTAAAAAAATTGTTAAAAACGAAGAGTAAACTCTGGAAGCACTACCTAAATCGATTGTTTACGGTTTAGTATTGCGTTTTGACGACAAAAGAATGAAATCCCTCAAGATAGGTTGTTTTTCTTAGGGTAAAAAAAAGCGAATTGAGGAGTAAACTCTGGATGCACTACCTAAATCGATTGTTTACGGTTTAGTATTGCGTTTTGACGACAAAAGAATGAAATCCCTCAAGATAGGTTGTTTTTCTTAGGGTAAAAAAAAGCGAATTGAGGAGTAAACTTAGGATGCACTACCTAAATCGATTGCTTACGATTTAGTATTGCATTTTGACGACAAAAGAATGAAATCCCTCAAGATAGGTTGTTTTTCTTAGGGTAAAAAAAGCGAATTGAGGAGTAAACTCTGGATGCACTACCTAAATAGATTGGTTACGATTCAGTATTGCGTTTTGACAACAAAAGATTGAAATCCCTCAAGATAGGTTGTTTTTATTAGGGTTAAAAAATTGTTAAAGATGAGGAGTAAACTCTGGATGCACTACCTAAATCGATTGCTTACGATTTAGTATTGCGTTTTGACGACAAACGAATGAAATCCCTCAAGATTGGTTGTTTTTCTTAGGGTAAAAAAATTGTTAAAGATGAGGAGTAAACTCTGGATGCACTACCTAAATCGACTCTTTACGATTTAGTATTGCGTTTCGACAACACGAGAATTAAATCCCTCAAGATAGGTTGTTTTTATTAGGGTTAAAAAAAAGCGAACTGAGGAGTAAACTCTGGATGCACTACCTAAATCGATTGCTTACGATTTAGTATTGCGTTTTGACGACAAAAGAATGAAATCCCTCAAGCTAGGTTGTTTTTCTTAGGGTAAAAAAATTGTTAAAAACGAAGAGTAAACTCTGGAAGCACTACCTAAATCGATTGCTTACGATTTAGTATTGCGTTTTGACGACAAACGAATGAAATCCCTCAAGATTGGTTGTTTTTCTTAGGGTAAAAAAATTGTTAAAAACGAAGAGTAAACTCTGGAAGCACTACCTAAATCGATTGTTTACGGTTTAGTATTGTGTTTTGACGACAAAAGAATGAAATCCCTCAAGATAGGTTGTTTTTCTTAGGGTAAAAAAAAGCGAATTGAGGAGTAAACTCTGGATGCACTACTTAAATAGATTGGTTACGATTCAGTATTGCGTTTTGACAACAAACGAATGAAATCCCTCAAGATAGGTTGTTTTTATTAGGGTTTAAAAAAAGCGAATTGAGGAGTAAACTCTGGATGCACTACCTAAATCGACTCTTTACGATTTAGTATTGCGTTTCGACAACACGAGAATTAAATCCCTCAAGATAGGTTGTTTTTATTAGGGTTAAAAAAAAGCGAACTGAGGAGTAAACTCTGGATGCACTACCTAAATCGATTGCTTACGATTTAGTATTGCGTTTTGACGACAAAAGAATGAAATCCCTCAAGCTAGGTTGTTTTTCTTAGGGTAAAAAAATTGTTAAAAACGAAGAGTAAACTCTGGAAGCACTACCTAAATCGATTGCTTACGATTTAGTATTGCGTTTTGACGACAAACGAATGAAATCCCTCAAGATTGGTTGTTTTTCTTAGGGTAAAAAAATTGTTAAAAACGAAGAGTAAACTCTGGAAGCACTACCTAAATCGATTGTTTACGGTTTAGTATTGTGTTTTGACGACAAAAGAATGAAATCCCTCAAGATAGGTTGTTTTTCTTAGGGTAAAAAAAAGCGAATTGAGGAGTAAACTCTGGATGCACTACTTAAATAGATTGGTTACGATTCAGTATTGCGTTTTGACAACAAACGAATGAAATCCCTCAAGATAGGTTGTTTTTATTAGGGTTTAAAAAAAGCGAATTGAGGAGTAAACTCTGGATGCACTACCTAAATCGACTCTTTACGATTTAGTATTGCGTTTCGACAAGACGAGAATGAAATCCCTCAAGATAGGTTGTTTTTCTTAGGGTTAAAAAAAGCGAATTGAGGAGTAAACTCAGGATGCACTACCTAAATCGATTGCTTACGATTTAGTATTGCGTTTTGACGACAAAAGAATGAAATCCCTCAAGATAGGTTGTTTTTCTTAGGGTAAAAAAATTGTTAAAAACGAAGAGTAAACTCTGGAAGCACTACCTAAATCGATTGTTTACGGTTTAGTATTGCGTTTTGACGACAAAAGAATGAAATCCCTCAAGATAGGTTGTTTTTCTTAGGGTAAAAAAAAGCGAATTGAGGAGTAAACTCTGGATGCACTACCTAAATCGATTGTTTACGGTTTAGTATTGCGTTTTGACGACAAAAGAATGAAATCCCTCAAGATAGGTTGTTTTTCTTAGGGTAAAAAAAAGCGAATTGAGGAGTAAACTTAGGATGCACTACCTAAATCGATTGCTTACGATTTAGTATTGCGTTTTGACGACAAAAGAATGAAATCCCTCAAGATAGGTTGTTTTTCTTAGGGTAAAAAAATTGTTAAAAACGAAGAGTAAACTCTGGAAGCACTACCTAAATCGATTGTTTACGGTTTAGTATTGCGTTTTGACGACAAAAGAATGAAATCCCTCAAGATAGGTTGTTTTTCTTAGGGTAAAAAAAAGCGAATTGAGGAGTAAACTTAGGATGCACTACCTAAATCGATTGCTTACGATTTAGTATTGCATTTTGACGACAAAAGAATGAAATCCCTCAAGATAGGTTGTTTTTCTTAGGGTAAAAAAAGCGAATTGAGGAGTAAACTCTGGATGCACTACCTAAATAGATTGGTTACGATTCAGTATTGCGTTTTGACAACAAAAGAATGAAATCCCTCAAGATAGGTTGTTTTTATTAGGGTTTAAAAAAAGCGAATTGAGGAGTAAACTCTGGATGCACTACCTAAATCGACTCTTTACGATTTAGTATTGCGTTTTGACGACAAAAGAATGAAATCCCTCAAGATAGGTTGTTTTTCTTAGGGTAAAAAAATTGTTAAAAACGAAGAGTAAACTCTGGAAGCACTACCTAAATCGACTCTTTACGATTTAGTATTGCGTTTTGACGACAAAAGAATGAAATCCCTCAAGATAGGTTGTTTTTCTTAGGGTAAAAAAATTGTTAAAAACGAAGAGTAAACTCTGGAAGCACTACCTAAATCGATTGTTGACGGTTTGGTATTGCGTTTTGACGACAAAAGAATGAAATCCCTCAAGATAGGTTGTTTTTCTTAGGGTAAAAAAAAGCGAATTGAGGAGTAAACTCTGGATGCACTACCTAAATCGACTCTTTACGATTTAGTATTGCGTTTCGACAAGACGAGAATGAAATCCCTCAAGATAGGTTGTTTTTCTTAGGGTTAAAAAAAGCGAATTGAGGAGTAAACTCTGGATGCACTACCTAAATCGATTGCTTACGATTTAGTATTGCGTTTTGACGACAAAAGAATGAAATCCCTCAAGATTGGTTGTTTTTCTTAGGGTAAAAAAATTGTTAAAGATGAGGAGTAAACTCTGGATGCACTACCTAAATCGATTGCTTACGATTTAGTATTGCGTTTTGACGACAAACGAATGAAATCCCTCAAGATAGGTTGTTTTTCTTAGGGTTAAAAAAAGCGAATTGAGGAGTAAACTCTGGATGCACTACCTAAATCGATTGTTTACGATTCAGTATTGCGTTTTGACAACAAAAGATTGAAATCCCTCAAGATAGGTTGTTTTTATTAGGGTTAAAAAATTGTTAAAGATGAGGAGTAAACTCTGGATGCACTACCTAAATCGATTGCTTACGATTTAGTATTGCGTTTTGACGACAAACGAATGAAATCCCTCAAGATTGGTTGTTTTTCTTAGGGTAAAAAAATTGTTAAAGATGAGGAGTAAACTCTGGATGCACTACCTAAATCGACTCTTTACGATTTAGTATTGCGTTTCGACAACACGAGAATTAAATCCCTCAAGATAGGTTGTTTTTATTAGGGTTAAAAAAAAGCGAACTGAGGAGTAAACTCTGGATGCACTACCTAAATCGATTGCTTACGATTTAGTATTGCGTTTTGACGACAAAAGAATGAAATCCCTCAAGCTAGGTTGTTTTTCTTAGGGTAAAAAAATTGTTAAAAACGAAGAGTAAACTCTGGAAGCACTACCTAAATCGATTGCTTACGATTTAGTATTGCGTTTTGACGACAAACGAATGAAATCCCTCAAGATTGGTTGTTTTTCTTAGGGTAAAAAAATTGTTAAAAACGAAGAGTAAACTCTGGAAGCACTACCTAAATCGATTGTTTACGGTTTAGTATTGTGTTTTGACGACAAAAGAATGAAATCCCTCAAGATAGGTTGTTTTTCTTAGGGTAAAAAAAAGCGAATTGAGGAGTAAACTCTGGATGCACTACTTAAATAGATTGGTTACGATTCAGTATTGCGTTTTGACAACAAACGAATGAAATCCCTCAAGATAGGTTGTTTTTATTAGGGTTTAAAAAAAGCGAATTGAGGAGTAAACTCTGGATGCACTACCTAAATCGACTCTTTACGATTTAGTATTGCGTTTCGACAAGACGAGAATGAAATCCCTCAAGATAGGTTGTTTTTCTTAGGGTTAAAAAAAGCGAATTGAGGAGTAAACTCAGGATGCACTACCTAAATCGATTGCTTACGATTTAGTATTGCGTTTTGACGACAAAAGAATGAAATCCCTCAAGATAGGTTGTTTTTCTTAGGGTAAAAAAATTGTTAAAAACGAAGAGTAAACTCTGGAAGCACTACCTAAATCGATTGTTTACGGTTTAGTATTGCGTTTTGACGACAAAAGAATGAAATCCCTCAAGATAGGTTGTTTTTCTTAGGGTAAAAAAAAGCGAATTGAGGAGTAAACTCTGGATGCACTACCTAAATCGATTGTTTACGGTTTAGTATTGCGTTTTGACGACAAAAGAATGAAATCCCTCAAGATAGGTTGTTTTTCTTAGGGTAAAAAAAAGCGAATTGAGGAGTAAACTTAGGATGCACTACCTAAATCGATTGCTTACGATTTAGTATTGCGTTTTGACGACAAAAGAATGAAATCCCTCAAGATAGGTTGTTTTTCTTAGGGTAAAAAAATTGTTAAAAACGAAGAGTAAACTCTGGAAGCACTACCTAAATCGATTGTTTACGGTTTAGTATTGCGTTTTGACGACAAAAGAATGAAATCCCTCAAGATAGGTTGTTTTTCTTAGGGTAAAAAAAAGCGAATTGAGGAGTAAACTCTGGATGCACTACCTAAATCGATTGTTTACGGTTTAGTATTGCGTTTTGACGACAAAAGAATGAAATCCCTCAAGATAGGTTGTTTTTCTTAGGGTAAAAAAAGCGAATTGAGGAGTAAACTCTGGATGCACTACCTAAATAGATTGGTTACGATTCAGTATTGCGTTTTGACAACAAAAGAATGAAATCCCTCAAGATAGGTTGTTTTTCTTAGGGTAAAAAAATTGTTAAAAACGAAGAGTAAACTCTGGAAGCACTACCTAAATCGATTGTTTACGGTTTAGTATTGCGTTTTGACGACAAAAGAATGAAATCCCTCAAGATAGGTTGTTTTTCTTAGGGTAAAAAAATTGTTAAAAACGAAGAGTAAACTCTGGAAGCACTACCTAAATCGATTGTTGACGGTTTGGTATTGCGTTTTGACGACAAAAGAATGAAATCCCTCAAGATAGGTTGTTTTTCTTAGGGTAAAAAAAAGCGAATTGAGGAGTAAACTCTGGATGCACTACCTAAATCGACTCTTTACGATTTAGTATTGCGTTTCGACAAGACGAGAATGAAATCCCTCAAGATAGGTTGTTTTTCTTAGGGTTAAAAAAAGCGAATTGAGGAGTAAACTCTGGATGCACTACCTAAATCGATTGCTTACGATTTAGTATTGCGTTTTGACGACAAAAGAATGAAATCCCTCAAGATTGGTTGTTTTTCTTAGGGTAAAAAAATTGTTAAAGATGAGGAGTAAACTCTGGATGCACTACCTAAATCGATTGCTTACGATTTAGTATTGCGTTTTGACGACAAACGAATGAAATCCCTCAAGATAGGTTGTTTTTCTTAGGGTTAAAAAAAGCGAATTGAGGAGTAAACTCTGGATGCACTACCTAAATCGATTGTTTACGATTCAGTATTGCGTTTTGACAACAAAAGATTGAAATCCCTCAAGATAGGTTGTTTTTATTAGGGTTAAAAAATTGTTAAAGATGAGGAGTAAACTCTGGATGCACTACCTAAATCGATTGCTTACGATTAAGTATTGCGTTTTGACGACAAACGAATGAAATTCCTCAAGATTGGTTGTTTTTCTTAGGGTAAAAAAATTGTTAAAGATGAGGAGTAAACTCTGGATGCACTACCTAAATCGACTCTTTACGATTTAGTATTGCGTTTCGACAACACGAGAATTAAATCCCTCAAGATAGGTTGTTTTTATTAGGGTTAAAAAAAAGCGAACTGAGGAGTAAACTCTGGATGCACTACCTAAATCGATTGCTTACGATTTAGTATTGCGTTTTGACGACAAAAGAATGAAATCCCTCAAGCTAGGTTGTTTTTCTTAGGGTAAAAAAATTGTTAAAAACGAAGAGTAAACTCTGGAAGCACTACCTAAATCGATTGCTTACGATTTAGTATTGCGTTTTGACGACAAACGAATGAAATCCCTCAAGATAGGTTGTTTTTCTTAGGGTTAAAAAAAGCGAATTGAGGAGTAAACTCTGGATGCACTACCTAAATCGATTGTTTACGATTCAGTATTGCGTTTTGACAACAAAAGAATGAAATCCCTCAAGATAGGTTGTTTTTTTTAGGGTTAAAAAATTGTTAAAGATGAGGAGTAAACTCTGGATGCACTACCTAAATCGATTGCTTACGATTTAGTATTGCGTTTTGACGACAAACGAATGAAATCCCTCAAGATTGGTTGTTTTTCTTAGGGTAAAAAAATTGTTAAAGATGAGGAGTAAACTCTGGATGCACTACCTAAATCGACTCTTTACGATTTAGTATTGCGTTTCGACAACACGAGAATTAAATCCCTCAAGATAGGTTGTTTTTATTAGGGTTAAAAAAAGCGAATTGAGGAGTAAACTCTGGATGCACTACCTAAATAGATTGGTTACGATTCAGTATTGCGTTTTGACAACAAAAGAATGAAATCCCTCAAGATAGATTGTTTTTCTTAGGGTTAAAAAAAGCGAATTGAGGAGTAAACTCTGGATGCACTACCTAAATCGATTGTTTACGATTCAGTATTGCGTTTTGACAACAAAAGATTGAAATCCCTCAAGATTGGTTGTTTTTATTAGGGTTAAAAAATTGTTAAAGATGAGGAGTAAACTCTGGATGCACTACCTAAATCGATTGCTTACGATTTAGTATTGCGTTTTGACGACAAACGAATGAAATCCCTCAAGATTGGTTGTTTTTCTTAGGGTAAAAAAATTGTTAAAGATGAGGAGTAAACTCTGGATGCACTACCTAAATCGACTCTTTACGATTCAGTATTGCGTTTCGACAACACGAGAATAGAATCCCTCAAGATAGGTTGTTTTTATTAGGGTTAAAAAAAAGCGAACTGAGGAGTAAACTCTGGATGCACTACCTAAATCGATTGCTTACGATTTAGTATTGCGTTTCGACAAGACGAGAATGAAATCCCTCAAGATAGGTTGTTTTTATTAGGGTTAAAAAATTGTTAAAGATAAGGAGTAAACTCTGGATGCACTACCTAAATCGATTGCTTACGATTTAGTATTGCGTTTTGACGACAAACGAATGAAATCCCTCAAGATAGGTTGTTTTTCTTAGGGTTAAAAAAAGCGAATTGAGGAGTAAACTCTGGATGCACTACCTAAATCGACTCTTTACGATTTAGTATTGCGTTTCGACAACACGAGAATTAAATCCCTCAAGATAGGTTGTTTTTATTAGGGTTAAAAAAAAGCGAACTGAGGAGTAAACTCTGGATGCACTACCTAAATCGATTGCTTACGATTTAGTATTGCGTTTCGACAAGACGAGAATGAAATCCCTCAAGATAGGTTGTTTTTATTAGGGTTAAAAAATTGTTAAAGATGAGGAGTAAACTCTGGATGCACTACCTAAATCGATTGTTTACGATTCAGTATTGCGTTTTGACAACATAAGAATGAAATCCCTCAAGATAGGTTGTTTTTCTTAGGGTAAAAAAATTGTTAAAAACGAAGAGTAAACTCTGGAAGCACTACCTAAATCGATTGTTTACGGTTTAGTATTGCGTTTTGACGACAAAAGAATGAAATCCCTCAAGATAGGTGGTTTTTCTTAGGGTAAAAAAATTGTTAAAAACGAAGAGTAAACTCTGGAAGCACTACCTAAATAGATTGGTTACGATTCAGTATTGCGTTATGACAACAAAAGAATGAAATCCCTCAAGATAGGTTGTTTTTATTAGGGTTTAAAAAAAGCGAATTGAGGAGTAAACTCTGGATGCACTACCTAAATCGACTCTTTACGATTTAGTATTGCGTTTCGACAAGACGAGAATGAAATCCCTCAAGATAGGTTGTTTTTCTTAGGGTTAAAAAAAGCGAATTGAGGAGTAAACTCAGGATGCACTACCTAAACCGATTGCTTACGATTTAGTATTGCGTTTTGACGACAAAAGAATGAAATCCCTCAAGATAGGTGGTTTTTCTTAGGGTAAAAAAATTGTTAAAAACGAAGAGTAAACTCTGGAAGCACTACCTAAATCGATTGTTTACGGTTTAGTATTGCGTTTTGACGACAAAAGAATGAAATCCCTCAAGATAGGTTGTTTTTCTTAGGGTAAAAAAATTGTTAAAAACGAAGAGTAAACTCTGGAAGCACTACCTAAATCGACTCTTTACGATTTAGTATTGCGTTTCGACAAGACGAGAATGAAATCCCTCAAGATAGGTTGTTTTTCTTAGGGTTAAAAAAAGCGAATTGAGGAGTAAACTCTGGATGCACTACAAAAATCGATTGTTTACGATTCAGTATTGCGTTTTGACAACAAAAGATTGAAATCCCTCAAGATAGGTTGTTTTTCTTAGGGTTAAAAAAAGCGAATTGAGGAGTAAACTCTGGATGCACTACCTAAATCGATTGCTTACGATTTAGTATTGCGTTTTGACGACAAAAGAATGAAATCCCTCAAGATTGGTTGTTTTTCTTAGGGTAAAAAAATTGTTAAAGATGAGGAGTAAACTCTGGAAGCACTACCTAAATCGATTGTTTACGGTTTAGTATTGCGTTTTGACGACAAAAGAATGAAATCCCTCAAGATAGGTTGTTTTTCTTAGGGTAAAAAAATTGTTAAAAACGAAGAGTAAACTCTGGAAGCACTACCTAAATAGATTGGTTACGATTCAGTATTGCGTTATGACAACAAAAGAATGAAATCCCTCAAGATAGGTTGTTTTTATTAGGGTTTAAAAAAAGCGAATTGAGGAGTAAACTCTGGATGCACTACCTAAATCGACTCTTTACGATTTAGTATTGCGTTTCGACAAGACGAGAATGAAATCCCTCAAGATAGGTTGTTTTTCTTAGGGTTAAAAAAAGCGAATTGAGGAGTAAACTCAGGATGCACTACCTAAATCGATTGCTTACGATTTAGTATTGCGTTTTGACGACAAAAGAATGAAATCCCTCAAGATAGGTGGTTTTTCTTAGGGTAAAAAAATTGTTAAAAACGAAGAGTAAACTTTGGAAGCACTACCTAAATCGATTGTTTACGGTTTAGTATTGCGTTTTGACGACAAAAGAATGAAATCCCTCAAGATAGGTTGTTTTTCTTAGGGTAAAAAAATTGTTAAAAACGAAGAGTAAACTCTGGAAGCACTACCTAAATCGACTCTTTACGATTTAGTATTGCGTTTCGACAAGACGAGAATGAAATCCCTCAAGATAGGTTGTTTTTCTTAGGGTTAAAAAAAGCGAATTGAGGAGTAAACTCTGGATGCACTACAAAAATCGATTGTTTACGATTCAGTATTGCGTTTTGACAACAAAAGATTGAAATCCCTCAAGATAGGTTGTTTTTCTTAGGGTTAAAAAAAGCGAATTGAGGAGTAAACTCTGGATGCACTACCTAAATCGATTGCTTACGATTTAGTATTGCGTTTTGACGACAAAAGAATGAAATCCCTCAAGATTGGTTGTTTTTCTTAGGGTAAAAAAATTGTTAAAGATGAGGAGTAAACTCTGGAAGCACTACCTAAATCGATTGTTTACGGTTTAGTATTGCGTTTTGACGACAAAAGAATGAAATCCCTCAAGATAGGTTGTTTTTCTTAGGGTAAAAAAATTGTTAAAAACGAAGAGTAAACTCTGGAAGCACTACCTAAATAGATTGGTTACGATTCAGTATTGCGTTATGACAACAAAAGAATGAAATCCCTCAAGATAGGTTGTTTTTATTAGGGTTTAAAAAAAGCGAATTGAGGAGTAAACTCTGGATGCACTACCTAAATCGACTCTTTACGATTTAGTATTGCGTTTCGACAAGACGAGAATGAAATCCCTCAAGATAGGTTGTTTTTCTTAGGGTTAAAAAAAGCGAATTGAGGAGTAAACTCAGGATGCACTACCTAAATCGATTGCTTACGATTTAGTATTGCGTTTTGACGACAAAAGAATGAAATCCCTCAAGATAGGTGGTTTTTCTTAGGGTAAAAAAATTGTTAAAAACGAAGAGTAAACTCTGGAAGCACTACCTAAATCGATTGTTTACGGTTTAGTATTGCGTTTTGACGACAAAAGAATGAAATCCCTCAAGATAGGTTGTTTTTCTTAGGGTAAAAAAATTGTTAAAAACGAAGAGTAAACTCTGGAAGCACTACCTAAATCGACTCTTTACGATTTAGTATTGCGTTTCGACAAGACGAGAATGAAATCCCTCAAGATAGGTTGTTTTTCTTAGGGTTAAAAAAAGCGAATTGAGGAGTAAACTCTGGATGCACTACAAAAATCGATTGTTTACGATTCAGTATTGCGTTTTGACAACAAAAGATTGAAATCCCTCAAGATAGGTTGTTTTTCTTAGGGTTAAAAAAAGCGAATTGAGGAGTAAACTCTGGATGCACTACCTAAATCGATTGCTTACGATTTAGTATTGCGTTTTGACGACAAAAGAATGAAATCCCTCAAGATTGGTTGTTTTTCTTAGGGTAAAAAAATTGTTAAAGATGAGGAGTAAACTCTGGATGCACTACCTAAATCGATTGCTTACGATTTAGTATTGCGTTTTGACGACAAACGAATGAAATCCCTCAAGATAGGTTGTTTTTCTTAGGGTTAAAAAAAGCGAATTGAGGAGTAAACTCTGGATGCACTACCTAAATCGATTATTTACGATTCAGTATTGCGTTTTGACAACAAAAGATTGAAATCCCTCAAGATAGGTTGTTTTTATTAGGGTTAAAAAATTGTTAAAGATGAGGAGTAAACTCTGGATGCACTACCTAAATCGATTGCTTACGATTTAGTATTGCGTTTTGACGACAAACGAATGAAATCCCTCAAGATTGGTTGTTTTTCTTAGGGTAAAAAAATTGTTAAAAACGAAGTTTAAACTCTGGAAGCACTACCTAAATCGATTGCTTACGATTTAGTATTGCGTTTTGACGACAAACGAATGAAATCCCTCAAGATTGGTTGTTTTTCTTAGGGTAAAAAAATTGTTAAAGATGAGGAGTAAACTCTGGATGCACTACCTAAATCGATTGCTTACGATTTAGTATTGCGTTTTGACGACAAACGAATGAAATCCCTCAAGATAGGTTGTTTTTCTTAGGGTTAAAAAAAGCGAATTGAGGAGTAAACTCTGGATGCACTACCTAAATCGATTGTTTACGATTCAGTATTGCGTTTTGACAACAAAAGATTGAAATCCCTCAAGATAGGTTGTTTTTATTAGGGTTAAAAAATTGTTAAAGATGAGGAGTAAACTCTGGATGCACTACCTAAATCGATTGCTTACGATTTAGTATTGCGTTTTGACGACAAACGAATGAAATCCCTCAAGATTGGTTGTTTTTCTTAGGGTAAAAAAATTGTTAAAGATGAGGAGTAAACTCTGGATGCACTACCTAAATCGACTCTTTACGATTTAGTATTGCGTTTCGACAACACGAGAATTAAATCCCTCAAGATAGATTGTTTTTATTAGGGTTAAAAAAAAGCGAACTGAGGAGTAAACTCTGGATGCACTACCTAAATCGATTGCTTACGATTTAGTATTGCGTTATGACGACAAAAGAATGAAATCCCTCAAGATAGGTTGTTTTTCTTAGGGTAAAAAAATTGTTAAAAACGAAGAGTAAACTCTGGAAGCACTACCTAAATCGATTGCTTACGATTTAGTATTGCGTTTTGACGACAAACGAATGAAATCCCTCAAGATTGGTTGTTTTTCTTAGGGTAAAAAAATTGTTTAAGATGAGGAGTAAACTCTGGATGCACTACCTAAATCGATTGCTTACGATTTAGTATTGCGTTTTGACGACAAACGAATGAAATCCCTCAAGATAGGTTGTTTTTCTTAGGGTTAAAAAAAGCGAATTGAGGAGTAAACTCTGGATGCACTACCTAAATCGATTGCTTACGATTTAGTATTGCGTTTTGACGACAAAAGAATGAAATCCCTCAAGATAGGTTGTTTTTCTTAGGGTAAAAAAATTGTTAAAAACGAAGAGTAAACTCTGGAAGCACTACCTAAATCGATTGTTTACGGTTTAGTATTGCGTTTTGACGACAAAAGAATGAAATCCCTCAAGATAGGTTGTTTTTCTTAAAGTAAAACAAAGCGAATTGAGGAGTAAACTCTGGATGCACTACCTAAATAGATTGGTTACGATTCAGTATTGCGTTTTGACAACAAAAGAATGAAATCCCTCAAGATAGGTTGTTTTTATTAGGGTTAAAAAAAAGCGAATTGAGGAGTAAACTCTGGATGCACTACCTTAATCGATTGTTTACGATTCAGTATTGCGTTTTGACAACACGAGGATGAAACCACTCATGATGGGTTATTTTTCATAGGGTTAGGGAAAAATAACCCATCATGAGGGATTTCATTCTCGTGTTGTCAAAACGCAATACTGAATCGTAAACAATCGATTTAGGTAGTGCATCGTGGGATTACTCTTCGCTTTCCTTTTTTTAACCCTAAGAAAAAAAACCTATCTTGAGGGCTTTTATTCTTTTGTTGTCAAAACGCAATACTGAATCGTAAACAATCGATTTAGGTAGTGCATTGTGGGATTACTCCTCGCTTTCCTTTTTTTTAACCCTAAGAAAAACATCCCATCTTGAGGGATTTCATTCTTTTGTTGTCAAAACGCAATACTAAATCGTAAAGAGTCGATTTAGGTAGTGCCTCGTGGGATTACTCCTCGTTTTTCTTTTTTTTAACCCTAAGAAAAACATCCCATCTTGAGGGATTTCATTCTTTTGTTGTCAAAACGCAATACTGAATCGTAAACAATCGATTTAGGTAGTGCATCGTGGGATTACTCCTCGCTTTCCTTTTTTTAACCCTAAGAAAAATAACCCATCTTGAGGGATTTCATTCTCGTGTTGTCAAAACGTAATACTAAATCGTAAAGAGTCGATTTAGGTAGTGCCTCGTGGGATTACTCCTCGTTTTCCTTTTTTTTTAACCCTAAGAAAAATAACCCATCATGAGGGATTTCATTCTCGTCTTGATAGACAACAATGAATTGTCAAAAATTTTAGGGAGCGAATCGGATAGAATATATTCATTTTTTTTCAACGCTTGTGGTCCCACCCCGACCACAAGCGTGGAAAATGTTGAAATGTCGTGGCTCAAAAAAATTTTTTACTCGATTAGTAGAGAGCTTTCGGGGTAGGATTGATTTTTTTTCAAAAGAAAGTTTGTTAACTAGAAGTAACTGATATTCAGGAATTTTCGCTTTTTCTATTGTATTTTGTCAACGAAAGAAGTATTTTTTAAATATTTTTTTATCTTTTCAAAGATAAAACAATGGATGTGGTTCACGAACTTTCTTTCGAAATAGAAAAAATGAATCAAAATAAAAGACCTGCTTTAAAAATAATATTGTCTTTTTTCAATCAATCAAAACCATCGTAAAAAGACGGATTTAAATAATTTTTTAAAAACACTGCGAAGAAAGGAAAAAATAGGCAGAAAATTTGTCTCGCATTTTGGTGAAATAAAAGATTTTTTTTGACATTTTAGATATCATATAAAAAAGCTGTCAATGTTTTTGGTATTAAATTTTTAGTTCCTGTAATTAATTTGAATATTTTGTTCTCTTCTTTCCATAAATTTTAAAAACATGATAGAAAATCCGGTTTTTATCAGAATAATTTTTTTTGTTGTGCCTTCTTTTTTCGAAACGATTTGGGATAAAAAAAAAGAAAGACCGAAACTAATGGAAAATACATGAAATTATGACGCAAAAAAGATTGCTCAAGAATAAAAGACGCTAACGAATTTCTTCTTTGAATTTTTGTTAGTTTTTTTAAATATTTAATATTACCAGATTTTAAATTCAAGTTGATACAAGTACCTTTTAAAAATCTAATTAAATAAATACCCCCGACTTCAAAAACACCAAGTCCTTATTAAAATAAGAAATGGTTGCTCACAGAAATTTTTTTTTGAAACAATCGAGTTATTTTACCCGAGTTTTGTCCCTTTTTGGAAATTGACTGCAAAATTTCTTATAGTAAAAACTTAACAAAATATTCAAATAATGATAACTGAAAGCTGTCAATTTATTGCTTTTAAAATTAACAAAAACACTTCTCATTCTGCATCAAAATTTACATATGACGCACTGTTTGAAAAAATATTCAACGTGAAAAGATTACAAAATTGCTGCGGAGATCGCCAGGAACAATATTTGAAGCCACATTTTTTTGTATCACAAAATTTCTCAAAGACGTTTTTCGTTGTGGAATTTGGTCTTGTTTTTTATTTTTTTCTTTTATTTCGCAAGACATTATTTTAAATAAAAAAGGTCATTACGAAATTTTGAAATGAAATAAAAACAGTGAATACCACATTTGCAATCTGACTTCAACTGCACCTTGCAAGGTTGACACGTCATGATGATAATTTAATAATAACTCCGAATTGTCTTTTAAATATTTGCATAAAAAATAATTATGATAATTTTCCTTTTAAATAATTCACATGTATTCCAGATTCCAACTCATGGATGTTTTGCCCACAAACTTATCTCGAATTGTTGATAAGACTTGAACTTTCAAAAGTTTTGGAAATTTCGGTTTCCGAAACTAATAGCAACCGGATGAGATTTTGAAGCCAAAAAGATGTGTCTAGAAAAAAAGACACTGACAAATTTATTTTTTTTGCTGTCATCAAATTTACAAATCATTTTCTTCGTTGTTAATGCTTTTTTGGTTATATTTTGAATATTTTTAAAATTTTTGTTTCGGAAGTGAAAATCTAAATTTAAGATGAATATTACAAAACTATTAAAAGACAAAAAATAAGGAATATCACCTCCCATGTTCCATACGCACCTGACCATTAATAATTTAAAAATGACTCCGAGTTGTCTTTTAAATATTCTTAAAATAATTCAAATATATTTGTTATTTCAATTCATGGCATGTTTAACCCTTAAATTTATCTTTGATTTTTAATAAGATCAAAATGCTCAAAATTTTTTAACGAATGTAATGAAACAATCAGCTTCTACTTCCTCGTTAAACCTCAAATGCCACAAAAATAGCAGACAAAAAAAAACAAAATTGAGGAAAAACCAACATTTTTGTTTTTTGTTTTCAAATAACTCTTACTTTTAAAATGGATCTCAAATTTCTTTCTCTAAAAAGAAAAAAGAACATTTTAAAGAATCAAAATCAAAAGTTGTGGTTTTTTTGCTTTAATAATAAACAACTATTAAAAAAGTATGGCTGATTTTTTTAAAGAATATTCAACTTTGAAAGATTTCGAAACTCTTGTTGTCTAGACATATTTTTTAAAACTTTCCGTAAATTTTTTTGCTACCATTTAAATGATGTTGTTCTTTGTTATCGTTGCTCTTCCTTTGATCTTCTTTTTTTGAATGTTTAATAACTTTCATTTTTTAAAAAGCATATTTATATACAAAATTGAGGAAATGGTAAAAATAAGGAAAAACATCACATCCACAACATGATAAAAAATCGACCAACGTTTGAAGTCATTAATAATTATGACTTATTTTCGTATTTCTTAAACTTCAAGTTATGTTTTGATAATTTTTCTTAAAATTATTTACAGATACTTCTTAACTTTTTGTGACGACGAAACTCCATGACTTCATGACTAATAAAAAAAAGGATGATTTATTTCTACATAAGGCACGCTGGGAAAAGTGTGGACAAAACATTTTTTTGAAGCGATGCTCCCATAGATTTGTCCCAAACTTTCACCATAACTTCTTTGATGTGTGTAGCAGGTATTTACAGGAGGAATTCAGTAAATATGCATTAGTTCTGTTTTTACAAACCGAAATATGACCAAAATCGACAAAAAATGGGTAAAAACGTAAAAAACTTCTTTTTTTAAATTCGAGATTTAGGCTAAAAGATCCCGTAAATTTGATCACATGTAGTAAAAGAGTGATTTCAGATAAATTTCAACATTATACGGTTAATATTGGCTTCAAAAACATATCTTAAAGTTTTAAGGTTACGGTAGCTCCTCTACTATTTTCGCGGTAAGAAACACATTTTCCCAGCGTGCATAAGGTGATTAAATAAATTAAATGTCCGTTTCAAATAACATTTATTATAATTTATTAATGTGAACTCGATTGTATTCTTTCCAGTCAACAAGAGCTGAAGTTTAATCGTGGTGATGCGTAATGAATAGTAATCAAAAATATTTGTTATTACTAAAATTTTCAAAAATGAATTGGAAAAATAAAAACTTTACAATGTTTTTCAAAAAATCTGTAATTCAAAATGATAAATCTTCTTGCAATGAATTTGATTTTGCAGCAAAAAATATATCAAAATTATAAAAAAAAGGAAAACAGAATGTTGGTCATTAATGAAATAAAAAAAAATATTCAACGACAGAAGATTTCAAAATTACTGCTGCAGAGATCTCCATAAATAATTTTACATGCCTTAACTCATTTTTTTTACCGTCATTAAATTTACAAATAATTTTTATGTTTGCTATTGTTCTTTTTCAATCTAAATTTTTTGAAATTTTTTAATAAACCATCTTTTTTTCTGCGGTTTTCATTGAGTAGAGAGCACTTGTAAAAACAACACATCTGTCGCATCACATTTTTTTTTTCATCTTCTTGCTTTCCTTTTTCTTTAATTATTGCAAAGGGAAATAAGCAGACTATTTGAATATTTTTTTCTCTAAAAGTTATTTCTGTCACATAATAATTTTGTTGTTATTGTTAATGAATTTCATATTTCAAACAAGATAAATAAGCAATGGTATTGACAATTTTAATTAAAAATTCAACTGTTAAATTTTACAATATAAAAATATAAATTTTTTTAGCATTCTTCGTTTCACATGAACACTGCCATTGCATTAAATTATTCCCATTAAGCATGGCAACTTTTTGGAGAACGAAAATTTTTGCCGCAAATTTTGATCGCTGTTCCTCGCGAAAGTGCATCCTTCCCTTCCGTTGCATTTCTTTGATAAGCATCTTTAATTTGCATGGTATGATCTTCCCATTTATAAATTATCAATGAACAAAAGCAAAGTTTCTTGAGTTAGTTTCAAAACTTCAAGTTTACTTTCAATTTTGGCTTTAATCTTTTTTGACCTAATAGGTCAGGAATAATTGGTGGTTCATCAAGTAACTGATTAATTGAAAAAAGCAGGACTAAAATAATTTCTTTTCCCAAAAAAAGCTTTTTGTAAAAATTCCTTTTTATTACATAATTTTTTGTGTCGAAATGTCACGAAGAGCCTAAAAAAGCGTGTCTACTTTTCAACGAAATGTAAAGATTTTGTTATTAAAAAAAGGCACAAAATGTTTCCTTATTTTGTTAAATTTGATGCCTCGGATATCACCAAAATGTTACAAAATAAAAATAAATTTTTGCTATTAAATTTTTTTGCCACTGTTTTGTTAATCTTAGTTAGATCAACTACATTTTAATACTTTTGTGAAAAAGCCAATTCTTGAAACTTTTATAATTAATGGATGCATGAGGAAAATAGCACATAAGGCGGAGGCACTTTTTTTTAAAAAAAAAAGTTGTTGAATTTGTTTTAAAACCTTTTTTCATCAAATGTAAAGGAAAAATAAAATATGCCAAAAATAGTAATAAAAAAAGGTTTTCGAACATTTTCCCAAAAAATAAATATTTTCGTAGAAATTCATTTTTGTTGCGAAACCATTTATGTCGACATATCACGACAAGCTAAAAAAGAATCTTTCCACTTTTCAATGAAATGTTATTATTTCATCACTAAAAAATGAGCGCCAAATGTTGTTGGCGGATGTTTGTGAACAAACATATTTTTTTTCAGTGCAAAGTTTCATTTACGATTTTTAAATATTTTGCTCTGTTTTTTTTAACTTATAAGGGTAGTCAATAAGTTCTGTCCGCTGTTTGACAAGCTGGCATTTTGATATAAACAGAACAACCTGAAGTGAAATTTTGCATATGGGTAGCCTCAGGGGTTGTGCGAAGGGGGTTAAAAGGGTTTTTTGTGGAATTGGAATTTTCATGGAATTTTCAGGGATTTTCGTGACAAGGTCCGTAATTTTCAAAATTCTCGAGGAATAAGCTCTGAAAAAATTCAAATTTAGCAATTCAGAACACCCAATTGGCCATTTTGGGTAGCCAGGACACTGTTCTAATAGATTTTAAAGGTTTTGGAATTTTTAGGAATTTTCTGGAATTTTCGTGGAATTTTTAATGCTGGAGGTACGGTAACTCGGGATTTTCAAGGAAAATTCTTTCTGTAACACTCCAATATCATTCGAAATGACTAAAAATTATTTTTCAATGATTACTGAACACAATAGTATCAGCCAGAATACACAAAAACGTTTTTACAGATTTTTTAACCTTCATCAAAAGATTACGGTAGATTCATTAACTTCAGATGCTTCAAAATGACCAAATTTGCATTTTTATGCAAAAATCCTTCACGAGGCACTTCAACACACTCCCCAGTATCCATTCTGATGAAAAAAACCAAAAATTAAAATTTTGACTTTTTTCGACTTTTTCACTTGGTCCCCCCTTAGGGTCAGAAATTCTTCACGTGGGGGAGTACGTGAAAACGTCGAAAAAAGTCAAAATTTTAGTTTTTGGTTTTTTTCATCAGAATGGATACTGGGGAGTGTGTTGAAGTGCCTCGTGAAGGATTTTTGCATAAAAATGCAAATTTGGTCATTTTGAAGCATCTGAAGTTAATGAATCTACCGTAATCTTTTGATGAAGGTTAAAAAATCTGTAAAAACGTTTTTGTGTATTCTGGCTGATACTATTGTGTTCAGTAATCATTGAAAAATAATTTTTAGTCATTTCGAATGATATTGGAGTGTTACAGAAAGAATTTTCCTTGAAAATCCCGAGTTACCGTACCTCCAGCATTAAAAATTCCACGAAAATTCCAGAAAATTCCTAAAAATTCCAAAACCTTTAAAATCTATTAGAACAGTGTCCTGGCTACCCAAAATGGCCAATTGGGTGTTCTGAATTGCTAAATTTGAATTTTTTCAGAGCTTATTCCTCGAGAATTTTGAAAATTACGGACCTTGTCACGAAAATCCCTGAAAATTCCATGAAAATTCCAATTCCACAAAAAACCCTTTTAACCCCCTTCGCACAACCCCTGAGGCTACCCATATGCAAAATTTCACTTCAGGTTGTTCTGTTTATATCAAAATGCCAGCTTGTCAAACAGCGGACAGAACTTATTGACTACCCTTATATTAATGACCAATAATGCAATTTATTTAACATTAAAGGGAGCGTACCAGATAGAATAAGTTTTATTTTTTTAACACACGTCCTCCTACCCCGAAAGCTCTCTACTAATCGAGTAAAATGTTGAAAAAAAAATTTTTTTCACTCGATTAGTAGAGAGCTTTCGGGGTGGGAGGACGTGTGTTGAAAAAATAAAACTTATTCTATCTGGTACGCTCCCTTTAAATAGAATTAAAAAACATTTTCCTTTATCAACCCGAAAGGTACATCAGACATTATTTTTAAAAGAACTTGATTGGGGACTTTTGTTACTGTTTTTTTTAAAATTAATAATATTTATTTGACTGATTACAAATGATCATGCTCTGTTTTATTTTCAAACTTGTATAACTTTTATTTATTCAAGTTAACTATAAATGTGCATTTAAGACAAATTTAAGCAAACAAGAGTATAAAAATTGAATACAAACGAAAGTAAAAATACAAATGAGCAAAATAATCCACTTAAAATTTGATATCGTGGATATTACAAAACTGTAAATAATTAATGTTTTAAATTTTGTTTGACATTGTTTTGATGATTCGAGAACAGCAACACTTTTATATTTTTGTAAAAAAGCCAAATTGGAAAGTTTTGTTATTAATGGATGTAAAAAGCATATAGGATGGAGACAGCTTTTTTAAACAAAAATCGTTTTAAAATTCGTTAAAAAACTTTTTCATCAAATGTAAAAGAAAAATAAAATATGCAAAAAAATAGTAAATAAAAAAGGTTTTCAAACATTTTCACAAAAAATAAATACTTTTGAAGAAATTTTTTTTTGTTGCGAAACCATTTATGTCGAAATATCAAGCTAAAAAAGAGATTTTCCGCTTTTCAGTAAAATATAAGGTTTTGTTATTGAAAAAAGAGCACGAAATATTTGCGGCATTTTTCAACAAATATATTTTTATTCATTTTGCAATGATTCATTTTCGATTTTTGAATATTTCGTTCTTTTTTTTAAAATGTATTAATGAATAAAAAATAAAAGGTTTAGTCATCGATGACAGTTTAGATCTAAAAAAAAGCTGCTAGTGTTTTCGGCAATATTCACTATTAATAGATTTCAAAACTGCTGCGGAGATCGCTAGGAACAATATTTGAAGCTTTCAACTCATTTTTCTCCTTTTTATAAATATTTAACAGTTTTTATTTCGAAAGACATTAATTTAAATAAAAAAGTTCATTACCAAATTATAAAATGATATAAAAACAATTAATATCACATCTACAATCCGCCAAATCATTCCTCTGGTCATTAATAATTTAATAATGACTCCGAATTGTCTTTTAAATATTCTTATAATAATTAATTTGATAATTTTCGTTTGAAATAATAAATATATAGCCCGCAATTTAATCCTGAATTTTTGAGAAGACCAAAATGTCCAAAATTTTCGAACAAATACTAGCAGCTTCTACTTCCTTGTTAAGCTGCAAATATCTTAAAAAATCTTTGATATAAAATAACGAAATCCAGGAAAAACCAAAATTTTTGCTTATTGTTTTCAAAGAACTCTTATTTTTAAAATGGATCGCACATTTCTTTCACACTCGAATGCTGTCCTTTTTTGTTTTTATGAAAAAACAACTATTAAAAAAGTTATGGCTCATTTTTGGAAAAAAATTCAACTTTAAAAGATTTCGAAATTGTTGTGGAGACATATTTTTAAAAATAAAAAAATAATTTTTTTTGCTGTCATAAAACTGATGTTGTTTTTTGTTATCGTTATTATTCTGTTCGTCTTCTTTTTTTGAATGTTTGATTTTTTTTATTCTTTCAAAGCTTACTTACAAAATTAAGAAAAGGAAAAATTAAGGAATAACATCAAATCCACAACATGTCCCAAAATCGATCAACTTTTGAAAACATTAATAATAATGACTCGTTTTCGTCTTTCTCAAACTTTAAATTATTTTTTTTGATAATTTTTCTCAAAATTATTTACAGATACTTCTTAATGTTTATTTTGAAATATTTGTAAATAGAATTTTATGGTTTCTTATGATGACGAATATCCAGGACTAATAAAAAAGAATGATTTATTTCTACATAAATTGATTAGATAAATTTAATGACTTTTCCAAATAACATAATATTAATTTTTTAAAAACGGATAAACAAAAGCTTTAACAAAAAAGGTTTAATCAAAATGTTCTTTATCGAACATATATTCTCCAAGACCTGGTCCAACTCGTTTCAAAGCAGTAATCATTTTTCCAATTTCTTCAATTGACTCAACCTGTTCTTTTAAGAATGTTCCTTCAAGGAAGTCTAAAAAAAGATGATGATGATGAGATATACGAAAGCTGTTTTGGGGAATGGGATTACAGTAATCTAAGTTAATTCATAGATTTACATTTTTTGCAGTAATTAAATGACTTATATGACTACAGTAATCCATTTATTTCCAATGATTACTGATAACAAACAATTTAGAGAGCTGATATCTACAAAACATGGCCACGGGGCAGACATTTGCAACTCAAAAATCCTTTGATCTTTTACCGCTAATGGCAAGGCCGTAGGTAAAAAAAGTTGAAGTGGACATTTTCATCGTGAAAAGAAACACCTTTGATCTTTTGCGGCTTAACACGGTGGCGTCAAAAGATAAAAGGATTTTCATGATTTGGGAGGCACCCCAACTTAATGATCTTAACCGTCGTCACAAGAACAAAAGTGTGCCCTTCTCGAAATGTTTTCTATCCCCTTGAAGAATGTTCCAGGTTTAAAGTATGCCGATCCGGTCCGGTTCTTGGCTTTAAACCAGTTTTTTTAATGTATTTTCATAAGGTTTTTCATGATCACATAAATCAAATCCGGGAAGGGCCCAACCGGACTTGTCCTAGAGTTTTCTGGGTTCGATCCATTGTCGAAAATCTCTTTATGACTTTATCACTACAGTATATCTCCTACAGTAACCCAAAAGACAACAAAAATCATCCTTACCACACATTTGACTATCATTATTTTCACCAGCAAGATCATGAAGTTCAAGCAAAGATTTATTATTGAATCTTTCAAGAGCAAGGGCAGCTTCAAAGGCTTCCAAAGCTGTTCCCCATTCATCTTTTTCTGGTTTTTGAACATTTTGAAGTACAAGCCTTCCACCACGGGTATTCTGATATTTCATTAAAATTTGTGCATGTTCACGTTCTTCGTCACTTTGTTTCTGCAAAAAATTTTTATTAGTTTACATGATGCGTTAAAGCTTCTGGTTTTTCGGATTCTGAAGTGGGGAAAAACTGTTTTAATCCAGAATCCATAAAATTGAGATCATTAAGAATTTTGTAATCTACTAATACAAAAAAATTTATGAAAAATTGACTTTTTGAGAATTCTGAAGCTGTTTTTGGCATTTCAAAGTTTGTACTTTTATTTTTTCATTGAAGGACTACGGCTTCAGAATTAAATAATAGTAAAATTTTTTTTAAATTTTTGTGATCGACTAATTCAGACGATTCCCAGTATTGGATTTTTCAACAATTTTTAAATTTAAATTGCAATTATATTACTTTTTTCAGTTTTAAAGAAAAAAAGTATTCGAGATTTAGAATCCTGCTGATTCAGAATCCTCTTTACTTTATTTTTTAAATACGTTTATCAATTTTATTTAAATTTTGTAGAATAACGGGAATTTTACCAACAAAAATTTGACTGATAAAATTATTACATAAAATTTTGAAACTCAGTTATTATTATTAAAAAAAGTGTTCATGACCAAAACAGTTTTAACAACCTATTCATTCATCATTTTATCAGTCTAATCAATCAATCAATTACGTGCGTGGTGGTATTGATCAAACTCTTATTAAAGAAATTATTTTATTGTAACAATAAAAAGTTCAAATTTGCACTTTAATTTTAATTTTATCATCAGCAAAAAAATTAATGAAAAGAGAAAAACAATAATTTGAAGGGTCCATCTATTTTTTTGAGTATTCACTGATTTGATCAGAGTATACTTTAAAACAAAGGAAATTACTGATAAGAAATATTAGAGTAAAATACTTTTAATGAAGTTGAGTTTTTGATTTAAAAAGCCACCTAAAATAATGAATGAATGCAGCTACAGTATGCTTTCCCCTAACATGAGAGGGAATGTCGGGGTAAGCAAAAAGATTTTCTGACTCAGGACGGATTTGTCACAGCAGTTTTGGTTACATTTTTGATATTTTTTGTTTCAATCTTTTTTTAAAGTACTCCTCATTTTTGCAGGACTTTGATCATTAAAGTTTAATTTATGTTAAAAAAAATATTACGGTAACTTTTATTATTTCATCATGGCAACTTTTTAGTTCATTAAAAAATGATGAAACTTACTTTCATCCATTTTGCAATATTTTCAAGGGCAACATCATCTCGATCAAAGTAATAACTCATTGAGAGATAGACATAACTGGCATATAATTCAATATTGATCTATAAAAAAACATTATTTTAATATGTTTTTTATGAAATATGTACTGGAAAATGAGTTCACCGAATTTGCGTGAAAATTTAAACATCAGTTAAATTTTCACAAAAATTAGAAGGGATTAAAATTTGAGTATTTTTGTTCATTTGAAAGGATTAAAAATTCGAGTATTTTTGTTAAAAATTTGCTTATTTTTGGCATTGTAAAATTTGGTTCACCAATTTTTTCAGGGTAACATTAAAATAAACAGCCTTATGTTTGAAAAATTTGCATAAAATAAATTTTAAAAAAAAAGTGTATTCATGGATCTTAGATATAAAAATTTAAAATTTTTTTTAGAAATTTTGCCATTGGACGTTTTTTAAATCCAGTTAACTGATGTTGGAAAGCCCGAAAACATTTTATGCAAATTTTCCTGCTAACAAACCATCATGCATAATCCAGCCCTTTTTTCCATGTAAATCGGAGGTGAACTATTGCAGATGCAGAAATTAAAACATTACCTGCTTGTTAAGGCCTGCTTCAACAGCAGTAGCAAAATTTTGACGAATTAAGGATTCACCTTTATTTGAAGACATTTTTTCTTTTTAGCTGAAACTGAAGAAACTTTTAGGGACAAAAAGGAAATTGGAAGAAAGTGTTGTTTTTGCGACTGAAAAATAATCACAATAATCAAGGGTAGTAGATAAAAATGAAAAAAATTAAAGTTAAAGAAAGACAAAAAAGAAGGACGTGACTTAAAAGCAATCTTTAACTGCACGTTTGCGTTCATGAACAAGAAAAAAAAATTGGGAGAAAGGCAAAAAAGCTACCTAATAATTACTGATAAGAGCGCCAAAAAAGATTTTTTTGGAGGCTTATCAGTGCTGCTGTATAAGCAAAAAATAATGGTAGTATTCAATTAAGTGCTTTTTGGATGATAAAAAAATTAATGAGAGAAGATAAGAAAAAATTTTCGTGAAAACTGTCAACTTTTTTTTCTTCTCTTGATTTCAGCATAAACAACAATGATAGAAAAAAGACGTGACTTTTATTTTCCAAAATTATGCACGTCCTGTTTTTTTTCCATCTTTTTATTTTTCATGTTTTTCTCTTGAATATTATTTTTCTCTAAGGGGCAAAACAAAACATAGAAGAAAACAAAAGAAAAATGAAAGAAGGAAACAAAAACGGCCCATTTTTATTTTATGACCCACACACCAGTCACAATCATCATCTTCACTAACATCCTTCAAAAAAAGAAAAATTAATGATAAAATTGATAAGGGTCTGATCTTTGATTGTGTCAACAATAAAAAACTAATATTTTGTTTTTCTTCATTTTTTCATGTGAGTGGATTATGGTTGTAGTTGTCAGTCAGTTGATTCATCTTCCAAAAAATAATAATCAATCGTTTGAAACTTTTTTTCATGATAAATAATATATTAATACACTAATTTTTAGTCATTCAAGTTTCTAAATATTATGGTAAGAAAAAAACATCTGTTGAAATAAAAAGCAAAAGGTAGTCCTCCTTGTGGACAACTAGCTACTTACAGTACTTTTATTTCTTCAAAACTTATTACGATTCTGCTGATAATATCTACCTTAAATCTTATTACAGTATACCACGACAAGAATACAAACTCCAACGCCTTCAAACTACATATACAGTGTACAAAAAAGATATACACATGATCATTAACATACAAAAGCAAGAATTTACAACTTTGGTAAAACCCAATAATTTATTTAAAACTCAATTAAAACAAAGCAACAGAAAAAAATAAAGCATACATCAACAATTAATATTCATCATCAGAATCACCACCAGGGACATCATCTTCACCAATTTGATCAACATCAACAACCAAAGGAGTTCGAGAAAGTTGCCCATCAGCATATGCCCAATTATCATCATCACCAAAAATAAAGTCATCACCATCCAAAGATTCTCCATCAGAATTATCTACTCCAGAAAGGTCACCACTTCGAAGATTATCAACACGCTTTCGATTATCATTTTCCCAATTATCATCATTGCAATCAACGGATTCTGTATCACTTTTCTGTTCATCATGTACATCTGGAGAGGGCGTGTAATTTTGAGAAGGTCGACCAACGAATTTGTATTTCTTTTCAACAACATCCAAAACATACAAGTCACCAATTTGAAGTTTCTTTTGAAGTTTCTGAAACAAAAATAAATATACAGAACAAATAAAACAATAAAAAACTCACCATTTCAGGTACTACAGTAACCAAAGGTTTTGGAAAACTTTCATCAAATTCAAATGCATATATATCCGTGATTGAAAGAGTATCCATTTCACCGTAATCAACAAAAATAACACTAATTTCTTCATCCACAAGTAAGCTTTGAAGAAGTTTAACACGTTTGTAAATGAAAGATACAGAATTGTATCCAGTTTCAAGATCAGAAGAACCTTCATCAGAATCATTTTGTGAAGCAAAAACAACAATTGTACCATCTTTAATCAATCGTTGGACTTCTGATGTTCCAATTGGAGTGAGTTCATTGTATTCGATCTTCCTGAAAATATACAAATGATTAAAAGAAAATCACAAATAATAAAGCTTACTTCATGACCTTTTCAACTTGATAACGTTTATATTCATTTTTCTCAGTCAAAATGCAATCAGAGCTGCCAGCAATTCGTCCACAAAATGTCTGCAAGCCATAGGCATAATTCAAATATTGGAACAAAAGTTGATTATCACTTTTAACTTCATTGAAATCTTCATATCGAGTTTCAGGGAATTTATCCTAAAATTGAAGATCGTATAACGTGTGCAATTTAGGATAGTAAAGGAACATACTTCAGGAAAATCATCAATTGTTAAGCCAAGCATTGGATTGATATAGAACTGAAAAAGGTAAATAAGGATTATATAAGGCTTCTGATAGCTTGCTGTCTAAACGTTGGACTCCAAAGCATGGAAATGTCTATCGACCTTTACCAATCTATATAGCAGCAGAGATTCATAAAGAAAAAAACTTACATAATCATCATGATTTGCTTCATGAAATCTTTCTCCCTTCATTCTTGTCAGAGCTCCCTTACGATATCGAAAGATTGCTGGAGTATTGGGATAAGCAAGAAATTCATAGTCTTCATCAACATGAGGATTTTTGAACATCATTGGATACATATTAAGCAAGTAAATGCTCAATGAGGAACCAAATCCAACAGGAGCAGCCAAAGCAAGAATATTTTGCAAATATTTTTTACTTCCTTCCACTAAAACAATCACATCATTTAAATATCTTTGGACATGTTAGTTAAGTAACTGATTATAGTATATGCTATAAACACAACTATAACAACATTTAAGAAAGCCTAGTTCGAGTCATAATCTCAAAAAGCTTATCACTAATATCTCTTAGCACAATCTTATAACAAGAAAAACTCACAAAAGAAACAATCAAGTACAGATGATCGAATAGAATGTAGACCCATAGTATTAGGTTGTCGACCACCAGCATAACAATCAAAGACCCAAAATAAAAAATCATGTCGATTAGAAGATCGTTCAAGTTCTTTCAAGAATTCCAAGTATCTTTCAGGCTTTAAACAAGCTGATCGATAAAGATGAAAGGGAATATCTCCACAAATTCGATCAGGAACAAACTTATATTGATTATTCGGTGGATATTTGAGTGGTTTTTCGAAGCCATTTCCATCATTTACAGTCCTAAAAACAGAACAAAGATTATTATTTGGAGAATAGTAAATCAGTAATAAAAGAATGGGAAAATGAACAACTGATAGGTGATTAAAGGATAAAAGAATATAAGAAACGTTGAAGAAAAAGAAGGAAAAAACTTACTTCCAAAAATCAGATGCCGTAACTTCAGCAGTATCATCAAGATCATCATCTTGTGCAAGTGATGATGGATTGTTACTTTGCATTATATCTATTGGTTTAAAGAGATTATCAAAACAAGTTAAGCACAAAAAGATTAAACAATAATTAATGCACAAAAAATTTTGTTGCAAAAAAAGTTGAAAAAAGAAAACAAAATGTTTTTCGTCAATGAAACGTTTTCGTGTTGAGACAAATTTTATTTAAGACATGTTTCTTCTTGTTACTGTAACATTCTTTTTGGGCTTGATTATCATTAACAATTTTAGGAAAGCATTTTTTATGCAAATTTCAGCTGGCTTTTATTATTATTTAAAACATATGTTTAATTAATTGTACTAATAACTGTGAACTCTGGTATACAGTATAACGTGAAAGACAAAAGTTTATTTATAAAACATACAAAAATGTGATACAAAGTACAAAAAATATACAAAAATACAAGATTTTACATACAAGAAAACAAAATCAATTACTCAAAATCTTCATGCTTTTCAGAATGTAACTTCTTCTTTAAAACATTAAATTTATGGCCATGTGTTTGTCGCCATTTCTTTACAGCCAAGTGATAATCATGCATTTCTTGAGCAAATTTATCCATATAAGTTTTCATTTCTTCATCAGAAAGTTCTTCGAAATGTTCTTTTATTTTATCAAGAGAAAATTTGCCAGGTTCAATGGATCTTCGGTAGACATCAAAAATTGATAAAGGGCAATTTGGGTATTCAGTTTTTTCAAAAAATTTGAATAAAATTATTTGTATCCGTTTTTCATGATGTTCTTGAAGCTTTAAAGAGCGTTGATGTTCAGGAAGTTGATGGAATTCTTGAAACTTTTCGATAGCTTTCATTTTTTGAAGATCAGCAAATCTCTGAAAAACATAAGGGTGAGTAAGTAAACGTTAAAAAAATTTGCATAATTTGTGGATATAACACTAATAGAATTAGTTTCTTCAGTTTGCTTAAAAAGCTTAGTTTAAAAGCCCTGATTGGGAATCGAACCCAAGACTTTCTGACTTATAACCTTCTGCACTAACCACTGCGCCACCGAAACAAACACTCCAAAACCTTTACCAATAAAATTTACCAATAAAATCAACTAACCTCTTTTTCTTCACTTGGAAGTTGTTTCCATTCTTCTGAGAGTCGAGAAAATTCAATTTTTGTTAGAGGATTTTGTTTAAGTCGTTCTTGAATATAAATTGCAAAAGTTGTTGGTGGATTATAACCAGTTGGAGCAGCACGTTCAGCAACGGCTGGTGGAATTGTAGTTGATGATTTGAGTGATCTAAAAATAGTTATTTTTGATTAAACAAGAACTAAAAAATGAAACATCAATTATATTAGAAAAAAGCTTACTTTAATTCATTGAATAAAACATTAGTGAATCGTAAATATTTGAGAAACATTCTTTAATTAATATTTTTTCTGATAAGTAAATAAACAATTGATGATTAAAATAAATTGATATAAAAAATGGAGAAAATTTTGAGTAGCAAAAAAGTTGAAGGAAAAAATGATTTGAACCAAACAGAGAAAGGGAGAGAGAGAGAAAAGTGGCAATCAATGATGAATGACCAAAAAAAGATAAACAAGAACAGGGATAAAATCAATAAAATCAAAGATATGGCAATTGTGGAATCGCGATAGAGAAAAACATCAAGAAAAGGGTATATTTTATTTATTTGATATTATTTGTTGATTCGTTTGCCGCGAGCAGCTTCAACTGGATATAACATACCGTAAAATTAAAAAAACAAATGTTGAAGAAAAGTCGGCTTCTTCTTCAACCAAGGGCATCAGTAACATTTTGTTTTGGAGGTCACAGAAACCATTTTGAGGTACGCAGCCTTTGATTTTGTACCAATGGCGGTAAAAGATCAAAGGATTTACATGATCGATGTGCAAAAGTCCTGAAGAAAAATAAAGAATAAAAATAAGAAGTTTATAGAAATCTCATTTTTATTAAAATTGCAACACCGAAAAACAAATAAATCGTCAATATGCAATGACCTCTACAAAAAATGCATATTTGAATTTACAGCATTGAAGCAGAAAATTTCCAACAAAAAAAATCAACAAAAATGGGATTTTAAACATATTTCCATTTTAAAAAGATATTATCAAGTATTAAACTTGTACATATGCATCAATATCAATACAAAATTATAATAATAAAACTTTATTCAAATTTATGCTACGAAAACTTCAAAAAAAAAAAACAGTATGCTACGGATATTAAAAAATTATTCTTCGAATTCAACGGCCAATTTCATCAATACGATTCATCCAATGTTGACCCATGGCTTCCATAGTAGCTGGACCATTGACACCTTGAACTTGACCATCGAGAATACATCTCATGAATGCCAACATCCTAGTATATCTGAAATATAACAAATTATTATGGTATATTATTACACTAAAATACCTTCTCCAATATACATCATTAACGAGCAAATCAAGATTACCAAAAAGAACTAGTAACCGCTTTGGACGAGAAATTGCAACATTCAATCTCTAAAATCATATATTTTAACTTATGTTTAACAGTTTGTAATACTTACGCGGTAATCAGCCAAAAAACCAATTCGTTCACTTCGAACAGTTGTGATAAAAATAATATCTCGTTCACTACCTTGGAATCTGTCGACGGAATCAATGAGAATTCCGGGGTAAGCTTGAAGACGACGTTTAATCAATTCAATTTGTCCACGATATGGAGCAACGATACCAATATCTTGTTCTTGAATACCACGCTTATCAATACAATCACGCACATATAGGCAAAGCATATTGACTTCATCATTATTTTGATAAGTAACATGATCATTTAGAAGAAAAACACGTTGTTCTTGACCACGTATAACATGAAAACGTATTGGAATTGGCTGAAATTGGAACACATTAACGAAACAAAAAAAAAATGAAAAAATTACCTGTTGTGGTACAAGGATTGGATGATTGCAGTATAAATCAAGTGCAGTATTATAAGGATTACTAAATGGAAGCACGAGGTTATTGTAAAATAAAGCAGAGAAGCAGTTAACAATACGATTACACGAACGGTAATTATAACGTAAAGTAAAATTCAATTTTCTAAAATTATTATTTTTAAAGTTAATTAAAATATTATATCCTACTGATGAAGACGATAAGCAGGATTTTCGGCAAGACGATCGAGCATGGTTCTACTTGCATCTGAAACAATGAAATTTATAAAAGATTAATAAAAAAAAAACTAACCAAAATTTTCTTGACCAATAACACCATCAACAAAGAAAGGTCGAAGTTGCTGTGAATCTCCAAAAAGGATAACACGAGTATGTTCATTGCTAAACAAAACACATGGAATCAATGTTTCCATATCAAGGGACTGTCCGGCTTCATCGATTATGATATACGAAAAATGAGTTCGACCAAGATCACGTAATTGAACAGAAAAAGCAATAGTACAGACAATAAAGTCATATTCTCGAAGTAATTTTATGTCATCTGGATAACCATATTTAAAAGTTTCTTCATTGAAAAATGCAACATGTCTAATTTCAGGTGGAACAGTTGCTATAACGACACTTTTAGCATATGCGCGAAGAATTTTTGTAGGAGGTAATCCATATTCAAGCATCTTCATTGTTATTACATTTGCAGCAGCATTTGATGGAGTTACAATTAAAAATTTATTTTTAGATTGCAAAGAGCCAATTGATCCATTGACAGGTGCTTCATGTGCTGCTACAATTACTTTCGCTGCAACTACAGTCTTTCCGGTACCAGGAGGACCACCGACATTCATAGGATATCTGGGGTCTTGAGCTACACCAGCATTAACAACATTAAATTGTTCATCATTCAAATCTTGGAAAAGTGGATGTTGACGTTGAACTACTGTTGGATATGGAAGAGGTGAAAGATCCAGTGGTGCTTGAGGAAAGAATTTCTTCCGAAAAATATCATCATTTTTCAAAGCTTCGATGACTAACATATATCCTTCAAAGAGTTTGAAAGATGGAGGCCATAACAAACGAACTTCCTAAAATCTTAAATCAATGATTATAACTTGAATGAAAAACATACTTGATCTTTTAACAAACGAGCATCACGGTCATTATGAGAAACAGATATGCAAGAACACTTCTTTTATTATACACAGTTCCCATATACCATTGAAAATCTCTACCAGAAAAATGATCTTTTTGACGACAGACAACAACCTGCATTCCATATGAGAAAGCTTCAACATTACCCAGGAAAAGTTCATATTGCTTTTTTTCGGTATCGAAAACAACTTCATTAAGCTTTCTAACTGTTGTGTATCTTGAAAAAAATGCCTAAAATGACTATCTTAATGTATTCGAAAAATTATTTCAGATGAATACCACTTCAGCTGCTGATTGCAAATGTGCAAGAACTTTAAATTTTTCAGCAGCTAGTAAAAGATCATTACCATAACGCATTCTCATCAACCTTGTATGTTCATCTGTCAACAACATATTTTGATTACGATTTCGAATTTGACGAGCAGGATAACCCATAAATTCTGCCATGTACATATAAGAAACAGTCAACAAATTTGCATCAACTACACTTTGATGATTATCATGGACAAGTTGTCGTTCACCTGCATGTACTGCTTGTCGAATTTCATCAGCAGGTTGTTGAAAAACAGGAACGGGAGGCAGTGGTGGTAGAGGGGGATTTAAAGGTTGAACGTCATCATCGAAAACGATACTGCCAATAGTTTCATTACCTTCATCACTAGTTTCACTATTGTTACCATCCATTATTGAATAAATAAAGCTACGTATATTGTAAATAACAGCTAAAAGATGACAATTTTAATACCAAATGATTGAATAAAAAAATAAAGAGAGAGAAAAAATGCGTTAAATGTTTTTGATGACAAAATAAATGAATGAAGAAATTATCTGAAGTATTGGGAACAAGAGTGATGTTTTTTAAATTTCACTGCGTATATATATACAGTATGACAATCGCCATAAAACTAACTGAGTGTCAACTTTTTATACAATAACGTAATCATAGGCGAAAAAAAACCATTATTTCTTTATTCTTATTATTATTTTTTTTCCAAATCACTTGAATTTTGCTAAACTTTGGGTACTTCTGCAGTTTTACCCCCCCCCCCCCCCCCCCTCCAAAATTTTCAAAGTTTTTATTTCATGCAAATGTTCCAAGAAATTGCAAACGCAAATGCATTCACAACATATTGAAACATTTACAAGAGGCAAAAACTTTGAAAATTTTGGAAGAGAGGATGAAAGTCGAGCGCATTGCACAACAAAAAAAGTGAAGAAAAAGCTTGAAAAAATGTCGCGCTTGCCTTCTATACGTTTTTGGCTTATTCGCATGTAAATTACTCATTCTTTTTGTTAATCGCATGTAAATTAATCATTTGCAATGAAAACGAGCAGTTAAATGAGCATATCAGATCAGAATTAAGAATAAGCGGATGAAAAAATGAATGTTTATTCAAATTTTTGATAATAGTTTTTGTCAAAAAATGAAAGAGAAAAATGGAAAGGGGGGGGGGGGGTGAAACTGCAGAAGTACCAAACTAATAAAAACCCTTTTTTTGAAATTTATTTTAGATATATTAGCTAAAATAATATCATTATTAAAATTGCATTTTTTAGCTGTTGGTTATAATATACGTAGCTTACAAAGCTTTAATATGGCTAAAGTTGTTGCAAAACAACCTGATGGAGAAGTGTATGTTTTTTTTTTACTAATAATTGTATTAAATACCTCTCTTTTTTTCAGGAAACTTTCTTTGAATGCTTACGTAATAGAGACAAAGGCTCAGAATTGGTTGTTCTTTCTAATAGACAACATGAAATTCGTGTTTTTATTCCTGATCCTGAAAATCATAAAAATCGAAGATTAGAAAATCGTTATAGAATAACATCTGATTGGAGGATTTATTCAAGTGGTGATCACGTACTTACGCTTTCACATTCGGTATTCCTTTGTTTGTTATTAATAAAAATTCACAAAAAAAACTTCTAGCTTCCTACTGGAGATGTTAATACCCTTGTCTTTGGATTTGATGATATTAATGATGAAAGAAGGTTTGAAATATTTGTTGCAGATGGATTAACACAAAATACTCGTAATGATCTTGAAGGTAATATTTGATTCATCTTTCAAAATTTACTATAATAACTTATATTTTAGAATGTACGGAACATTATGCTAATGAAGCATTGAATTTGAAATCCAATAATAAATCCGATAAAACTGTTATTGATAAAGTGGCTAAACTTAATCGAAAAAACAAGCTCAATGGTTGGATAATAACAAATCCTCTTGAAGAAGAAGAATTTCGTGAAAAACTTAATTTTGCATTTCCAACTGATCGTAAATTCGATTCAGACAATTATTACAACTTCTTTGTTTATCATAAAACAGAAAAACCACAAGCTCATTTTCGTGATATTCCAGATTTTCCATTTGGTATTGCTCCGTACGTTGATACCTTTATAATATGAAACTTGTAATGTTTTTTTTATAGATACGGTTTATTCGAAAAGCTAGAATTTACTCCAATTGGTGGTATTCCAAATGCTCGTGAAGAAGTTCCAGTAAATAATCTGCATTTCTCAGAACGTAAACTCTTTCAACGTGAAAATGATAATAATTATTAAATTGAATTTAATTATATCGTAATGTTTACCATCGAAGTTTATTTTTTATGTTATTTTATAATAAATAGTGTTTTTTCAAATTTCAATAGCAAGTGTTTAGACAATTTTAAATATACTTGTTGCCCAGAGAGACAGATTGTTAGTTATGTCTTTTTATTCGTAAACTGGAGCGTTAGGAAATAGTCAAAGAGCGCGGCAAGCGTTCATATACCCAGTCGGTCAGTATTCTTTAGTAATCGGAGCAGTCAAGCCTTGGGCATGCTACAAATTGACATTTTCCAAACACTAATTTACTTGTATGTTCTGTTGATTTTGACTTGGTGCTTGAAAGAACCCATTTGGTATTGAGTTATGAAACTTTTTTGAGGACTTTGTAAAAAAAACCCTTTAATACCATTTTGTATGGGATACAAAATGGAATTTTTCCAAAATTAAATGACGTCTACTCTCAACCGATTTGTTGAACTCTTTTCATTAATTTATGAAAAAAAGTGCCAAAATATTTTTTACATTGCATTATGAAAAAAAAATTATCCAAGGCCTAAAGCCTCACTAAAAAAATCAAAAACAAAACCTGACTTCTTGCTTCATTACATATATCCTTATTTAACTAGAGATGAATTTTTTTATTACATAGACAAAACAAAGAATATTTGAAATTAAACACATGAAAAAAAAGATAAGCTACGAATACTAAATTTTAACGATTTTTCATATCGATAGTCGGTGGAATAACAAAATAGATATATTTATTATTTCTTTTCGGACGACGATAACCAATTTGAAGACGTGTTAATGAAGTTGCATTTGATCGATGGGGATATGCAATTTGTACCATTACATTCCTTGCTTTGCCATGTGGATTTCGATAATCATCTGGATAAAGGAACTGACCTTGCACTAAATCATTCATACGAACGGGCATTGTAACAACAGATGTTGCACAACCATTTTGTTGAAGATAACTAGCAAGATCCTAAAATTTGCTCAATATATTCAACCTGTCATAAATATACAAACTTACATCAACATGTTTCAAAAGACCACATTCGTATCTTTTTTCTGTTGAGTTTGGAATTGGATGAAGACTTTCAGCAATAAGTAAAAGTTCCTCAAGATACAAATCTTCTCGAACATAACGTAGAGCATTAATGATTGATCCCATTGCTTTGTCAGCTTTTGTACCGCGTCCATCAAAATGAAATGCTTGAAGTTCTTTACGAATTGGTGAAGGAATGGCTGATAAGACAGATATCAATGCAGAAGTTGAATTTATTACAATATCAACCATAGTTAATCTACGAAGACTTCGATGAAATTTATGAACAATACCAAGAAAATCCTTTTCACCAATTTGTATTGGTCGATCTCTTTTATAAGTTTTGCCACTTATTGGATCCATTGACCATACACCCATGAATTCGATCTAAAATTTTAATCATCTTACAAATTTAATATTGCATATACTTACGTGTTCAGCATTTCGAAGAAATTCTTGTAAATTTTCAATAAAAACTTATCGACGGTCCGATGTAATACAATGGAAGATGAAGCGTTTTGTTGTTATCATATCAGAACCATTTTCTGCATAGAAAGAATTTTCATCATCCATTTTATCCAGAACAATATAAAAGCCATTACTGGTGAGATATTCGGTGGTTGCAGTAAAATAAATGACTTTTTGAATCCTTAATATGGATTATATTACACAAAAACGACAATATTTCCCATGAAATACTTCCAAATGACATTGCACCCGTAACAAATCTTTTTACAATTTCAGCCGCAGATTCAACTTCTTCAAGGGGAATTTGTAAAGTTGCATTTGTTTTAATTTCCAATTGTCCCCGAAGTGTGCATAAACGTTGTGCCATATTTGATGCTTGTGAAAATTCTTGATAACTTTTTTTATCATTTAAACGTGCAGCAGCTTGTAGTTTTGCAATATTTAATGGTTCATTAATATGCTTCTCTCCACCAACTCTCCAATGATAAACACCATAACTAACTAAAACTCTGCTGTCACCATAGAGATAATTGTCATTGGCATCATTGACAGTAGGAAAAGCCATATCATGGCGCCGCATTGCTTCTTGTGAAAGAATATCAAAATCTGCGCCACCAAGACGCGAAACAGAATTGGTGAAACATCTGTCAACGACTTCTTGAGCAAGACCAACAATTTCAAAAATTTGTGCACCTTTGTAACTGCGCAATGTTGAAATTCCCATTTTTTAATTTTTAGCGGTTCGAGAAACAATTTTTGAATTTGTAAAAGTCATGAAATTCAGTGTTATGGAGTTGTCCAGATTTGATATAAGACATTTTAAGGGTTGAAAAGGTTACCTAAAATTTGATGCTCACCAAAAAATCGGCAAACGTCAAAGGAAAAATTCTGACGGTGGGGCAGGGGGGATTTATTTGAAAAAGATCTCTTCCATGTTTGAGATCATTAAAATATTACTAATCAAAGCTTATGAGGATCATAAGTAAGGAATTTCGGATATGCTGAGCTTGTCTATGAACAATTTTTAAAGCGACTTTTTCTGTAGAGATTCAAACTAACATGTGATTAACATACAAAACACCCATTTTTACATCACTTTTTTGCACCTTTTTTATTATTGCTTTGGAAATAAAAAAAGGTTTAAAAACATATAATACTGTATTTTTGAAAATTGAACCTGGTAGCATATTTTTATTTGCAAACTGAATTTTGTCAAATTCATTTTCATGATGTAAATTACCATGCTGTACAAGAATCACCGTGCCAAAACCTTTGTGACTACCCAAAAAAGTTCGTAAACCGAAAAAACAGGCCCAAAAACCTATAATACTGTATTTTTGAAAATTGAACCTGGTAGCATATTTTTATTTGCAAACTTAATTTTGTCAAATTCATTTTCATGATGTAAATTACCATGCTGAACAAGAATCACCATGCCAAAACCTTTGTGACTACCCAAAAAAGTTCGTAAACCGAAAAAACAGGCCCAAAAACCTATAATACTGTATTTTTGAAAATTGAACCTGGTAGCATATTTTTATTTGCAAACTTAATTTTGTCAAATTGATTTTCATGATGTAAAGTACCATGCTGAACAAGAATCACCGTGCCAGAACCTCTGGAACGGCCCCAAAAAGTTCGTAAACCGAAAAACTGGCATAAAAGCCAATAATACTGTATTTTTAAAAATTGATCCTGGAAGCATATTTTTATTTGCAAACTGAATTTTGTCAAATTCATTTTCATGATGTAAATTACCATGCTGAACAAGAATCACCATGCCAAAACCTTTGGGACTACCCCAAAAAGTTCGTAAACCGAAAAAAAAGGCCCAAAAACCTTTAATACTGTATTTTTGAAAATTGAACCTGGTAGCATATTTTTATTTGCAAACTTAATTTTGTCAAATTGATTTTCATGATGTAAAGTACCATGCTGAACAAGAATCACCGTGCCAGAACCTCTGGAACGGCCCCAAAAAGTTCGTAAACCGAAAAACTGGCATAAAAGCCAATAATACTGTATTTTTGAAAATTGAACCTGGCAGCATATTTTTATTTGCAAACTTAATTTTCTGAAATTCTTTGTCATGATGTAAATAACAATGCTGAACAAGAATCACTGTGCCAGAACCTTTGGAACGGCCCCAAAAAGTTCGTAAACCGAAAAAACTGGCATAAAAGCCAATAATACTGTATTTTTGAAAATTGAACCTGGCAGCATATTTTTATTTGCAAACTTAATTTTCTGAAATTCATTTACATGATAAAAATACATGTATTTTTTGATTTAATGCCAGTTTTTTTTTTCATAAATTGCTTGTCATGTGTGTTATTTGTATTCTTTATAAATGGTTGGTTTTTAGTTTTTGACATAAAGTTTAAAAACGCAATTAAGAAAGTCCAAAGATTTAAAAATTCTATACCGACATTTTTGAAGAAAGAAAATAACATTTGATATTTGAAAGAAACTTATTCCACGTAAATTGTGTGAAAAATGTTGTTGATAAAAATCAATTTTTTGCATAATTATGTTTTACATTGTTTTTTGTGCCAGTTTTAGATTCAAGAGTACTAATTAAGTTTTTTGAATGCATTTGTATAATGCTTTGGTAAATATTAAATACGTCTAATTTGGGAAATGAGGCTGGAAAAAAAGCTAATTTAATGAGCTTGTTTTCAGTAGTATTTGTTCTAAAATTATTAATTTTTGGGTCGTTTTTTGGTTTTTTTAAGATGAATTTTTTATTTTGAAAAAAGAAAATGAAAGATTAAAATATTCAAAGCTGTTTTTGACTGGACCGAAAAGTTTCCGTATAAAAAAAGATGAAGAAACAATTGAATGTAACTTTTGTTAAAATACATTTTTTTGTCTGCATAAAACATTTTGGGAATGAAAGGAAAAAAGAATAAAAAGTGTTGTGACGACGACAAATATTCGAAGCAAAGAAGACTATGTTGGAGCATATGTGTAACTGCCCCAAGGCTGTCTCATGGGATAGATCTTGTTCAAAAAGCGGACATTTGACGTCATCAAAAAATCTAAATTTTCAAATTCATCTTCCGTAAGATTTTTTCTTTTGATATTTGCCGCTTTTAAAGGTCAGCATCAAAATTATGATTACATCCTGATTTTCAAACTTTAATGTGTTCATAATAACATCATATAAAATTTATTAATGTTCCCAAATGAAGAATCATTTTTCCGAGCAATTAAAAATAATTTATAAATTTAATTGTTTAGATTTTAATCCATTCAACATTGCTAGTTTTTTATTATTTTAAATAAAAGATTCAAAAAATCTGTCCCACAAATTATGGTTTTTTAACTGGCAAAAATAAATAAAAATCGCGATTACGAAACTCTTTTTAGCATTGTTTCGTAAAAAAATTTTCAATCCCCGAAAAAAATCAGCGACTAAAAAATGTTTTTCTTTTAGTTTCAAAACAAATTTCTTTACAAACTATTTTAAAAGAACAGATTTGAATTTTTAATGCTTTTTGAAGGTTTTAGTGTTATTTATTTTGTACCTTAAAAGTTAAAAATTAATTTTATACCAAAACATAGTTTTTGTTATTCAATCAATTAATGTTGAAATAAATGGCTTGATAATTCCGGATAAAACGATTACTAAATTTTGATTGAATTGGATACTGCGAGCGAGAACGGTGTTTTTTTTGATATTTATGGGCATCAGTGAGAAATTAATTACATAAAAAATTCGGATCATTTTTGTCTTCCCAAATATCTAAGAGAAATCTACAGCAAAATATCCAAGAATAATTGTTCGAATAAATTTGTAAATGTGTAGCAAAACTTTGTTTATCTCGGCTTTTAATCCCGCCAACACATTGAAGAAAATTATTTTTAAATATTTTTTGTTACATTTCGTCCGATTTCAAAAAAAAACATAGATTGATTTGACAGATTTTTTTTCATCTTTTATTTAAATTTATCGGAAACAAGTTACACAGAATAGCTCAAGTTCTTCGTCAGTCAAATAATTAAATTTACAAATTATTTACATTAGCTTGAAACCAATATTCATGGCAATGATGCAAAAATAAAAACTCTTGTAAAATCTTTTAAACAAAAAAATGTCCTTTTTTTGATTTTTTTGTTTTCCCTCCTTACTTGGATATAAATCCGTTTGATCTTAACCGCATTTCTCAAATTTATCATAACATGCATTTATCAAACAAATGCATTCAAAAAATCAATAAATACCCTTGATTCTAAAACTGGTACAAAATAGAATGTAAAACATAAATGTGCAAAAATGTTATTTTGTAACAGTTTTAAAAAATATTTTTCACAAAATGTTTGTTAAATAATTAGTTTGCAACACAAAATGGAAATGTTATGTGCTTTTTTCACATCTGTCTGTTCAGGATTTTTGGTCATTGGGATATCTGAATTGTGTTTTTAAACAAGTTTTGTGCAACTGTTTTTGCTTTCAAAATAAAGTTTGTTTTCCACACAAAAACACATTTATTTACCTTTTTTGTTCTATTTTTGATGTAGAATTTTTTTAAAAAAGCAGGCTCATTTTGAAATTGAAATTCAAGTCGAGTTCTTTTAAATGATAAATATTTATTTTTTATTTCACTTTTGAATATTTTATTTTATTATAAAATCAAATGGTTTTATCTGTCTGGTGTTAAAACCCAGGTTGTAATGCCCCTAGGAAGAATAGTTTTACGTACATAATCAATTAGCAGCTGGACTCGGAAATATTAATAAATTTTTAATGATATTCATTGTGACCACATTTTCAAATATAAAGTAAAAAAAATAATGGTATTAATTCAACAGTTTTGGAAGGTAAGAGTGCGTCAGCCAAAATCTGACGCTCACCTTGAACGCGGCAAAGATCAAAAGAAAAAATCTCACAAAAAAGAGATTTCAAAATTTTATTCTTTTGCTGCCGTCAAATCTGGAAAGGACTTAAATTATTTTTAAAATAAAATTCATTAGAAATCTATTAAATAATGTTCTCTTTTAGATATGATCACTTTTAAAAAACCAAACAAATGCAGTCTTTAGCTAAATTATTTCTTTTAATTATTGCACAATAGCATGTATCCGGAATTTGTTATTTAAATTATTTTACTTTTTCATCTTTTATTGTTTGTTTGAAATTTTAGTCTAAACTTTACTATTTTTTGAAAGAACAAAATATTCTAACAAAAAAGAATACAAGTTTTGAAAAAACTGAAAATTTAGTTGTATGTTTATGACAGCAAAAAACCAACACGCTTTTGTGTTTTTTCTCACAAAAAAATTTGCCGTTGAAAAAAATTATTATTTCGCCGAAAGGAAAAAAAAATTATATTCGTTGATCAAAAAAAAGATTTTTCTGACGAATACTTTTCTTTCATTTTTGAACGTTTTGCTTAAAATGTTTAAAAAAGGAAAAAATTTTCAAAATTGTTTTTTAAATATTTTATTATTTTTAAAAAATTAAAATAGTTTTATTGGTTTGTGTTTAAAATCTGATTATACTGTCACAAAGAGCAATACATAACGAAACTGAATACTCATTTGAAGACATTAATAAATTTTAAATGTTATAGTTGTGAGCACATTTGATTTTGAAATCTATAAAAATGGAATAAAATGTAACTAGAGATTATCCGGATCTGATGTCTGGTTTTTTGGGTGGTACGATGTATCAGTTAAAATCTGATCTTAAAAGCAACAAACATCAAAGGAAAAAATCTGAGTAAAGACAGATTGAAAAGTATAGATTTTTTGCTGATGTAAGAAAGCACTCAGGGAATATCCATATCTGACGTCGGGTTTTTTCCTTTGATGTTTGCCGCTTTTTAAATGAGCGTCAGATTTTGGCTAACCCCCCCCCCCCCCTTACAGAATTCTGGAATATTTTATTTTAGATTCAATTACTTAAAAAAAACTGTAAAAATTGTCTGAATTGCTTATTTTAATTTCTGGCAAGGTTGAATTTTGAATCAAATTTCTGTTTATATATTGTTTAAAATAAATTGTTAAAAAAGCTTAAAAAAATTTTACATTTTTTGTTAAAAAATACTTTTGATTTTCTTAAATTTACACAATATTAAAAAAATGCATTTTAAAAAAAAAAGAAATTGAAAATAATGGTGTGCTTATGGCCGCTAAAAACCAACACATTTTTACATTTTTTCACACAAAAACATAGTCGCCGAAAATATCTTTTTTGGCGAAAGCGAAAAAAGTATTTTCATCGATCGGAAAAGAAAAGATTTTCCGGTTGCATCACTTTTTGTCATTTCTTAAAGTTTTTGCACAAAATTTCATTTGGTTTCAATTTTGTTTTTTTGAACATTTTGTTTTTTTTAAATTTTATAAATATTTCTTTACTTTTAAAACTACTTGAAATTTTGTGCTCGCAATAACAAACTCAAACATGCTATGTTCAATTCCGAAAATTATTATTTATTTATTGCTCCAGAAAAAATTGATTCGGACATTATTTAAAAAATTTATGTTAATTGAGATAATAAAGTTCATATTTTACTTTATGAATACAAAAAAATGAAAAATTCAAAAATTACATCTGTGCCATTTTTATTAAAAAAAAATTAGAAACATCTTTTGGTTAGCAACAAAAGAGAAGCAAAAAATTTGCAGACATTTGATTTGGAAACTAAAAGAGAAAAGCATCTCATTGGTCGTATATTTTTTGCGGGATTGGAAAATCTTTTACGAAATTTTGCTTTAACAAAATATGTTTCGTAATTATTTTGTTATTTTTTATTTCGAAAATCATAAAGTAATGACCCTGAAAAAAAGAGTTTTTGAATATTTCATTTGAAATGACAAAAAACTCGTTTAGCCAAACAGCCCAAAAAATTTGTCAATTCAACGATTAAAATAGTTAAAAAATGTGAATTAATATTTTGACTGATATCTGAAATTCCTAAACAAGCATTAAAAATATTTTTGAAAAGCGGAGAACATAAAACATTGGTTTAGCTGAAGTCATGCTTTCAAGCATTAATCAAAAGAAGTAATTGAGGTTAAGATTGTATTTTATAGAGTCATTATTTTTGTGGTGATTGATTTTAAAATGAAACATTCTAACTCCATTAGAGTCTTCTTTGCTCCAAATTTTTGTCACAACACTTTTTTCTACTTTCCTTTCATTCCAAAAAAGTTTTCTGCAGGCAAAAAAAGTACTTTAATAAAAGTTACATTCGATGATTTCTATATTTTTTTATACGTAACCATTTCAGTCCAGTCAAAAACAGCTTTGAATATTTTAATCTTTAATTTTCTTTCATCAAAATACAAAATTTATCTTAACAAAAAAACAGCCCGATAATCAATAATTTAAAATTAAATACCACATAAAACAATCTCAATGATAATTGACCAAATAACAAAAACTACTTTTTGCATTAAAATAATAATTTTTTTTAAAACACGAAATATAAAATACTCAAACATTCAAAAAGCATTAAAAAGTCACATCTGTTCTACTTTTTCTAAAATTTGTTTGAACAAATGTTTGTTTTGAAACAAAAGAGAAGCATCTTGTTAGTCATTGATTTTTTTCGGGGGTGGAACAACTTTTAGGACAGAATGTTAAAAGCGATTTCAACTTGCTTTTATTTTTTTGTTCAAAATGTCATAAATTGATGGTCTGAGGAAAGAATTTTTGAGCATTTTACAAACTTTTTATGACAAGAGACTTTTATTTTAAAATTTTAAAGCTTGAATTTACAAAGTACGTGCATATTCATATAGCATACCATTGTCGATAATCCGTTCGACGATCCTTCCCATGCACATGCACTTTCAGGTAACGTTGGAAGATTTGGTTTCCATGGATCATAATCCCAAGGAGTATTATCCGACCATTTCCAACTTTGTTTTCCATCAACAGTAAAAGCGCCAACCCAATAAGTGTCAGCTGCATAGATAGCCAAAGCTAAAAATTAATTCAACGGTTATTTAATTTTGCTTTCAAAAAAATCATATACATAGAAGAAAACGGGCTTCTTCATCGCTATGAATTGATGCTAAATGGGCATTATTCTTCACACAGTATGCCTCTCCATTTGTCCAGTTCAGATTTCTGTCCCCGCCGGTAAAGTAGCAAGAGTTGGATGCTTCAAAATAAACGTATGGAAATGGGCATGTTGCATTTTTCAAGGACGTTGTTGTCTTAACGGGAATCGAAGTCGTTGTGTCATAAATGCTTTTTTCAACCTTACAAACGTATGGTTTTGGTTTAAAACAATCACTAGATCTCCAATATCCATCAGTTAATGACAAAGTTGCACAACTAGAACCTGTAACATTCGACGGCTCTCCCGTTGTCCAGTCTGCAAAATCCAATGAAGTTCCATCCATCCATGTCCAATTTTTAGAAGAAAATAAATTCGATAATCCAATCCAAAAATCTTCTACCGAACTTTGTAAAAAAACGTTACTACCTTCTTCTATAACGATAAAAATTAAAATTAAGTATTTTCAAAAACTAATTTATACGTGCAAGTAAAGCATTTGTGAAGCCATCATGGATTGAAGCTAAATGTCCTCCAAAATTTGAACAAAGCGATTCAGCATAAGCAAATCCTGTAGAATTATTTTGAAAAATATAGCAATCTGTTTGCCATTCAAAGCTTCCCTGTGGACAAGAACCTGCAACACAGGCAACGAATAAACTTAAAAAGAAAAAACGCATTGTTTTAACTTATTTTTAATCAATAACTGAAAGCACAGCTTCATTCGATTCAGAGTTTTATCAATTTTTTATAGATAAGAGTATCATCTCTTTTGTCTGCGTCTATTGCTTAGAACAGAAATTTCGTAGTGAAAAGTTTTGGTAACAAAAAAGGTTAACTTAACTTTTCAAGGTATTGGCCGACATTAAACAAATAATAAAGTAAAACAAATCAGAAATTCTGTGTACACAGCTATAATTGATATATCTGTGAGCACATATACTTTTGAAGTTTATAAAAACGGAATAAAGGCTCACTGGAGATTATCCGGAGCTAATGTATGGTTTTTTGGGGGGTACGCTGTATCAGTTAAAATCTGATCTTAAAAGTGGTCAGCATCAAAAGAAAAAATCTGAGAAAAGGAAGATTGGAGAGTTTGAATCCTTTGATGATGTCATTTCTGGACATACACTTAGAGATTTTCCAGATCTCACGCCGAGTTTTTTTTTTACACTGAAAAAAATACGTGCATTTTCTTAAAAAGCCCTGAAGTAATGATAGCAGGATTTGCCCCTACGTAGGGGCTTAAAAGTTTTTCAAAAAGGGCTTATTCCCAAAACACCCTCTCTTTTTGGGGGCTTTTCATTAAAAACATTTTGACAACAGAGAGAGAATGTTTCTTTGTTTCTGTGTCTTCTCAAAACAAATTTGTGCACCTTGCGTTCGGAGTTTCTTCTATTTTTGATAAAAGCGTTTTCGTTTTCAACCGAAACCAAAATGTGTTTTATCACATTCCCATAGGAAAACCTTCGGGTATAATATAAATATGGGAAAAAATCGGTGCATTGCACCTACAATTTTTGTGCACTGTTTTTTGTGCGCAAAAAAATTTTGGCAAAAAGGTGTCTTTGGCACTTTTTTGGAAATGCAAAAACTTAAATGGGACAAAATTTAAACATTCAAGGGTCAAAGGTCTGACTACATTTAAGTATGAAAAATGCCGCTATTTTATGTACAAAAAAAACCCTTTACTTTGTTCCTCAAATGCCCTTACATAGGGGTTTATTTTTTTGCCCCCTCCTTTGGGGGCAAATGCACCTAAAATGCCTAAGTGCTGCCTAAAATATGCCCCAACATGGGGGCATTTTTCGATACTCATTTTTTTCAGTGTAAATTTCAAACTCTCGTCCTCCCTCAGATTTTTCCTTTGACGTTTGCCGCTTTGTAGATGAGCGTCAGATTTTGGCTAACCCTCCTTGAAGCACCCGACGTCAGATTCTGGACAAGCAGCTAAATGTTTTTTAACGCAATATTCTTTTAAAGAATTCTGGCCAAGAATATTTCATTTTATGTTCAATTACTTAAAAAAACTGTAAAAATTGCCTAAATTGCTTATTTTAATTACTGGCAAAGATGAATATTGAATCAAATTTCTGTTTTTATATTGTTTGAAAAAGTTGTTCCAAAAGATGAAAAATTTTAACGTTTTTTGTAAAAAAAAACTTTTGATTTTCTTAAATTTAGACGATATTCAAAAATAAACAACTGCATTTTTTAAAGAAAGAAATAGAAAATTTTGGAGTGTTTACGGCAGCAAAAAAGCAACACATTTTTATATTTTTCTCACAAAATATTTGTCGTTGAAAATATCTTTTTTTTGGCGAAAGCAAAAAAGTATTTTCATTGATCAGAAAAGAAAGAACTTTCTGGTTGCATCATTTTTGTTATTCGTTACTTCGTGACCGTAAAAAATCAATAAATAAACTATTCTTGCTCGCTGGGTCCAACTCAATCAAAATTTACAAGGGTAGCATATTTTTTTCTGAGGAAAGCAAAAAAGGTATGCTAAAAACGTTCATGATCATTTTAAGCGAACCCGCTTCCAAAAAACTGACTCAAAAACCCCATATTACAGTACTTGGAAAAAAGACAAGGGTAGCATATTTTTTTCTGTAGATCAAATAATTCCAACCGAGTTTAACTTTGTGTAACTAAGTGTGAGGAAGCAGAAAAGGTATGCCAAAAACGTTCAGGATCATCTTAAGCGAACCCGCTTCCAAAAAACTGACTCAAAAACCCCATATTACAGTATTTGGAAAAAAGACAAGGGTAGCATATTTTTTTCTGTAGATCAAATAATTCCAACCGAGTTTAACTTTGTGTAACTAAGTATGAGGAAGCAGAAAAAGTATGCCAAAAACGTTCAGGATCATCTTAAGCGAACCCGCTTCCAAAAAACTGACTCAAAAACCCCATATTACAGTATTTGGAAAAAAGACAAGGGTAGCATATTTTTTTCTGTAGATCAAATAATTCCAACCGAGTTTAACTTTGTGTAACTAAGTATGAGGAAGCAGAAAAGGTATGCCAAAAACGTTCAGGATCATCTTAAGCGAACCCGCTTCCAAAAAACTGACTCAAAAACCCCATATTACAGTATTTGGAAAAAAGACAAGGGTAGCATATTTTTTTCTGTAGATCAAATAATTCCAACCGAGTTTAACTTTGTGTAACTAAGTATGAGGAAGCAGAAAAGGTATGCCAAAAACGTTCAGGATCATCTTAAGCGAACCCGCTTCCAAAAAACTGACTCAAAAACCCCATATTACAGTATTTGGAAAAAAGACAAGGGTAGCATATTTTTTTCTGTAGATCAAATAATTCCAACCGAGTTTAACTTTGTGTAACTAAGTATGAGGAAGCAGAAAAGGTATGCCAAAAACGATTAAAAAACAGAAGTGCATATTACAAAGATCCATTAAAAAGAAAATTGTGAAACCGTTCATTATGTCCAGAAAATTGTTCTCTAAAAAAAATCATGTTTTAATATTATAAATAAAATATTCTTCCTTTAAACCAGTTTTAGGAATTAAAAACAGATTTTACCACAACCATTACAAATTAATTCAAATATCTAATTCATGGATATTTTGCTGAAAGATTTGTCCGTGATTTTTGGGAAGATATAAAATGGTTTATTTTATATTTTATATCTTTTTGCAGACATTTTGTTTCAAAACAAGGATGCAGCCTTTTAGTCGTTGATTTTTTTGGAAACTGGAATGCTTATAAAACGTTTCGACATCGCGATTTTCTTTCATTTTTTGTTCGACGAATTAAAAGTTGATGTTGGAACATTTTTTTTGAATATTTCATTTCAAATAATGAAAAAAAAGTTGCATTAAAGAGCTAAAATCCTTTGTCGAATCAATGATTTAATAAACGGTATGAACCGATTATGTTTGTCTGAAACGATAATTAATTTTCATTGAATAAATATTCTTGTAAAAAACGCTTTTTTCGTAATACCGGATATAAATATATTTTTCCATGTTGGATAAATTACAGATGTCATCGATTTTTGTCAATTACAAGAACAAATTTGCAAACTACTGTATGATATCTGTAAACTATTTAAAATAAAATGTCGTGCGCACAATAAATAAATCAAAAAAACTCAAACGTGCTCAGAACAATTAAGGAAATTAAAATTTACTATTTGTTCCAACCATACAGTATTAAAGCAAAAAACTGCGTCCATAAAATTAATGTAAACATAAAAAAATCAAACGTTCAAAATTTATATAAAAAATTACTTCTATTGTACTATTTTTAAAATAATTTTAGGACATTCGTTCTTTAGTCGTTAATTTTTTTTGCTGGGTTGGAACAACTTTTACGAAAGAATGGTGAAAAAAAAACTATTTCGTAATCGCGATTTTCTTTCATTTTTTGTTCGCAAAAAGACAAATTGATAATCTGGGCTAGTGCTCTCGACAACTGGAATTTTCCGTCTAGTCAACTGGACTACCACACAAATGTTTTTATGAATTTGTTGTTCGATGTTTAATTTTTGAAAAAACAGTTAGACAACTGTTTGGTATGAGTAAAAACTTGATTTTCATTTTTTCATCCCTTTTTTATTTTTAAAAAAGATTTTTTATGCAGAATTGCCTATAACTAATTTAAAGGATAACACAGATGATAAATTTTTTCATAAATCAGTAAAAAAATATGTTTCGAACCATTCATTACATCCAGGGTTATCCACATTCAACTTCTGGTTTTTTAATCTCAGGCCATTTTTGCATTTTTTCCTTTCATGTTTACCGGTCTTAAAATGAGCGTCAGATTTTGGCTAATTTTTTTAAAATATCCAATCTGATAAATCTTTAATCCTTTTTACATAGTAATGGAATTGATGACAAGCAGATCTTTATTATACATTTAAAATTCATTAAAATATTTATTCCATTTTGATAAGTAAAAATGTCGTTGATTCTTGATGAGTAGAATAAACTGATAAACTAGTTGATAATTTTTGTATTGAAATTTTGTGCTCTCGAAAAAATCAACAAACTCAAACATGTTAAATTCAATTCAGAAAATTATAATTTATTTATTTATTTATTGAACCAATACACTGCTCCACAAAAGTTTACGGACACCCTAAAAATAGTCGATTCTGAAACTTCTAGAAGTGGAATCTGTCAAAATGTATTAGATTCGGATTGCGAAATTGCCACTTTTTGAAATTTCGGCATTATTTTACGGATATATATGTTTTCGAGCATGCTGAATCCGAATCTGAAACATTTGGACAGATTCCACTTCTAGAAGTTTCAGAATCGACTATTTTTAGGGTGTCCGTAAACTTTTGTGGAGCAGTGTAGAAGAAACATTTAAAAAAATTATGTTCTTGAGGCAAATTTAATATTCAACATTATAAATACAAAGAAAATGAAATATTCAAAAATCATAACTGTGCTACTTTTACTAAAAAAAATTGCAGTCATTTGATTTGGAAACTAAATACGGAAATATTTCACAAAATATTAATTTAATCAAACATTCAAAAAGCATAAAAATAGTCACAACTGTTTTATTTTTTCTAATTTTTTTTGCAGACATGTTTGTTTTGAAAGAAAATAGAAGCATTTTTTTAGTATTTTTTTCGGGGGTTGGAACATCATCTTTTACAAAATAACGTTCAAAGCAATTTTGTAAAGACGATTGTTTTAAATTTTTTTGTACAAAATGTTAAAAATTGAATCAAAAACTTCTATGAATATCTTTCAAATTTTTTATGATAAAAAAATGTTATACTGAAAACTTTTCAGTATTTCAGTGAAAAGGGAACCGTCAGAAGTGATAATTGAGTTTTTAAACAAAATATGTTTTTTGGGATGGTTTTAGGCCACTAATGATCATACAAAAATATTAGGTGCTGGTTTTTAGGTTACGGTACTTTTTCGGCACTTTGAAGTTCTGCGATTTACCTTACTCCCCCCTTTGAATTCAAAAATGAAAAAAATTTGAAATTTTTTAAATTTCGCAAATTTTGCTCTAAAGTGTTCCTGAGGGTCGGTAATAATCACTAGAAGGCCGATAAATTTATTTTCGAACGCTTCAAAGTTTGTGAATAAAGGTGAATTTATTCAGTAAATTGAATTCTGGTTTGATGTACGAGAGGTGTAATTTGGCTGTTTAATTTAACTCCTTTACAACTTTAAATCCAATACATTTAAGAGAGGAAATACAATAACGGTTATTTAAAGGGACCTGTTGCTAAACTGACGAGAAAGTGCCAAGGTTTTACAGGCAACGCGCGCGAAATTTAAAAATTGCGTTGCTGTTTTTTGGAAAAGAAAAAAATTTTTGCTGCTGCTTTTTTTTCTTCTCCTCAATTTTTTATCCGTGATTTTTTGCCGTGTATTTTTAATTGTATTTTTATATTTTGTTTGTATAAGTTTAATAAATAAAGTACATTTATTTTGTTTGTATGTGTTATATTATTGTTGCATAATGCAAAGGTTTCACCTTGTCTTTCTTTTCATTTTTTACATGGATTTTAGAGTTGCTGCTCATGATGGATGGATGAAGAGGTAAGTTTATGCGTATCAGGTATGTTTATGTATTGTTTTTTGTATTACAAGGACTAATCTTATTCGTTTTTTAGGCATGTGGAAGAAGATATGGAAGAAGGGAGAAAGAGGATATGCCAATAAAAATATATATGATTTTATATTTTTCGCGTATATACACCTCTCTTCTGATTGCTTGAAATTGTTTCTAATGATGTTTGCCCCGTTATATCCTCCCCTCCTGAAATGTTTCATCTTGGGCCCGTGATCATCAACCTCGAAGTTGTTGATCACCGTAGGCTTGGGCTCCTTGATGTTTGTTTTTGTCATCCCCATCATACTGGCCTACAAGCACATCCACAACATCTTTAAAAATTTCAGCAACAGCTTCACATTGATAATGCATTGGCAAATGGATTTTCAGACATAGCAAAAAAAACAACAACACGTCTAGCAGAAAATCCGTGAAGTTTAGACGGAGTCTGTTTTACTGTTTGTTTTAACATTTTTGTTTACGGCTTTTAGATCATTTCATACACACAATATGCTGCAGATAATACATTATATCAAATTTAATTTTCATGAACAACGATTTTGTTTTTCAAGATAAGCATCACATTTACAACAAAGCATTTTATGATAATTTTGTAAATCATTTTTTATTCAAAGTAAAGCATGTAACAGCTTGTTATATTTCCACAGAAAAAGGCATTGCCAATAAAATGTGCTGTCAAGCTTTTGTAATTTGTGACATCGCATGGGCAATTGTTTTTAATTTATAAACTCATTTATTAATGAACAACTCAAAGTGAGAATATCGCAGATATCTGAAAAAAAGTTCAGAAGAACCAAATACTGTTGAGGATAATCACCAACTTCGAGGTTGGTGATTACAACTCTGCTTTAAAAAGTTGAAGCAAACAGAGGGTAGTTGTAATTAGTTCTATGTTGATAACCATGATTCTTCCATTATTGAATAATACAAGCAGTACTTACAAGTACCGCAGCCAAAAATTATTTGGAGCAAGCTCCACTAAAACTAAGGTATCCGAAGATACCCCGGTTTCCTTTAGGATGAACAATCCTCTCAGAAATGCACCCAAACGGGGCATTAAGCATTTTAAAAACATCAAATGCATTCGTAATACAAAATGAGGAGAGGGGATAATGTTATATGAATGTATTTGTTGATATATCCATATCCTCTTTCTCCCTTCTTCCATATCTTCTTCCACATGCCTAAAAAACGAATAAGATTAGTCCTTGTAATATAAAAAACAATACATAAACATACCTGATACGCATAAACTTACCTCTTCATCCATCCATCATGAGCAGCAACTCTAAAATCCATGTAAAAAATGAAAAGAAAGACAAGGTGAAACCTTTGCATTATGCAACAATAATATAACACATACAAACAAAACAAATGTACTTTATTTATTAAACTTATACAAACAAAATATAAAAATACAATTAAAAATACACGGCAAAAAATCACGGATAAAAAAATTGAGGAGAAGAAAAAAAAGCAGCAGCAAAAATTTTTTTCTTTTCCAAAAAACAGCAACGCAATTTTTAAATTTCGCGCGCGTTGCCTGTAAAACCTTGGCACTTTCTCGTCAGTTTAGCAACAGGTCCCTTTAAGAGCTTGAGAAGAAGGAAGGAATAAAGAGAGAGAAAGTGATCTACTTGGGTTAGAAAGGAAAGAAGGCGTGGCACTTGTGTGTGCCATCTCTTTGTAGCTTTGGATGAAGCCCTATCCTTCACACTCCCGCCAGAAAAAATGAGGGGGAATAATTGTTATTATCAGTGTTAAAACAGAAGACATGTGTTTTTAGAAGAGAAACAAGTAAACAATAAAATGGAAAAACATTATTTTTCAATCAAATTTTAACAAATTAATTTGATATCAGTAACATATTTTTAACACAAATAAATAATAACAAATGGGTTAGATCACAATATTACAAATATAATTATTAATAAAATTAACAATAATCATACAACAACAATAATAATAAGGATACAATAATTATGAGTGTATTTAATTTCAATTTATGTATTATCCCATGATTATTAAGAGGTGGCTTTTATTTAGACATAAATGAATTCCAAGAACATTATAAATGTTTGTAAAACATTTAAAGAAACAATCAAAAGATACACAAAAGACTGATGAAATCAGAAGAGATTTTGTGAAGGTTACGGTAGTTAGAACGTGCAAAAGCTTTTGATTATTATTGGAAAGGGAAATGCTTGCTTTACTTTGGCATTTGCGCTTCTTTTTATAATTTTTTAGAATAAAGGCCTTTACTGCATTTTTGACCATTGCAGAAAATTGATCTTTTTTAAAATCATGAAAGTGATTTTCTTTATTTATTTTCTTCAACTTTTTACCAAATGTATCAGAAAATGTTTCAAGAAATGGCCGATCCTTTAGGACCAATTTCTTTTCAGCAATTGTATTGATCTTTTGTTTTAAGACCAATTGCTTTTTTACAATAGCTTTGATCTTGTAAAATGTTTGATCAAGATCACCAACATTTGAGCTTTTGTCAACTTCGCTTTTGCTATCCAAAACCAATTTGCTTGGATTACCAGTACAAAAACTTTCCAGTGAAGGACAAGTTGCTTTTTCAACACCACCAACAGAAAATACAAGAGGTGGAACTTGATCATCAACTGAGACACTTTTTTGTTCATCTGATGATAAAATCTTTTCTTTCTTTAACTTTTCTTCAAAAGTTTCAGAAATCTTTGCTTCTAGAAATTGTTGGTGCTTTGGAATCAATTTCTTCTTCACCATTGCTTTGATCTTGCCAAGATTTTGACCAAGACCACTATCTTTTAAGCTTTTATTGTCACTTTTTTGTTTAAGTGACAATGCATTCTTCATAGCCCTATTACATTGATGTTTAATAGCAGCAAGAACAGCATAAGCTTCTTCATTCTTATTAAAAACTGTTCGATTAACTTCCATTGTGATTAACATAACTTTATGTTCAACATCAACAATGATATCAGAAATATCCCACATGATATTATAAAAGGGAACTTTTTCAGGATCTGTTGTTTCAAATGCATGCAAATGATACAAAGCTTTTTCATCTGCTCGATCCTTAGCATCAACGATATTATGCGTGATTCGCTTCCACTCTTCATCTATTTTATCAAATTCTTTTCTTAGGGAAATTAAATTAACCAGTAATTTAATCCCTTCTTTTCGTTGCGCAGATGTATTATTGCCATTATTTGAAACAAAATTTTTTGCATCTTCCATCATTTTTTGTTGATGATTTAAAGCTAACGCCAAAGCAGAGCGCAGATTTCCCGACATTTTTTAAGATTAATTTGTTATAAACAAATGAATCATAAAACTTATAAACAAAAAATGTGCAAAAATTTAGACCGGTTACCACTTTTAAAAAAAAAGTGCCGAAAGAAAATAGACCCAAAAAAGATCTCAAAAATGGTAAAAAGACTTGTCTCAAATTACCAAAAAGGATAAACTTGCATAAAAAAAGGAAACAAGAGATCAACAGATGACCCAGGTTTCAAACTTAAAGGAAACAAAAAATGTTCAACTCAAAATAAAAAGACAGTGAAAAAAATCAGAGTTTTTACTCACAAAAACAATAAAAAAGACTAAAAGCCACCTCAATTTAGGATTTAATTAACCTGGTTTGGAACAGCAACGGGACCAACACCTGAGAGTAGCACTGCAATCACTTCCAATTATTGAGCAACAAAATGAATGTTTCCACGGACAATAAGAATTATTGTACAACAACAGCAAGAATCCAAATAACTAACAAATAAGGGTGGTATACAAAAATACAACAGCAACAACAAACAAACAACAACAAATAATTTGAAAAATAAAATATGTAGTTCCAAATTTTGAAGAAAATAAATACAGTAACAAATTAAGATGTTTACCAGTCTCGTTCGAATGTCTGAGCCCCCATGTGAATAAAGGTGAATTTATTCAGTAAATTGAATTCTGGTTTGATGTACGAGAGGTGTAATTTGGCTGTTTTATTTAACTCCTTTACAACTTTAAATCCAATACATTTAAGAGAGGAAATACAATAACGGTTATTTAAGAGCTTGAGAAGAAGGAAGGAATAAAGAGAGAGAAAGTGATCTACTTGGGTTAGAAAGGAAAGAAGGCGTGGCACTTGTGTGTGCCATCTCTTTGTAGCTTTGGATGAAGCCCTATCCTTCACAAAGTTCTTGTACCATTACATGACGCATGCCTAAATTGCTTTAAAAAGCGGATTAAAAACGTTTTTAAGCAAAAATATTTTTAAGGTATCATTAATATGCTTATTACTAACATTTCCATCCATTTTTAACACTTTTTAAAATTTTTTATTTTTTTTCACTTTTTTGAGCACGTACTCCCCCCTTTGGACAGGAGCGTACAAAACTTCAAAGTGCCGAAAAAGTACCGTAACCTAAAAACCAGCACGTAATATTTTTGTATGATCATTAGGGACCTACAACCATCCTGAAAAAACATATTTCGTTTAAAAACTCAATTATCACTGCTGACGGTTCCCTTGTGAATAGCTCAAATTCTTTGTCAATCAAATAATAAAATTTAGAAATTAATTACATTTCCTTAAAACAAATCAATGTTACAAATGGTGCAATATTAAACTCTTGTAAAATATTTTAAACGCAATAATGTTCTTTTTTGATATTTGGGTGTACCCTCTTGACTGCCACATTTATTCCTTTGATCATTTCCGCATTTCTCAAATTTTACGTTTACGATTCAAAAACGATTTTAATTTTAATAAAAAAGTTACAAAAATGTGCCATAAAAAATTATTTACAATGCGTCATCTTCGGTGATTCATTTGTAATTGATTAAAGGGGCATTTAAAATTTAAATTTTTTTGCAGACATCACATCTGGACAAGCCTTTATATGGTTGTTACAAAGTTATTTTTGGCATAAAATTAAATTATTAAACCACAAAATATAAAATAATCAAACATTAAAAACAGCATTAAAAAGTCACATCTGTTCATTTAAAACTTTTTGTAAAGAACATGTTTTGGGACAAAAAGAGAATCATTTTTTAGTCGTTGATTTTTTTTGGGGTTGAAAAAATTTTTACAAATTAATGTCAAAAAGAATTTCTTAATCGCGATTCTCTTTCATTTTTGTTCGTGTGAAAAATCATAAATTGGTCGAAAAGATTTTTTTGAATATTTTATTTAAAATAATAAAAATGTTACAGTGAAGAGATCAAATTTTTTGTCAATGAAATAAAATTTGCAAATTATTTTTAACGGCTTGGAACACTGCATACATTTTGAAACATAAATAAAATTTATATAATGTTTTTATGTGCTCATCTTCAATTAAAGTGTAAAAATAAAGGTGTTATGTCGCCAGAAGAAAAAAACTATTTTCTTCGATCAGAAAAAAAAGTTATGCATTTGGGTCTCTCTCTCCCTTTCTATTGTAAAGTGTTGGCATTGTTTCCTCACTCGCTCCTCCATTTTTCTATAAAAGGGAAAGTTGTCCCTCAAATCGTTGTCATTCTTTTGGTTCACTTTTATTATGTTTCACCTTTGAATTTATCTCTCGTCCATGTCTCAATAAAGCTTGATATTTGTATAATCCTTCGACTATGATTCTCGCAGCTCTTCTCCATTCTCTCCAACCTTCCACTTCGTCGCCAGTAGCACAACAAAAAAGATTTTTTGATGAATAATTTTCTTTCTTTTTTTGAACTGCTTCTTAATCACTATGGAATTTGGGTTGTATAATATTTGGGTTACGCTCATCCAAATGACCTTATATTGCAAGAATAACCCAAATGAGTGCAGCCTAGTCGAAAGATGGGAAAATACGTTTGCTCTATGGCTATATATTTTTTCTTTTATTTCTTTTTTAAATGGACACATTAAAAATTTAACAATTATTGTTAAAATATTTAAAAAAATTAAAATTTAAACCAATGCAATATAAATTTCTTTTTTCAAATTTTTTTCAAAGTTGTTTTTTAAAATTCTGGTAATTATGGAAGAAGAATGGATCGGAAAATTTTATGGTGTATCTGCTCGAAACAGTATTAATGTTACTTTTCAATCCAAAACTCATCCTGGAATGATATATGAATATAATTTACAACGTCGACACAAAAAGAATCCTGATGTTGGAATATTCAGATGTTCTGGTTGCCGTTCAGAAAACTCTAAAGCGAAAAATGCTGAACTTCCAGTTGTTCCCAAAGTTACATATGTTACTGGAAGAATCTGTGAATCCAAAAGAATTGTCAAATTTCATTCTGATCCTGATGAATCTGATCATTCTCGTGAATATGCTTCAACCAAATGCAGTATACATTTGTTCAATGACGATGCTTTGAACAACCAATGCTTGTGAAGCTTTTAACAGCAGCCTCAATACTCTAATACCACAGTTTGTTTTAATCTTTAATTTTAAACTTCAATTATTAATTGTACATTGTTTTTAGACGCAAAATGACGTTCTGGCTTTGCTTTATGGCTTACAAGAAAGCTTTGAAAAGCGCAGTTTGTGATTTTCTGCAAAGTCATGGTGGTGCAAAACTGAAGATTCGTGAAAAAAGATATCGACTTGCTGAATCCAGATATATTAGAAGAAAGAATGCAATGAATGTATTATTCGAAGCTCATCAAAATCCTGGTATTCAAGAACTTATGCTTTATTCTATTAAACAAGCTTATTGTACAACTGAAGATTTTCCTGCTGCTGTAGCTGATCGTCGATTTGATATTCAAGATCAACCTGTACAACAACCAAATCCTCGACCACAACAACAACCAATTAATCAACAACAACAATTTGTTCATCCATTTTTTGGAGTTCAAAATTTTGTAGAAGTACAACAAATGCTTCATCAACCTTTACGTCCACAATTTTATCAACATCCTCAAAATCTTATTCGATTTCATCAACCACGGAATCAACGATTTAATTTGAATATGTCTTTGCCTGTTCAATGTCAACAATTCCAACAATTTCCTCCTCAATTTTATTATAATCAACGTCCTCCTTTTTAATTTGTATTTGCCTTTCCTTTATTGTGTTGCATTTTTTTTGTTAATGTTTTACATAAAGTTCTTTACTTATATTACTTTACTGTTGGTTTTTTATTTACGCGGGCATTTATTTATTAGTAGCGTCCTTATTTTTGTTAATTATTGGTTTTTTTTATTAATTGACCTATTTGCCCTTAGAGCTTTTTCGTTTTTCCCTTATAAAAAAAAAGCGTAACCCAAATAAGTGCAGTCCTTCTTTTTGCCGATGAGAATGCGATATACTTGAAGGAGATATTTTCCACTCGAGAACAATTTTTCGTTTTTTTCTAACATTTTTTTCAAGCTTGTTAATCATTCTTGTTATTCTTAATTATTTTAAAGAAGAATAATGTTTTTTAAATCATCAAAATTGCCGATGCTGAGATCTGCAAAAATCTGATAAAACATAAATTTTTTTGTACAAGGAAGAAATTCAGCAAATTGTTTCGACACGAAAATACGTTTTTCATGTATATCGTTTTTCCATCGGCAAAAAGACACAGTGTAATGTTCAAAAAAAAACTTTTTCAATTTCGTTTTTTTAATATTTTGGTATTTTATTTAAAATTACATAAAAATTGTCTACTTTTAAAATACTCTGTAAGTGAAAAATATAATTTAATTGCAATAAATTCAAATGAATTCAACTCTTGTAACTCGTTTTTTAAAGAAAATAGAATTTTAACAACAGCATCAGATTTGGCTGGGTATGAGAGCGAAATTCATTTCTAATAAATTTGTGAATCTGCATATTTTTATGTTATCGATGAGAAATTGTGTTTTGTATTGTTCTTCTTGTATCTTCTTTTGTTGACAGAAAAAAATGAAAAAAACATTCCGTTTTTGCCTGTTATCCAATTCAAGACACAAAAAAGTTTGTACAAAATGGGACTCACCCTTTTTGGCTAGTAAAAATCAACTCGATTAAAAAACAGATCTTAGTTAAATGAAAATGCAGCTGTTTAAAGAGATATTGGCATATAAAATTTCATAGAAGCATTTTATTTCTGCTGTTTAGAGAAGTGTTTTTTTGCGGCAGCACAATAAAAGTTCATAACTTTTTTCATTGATCGTTTACAATTCAATTCACAAAACGTTTTAAAATATTTTAGTTTCTTTTTGATTTTGAAAAAATGGTTGTTAGTGTAATTCACACGATATTGTATTTTTGTTAATTGTCAAATCATTAAAAGACACTCCCAGAAAATACATTTGACAATAATAATGTTAAAGATTTATTTTGCTTTTACAACAAGCATCACTTCTTAAAATTAATTAATTTTATCTTGTAAGAATTTTGTTTTTAAAACTAATGCAATTGTAATCTAAATTAATAACTTTTTTAAAACAAATATCAACACAAACCGCGTTTAACTTGAAGTTTATCTTGTAAGTTCTACTGAATCTTTCGTAAACCAATACATTGACATTTTACAAACATGATAATAAATTTTATACATAATAAATGAGTGCAAAATAAATACAAAACATTTAAGAGAAATGTTTTATTAAAGATTAAATGACGATTTTAAAACAAGAAAATATTTGTTTTTTTATATTTTTTTAAACACTTTCCTCGTTTATCTATCTGTTCGATATTTTGAAAGAAGTTGCATTTTAACAACTGTGGCTGTGACTACGAAATTTTTTCATTTTACAAAAAAATTTTCTGAATAAAAATGTTTTTTTAATATTTTTTTAATATTAAAAGTCACTTTTTTGATTTCTTTAAAAGCACATCTTTTTTAAAATTTACACCTAAACAGGATATTTAGAAATAATCAAAATCCACAGAAATGTCTCAAATTCAATATTAATTTAAAAATATGTAAGTCTGTTTAACATAAAATAATTACTAAGATGAATAATTTTTATAATACGATTTTGAAATATTTTTTTAAAATAAAAACTACCGTGAAACATAGTTTCAATAATTAACATTCAAAAACCACATCGACAAACAAATGCAGTTTATTTTGATTACTGCATCAATTTTTACACCAAAACATTAAATTTTACTATCAGCATAATAAGTTTTGTGTCAAAATTTTTGTAGTATTTTTTTTTCAAGCCAGCAAAAAAATAAATCAAGAAACCTAATGATGCAAAGGTAAGTTCAACTCAGAAAACTAAAATTTATAAATTAATCCAAAATCAATCAATTCAAAGTTCGAACAATATTTAAAAATTTATATTTCTTGTGGTAAAATTGATATTCTACTTTAAGTATATAAAACAAATTAAATATTTAAAAATCACAACAGTGTCATTTTTACTAAAAAAATATGCAGATATTTGATTTGGGAACTAAAAGAGAAAAGCATCTTTTTAGTCGTTGATTTTTTGATGAATGATTTTTACGAAAGAATGTTTAAAAAAAAACAGTTTTGAAATCGCGATTTCCTTTTTCTCTTCCGTCCAAAACTCGAAAATCGAAGAACACTGGAAAAAATCTTTAAATATTTTATTTAAAATGACAAAGAACAAGTTATACCACACAGCTCAAATTCTATGTCGGGCCAATAATTTAACGTATAAATCGATTATATTTGGTAAGAACGAACACCAAAAAATATAGTGCAAAAATGGATATTCTTTAAAAAACGTGTAACACAAAACATTGGTAATTGGATCTTGATTTATGATGTGCAGTTAGGATCAACAAATGGTTTTCGCATTGCTATCTAAACATTTGTTGGATGTTTTTTTAGAGACCTGACATTAACATTTTTTGCTTGTTTACTTTAGGCATTATCAAGACAAAGCATGCCGGCATATCTGAAGCACTCCTTCATAATTACCCCGTAAAAGGAGTATCCTGATCTTACGAAACACAATCATTTTTTATTACGCTTTTAAATAATTTATTACAATTTTTATGAAAATGGTTAAATGTGTTTAGTTATAAACAGCAAAAAAATAAATCAACAAACTCAATGATGCTAAGTTCAATTCCAAAAAATATAATTCATTTATTGAACCAAAATAAATCGATTCTAACAATATTGAAAAAATTTATGTTTCTGGAGGTTAAATTAGTATTTTACTTGATGTATAAAAATAAATAAAATATTCAAAAATCACAACTCTGCTATTTTTATTATAAAAATTTGCGAAGACATTTGATTTGGGAACTGAAAGAGAAAAGCATCTTTTTTGTCGTTGATTTTTTGATGAATAATTTTTACGAAAGAATGTTTTTAAAAAGTCTGTTTCGTAATTGCAATTTTTTTTTAGTTTTTTTCTTCCAAAAATCGAAGATGAAAGGAACCGAAAAAAAATCTTTAAACATATTATTTGAGATGACGAAGGACAAGTCACACAACTCAGATTCTTTGCATTGCAATTCATTAAATGTCTGAATCCATCATTTTTTGTAAGAACAAACACTGAAAAACAAGAGTGCAATAACAGACATTCTTAAAAAAACATGTTACACAAAACATTGGTTTTTTGGATCCTTTTTCTTGATGTGCAGGTAGGATCAACAAATGGTTTTTGCATTTCTATCAAAATATTTGTTGGATGTTTTTTTGGAAATGACATTCTGAGAATGCATTTGACAATTATAATGTTAAAGATTGATTTTCCTTTCACAACATGCATCAATTCCAATAATTTGCATTTCAATAGTGTTTTTATTTTTTTTTGTTTGTGTACCGTTTTTTAAAAAGTTATTACTTTACTTCGTCTTTTTCTTAAAAGTATTTTGGCGGACTAATAATCGAACTTTTTTTTAAAGAGTGCTCAAAAAATGATGATTTTTTTTATTCCGGTATATGCAGGTTTGCAATATGCAAGTATGCGACAACGACTGACAAAGAATGACAAAATAAGCTTGAGCTAAAGGCTCTTTTAAACACATTAAATAAAAACAAAAAAATTAACGGAAAAGGGCGGGATTTAAAACTTTTACAAAAAATGATCAGACAATAATTTTTATTGTTTGATCCCTAACAGAGTACAACTTTTTTAGTGATACATTTTTTTGTTCCATTTTTGAATATTTAAAAAAAATAGTTTTAAGGGGTTAAATTCAAAACGAGATTTCACTGTCCACAAATGTAATCTAATTGCAAACGAATTTGATGACATTATTAATAATGACATAAGGGGTTTTGAAAGAAGCTAATGTTTCAACTAACACATTGACGACATTTTTTTGCAAATTGCAAACCTGTGGTCAAGAATTAAAATGTGACATGATGAGATCAAAGTCACATTGGATAATTGCCGCTTGAATTTTTACATTTTGATTGTAAAAAGCAAGATTGTTCTGTTTGTCCATATTTTTTTGGTGATTGTAGACAAAAACATTTATCCCATCAATTAATGAATTTTCAAACAAAACAAAAAAAAAGAAAATCGCAAATAAGAAACTCTTTTTTTTTTTTGAAAAATTTTTTCAACCCCCGAAAAAAATCAGCGACTAAAAAATGCTTTTCTTTTGGTTCCAAAATAAATGTATTCTATTTTAAAAGAACAGATGTAATTTTTTAATGCTTTTTGAATGTTTGATTAATTAATATTTTGTGGTTTGAAAATTAAATTTTATGCAAAAAAATTAATTTTTGTTATCTTTTCAATTAATGTAGAAACAATTGGGGATCTGATTATCCGCAATTACCATTAAAAAATTTTTGGGTTAATTGGACCCTGCTAGCAATAAAGGTTTTTTAATTGATATTTATGGGCCCAAAAGAAACAAATTATAAAAGTAATTTCTGATCCTCCTTAAAATCAAAGACAAAAAATACAGCAAAATATCCGGGAATTTTAATAAATTTGTAAATGAGTAGCAAAACTCTGTGTATCTCCGCTTATAATCCCGCAAATAAACTGTGAAAAAAACCGTTGACAAATTCTTAATTTGAACAGTCTTTCTTTCACCACTTATTCATGGTTAAAACCAGATTTATATAAAAAAAACAATTTAAGTTTAAGTATTTGACGTCAGCAAAAAATCAAAATTTTCAAATCCCTCTCCGGCAGATTTTTTCCATTGAGATTTTGGCTTACACCCTGTCACAAATCGAAATTGTTGGACCTTGATTTTTTGAATTGAGTGAGATGCTTACAAGAAAAAAAACTTTACCAATGACTTATCCCTTACAAATTCGACACTGAAGGGAACGCAACCATGACACATGAATAAGTGGTGAAAGAAAGACTGTTCAAATTAAGAATTTGTCAACGGTTTTTTTCACAGTTTATTTGCGGGATTATAAGCGGAGATACACAGAGTTTTGCTACTCATTTACAAATTTATTAAAATTCCCGGATATTTTGCTGTATTTTTTGTCTTTGATTTTAAGGAGGATCAGAAATTACTTTTATAATTTGTTTCTTTTGGGCCCATAAATATCAATTAAAAAACCTTTATTGCTAGCAGGGTCCAATTAACCCAAAAATTTTTTAATGGTAATTGCGGATAATCAGATCCCCAATTGTTTCTACATTAATTGAAAAGATAACAAAAATTAATTTTTTTGCATAAAATTTAATTTTCAAACCACAAAATATTAATTAATCAAACATTCAAAAAGCATTAAAAAATTACATCTGTTCTTTTAAAATAGAATACATTTATTTTGGAACCAAAAGAAAAGCATTTTTTAGTCGCTGATTTTTTTCGGGGGTTGAAAAAATTTTTCAAAAAAAAAAAAGAGTTTCTTATTTGCGATTTTCTTTTTTTTTGTTTTGTTTGAAAATTCATTAATTGATGGGATAAATGTTTTTGTCTACAATCACCAAAAAAATATGGACAAACAGAACAATCTTGCTTTTTACAATCAAAATGTAAAAATTCAAGCGGCAATTATCCAATGTGACTTTGATCTCATCATGTCACATTTTAATTCTTGACCACAGGTTTGCAATTTGCAAAAAAATGTCGTCAATGTGTTAGTTGAAACATTAGCTTCTTTCAAAACCCCTTATGTCATTATTAATAATGTCATCAAATTCGTTTGCAATTAGATTACATTTGTGGACAGTGAAATCTCGTTTTGAATTTAACCCCTTAAAACTATTTTTTTTAAATATTCAAAAATGGAACAAAAAAATGTATCACTAAAAAAGTTGTACTCTGTTAGGGATCAAACAATAAAAATTATTGTCTGATCATTTTTTGTAAAAGTTTTAAATCCCGCCCTTTTCCGTTAATTTTTTTGTTTTTATTTAATGTGTTTAAAAGAGCCTTTAGCTCAAGCTTATTTTGTCATTCTTTGTCAGTCGTTGTCGCATACTTGCATATTGCAAACCTGCATATACCGGAATAAAAAAAATCATCATTTTTTGAGCACTCTTTAAAAAAAAGTTCGATTATTAGTCCGCCAAAATACTTTTAAGAAAAAGACGAAGTAAAGTAATAACTTTTTAAAAAACGGTACACAAACAAAAAAAAATAAAAACACTATTGAAATGCAAATTATTGGAATTGATGCATGTTGTGAAAGGAAAATCAATCTTTAACATTATAATTGTCAAATGCATTCTCAGAATGTCATTTCCAAAAAAACATCCAACAAATATTTTGATAGAAATGCAAAAACCATTTGTTGATCCTACCTGCACATCAAGAAAAAGGATCCAAAAAACCAATGTTTTGTGTAACATGTTTTTTTAAGAATGTCTGTTATTGCACTCTTGTTTTTCAGTGTTTGTTCTTACAAAAAATGATGGATTCAGACATTTAATGAATTGCAATGCAAAGAATCTGAGTTGTGTGACTTGTCCTTCGTCATCTCAAATAATATGTTTAAAGATTTTTTTTCGGTTCCTTTCATCTTCGATTTTTGGAAGAAAAAAACTAAAAAAAAATTGCAATTACGAAACAGACTTTTTAAAAACATTCTTTCGTAAAAATTATTCATCAAAAAATCAACGACAAAAAAGATGCTTTTCTCTTTCAGTTCCCAAATCAAATGTCTTCGCAAATTTTTATAATAAAAATAGCAGAGTTGTGATTTTTGAATATTTTATTTATTTTTATACATCAAGTAAAATACTAATTTAACCTCCAGAAACATAAATTTTTTCAATATTGTTAGAATCGATTTATTTTGGTTCAATAAATGAATTATAATTTTTGGAATTGAACTTAGCATCATTGAGTTTGTTGATTTATTTTTTTGCTGGCTTGAAAAAAATGTCTCTATTTTAAAAAAGAAATGTTATTTAAGAAACCAAAAACGAGACTTAAATATTAAAAAAAGATTTTTTTAAAAGAATATTTTTTGAAAAGTACAAACTTTCGTAGTCACAGCCAGTGTTTACAAAATGTCACTTCTTTCAAAATATCTAACAGAAAGAAAAACGAAGAAATTGGAGTCGAAATATCTAATAACAAGTACTTTCTTTTTTCAAATCGTTTTTTGAAATTTAATCAAATCTTTCTTTTAAGGGTTTAATGTTTGTATTTAATTTGCAGTCAATTGGCCGAAACAGGTTGTTTAATAAAAATCAAAATCAACAGAACCGTCTCAAATTCAATATTAATTGAAAAATTTGTAAGCCTTTTTAGCATAAAATAATTACTAACCGTAGACGTCCTCAACTTCGGATCGAGTTCAGGCTCCATATTTTGTTCATAACCTCGTCTAGTATAAGGAAAAATTGTGGCAAAAAATTGGCTGCGGAATCCTCAAACTGGGGGTTTACCAGGACCTCAAAGTTATTGTAATACAGTAACCCACAATGTGATATCCACACCTTAAATTTGTAGATTCTGCTATTGAATATTTTGCCTTTTTTCTTTACAAATATGATTATTTGGATTTTTTAACAACTTTTTTTTTGTAGTATTTTTTTCATGCGCGTAAAAAATAAATCATCAAACTCAAACATGTAAAGTCCAATTCAGAAAATTATCATTTATTTATTGAACCAGTAGAAATCTATTTAAAAATTTATGTTTTTTGAGATAAAACTAAAATTTAACATTATAAATACAAAAAAATTAAATATTCAAAAATCACAACTATGCTTGTTTTACCAAAAAAATATGCAGATATTTGATTTGGGAACTAAAAGAGAAAAGCATCTTTCTGGTCGTTGATTTTTTTGCTGAGTGTAACATCTTTTTCGAAAGAATGTTTTTAAAAAGTCTGTTTCGTAATCGCGATTTTTTTCAGTTTTTTATGCGACAAATCATATTAAATATTTTTTTACAATGACAAAGATTGGCAAATAGGAAAATGTTTTTTCAAAGAACAAGTTATACCACACAGCTCAAATTCTTTGTCGTAAATAATAAAATGTTTGAATCGATTTTTTTTTGTAAGAACAAACACTGAAAAACAAGAGTGCAATAACAGATATTCTTGAAAAAACATGTTACACAAAACATTGATTTTTTGGATCCTTTTTCTTGCTGTGCAGGTAGGATCAACAAATGGTTTTTGCATTGCAATCAAAACATTTGTTGGATGTTTTTTTGGAAATGCCATTCTGAGAATGCACTTGACAATAATAACGTTAAAGATTGATTTTCCTTTCACAACATGCATCAATTCCAATAATTTGCATTTCAAAAGTGTTTTTATTTTTTTGTTTGTGTACCGTTTTTTAAAAAGTTGTTACTTTACTTCATCTTTTACTTAAAAATATTTTGGCGGACTAATAATCGAACTTTTTTTAAAGAGAAGCCCAAAAAAATCAAGATTTTTTATTCGAGTACAACTTATTCAGTGATACATTTTTTGTTCCAATTTTGAGTTTTTTATTAAATATAAAAATAGTTTCAAGGGGTTAAATTTTAAACGAGATTTCACTGACCACAAATGTAAACTAACACACAACATCAAAAATGCACTGTATTCAACTTTTTACAACAACATTAATACTTTAATTTTCCCCTTAATTTGCAATACCTCTCATTCTAAAAAACAATGGTTTTTTAAGTCCTTGTATTTTTATTTGTGTTTTTTATATACATTCAAACTGGAAAATGATAATACAATGGATATTTCAGTCATAAATATAGCTTTTGGTATTTTTAAAACAATTGCTTTCTCTGGTTAAAAAGCACATTTTTTCATCAATTTTGTCCTAACGGAAAAAAATAAATTTTTTCGATTATGAAGTATTGAATCATTGTTCAGTAATTATATGATAATTGTACATCGGTTAACAACGTTTATAAGCACATATGGTTAAAAAACACTAAAAAATAAATTAATGTATCCTACAGTACATGTTGATGAATTTACCTATAATTTAACACATTTTTATTATGTTTTTCCTGCACCAAAACCCACAATTAGTATTTAACTCGATTACTGATGATTTGTCAATATATTCGACAAATAAATGATGATTCAACAGTAATTATACAAGTTTAAGAGCATAAAAATGTACAAAAATACGGTAAAATTCAGTATTTTTGCTCTAATTTCAAAACGTTCAATTATTTTAACAAAATGAGCTACCAAACGACTAAACTGAGTGTGCTGAACATTATAGAAACACTGGCAAGAAAAAAATTTGGGTAAAATTTTGAGTTATTAATTTTTGAAAAGTAGGGTCATTTTCAACACGTCCTAAAACCCTTAAAAACGGCTCCCCGACATTAGCGCCGAAGACATTTGCGCCGCGACATTTGCGCTCCGACATTTGCGCTCCGACATTTGCGCCGAGACAAATGCGCCGAAAAAACGACAATTGCGCCGAGGCGGAATTTTGATAACTTTTAATAACCTTACATTCTTTAAGACTATATAAAAGTTCAGCACATGTAGTCGAATGGCACAAAATACCGTAACAATGAGTGAAACACATTTTAAAGTTTGCATGACCTAATACTTATTTTTTGCCTAAATGTATTCTTAATTAATCATGTTATCATTCATT